>OU015494.1:209593313-210965813 GCA_907164885.2 Dolomedes plantarius
CACACACACTTGTGTTTGAGATTTTAATTGAATTGAGAGTTTGAGAGCAATGACAAATGCAATTCATGATTCACTGCGAGCCATAGGTTCGTCATCAAAATCTCAATGAATTTAAAGACCCCTTCCATTTCTGGTTATTTGTATTGGCTCTACTCACCGTAACCGAAACATAATATCGAAGGGTTGGATTAATTTGTTTGACATACTTTACTGTATCTTAAACACCCTTTGTGAAGGAATATGTCACTCGGTACGTTGGAAGTACTCTAAAGGTTTCGAAATCTTTCTGATGAACATAATTAGAACCTATGAAATATTGCCGAGCCTTTGCTCTCGGAGAACCAAAGAATTAAGTCATCTGAACTACAATATACTATGTGAACATTTGTAGCGTGTTTATAAAGAATCGCTGTCAAGTATCTTAAGAGAGGTTTTTAAGAAGGTCAAAGTCACTGCAAGGAAAGGTGTTGTGACGACCTCCCGATCGAGACCCGGATTGCGGTTTTTAAATGCTAGCGAACGGAACTGAAGTGAGGTAGCGGGGACGAGCGGAGAGAAAAGGAAGTGTTGTTCGTGTTTCAGTGTAAAAAGAAGTATAAGTTTTCGATTCTGTTGAGATATTATGCTACCGATATAGTGTGATGTGTTCCACACCAATTTTTGTGTTGTGTTGCCCTCGTCTCGTCAATATAAAATAAAGTTTGTTTTTCCTGTTAATTAGCTGTCTTATTACGGTACAGTGTCATAGAATCAGTAAATAAGATTAGGATTATAGTATTAAAATAATACTTTTTATATTACATTTATTCCATTTTTTTAAAATTCTCGGGTAATGGCATAAAACAAAAATGACAGCTATCAAGAAATCCAATAAGGAATGATAGCAGTTCACCAACTGATTTACTTTGAAATCAAATATGTGTTGCGGTGCGATTTTTGAAATTTCATCTGCGCCTATTTACCGCGCTTCCTTCGTAAAGCTCTTTTTAACTAGAGAGTCTATTTACCATTTTTAGCCTTGAAATATCGACAAATATCTGTACATATTTAATAGCGCATATAGATTGGTGCAGAGTTCTCTGCCTGCAGAACCCCGACTCCTGTCATCACATTAGTCACGGTAACATTAGACACGGTATTTAGAAACACCCCCATTCCCGCTCCCAAGGTTTCTTTGATGTGGTGTCTCCCCCGACCCCGCTCGACACCATTTGACCCGCTGACCCCCCCACCCTTTCTTTGATGGACCGCCAGAGGAGGCGATCCACGCATAGTACAGAGTACAGAGTGAATATAAATAACTGGATTCCCCAAGGCACAGGCAGAGAACTCTGCACCAATGTATATGTACCATAACACTATTTCAAACATAAGTTTGTAGTCATCTTTCGATACAGAAATTTTCAACAAACCATGCTCTACATACACACATGTGGATTGTAGTATTTCAAATTGTAAGCCAATTTGAAATGGTTACGAACGAGTGAGTCAACAGTGGTACCTGAAAAACAGATCTAGCAATCCGATGCAAAGCACAGAAATGTACAAATGTATACTAATCTCGATCTCATTTCGATTTTACATCATATAAGTTGAGTGTATCGCACTCCTTTTCAGAGACTAAAAATAAGGACTTTTTGAGAGCATTTTGAAAGACCTCAAAAATAATAAATTAACATCAATAAGCAGTGTCGTGCGAGTCCTTGGACCAAACCAATAGTTTATGTATTATACAGTGGTACCTCGGTACTCATTGGGTACCGAGTTAACCGGTTAACGTATACGGTACGTTAACCGGTTTATTGGTTAACGTACCGTAAACCAATAAACCGGTACGTTTATTGGTTTCAGAAGGCACAACGATTACCGAACAAATTTTCCCATAAGAATTAATATAAATTGAATTACTTCGTTCCTGAAAACCAGAAATTTCCCATTTTACTGAACAATATTTAAATTGATGGGGTTTTTTTTAATACAAAATCTTTAAACTAGATAGACATAATTTAAAACAATAATTAGATAAAATAAAAATTTATCGTCACTCAACCTGTACTGAAAGGAGTTTATGGCCTATTGGGATAGTGGTGACGTAGAGGAGGAGAGGGGTTATTGCCTGGAAGGGGAGTCTCCTTCCTATAAAACACCGAGTCCTTAACAACCCGTATATAATTGCCCTTGCACAATGTCAGTCAGTCGTCAGGGACGTTTTGCTGCAAGTAGACCTAAATATTTTATTGGAATTTTTTCCAACAGAAGCTCATAATCGACACAATAGCCATCTAGCGGATAATCTGCGTATTCCATTTTGAGTACATGTTTCATTTCAGCAGTCTTCAGGCTGATAATAGGCTCTGGTAAGTTCCTGTTTACTTTGCCTTTGGTATTAGGTAAAGGTATGTCGTACGGGAGGACCAATTTTTCATTGATACATTTCGCATCTACGTTGCTGACAGAAATTTTGTTTCATCCTAGATTTAAAACTTTTTTTTTCAACTATTTCTGAAAGAGCCTTTTCTTGTGCTCGTGCCTAAAACATACAAAAACAATATTCTTCAAGTGTTGATATGTCAGCGAGTTTTCTTTCATCATTAACGAAAAACTTGTAGTAGAGTATTATTAATAGCCTATTACAAATTTCTTTTAATGACAAGAGAATTACACGAAATTTCTCTGTAAAATAAAGTAAACCGAAAAATTAATATATTTATAATTTAGCCAAAAAATAGCATTAGTGACTAGGAACAAAACATTTGCTGAACTCGATTCATCAGTACATTTATTTCCGAATTTTCTTTCTGTAAAAACCCATAGCTGATTATAAGGAATCGCATGCTGATGAGAAAGACATTAGAAACCGCCAGGATTCGTTTGAATACTTTCTTTTAGCATCAAAAGGTTTTGAATTCGAATTATTCACTTTTTCGGTTATGATGCCTATGACTAATAAGGGCACCATTTAATCAATTTCCATGTTTCTAAAATCGTCACACTTTTTTTTCTACATAAAAATGGCTAAGTGATTTATAGCCAAGGTTGAAATGGAGCAGTTTGATACATTGAGTAAGGCTGAGAATGGAGTCACTGCTTCCAAAAAAATTAAATTTTATAATGGAAAACAAAATTATATCAACGTTTCTTAACGTCGGAATAATTTTAGGACTTTTTTTAAATTGACCAATGTCTATGGAGAGCGTTTATTTTCCGTACTGAAACTAGTAAAAAAAATTATTGAAGTAGTACTCTTTCGTTACAAAAGTTGAAAGGACCGTCAATACTGTACATAGAAAGGGATTTTTAAAAACTCCTTATTATAAGGATATAGATGTCAAAATTGGACAGCATTAATTTTTACTCTCTTAAAATAACTTAATATTTATTTTTTATTTTCGTTTTCTATCTTATTGCAATCTCAAACTAATGATATAAAGGAAAGCAACTTCAAAAATTTGTGATTTTCTTTTCAACAAATATCAAGCTCATTCCTGTTTGTGTGACAAGAACATTTTTATGCCCGGAAAGTGCATAAATAAGAATATTTAAGTGCAGAAATTCGTCTTCTTTAGAAGTGCATATTTTCCAAATTAAAATTAGACTAATTATCCTGATGAGAATTGTTTTATTAAAGGGCGGAGTGTTTGGTTTTTGTATGCCATTAGCTTCACTCTCATTTGGATCACTATCAAACTGTACTATATTAACTGTACTATATTCTTTAGTATGTCCTATTAGATTTAATTTGATGATTTTCTTCTACATTATTTTGTCTATAAAAATATCCCTTACGATTTTTTTATAAATATATATATATATAATATAAATATTATATATATATATTTTTTACATCAATTGTATACACTGATCGTCGTATTTATTATAAATATATATATATTCTTCGTGCTTCTTTAGAAACGCAGACGGAATCTGGACTTCAGAGGATGGTTTTCTTAGGCCTTTAGCTCCGCTTTCGAAACACCATTTCATCGCACGCGACCTGTGGATAGCAATGGGTTCTTTAATTGCAGCTGAGGTTTATTCAAGCAAATTACATTTCGCCTTTGAAAATTTATTTCCTTTCTCGGTTGCATTGCGGTTTCAGGGGAATCCGTCCCGTGTTGAAGAACATTAATAAACCGCAACTAAACACCCCATTAACCATCAAAGCAACCCAAATTTTTTCGAGTAAAAAGTACTCCAAAAAATTGCTGGTACTTGTAACGACATCATCAGCATCATAAAGGAAATGTCATTTTTTTCTTCTTCTTTATAAGTGAACTAGCTGAAAACCCGCACTTCGCTACGGAGTACATTCAAATTAAATACAACGGTCAATGTATGCAATTAATGCCAATATCAATATATATATATATATATATATATATATATATATATATATATATATATATATATATATTTATAATAAATACGACGACCAATGTATACAATTGATGTAATATATTTATATATACATATATATATATATATATATATATATATATATATATATATATATATATATATATATATATATATATATATTTATAAAAAAATCGTAAGGGATATTTTTATAGACAAAATAATGTAGAAGAAAATAATCAAATTAAATCTTATAGGACATACTAAAGAATATAGTACAGTTTGAGGAACATAATATTTTTTATTGCATTTTAATATTTTTTTGGATAATGTCCAATCGTCTGCCGCATTAGCAAGAAAAATAAATATTTTTTTGCCTATTTAGTTGTTATGCACGTGACGATAAATTTATTTAAAGTACCAGAAAAAGAAATCACGTGATCGGCATTTAATAAATTAAATTCTAAAAATGAATCTTCAAAAATTCACCAAAAATCAGAAAATAGAGGTAAAGATTCGAAAAATATCTCATTTTAAAGGAATTTTTAGGATCTTTCTCGTGATATAAATTTTATAAGCCTCAAATTATTATTTTAAACGCAAACTTAAAAAAAGTTACTAAAACAGCTAAAAAATTTAATTTTAAAAAATCTAAGAAGAATTTTTCAAAAATCTTTCTTTGTGCACCCCTACACTATAAGAAGAATCGCCATGCAACATTTCAGCCCTTTAGGTCCAGCGGTTTGGTCTGTGCGTTGTATGTCAGTCAGTTACGGAACTGTTTTACATACTATATAGACTATTTGTGACATTGGCAAATTTCAATTCCCCAATCCCAAGAATGTTTGGTTCTGGGTGAATCCGACAAGTTCAGTTATTTCTTGCAAATTTCTGCTTACATCATATTGTGATTAGCGTCTTCAGCTTCCCCGCTGTTTCTTGGGTTCGAGTCCTTGGCAAGGCATGGAAGTCCCACCATAGGTAGGCTTACCATCCGCCCTCTTTATAATGTCATCCGGAGGGATTTTTTAAATGTGTCCGGATTTTTAAGAATGCGCGATTTTCTATTATTTTTGTATTTATAAATTAATTTAACGTACTCACTGAATATATTGTGGCAAATGATACATACATACATACATACATACATACATACATACATATATACATATATACATACATACATACATATTTCGAATCGGCGATTAGAAATTATGTATTGTCAGAAATTTTGAGTTTGAGTCAGGTTTCGGAATAAAAAGAAATAATTTTTGTTTTATTATAGGATTACTGTAAGGAAATATTTTATTTTTCCTATTGAAAAATTTATAATAAGCATTATTATATACCGGGTGGCCATAATTAAACTGACAGTGCTCACAGTGTTCTGTAGCGCGATCTATTTGCGAGAATGACGCCACATTTTGTAGGAAGATTAAACAAGACGGGGGACGAAGGATTCCGCGAAAAAATAAATTAGTTCCAAAAGTCACCGCTAGGGGAATATTTGGCGCTGTGTAATAGAAAATAGAGTGTTAACAAATGCAAATTAATACGGAATAAAATTACCTTTTATTATGCACATTTTCTTATTTAGTTCAAGTGCAATATGGCAACACTTTTAAAAAAGCGCAAAATCTACATAAACATCGATAAAGTCTCGTGATCTGCAATATCACGTACGCTGAGCAGAAGAAGTTCTTTATTCAAATTTCACGTTACATCCATTGGCACAGTGCTTGGGTTTTAAAAGGCAATGTGTTACGTTTCGAATCAATCGGATTGAAAGTTTATGTGCAATGTCTCCTTCTTTAGTCGAGCGTGCGTTACTGGTCAAATTCTTTTACCTCAACCAGTGCAACGCGTCAGCCGCTCTTCGTGCTTTTAGAACGCACAAAAAAATGCGTAAAGGTAACGGTCCTGTGTCAGTTAATGGGCTAAAAGCAATGGTTGCGACGTTTGAGAAAACAGGTTCTCTGAAGGTTCAGTCAGGCAGAGGACGAAAACCTGTACCACAGGATACAATCGAAGCAGTTGCCACGGCGATTGTCGACAGAGGACCAGACAATATTGCTGCCACCTCTAGCGCTCGTGGATTAGCTCGGAATATGGATATGCCTTACAGTACGGTATGGAAAATCTTATGAAAGATTATCAACTTCTATCCGTACAAGATCAGCCGTGTACAGGAGTTACTGTACCCCGACCATGATAAGCGATTGACTTTTGCTCTCACCTTTCTTGCCAGAATGGAGGTGGATGATGCTTGGCCGTGGAAAATCTTATGGGGAGACGAGGCCCACTTTTACCTGCATGGAACTGTGAATACCCAGAACTGCCGAATTTGGGATGACAAATCACCACATGCAGTCACAGAAATCCCCTTACATTCACCAAAGGTAACTGTTTGGTGTGGGTTCACAGCGGAATTTATCGTAGGTCCATCGTAGCGCCAAATATTCCCCTAGCGGTGACTTTTGGAACTAATTTATTTTTTCGTGGAATCCTTCGTCCCCCGTCTTGTTTAATCTTCCTACAAAATGTGGCGTCATTCTCGCAAATAGATCGCGCTACAGAACACTGTGAGCACTGTCAGTTTAATTATGGCCACCCGGTATATAATAGCCGTTGTCTCTGTATAACACTTCCGGGCTGTACTCATCTTTCAATTGAAGCCCTCAGTAAACAAACGGCCGGTTAGGCTTAATTTCAATTTCAGATGTGGATCAGAATTTAAAAACCTAAAAATTAATATCTTCTCCATCAAATCACGTTTGTTCAGCCTATTTTTCTATAAAACATTCAGAAATAAAAAAAATTGGATGCTTTTAGCTGTATATTTAACAGTTTTTAAAAATCTGTTTACTTTTGCGATGAATTCTGAAAGTAAACAAACTTGAATGTGAATGAATCAAGTAGCTCAAGTATTCATATCGCGTAGTGAGCTGTAACAAACTTGATGGCAGTCTACTACTCCAATCGCATGAAAAACTAAATAAATAAAAATAATGAAAGGGTTTGCTTTTACAAGGTGTCGATTAAATGCAATATTGTTAGATAATTCGGGATATTTTTTAACTTTCATATACTTTTTCCATTATGACATCATTATTAGTATTATGACGTCAAAATGACGGGTTACCTTCTAGTTTTCAATAAATCTCTATTGATTCGTTTTTCTGTAAGTCTGTATTAAAATATTTCAAATGAGTTCGGGGTGACAAACGCCATGTTCGAGGTTTTACGCTTAACTTCTAGTTATTCAAAACTTTATTATGGCAATCGAGAAACTCATGCTCGAGGCCTCTCATGCTAACCAAATAGTTTCTCATAATCGAACAAACCCATTTTTTTTTTGGTGTGTGTGTGCAAGCAAATGGGCAAAACAAACTATCTAAATGGGAGAAAAACATTGAAACTCTTTCATGCAGATGTCTCCTCCTAAATCATAACAAAAATGAAATCGTCTGCTCATTCTATATTGAGAAAGATTGAACGAATATTTATTAATATATTTTAAATGAGTCCGGAGCTACGATCGCAATATCCGGGGTTTTTCGCTCGCGACTTCCGGTTTTCAAATAATTATTATGGCAATCCTACTTTTTGGGAGCAGTGTTGGCTCATTTACAATGAAGAGGCAAAAAAACTGGTACAGGTGTGCGTACGCAAATAACGGAGATATTCAACCGATCAGCATAACGCGATGCGGTCGGTAGCGCCGATATAAGACAATAGGTGTCTGGTGCAGCTGTTAGATCGGTCCCTGCTGCTACAATGGTAGGATATCATGATTTATGTGAATTTGTAAGTAGTGTTGTAGTCGGCGCACGAGAGATGGGACATAGCATCTCCGAGGTACCGATGCAATTTGGATTTTCGCACACTACCATTTCATGAGTGTATCGTGAATATCAGGTATCCGGTAAAACATCAAATCTCCGACAGCGGTGCGGCCGAAAAAAGACCCTGAAAGAACTGGACAGGCGACAACTGACGAGAATCCTTAAACGAGGTAGACGTGCAACACTTCCTCAAATTGCTGAGGATTTCAATGTTGGGGCATCAACAAGTGTCAGTGTGCGAACTGTTCAACGGACCGTCATTGATATGGGCTTTCGAAGCTTCAGGCCCATTCATGTACCGTTGTTGACTGCACGGCACAAAACTTTACGCCTTGCCTGGGCGTGCTAACACCTCCATTGGACTGGTGATGACTGGAAACACGTTGCCTGGTCTGACGAGTTTTGTTTCCAATTGTATCGGGAGGATGGACGTTTACGGGTATGGAGAAAACCTCATGAATCCATGGACCGCACATGCCAACAAGAGACTGTTCAAGCTGGTGAAGCCTCTGTGATGGTACGGGGCGTGTGCAGTTGGCCTGATATGGGACCCCTGATACGTCTAGAGAAGTCTGACAGGTGACGAATACATCACCTGGTCTCCTGTCCGATTGGATCAGACAGGTCTCCTGTCCGATTGGATCAGACAGATCTCCTGTCCGATCATCTATACTCATTCATGTCCATTGTGCATTCCGATGGACTTTGACAATTCCAAGAGGACAATGCGACACCCTCCCCCACCCCACGTCGAGATTGGTAACGAGTGGCTCCAGGATCACTCTTCTGACTTTAGAAACTTCCAATGTCCACCTAAATCCCCAAACATTAACATTATTGAGCATATCTGCCATTATTAACATTATTGAGCATATCATTATTGAGCCTTGCAACAGAAGAGATCTACACACCCTCGCACTCCTATGGATTCGTGGACTGTCCTGCAGGATTCATGGTGTGAATTGTCTTCCGGATATCTTCAGACATTAGTCGAGTCCATGCCACCTCGTGTTTCGGCACTTCTGCGTGCTCGTGGGAACCCTACACAATATTAGGCAGGTGTACCAGTTTTTTTGGCTCTGCAGTGTATATGGTGCTTCCATAATAAAATAGCCAATGAATTCCCGGTGTGGATGGAGCCAATGAAAGTCAATCAACTTTGATATACATTATGTATTTTTTAAAATTTAATTTATATTATGTATTTTTTATTTTTTCGTTATTTTTTAATTGAATACCTTTAAAAGTAATATAAAAGAACATGTAAAAAACTATGATAGTTTGAATTATTGCGACCCACTTAAAATCGTGTCACGATCCACCAGTGCGTTGGGACCAATATTTTGAGAACCTCTGGTGTCTAGACAATTCTCACAATATCCTCGGGACAAAGTACCTGCCGCGTCGGGGGGGGGAAAGAAAACCGAACAAAGTATGTAAAATCGTGCATTGCAATAAACTTCAGGAGTATTTTCTACTTAGAAAAGGGCTTTTGAGAATTTTATAACCCGAATTTTTTAATGAATTGCCCGAATAATTTTTCATTGGTGGAGAAGAGTTTACACTACTCTCATCATTACTGATTGATGGGTAATTAATAAAAATAGTTTTTCATCAAGTTGATTGAACTTGGTGAATTATTTCATCGACATCCGACTCTTGTGATAAAATATGATATTTCAAGAATAAAATAATGAGGTCTTAACTTTCGGTAGCTCTTCAATTTTCGGGGAACTCCTGCGGTAATCCATCCCTGCTGCTTTTCTGATGATTAAAATCGGGGTAATTTTCTTTTTCTTCATTTCAGGGCTGCGTGTAACAGCCTCCTATCGAAGCTAGAAGCTTTGGTAAGACAGTGTTCTTCAGTTTGGTTGACATGTCAGTTTGAAGCCAAGGATCTGCGCTTAAGTAAGGCCACACTAGTTTAACATAGTAGGACTACACGTAGCTGTACGGTGTAACTTACACACGTAGCGCAGGTTTTATATTCCAAAATGACTGATTCCAAAATGACAGAAAATCCGTTGCATCACCGCTAAACTTTTTTAGCTCAATCTTCGAAGGTTTCAACTTTCGCATCTCAGCAACATATTTCTGTACAGACGACTCGTGCAATTTACCTTCGATTGCAGCCGTCTATCAATATAAACTTCTGCCTCTTCAAAATCCTCCGCGAACTCCCTGTCCGAGACTTCAGCTCATAAAATTTCATTAGATATATCTTCTTGACAAAAATTCAAACGCTCAAATTTATCCTTCAGCTGAGTCTTCATAACCGAAAAGTTCTTTCAAATCTGGACATTATTTCAAAAGTTCTTTCTCAATTTTAATCACACAGGTCGTGAGGGCTATTCTTAATCCCTTTCGTTCCGTTTTCAATAATTCTATTTCTGCTTTCGAATAAATCAAAGTAATCAACCGCTAATCGAGCCCCACGTTTGGGCGCCAGATAATATGTTAGAAACAAAAAGATATAAAATGTGTAGGGTTCTTCTCGCATCTACCCGATGCTTAGCGGTTGTCTAAATAACGAATATACACGTAGCCAAAAAGAATCACTCTATTTCAAAAACAGAACGTTTTATTTCAAACCCCAACTTCACAGAGAAAAAAAAAAAATAAGACACATTAACTCCCGCACCTGTCTACTACGCACGGGAGAAAAGTTTTGTAACGGAAATTCCTGGGCCAATGGCCTTCTACTTCCATGTCTTGGCCTAATCTTGTTTGGGGCCTGCCTAGCACCATTGGAAAAACGAGCATGTTGGTAAAAGAGATGGGAAAGTGAGCGAATTTTAATCCTTGAATTTCTACGACCGAAGGTAGAAAGTGATTTAGGAGACAGTTTAATTGTTAAAAAATAGAAAATTATTAAGAATGTTCTTTACCGTGAGTTCTGCGAAAATAACATACGTATCACTTTCGGAGAAGATTTTACGTTTTTTAAGTAAAGTTACGGGTCAAGTTTTATAATTTATATATATATTAATTAAAGGGTGAGGCAGGCAAGCTGAGGGGCCATCATTCACCGAGAATGGGCATAATTTGGGGAAAGTGCATCATATCTCTACGCGAGGGAGACTATGTATGTATCTCAAAACAAAATAAGGTGACGCACACACATCGTTTCAGTTCGGTTCAGCAGGTATTTTCCCAACAATTGTCGTTTTCGCTAGCGCCGACGTCATAAGAGTAAACAATTCCCTATTGTAATCTTCAGGAGTAGAGTGACAATTCCGTGTATAAATGTTTTAAATATCAATGCCGTACAATATTACTAACTTGTAGTGAAGTAAATGAATGCAACCGATAGCCAAGGCCATATCAAATAATTTCACTTCCAGTGATAGCCTAATATCTTTTGATACTTTGGCATTTGACTAAAAGTTTGTACAATTCGGTTCATTAGAATCATATTGCGCTCAAATGGCCAGTTCAAAACATTCTTCATTGTAAATTACACTGCTTAATATCTGAGTTCATTTACCTCAAAACGGCTAATTTAAACAATACTTTGACATTATTTATTGATAATTTGCATTGTCTACAAGTAAACGGATTTTATATTAAATATTTTTGTGAACATTTTAGAAAATTTAAATTTTTCAAACATTTCTATTTACTCGCACTCTGACATTTTAAATGGTGAAAACTTCATAAATGAATTTGTGAAATGGCCGTGCAAAATTAGAATTCTACCAATAAACTTTCCGAAACTTTTCTTGTGTTCCTTTTCTGATGTCAATATGTAAAACCGTTAAAACCGTTTTAAAATCGCAAATATCTAGTTTCCAATTCCAGGAAACTATCCTGTTACATTCCGTATACTGTGAAAGTGCCCATAGTCTAAAGCCAATTCCTTATTCTGGAAGACATCTTGCACGGCATTCCATACGAAAGAATTTGTAAAGACACTTAGAGCCAATAGAATTTCAATAATCAAACGTGAATCCTTGTCAGTATTTAACAGGGTACACAAAATGTTGGAACTTCTCACGAGAATTCAGTTTTCGGAAGCATTTAAGACAAGAAATGAAAGATTTGCTTTCGGCTTCATCAAAGAAAAGCAACACACTTAGAGCCACTAAAATTTTTTAATAGAACGTAATTTACACTTTCCGTGTCACTTAAAAAACAGGAAATTTTGTTAAGCAAAACGGGAGACCAGAAAACTTGTATTTTCTGTATGATTTTATTTTCATTTTTGATTTTGCTGTATTCTGGTGACAGTTCATGTATCCGAGATTTTGTATTTCTCTGCTTAAGGACCTTCGTCCGCTGTCAGGGAAAAAATCTTAGACCTCCTTTATTAATAGTTAATGATAGGAATTAATAGTTTCTGCATAAAATAAGCTATGATTTCTACTGTGATAGATAGTAATTTTGTTTGTGTGGAGTTTCTGTTTACATCCTCAAAGGATTCCCGATATAAATTTCGAGACTATTTCAAATTTTGAAAACGTTGTCTCATAAATTACGAGATTTTGAAGGAGAGAAACGCGTTGTATTGTGATAATTATTCACTTTGTGACGATTTTTTAAATACAGAATATGTCACACAAATTAATCTAGCAATACAAATAACTAGAAAAGTTAGCTGTCTTTAAATTGAGTAATAGTGAAAGAATTGAGGGCGAAGCGATGACACGCGTGCCAGAAGAATTTTTCAAACATGTGCTAATTGGAGGAGCTCGAAATGCAATGCTTCTTCGCTATTACATCAATTGAAATGAATAACGGTGTTCGGCTGCAACTGTATGCATCAAACGTTTTCCCCTGCTTCCACTCACGGTGTACTAGTACAGGTATTCCCAACATTTTGACGTTTGCGGCATCCATCGGAATGAGACTAGAAACTTAATCAGTGGTGAATCAACCTACGTTTGAAGCCCCTAAGCTTTTATTACTAAGTACCGTCAACTGGAGTAACTTTAGTCCAACAAACCTATTATAATATACCTATAATATTTAACCCACCTATCAGCCCTTGCAATAAATAAATGATAATCCCTCTCCTTTGTCTAGATATAGCAAATACAAAGTTACTACAATTGACAGTAATGCTATCAGATCAATTTATTACTTAATTAAAAAAATTCGAAGAATATCTCTTTTTGAAGCTGCTAACTAAAGTGCATGCTTCTTTCGCTGTGCAACTGGTCTACAAGTATAACTTTGCAGTATCATCGAATCTCAGCATTCTTGTGCAGGTAATATGGCACCAGCATTTTGATTGGAAAGTATGCCCTCAAAATATAGGTTACAAATGCAGTTCCAATATTTCAAAATGGATATTAATGTACATTGCAATATTTCAAAATAAAAACAAAACAATAATACAGAGTAATGTATAAATGGGAAAAATTAAAATCGCTGTGTCCCAATTCTCTTAATGCTGGCAAACATAAAAAAAAATAGTCTAATAACATAAAATAAAGCTATTTAACAGCATCACTCTAAAATTGCTGATTTCTTTTTTAAAATGAGAAAAGCTTCCCCCCCGAAGGCTTAAAGCTGCTCATGACTTGAATAGCAGTAGTGCTAAAAATATTTCTCAGAATATTACTGAATGAGTCAGAGGCATGATTGTCCTTTAAAAATGTGTATCATATTAAAACTTTATATGTCTGTAAAATGTAAAGGGCAATTCCTTCATAACACACTAAAATGAATGAATGAATGAATGACTTCTAAATGAAAGACAAAAAAGCAAGAAAATAACTCAAACCCAAAAGTGTTATGATTGATACAAAATTTAATATGAAATAAATAAAATTAACAAGAATAAAATTTTATTGCATGACAGTTAAAATCACTCAACTGTATATTTTAATCAAACAAGTTCACATAATTTAAAAGTATAAAATTTTGTGACATTTAAAAAATTATATCAAAGATGGGTCTATTTCTCAATCACAGCTCATTATTAAAAAAGGTAAAGGTGGACAAACCCATCAACATTGATTTAAAATTTCAGTTTGATATAAATAAAATTAACAAAAATAAATTTCATTTTATTCCTCTTAAAATCATAAAATCAAGTTCATTAATAACATATTACAATTTCAATATATATTCTGTACCATCTAAAAACTGATATCAAGGAAAAAACTAATATCTTTTCAAAGGTAACGATAAGAGGCAGTAAATGCTATAGCAAAAATATGATGATTGTAGCAGAAGATCATGTTTGGGTGTCGTAAAATATTATGCTAAGAAACATGGCTATAAATTTTTTGAAAGAGAATGTCAGGTTATCAATAACAGAAGCTAGCGATGAGTAAGAGTCCATTCACTTGCCAGCAATGCTTTGACATAATACATGGAAATGAATAATGGTGAACATTACAAAAAGTAGCTTGCTTACTTCCTTCCTCTTTGCAGTTTAAGCTTCCAATGACTAGAGTTGTAGTTGGAGTGTTACTCAACATTTTAAAAGTAAACAGGTTCTTTGGAAAGTGAATAATAAAGAGTTTGAGATATTTTAACATCAGCTAACAGTTACAAAAAAAGGATAACGCAAAGTAGCATTTCCAATGAAGATTTTGGTGATTTCCTCAAAATTTGAATTTGAAAACTAAGATTATATTGTGAAATATACCAATTGTAGTAATAGATATCCCAAAATAGTAATGTAGGTCAGGTCAATTATGAATGAGGGTTGCTTTTATTGATTCATCCATCTGGGTATTTCAGGCAAAATTTATACCCTTTAGGAAAATGAGTTGATTAGCTGAAATTTTGACAGTGGAACTGAACAGTCACACTGAACTTGATCACTGTTGCTTGCATATCAGTTTTCATGCCTGTATAAAACAAAAGTATGTGTCCCTGCCCCCTCCATGGCTGCAGGCTCCTACTTAGACAGGAGCCCTCAGCAAAAAATAATGGGATGCCTACATTTTAGTTTGAACATGCATAAAAAAATAAAGATTTTTAAAAATCTGTACTATTGTCATGCCTTTTTTTCACATATACAGTTGGCTCTCTGTTTAATAATGACTTTCAAGGGACCGTGAAAAATCGTCCTTAAACAGAATTTGTGAAAAAAATAACATTTCCCTACACACTTTACAGGCTTTGGATGATCAATATATTTCTTAATATATTGGGATGTTTAAAAATGTTATTTTTATTATCATTATTATTTTAAATTACATTGAAAAAAAAAGAGTACAAACAATACGATAAATTTGGTTTTAACAAAGTCAAAAAGTGTTGATTACTTCATTTTTCGCCTTGTTTTTATTATTCTCTTTTCCCGACTTTCTAAAATATTACACGTGTCTTCTTCCATATTCGATGTAATATAGCGTATAGAGCAGAAGTTGCATGTGTGTAAGACGGTGGCAGTGTCTCATTTTCCGTGTCCTCAACTTCACCTTCTTCGTCTGACTGTGTTTTTGTTTACTATATCTTCATAAATTTGTTCTACATTTCTGTAATCTGTTGTTAAAACAGATTCATCACAATTGTAGAAATCTTGAATTGAAACATCCTCATCTTCAACAAGACTTCTCCATTCTTCAGGGATAATGTGATCTTCGTTGATTTCTACATCCGTACTTTGCAGTCCTACTACAAGTTCTTTGTGAATTTCAGCAACGCGAAAGCAGTTTTTTTATTGTGGATGAAGAACTTCTTTCCATGATGTTATCATGTGCATTGCTTTCAAGATCGAAAATTTTCTAATCTTCATATCAGTCGAATGGTCATAATATCAGTGAATAGTCAAATTTGTAAGGGATATTTAGAGTATGTGTAGTACAATGGTCGATTAAAAGTAAAACTTTTATCTTCTCTTGATGCATTTTTGCATCAAATTTTCTAATTCAGTCAGTAAAAATTTGTAATGTCATCGATGCTTTATTGTTAATCTGGTACTCCCAAGGTTTCCTAGTGATATTCTTAAAACACCTTGGTTGGTTTGATTTGCCTATAACTAGTGGTGGGAATTTCTCGAATCCATCCGAATTAGTGTACAGTAGAACAGTCAGTCGTTCCTTACTGTATTTTCCACCAAAGCACTTTTCTCCCATATACGTTAAAGTTTTATTGGGCACCCTATTGTGGGGTAGGCCCGTCGCATCTGCATTGAATATGTTCTCATTATATCCATCTACTATCCCCTTCAAAAATATTTTCCATTCTTCGACTATTTTTTCATCTATGGCGCCACTTTCGCCAGATATGCTTTTAAATGCGATTCCATATTTTTATTTGAACTTTGCCAACAGACTAGCTGAAGCCTGAAAATTTTGCAGTCCAAACTTTTCTGCCAGAACAATAGAATTTTCTTTAAATATCACTCCAAAAATTGAAATGTTGGATGCTCTTGCTTCATGAAACCATTGCAGGACTGCCTTATAAAACTCTTCTGATCGACCACATTGAATTTTCTGCCATTTGGATTTGGAGGTGAAACCAAATTTTTGTGCTGCTTCAAGAATTTTCTCTTTGCATGCTAAAATTCCTTTGAGAGTAGACTCGGGTAGCTCAAATCGTCTTGCGAATTGGACTTTTGTTAGTCCAACACTTTCTTCCCAGTATTCAATAATTTTCCCCTTTTCGTGTAGCGTAAGATGCTTTCGCTTTGATACCATTTTGCTCTGCTCGTATTCGCACTCAAATGAGCTCCTACACACAACCATGAATTCTCTAAACATGAACATCTGCTTCCCGGAAGGAGTGAGAGAAGGCTGCTATTGGACAGTTCACAAGTCACATGAAAACAGATGTTAGGGACAATAGTGATACAGCTCCCGCACTAAGACCTCCATGAAAGAATATTCGATCTTCCGAGAAACAGCAATCCCCCCTCCGTTTTTCACACTGCAACAAGTCTATGATTTCAACATTGCAAACATCAAGGAAATTCCGGGTCTGTTATTGACACCAAACTTGTTTTCCCTCACAGAAGGAAAGGAAGGTTCCCCTCCTGCAGATAAAAATTGAAGGAAAACTTTATCATGTAAAAAATCGTCATTAAACAGAAACAACATCGTCTTTAAATAGAATTTTTTTACGGTGGAGGGACCAGGACTGAGAAATATCGTCTTTAAATAGAGATTGTCGTTAAACAGAGAGCCAACTGTATATGTAGGCACAAAATTTAAATCCATTTCTTTGACTAAAACATTACTTCGCATTTATCTAAATAAAAAATACAGTTAAACTTAATTTTTTCATCCCTGTTAAGGTGATAACTTTGTTTACTTCCATTTCAATTTATACAAAAATGTGTACAAACAGAAACATATTCTCCAGCTTTACACAATTCTAGGTGGCCAGTGTGAAAATTTTGCATGCTAATAAAGTACGACTAATTTTATAGCGGGGTTGTTGGTTTGTAGTAGGATGAAAAAAGAACTGGATCATTTGTAACCATTGCTTATTTGTCAAATAACAATGGTGCATAAGGATAATACAAAACTGATTACAAAACTCCTTTGGCCACAATATTAGAGGTGAAACATAACACAAAACAGGGAACATGAGATATGCACATGTCAAAACATATTTGTAGACAATATTAAAAAGTAAGTATGATACAAACTCATAGAAAATGTGATGTTTATGTTACAAAACCTTTTTGTACACACTATTTGACATTGCCATATCGATGCATTGAGAGAAAGAACTCTAGGACCAAAAGTCAGTTTTTAACTTCAATATTTAAACAAGCAATACAATGTGTCATTCTATATTAACAATTCGTCAGAAGTAGATATCTTAATCGTAAGATGCTTTCGCTTTGATGCCATTTTGCTCTGCTCGTATTTGCACTGGAATGAGATCCTACACACAACCATGAATTCTCTAAACATGAACATCTGCTTCCCGGAAGGAGTGAGAGAAGGCTGCTATTGGACAGTTCGCAAGTCACATGACAACAGATGTTAGGGACAATAGAGTGATTCAGCTCCCGCACTAAGAGCTCCATGAAAGAATATTCGATCTTCCAAGAAACAGTAATTCCCCCCATCGTTTTTCACACTGCAACAAGTCTATGATTTCAACATTGCAAACATCAAGGAAATTCCGGGTCTGTTATTGACACCAAACTTGTTTTCCCCCACAGAAGTAAAGGAAGGTTCTCCTCCTGCAGATAAAAAGTTGAAGGAAAAATTTATCATGTAAAAAAATCGTCATTAAACAGAAACAACATCGTCTTTAAATAGAATTTTTTTACGTTGGAGGGACCGGGACTGGGAAATATCGTCTTTAAATAGAGATCGTCGTTAAACAGAGAGCCAACTGTATATGTAGGCACAAAATTTAAAGCCATTTCTTTGACTAAAACATTACTTCGCATTTATCTAAATAAAAAATACAGTTAAACTTAATTTTTTCATCCCTGTTAAGGTGATAACTTTGTTTACTTCCATTTCAATTTATACAAAAATGTGTACAAACAGAAACATATTCTCCAGCTTTACACAATTCTAGGTGGCCAGTGTGAAAATTTTGCATGCTAATAAAGTACGACTAATTTTATAGCGGGGTTGTTGGTTTGTAGTAGGATGAAAAAAGAACTGGATCATTTGTAACCATTGCTTATTTGTCAAATAACAATGGTGCATAAGGATAATACAAAACTGATTACAAAACTCCTTTGGCCACAATATTAGAGGTGAAACATAACACAAAACAGGGAACATGAGATATGTACATGTCAAAACATATTTGTAGACAATATTAAAAAGTAAGTATGATACAAACTCATGGAAAATGTGATGTTTATGTTACAAAACCTTTTTGTACACACTATTTGACATTGCCATATCGATGCATTGAGAGAAAGAACTCTAGGACCAAAAGTCAGTTTTTAACTTCAATATTTAAACAAGCAATACAATGTGTCATTCTATATTAACAATTCGTCAGAAGTAGATATCTTAATCGTAAGATGCTTTCGCTTTGATGCCATTTTGCTCTGCTCGTATTTGCACTGGAATGAGATCCTACACACAACCATGAATTCTCTAAACATGAACATCTGCTTCCCGGAAGGAGTGAGAGAAGGCTGCTATTGGACAGTTCGCAAGTCACATGACAACAGATGTTAGGGACAATAGAGTGATTCAGCTCCCGCACTAAGAGCTCCATGAAAGAATATTCGATCTTCCAAGAAACAGTAATTCCCCCCACCGTTTTTCACACTGCAACAAGTCTATGATTTCAACATTGCAAACATCAAGGAAATTCCGGGTCTGTTATTGACACCAAACTTGTTTTCCCCCACAGAAGTAAAGGAAGGTTCTCCTCCTGCAGATAAAAAGTTGAAGGAAAAATTTATCATGTAAAAAAATCGTCATTAAACAGAAACAACATCGTCTTTAAATAGAATTTTTTTACGTTGGAGGGACCGGGACTGGGAAATATCGTCTTTAAATAGAGATCGTCGTTAAACAGAGAGCCAACTGTATATGTAGGCACAAAATTTAAAGCCATTTCTTTGACTAAAACATTACTTCACATTTATCTAAATAAAAGTACATTTAAACTTAATTTTTTCATCCCTGTTAAGGTGATAACTTTGTTTACTTCCATTTCAATTTATACAAAAATGTGTACAAACAGAAACATATTCTCCAGCTTTACACAATTCTAGGTGGCCAGTGTGAAAATTTTGCATGCTAATAAAGTACGACTAATTTTATAGCGGGGTTGTTGGTTTGTAGTAGGATGAAAAAAGAACTGGATCATTTGTAACCATTGCTTATTTGTCAAATAACAATGGTGCATAAGGATAATACAAAACTGATTACAAAACTCCTTTGGCCACAATATTAGAGGTGAAACATAACACAAAACAGGGAACATGAGATATGTACATGTCAAAACATATTTGTAGACAATATTAAAAAGTAAGTATGATACAAACTCATGGAAAATGTGATGTTTATGTTACAAAACCTTTTGGTACACACTATTTGACCTTGCCATATTGATGCATCGAGAGAAAGAACTCTAGGACCAAAAGTCAGTTTTTAACTTCGATATTTAAACAAGCAATACAATGTGTCATTCTATATTAACAATTCGCCAGAAGTAGAGATCTTAATCAATACCTCATTTATTGATTTTGATTACGTATGAAGAGAGAAAAAGGGAGCTTCTGAAAAAATCACCTTCTAGAAATAATATATATAGATTTTAAAATTAGCTTTAATGAACCCTAGTTAAAATCATAGAATAGTATATATTAATCATATTTTGTCAATTTATATACAGCTCAGATTCAAAACATTAGAATAATTGAGAAAAAGTAATAAGAGAGAAATTATTTTCCATTTATTTATTTTTGATACTAAGTAAATGCAATTAAATTTCTTATAAATTAAATCTGGAATGTTTAGATAAGATTTTAACATTTACAAAATATAAAATACAAAAAATTTTAGGTATACAACAGCTTTCTGAAACACATCAAAATATTAGAATAAAATTTAGATTGGTTCAAAATATTAGAATATTTTATTTTATGCAAAAATATTACCTTATGAATATGAAGTAAATAGTAGTTAATATTTTGTAGCATCCCCTTTAGCTTTAATAACAGTGTACAATCGATCTTGCATACTATATACAAGGTGTTTACAAATATTTCTATCAATATTAGCACAAATAGACTTTATACGTGCCACTAACTCAGTTTTACTTGAAGGAGGATTTTCTTGGAGTTTTTTTTTCGTTATACCCCATAAGTTTTCGATGGGATTAATGTCTGGTGAGTTTCATGGCCAAGGAAGTACCTTAATTTTACGTTGGCGGAACCAATTCTTAGTTGACACCGAGGTATGCAGTGACGCTAAATCTTTTTGAAAGACGACATCATCTTAAAAAAAATCTTCTGATCATGGAATCATGTAATATTCCAAAATTTCTTGATATATCTGAGAGTTAACCTTTTTGTAGACAATGCATAACTTTCCAGGTCCTTCTGCACTCATGCAACCCCAAACCATGACACTAGCAGCAAATTTTACCGAACGTTTAAGGCATTCTTTATCAAATGCTTCTTGCTTCATTCTCCAAACTCGAATACCTTGACTACCATATGAAACACAAAACATACTTTTATCACTAAATAATATTTTTTTCCTATCTTCTTCGCTCCATAAACGTCTTGATTTACACCAATTCAATCTTATACACTTTTATTTTGCAGTCATGAGAGGTTTTGTTTTCGGTACATGAGATTCAAACTTAAATTTATGGAGACGTCTTAATGTTGTCGATTTAGAAACTTCAATTGCTTCTTCTTTCCATTTTCGGTGCAAGAATCGCATACTTTTAAAACGGTTTTTCTTAACTATACTCTTCAGTTTCCTGTCATCTCTAGCAGATGCTTTTGGTTTTCGGCCACCATTTCAGCGATTATTTTGAAATTTTCCATTTTTTTAATATTGTGTTAGTATTTTACTAACGCTTGATTGCGAACAATGCAAATAATTCACTATATAACATTGATTTTTACCGTGCCAATACAAATCAACCATACGAAGTTTAATAGACTCAGGAATATCACTCACACGACCCATTTTAAGACAAAAAAGCAAACAAACTGCAAAAAGAATACTTATTTTAAGTAAAATCATCTGAATTTAATCAATGATGCCACCAGTTATGAATTGGTGATAATTAAAGGAGAATTAATGTGAAATATTCTAATATTTTGAACCACTTGAATAAATATTCTAATAATTTGACTTTTCAAAATAATTTTTTTTTCAATTAATCTTTTCAAAAATGATATTAATTTTAAGATAATAAATAAGTTTAATCAACAATAAGTTCTTAATAAAAATATCATTTGCATATTTGCATTAAAAGACATTAAATTACCAAAGGATATTTTCAATTTGTAAAAAAATATAATTATTCTAATATTTTGAATATGAGCTGTATATCATGCTTTTGGATGCCTAAAAAGGATTATCCATTATAAAAAATATTTTTTTTAATTACAGGGAATAATAAGTCAGGTGATCTATGACAGAAGCTAGAGATGTATAAGAATTAAATAACTTCCTCTCATGCTTTGGCATTATACGCTCCAACATAAACATGAGATGATGATGCAAATTAGTGAAAGTAGCACCATAAGATAGTGATATGTCTATCCAATCTTTTATGCATTCTGCTGTAGTGTTTTCAGTTCCAGTAAAGAGCGAAGGATTTTGCAGCAAGCCTCTAGCTGACATCACACCTAAATCAGATTAAATATATATGCAGTATGTAAATTATAAATTTATCCATTGGAGTGAACACAATTTTAAAACAATTTCAACTAAATATCAATATAAGCTGCATAAGTACACAAGCAATACAGAACAGGGTGATTCAAAATGTATATAGCAATTACAAACGGCTATAACTATTTAATCAAAAAGAATTCTACAGAATGTAAAAGAAAGTTCAAAATTTTGTTTACATACTTTATAAAAAATCTATGGGATTCCCCTTGGTCACACGGACAACATCTAAGCAGTAGTCCATTTCATGCCATATATTCTGAAGAATATGTGGAATCACCAACGCAAGCGCATTAGAAATGTGCATTTTGAGTTCTGGAATTGTTTTCAGCAAAGGATGCACATACACAAGGTCTTTCACATAACCCCATAGAAAGAAATCACAGGGTGTCAAGTCTGGAGATCTAGGTGGTCAAGAGCAGACCACATCGTCGGCATCTCCAGTTCGAAAGAGCCAATGCTTTGGAAGATGTTGGTTTAAATATTGGTGAAAGATATAATCCGTGAAATTCATATCTAGATGTGGCATACAGATTACAACTTTCAGCAAGATGGAACACCCCCTCATTGGGGTATAGAGGTTTGCACATTTTTAAACCAACATCTTCTAAAGCATTGGCTCAGTCAAACTGGAGATGCTGACAATGTGGTCTGTTCTTGGCCACCTAGATCTCCGGACTTGAGACCCTGCGATTTCTTTCTATGGGGTTTGTTAGGAAATTATCTGTTTATATATGTTACTTTACCTTTACTTTAGGTTATTTTACTTATAATTATTCTTCCCTGTTTTAATTCTCCCACTCTTGTAAATCGTAAACAGCTCACATTAATGTAATGCTGCAAAATGAACGATACGTTCATTTCGCCGATCATACGTCATTACTTATGAGGGAGTGTCCTCAAGGTTTGTAATTTTTCCATTGGATGTTTTACTTTATTATGCAAATTTCTAACCACGTTCTGTTACTAGAGATGTATTTAAAGGACCTTGTTGTTCAGTCTTCACTTCGGTTGTTCTCATTCACTTTTCAGACGGATACTTTTCCCCCTATGCCTTTGCATTTCTAGGACAGTGAGATTTATGTTTTTTTGTACATCTTGTACATTTTGTAAATCTTTGTTTTATTTTTGTCCTTATCTAAATTTAAAATAATTTTTTTTTTGTACTTTAAAAGACTTATAATTTTTCACCACACTGATCCAACATATAGTCAAATTCTATTTATTAGGATTAAGAACATTAGGGTTATGTGAAAGACCTTGTGTATGTGCTTCTTTTGCCGAAAACAATTCCAGAATTCAAATTGCGCATTTCTAATGCACTTGCGCTGGTGACTCCACATATTCTTCAGAATGTATGGCGTGAAATGGACTACCACTTAGATGTTGTCCGTGTGACCAAGGGGAGTCACATAGAACATTTATAAAGTATGTAAACAAAATTTTGAACTTCCTTTTATATTCTGTGTAATTCTTATTGATAAATTCTTTTAAATTAAATAGTTATAGCCATTTGTAATCGCTATATTCATTTTGAATCACCCTGTATTATTAATCATGAAGTTCTACAGGTTGACAGCATATTGGTCTATCATACACTACGATGGATATGACTTGCTGATTTGTTTTATTTGTGCGACCAATTAAGTTAAACATATTATAACAGATATTTAAGTCATTCGAAAAACAATTTAAGATTATATACAGTATCCATAAGCTGTGCTTTCAAACCTAATAAAATTACATGAGAGTGTAATTATTCAAAGTGATTAAGTACCTTATATCATAAGACTCCTATAGATACTGGTCTCCTCTCAGAAAAGCCAGTCACTCAAGAAGAGTTCACTTTTGATGAGGGATGTCAAAGCCCTAGAAACAGCTGTCAATGATTGAATAACAGAAGTCTTTTTCTGTCAATTGTTAATGGTTTAACCAAGGATAAGGAGGTTTTACAATAGAGAAATGGAGGGGAATGCACACCTATTGCTAATAGCTGAAAGGACATTGTTAACTCTGTGCTGATTAGAATATAATTTGCCACGATTTGCTTTAATCTAAAATTTTTACATGTTGATCTCTTATGTTTATTTTCCATATTTTAAATTTGGAACATAACTAAACATCTCTCTAGTTGTCTTTAAACTTTTAAATCAGAAAAAATATGGCTATGTACATCAAGTTAGGAGATTTGGAAAAATTAATGTCAAACTCCTATTTGACAGAGGATGCAATTGGAGTTTATTTTTTTCAAATTCAAATTGCATAAAATGTGAAAATTTCATAAGATGTTTAAAAAAACTGAAAAGGTGTATGTGGTTTTCCAATAGTAAAGGTCATTAGTATAGTAGTCATCATAACATTTTAAGGTGGAATTCAATTCCAATAATATTCAGAAGGAGAAACTGCAGGAAAGAGAGTTGAATCTTTTTGTTATCGCTTTTCACGAGGGGAGATAGTAAAAATATCTTTCATATATGTGGTTGTTATTCCTACATTTTGATGGCACCGAATATAAATGTAAATATTGATTTGTTTTTACAATACTTACATCACAAAAATATTGAAAATGCATTTTTATTAAATTTTATTTTTTAATCTGATTTTAAAAATTTATAATATTGAGTAAACCATAATTTAATTCTAATGAACGAAAAAGAAATTCCAATTTCTTTTCATTGTCTTATTTTTACCTTATCAATATTTTTAAATTATTTGATTTTCAGAAAATTTTACTTTTAAAAACTATCATCAAATTTTTCTCAGGAGCAAAATATAAACATCATTTAAACTTTTTACACTAAGTCTATAAGTAACACCTTGCATAAATCTAAACACTATAAATGCCGACACTCTACAATATTTGCAATGGAAAAAGGAATCTATAATTGAAAAACACTACTTTAAAAGTGTAATTATAATTCTGTGGTTGGTTTCTGGGCGTTCATTTGTTTTATGTTTTCATTTCTTATTGATATGACTGGCCACACTTATTTTTAATGAAAACAAAACTGCAGGAAAAAAATTGCCATTCCTTTGGTAAAAAAAAGATGCCAAGAAACTCAGAAATACAAATTTCTGGAATCTTCTACATCTATAATGAAAAAGTTTTGTGAGATTTATCTATCCCACTATTTGTAAAAGCAAACATGAGTCTAAATTTTATCAAAGAATTCTAAAACTCCATCACATTAATTTGGGAAATAGCAAGTAGTATGATGCCAGGTTAAAAGTCTTAAAATACGTTGATTACATGAAAATGTAAAAGCAAAACATACGATGGTTTTCTTGAAGCTTAAATGGTTAAAACAAACTTTCATAATTTTCTTAATATCTAAAGGGCTTCTAGTTGCTACTGCTCGGGAGCTGTTCACTATCCCCGACTCCTCATTTGAGAGTCAACCTCCCCCAGGAAGCAAACTTAAAACCAGTTTCAGGCCTCTTCTCTCCAGAGGTGGACATTACATAATTTTAAACTGGTTTTCTATCAATCTTATACACTATATATGCTCATAAAAGTAAAGTTTAAAATACATTAAAATCAATACTAATGCTATTGTAAAAGCTAAATATTCATGTTTTAAAAGATAACAAATCATCAATATGAGGCACTCAAGATAGCAGAAGTTCAAGCAAAATAATGTACTTTAAAGATGACTTGCTACAAATGGAAAAGTTGCTTTTTCCATGATATTTCTTTTCAGAAAATAAACCTTATTTAAATTTCAACAACCCAGCATGAGCCCATTATGCCAAACTACTTAATTATATTTGATGTCTAGGCAGATAGATCACCTAGATTCCATATCTCTCATAGGGGCTTATGAAAGGAAAAAAAACTATTTAAAAAAATAGTTAAACATCTAGGTATAAATAAAACAGCACATCATAAACTGTAGTTCTGCACTTGAAGTTAAATGTTTAAAATTAAGCATTCCTTAAATTTTTACATATGTTCCCAAACAGTTGCTAACCTGTATACAAATGGTTTGGCTCAGCTGAAATTTTTATTTTAACTTTCAATAAAAATTTCAAAGAATTTTAAAATAATCCATCCCATCTGTCAGGAAAATCTTTTAAAAAGAAGGTACCTATGTACGTCTAGGTTTTCAAAGTTGGTTATACATGAAGTGCTACTATCATCAAAAGCCAAAGGCTTCCATTGAAAGTGTTAAGGATTCTTTAAATGCCTTCTTAAGACTATTTCGAAACTTAAGAACTACATTTAATATATTTAATATCTGTAGAAACAGAAATCAAACTTAACTATAAAAATTTTGAAATATCTGACTTTTGACTCGTCATTTTTGTTATTGCTAGTTTGAATTACTATAAAAATTAAAGCCTTTTTTAAAATATTTTCTTCTTTAAAATATTTTTAAATAAAGCTTATTATAAAAAAGTTAAACAAAACCTTATTTTATACATATATATGTAATAATAACGCCCCACTAATATTAATTGTCCTATATGTAACGCGTATCTTAATTTTTCCTCAATAAAGCCCAGCCCTATTGCAAAAACAAAATCGAAAATCAAAAAAACCTAATATTCTTTTTAACGCATGTGCAGGAAAGTTATTTTTAGACTTCCGTGATCTTGATCCCCCTTCAAAGAAATACCATGTGATCAGGGTCAACCAATTAAAAGAATTCTAAGCCTAGCAGCAAAATCAGAAGTTACTCAGCATAAAAAGGTGAGACAGAGCATTTTCGAGCTCTCTACTTCTTTGACGCTGTTTCATTACTTCTTTGCTCGCTGTCTGCGTACTGCTCCAAAATATATTAGGATGTAATTGTATTCGATACTCAAGCCTGGGCAGCTATGGGCTGTCCGTTGACATTATTGTCAAACATCATGTCATCAGCTTGTGCCAATTTGCTCAACTACGTATAGCTGTGTATCTTCTCTGATGTCTTGAAGTTTGGTTTCATGGAATAAAATATTTCAAGTGTTCATCATGTTCCTGTTCTTTCCTTAAATGTTTACGTGTGAATCCATCTCCTGTAACGGTCTACTAGAAGTATTACCACTCGGGCTATGTCTATACTGTCGTGTCGCATCTCCTCTACAAAGTTAAAGTTATGCGTCTGTTAAAGTACCCATTTTTTGCTGTATACATATTTATACTTTAAGGTTAAAGTATCAACTGACTAACCAATGGTCAAAAACATATTCTCATCCACATAAAGAGTGAGCAAAAATCAACTATAACTTTTTAGCAACAGCATATTGATTTTAATTAAATATAAATGGGTCATTTATATTCAGAGCTACTGCTTAATCTGAAAAAGTAGGGATCAACTAAACATTATATTTCTCACACTTTTTTAATTTTTTAATGAGTGCTTCATTTTAGTGCTTGGTTTTCATGGATTTGCATGAACTCTGTTACAGCTTTGACATTTTACTGTAGTTAAGATGTTTGTTTCAAATGCCACCCATAAAATTCAAAACTTTAAAGGCCAAATGACTACAGATAGTTGAAATTTGAGCCCAAGACTAAGGCTTAACACAATATTATATAGCATGGAATAAAATGAATTAATGGATTAAAGATATAGTTTTTGATATATACTGACTCAGTAAATTGGTAAAATTAAGTTTTATACATATTCATATTCCGAAAAGAGTCAATAGACATCCCATCACTGTGACACAGCTGGGATTTTGATCTGGGGAGGGAGGAGTTAAACTTCTGAAAATAACAAAACATTTAATACTTTACTAAATATATAGTAGGGGCCCTAACTCAGCCTAAAGAATTAAACTAATAAAAGAATAAGTTAATAGTTTTAATCATATATGCATTTAAATCAGCATTCAAAGTTTAATCATATTACATGGTACTAAATTTGCTTTAGCTTCCAATAAACAAAACTATTATTTTCTAAAGAGACTAAAAAATAAGAGCAATCAAACTCTTCAATTCATTTTCAAAACACAACATTTTTGTTATTCTTTGTCATTTACAATTATTTACAGACTAGCTTTACTGTCTACATAGTTTGTCCGATGGCTAATTGTAATTAATATAAATTATCCTATTTTATACTTCTTTTCATAAAAGATTTGAATATTTTAATTTCAATGGGAAACTGCAACTGAAAACACTCTCACTATTCCTTGCTAGTTTCAGTCGTTCGTGGCAGTGCATTGCCAGATTGATTTGCAGCTTCCATTTTTCAGCAAACAAGATGAAATCCTCAAGTTTCAGATATATTTACACACAAAGCAACTAGCCTCATTACTTTATGTACAAATACTTGTTGAAATGAGAAGATAATTTTATAGAAAGCAGAAATTGGAACTAATATTATATTCACAATTTAGAGGATAAAATAGAGCCTGAGTTATGCATGACTAGCTTCACAATAACCCAGAATTATCAAACTGAACAAATTATTCAAAAAGAAAATAATATGCAACTCACCATTTACACCAGCTCTTTCCTGCAACTTTTCTGCATCTTTTAAATGAAAAATATCTCCATTGCCAACAACAGGAATAGAAAGATTTTCTTTGATTAATTTTATAGCTTCTACATCCACAGGTTCACTTCTTTGTGACTTGGTTCTCCCATGAACACTTATCCATGAAACACCCGCTTTTTCAGCTCTTTTACAAAACTCGACTGTTTTCCTGTCATTTATAACAAAACCTTAAGGTTGGCAACAAAAATCCTTCTCAAATTGTAACATTGTAAGCAAGAATTTTGAACATTCACAGAAAAAACATGCAAATAAAAACAAGTTTTCTTGCAGCCAGTTTGTGAGTATATATATATATATATATACCACTAATATCTAACTCGTAGAAATATGGTTATTATAAATATATAAACAATCATTCCAATATGCAATGGATAAATTTTTCATAAAAATATTATTTAACAGACATCTTATACGTTTAAATAATAAATACTCATAATAGAATGTGCAGATTTTTTTAAATAAAATTAGCTTTGAAGATTTAAAAATTGTGAATCAATAACCTTATTTATTAATGAGGTTAAACATATCCAACTTTGTGCTACCATAACTTTAATAAGCATGCTTGTGATTAATATCAGGATTCAAGATGTCTGTTTCGACAGTATCCCTAAAAAAGATAAAAGATAAGGCATTTTCTCTATCTCAGTCCCTTCCTAAAATATTTAGTTGAGAATTAGGAAAAATATAGATTAAAAGAATGTTTTACTTTTGATACAATGAATTTTGCTTCACAAAAATCAGTTGAAGTTGAACTTTGTACACCTAAATCTACTTCTAAGATTAAATCAAATTTCAATTTTAATAATCCAAGGGCAAATTTATAACTGTGAGCACCAGATGCCTCAAAAAGTCAAATACATTTGACAACTCTCTAAAAAATATGCGAGACTCTGTCATACAAAAATGTTGTGGTGATCCCTGTTATTTATCTAGTACAAATAAATTATTTACAAGAGAAAAAAGTATAACTGAATTTTATTTCTATAGTACTCACAATTTCTAATTTTAATGTCATGTATTCAAAATTTAATGGATCAATTTATTTTATTATACAGATTTGAAATGTTTAGTGTGTTACATGAATTATTGGAGGACAGAAATTGTAACCAGATTAGAAGCCCTGAATATTAAGAGTTGTTTTATGATTTGTGCATTTCAATTAATATACTCATCTTGCAAGAGACAAGAGTTTTGCAATTCTCAAATATATTTTGGCCATTTTTTTCATGTCATTAAAAGAAATCTTGAGCATTCCTATTATATGAAGCACACAAATTTAAACCTGTTTTAATTAGTTCTATCATATCACAATCATAACATAAACTCAGTACGTATATAAAACCACATGAAACGTTCTGCCTAACATCCCACTGAATATGAAGGTGCTGGCAAATCTTTCACACTGTTTTAAATTTTATGAATTTTACGAGTCCATATTTTTAAAGTTCTAAATATCTATCAAAGTTAGTACAAACTTAGCTCAATTTTGGCTTTTATTACAACCATAAATTAGAGAACAAATGTATGTGATAAAAAAAAGTTTTGCAGCATAATATTAAACCAGACATTTATCAACAAATTAAAGGCTTTAATGCAAAAAAGACAATGTAACTATAATAGCAAGGCAATTATGAAGTATTGCAGATGAATCAAACAAATTTAATTCAATGACATTCCATTTCAGCTAGAATGTAGGATTAAGCACTACTTTTCTCAGTAAATATATTTATTAATAATTACAAATTTATTTACATAACTGACTGCTTTCAATTATAGTCATAAAACTACTTCAATTGCTTATTGATGTTTTATTCTATGAATGAAAAATCAATTAGTCAATAAAAAGGAAACTATAAAATGCAATTAAATAGGATAATCAGAGAGAGGTTTTTCCTCTCAGAAAAAAATCTAGAAATCCAACAGTCATTTTTAATAAAGAGTCAAGCTTGTAGAAATGCGAATTTGTTAACAATTCTGCATCATAATTTACCCATTTTTTTTTACATTTTAATTTAATACACAGTATAACTCTTATGTCCAAATTTTATATCATTTAATAAATTTGCAAAGAAAATTATCTGCCTTTCTTGTTTTAGCATCAATTGAAAACAACATAATAAAAGCATTTTGGTTGCTTTATTTCTGCTGAGGGAACTTTTGTATCTACTCTTACCAGAACAGAGAGTTTTTGATGTAGCACTGCATTCATCCCTTTGAATGTTTCAGATAAACAGTGTATATTCTATTTTGTTGAATGGTTAAGGATTTTTGAATACCATAACCTAGTGTTTTAGAGAGAGTTATAGGGTCCAAATGAATTAAATATAAGCCCCAAAAATATCCATTGGCATTTTGGAGCAATAGATAGATCGGATTTGGAACAATGGATAAGTCTAATGAAATGCTACCCATTTCCTCATGTCAAATTTAACTTCTTCCTTTATAAATTACTAGTCAGATCTTTGAAAAGCACCAACTTTTACAGCAAAGGTGAATCAAAAACAAAATTTCATGATGTTTGTTCTCTCAACTAACTCTGCTAGATAACTGGTAAAAATTAAATAAAATATCAAAATAAAGTCTTATGACCAGAAGCCTATATGTAAATATAACAGCTGTTCAGGAGTTTAGAATAAAAACACAACAATGTATGTAAGATTATAACACAAAATACTGACTGTTTCTATGAAAGAGTAAAGAATGTTTGAAAACCATCTTACAAAGAACTGAAAATACAATGACCAAAAATATTACAACATGCATACAACTCTAGATCTCTACCAAAAATTAAAGTTCATATGGCACCATGTAAGAAACTGACAAATGTCTTTACTGAACAAGTTGAACAAGTTAGCAATGGCTATAAGAAATTTTTATAGTTAAGGTAATTTACCCTAGTTTGTGGGGATAATGATTGTCCTCTTTACTACGTACACACACTGAATTAATTTACACTTTAGTCTCAACACTAATGGGTAACTGCCTCATGTTACAAAATGGTGATATTCTTTGAAGTGAACAATTCTTATGCTGATTGATTTTCGGATGTCAATGGTAACACAGATTTTACTCAAGAAAAGCTTAACTGACAGGGATTTACTATTTGTAGCCAATTCTAAATGGCTACAAACAAACAGTGCCAAAAACAGGATTCCAGCCCAAAACTCTGGTATCATAGCCCTGAACCCTAGTCATTTATGCATACTAACATAATTTTAATTATTTTAGTATAAAATAAATGAATGCTGCATCGCTTGCATACCAAATAAATGATACAGAAAATGAGTCATTTAAAACATAACATGTTATACATGATTTAAAACATAAAAGATAATTTACATAACTAAGTACAACATCAATATAAAAAAAAATTCAAATGATTGTTTTGTTTTTTTACCTTGTATCATCATGAGTACGAATCTTCAATGAAACACTATATTTTGAATCTTGAATCCGTCTTTTAACTTGATCTATCATGTCCACAACTACTTCAGGTTTATCGAGAAGACATGCTCCATAGCCATCAGCAAGAGCCCATCTACAAAAAAGTTTCACTTACTAAAAATGAGGAACACCATTTTCATACGATTCAAGAAAATGAAACTAAAGCTCAAACAGAATCTTTAAGGGAAGGATATCAGTAAATAAATTCCATATAATGTATGTTGGCTCATCATTTAGTCTATAATTGTCATCTAATAAATAAACAGCTTCAGGAATGCCAATCTAAAGCTTACTAAAGAACATATATACCTTATACTAATTTAACTAAACATTTTTAAAATCTCTTCACTGATTAAAAGAGACAGAAGAAGGGAGAGAAAGAGAAGTAACCTTTATGTTAAACCTAGCTGCTTACCCAGCATTGCCCAGGTATTTATTTATCTCAATTTTTTATTAGACAGGAATGAATTCTATCTATAGTGCAAAATCTAAGTAATTTTATTTACAGGTATTTAAAAAGTATATGTACAGTATAAAAATGACAAAGTAAAATTACAAACTCACTGTAATATTAATTTAACTCAAAACTTGATTATAAACAACATTTTTAGCTTCCTCTATTCATCTCAGTGACTCGGAAAACTATGGATTCGACACTACTCTGTCATTTTGGACATTTTATTTTTCATCCCTTCTTTCCCCCCTCCTCCCCCAATGCTTATGGGGGGGGCTGAACTTGCACTTAAAGGCATCAGGGGGGTCACTATTCATCTTAGAGACAAGGAAAACTATTCATTCAACACTACTCTTGGTCATTTTGGGAATTTTATTTTTTGTCCTCCTCCCTTTCCCTCAATGCTGATGGGACTGAACTTCACTTAAACAGCATCGGGAGTTTCACTATTCATTCTCAGCAACCCTGAAAACTATGAATTCAACACTACTCTTGCTTATTTTCGACATTTTATTTTCCCCCCTTCTTCCCCTAATACTGATGGGGGAGGGCTGAACTTGGACTTGACGACATCGGGAGTATCACTATTCATCTCAGTGACCCTGAAAACTATAGATTCAATACTACTCTCGGTCATTTTAGACATTTTATTCCCCTCTAATTCTGATGGGACTGACTTGCAACTAAACGGCATTGGGAAATCACTAATCACTTTCAGTGACCCCAAAAACTATAGATTTAACACTACTTTTGGCCCTTTTGGACATATAATTTTCCCCCTTCTTCCCCCCTCCCCCGAATGCTGATAGGACTGAACTTGTACTCAAACCGCATCAGGAGTGTCACTATTCATCTCAGTGACCCCCAAAACTATGGATTTGACACTAATATCAGTTGTTTTCAATTATTTTTACATGTCCCCCCTACCATACCCCCAGGGGTGCTAGAGGTGTCTTAACCCCCCCCCTTCCCATTGTTTCTTCCCAGATTGTAAGTCATATGTGTACCAAGATGGTTGAAATTGCTCCAGGCATTCCAAAGTGATGCTGGAACATACACATATACACCCATTTTTATATAGTATATAGATTTAGGTTTAGATTCAGCAGGAGAATGTGAAATAATTTAAATCAAGACTAATGATTCAAATCTGCATAGAACCAAGCACCAATGGAGGAGGAAATATTTGTAAATACTTCATTTTTAATGTTTATGTATGAAAAAATTAAATTACAAAAGTAGATTTTAATCCCAAAGGAAATAAAACCTTTCTAATGATCACTTTCAAATTTTTCAATTTTAATTACTAACTTTGTTTAGACATTAACAATTGCATTCAATATTTATAGTAGGACACAAACTATATAACATAATTGTATAATATTAAAATTTCTGGTAGCATTATTAAAATTGCCATCTCCAAAATAATACACATATGCTTCTGAAATCATTTTGTTTAGTCTAACATAACATTCCAATAAACCAAGTTTCAACTCTATGGTATGGAATAGATGGAATAAAATCTAAATAGTTGGAATTTGAACTCTAACATGAGCAGCACATTTCTTTAAAAATCTCACTACTTTTCAGCAAAAAGCAGTTTTTTCATAACTCCATTTCTACATATGCTATTTCTTCCAGTGCTTTCACATGATAGTTACAATTAAGAGAAGTGTTTAAAATGGCCAAAAAGGCAAATATGCTTACAAGAAAAATATTCTATAATTTCAATGCATGGTTATGTACCAGTCAATAGCTAAGAACTAGTTTGATTATAGTTCAATAATTACTGAGAGATAACTTTTTTAGACAGACATTTTAAAAACATTAAATCTCTTTAATCTATTTTTTTGGCAATGGATGATATGATTTCATCACTTATACAAGTCATGAGTTCCAATATTCAGGAACTTTGATTTGTTTATCATGACTTTCCCTTATTTGCATTATTTGACTGATGTACTTGAGTCTGATATTAACTGTTTTGCTCAAGAAATATTACAAATATCATGTGCAATTTAAGGTCATATTCAAAGTACTTTATAAGTATGTTTTAACTCCAACATAACTATATAACATACAAATATACAGAATTATGTCTTAAATAAAATGACTACCTTTGAGGACATCCACAATTTAAATCAACACCATCAGTATACCTGAAAATAAAATTAAATGTCATTCTTTAATAAATATTATTTATCTATAAATGAAAATTGTTTTGCAGTCTGTATTTACATACTTGTATACTATTTCAGCTGCATTAGCCAATTCATTTCCATTCTTAGCAGCAAACTGTGCAATTAATGGTCTGTCCCCTAAAAGAAAATCTTTGATTTATACATATTTTATGAAAACAGAAACATAAAATCATATAGGTACACCCTAGAATTAAGCATCAAGATGTAATATGAAACTATTGTTAGTGTTACTTGAAATAAATGTCAGATTGAATAATTTTATATAACAATAAACCCTTCCCTTATTTAATTCCCACCTTGTTTACAGCCAACTATCACCCATTTCTATTATTATAAATTACAAAGCTAAACTGTTATGTAAAAAAAAAACTTAATATTTGAATAAAAAATTTTATTTCAGATTATGAAGATATAATGAAACAATGTTCACAAAACAGATTTTGTATTCCTGGAAACTAAAGGCTCATGTTCTATACTAAACAAGAAAACTTCTTCTAAATTCCCAAATTTATTCAACTACAATTAACAATCAAAATACAACAAAGCTACATTAATACAACCAAACAACATCCTTTTTACCCTGTCTATTAATCTGATATTTATCTCCTCACTTGGCAGATTAGGTCCAGCAATACAAGCTTTCCACCTTCTAACTTGTTAGTGACAAATTTTTTTTTAAAAACTCAAATAATACACACTAAAATTTCATACATACAGATATAACTTGATTAAAAAGGAAAATATTTTCCTTTTGGCAACTCTGATTCATGTAACTGAGAAAAAGTGAAGGAATTGTTCCTTTTAATGGCTTATGGGGGAAAAAGGTGTCCCAAGGACTGCTGACAGTTGAGTTGCTCTTATTTGACTGATCAGTGAAAAATGCCTTCTTGAATTCATTATCAACTTATAGAAATAGCTTGACCAACACTTTAAGAAGTGTTGCAAAATATACCATGTCAAAACAATAGAATTAAGATTAATAAGTCTCATTATACATCATAATGAATTATATAAACTTAAAAAAAGAGCACAAAATTCTTTTAAATGACAATAAGAAAATGGTCAATATTTATATAATTTTAATCAGAAACATTTTCTTCCATAACTAAATATATTTATCCACATGATTCAAAATACTCCTCATGATTTATTATGTAAAAATGACCAACTTACAAGAATAACTAAGCAATGAATCTAAACCTAGATCTTTGAACCAAATTAGATGCAAATCAAACAGAAACTTTTCATGAAAAATAAATCAAAAAGAATATTTATGACACAATTGATCTCTATTAAAATCATTTTACATTCTATTTGCCTAAATCATTATTGTAAACATATTTTTTAAAATTAAAATTTATTTTCTAATCTGTCTTTGCATAAATTAACAGCTTTATAATTTCATAAAATTTTGACAAGCAACTCATGATAATTAGAGGTACGTCATAAATAAGCAATATAGTCCCATTTTAAGAGCCATTTGTTTTGGATCAATTAGTCATATCTTGTAGCAACATATACTTTGATAAAACAGAGAAAGACTTTTTTATTCTCATATACAGACCTGCACAGGTAGTAAAATCACAGTCTCTGGCTTTTATTGATTCAATGAATGAGTGGCTAACAATCATCGGAGTAAATGCTACATCACAACCATATTTTCTCACAAGCATACGAAATGATAACCTATGAGATAAACACATGGACTGATATAAAAAATTTTCTAACATTTAAAATTAGGAAGAGCTCTATAAAATTAAATTAGGCACAACATAAATTTTTTCTCAATAAAAGAAAGAACAACAAAAACTTGATAATGGAATTATGACATGATAAATATAACTTAGTATAGCATATAAACAAATGTTCATTTTCAACAACAGTAATTGAACCTATAAATTAAGCATTTTGGCACCCTCAAAGATGAAGTAAAAACATTTATGACAGTCTTTATTAAATCCCATTTATAGTCTTAACTTGATCTAATGAAGTACAAATTATGTGTACCCATGTCAGTTTACTAGTGCAACATGAAGTGATTAGAACTTGAGATAAATAATAATATGTCAAGACAAACTGTGTAGGGGCAGATAACATCATTGTAATTAGGCAATAATAGTTAACAATGATACATGACAAATCAGCCTATATTATTCAGAATAATAATGAAAACAAGATAAAGGGTCCTTTTCCATAAATATATTTCAATAATAAATCATGAACTTGGGTTTCAGGTGGAGTCAGTCCCCTACCCTGCTTCAGTTTGATTAAGCACTTAAAATCATTAACCCATTAATGCCTATTGGTAGGAAAACCTACCAGCTTAAGAATAGTTATTTTTATCTGCACTAAATATGTCCAATATTGTTCATGTGCTTCAAGAATAGTTCACTGACAGCGGGAAAAATAGATTTTCCGCCAATTGCTCTCAAGTTCTTGTTGTTATTTGACGTTATGCTCAGGTGAAAGCGTCGTGAAACAAGATGCCTCTGACATCACATAGAAAATAGTATGTTTAGAGTTTTGGATTTATCTCAAAATTATATATTGGCTATTAATCACTGTTATTAAAGTGCATTTTATAAATTCATGCCACTCGAAAGTCATGTTTTGCTTTGTATTATAAAATATAAAAACTTATATATCGTTGGTACGAAACCATACCAACTGGCTAATGTATAGTCAAGTTTGAATTAAAATCGGAAATCTTTCATGTTTGAATTAAAATCGAAAATCTTTCATGCTTGAATTAGAATTTTTTGAAATAATATTTTGACTTTAAATCATTGTTATAAAAGCGTATTTTATAAATTGTTGCCCCTTGAAAGTCATGCTTTTATGCTGTTGGTATAAAATTTTGAGTGTAGATGAGTCTATAATTCCATATTTCGGGCACCACGGACTAAAACAATTCATAAGACGTAAGCCAAGACGTTTTGGCTTCAAACTTTGGACTCTGTGTTCTTCTAATGGTCTTTTAATGCATGCTGAACCTTATTGTGGAGCATCTACAAAATTATCAAAATCTGATTTAGGCCAAGGTGCCGATGTTGTTCTTGGGTTACTAGACAAATGCTAGATCCCACCTGGGACACATGTTGTCATAGACAACTTATTTACTAGCATTCCCTTGCTGAAAGAGCTATCGAAAAGAGGCATAGCAGGAACCAGGACATTGAGACAAAACAGGCTGAAAAATGCTCCTTTATCATCCAAAGAAATCTTGAAAAAGTCGGCAAGGGGGACATATGAATATATATGTCATGAAGATATCAGTATCGTCAAATGGAATGACAATAAAGTTGTTACTGATGCAAGTAACAAAGTTTCTACAAAACCTATTGCATCTGCTACTCGATGGAGTGCCGCAAGAAAAAGAAAATTAATGTTTCCATGCCACAACAGCTAAAAATTTATAATAAGCATATGAGTGGTGTCGACCTTGTTGATCAAGCTGTGGCAAATTATCGCGTAAGAATTTGTTCTAAAAAGTGGTGGTGGCCATTGTTTTCGTTTGTACTTAGTGCCAGTTTTATAAATGGATGGAAACTGTATAAAATGAAAAATAATATTGATGAAATCCCACTTCTTGAGTTCGTACGACAATGCACACAAGAACTGTTAGGCACTTATGGAACATTGCCTAGAGGGCCAGGTAAGCCAATTTCATTTAGGCATAAAGTGGCCTCACAAATAAGATTTGACAAGAATAGTCACTGGTAAATCAGATCAGATCAAGAACATGCCTGTTGCAAGAACTGTTCCGGTAGAAGCAGCTACAAGTGCGAAAAGGGTAATGTGCCACTGCATCCTCAGTGCCATAAAAACTATCATGTTTGCACTCAATAGACATTTTATTGTTTTATTCTGTGAGAAAATCATCTAACGTGCTTTTCATTTAATTGTGGTATTCCCGATTTTGTTATTATTTTCATTAATAAATAAATTTAATGTTAGCTTTTATTCTCGATGTGTACTACACACATATGCCGATTGGTACGAAAACGTACCAGTAAAAAAAACATAGTTAAAGTGCAACTAAAAATATAATTTTAGTATAATACACATTAATAGACTAAAAACATACAAATATGAGAGAAGTAACAAAAATGGTTAAAGAAAACGAAGTCGGCATTAATGGGTTAATAAAATTAATGGTATCCAAGATGAATGCGTCAAAATACACACACGTATCTGATATATTATTCTTATACAGAGTTTAATTGTTCTGATGGTCTTTCTTTTCTAGACTAACTGGAATGACAAATATGTTCTACAAAAATTAAATAAACAGATGATTTGGGAACATTTCCTCATATACTCTAAGTAAGTAATATCCAATAACATGCATGTCAGAATTTTGCTTCTTATTATTCCTAAAGATATTTAAATGAATGTTACACACAAACATAGACAAATGCTGTTTTTAAATATTGCTAAAATATTTAAAAACAGCATTTAAAGGATCAGATGCTGCATCTGATCATACACACACATATATATTGATACAAATATTGCTAATTTATTCCCTTCATTTATAAGCCCTCTATTACAGAAAAAAGCAATCATGGAAAAAATACTAAAATTTGTTTCTGCACTTACACACACATATATCACAGTAAAGATCCAATTTAGTTATGATCAAACCTATATTAATTAAGATCCAAAGAAATATTTTAATGTAATGTATATATATATGAATTGCCATAAAAATACCTTAATTCCTCTACTTATTTTGCAAACAATTCCTGACCTAAAAATTGTTCTTTCAATTATTTTATTTACCCCTTAGTTCATGTGTTGGAAAATATGTATGCAAGATTCCTCTAAAAGTGAGAAAAATCATTTTCATCCACACCCAATTTGGGTTAGGGTCTGTTCACATAGAATCCATCAGCATCAGCACTATTCGTATTGACACAGACCTTAACAATTTTGTAGCTAATCATTTGGAAGTTTGTAATTGGTTCATTTATTTCAATACCAGTAACGCTGACACCGACAGTTTCTATGTGAACAGGCCCTTAATCAATGTTCTTAGTAATAGCAATCACCCTTTATTTTTATTTACGATTAGGTTTTGCAGAAGGTTAGAGACTCTGGTGCAGGATGAACGCATGTTGGAGTATAGGGCATAAAGGAAAACAGCAAAGCAGTTGAGAGAATGCAAAAGGGTTAGTTATATTAATCCTTTATTATCCTCTCTGACTGATCACACTAAACCTTGATCCACACTAAAGAACTGATTTTGTTATAAACAAAAGTTATTTATGATCCAAAGATATATATTTAAAACAATCCATTTACAATCGAAGACACATAAGTGAGAATTTTAACGAAAGAACGCAACGGTTTACACATACTTGGAATACCGAACCATAGGCGCACACATGGTGACTACTTTCTTTTTTTCAAACAAGTCCACAACTGAATGAGGTCCACTATTGTGTTCCATATTTTATGAAGTAGATATTTGCTTAAATAGACCTTTCTTTTATCATTGATCAACAAGCGTTCACTATAGAGGAAATAGCTGTTAATTTTATCATCAACGCTCCAATGATACTAATTAGATGTATGATAAAAGTGTTCCAAAAGAAATTTCATATATTTGTCATGCCACAAGCCGGCTAGTAATCGTAATTAAAACATTTGGAATTATACACATTATCCTTATGTTTAATAAAGTTTGTGAATAATTCATATTTCGCTAGACTGTGGCAGTAATATATTAAATACATATCCTCAGGGTGACTCATCGCGGGATCCAAATCCCGTCTTGTTTTCACCGCGTGCTTGATATTTTTGTTGATTGTTAGTTAGGTGGTATTTACTGTTGCCATTACTAGCGTTATATTTTAACACAGTTAAAAAGAATTGCACCGTTAAAACACGAGCGTATGTTTGACGAAACAGCTCATTAAAATGCGCATGCTCAGATACAGATTTTTTTTTTCCCGGAGCGGGTCGACACCTTCTCTCAGCGGAGAGAAGGTGTACCGAGAAGGAACTCTGTTGAGCGGGTACATTTATTACTTCACAATCAGTATACGCCATCGGAGTGCGACGCCATTTTTAGCTTTGGAGACCAGAACTAACTGTTCCCGTTATAAATTCGACTACGTTCTCGGTAATTTCGTTAACCTACATAGAAGAAAATTCCGACGATTTTTTACTTCAAAGCCAATATTTTTAAACTCGTGAAACCTCTTGAAATGTATACCGAAGAACGGCAACTTAATTTTAAAAATACATATAACCTTGTTCCAAACGCAATATTTAAAGAAAATTGAAAGGTTTCTTTGGAAATCGGCTGTTTCATGCTTTGTGCGCAAACATTTGGCACAAAGTTGGCTGTTTGTCGCCAAGTGCGAATGCTTTTGTACATCTCAGATTTATCTCTGTATAGGCGATCAATATCTCGCTAGGTAATGAACGGGCGGAAGCTATAATTTTCATGGGTTATTTATGTTTCTGGATTAGAATTCTTCCGTCGCGATTATTGAAAGTATTTCACTTTAATAATGTAGTTATCGTTTTTTTATGCAACGTATATCTATTAGTGTTATCGTACAACCAAAGTATTTGTTTCAAAAGTATTTTATATTTCCACAAAAACTAAATACAATTTATCATAAAACTAGTTTATGTTCAGTACAAAACTGAATTTGTTACCTCACACCTTATTTAAATAAGCTCTGTTTTGCTGTTGAGTGCAGTCATCAGAATTAGAAGCACAGCAACTAATTTTTCCATTTCCCACTGAATATTTTATTGTAAACAAAAAAAATTAGCTGAATTGTATCAATATTTCTTTTTATATTCTGATAATTCTGTGTTGTGTATAAAATTAACTTTTTAAGTTCTATTCGCTAATTAGTTTATTGATTGTTGAAATTATTTAGCTTGGTCTGTTTGAAACTTGACAAGCAATTTAAAAGATCGAGTTTTCGTATTTTATTCGTTTTTAATATTTCTCAAATATTAGTAAACTCAATAGTATGCCCCATATTTCATGACTAAAATATATAATTACGTCATTTCCTCATTCTGACATAAGTATCAAAGATCAAAATCTATGTAACTATGCTTCTTGCTCTTTCTGAAAGATTTAGCCATGAAGTCAGAATTTTGATCCAATTTTCAAAAGTTTGAATTGACTTCCATTTTATATTTAAAAACTCAAGAACTTCATCAAAATGCTTTAAATTTTCTAAACAGTTCGGGATTTTTAACATACTGCAATTACCTATGAAAATCTATGTTTATAATAAAAATAATTTTCAGCAAGTGTCATATATTTCTGACGACTACATGAATAAAATATATTTAAAAATTAACCATTAAATTTGTATTATTTAAAACTTATATTATTTAGAATTTTAATCATTGGTATTAGCAGATTATTTGCTATCATTTTATTTATCTTAAATTCCATCTCACTTATTTCAGACCTCCAATATAAATTTGCAAAAATTAAAAATTATTTTTCGGTGATCAGTAATAAATTTGATACGTAATCCTGTGTATTAATACATATCATATTGTAAGACAGTCGAAAGTAATTCTGTTTTGTGCATAAAATTCACTTTCTGTTTTGTGTTCATAATTTATAAACATATTGTAATTTGTAGACAAGAGTAAGGGCCTGTTCACATAAGAGTCCGCTACTTTGCGTTAAGGAAAAGATGACGTTGGGACGAAAATAAACCAATCATAGGCGTTAAAAATTTCATTGCTAATCGTTTGGAGGCATATGATTGGTTTATTTTCGTCTCAACGTCATCTTTTCCTTAACGCAACGCAACGGACTCGTATGTGAACAGGCCCTTACTGGGTGAGCCATGCGTTGGATCTGCCCACCAGCGATCTCGCGATGACGCAATGGAGTCTTCAAGGATGCACCTTCGTGCTGATTGGATGGACTATTTTATTACTGGACTATTTTATTCTTTTAACTGTCAAAAAGACGGAGAAATTTTACCTTTTTAAGTACGCGTGGATGTATTACTTGCGTGCCTGTAGTCATTCGTGATGTGCTCGTGTAACATGATGTCCATTATTAAAATCTTTTAAATAGAATAATCCCAGGTGTGATTATTACTTGTTACCTGCAGTAGTGAGCCTGTGACTCCTACACCATGGGTGAAATTTTATCATTAACAATTAAATTACTTCTGTATAATGAGTGTTTTATTGACAAAATATCCCACATGAAATTATCCAGTATTAATCTGAAGAAATTCTAAAATTTGAAAATTAAAGAATTTTCATGATAGCAAAGACAAAATAAAATAAACAATACATTATATCTTGATAGTTAGATTTCAAGAATCCTGTGGATTATCTAATTGTATATATACATTTTTAATTCATCAGCCAACAAGACATAACACTTAAAAACAGATAAAATTTAATTTATTCAAAAGTACACCACCAGCTAGCTAGGTATGAGAGACTAGTTGCATAAGCAGTTAATAAAAACAAACAATTTCGTTTTATGAAATAAAGCATTTAAATTTTTTTAATTATGACCTACAGTATATAAACGTCACATTTCACATCTAATCAAACGATGATTATTTATTGATTTCGAAAACCTTCAGGAAAGTTCTTCGAAAGTTATCGAGAGTGGGAGAATTTAAAATGTTTCAAATCAAAAAAGTCGAATTTATAAATATCTCTAAATACTTACTGATCTCTAACAGAGCATGTTGAGTTTTTAAAAATGCAAACCAAGATTTGAGAAAAAAGAATAAGCAACAAAATTAAACACAACGTGGTAAATTTTAATTTTTCATTGATGCATGAACACAAGCATGTATTAATCCAGACAAGTCGTAATACAACGTCTATAATTGACAAAGCTTAAGAGTATCTTAATCATCTCGTTTGATTAAGTTGAAATCTTAGCACAAAAAAAGTATCAATATCTTTCGTAGACACTCAACTCGTCACTCTCACAAGAATACGAACTTTTCTAACAATCTCAAAATATTTTGGCATGATTTTCGTACAGTTTTGATATACAAGGTTGCCATACAAGGGTTATCATAATATTCTATTTGAATACGGATATCGCCTTCTTGGCAGATTTTGGCATAGCAACATTCGAAACTGAATAATATTTATTGTTTTTCTCGTTAAAAACGGCATTTCCAGGCGTAATCTTTTCAAAAATCACAGATCTTCAATATTTAAAGGTTTACATAGTAAGAAATCCGCTAAGTATGAATAGATTTCGAATAGAAGTCTCCGCAAAATAGTGGCCATGTTAATCTCCATAGGGTTTCTTAGTTTTGTTCTCCAAAGGTCTCCAAGATGGCCGCCTCACTCCGATGGCGTATTACCCCAAGCACTCTGTTCCGTTTCCAAGCTAACTGTGTAGTTTTGGTTGGTTGTTTTTTGGAGCGTTACTATTATCTTTTGCCTCACAAAAAATAAACAGACCTAATTGTTCGACAGTTTCTTATTAAAGATATCACGGATCAGACGGTCTCTTTCGACCAACGAAACTATATGTTTTGGAATATATTTTGTTTGCTTCAATCCCGTAGTATTTTTGTTTGTTTGTTCGTACCACCATCTGATCAAGGTCTTAACGTTGGTAGAATACTGTGGAACAACCAGAATTCCTTTCTAGAAGGAGGAGTTTTTTTCCGAGAGGTGGGGAGTAGAAATATTAACATTCTCATTATTTTTCAGGTAGCTGAGAGGAAGGATCGGGAGAAGCTCTTTGCACATATTAGAGTTTCATTGTGACACCATGAATTTCCTCTAACATTATCTTTCAAAATGAAAAGGGTTTTCATCAAATGTCAAAATTTTTTTACACTGAAAATCACATTGTATTTCATAGGTGCAAAATCAAAAGCTTACAATCCTTAAAATTAAACTACTTTTTTTTTCGCCATTTCTCTCTCTTACATTTCATACCACTTTTTTTCTTATATACATATTCTCTCCTTTTAGTATCATATTTCTCTTTATAAATTTAGATATAGCTTAGAAATTGTACACTGATGTCCATAAATTAAGGCTAATTCAAAATCACACGGAAATCGAACTCTAAAGTAAAAATATTCACCTGTAGAATTATTGCACTCATCTTCAAGAATAATATGCAAATTATAGAAAGCCACCAGATGACGCCGATAGTGCGTCACAATGACGAGAGTGTAAGAGAGGTGTATATAAGGAGTGGTGGCAAAGATGTAAAGCTGTTCACAAGCGTTCTGTAAGCCGCTCAGAGCCATATCCGAATAGTTATGACACAAAGGACATATGTGGATGATTTTTTCCGCGGTAGAATTATCGGCCGCCTGGAATGTGGGCATACTCAGATGGAAGTATCCGAGGAACTTGGAATTGCCCAAAGTGTCATCTCTAGGCTTTGGCAACGATTCCAAGAGACGCTACAGTACAGGTCGCCCCCGAGTTACAATGCCGAATGAAGACCGGTATTTCGCAGTAACTGCCAAAAGAAGCAGACGGAGCACAGCATCCGACCTGTCTCGTCAGCTATCTGCAGCCACGAGTACCACAGTTTCATGGCAAACCGTGTACAGACGTTTGGGAAATATTGGTCTATATGCTCGCAGGCCTGTCAGATGTGTTCCGCTCACGGCAACTCACTGTCGGCATCGATTAGCTTGGAGTAGAGACCATGAAATGTGGACATCGTTACCGTGGGCTTGTGTGATGTTTTCCGACGAGTCCAGGATTAGCTTGCTGTCTGAATCACGTCGGACTTTCATATGGAGAACGCCAGGAACCCGTTACCCCGAAGACAACATCATTGAACGACACCGTTACGGTGGTGCAGGATTGCTCGCTTGGGGTGGAATTATACTGGGCTCCAGAATAGATCTGCATGTTCAAATCGGAACCATGAACGGCCACATTTATCGGGACATCATTCTGGAACAACATGTACGTTTGTTTAGGGGTGCCATGGGTGCAGAATTTGTGTTTATGGATGACAACTCCCGTCCTCACCGAGCAAACATCGTAAACGAATGCCTTCAATCTGAGGATATCACCCGTATGGAATGGCCAGTATTCTCGCCAGTACCACCTCCTACACGTGTACCGGATCTTGGGAGAACATTGTTTGCTGAGTGGAGTAATCTTCCCCAAGATCAGCTCGATAACTTGATACTCAGCATGCCTAGGCGTCGTACGGACTGTATTTCATCGCATGGGAGACATACAATGTATTAACGAAGTAGATAGTGTAACGAACCATCATACCAACCATGTAATATTAAGTTTTTGTAAAGGAGATATTTTTTACAATTGCTTCAGGGAGAAAAAATCATAGTTTTTATGAATAGTATCATACATACACCATCTTTTTTGTTCTTTTTCTTTTAATAAATGGGCTTTATGAATAAATCACGTTTATTTTGTTTCTGAACCTTTATTTGCCGGAGCTTGCATTATCCTTAATTTATGGACATGATTGTAAAAAAAGAATTTTAGTCCCCAAATATTTTATTGGATAATTTTTTCAGTATCTCTTATTTACCAATCGACTTCAAGCTTATATAATGACCAGCTTTTTTTTATTCACTCGGAAAATAAGAACAACATTATTGACACTAGTATGCTATAAAACGCGGTTTACGAACACAGGACAGAAATAACACTTCAGGCCTCAAATGATTTCAGAGATAAGTGTGACTGCCTCCCTGCCATTTTTTCCTAAAGATATAGGGTGTTTGTTTTTAATACCCTTAAAACTCAAGTTCAATCCTTATTGATTCCCTTAGAGAATTTTTAAGTTTAATTTTGCGACATGAATGAAATCCCATGTACGTTAGGGCCTGTTCACATAGGAGTCCGTTGTGTAGCGTTAAGGGAAAGATGACGTTGAGACGAAAATAAACCACTCATAGGCGTTAAAAATCTCATTGCTAATCGTTTGGAGGTTTGTCATTGGTTAAATATATTTCAATACTGTAACACTCCGCAACTGATTCCTAAGTGAACAGGCCCTAAGGGTCTGTTCACATAGGAGTCCGTTACGTAGCGTTAAGGAAAAGATGATGTTGAGACGAAAATAAACCAATCATATGCCTCCAAACGATTAGCAATGAAATTTTAAACGCCTATGATTGGTTTATTTCGTCTCAACGTCATCTTTTCCTTAACGCAAGGCAACGGACTCCTATGTGAACAGGATCTTAGTCAGCACCTACTCTGAAAACCCTTCCAGAATCCCAGAAAATGTTTGAGCATTCAAAATAAATAGATAGGCAAATTCAAGGTACTCGTTACAGTTTCAAAGTACTCTACTCACACTTTTTTTACAGAATTATATCTTTTTAGCAATCCATTAGTTTTTACGATGTGGTCCCCCCCCCCCCCCCAGTTTTGAGTATGTCCAGAAACAGAGTTCCGAATAGCATTGGTGACTATAGTTTTTAGAGGCTTGGTAAAAAATTATTTAATCTCTTTCCTCATTGTTAAAGTTTTGCCTACATAATGCAAGGATAATGTAACATAACTATACGATCAAATGCTTGTGAAAAATGACTGAGTTATTTCAGCGGGATTTTAAAACCCGCGAAAATAAGTGTTATGAAAGATGATTTAAAATAATAATCCACTTTAAACTGAATTTAACAAGTTTACTACGAAGATTCTTTATTTGTCTTTTCTCCTGGAGGTTTATTGGTTTACAGTTGTCAATTTTATCGGTAAAGTTCTGCTCCGCAATATTCATAAAATTTAGTTTGGTAATGCAGTGGGGACTCTGAAATGCTACAGTGGAAAATTATTTTTTATTTGAATAAGACAAACACCTCCCATATACACTATCTCGACCCGAACTCCTACTGAAATTTACTATCATAAGTTTTACTTCTGCTAAACAGTATGTGATAAGAATAATTAAACTCTTATTCTTGTTAGCAATTTTTTTAGCATTATTTCGAATTGCACTTCGTTGCTCTCTTATGCACCTTTGTTGCCAAATTATTGGTAAGAAATTAATGAGATAATTTTAGTGAGGAATATCATGTTTTTATTATATGTTTAATACACAAACTGATCCTTTTTAAATTGATATAATTTTCTCCAAAAAGATGCAGCATGCTGCTTTAGCCGTCTCTGGTCATTCTAGCTTGGTGAGGAAATCTGCAATGGTGTCGAGCTCAGTGCAGTCGGGGACAGAGGACCCCTGAACCTGTATACACCATTCTGCACAACGCTGACCTTCAAAGAATGGGCCAAAGGTGCGTTTACACTGTGCACAATTCTGGATGCACAGAGCAACATTTCGACCAGAGGCTACATCAGAAACTGCAGCGACAAGCACGGCAAACAGGAGAAGAGACAACTGAAAAAGACATAAAAATAAATGCAATAATCAAGATAAAGGTATAAAGATAGGGAAAAAGGAAGAGCTAATGAATCAATATACAAATCGGTATATTTTACATTAATATAATTTCATCAGATCAGTGCATGGTCTAAAATCGATGTCTCTCTCGATATATATAACTCCTGCTTTACGAGAATTTCTGCGATTTATTTAATAAGGAGAAATTTTTAAAGAGGGCGGGGTTGGGGGGGGGGCGTAAAAGATATGGGAGATTTTCTTCATATATGTTATATTGGTCAGCAGCATGACTGCTCTCATTAAGCAACTTAAAAGTAATACTTTCTTTAAATAGAATACTAACAAAATTCATTGATAGAAACAATATCATTTTATTTCACTTACTTGGTAAAAGAATTGTCTCATGCCGATATTTCAATCTTTGTGATTATTCGACAATACAGAATTCCAAATTAATCTGTTTTTAAAATATAGGTACACGAAACGTGAATTAGAATTAGGGTTATTGCTTCCAGTCTTTTTAAATTCGTTTATCGTATTTAAATTCTATTTTGGATTTGATAGCTATTCTGTATTCATTTACATTAATTTGTAATCTGTGCCTGTAATTATTTAACTGAAGCTGCCCATTACTCAAGTTATGTATAAGTTTATATACTTTAAATGAAAAAATCTTTATTATGTGTTATTTGGAAAGGGAGAAATGTAAGCATATAGTGAATTTGCAATAATTTTGATACATTTTGGGGTGTGATGAACTGATATTGTCTGTTAAATTCCAACGGACTTAATGCGTACAGAAGAAACAGGAAGAAAGCTTCGTGTACAGATTTGTTGCGATAACCACGCATATCGCATTACTATCAAAAGTAGAGTTCTGCCACATACAGGGTACAAACTCCAAATGCGCAACCCCGCTTCCTACTTGTTTTGAAGTATTTGGTCGCTTTGTCTGGTGTACATTTTCGAGAAATCTTGAGTAAAGGGCACCAAGTAATATTTTTACAGCTCACAGTTTCACGGTACTGTTAGACAGTCCGTTTAAAATAGACTGTTCAACAAGTTGAGAGCATGAAATACGGTGGTTGCAGATACACATGGAGATAGCACAGAATTTGCATTACTTTGAAAGCGGTTATAAATATATAATTCTAAAAAAACAAAGTACGATCTAGACTTCATGTTTTAAAGACACATGAAGTTAAAATATAATCATTATTTTGTACTAAAATAAGGATAAACTACTACTAATGCGCTATCTACCAATAAGTATTTGGACACCTGTGATAGAAAATAAAAACAAAATTTATTCATATTCAATATCTAGTAGAGCCTCCACGAGAGGCAATTACAGTCTCCACCCTTCGGGGACATTCTTTCAACAAGTCCTTGCTAGTGGTATTTTGTTCCACTCGGCTTGGAGAAGACATGTAAGTTCCTTCACCGATTTTGGACGGTTGTTGCACCCCTTAATGCGGCGATCCAACTCGTCCCAGAGGTTCTTAATAGGGTTCAGGTCTGGGATCTGAGCAGGCCAGTCCATTCGGTTAACCCCATTGTCACCATACCAATCCAGGGTGGACCTCACAACATGACAGCTGGCGTTGTCGTCCTGGAAGTAACATTGGTCCAACCCGTAAAACTGCCACAACGTAGGAAGCACATTGTCATTCAAAATAATGTAGTAAGCGTTGGCGTTGAGCTTACCATGAATTGGGACCAAGGGTCCCAGTCCATACCAGGAGAAACACCTTCAGACCATAATTCCACCTCCGCCGAACTTTCCACCGCCGCCGAACCGTCAGAATGCATTGTGCCCACTTTACCATGGACAGAAAGCATTCTGGCAGGAGGCACTCTTCAGGCACACGCCAGACCCAGACCCTGCCATCCGAACGGTAGGGGGTGAACCTTGATTCGTCACCTCGGAGAACCCGTTTCCACTGATCTACGGTCCACTTTCGACGTGCTTTGCACCACATTAACCGAGTAGCGCGGTTAGACTTTGAGATCAAAGGATTATGGGCGGCAGCACAACCATGAAAACCAAGCAGATGTGCTTCCTTACGGATGGTATTCATCAAAACATCACTCTCGGATGCCTGCCAGAATGTCCTGGAGTATTTGGGCCATCGGTTGGGGTTCCTCCGAATTTCTCTGGACAGCACCCGTCGGTCTCTATCTCCCAGTTTCGTGGGTCTGTTGACTCGGAGCACATTCCAACATTCACTGCTCACCTTCCACTTCTGAATCACATAGACCACTGTCGATTTTGGGTAACTCACCTTGCTATATATGTCCCTTAAGGATCGGCCATTTCTGTGATACCCGACGATTACACCTTTCTCAAAATCAAATACCTCTGCCCTTCGTTTCATCTTGCATGCGACTAATGCCAACGTTGTTTCCTACACAACATTTAACGGCGGAGGGCGTGACGTATATCAGGACCGCAGATATCGTCATTTGCATGGGTGTCCAAATACTTATTGGTAGATAGTGTACTAAAATAAGGATAAACTTAGAGATATAATGCATGTATAGTCCCGAAATCCTTCTCTCTCACAGGTATTCTATATATATATATATATATATATATATATATATATATCAATCTATATATATATATATATATATCTATATCTATCTATCTATATATATATATATATATATATATATATATATATATATATATATATATAAAGTAAAACTTTTCTAGACAGCCACCCTCTAAACGGTTCAGAACCGATTCAAGACCTCATAGAGCCAATGTTATAGGAGGAGCCCCTTTTAGACGGCCACCCCTCAAAACGGCCACTTTTTTCGGAACCATGACTGGCCACCATTGAGAAGTATTTAACGTCCCATTCATGGAAGAAATAAGATAAAAATTTAAATATACCTAACACGAGAAAACTGAAAGAACGAACACACAAGTAGTTCTTAAGTTTGTCTAACATTTTTCTAAATCGAACCTTGTAGCACAGTCTATTAATGATCATGGCAAGTACTTGATTTCCTTTCCCACGGAGTTTATTTATTTTCTTTTATGAATGAACTACGTTAATTAATGAGTTCAAGTTCTTGTTTATTTACAAGAGGTTCAAGATCAGCAGGGGGAAGATTTAACCACAAATGGTCACCAAAGACTTATAATTCATTGCAGGAAAAGTTGAAGAAGTGCTTAACTGACAGTTATACCCTTTTTATAGATCTAAGGATTCTACCATCTTTTGAATTCTTATCAGACGTATATATTCTTTGGTAAAAAGAAGAGGCTTTGCGTAACGGTGATATACACTGAATAAATAAATAAAAGAACACACACACGCACACACTGGGCGCTAAAAAAAGAACGGATTCTTAAAATCCTTATCAAGATTTTTAAATGGCAACTAGTTTCGGGTTAATGAATTCAGTTCTTCGGTAGTGTTTTAGAAGAGAAAAATTACTCGTGCATCAACTTTTACAGATCTTACGAATATTTAACAAAAATCATTTCATTAAAAAAATATAAGGAACTATAATGAAGATTGATAACTAATTTCGAAGAAATAAAATTAGTTCTCTTTCAGGCTAGGTGTGTTTGGATAATTCACTAATGTGTATGTGTATTGAGTATGTGTTTTTTCCATGGCCCTTTCTATAATATTAATTTGACTGTACGTGAAAAGAGAAAATAGTTTGATAGGAATTTTCCTAGCATCAGACCAAGTTATAGACCATTCAAGATCGAATCCAAATGATGAAAGTACACTGCAAAATGAAATAGTTTTTTCCAACAATGTTGCCTCAAAAAATGTTGAAAAGAAAATATCATCTTATTCTTTTGCTGCAGTCACCACCTCCAGACTCATGCTACGGTTTCTAGCTCAATATCAAAATGACTAGAAGGTAACCCGTCATTTTGACGTCATAATACTAATAATGACGTCATAATGGAAAAAGTATATGAAAGTTAAAAAATATCCCGAATTATCTAACAATATTGCATTTAATCCACACCTTGTAAAAGCAAACACTTTCATTATTTTTTATTTATTTAGTTTTTCATACGATTGTAGTAGTAGACTGCGATCCAGTTTTTTACAGCTCACTACGCGATATGAATACTTGAGCTACTTGATTCATTCACATTCAAGTTTGTTTACTTTCAGAATTCATCGCAAAAGTAAACAGATTTTTAAAAACTGTTAAATATACAGCTAAAAGCCTCCAATTTTTTTTAGTTCTGAATGTTTTATAGATAAATATGCTGAACAAACGTGCTTTGATGTAGAAGATATTAATTTTTATGTTTTTAAATTCTGATCCACGTCTGAAATTGAAATTAAGCCTAACCGGCCGTTTGTTTACTGAGGGCTTCAATTGAAAGATGAGTACAGCCCGGAAGTGTTATACAGAGACAACGGCTATTATATATATAATAATAGAATGGGATTCGATTCCGTATCCCAAGGCTGCTATCCTACCAACTTAAATGTCCCGTTCATTGAAGTAATGACTTATTTCATAACTCGGAAGGCATGATCTATGAAATATCATAATGAACATTTTGGGTACCATTCCTAATAAGAATTCGAGTTGCTACTATTGACACGAGCATCGTAGATATACTTAGCATAACAGTCCGGAAATCAATTGCACATGTGTATAATAGTATCATATTATGTCTCAAGTTTGCAATGGCATTGTGTGGTTATATTTGAAGAAAGTAGGCTATATAGTGGAGTGGTTAGCGCAGTAGTGGATTTCCGCACAGGCGGTGGAGGCAAGCCTCTCCCCCCAAATCAATCAAATAATTTTAGCTACTCACATATTAAATTTTTTTATTTATGTAGTCACTATTGTGTACACTGTGAAGGCAAAAAGTACAATTTCCCTTGGAAATTCGTTGACTTGAGGTCTAACGCCTGCATAATGATTCAATAGATTTTTGGAAACTCCGAAGCGACATATAAAGATAAGGAAATAACACTACCTGGACCTACACCCTTAACCTGACCCCAGAGTCCTTGCCGTTTCTATATTATTCTTATCTCGATGGGCAATACCTATTTGAAGTCATTCGCTTTTCGAGTGCATTGTGGAGTGCTATATTTTGACGGATTTTTTTATTCAATTAACTTTATGATAGCTTTATATTATATAATATTTTAATGACGCAATTAGAATGGGAACATACAATTCCGAGGCACTCTTTAAAGAAGTGATCTCCGGTTCGCATCTTAAGCAACCAAACTTGAATAGAATTAAATAAATTTTTTTGTTATATTGTTCTGATTATTAAATAAAAAGTTTATAAAAATTCAAATGTCTTTTTATGTATTTAACTAAATGAATTAATATTTAAAAACACCAAAATTTAATTCCGTCTCGGGCCCCTGAAATGCATAATCCGCTACTGGGTTAGCGTTCTGAGCTGGGCTTAGGTTCAAATTCCGGAAAAGGATACATATAAAACATATAAACCGAAAACATATAAAACACAATTCCTGTTCACCTTGCTTCCTCATAAGGAGTAATGCTGGCTCGCCTATATAGTGCTTCCATAATAAAAACTTCACCATGAACCAATGTCAAAGAACTACCTTACCGTGGGAGACAAGTGCCATTGGAAAAAAAAATTGAAGAAATGTGACAAAAATATTGTGCGTTTTAAAATCTTGTGTTCACGTAATGATTATCTGGGATGATATAAGGAGCAAAAATTGAATATCCTCGAAGAAGATTGAAAACGAGGTGATAATAAAACGAGGAGAACTTACCATTTTGGAGTTGAAGACGAGCTGTGGTCGAATGCTGGATAAGATTGGGAATGCAGTCTTTTATATACATAGAAGTTGATTTGATTTTAGGAAAGCTTCATAGAAGCAATTCTCTACTTGCGGGAGACTTTGTCAGAATGATACAATAATGGATATCCAGCAGAGTCAAACACATATGGGATTGAGAAGTGTAATTACATTTCCAATCTCTTAGTGTGAAGATTAGGTATATAAATTAGTTTTGTCAACTTATTGTTAACAGGATGTTACTTTCTATATTTCTACATACTTTCTTATCACTAATCCAAGTTCCTTACTACGGCATAGCTTATTCTAAAGGATGGATTCGTATGAATAGTAAAAATATTAAGTACCTTAGAAAGGCACAAACTTTAAGCAAATATATATATATTTAAATTAATCACAAAGAAAACAACTTGTATTTATAGTAATAAACGCAGTCAAGACGAACATAAATTTGTAAATTTGTAAATTTTCTTAACATATTATATTGTTTTAAGTAACTCATATCAAACAAATTAAAATTATATTTATAGGAAATAAATTTAGCCATAATAATCAGCAAAAATTATATGAAGTAAGCTTACGCAATACTTCCATTGGTACAAACATATAAAACACAATTCCTGTTCACCTTGCTTACTGACAAGCTGGACGATCGTAGGAGTATTTTTTTTTTATAACATTACAATATTTCTTTTATGTTTGGAATGAATAAAAAAATGGATCATCAAGAAGTTTTTAAAAATGTTACACTAAGAAAACTGAACCTAAAAAAATATTTCAGGTAGTCTCTTCTAACGAAACTACCGCGGGTTATAACATAGGATTACCTCTTTTTACCGCGGGTAAAATACCTTTTTTTTTTAAAAAAAAATTTACGTATTTTGGTACTTTTCTGTTTAACTGTTTTACTGCTACTGGGTTTGGCGAGCTGCCAAAATTATAACTGGCGACAACGCTGAAATTTTGCTTTTCGGAGGACCGTTATTAACGAACGCAATCCTACGTTAAAATGTGAGGGTTACAGAATCTTTTATTTTAAATTTCTTTTTTTTTCAGTGATATCAAAAATAAAATCTCCTGCTGGGTGCTACATAATGCAATGTGAAAATTTCTGTATTTCGAACATAATAAATGAACGACTTAATGGATAGCGATCAACGTAAAGTATAAAGTAATACAAATTCAAACTCCACATCACTGCTATAATGATACAGCTACAAAAACAGTGATTTTTCAGGAGACGAAAAAAAGTAGGAATTCAAACAGTTAAAATTGCAATAAAAAATAAATATTTGCTACGGAATATTTGCTCGTAGTATTGAGAACAAAGCAATTGGTAGCGTATTTTGGTTATTATTAAGTTGTCATAATCCCGAAATGTTCTTAAAATTGACACCATCATATGAAATAATATTATTGTTCTTCGAAATTCGAGAATTTTCAATCATTAGTTGCATAAAATTTTTATGAGTTAAAGTACTTAAAACGCTGGAAAAATCTAGAAGAGAGAATAACTGCGTAACTAATAAAATAAATTGAAGAAATAGGTATTAAATATTGAAATACACCGATAAAAAAATAATATTACGTAAACACCAAATATTGGAATGGAATAATTTAGATGCAACGTTGAAATTTTGTTAAAATTCCCTCCCGTATTTAAAAAATAGGATAGAAAATTTAGCCTTACAAAAAATTCTATACAGGTTTTTAATGGGAAATATGAGGTTAACGTTACATATGGTTATCCGAACTGTTCAAATGGGGCTCCATGAAACATTTTCACGAAACATGCTCCTTGAAACATGCTCCATGTTTCATGGGGTAATCAGTCATCGAAACAGCCACATATACTTTTTTTTTTCCCCCTCTGAGCAATGCTCACAATATATACTGATAGTATGTTCTGAAATTTGTTTTGCAAGTAAAACATAAAAAAAATGAACATAAAGGAATAAATACCGTTTCAGCTACTGGGCGAAATTTTTACCTTATTAAAATACCAATAAAAGATTAAAATCTGTGTGTAATATAAGTAACATTAAGGTTCAAACAACGAGTAAAAAATAACAAATTTCGCCTTTGCATAAGAGAAGTTGTTTTCCTTTATAGAGAAGGAACTGCTTGCGCTTCATAATTCCTTATTTACAAGATGAAAAAGTTTTAAGATTCATTTTTAAAAAATAAAGTTGGTATTTATTTACTTGTTTTATATACAGTGGTGGCAAAAAGTCCATAACACACTCATTTTTTTGCCTAATTTTTGTGTTTGACTTAATTGTTCGTTATGAAATTATCGTACTATCTTAACTATTGGTATTGATTCTAATGTATTTTTTCATGCTGATCTTAAATCTGTTACTAGTTTTTTAATGCCGCAAGTATTTTTTGTAGTACAGCTGCCTGAACACAAGATTGTGTAGTATGTACATAATAACGCAATATACACTGGTGTAAGAAATTAAGAGAATTTGCAGACCTGGTCGATTATCTCTAGAACTAATGTACCGATTTTAATGAAATTTGATATGTACACTGCTGGCCACCCAAATTGCAACAACAATAAAGACAAGAGATATCACAACAAAATTTATTTTGTAGATAACATGTTGACCAAGTATCAAATGATTAAATTTGTAGACTTCTGTGAAGTGTGGTTCCTGCCAAAATCAGTAGCCAGAGTAGCCGCCATTGTTGGAGATCACCGCTGCCACACGCCTCGGCATTGATTCAAAGAGACTTTGGATGAGTTCTTGGGGTACAGCAGACCAAGCAGCTTCCACACGTTGCCAAAGTTGATCTGCTGTGGCAGCTGGGGATGGAATCTGGGTCAATCGTAGAGCAACCATGGACCACATGTTTTCTATCGGCGAAAGATCCGGAGAGCGAGGCGGCCAGGGAAGCAATTCAATCTGGCGATTGACGAAGAACCGTTGGACAATGCGTGCCACGTGTGGTCGCGCATTATCCTGTTGAAATATGGCTTTGGGCAAGCCCTGAAGGTAAGGAAGGACAACTGGCTCCAACACCTCGGAGATGTAGCGCTGGCTGTTTAAAGCACCGGCAATACGTACTAGAGGTGTGCGAGAGTGATATCCAATACCGCCCCATACCATAATACCCGGTGCAGGACCAGTGTGGCGGTGCATAACGCAGCTGTTCAGCATCCTCTCATCACGGTGTCTCCAGACTCAAATGCGATCATCGTGGTGTTGCAGACTGAAGCGTGACTCGTCAGTAAAGACAATTTCATTCCATTCTGCCGTCCACATCCTTCTGTCATCGCACCATTGGCGGCGGAGACGTCTGTGGTTCTGCGTCAAGGGTAGACAAAGCAATGGACGTCTTGCGGTCAGACCACTCTGCTGTAAACGGCGTCGAATGGTACGTGCAGGCACTGGATGATGCGTTACAGACTGCATGTGCTGTGCTATGGTTCGTGATGTGACTGAGCGATCCGTCACTGCCATGCGCACAATTTGCCTGTCATCACGTGAAGTGGTGCGCTGAGGTGGATGCGATCGAACACGCCGGTCCGTGGTACCCTCCTGCATCCAACGATCACATATCCGCAGTACAGTTGTTTGGTTTCGTCCAACACGACTACCGATTTCCCTGAAAGATAATCCACAATCTCGGTAGGCCACTATCCTTCCTCTGTCGAACTCGGATACTTGATCAAAAGATGATCGCTGTTTTCGACGAGGCATAATTGATCGTTTTTTTGAAAAAAACATAAGAAAAACACAATTGCCGAACTTGAAATCGTCGAAATCTCCAAGCCTTAAATAGCACTTTGAAGCGGCGCCTCAGGCGCGCGTGATGTGCGTCTGCGCTGAAATTCTAATCATTTGCATATCTCACCTCCGCTAATGCATGTTGTAAATTTCGTGTTATTTGCATGTTTCCTTCAGGGTGTTGCATTTACAGTGGCCAGCAGTGTACATACATTGATACTGTACAAAACAAATAACCATTCAATAATTGTAATACACACGCATAATCGTGCGTAACACTTGTTGGAGTCAGAAGGTATGAAACAGCGGTTGCAGAATAAACAAAAAATGGGTTAATAGATGGGTTAATAGGGGTTATAGTCCCCTCTTACAGATATACAGGTCTCGCAGCGTGATTTCATACTTGAAATAAAGCAGTTTATCATTTCCTGTGGCAATTGGTCCCACTCGTTCAGCAACGCTGTTTTCACTCCGGGGATGGTTCTCGGAGGGGGATTGCGAGTTGCAATTGCCCTCCCCAGAGCGTCCCAGACATCCTCTATAGGGTTAAGGTCTGGAGATCTGGCTGTCAAATCCATCCGGCGAATATCCTAACTCTCTAGAAATTCGTCGACCAAAGAGCTCTATGTGGCCTCGTGTTATCGTTCATTAAAATAAACTCAGGGCCAACTGCACCCCTGAAAAGGCGAACATAGGGCTCCAAGACCTCATCCCTATACCTCACACCAGTCACAGTGCCTCTTTCAAAGACATGGAGAGGTGTGCGGCCATCCAATATGATGTCTGCCCAGACCATTAAACCCCCTCCGCCATAATGGTCGATTTCGCGGACATTGGAGGGTAGGTAGTGGGTCACTGGTTCTCTCCATTTGAACGTACGGCGAGAATCGGTGTTTAGGCTGAACCGGGACTCATCAGTGAAGAGAACGGTCGCCCATTGATCCATACTCCAATCTCTATGCTCTCTGCACCACGATAAACGGATTCTCCTGTTCGTAGAAGTGTGCGGGACGATAACAGCAGGTATTCTTGCAAACAACCCTCTCTCATGAAGTCTTTGGAAGCAGTCACCCTTGATACACGGGTTACTGTGGCTGCATATAAGTCACGAGAGAGCTGAGAAGCTGTAGCACGCCAACTATGACGCCAACTATGAAGGGTGGTGCTCGGCGACATCTAGGCCACGCCCTCGAAAGCCTTTCTTGTTAACTATTGGTGCACAGAATAACTACAATGGCCATAAGATAGGGACAGAGAGAGAGAGAAAAGTGATTGGAGGCCTTCAGGATCCATGAGCTTATACAAAACTAGTATGACAGAAAATTTTCTGTCATACTGCTAGAAGAAAGTTTACTGATAGGGTCTAAGTAGGAAGTTTAGGATAGAATATTTTTTACCGTAGCCAAGCTCTGTATCATTTTTAGATTTTTAAAATGTTTCTTACCGTGCAAGCACGTATCATTTTATATATATATATATATATATATATATATATTTTTTTTTTTGGGGGGGGGGAAAGGAAATTAACGAAAAAGAACAGCACGAGGCCGTTTCTTGTTCTCTGCAGCGGCAGGGTCATAAGGGTCATAATCGAAGTTTTTCAATAATAATTCGTTATCGATACTTGTGAAGAAGTTGGTCGCTAATTTTTTGAGGTAATTTGGAAGAGTGAGCACATTAAGTTCATTCTGAAGATCAACATTTCTAAAATACCATGGTGCGTCAATAATTTGTCTTATGGTAGTATTTTGGCATACAGTAAGGTGGTTAATGCTGGAAACTGCTGCATATGACCATGCCGGAGCTGCGTAAGTTAAAAGTGGTCGAAGGAAGGATTTGTAGATGAGCAACTTGTTTTTAATGCTTAAATTGCTATTTCTACTTAATTGCTATTTCTACTTAATGCTTAAATTGCTACTACTTTTTTTCCGCCATTTCTCTCTCTTACATTTCATACCACTTTTTTCTTATATACATATTCTCTCCTTTTAGTATCATATTTCTCTTTATAAATTTAGATATAGCTTAGAAATTGTACACTGATGTCCATAAATTAAGGCTAATTCAAAATCACACGGAAATCGAACTCTAAAGTAAAAATTTCACCTGTAGAATTATCACACACATCTTCAAGAATATTATGCAAATTACAGGAAGCCACCAGATGACGCCGATAGTACGTCACAATGACGAGAGTGTAAGACAGGGGAAAATAAGGAATGGTGGCAAAAAAGTAAAATTGTTCACAAGCGTTCTGTAAGCCGCTCAGTGCCATAACCGAATAGTTATGACACAGAGGACGCATGTGGATGATTTTTTACGTGGTAGAATTATCGGCCGCCTGGAATGTGGGCATACTCAGATGGAAGTATCCGAGGAACTTGGAATTGCCCTAAGTGTCATCTCTAGGTTTTGGCAACGATTCCAAGATGATGGAAATGTCAGTAGACGTTACAGTATAGGTCTCCCCCGAGTTACAACGTCGAATGAAGACCGGAATTTGGCAGTAACTGCCAAAAGAAGCAGACGGAGCACAGCATCTGACCTGTCTCGTCAGCTACCTGCAGCCACGGATACCACAGTTTCAAGGCAAACCGTGTACAGACGTTTGGGAAATATTGGTCTATATGCTCGCAGGCCTATCAGATGTGTTCCGCTCACGGCAACTCACTGTCGGCAGCGATTAGCCTGGAGTAGAGAACATGAAATGTGGACATCGTTACAGTGGGCTTGTGTGATGTTTTCCTACGAGTCCAGGTTTAGCATGCATTCTAATTCATGTCAGACTTTCATATGGAGAAAGCCAGGTACCCGTTACCACCAAGACAACATCATTGAACGACACCGTTACGGTGGTACAGAATTGTTCGTTTGGGGTGGAATAATACTGGGCTCCAGAAAAGATCTGCATGCTCAAATCGGAACCATGAACGGCCACATTTATCGGGACATCATTCCGGAAAAACATGTACGTTTGTTTAGGGGTGCCATGGGTGCAGAATTTGTGTTTATGGATGACAACTCCCGTCCTCACCGAGCAAACATCGTAAACGAATGCCTTCAATCTGAGGATATCACCCGTATGGAATGGCCAGTATTCTCACCTGGCTTGAATCCGATGGAGCATTTGTGGGACATGCTTGGCCGACGAGTTGAAGCCCGTCAACCACCTCCTACACGTGTACCGGATCTTGGGGGGAACATTGTTTGCTGAGTGGAGTAATCTTCCCCAAGATCAGCTCGATAACTTGATACTCAGCATGCCTAGGCGTCGTACGGACTGTATTTCATCGCATGGGAGACATACAATGTATTAACGAAGTAGATAGTGTAACGAACCATCATACCAACCATGTAATATTACGTTTTTGTAAAGTAGATATTTTTTACAATTGCTTCAGGGAGAAAAAATCATAGTTTTTATGAATGGTATCATACATACACCATCTATTTTGTTCTTTTTCTTTTGTTTAATAAATGGGCTTTATGAATAAATCACGTTTGTTTTGTTTCTGAACCTTTATTTGCCGGAGCTTACATTATCCTTAATTTATGGACATGAGTGTAAAAAAAGAATTTTAGTCCCCAAATATTTTATTAGATAATTTTTTCAGTATCTGTTATTTACCGATCGACTTCAAGCTTATATAATGATCAGCTTTTCTTTATTCTCCCGGAAAATAAGAACAACATTATTGACTCTAGTATGCTATAAAATGCGGTTTACGGACACAGGACAGAAATAACACTTCAGGCCTCAAATGATTTCAGAGATAAGTGTGACCGCCTCCCTCCCACATTTTCCTAAAGATATAGGGTGTTTGTTTTTAATGCCCTTAAAACTCAAGTTCAATCCTTATTGATTCCCTTAGAGAATTTTTAAGTTTAATTTTGCGACATGAATGAAATCCCATGTACGTTAGGTCCTGTTCACATAGGAGTCCGTTCGTAGCGTTAAGGGAAAGATGACATTGAGACGAAAATAAACCAATCATAGGCGTTAAAAAATTCATTGATAATCGTTTGGAGGTTTGTCATTGGTTAAATATATTTCAATACTTTAACGCTCCGCAACTGACTCCTAAGTGAACAGGCCCTAAGGGCCTGTTCACATAGGAGTCCGTTACGTAGCGTTAAGGAAAAGATGACGTTGAGACGAAAATAAACCAATCATATGCCTCCAAACGATTAGCAATGAAATTTTTAACGCCTATGATTGGTTTATTTCGTCTCAACGTCATCTTTTCCTTAACGCAACGCAACGCAACGGACTCCTATGTGAACAGGCCCTTAGTCAGCACCTACTCTGAAAACCCTTCCAGAATCCCAGAAAATGTTTGAGCATTCAAAATAAATAAATAGGCCAATTCAAGGTACTCGTTACAGTTTCAAAGTACTCTACTCACACTTTTTTTATAGAATTATATTTTTTTAGCAATCCATTAGTTTTTACGATCTGGTTCCCCCCCCCCCCCCCCAGTTTTGAGTATGTCCAGAAACAGAGTTCCGAATAGCATTGGTGACTATAGTTTTTAGAAGCTTGGTAAAAAATTATTTGATCTCTTTCCTCAGTGTTAAAGTTTTGCCCACATAATGCAAGGATAGCGTTATTCATAACTATACGATCAAATACATGTGAAAAATCCTGAGTTATTTCAGCGGGATTTTAAAACCCGCGAAAATAAGTGTTATGAAAGATGATTTCAAATAATAATCCACTTTAAACTGAATTTAACAAGTTTACTACGAAGATTCTTTATTTGTGTTTTCTTCTGGAGGTTTATTGCTTTACAGTTGCAATATTCGTAATATACGCAATATTCGTAAAATTTCGTTTGGCAAAGCAGTGGGGACTCTGAAATGCTACAGAGAAAAATTATTTTTTATTTGAATAAGACAAACATCTCCCATGTACACTATCTCGACCCGAACTCCTACTGAAATTTACTATCATAAGTTTTACTTCTGCTAAACAGTATGTGATAAGAATAATTAAACTCTTATTCTTGCTAGCAATTTTTTTAGCATTATTTCGAATTGCACTTCGTTGCTCTCTTATGCACCTTTGTTGCCAAATTATTGGTAAGAAATTAATGAGATAATTTTAGTAAGGAATATCATGTTTTTATTATATGTTTAATACACAAACTGATCCTTTTTAAATTGATATAATTTTTTCCAAAAAGATGCAGCATGTTGCTTTAGCTGTCTCTGGTCATTCTAGCTTGGTGAGGAAGTCTGCAATGGTGTCGAGCTCAGTGCAGTCGGGGACAGAGGACCCCTGAACCTGTATACACCATTCTGCACAACGCTGACCTTCAAAGAATGGGCCAAAGGTGCGTTTACACTGTGCACAATTCTGGATGCACAGAGCAACATTTCGACCAGAGGCTACATCAGAAACTGCAGCGACAAGCACGGCAAACAGGAGAAGAGACAACTGAAAAAGACATAAAAATAAATGCAATAATCAAGATAAAGGTATAAAGATAGGGAAAAAGGAAGAGCTAAGGAATCAATATACAAATCGGTATATTTTACATTAATATAATTTCATCAGATCAGTGCATGGTCTAAAATCGATGTCTCTCTCGATATATATATAACTCCTGCTTTACGAGAATTTCTGTGATTTATTTAATAAGAAGAAATTTTTAAAGAGGGCGGGGTTGGGGGGGGCGTAAAAGGTATGGGAGGTTTTCTTCATATATGTTATATTGGTCAGCAACCTGACTGCTCTCATTAAGCAACTTAAAAGTAATACTTTCCTTAAATAGAATACTAACAAAATTCATTGATAGAAACAATATCATTTTATTTCACTTACTTGGTAAAAGAATTGTCTCATGCCGATATTTCAATCTTTGTGATTATTCGACAATACAGAATTCCAAATTAATCTGTTTTTAAAATATAGGTACACGAAACGTGAATTAGAATTAGGGTTATTGTTTCCAGTCATTTTAAATTCGTTTATCGTATTTAAATTCTATTTTGGATTTGATAGCTATTCTGTATTCATTTAATTACATTCGAACCCGCTTAATGGAATATCGGTTAAAAGAATATCCCATTTAATGTAATAAATTCTCAATGTACCAAACCGTAGTAATTTGTTTCTTTGTTAAATTTCCCGGTAAATAGAATATATTGTTTTGAAGTTATCCCGCTTAAAGGAATAATTTTTAGCCATGACGATATCGATCTTTTTCTATTTCGCACACTTCTTTTCAGAAATGTTTTCTGTAAAGTGCAATAATGAATGTGCAGTGACTGAATGTCTTTCAAAGCAATTTTGTCACTTCGCAGAAAGTGTCCAATTGCAGAAAATGGAGATTTCTTCGATTTTGATGGGCAATTCATTGTTGTTGCTGTTTTTGCTAACCCCTCCCTCCCCGTATTGCTTGGCCGCTCAGCCTACGTTTCCCTATTCAGAGAAAGAACAATAAGCTTCACTCCCAGATGAGACCTAGAAAATGTGTGGGTGTGTGAAGGAAATGTGACACATTACCAGGTCCTTATCTTGAAGGGGACGGGAATTACCAATTGTAATGAATCTCTTCGGAGAAGCGTAACATTTAACTTGGGGATCTCTAGCCTTGAACATTTAACTGTACATTTTCTACGGCGATTAGTTCGACAGTTCGCTTTCGTGAAATCAGTGTCTCCTCGCTTTCGTGAAATCAGTCATCTTTCTTGTGCTTTACTACAATGTCTTTGAGACGAAAAGATCTTACTTTAAAAGAAAAAGTGAAAGTTATAGAGTTTGCAAAAGTAAATAAGTGTACGCAATTAGAACTCTCAAAAAAGTTTGAGATATCCCAAGCTCAAGTTTCGAAATTGTTAAAAAATAAAGAAAAAGTCTTGAACGACTGGAAATGCAACAAATATCTTAATCAAAAACGAAAACGTACAGGAAAAGAATCTGAAGTTGAAGACGCTCTTCTTCAGTGGTTTGCTGAAAAACGAGCTTGTAATGTTCCTATTAGTGGATTATTATTGAATCAGAAAGTTGAAGATTTAACACAACAGTTAAATGCAACTGATTTTAAAGCTACAAATGGTTGGTTGTGCAAATGGAAAGCAAGAAACCAAATTTCTTTAAAAAAAATTCACGGTGAAGCAAGTGATGCTGATGAAGCCGCTGCCAGTTCTTGGAAAAATGTAGTATTACCTGCTTTATTACAAGACTAAAGTTCTTCTTGTATCTATAACTGTGACGAAACAGCACTTTATTACAGAGCAATGCCTGTTGGGACTTTGTGCTTAAAAGGCGAAAAAGTTGCTGGAGGAAAAATCCTGAAAGATAGACTGACAGTTTTATGCTGTAGTAATGCTGACGGCAGTCATAAAATGCCTTTTTTTTGCAATCGGGAAATCCAAAAACCCACGATGTTTTAGAGGTGTAAAATCCCTTCCAGTTAAATACGAAGCGAATTCAAAAGCTTGGATGACTGCTAATTTCTTTCAAAACTGGTTAGTGTCATTTGCAATGAGATGAATAACATAAAAAGTAAAGTTATCCTTTTTATCGATAATTGTCAAGCCCACAAAGTCGACATAAGACTAAAAAATGTAGCACTTCATTTTTCCCCCCGAATACTACAGCTATTTTACAGCCAATAGACCAGGGAATTATATCACTTTTTAAGAGGAATTATAGAAAAGAAATCGTTAAAAAGATCATAGCCTGCATAGATGATACTAGTGGATTTTCTATCAATAGCTCAACTAGTAAAATTATTAGAAACATTTCAATTCTTACAGCTGTTCATATGATGAACAAATCATGAAATAATATTTCCTCTGACGCAATAAAAAATTGTTTCGTAAAATATAAATTTTCAACAGACGTAACAAATGACGAATTAAATGATGAATCAATTACAAACGCAAATGATTTACTACCAGAAGGAATGAAAGAAGAAAATTTTTCCAATTTTGTAAACTTCGACAATGACTTGGTAGAATGTGGTGAAACTTCAGACCCTCAATTTGATCAAAGCGAAGTCGATGAAGATGAATTTGATTACGAATGTACCATTAAAAAGGTTCCGTCACATGTTGAAGTTAATAACGCTTATGATATTATAAGACGTTTCTTCGAAACGAAGCCAAATGCAGACCTTCATTTATTTTATAAACTAGAAAATCAAATAACAGATTTGCTGCATTCATAGAACAGTAAACAGTCTAAAACATCCGACTTCTTTAGCAACAAATAAGTAAGTAACATTGTAATTATTTTCAAAAAATTGAGGGAAATTTGTATATTCTACAATAAAATTAGCTCATTTTTTATCAATTTTCTAAATTTTAATGTGTTTAAATTGTTTCTTACTTTTAATTAATAATTGTTTGTAAATTATAATAGTTTAAATATGCCCATGGTATAGGTAATTTTTAATGCTTTCTTGGTTTAACTGTAACTTTAAACATTGTGGACGTATCAATGTGATCCCGGATAATGGAATATCCCGCTTATTAGAGTAATTTTTCGTGGTAAATTGGCTATTCCATTAAGCAGGCTCGCATGTACATTAATTTGTAATCTGTGCCTGTAATTATTTAACTGAAGCTGCTCATTACTCAAGTTATGTTTAAGTTTATATACTTTAACTAAAAAAATATTTATTATGTGTTATTTGTAAAGAGAGAAATGTAAACATATAGTGAATTTGCAATAATTTTGATACATTTTGGGGTGTGATGAACTGATATTGTCTGTTAAGTTCCAACGGACTTAATGCGTACAGAAGAAACAGGAAGAAAGCTTCGTGTACAGATTTGTTGCGATAACCACGCATATTGCATTATTATCAAAAGTAGAGTTCTGCCACATACAGGGTTCAACTCTTTAACTCCAAATGCGCAACCCCGCTTCCTACTTGTTTTGAAGCATTTGGTCGCTTTGTCTGGTGTACATTTTCAAGAAATCTTGAGTAAAGGGCACCAAGTAATATTTTTACAGCTCACAGTTTCACGGTACTGTTAGACAGTCAGTTTAAAATAGACTGTTCAACAAGTTGAGAGCATGAAATACGGTGATAGCAGATACACATAGAGATAGCACAGAATTTGCATTACTTTGAAAGCGGTTATAAATATATAATTCTAAAAAAACAAAGTAAGATCTAGACTTCATGTTTTAAAGACACATAAAGTTAAAATATAATCATTATTTCGTACTAAAATAAGGATAAACTACTACTAAAGCGCTATCTACCAATAAGTATTTGGACACCTGTGATAGAAAATAAAAACAAAATTTATTCATATTCAATATTTAGTAGAGCCTCCACGAGAGGCAATTACAGCCTCAACCCTCCGGGGACATTCTTTCAACAAGTCCTTGCTAGTGGTATTTTGTTCCACTCGGCTTGGAGAAGACATGTCAGTTCCTTCACCGATTTTGGACGGTTGTTGCACCCCTTAATGCTGCGATCCAACTCGTCCCAGAGGTTCTCAATAGGGTTCAGGTCTGGGATCTGAGCAGGCCAGTCCGTTCGGTTAACCCCATTGTCACCATACCAATCCATGGTGGACCTCACAACATGACAGCTGGCGTTGTCGTCCAACCCGTAAAACTGCCACAACGTAGGAAGCACATTGTCATTCAAAATAGTGTAGTAAGCGTTGGCGTTGAGCTTACCATGAATTGGGACCAAGGGTCCTAGTCCATACCAGGAGAAACACCTTCAGACCATAATTCCACCTCCGCCGAACCGTCAGAATGCATTGTACCCACTTTACCATGGACACAATGCATTCTGGCAGGAGGCACTCTTCAGGCACACGCCAGACCCAGACCCTGCCATCCGAACGGTAGGGAGTGAACCTTGATTCGTCACCTCGGAGAACCCGTTTCCTTTTGATCTATGGTCCACTTTCGACGTGCTTTGCACCACATTAACCGAGTAGCGTGGTTAGACTTTGTGATCAAATGCTTATGGGCGGCAGCACAACCATGAAAACCAAGCAGATGTGCTTCCTTACGGATGGTATTCATCAAAACAACACTCTCGGATGCCTGTCAGAACGTCCTGGAGTATTTTGGACATCGGTTGGACATTCGGTTCCGACATTCACTGCTCATCGGTTCCGACATTCACTGCTCACCTTCCACTTCTGAATCACATAGACCACTGTCGATTTTGAGTAACTCAGCTTGCTATATATGTCCCTTAAGTATCGGTCATTTCTGTGATACCCGACGATTACACCTTTCTCAAAATCAAATACCTCTGCCCTTCGTGGCATCTTGCATGCGACTAATGCCAACGTTGTTTCCTACACGACATTTAACGGCGGAGGGCGTGAAGTATATCAGGACCGCAGATATCGTCATTTGCATGGGTGTCCAAATACTTATTGGTAGATAGTGTACTAAAATAAGGATAAACTTAAAGATAAAATGCATGTATAGTCCCGAAATCCTTCTCTGTCACAGGTATTCATTCTCTCTCTCTCTCTCTCTCTCTCTCTATATATATATATATATATATATATATATATATATAAAGTGAAACTTTTCTAGACAGTCACCCTCTAAACGGTTCAGAACCGATTCAAGACCTCATAGAGCCAATGTTATAGGAGGAACCCCTTTTTGACGGCCACCCCTCAAAACGGCCCCTTTTTCGGAACCATAGCTGGCCACCATTGAGAAGTATTTAACGTCCCATTCATGGAAGAATAAGATAAAAATTTAAATATACATAACACGAGAAAACTGAAAGAACGAACACACAAGTAGTTCTTAAGTTTGTCTAACATTTTTCTAAATCGAACCTTGTAGCACAGTCTATTAATGATCATGGCAAGTACTTGATTTCCTTTCCCACGGAGTTTATTCATTTTCTTTTATGAATGAACTACGTTAATTAATGAGTTTAAGTTCTTGTTTATTTACAAGAGGTTTAAGAGGTTAAGAGGTTAGAGTTTCTACTATTGACACGAGCATCGTAGATATACTTAGCATAACAGTCCGGAAATCAATTGCACATATGTATAATAGTATCATATTATGTCTCAAGTTTGCAATGGCATTGTGTGGTTATATTTGAAGAAAGTAGCCTATATAGTGGAGTGGTTAGCGCAATAGTGGATTTCCACACAGGCGGTGGAGGCGCAAGCCTCGGCCCCCCAAATCAATCAAATAATTTTAGCTACTCACATATTAAATTTTTTTATTTATGTAGTCACTATTGTCTACACTGTGAAGGCAAAAAGTACAATTTCCCTTGGAAATTCGTAGACTTGGGGCCTAACGCCTGCATAATGATTCAATAGATTTTTGGAAACTCCGAAACGACATATAAAGATAAGAAAATAACACTACCTGGACTTACACCCTTAACCTGACCCCAGAGTCCTTGCCGTTTCTATATTATTCTTATCTCGATGGGCAATACCTATTTGAAGTTATTCGCTTTTCGAGTGCATTGTGGAGTGCTGTATTTTGACTGATTTTTTTATTCAATTGATTTTATGATAGCTTTATATTATATAATATTTTAACGACGCAATTTGAATGGGAACGTACAATTCCGAGGCAATCTTTAAGGAAGTGATCTCCGGCTCGCACTTTAAGCAACCAAACTTGAATAGAATTAAATAAAATTTTTTGTTATATTGTTCTGATTATTAAATAAAAAGTTTATAAAAATTCAAATGTCTTTTTTTGTATTGAACTAAGTGAATTAATATTTAAAAACATCAAAATTTATTTCCGCCCCGGGCCCCTCAAATGCATAATCCGCTACTGGGTTAGCTTTCTGAGCTGGGCTTAGGTTCAAATTCCGAAAAAGGATACATATAAAACATATAAACCGAAAACATATAAAACCCAATTCCTGTTCACCTTGCTTCCTCATAAGGAGCAATGCTGGCTCGCCTATATAGTGCTTCCATAATAAAAACTTCATCATGAACCAATGTCAAAGAACTACCTTACCGTGGGAGACAAGTGCCATTGGAAAAAAAAATTGAAGAAATGCGACAAAAATATTGTGCGTTTTAAAATCTTGTGTTCACGTAATGATTATCTGGGATGATATAAGGAGCAAAAATTGAATATCCTCGAACAAGATTGAAAACGAGGTGATAATAAAACGAGGAGAACTTACCATTTTGGAGTTGAAAACGAGCTGTGGTCGAATGCTGGATAAGATTGGGAATGCAGTCTTTTATATACATAGAAGTTGATTTGATTTTAGGAAAGCTTCATAGAAGCAATTCTCTACTTGCGGGAGACTTTGTCAGAATGATACAATAATGGATATCCAGCAGAGTCAAACACATATGGGATTGAGAAGTGTAATTACATTTCCAATCTCTTAGTGTGAAGATTAGGTATATAAATTAGTTTTGTCAACTTATTGTTAACAGGATGTTACTTTCTATATTTCTACATACTTTCTTATCACTAATCCAAGTTCCTTACTACGGCAAAGCTTATTCTAAAGGATGGATTCGTATGAATAGTAAAAATATTAAGTAGCTTAGAAAGGCACAAACTTTAAGCAAATATATATATATTTAAATTAATCACAAAGAAAACAACTTGTATTTATAGTAATAAACGCAGTCAAGACGAACATAAATTTGTAAATTTGTAAATTTTCTTAACATATTATATTGTTTTAAGTAACTCATATCAAACAAATTAAAATTATATTTATAGGAAATAAATTTAGCCATAATAATCAGCAAAAATTATATGAAGTAAGCTTACGCAATACTTCCATTGGTACAAACATATAAAACACAATTCCTGTTCACCTTGCTTACTGACAAGCTGGACGATCGTAGGAGTATTTTTTTTTTATAACATTGCAATATTTATTTTATGTTTGGAATGAATCAAAAAATGGATCATCAAGAAGTTTTTAAAAATGTTACACTAAGAAAACTGAACCTAAAATAATATTTCAGGTAGTCTCTTCTAACGAAACTACCGCGGGTTATAACGTAGGATTACCTCTTTTTACCGCTGGTAAAATACCTTTTTTTAAAATAAATTTACGTATTTTGGTACTTTTCTGTTTAACTGTTTTACTGCTACTGGGTTTGGCGAGCTGCCAAAATTATAACTGGCGACAACGCTGAAATTTTGCTTTTCGGAGGACCGTTATTAACGAACGCAATCCTACGTTAAAATGTGAGGGTTACAGAATCTTTTATTTTAAATTTCTTTTTTTTTCAGTGATATCAAAAATAAAATCTCCTGCTGGGTGCTACATAATGCAATGTGAAAATTTCTGTATTTCGAACATAGTAAATGAACGACTTAATGGATAGCGATCAACGTAAAGTATAAAGCAATACAAATTCAAACTCCACATCACTGCTATAATGATACAGCTACAAAAACAGTGATTTTTCAGGAGACGAAAAAAAGTAGGAATTCAAACAGTTAAAATTGCAATAAAAAATAAATATTTGCTACGGAATATTTGCTCGTAGTATTGAGAACAAAGCAATTGGTAGCGTATTTTGGTTATTATTAAGTTGTCATAATCCCGAAATGTTCTTAAAATTGACACCATCTTATGAAATAATGTTATTGTTCTTCGAAATTCGAGAATTTTCAATCATTAGTTGCATAAAATTTTTATGAGTTAAAGTACAGTAACCACCGCTTATAGTGATCAGTGGTTATAAGAATCAACCGTTTATAAGAATCAATACCGCGAAAACGAAAACAAATGTATTATTTCCATGTTAAAATTTTCGCTTTAAACAATCAATCCACCGGTTTTAAGAATCAGTTTACACTCTTCGCTTTCCTTTCATTTTTCAAAAAAAGCCACTTAAACCCTCAAAAGGCACGAAGTTCTTTCCTTTTTTTTTTAAAGAAAGATTGATAAGATGGGATGGAATATAGTCATAAAATTCATCCCTTTCTTTGTTAGACATAACATAATAGTTTCCCCTTAAACGCTTTAGCACAACACTGTCCTATTAGCTTAACACGGGGGCATCTTTACCCGTCAGGGTCCGATTTTACTTTTCTCCACTGACAAACAAAAATAGGGACTCTTTTTTTCCCACCTCCCACATCCTGGTTGCGGCTTCCTGGACCCTGAAACACACAAATCTTCGGCGAAGTGTCCACTATCACTTAGACAAACATGAAATTAGTAGATTCAACACGTTAAATAACCGTGAAACGTAAGCTAGAAGATGAATCTTCGTCTGAGAGTATTAGTATTGAAAGAGGTATAAACAGCCTCCTGAAAACTCCATTACGTCAAACTACCGTAGAAAACTGTTTCTTGCTCCCTTCCTGTAGTTGAAATGTTAAAACTGTTAAGCAGGTATGTTGTTAAAAGTATTGGATTTTTTTTCTTCTCTTACTATAATCATGTGTATCTACTTATAGATCTAGAAATTAAGTTGTATTTTTAAAATTATAAAAAAATAATTTCAATAAAAGATAATTGACGTAAATTAAAGAGTATTTTATGGTAAATTCACTAATGTATGTATATAAAGGTGTGTGCCTGTCCAAAAACCAAAATTTCGGCTATAAGAATCAACCGCTTATAAGAATCTAAAATAGTAATAACAAACGTGATTTTTATAAGCGGAAATCACTGTACTTAAAACGCTGGAAAAAACTAGAAGAGAAAATAACTGCGTAACTAATAAAATAAATGGAAGAAATAGGTATTAAATATTGAAATACACCGATAAAAAATAATATTACGTAAACACCAAATATTGGAATGGAATAATTTAGATGCAACGTTGAAATTTTGTTAAAATTCCCTCCCGTATTTAAAAAATAGGATAGAAAATTTAGCCTTACAAAAAATTCTATACAGGTTTTTAATGGGAAATATGAGGTTAACGTTTCATATGGTTATCCTAACTGTTCAAATGGGGCTCCATGAAACATTTTCACGAAACATGCTCCATGGGGTAATCAGTCATCGAAACAGCCACATATACTTTTTTTTTTTCCCCTCTGAGCAATGCTCACAATATATACTGATAGTATGTTCTGAAATTTGTTTTGCAAGTAAAACATAACAAAAATGAACATAAAGGAATAAATACCGTTTCAGCTACTGGGCGAAATTTTTACCTTATTAAAATACCAATAAAAGATTAAAATCTGTGTGTAATATAAGTAACATTAAGGTTCAAACAACGAGTAAAAAATAACAAATTTCGCCTTTGCATAAGAGAAGTTGTTTTCCTTTATAGAGAAGGAACTGCTTGCGCTTCATAATTCCTTATTTACAAGATGAAAAACTTTTAAGATTCATTTTTAAAAAATAAAGTTGGTATTTATTTACTTGTTTTATATACAATGGTGGCAAAAAGTCCTGAGCACACTCATTTTTTTGCCTAATTTTTGTGTTTGACTTAATTGCTCGTTATGAAATTATCGTACTATCTTAACTATTGGTATTGATTCTAATGTATTTTTTCGTGCTGATCTCAAATCTGTTACTAGTTTTTTAATGCCGCAAGTATTTTTTGTAGTACAGCTGTCTGAACACAAGATTGTGTAGTATGTACATAATAACACAATATACACTGGTGTAAGAAATTAAGAGAATTTGCAGACCTGGTCGATTATCTCTAGATGTACTGTACCAATTTTAATGAAATTTGATATGTACATACATTGATACAGTACAAAACAAATAACCATTCAATAATTGTAATACACACGCATGGTCGTGCGTAACACTTGTTGGAGTCGGAAGGTATGAAACAGCGGTTGCAGAATAAACAAAAAAAAATGGGTTAATAGATGGGTTAATAGGGGTTATAGTTCCCTCTTACAGATATACAGGTCTCGCAGCGTGATTTCATACTTGAAATAAAGCAGTTTATCATTTCCTGTGTCAATTGGTCCCACTCGTTCAGCAACGCTGTTTTCATTCCCTGGATGGTGGTTCTCGGAGATGGATTGAGAGTTGCAATTGCCCTCCCCAGAGCGTCCCAGACATGCTCTATAGGGTTAAGGTCTGGAGATCTGGCTGGCAAATCCATCCGGCGAATATCCTAACTCTCTAGAAATTCGTCGACCAAAGAGCTCTATGTGGCCTCGTGTTATCGTTCATTAAAATAAACTCAGGGCCAACTGCACCCCTGAAAAGGCGAACATAGGGCTCCAAGACCTCATCCCTATACCTCACACCAGTCACAGTGCCTCTTTCAAAGACATGGAGAGGTGTGCGGCCATCCAACATGATGCCTGCCCAGACCATTAAACCTCCTCCGCCATAATGGTCGATTTCGCGGACATTGGAGGGTAGGTAGTGGGTCCCTGGTTCTCTCCATTTGAACGTACGGCGAGAATCGGTGTTTAGGCTGAACCGGGACTCATCAGTGAAGAGAACGGTCGCCCATTGATCCATACTCTATGCTCTCTGCACCATGATAAACGGATTCTCCTGTTCGTAGAAGTGAGCGGGACGAAAACAGCAGGTCTTCTTGCAAACAACCCTCTCTCATGAAGTCTTTGGAAACAGTCACCCTTGATACACGGGTTCCTGTGGCTGCATACAAGTCACGAGAGAGCTGAGAAGCTGTAGCACTCCTGTTACGCCTCGCTATAATCGACAAATGGCGATCTTCTCTGGCCGTCGTGGCTCTTGGACGACCTTGCCCAGGCTTTCTTTCGATGGATCCGGTATCCTGGAACTGTTTCCATAAGTTATACACGACTCTGGGCGTTAAATTGAACTTTCTACAAATTTGGACCTGAGATTGGCCTGCTTCTAGCTTCCACACAATTTTCCACCTCATTCCATCATCTAAACGTTGATGGTTACTCATTTTTACTGTTACAATTTGAAATTAACCTATTGCTGCAAAATAATACCAAGAAATTCGCCGAGGTGTGCTAGCGAACGAAATGCGTCTTAACTTATGCGAGCTTATAAAGCCTGTTTCTCTACTGACTCCACCTACACACACGTGTACGCTTACGTATTTGACGTACAAAATTTGCATTTTTCTCAGTGGTTTTACATTCAGTTTAGTTCTTTTCATGAAATTTGATAAAATATGCAAATTCTCTTAATTTATTTCACCAGTGTAGAATAACATAATATACATAGTAGAATAACGCAAATTTTTTACAAATGCAGTACATTTAATATGCATTTTGAAAATTTGGTTGTTACATGTTTGAACATCAATATTTTATGGGTCAGCCGTTTGCTTTAATTACGTCTCTACATCTTTTTAGCATGGAATGCACCAATTTCACAAGAAGTTCTTTTGTGACAACATGGTTGAAAGAAAATATTAAAGCTTCAATTAACTCACGTTTGTTTGAAGGTTTTTTCTTTGAAATATCATAACAAATTTTATGCCATAGGTTCTCTATCGGATTAAGATCCGGAGCCTGTCCTGGCCAGTTCATCCTATTAATAGTATTGTCTTCGAACCATTTTTGGACTCCCTTTGCACGGTCACATGGAGCATTATCGTCCTGAAAAATCCATGACTGATCCCCAAAATTTTCTCCCTCTATTGGTAGTAATTTATTTTGTATTATTTCAATGTAATACCTGGCTTTTACTGTTCCGCTCACGATATGAAGTCTTCCAACACCACAAGCAGACATGCAGCCCCATACCATCACTTTAGTCGGGTGCTTTACTGTGGGCTTCAGACATTGAGGACTGAATTCCTCATGAGTGCGTCGTCTTACATAGGCACTACTTTGGTTACCAGAAATATAAAACTGAATTTCATCTCTAAATATTACCTTTTCCCAGTCTTTAACAGTCCATAATGAATGATTCCTTTGCCCACGCCAATCTCCTCTTGCGTTGAAAATCGGACAGTAATGATTTTGGGATAGCTTTGCAGCCTCGTAATCCAATTTCCAGCAGTCTTCCTCTCACAGTTCTTGGGCACACATTCACACTTGATGTCAAAGTCCATTGTTTCAAAATTTGCGGTGAATTAAGCTCTCTGTTTGAAAGTGAAATCCTCTGCAATACCCTATCTTCACGTAAAGTTGTTTTTCTCGGTCGTCCAGATCGCTCCCTGCCCGAAATAGAATTTGTTCAGAATTTCTTTTCAACGTTCTCACGACAGTAGAAAGACCACATGGTACTTTAGCGGCAATTTGACGCATAGAATAACCTTCTTCCTTCAAAAGTATTATTTTGTGCCTTTTATTATCAGGTAGAAATGAAAATTTACTCATAATTCCAATATTCCCCCCCCCCCCCCCCCCTCCACAGACTTCAAACTGCAACACACAACTGCTTTCAATACACTAAAACAGGCTGAACATTCTGCTTTCAACCCTTCATCAGTACTGCTCTCTGATTGGTTGGAATAACGGAGCATTTCATTGGTTGAAAAAACAGTCACTCATTATTACAGAGACCTTATGCTTGTCTTATCATATTTTTTTTTAAAAATATCGATGAAACTATTTACTTTACATGAATTCTACAAACAGATTTGGAATCAGCATGAAAATTTACATTAGAATCATTAACAATAGTTCAGATAGTACAATAATTTCATAATAAAAAAATTAAGCCGAACACAAAAATTAGGCAAAAAAATGAGTGTGTTCAGGACTTTTTGCCACCACTGTATTTTGAGGGGAGGAGGACAGGGGCGGCTCCAGCTCAGAGGTTTTTTTTTGGGGGGGGGGGCAATATATATATATATATATATATATATATATATATATATATATGGGGATTGTATTATCCCAGGGCTCCGGCTATGAGCAGTATGCCGCCGCGTACGTTATGCGACGACAGCGCTTCCAGAATTCCTAGAGATGAACTGGGAGAAAGTGTTTGGGGGGAGATAAGCTTTGGAGGCGACGCAGGGCAGAGGCTCTCGTGCGCTAGTGTCAAAGGACGGTGCTCCTAAGAGAGAACGGGGAAAGAGACCCCGGAGATTGGGCCTAGCTGGTAGCTACGGGCCGCAGGGAAGCGATATTGAGCTCCCGTGCTGTAGAAGTCTCATTGACTTCAGGAAGACCAAGTTGGTTGAGTGCTTGGCAAATCGTGTTGAGGGAGTCTGAGTGACTTCAGAAGTTCAAGCGTTAGGGCCTGTTCACATAGGAGTCCGTTGCGTTGCGTTAAGGAAAAGATGACGTTGAGACGAAAATAAACCAATCAAAGGACTCCAAACGATTAGCAATGAAATTTTTAACGCCTATGATTGGTTTATTTTCGTCTCAACGTCATCTTTTCCTTAACGCAACGCAACGGACTCCTATGTGAACAGGCCCTTAGAGTTCTTGGCAATACTGTTATTACTGAAAGGTCAACTATCATATGTTAAATGTTATAAGTGTGAATTATGGTGTCAAGTAAATAAATGTCTATTTGTTATTGTTAGTGAGAGACTATTCATGAGTCATCCTGAGTATTGTATTAAATAAATGTGGGGTGCTAGATTGGTTATAGCAGACGACTAGTTTAGCCCAATCTAAAGGAGACATCCCACACGCATATATATATATATATATATATATATATATATATATATATATATATATATATATATATATATATATATATATATGTATATATATATATATATATATGTATATATATATATATATATATATATATATTTATTTATATATATATATATATATATATATATATATATATATATATATATATATATATATATATTTATATATATATATATATATATATATATATATATATATATATATATATATATATATATATATATATATATATACAGTGGACGCTCGTTAATTCGAACTCAAAGGTTCTCAGAAAAAAGTTCGAATTATCCGATGTTAAGAGAAAATATATAACTTTAAAAGTGTACCACTGAAGAAAAATTTCCTTGTATGTATAACCACAGAAAATTTATTATATTATGTTATCTAAAATTAAGCATATTAAAAAGCAATACAGGCTTACCTTAATCATAAAATGAAGCAGAAGATATGCAGTAGAAAGTAAACTTTAATTAAAAATATGACTTACACTTTTGGGAAAAAAATGTAAAAGAATGTTTGGTTTTGCTTATGATGCCTACATTGTTCCGCCAGCTTCTCGATTTAAAGTAGGCATTTCAATTCAATTTCAGAGGAAGGTTCAGCCGGCTGATGGCCGAATGGCTAGGGCGCTGGCCTTCGGTACTAGAGTCTCTGCGTTCGAGTCCCACAACTGGCATGGATGTTTGTAGCCATTCGGAATCGGCTTTAAGCAGTAGGTCCCACTCTAAGTAACCCTTGTGTAGCAAAAAAATGACCGTAGCGCTCCCAAGCCAAACCAGACGAAGGTTCCATCAGAATAAATGCTTTCATAGTTTTAATATAGTCCATTATAGCTTGATCATTAGGACGCTTAACAGTCTCTGCATCCGCTTCAGATTTTGATAAGGTCTGTTCTATTTCATCTTCTCGAATAGTATTTATTATGTCATCGTCGCTCAGTTTTCCACAGACTTCCACGTCTTCATCTACCCTTACATAATCAGGAAAAGTAACGTTATCATAGTTAAGTTTTTTGAATTCAGGAAAATCTGTATCAATATTGTCACATTCTTCGATATGATTGTTCTCTTCGGCGTGAATGAATTCAGTATGACGAAAGCAAATACTAAGTGTGCTTAATTTAACATCATCCCATGCGGCGTATAGATCATTTATAGCTGTCAGCAGAGTAATATCGTAATTTTCACCACAATCTAAAGAAAAAATGATTTGTTTTATGAGTCTCTTACGATAATTTGTTGTAAGATTCTGGATGATTCCTTGATCCATTGGTTGTAGCTTCGCAGTTGTGTTTGGCGGCAAATATTCAACCTGTATGGAACTCAGTTCTGGAAGGTTATTGTGGCAGGTTGCGTTATCCACAAATAAGAGAATTTTACGCTTTTGCCTCGAAAACTATTTATCTATTGATTTTTAACCAGTTACTGTAAATGTCTTGTGTCATCCATGCTTTTATATTGGATACATAATCAACCCGCAGTGTTTTAATTCCTTTAAGATTTCGTGGATTCTTGGACTTTTCAATCACTAATAATATAAGCTTTTCGCTCCCATCCATATTAGCACAAACTAAAGCTGTAATCCTCTCTTTACTGCTTTTACCTCCTACGCAAGCATCCCCTTTAGAATGTAATGTCTTGTTTGGGAAGAGTTTATAAAAAAATGCAGTTTCGTCCGCATTAAAAAATATCTTTCGGCAGGTAAGTAGAGAAAAGCCCTGGTAGTTTCGTCCGAAATTAGTGCATACGTCTTCGTTTACATCAGAACTTTGGCCACATACAGTTTGATAAGAAATATTTTGCCTTGACTTAAATCGAGAAAGCCATCCATCACTGCATTTAAAATCTTCAATACCCATTCGATTTCCCAATTCATCACATTCGTCTGCACTAGATGTCCATTTATCGGAAAATTTCGAGATCTAACATCCTGGAACCATAGCAGTAGAGCGTTTTCTAGATGTTCTTGGTACGCATTTCTCACGCGTTTCCTTCCTCTAGCAAATTTTGATTTTCCCCATGAATCTAAAACTGACTCCTTGTTTTCAAATAAGTTGACAAGGTATTTCTTAAAATTTCTTAGTCAGCTGCTAACTTTGTTTTGCATTCGCCATTCTCTACTTTCTTTAAAATTTCTACCTTTGTCTCCAAAGTTAGGGTTTTGTACTTTCTACTTGTAGACATCCTGAATTTTTACACGATCACACCACACACTGAGAAAGAAAAACTTGCCAGCTGATGACCGAATTGCTAGGGCGCTGGCATTCGGTTCAGATCCTGTGGGTTCGAGTCCCACTGTTGGCGTGGATGCTTGTAGCCGTTCGGAATCGGCTTTAAACTGTAGGTCCCCGTCTAATTATCCCTCGTGTAGCAAAAAGTTGACCGTAACGCTCCAAACCAAACCAGGAAGTAAAACTAGATCACATTAACTTGTCTGCACTGCAGGCATAACTGCCGCAGCTCCCTGGAATCTGTAGTAAAGACTGGTTTTTCTGAAATTCTAAGAAAATCGATACAAATAACGGAAAATCGCTTTGCCCGTTAAGCACTGATGTCCCTGACGTTTAGCGGAAATGCAAGTCTAGGAATGCAAGCATGTGCCTCTTTACACAGAAAGGAAATACAGATGATTTTGACACATAAAATAATAAATACAGCGTGTATTTTCTCCTTTAAACGAGGAAAAAGAATTTTTTTGTCAAATTTTTAGTTCGAATTAACCGAAGTGATAAAAATTTAGTTCGAATTAATGAGATATTTTTAACATTAATTCCAATACAAGTTTTTTTAGGCCTTTGGATTAGTTCGAATTAACCGAAAGTTCGATTTAACCGAGTTGGAATTAACGAGCGTCCACTATATATATATATATATATATATATATATATATATATATATATATATATATATATATATATACTAGCGGACCCGACAGACGTTGTCCTGTTCAAACGTTGTAATTGTAGCTGAAGTACCCGGCGATGCCCGGAATTTTGAGAATATTTGTTAACCAAAATGAATTTAAAAACTAAATACAGTATAAGTAACATAGAAAAGATTTACCCTTTATCATTGGAGGAAAAATTTCTGAAAAATAAAACATAAAATATATAAATTTATAATAAACCTATAAAAATCCATTAAAAAACTAAACGCAGTATAAATAACATAGAAAAAAAAGTATACGAAATGTTATACATATTAATAATATGAAAACCCAATTAAAAATGTATAAATGCATAATAAACTCCTCAGATTTCAGCTATATTCGGTATTTCATCATAAAAAAGCTGAAAAAAATAAAAATAAATAAAAATAATACTTTAAAAAAATCATAAAATAAAATTAAAATTAAAAAATAATAAAATAAAATAAAATAATAATTAAAAAAATCATAAAATAAAATTAAAATTAAAAAATAATAAAATAAAATAAAATAATAATTAAAAAAATAATAAAATAAAAGCTGAAATAAAAAATTCTTAAAAAAAAGCCCGAAATAACAGGTCTAGCAAAAGTTACACAACTCTGGATTCGAACACTGGCCGAGAGCACGGTACTTTCCGAATGGGCGACCTTCCGAATGCGCCACGATTACACGGCGTTCTACTGAGTAAAGTGAAACATATTCGCTATTGGAAAGTTGTTGTGGGCTGGTGATTATAAATGTCAGAGGAGTTTTAGTCAGAAATAAGTTAGCAGGATAGAATCTTAGTCTTTAGCTCTTCAATAGGCACAAAGATATAGGCGAGGGGGACTGCAGTAGCGATTAAAAAAGATCTCGTGTCACTTAGCGTGGTTGATTCGAATTTTCCATCGCGTGTCGAGAATATCAATATGCCGTTGGATCTGATCTATTTTAGAGTATAAAATCTGACTTCAAAGATTATTATTTTCATTTATTATTCTGGTTTAATATATGATTTGAAACTTTTTGATTTTCTTTATTTTTATCTTTTCGCTCGCTGTTTACTAACTAAACCTAACGTGGAAGCCATTATCCAGAGGGGTGATTCCACAAACTGTAACAGTTTCCATTTACCGGACGCACCCCCTTATAAATTGTTGGATTTTTATTAATTAATTAAAAATATAAAAACATTTTCTATCGGATCAAATTGTGAATCTAAACCATTCTCGAATCAACTTAATCGCACACACAAAATTTCATAAAAATCAGTCCAGTCGTTTAGGAGGAGTTCAGTTACATACACGCGGACAGAAGAAATATATATATAAGATATATATATATATATATAAGAAATAAACATCGTCTCATTTTAAATTTAAACTCATTTAGTATTCGGTCTACGATTATATAATTTTAGGTTATGAAAAAAAAATACGCCGGGGTTTTTTGGGAGGGGCAATTGCCCCTATTGCCCCCCCCCCCTCCTTTGGAGCCGCCAATGGAGGAGGAGCAATACAGCTTTTCCAAAATGTGAGAACTTTATTTACGAAATTCGTTGTAACCAAAACCCTATAAAATTATTGAAAATATACTGAACCGAGAATAATTACTTGAAATCAATCATATGAGCATTATTTTGTTAGACATTATTCTGTACAGATTTTCCTCTTCAATTTTTAAATATATAAATTACTGTGATTGTGGAAAATTTAAGTTTTTCCCCCTCTAAATTCACCTTTAAAGATACATGACATGTCTTACATTAATTCTATCCAATAATACCAGTATAATACTGAAATTTCCAAATTCTCACAAATAATGTTTTAATCTGTGTTTTACCAAGAAAAGTTAATTAAAAAAAAAAAAATATTAGTGCGTACATTTGAAAGCTTTATAGTACACAAATATGTTCCTAGATGGCAGCACTACATAAAAATTCGTGAGATGAGTGAAGTTGGTTGGCTTGGGGATGTCTTTTTCAATACAAGGGACAGATCATTTCTGGAATTATTCTATAAATACAGTGGCATAGCGAGCATAACTGGCACCCGGGGCACGGTACCTTTTAGGCGCCCCCCGAAAAACATATAGTAATATAATATATAGAATCTTGTATATCTTGGGGACCATTTGGCACCCCTCTGCGAGTGGCGCCCGGGGCATGATAGATCCCCTTTCGTCCCCCCTCCTCGCTACGCCACTGTATAAATAACTAAAAATAACTCTTATCCGTGCCTTATGTTTTTTATTCCTATAACAGTTTTATTTCTTACGAGAATTTTTCAAAATATATTTGCTGTAAAAAATCTGCATCTATTTTGCTCTACTTTAAGTTAGGAGAGTAGGCTCGGGTTCGAATCACGATTAAGGCATGGAAATTTTTGTGCTGTCCTCTTTTAGGGAGCGATGTTGGTTTACTCTTATGGTGCTCTCATAATAAAGAAGACAGTAAAAATCGTGGTGTGGATCGGTGAATGTTGTCTAGACAAGCGCCTGCCGACTTCGGTTCTTTTTTTTTTTTTTTTAAAAGCCTTAAGTTATGAACATTCTCCTATCTATACATATAAAACAGTTCCGTAACTGACTGACTGACTGACATATAACGCACAGACCAAACCGTTAGACCTAAAGGGCTGAAATATTGCACGGCGATTCTTCTTATAGTGTAGGGGTGCACTAAGAGAGATTTTTCAAAAATTCTTCTTAGATTTTTTTAAAATAAAATTTCAAGCTGCTTTTGTAACATTCTTTAAAGTTTGAATTTAAAATAATAATTCGAGGGTTATAAAATTTATATCAGGAGAAAGATCATAAAAATTTCTTTAAAATGAAATCCTTTTCGAATCTTTACCTTCCTTTTCTGATTTTTGGTGAATTTTTAAAGATTAAATTTTAGAATTTAATTTATTAAATGCTGATCAAGTGGTTTATTTTCTGGTACTTAAATTAAATTTATCGTCACATGCATAACAACGAAATAGACAAAAATATATATATATATTTTTCTGATGCGGCAGACGATTGGACATTATCCAAAAAAATATTAAAATATAGTAAAAGAAATGTTCCTCAAACTGTACTATATTAACTGTACTATATTCTTTAGTATGTTCGATTATATTTAATTTGAATGCACTCCGTAGCGAAGTACGGATTTTCAGCAAGTATATATATATATATATATATATATATATATATATATATATATATATATATATATATATATATATTATATTATATATATATATATATATATATATATATATATATATATATATATATTATATTATATATATATATATATATATATATATATATATATATTATATATATATATATATATATATATATATATATTATATTATATATATATATATATATATATATATATATATCATCTGGAGTCAAAAATTTAACCCATGTTACTATTCATGTGTAAAAGGTAAATGTACCACTTACACAGATGAATCAGTTCGTGCAAGATGAATCAGATTAGATTTTGCACTGATGAATCAAATCAGATTTTGAATGTGAACTAAATAAAATTAGTATATATAAAAACTATATGATTTAACTTTAACAAAAGGTATATAGACAAATTTGGGGAAGGAACAATTTATTATAGGAAATACAAGAGCATATTCTTTGGCTAGAATTCCATGAAGCATAGCACGTTCTTCATATCGACGTTCATTAGTTAGAGTATCAATGTCTGGCTTTTGTTGGTAAGTACATCCATTTATGACGACAACTCACGCCATAGTCCTAACATCATCGAATCCTATCTTTTATCGTTTTGAATGTAGCGTCAAAAGCATTTCTACGACATCCCATGTCGGCGGCTGTTGCACGGGAAAAAAAAAACTGTCGTACCTGCAATGTCCTCCAAGTTTCCAAAATACCTCTGGAGGTGCGGGGTCAAGTGTTCCGGTCTCGTCACTTGATTCGGTTAAAAAATTACGGGACCCTTTCTGAGGGGGTAATGCTGGTCCGCATATACGGTGCTCCCTTAAATAAACGGCCGGCAATTCTGCGGTGTACATTGTAGTGTCACGATGAAAGATTAAGGCGATTCTCTGAGGCGTTGCTAAAAATCACTACTATGGTATCCATAACAAAGCAAAGACAGAGTCCTAATTAAAAAGCCAATGCCAATTTTTAAAACAAAAACTTAACGAGGAAATTTATTTACAAAAAGAAAAACTTAACATTTAAGGTTACAACATATTCAATTTAACTCCGTGTAGATTTACAACGTACGGAGCCTATAAAACACATGTCCGTACAGGCCGCGTTCTAACTAGCGTCTCTCTCTCAGACAGGGGGTAAGCAATTGCTGGTGACAGTTCCTTCGTAACTTTATTGCATTCCAGAGTCGTTAGGACGACAGCTTTACTGGCTGCATCTGTCGGAAAACGTTTTTTAATCCCCCCACGTGTTCAGAACTGGTGGAACCTCGCAAAATTTTTCTCCGATAGAATCGCAGCTGTTTCAAGCACTTGTGGCGTCTTGGGAAAAATAAGACCATACATCCAGTACGCTACAACATGGTATTAGGATAATGTCCAATCGCCTGCCGCATTGGAAAAAAAAAGATCTGATGAAAAACTGAATGGACGATTCCCTCAAAACGCAGCTTTGGATCAAGTCCCATCGTACAGCTATGCAGCTGTATTCTTCTACACGTTTTGCCAATTTATTACATTACGTGTTTACTCGAGTTTGTCTGATGCAGAGTTCAGTGTGACCTGAGGCACTGCATTGACAGAGTTTTACCGGCATATGAGTTTTCCCTCTCTCTCGGTGAAGGAAGGACGACCTTCCTGCGAGCGTCTGGTGCTTGTTCTCATTTCTCCAAATGAAAACCACAGTCTGGGGCTCGTGTCTAATTTGGGCTTGGGAAATGTTAACCACAAAACGTTCTCGTTCTCGAATTATCGTTTTGGCAACTATTGCCTTATCACATCTTAAAAGTCACACACACACATAAATTACCTGGACACAAATGGCAGTTTAATGTATTTTAATCATAATACATATAATACGTATTATCTACTTTGAACATAAATTCATATTCTTCATTTATTTTACGAAACTATTTTAAACTGATTTTGGGAATTAAGGTAAGTGTTATTCTAATATTAAGTTCCTGATTAAGTTTTGACACCAGTATTATATATATAGTGCCGTTACTAGCCATTCCTGTGCCCTAGGCAAGAATTTGTATTTGGGCCCCTAAATGAATTAGGTTTGAGAAAATAATAAAAGAAATACAGCATTTTAGGCCCCCCCTTCCAATTTGGCCCTGGGAGGGTGCCACTATTGCTTTTGCCCAGTTACGGCACTGCATATATATATATATATATATATATATATATATATATATGTGTGTGTGTGTGTGTGTGTGTGTGTGTGTGTGTGTAAGAAATAGATCCAGTAATTATTATTTTTAATAATTCGTCCCTCACTTTGAGTACGACCCCCGACGAATCAGAGTCAGAATTTTGATGGGAATCGGTTCTCGCCGAATGACCTGCTGGACACGTTTGCTGTCCTGGGTTGGCAAAGACTAAGGAGAAGAGTGATTTCAGATTTGCTCTGTGTTAATGGAATTAATAAACGTGTTAAATTAAACAAGTTGATTTCTGTCATTTGTCCAAATCACGATATATATATATATGTGTGTAATATCACGACTAGCTAAGCCGATGGTGACAGGAAACACGTTAGAAGTCGGCCGGCCGTGATAGTATAGTGTTGGTTATTTCTACAGATACTTGGTAGACACAATTCCCGCATTATACTTCGTGGCACACAGAATCCCGGAGATATTCTCCCCAAACTGGCCTTTCAGGCCCCAATCACAAAGGAACACGCCATAACATACAACAAACTTCTTTATTTCGTCCTAAGAACTACATAAAAAGACCTAGAAGTGCGTACTTCTACATGCCTCAGGGTCTTTTATAGACTGCTTGAGGTCACTCGTCATGTGATCTTGAATAGGAATAATAATTGGCTAGCTATGACTCTGGTGTCATAGGTGACGTATTATCTGATGTAATATGCGCGATTATTTGTGATTTTGGAGGTGACGCTACGTAGATTCATTGTCTTTAAAATCGGAAACGAAATTAACTCAAACGCTCAAGGAAATTTAGAAGAAACCAGAATTTAAAAAGGATATAGGGTTTTTTATGTTATATATATATATATATATATACAGTAAAAACTGTTTATAAGAACACCGGTTATAAAAACATATCGCTTAAAAGAACGGAATTATTAGTTCCCGGCCAATTCTCATGTGTAATGATGGATATAAAATCCGGTTATAATAACATCGTTAATAAGAACATATCGCTTTTAGTGACTTAAAATTAATTTGTTCCTGGAAGAATAAATCGCTTATAAGAACATGTTAATTGGGAAGTAGTAGCACGTTGTTCTTCAACCATTTTATCCATTTTTTATCTAAAAAAAACGGACTAAAACTAAGAAACTTCGAAAAAGTCCACATGCTGACATAGAAGAAGCCCTTTTGCAATGGTTTAAGATTCAAAGGAGTGCCAACATTCTCCTAAGCGGACCGATTTTGAAAGCGAATCAAATGAATTTGCGAAGCTCTTTAAAAAACATGATTTCGTTGGTTCAACTTCGCGGATCCAGAGATTTTGGGAGAGGCATTCCATTGTGTTCGGGAGAATCTGTGGAGAATCGAAGGCCGTGCCGCCAGGTTTGGTTTGGTGCGTTATGGTCAACTCTTTGCTACACGAGGGTTATTAGACCGGTAGCTACAGTTTAAAGCCGATTCCGAACGGCTACAAACAGCCATGCCAACAGTGGAACTCGAACCCACAGGATCTGAACCAAATGCCAGCGCCCTAGCCATCGGCCATTACCTGGCAACGTGCCACCAGGAGTTTCTGATAACTGGCTTAAAACCGTTTGGACTACGTTAAGAGAAGGTTATGAAGACCATAAAATCTTCAATCCCCCCCCCCCCCGCCCCGTAAAGAAAGAAAAATCGAATTGTTTCCTGCATTCTGGCTTTCTTAGGGTTGAAAATCCTCCCATTTTTTGAACTCAAGACTCTAGAGATGAAAAGCTTCAAGACTGGGTTCGAGATTTGCTAATGGAAAAAGATTCCCTTCAGGAATTTGAAGACATAGATTTGGCTCTTGCAACTCATGGGAATGTAACGGATGAAGATATTGTTGCAGGCGTAAATGCAGAGATTTCTGGCAGAGATGATGATATTGACGACAGTGCCAGTTCAAAAGATCTTTTGAACGAGTTTCCTTGTCCGAGTTTAAAAGAAATGGTTTCAGCAATCAATACTTTAAATAAATTTTTAGCTTGCAATGACGATTTTGTGAAGGATGCGATAAAAAAAAACTGTCAAAGAACTTGTCGCGATAACCTAAAATTATTTTTATTTACAAAAAAACAAAAAAAAACTAAACAAACAAATATTACTGACTATTTTTCAGAAAATGAATGAATATGTAAAAACAAAATATTGCATTATGTATGTACATTCATAATAGCTACATAATTTTATTCATTTTTCTTTTTAACGTTTTTAGAACTATGTATTGGAAAAAGTTCAAAAATACATACTTATATGAAAATGAGCAGTGTGTTTTTCCTTGATTGAAGTTGAACCTTTTAACCATTTTTTGAACTCATGTTTCAGGTGTAAATAGAAATTATGTGACAATGAATTTGGTATTTCCAGCAGTTTTAAGTTATCTATCGGATATAAAAACTATCGATTATAAGAACCAGTTTTTAAAGTCTCCTGGATGTTCTTATAAACGATTTGTACTGTATGTATATATATATATATATATACATTCTGTTGCTAAGAAAAAGTTTACATCGTGTTCAAATGTTCAGAAACCAAATTGCATTAACTACTCCAATGGAACTGAGAAAGGCTTAATCATTTCCTTTAGTCTTCGTACTGCAAAGATAATACTGTGAAAGAAATGTTTAATGCTGTAACATTAGTTAACTTTTACAAATCTTTGTCTGCTGAAAAATTTCCATGTATGAAGAAATTTGTTGGGAAAATGTTCTCTATATTTGGATCTACATATATTTGTGAGCAAAGTTTTTTTGCTTGAAGATCAACAAGAGTAAATATAGATGCTTTTTGACAGACATTAACTTGCAAGCAATGATGAGAATCTCATCAAGCAATCTTACTCCTGATTTTAAAAAAAATTGTAGAAAAGTGTGATAGGATACATTTGTTTCCTTAAACTGATTCCTAAATTAAACGTGTTTGTAGTTAAAGATAATATGAAATTAGCATAGTAAATAAATGGAATAAAATTGCCAATATTTTATTAAATTTATATTCATTGATTTTTATGATACAATTTATATCTTTTCTTAAATGCAAAGTTAACTAATAAATGCAATAATTTTAAAAGGTGCGGCCCTCCGCTTCCACAAAGCGGCCCCGAGCCAAAACAATTGCCCACCCCTGATCTCAGAATTCAAAACTGAATTTTGGGCTTATCTTTTAAAAGCCAGACCCAACTGTTTTGTTTTCAAGATGTTATCTGCTCATGTTCACGTACTCTGTGTTATAAGATGAAGTTAGACTGGCAGTGAACTGAGACTGTAATACCTGGCCTTTACATACACCTTAATTATGAGTTACAGCGCTGTCAGACTCTGCAATCCCACTAAAAAACGTTTTTTTGGTCGCAGTTCACCCAATCTGTCAGATTTGTTGGGGGAAGCTCCAGCAGATACCCCCACCTACCCTTCTCAATTTGCCTTTTTGTTTTCGACTGGTTTTATACACAGTTTTTGCTTTTACTGCTAAACTTTACTGTTATTGATTTTACTGCTAAACTTTTAGTGCTTTTTACCTATTTATATACTGCCGTTCATATCATTAAATATTTTTATCAATTTTATGTATCATCGTTCTTATTACCTTTATATATCATCTTTTTATTACATTTATATATCATGGCTTTTATCACCATCATATATCACCGTTTTTTATATTATTACCTTTTATATATCATAATTTTATCACTTTTGCACGTCATTTTTATCATCTTTTTGATCAATTTTTTTTCCGTTTTGCGAGTCTTTTTATTATTGAACAGTGTTGGTTTTTAATCTGTAATTCCCGCTGTTGGTTCGATCCTGGCGCTTTTATATATACACTCTCTTTTCGGCTCTAGTCTTTGCAGCTCCTCAGGCGCTGTATCAGTATCAGCAGTGATGGGATAAGAGAGCAAATTGAATTTAGGCTCTACTTTATTGAAGTCCTGAAATCTTTTTGTGAACTCGTCCTTGGCGGGCCACAAAAACTCTGTAGCGGGCCGTAATTTGCCCACCCCTGGTAGGCAGAAAGAAACTTCACTCTTTTTTTTGAGAGAAAGAGATCTTGCCTCCAATTTTTTTATTATCTAATATAATGTTCGGCTCACATCTTGCCCGGAAAAAGTATTGGGAAGATGATTATGTAATCACGTCTATGGACTTGAACTTAAGAGGGAAAGTCTAGGATGTTCTGCAGTGGCGTAGCGAGCATAACTGGCGCCCGGGGCACGATACCTTTGTGGCGCCCCCCCAGAAAAACATATAGTAATATAATATATAGACCCTATATTGGCGCCCTCGATTAACATATAACATAATATATAGACCGTATATTGGCACTCCCCTCCGAAAAGCATATAGTAACATAATATATAAACCTTATGTTGGTGCCCTCCCCTAAAAACATATAGTAATATAATATATAGACCTTATATTGGCGCCCTCCCCGAAAAACATATAGTAATATAATATATAGACCTTATATTGGGGCCCTCCCCTGAAAAACATATAGTAATATAATATATAGACCTTATATTGGCATCCACCTCGAAAACATATAGTAATATAATATATGGATCTTACATTGGCGCCCCTCTGCGAGTGGCGCCCGGGGCATGATAGACACCCTTCCCCCCCCCCCCCCTGCTACGCCACTGATGGTCTGAGGAGAGACTTTTTAGTTTGATTAATTCCACTGACCTCTTTAGTAGTAATAAACCTCTCACATAGTGGAAGGGAATGCCATGAATCCAGCGTTTTACTTGAAGTTTTACTCTTTGTTTTAATTGAAGAAAATTTAACACAAATCTTGCGAGGGAGGTGCAGTGTTTGAGATTCAGCCCACCGACAGATGGCGCTGATTATGCGAATTAGCGTGAAAGGAAGTAAATATAAAAATCTAGTCAGAGGGGACTGGAACATCTTGCAGATCGCCTAGTAGGGCACCACAGTGCTTTCTTTGTCCTTCTTTATTTTACCTTTCTTTTCTTCAATTGTATAATAAATGTTTGTGTCGTTGAACTACAAGTCATCAATACAAAAGAACCAAACATCACAATGTGGTAGCAAATTTAATTGCTAAAAAATCAAAGCCGTTTACTGACGGCGATTTCATTAAATAATCTTCATCAAACCAGATTTAGATACCATGATATCGGGAAAGCAGGCTCAGTGTTCATATTAAAAATAGCATGTTCTTATTTTTTTTGTTTAAATAGTAAATATTTTGTTATTATAAATCATTACTTTTCATTGTACTTTATTACATTATTACTTTTAATTATTATAATTTATTACATCATTACACTTTATTATTATACTCATTGGTAATACGAATTCCATTGCAGTCATAAATAAATATTAAATACTGTATAAATCCCTTGGCAACTTTTTGTTGGCTTATGCAGCCCAGTAGTGCTAAAAGGCTGGACACCCATGATTTAAAAGAATAACAAGAAAATTCTTCTCACAAATCGCGTTTACATTAGATAATCATCAGTTAAAAATAATCTTATTTTTCTGTAGAAGGCTGTTTTCGCAACACATTAATTACTCGTATTGATTTTGAAGCTCTTTTCTATTTAGATGCTACTAGTTAATCTTTCTAAAATATTTATCTATAAATACCTTTCATTTTAACACAAGCCGTTGATGATCTCTTCATAAGTCATCTTTCTTGAAACATACGTTACAAAAAAGTGATTGTTGTGAATACGCACATTTTGATAAATATACTCTAAAAATTCTACTATTTGACCATATCCAAAATGAGACTATTGCGTTTATTTATTATACCTTCACATACTTTGACTATTGAATTCGTAAGTACATTAACTAACTTTCTTTGAATTCATGTCACTGGCTGTTACAATGAAGTCACCCAATTTACATAAAATAGATATCGCAATTCCTTTGCAAAGGGGGAAAGTAGCTCTAAGAGATTAGAGCATTGCAGCAAAATCTTTATATTGTGGTTTTCCGATCTACATATCAGTTGAAATCTAAAATGGACTCAAAGCGTCAATAAACAGCCGCGTAAAATGTATTGGTTTTCCTTATGGTAAATTCCCGCCATTGGCCTGTTGATCCCGAATTGAAAAGGTGAGTGGGGGAAAGTACCATAGAACGAGAAAGAACATTTAGGTTAAGTAGTTGAGGGAAATAAAAATTATAAAAATAGCATGATGATTGTAAATTACATCATCGAAAATAAAACATCGTTACTTTCAAATAATCGATTCTTATTGACACAATCAGATGTCACTTCGAATTGTATATGAAAATAGGTAAAAACGAAGATAAAATACGGCATATCAGAAGTGAATTCATCAAATTATGTAAAATTGTTTCTTTAGATCAGTTTATTCGCTTTATTTACAAAAAATAGATGAAATTGACAAAATAATTTCTCTTTGGTATTTATTTATATATAGTATAGCAAGTGAACTATACCCGTGATGTGAAGAATTATCTTTTCCATGAACTCGATTCCACGCAGCGTGTGTGTAGCAGGTGTTATGAACCTAGCACATACACGCCACAATAACTCAAACTGTCGCTGTTCTGTCTAATGAGTTCTTTTGTAGCTATTTCATCCCAGAAGGTTCATAAAGTACAATGTGAGCACTTTTGTTAAAATTAATTTTGACTGCTCTAATGAGAATCCGATGGATTCGAATCGCACCTCTTGGAATTCATAATGTTAATATAAGTTAAAGTGCCTTTTACACTGATAATGGATACTTAGGGTTTTGGAGGATGTTAAAGGGTCAAGAAGGGCAGAGATAGCACAAAAATTCAAGACGGAAATGTGGAATTATCTCCGACACATATATACTTTTCATTGCCTGTTTGACACTGGGATTAGTTTCGAAGAAATACGTTCTTTAGTAGAGAAACAATATCAGTAATTTACGCTATGAATTATATGAGATCACAAACTACTTTAAAGTTTTTCATTTAAATCTAATCGGTTAGAAACATTCGCTATAAACAGTTCCGGATATGTTGGAGGAAAGCCGTTGGGATTTTGAAAGTCTTCCGAGATAACTGATTTAAAATAGCTAGAACGAAGAAATGTACGCCGGGCATTTTTTCTTTACATGAAATTATCATTCCATATTTTGGATGCAAAAATGATATCAATAACCATAGAAGTTTCATCAGAGTAAATTAGTCGTCGGATAGAATTGATGAAAAAAAATTAAATGATAGAGGAGAGCAAAACAAACGAATTCCCTTACAGGAAAAAGTTATTAAGATATGATTGTAAAAAATCTACAAACTCTTTTTAGGTAAATAATTTTTATGACAGCCGCTTCAAAATATAAAATGTGAATCAGTAATTAAGTGAGAATGAGAATTAATATGAGAAAAAATATGACCTACAAAAACATGTGTAGGGGAAATATAAAAATATGAATGAATAAAGGAATTAATTCAACTTAGTTTACCACATTTTCAATGAGAACCATTTTCAATAGCCACCACATTTTCAATGAGAAACATCCAGATTCCCTATTGAAACCAAATATTCACCGCTCGGATCCAATTAGATTTTCTGACTAACAAATTAAACGTACAAATATTTAATTTTTGGCTGCTTCTTTTCGAATATGCAAAATCTAGAGCCATCACTATTACAGAATGAACAAGCTTTGTGAAATAAGAATAGTGTATGAGGAAATATGAAGAGTTGGCAAATTAATTAAATTAGTTTCAAATTATAATGTTGAAAAAATTGATATTATCCCCCAATAATTTCTTACCTAATGCATTAGGAATTATCCATCTATAGCGAACTTTATTTCTTTGTGTTATCAATGTAAACCTAAAATTATGTACGAAGATTTATGTTTTATGATATATTAAATTATTATTAAAACATTTCTACAAAATATTTGCATTTTAAATATGATATAGAGAATAATATTTAATGTATTATAGGAAGTTGAGGTCATCAGCATCATTTTAATGTAACCTTGCAAAGTGTATGAAGAGAAGATAGTTATTAGTATTTCTCAAACCAAAGTACACGATAAATGAGTTTAATGATATTCGTTTTACAAACAACTTCTGACATTCTAGTTTAAACATGTGAACTGTCATTCAGGACATGACTATGACAATTAATTGTGAGTAATTGTATAATCTTTCTCGTAACCTTGTCAAAATCCTTTCCTTTTCACTCCCAATTTGCTTTTATTTTTATTTTATTTTTAAGGATCAATGAAATTATACACTCAGAAGATGAAGTTCGTAAAAAAAAAGAGTTTCCTGACTAAGGTCATCAGCAGTAGTGTACAGCATCCTTAATGATCTGGAAAGTCTTATTAATCGACCTTGATCGTTTTTTATGCAATCAATTCATGACTATACTTTGTAATATGTCCTGAAATATATCTGTCAAATGACACACAAACTTTGGACACCTTTTCACTCATTCCTAAATGCATAAGGAATTAGAAGCATTCGTTATAAATAATAACATAAATTAATTTATAAACCAATATTATTTTTCAAGAGCAATTCAAACACTATTAAGTGTACAGTTGAGCCTGTACTTTCACGAAGTCCCAATGTGATATTCTAAAGCTTCTTTATAAAGAAAACTCATCTCACTGAAATTTATTTAAGATGGAAAAACAATCTAATAAATTTTAAAAGTTTGGAAAAAGTTACCAGAGTTTTCCTTTTTACTGCAATAAAGGTCAAAGGTTCAATTTATTCATTTCATATAATTGAAAATAAATCCACAAGCCATGAAACAATGTCGTGAAAATAACAAGTATTATGCTCCCAAAACTTAATCCCGAAAATGCATCATAATACAACTCTTGAAAATGTACAAGAAACAAGAAGAAACAGTTTACAATTATATTGTATAAAAGGAACAAATGTTTGCAATGATGAAGCCGATTTCCGATCTATTAAAGGTTCACATGCTCCGCATACCATATACAATCCTATACTGTGAAAAATCAGTAGTGCTGCTTTGGAGTTTTAACATTTTAGTAAATATTGTATTTTAGTAAATATTATAAAAGTTTTAACATTTTAGTAAATATTGGGACACTTCATCTATTACGCATTCCAGAAACGGTAAACCCTGTTAATCTGCATCGAATGCTTTTAGCATATCTTAACATGCTTGTAGTAAAAAAACCCTTCGTAATACAGAAATATTTTTTCAAAATATGCGGATTAATCTATATGTATTTACTGCCAGAGTTCCACGGGAAATTCCTTTAGGTAGAAGACTTCGTTAAATTGTTTCATGGAGACTCTAATGAATTTTGATTTAAGTCAGTACATCTAGAAATAAATTTCAGAGCGACTGATAGTGAACGAATACAATCGAACTTCGACAGTCGAATTTTACTACAGCCTTTTTTGTGTCTGTAAAGTAAGTACACATTAATTTGTCTTTTGTATTACAGTCCTAATTTCTGACCGCTGGACCTTAGGTACTATTAAGCATTAGTTTAGGTTAAAGCGATAGGATATTCTTTACAACATATATGAATTTTAGTTTTGAGCTCTATCACATATGGTGACATTTATATTTATAAATTTAATTACTTTACGAGGGAAAAGAGAAAGTAATTTAATTATGAATGCTAAATTAAAGTGAGATATGAAATATAAATTTAAGGCTTTTAATTCTAGACTTTGAATTTTTCTTATATGGTGATACAGATAATCATAAAATTTAACGAAACATTTAGCCATATTACAATTTAGTCATATTACATTTAGGCATTCATTAGCAATTTGGATGAAAGTGATAAAAATATTGAGGAGGACATTCAAAGAGAAGAGATGGAAAAATTATTTGTTTTGTTGAACCCCACTGTGCTTACAATATCGTGTGTTATCTACCTCAGTGGCGCCCCCAGGGGGTGGGCCAAGGGGCCCTGGTCCCCTCCAAAGAAATAGAAATTGCATTATGAGCATTGAATTTGCATTATAAATATTTTTATCCGTTCAACTCGCCCTCCCCCCCCCCCCCCTTCAAGATTAAATCCTGGGTGCGCCACTGGTCTACCTATACTGAAAAACTTAGCTGAAAACATTCAAAATCCTTTAAAAAGCTAGACATCATTTTCCACATACAGAATGATATCCCCATGTACAAATATCTTCACTTGAAGCATTTCGGAAAATTTCCACGCACTATACGAAGCAATAGAGACGGCTAAAATAAGAATAAGAGAATTATTTTGACTACTAGATCCTACTGTATGTACTGTGCATAATAAAAAATAGCGAAGAAATCAAATAGAAGGCGTGCAATCTGTAAACAGGGTGAAACGGGATGAAAACAACCCCGTGAGACTATGACTGCAATCGGTATGCGAGCTCTGCAGGGTTAACAAATTTCAGTCCGTCCAACTTTGCTTGATTGTTTGCGATTTCCTACCTTACTTAAATCACAAGTAATGAGATAAAAACATTAGAAACTGTATATTAGAAAACTGTAAATTGTTCACTTTTATGCATATTTTAAATTAAGAAAGTACAAAGATGATAATTTTTTGACTGTAATATTCTCAGCTCACATAATTTATAGAATTTTTACATTTTAGAAGATAAAGGTAATATGCTCTCCATTCTAAACTCCTCATCTCTCTTGTCAGTTGAATTTATTTTATTTGAATTGAGAATTTTTTAATCAGTGTAGTATATTTATAATTCATCGATTATTATTTTGAGTTTAAACTTGTTAAATGAGCCATTATATTTCGGATGTGATAATGTGACATGAAATTCCTTTGTGTGTGACATTACTCACGAGTCAAACGGTAGCTAAGACCGAGTGACATACATCAAGTTGCTAAGATAAAAAAATAACAGGGTTTGATACTTTGGAGTGAGATTCTAAACTCCTCATCTCTCTTGTCAGTTGAATTTATTTTATTTGAATTGAGAATTTTTTAATCAGTGTAGTATATTTATAATTCATCGATTATTATTTTGAGTTTAAACTTGTTAAATGAGCCATTATATTTCGGATGTGATAATGTGACATGAAATTCCTTTGTGTGTGACATTACTCACGAGTCAAACGGTAGCTAAGACCGAGTGACATACATCAAGTTGCTAAGATAAAAAAATAACAGGGTTTGATACTTTGGAGTGAGATTCTAAACTCCTCATCTCTCTTGTCAGTTGAATTTATTTTATTTGAATTGAGAATTTTTTAATCAGTGTAGTATATTTATAATTCATCGATTATTATTTTGAGTTTAAACTTGTTAAATGAGCCATTATATTTCGGATGTGATAATGTGACATGAAATTCCTTTGTGTGTGACATTACTCACGAGTCAAACGGTAGCTAAGACCGAGTGACATACATCAAGTTGCTAAGATAAAAAAATAACAGGGTTTGATACTTTGGAGTGAGATTCTAAACTCCTCATCTCTCTTGTCAGTTGAATTTATTTTATTTGAATTGAGAATTTTTTAATCAGTGTAGTATATTTATAATTCATCGATTATTATTTTGAGTTTAAACTTGTGTTAAATGAGCCATTATAATTCGGATGTGATAATGTGACATGAAATTCCTTTGTGTGCGACATTATTCACGAGTCAAACGGTAGCTAAGACCGAGTGACATACATCAAGTGGCTAAGATAAAAAAAATAACAGGGTTTGATACTTTGGAGTGAGATTCTAAACTCTTCATCTCTCTTGTCAGTTGAATTTATTTTATTTGAATTGAGAATTTTTTAATCAGTGTAGTATATTTATAATTCATCGTTTAATATTTTGAGTTTAAACTTGAGTTAAATGAGCCATTATATTTCTGATGTGATAATGTGACGTGAAATTCCTTTGTGTGTGACATTATTCACGAGTCAAATTGTAGCTAAGACCGAGTGACATACATCAAGTTGCTAAGATAAAAAAATAACAGGGTTTGATACTTTGGAGTGAGAAGGGGAACTTTTTCTTTCTGTTTGGCGATCATGTAACTTCTTCCTCCTTCCTGTTTTGTATTTTCTCCGCTACTTGACTTTATGAGGTGATTTGTACCCTGTGATAATGTGAGGAGGGAATTTCCTCTCACTTTTCGGTGAAAATACATCCGCAGTCCTCATTTTCTTGGCGCATCCGTCCAGATATATGGAAGAAGGTCACGAGAAAACGAAAGTTCACTCAAAGTTATTTTGAACTTAACACTCTCAAAAAAAGAGATACCGCTTAAAAATTCGACGTAAATTCGACGTATCGAAATTGCAGTAATTGCAGATAATGAATGGATTTTTTTCAGCAACATTAGATATAAATAAAATACGGAACAAAAATACTATAGCAATAATAATCCCTCACGCCTAAAAACTCAATTTAAAGTAATTATTTTTTTAGTTAAATGCAAAGGCTCTTGAGCCTAGGATTCAAAAGACGTTATTATACGTTTGATGCTGAAATTTTAAAACGGACTACAGAGGCTGTTCACACATTTTTTAGACGATGTATATTGTATTCACAAAACTAAATTACATAAAATTCTTGTGTTTTAAATGTTCTATTTGACATCCCTTATTCTGAACTATCTTTCGACACCGCAATTTCCAGGATAATAATGCCTTTTGAAGTGTCAGAAGAGGTATTCTATCCCATTCCTCCTGAACAGCTTTCCAGAGTCCTGTAAGGGTTTTGGGACGATGTTTGGATAGTGCAGATTTTGAAAGTCCGAAAGCACAAAAATCCATAGGTGATACATCGGGAGATTTAGTAGAGATATCAGTGAAGGGTATGGCCTTGATACCAGTATTTTGTTCCATTTCTTTTAGGAAATTTACAGTGGATTTTGATGTGTGACTGCTAGATTTGTCCTGATGGAGTCTCACAGATTGATGACACTGTGGGTAAAGCGATGGTATTTCATTCAGAAAAATTGGCGATAAAATATGTTCCTGATAGTATTTGGAGTTAATCTTGACATTTTTTCCACTCTCTTTATTTTTAACTTGCCATTATAAGAAAAATCAGCAACAATCATGAATCCCTTAGAAAAACTTTCTTTCGATTCTTTGAACCATGCACTTAAATTTTTTTCTCCCCTTTTATGATAATAAATGGCTCTTTTTTTGTTGCAATCATTTAAATACACCCATGATTCATCTATTGTGACAATTGTTTTCCATTTTTCTTTGGATAAGTGTTTCTCATATAGAATTCTGCAGCGTGTCCTGCGTTCAGTGATATGATTTGGAAGAAGACGATGCACATTGCGTTTTTTCGCTTTCTTAAGATTTAAATCAACGTTTATCATTTTGTTTACAGTGGACACCGAGCATTTTAATGATTTTGCAACTGTCCTTTGACTAGGGGTATTTTCTTTTAACATTAAACTACGTACCTTTGCAATAGTCGAAGATGTCCGTTTTTTTCCTTGGATACTTGTTTGGAATTTTTGTCCCACTTGAGGCTCCAATTTGACGTTTTTTTCCTTTCTTGTTGACGATATTACCTATCGACGCTTTAGATATCACAAAACCATGACTCTCACATCGTTTTTGGATAACGGAGTATGCATATTTCTCTTCGGAAAGAGCATAAATGTAGCCTTCGAACCACTGCTTTGTTAAAAACGCCATTTTGAATAAAAACAAAACTTTCAAACCGCAGACGATAATTTTGACTTTTAAAAACATAGTACAATTGCAATTTTTTCTTTTGCAGCAAACGATTTTTTATTACCGCTTACCAAAATCGTCTAAAAAATGTGCGAACAGCCTCTATAATAATTCTCAGTTTGATTGTAAGCTAGATGGTGTTGGCAATAATCATAAATAAACACATGCAAAATATTAAATCGAATTTTTAGTAAGCTAGCGCCTGGAAACGTCGTAAATTCACATTTAAAACTTTCATTCATAAAAAACTTAAGCAACGTGCTAAGGTTGTTTGGTGACAAAATGTTTTTCACATAGTTTTAAATTGATTGACAATATGAAAATGAAATTTATAAAATGGTCAATAAAAACTGAAAATTAAAATAAAAATTTTGCAATTGTTATTTATTTAATAATAATGAATTATTAATAAAATTAATATTTATTCATGATAATTATTTAATGTTTAATTTTTATTAATTTTGATTTTGATATTTCTTCATTTTTCAATAAAGTTATTAATTTATTATTGTTTTATAATTAACTTATATTATTAATTGCTTGAAATTTCGAGGACAGAATCTTCTATTTCCTATTAGGTAATACATATTGTATAAGATTGCATAAGATTAGTAATCTTCATGTCTAAGTAATCCTTCAAATCATACTAAATTTTAGGAGATTGAGCAATCCTGACCATTTGAGACATGAAAATCAAAACTTTTCAGAAGACGGATTTCTGTGACAACCAGATTTCTGTTTTATTTATTTGATGCGTATTGAGGAAACGGGAATGAATTTGTCAATTTCTTGACATGAAATGACTTATAGTTTGAAGACAAAGGTTAGTGTCCCTGGGTATACTTGAATAACGAAAAAAAAGTTTCGTTCATACAGAAGTTGGATCCATTGACTTCAAATTGAAAAAGAATGAGGTTAAACAATTAGTAATTTCGGAGTTCAATGTTGACATGCACTGACACGATTTTTTTACGCAGGCTTGGCTTCTGGTTTCTTCGAAGATGTTGACAGGGGCCCCAAAAAATGGGCCGTTCAAATGTTTGGAAAATGAGAGAGTAATGGTATAATGGGATAACTTGCATTTTGAATTACAGAGAGGACTAACAGCGTTGTACCAATTCAATTAAAATTTTGAGACTGAAAACTATACCGATGAGTCTGAATTTTGAGTGATGTGATTTTAAGATCTCTGTCAATAAACACACCCCTCACTGGTCTCTAACCGAACTATAATTCGATCATAATGCATTCATTGGAGGCAATTACAATAAGAAAGTTCAAATAAAATCTTAAACACCATTCAGAACACTGTAATGTATTAAAGGAAAGGATTGTATTTCAAATGTGAAATTCCAGTGGGTTTTTTCCACATATTGGAAGAAAACTTTATGCTAATTAAAAATATATATCATAGCGCTATTTTTAGCTTATTTTAAAAATACAAATTAATTATTTTCACACTTTAATTAACTTACATTATTAATCGCTTAAACTTTTGTTGATACGTAGAATCTCCTCTCTGAGAATATGATGCAATTTCTATCATATGAGGTGCATAGTACATAAATTCTAAAAGCGGAGGTTTCTGTTACAATCTACTTAATGCAATAAAGGAGTCAATTCTTCATTTCAGTTCTAGAGTTGCAATTAACACATGAAAGGACTTCAAATATTGAAGTCACTATGAATATTTAATCAATGAAAAACCTCCATTTTTAAAAGGAATGCTTTGCGCATGAATCTTTTTTTTAAATTTAATTTCTAATGCAGAAACCTGTGGACGAAGTTCTTAGGTTTGCACAATAAAAGGAAAAACACAAAACTGCGAAGGAAAACAAAATGGAAAATACATAAACAATAAAAGACAAAATTCTCATGCAATGGGCCTCCCAATAACATCTGTTCGGAGAACGCTCAGTTAAGGCAGGGCAGGACATGATGTGCTTACCGTGCATGTTGTCGGAACTGCAAAGATGGCATAAAGGGCTTGAAAAAAAATTCCCATTCTATTTAAATGCACAGCCAGGAAGTCGTGTTCAGATGTAATCTTGAAAGCAGAAACTGCAATTTCACGTGGGCCTTTGGGAAGACCATTTAGGGTCTTGCTCCAAACTTTATTTTGAATATAGTTTTAGAGGTCAGAAATAAAATAATCCTTTATTTTCAGATTTATAATCTTACATGCAGTTTTATAAGGAATTTTACTGGGAGCCCAGAGGGATATTGAGGTTGAGATAGCTGAAAACGACAGTAAGAGTTATCTTAAAAAGGATGGTTTGAGTGGCATTTAATAGATCCTGTTATTTCAGTCAAATGAATCCATCTACTGAAATTTAATCAGGGTCTAAACTTAGCTTCAGTTGGGTTATAATATCACTCTAATAGAAAAACACGGGATGTAGTAATGTCTTTAGGCCTAGTAGCCACTGAATCATAACTGAAACTTTGAATGTACGAATGAAAATGAACAGTTAAAAATATGACATGAAATATGGGGGAAAATGGACTTTTGTTACACAGAACAATGAACTAAATTCATAAAATTCTTTCTTTATAAATTCAAATAATATTCTTTTATTACAATTAGGAAACAATTTGTAAGTAAAGAAAAAAATGTGCAGTCATTTATTTGAAAAACAAAAAATTGATATTAAACTTTATAGAATTTTTCTTTTAGTACCAGTGAGAAAGTTTGTATTTAATAGAACATTTTACATTTAATAGAGTATTTAATTAGAATCTGGGAACTTTTAATTTTTGCATACCTAAGAAATCAAATAATTTAATTTTTCCAGAAAACGTCAATCGAAATCATTAAAGGAAAATTCAGCTAAAATGAGAAACTTTCTCTTTTTTCACGACCCATACAAGTTAAAAAAACATTTTATCCGGAATGAAGCATATGTAAATTATGGCACACGTTTTTTGTATAATCCTACTTTTTATTTCTATTTTTAAAAAATAAATTATATGGAAAAGTTAAATACTTAATCATTCTAAAAAATGTGTTAGTTTTTCTATGTATTTTTCTTTTGTTCTATTCCACTTAATTTTTCATTTAATCTCTTGCCATATAATTTTGTAGAAATAAACACTTCAGTTTTTTTAAAGATAGCTGCAACAGAAATAACACAAAACCTTATTTTGTTCTTCGAAATTACTCGATTTAAAAAACTCGAGTTTATCATTCAAGTAAAAAGGGAGCTTCACGAAATAATTGATGATAGGTAATAGGAGGAAAATTAGAATTAAAAAATAGTACGTAAAGCACTGACTTAGATTATCTAAAGCACCTACCACGTAAAATTTGAAAAAAAAACCTGAAGGAATTCTGTATAATTTACAGCACACACAACCACTGCTATTTAAAATAAATCTCTTCCGGCCAGGGGACATAAGAAACAACAACAACAGAATAAATCTCAGATTTAAGAAGAAATTGTGTAATTAGTAAAATATTAAGAGCCAAAGCAAAATGTGGCTGAAAAAAACGTCACGTCAAACTTACGTACATTTTATACTGGGAGCGTGGAATATGACACCAACCGAAATATTTATTAAAGAAGCAAAATTTTGTTGTGGCATAATTTCCAAACGAATTCCTCCTTTTGATTTTACAACTCATTATAAGGTAGGAGAATAATAGGATCGATAATTATACTAGGCTATTTTTGGTAGCATATGGGGATGTCATTAAGGATTAATCTATGTTCATATTACAACAGAACGCTCCTAGTAATTCAGTCAAGGCAGAAATTAAGCCACTGGGAACTCTTCTTAAATATGGTACTGAAAGAATTTGAAGAGAGTAGGATTTTAGGTGTAGAAGCTTCAATGGCGTAGTTTGTTGTCGTTTTTTTCTCAATGGACATTGAGGAATAATATATTATATGAGTAGCCAAAATGACCAGCACCTGGGGCAATCTCCCAAGGCCAGAAGTAATAGTTAAGTTGATTAGAGAGATTAGGGTTAATGCTTTAAACTTTCTTTGGCATAATTTGTAAATAGAATTAAGGATGTTTAAGACATGACTCTAATATATATGTGAAGTATGTCTTCTCTTTGTAATTTGCTAATTTGACCTTACTCGACTTCAATAAGATAAATAACTCGTATAATCATTTTAAACAGGCAATTACTGACTGAAAAGGAAGGGTTTCACAATTCTCACACTCATCTGTCTCAAATCCACGGCAGGAATTAAGTTAGAACATTTCTTTCAAAAAGAATAGGAATTGGCTTGTAAATTTGAATACGTTTGGAGCAGAAATATTTCACTGTGCAATGAACGTCAAAGCATGTTAGAAGAGAATATTAATAATGTCTCTTTAATGATTTGAGTTTAAATAGAACTAATTAGGGTATGTCGAATTGAAGTAGGAGGAATAGAATTAACAACTTCATTATTATTATTATTTTTTTTTTTGGAAAGAATCGTCCAGCACTCTTTCATTACTCAACTCGATTTCTTCTATTCTTGAAATTATCGTATGCTTATAGATAAAGTTACTAAAGAAACCCCTTGAAGTCCATCAAAACTACAAAAAATACCCCCAGATTTGGTTAAGTGAATATGTATATCATCAATTTCTAGCGACAGATTATTATTATAATATCATTTGGTGGAAGACTTAATAAAACGACTTCAACTATAGCAAATTAAATACAAAGAGAGAAGTTAAAACATTTGGTCAACATCAGTTCGCAGAAATTTGGGGATTTAGTTACATTCTGAGCTTATCGTATTGTAGAAGACACGATACACGGAGACCTTGTAACTTTTAGACAGAGAGTCCGATTTAAGATCTGGACTAAAGCGGTTGCAAAAAAGTTTCGCTTCCTGAGTGACTAAACTAGTCCGCGGGAAAGCCGCTGTGAAATTATTTTATACCAGACGTTTCGTTCCGCTATAAACGTTTTATTTCTGCCTTTAACCTGTTAAGTTTAAATAAATTTTGTTACGTTTTGCACTGTATATGTTGCACTGTATATGTTGCACTGTAATATTTTGCACTGTATATGTTGATCTTCTATAGTGTATTCAAGATTAAAAGCGATTGTTCCCATAAATTTCCTTTAAACATGTTGGGATAAGGACTAAAAGCTCAGAAAAATCTATCTAAAGCATAAGAGACATTGTCTATAGGTCTGTGTTTATGAGAGTTTCTTCGTGATGATATTCACAACAAGTTCACGTCGGCGAGTAAAAGTTCTACAATAATTCTTAAGAACAAATATTTACCGCTTGTTTATTCCCATAAATGTGTACCTAAGACTTAATTTCTAAACAATAGTGTACTTATGGTCTCTACAGGACGACCACACAAGTTTGTATATACTGTTAATCAGATAACTTTTCAAGCTTTGTAAACTATCGTAATTTCGACATCACAAATATATCTTCCATAAATATTACCAGGATGATATTGTGTTTCTAAGAATCCGTTAAGCACAACCTGTAATCAATATGTAGAGCGCGACCGTAAATACTAGTTCTAACCTTCATTAGTTTTGATAAATTCTTGAACATTTCTAAGACATCTTTCTTGGGCTAAGGGCAGATATAATGTAAACTGCTTGACATGTTGATTTTCATTGTTTTCTGTAGTCACTGGAACTAAATATGATTCGTCGTACAGGTTTACAAGAAGGATCTTCGTATATGAATATATACTATATACGTATCGTAATGATCGTGCGGCTGGCTCACACCGATTTTACGAACTGTTAATCAATATTACTAAAGTTTTTATCGCAAATGAGGGATCAGAAATTTGCATTAAGTTTGAAATATTCACTTAACATTATATACAGGAGGATAATCGAAAAAGTTCAAATTTGAATCACCAGTAATATGAGAAAAACTAAATTATTCACCGGCAACAATATTGCTAATGAATCTGCATGTATCTAACTTATAGTATTTCAATGACACTCGAACTGAATTCATTCAGTCAATAGAATTTTGAAGCCAGTTATACAACTCTGGTATCTAGAAAAAGTCCTCAACGCATTACTTGTTTTAATTTCTATTTAGTTTAATTCTTTAAGCCCGTGGTCTTCTCCATGAGCACATTATAATGTAATGGCCGCTGGTGTGTATTGCATTTTGAATACGCAGAAGAATGCCGTTTATGCTGTAGCGTCACGCAGAATCGTCACCCATCAATTTCCCTAGCAACAAAGAAATTCGCGAAAACATCTGTGGGGAGTAAAAACCGATCAGTGTGGTCCCCGTCGAATTCTGAACATCTCTGGGGATTAAAAAACGATAAGAGCAGTTCCCGCCGAATTCTTGGTCTGGGGCGTTAAGCTCTTACACATCGGCTTCCCGAAAAGGCTTTGGAAAATCTGTATGAAACAAAGTCATCACCCGCCGTCTGCTCATAAAGCCGTCCTTTCGCGGCCATTATTCAGAGTTCTTGACGTTTTAGAAGACATAAAGCTCACGTTACGATCCACCAGGTATCGATGCCTGTCATCATTGAACTAATCATACGGCCCCTCTCACGAAAGAGCGCACTTTGAGAAATCACCAACGCCGTAGCCCAAAGAAAGTTCAGCAAGATATATACGGAGACCTTGTAACTTTTAGACAGAGAGTCCCATTTAAGATCTGGACTAAAGCGGTTGCAAAAACGTTTCGCTTCCTGAGTGAATAAACTAGTCCGCGGGAAAGCCGCTGTTAAATTATTTTATACCAGACGTTTCGTTCCGCTATAAACGTTTTATTTCTGCCTTTAACCTGTTAAGTTAAAATAAATTTTGTTACGTTTAGTTAATTTCTGGTCTGCTATTTTCCTCCACTCGGACATTGCATTTTTTCCCCCCACGCCATCGTTAATAACACCTCAGTTTATCCAGAAGACGTTACAATGCGTTTCTCGGCTACACGTTTTTCTTATCCATACGTAAATTTATCTGTTGCTGGAAGCTGCAGTAGAAAATAACGACAAATAATGTCAGTTATGATTAACTGAACTCAGTCCTTTTATTTATTTCTAATTTTACCTGCTGCGGAAAAATAGTCAGTTTAGTCCTGGATTAAATGCTTTTCTTGAGATAAACTTTATCAAACGTACTTTACCAAGCGTAACAAGTTATGCAATGTTAGTAAGTCTGAAGATTATGTGGAGTATAATCACATATGTTATCGCGGGTAACTATAAACGAAATCCAGAAAATGACAAGAAAACCACTCAGCAGGAGTGAAGAGAGAAGGAAGCCCAAGAAAGAAATCTAGTTTTAGATAAGCCCTTTCTATTTTGAATGCTGAGGTATAATACAGTGTGTCCCAAAAATAATAGTGGGGTTTTTAATTGTTATAGCTTCGGAACAAACCATTGTAGAGAGATGAATTATACATCAAATTGAAGAGAAAATATTCAAGTTTCTTCCCTGTTCATCATACTTCAATGTGTGCTCCTTTAGTTGCATTGCAGACTTCAAGACGATATTCAGTCTATTTCCCATACACGGCAGAGAATATCCGGCGTGATAGACAAAACGGCTTCGGTGATCCTTTCTTTTAAATGGTCCAGATTTCGAACTTGAATGGAACACACTTGTGTTTTTACATAACCCCAAAATTAGAAATCCATGGGGGTAAGGTCTAGAAACGTGTGGGCCAGGCAATTTACCCTTCTCGTCCGACCCATCGCTGAGGAAATTCTTGCAACAAATATTGGATTTTTTTCTTCCCTTACTATAATCATGTGTATCTACTTATGTCTAGAAATTAAGTTGTATTTTTAAAATTATAAAAAAATTTTAATAAATGATAATTAACGTAAATTAAAGAGTATTTTGTGGTAAATTATCTAATATATGTATATATAGGTGTGTGTGTGCCTGTCCAAAAGCCTAAATTTCGGCTATAAGAATCAACCGCTTATAAGAATCATAAACAGTGATAACAAACGTGATTCTTATAAGCGGAAATCACTGTATATATATATATATATATATATATATATATATATATATATATATATATATAAATTAATTTTGTTGTAAAATATTTAATAATTGCAGAGATAAAATGCACTACTAGACGTAAGGTCTTGTTTAATATTATATTTAGTCTTCTTGAAATAAAATACTTTAACAAAACATATTTTAACAGAAAATTTCATAATTTTTAACATATTTAATACACATATAAAATATCTTGACTATGTATTTGTTTGAGTATTTTAATTTTGATCAATAAGAAAATTTTCATTATGATTTTAAGCAGAAATTAATTCATGCGTAGTTATAAAATTTTAAACTAAGAAAGAGCAAAAAAGTTTAAAAGTAAGTTAATAAAAATACAAAAGGCTTCGTCAGTGTTTTTATTTATCTATTTTTTTAATTTCCTTATGATCTTTCAGAGAAATAAGTTATCCGTTACTCCGATTTTAATTAAACTTACACATTTTTCAAGTTCTATATAACTTTCTTTTAACTTTCGACGCTTATGACAAGGCTAATTTTATGTCATTAGCGTCGATATCTGTTCCAGAGGCTATTAATGAATAGTTGGCGGGAAGGTCCGGAAACTTGTGAAAAATGTGCGGATTGTCGAGGGCAGTCAACTGATCAATGGATGTATGCGACACTATCTACCAGGTGCGACCTATGAATATATTTGCGAGCCGCCGATCTTCCGCCTCTGCTCTATTTTCATTGAAAATGATCAGATTGCGACCTCCGCAGACCGATCCAACTTTTGATTAATGCCCGGTGTAACATTCGATCGTTTATTAGCACGTGGTGCTTTCAGTTACTGAGTGACCTACATTGACCGATCGACTGGCATCGCGTTTAATATGCAAAGCCAAGCATTCAGAAGCGGTATCTACTTTTAAAACAAACAATGCCATTAAAATGTAATAGATGTGGTTTCGAGCGAGTTCCGATTCAAAATACCAAACCATTTTCGATGTCAACGTATCATTAAGCGGTTTGTAATGAAATGCTTTCGCGGCTGAATACTAGGCTTGGCGGACGTCTATTAAACGGCACGTGATTAGAAATGATGGTGGCCGAAGTGCAGCAAAATGGACGGTCTACTCATTTTCCCCTCATTTGTTACTCCGCTCACCATGCAGCAAAGATGGTCCAAAGAAAAGATTGCTGTATCAAAAATACTCTCTCCTCCACTTGTTTGAAATTATCGATAACTCGAGTCAACGCCTGGAGTGGAAACTCATTATTATTCGAAGGAAGTTAAAACCTTCGCGTTTATGCAATTACATGATGCGTTCCGAGGGAAACTACCCCATCTGAATAACAGGATGTATTAAACGAAAAACAAACCTGATTGCATGCATTATACTCGAAAAGTTAGGAATCGCGGAAGGAACTGAAAATACCTCCGTAACATTGTTGCCACTCTAAAATGCCTGAAACTTCACTTTGATTTCCTGGAGCAAGGCAAACAAATTATCCATCATTTCTCTTAATAGCTGTTAATTAAAAAGAAGCGTACCGAATTTTTGATAGGCATTTTTGTGAACAGATAGGTTTTGTTGCATTTCAGAATTTTTTTATTTTTTATTTTGCTGAAAATTTTACGTCAGTGGCTAACAGACACACTAATCATAAGAAAAGCAAGTGAAAAATATTAACAAAAATTCTATATATTAAATAAAAGGGACAATGAAATATTAATGTTCTTATATGATTTTTTGTTATGTAATGAATGATTTTTTGAATGGCTGAAGGCTAATTTCATTTACCTCTAATTTATCAAAATATTTTCAAAATGAAGTTGCTATTGTATAACTGCTTACTGTTTATATAAAATACGATTCCTTAAATTGCCAGTTGAATGCCCAAATATAAAAAAAAAACTTTGTTTAATTAAACTTTTCGGGATTGAAAGTATTTCCATCAAAGGGAAAAGGTCTATGAACTGTGTGTAGGGGGGTGTGTGTAAACAAACCAGCTTGAATCATAGGGAATTAGTTCATTCTTTCATATTTTAACACAATGAATTTCTCTGTGAATAAGACACCGAGGTATTATACTGTTCACGAGAATTTATGATTGGTAAATTATTAAATCTCCGAAGTGACTATTAGAATTTTGGCATCATTAGAAGTTAAACTAGCAAATGAGTGGGAAAATAACCCTTAAAAAAGAGACCTATCCTTTCTTGTTGCATTTATTTCTTTAAAATCACCCAATGTCTGTATTGAATATGGTAAAAATTCTGATATACTGGGAAAGGAGTGAAAAAGTACCATAGATAAAATAATGATTTAAAAAAATTGTGCGGTCGGAGGACCCCCGTCAGGGACGAAGTTCCTTACGTTATTTTTTCAACGATAAACGTGATTTAATATGTAGATTTCTATTGATTATATATATACATATATATATATATATTATAATATATATATATATATATATATATATATATATATATATATATATATATTTATATATATATATATACATATACTTGGAATAGCGCAGTATATATATATATATATATATATATATACTGCGCTATTCCAAGAATGAGTGGGAATACAAACGGTCAACGCTTGTGCGGGGATTTGAACCAGGAACCTCTCGCTCCGTAGTGCGATAGTCCGATACTCCGTAGTCCGATGCGATAACCATTCAGCCACAGAGTCCTTGAGAAAAAGCTCTTATGAAGGGGACATAACTCTTTTTCGTTACGTGACGATTCCTGCCAGTTCACTCTAATGTAAGTCGCGTAAAAGAACTTCGTTCCAATAAAAGCTGCAATGCAATCATCAGTTTCATTGTTGGTTTCTTCCCTTTTTATTCAGAATGAATAGCCACAGATATATCCTACCTTTGAGGCATTGTTACATTTTCTGGGGCCCACTCGTTGGAAATAAAACATTGTAGATTATTATGTAAAAAAGCAGGATCTTAATGGGAAAAAAAACTGAGAATTTCAGGAGGAAAAAATATATGTACTGCAAGTATTTTACGTTGGTGGCTTAAAGAATGAAGAGGAAGGTGAACAGGGAAAAAAATGTGCCTCACAATGCCCGTGTAATTCAAGGGTGAGCATTTGTTTTGGAATGGGAGACCCTGGTCTCGGCAGAAAATCATTACGAGATAATTAGATATCACCAAGTGGTATTGATATCTCCTCTTTATCTGAGGTTTTGAAAGGTCTTGCGTCTAGATCAGGGGTCGGCAACCTTTTAGCTATGGTGTGCCAAGCCACTCTACCATATAATTCAGGGTGCTGCCTTAATTCTTGTTACCAGAAAGTAATAGTAGGTAAATATGTATAGGTGTATATATGTCCATCAAATTATATAATGGAGTTCTAGAGGAGAAGAATGTGATAACAAATTTATCTTATAAACATATTTATTAAAAGAATAAACAATAGAAAATTCCAACACAAATTAAAATTTTTTAATGTGAACCTTGTCCCTACACCGCTTTACCTTATATTTCAATATCAGGGGTGTAATTTGTCACTTTTAATTTCACACAAAATTCTGAATGTTGAGTTGTTAAACAACTTCTTTGTGGACACAACATATGTTTCATGTGAGAAAAAATTTGTTCACAGAGATATGTAGAACCAAAAGCGGAAAGCAGAGCACTTGCAATTTACTTTAAACAATTAAAACAATTAACATCAAGTTTTTGTTTCTTATTCTCCATTTGATGAAATATGGATGAATTATAACAAAAATGAAACCAAAAAAAATACAATTTTTCACAAAAAACTTAAACAAAAAACAACTGAACTTTGTTACATACCATATAACAATATGAGAATTAGTATAAGCTATGTTACAAATTGTCACAAAGTGAAACTAGTATTCTGTCATTACATTCGCATACCGATGGGCCGAACAGAACGCACTTGGAACGGACCCACTCAATTTACGAGGGGAGTCCGTGTGACTATACTTTTACTGCTAGTGTACGTAAATGAAAATGCTGAATTTATTTCCAATGTAAAGTAGTGTAGAGTGTCATTAAAAACTCCACCGCGTGCCAAGCCTGGCAGCGGTGCCATAGGTTGCTGACGCCTTGTCTAGATTATCTGTAAATTGCATTATATTATCCTATCTTAAAGGCTGATCTATATCTCGAGATGAATAACCATTTATTTTCCAGAAAATATTCACGGTCGTAAAAGAAGAAATTGTACTTCAACAGATATGTTGGGATTTCCTACCTTTCTGTCTCCTTAATACCTAAGGATTCAAGACAAAATCCAAAAAAATTCCCCAGTGATAAACTACCTCAAAAATAACAGAAGTAGCTTTGCGTATACAAATATATCAGACGGAAATAAATTTGTTTGATTTACAATAAATATGAAATCTTAAATACATATTCAGTATTTTAATTGCATTCATTATAAATTATAATTTACTCATTGTATAGTGCTTTCATAATTCTGTGCAGTACAAAAGTTAATCCTCACTCTGGAATAATAATGAAAATGCATCACAGAAAGGAATTTATAAATACAGAAATTTTAGGATTTAACTGAAAAATTATTTAAGCAATTTTTGTGTGTTATAGATATTGAAAATTGCTAAAAAAAATTTAATACAAGCACAGCTGTTAATGCCTTCTTTCTTCTTTCATCTAAGAACAAGCTGTCAAAACTCAAAATTCTCCCAGAATATCACCTATATTTATCGATATTTAAAATCCGAAAAAAAGACCTCATTAAATGCATTCAGCATCTTACTATACGTACCACTTACACAATATCTTTACTTAAATAATGAAAGAAGGTGAGAGCACTAATTAACATACCTGTAAAGATGCAATTAGAACGAGATGTATTGGTTCGGAAAAATGATGTTGTCGTCACGATTTCACGATGGCATGCTCCGATTTGTAGTCAGCGTTGGTATTGTTCTTTAGCTTATGTCATTATGAGCTTACACATCATTTATCTTGTAGCTTTCGACACTTCATTGAAAGAACCTATAAGTAATCATGAGCCAGTTAAAAGAGCGATTGCTATTCAATTTCGAACAAGACTTCAGGAAGTTGATTCATTGTTGAATATGTTTTATTTGTATTTGTATTTTTAATGTATTAAATCAATTAAACACTTTTATTAAAGAGTTTTCTTGAGAGTAAACGTCAAGAAAGAATGAAAAACTACACCATTGTGATAAAAAAATGGCGAGTAATCGAAGATTTAAAGGAAAGGGATGTATGCAATGTTAAGCAATTATGTAAATGTTTTTTTTTTTTTTTTTTTTTTTTTTTTTTTGATAATGTCCAATCGTCTGAGCATTAGAAAGAAAAAAAAAATTTTTTTGTCAATTTATCTCGTTGTTATGCACGTGATGTGAAATTAGTTTAAAGTAACACAAAAAGAAAAGAAACCACGTGGTCAGTATTTAATAAATTAAATTCTAAAAATTAATATTTAAAAATTCATCAAAAATCAGAAAATTGAGGTAAAGATTCGAAAATGATTTCATTTTAAAGGAATTTTTATGATCTTTATCGTGATAGTATATAAATTTTATAACCACCAGATTATTATTTTAAATGCAAATTTAAAAGAATGTTACAAAAACAGCTTAAAAATTTAATTTAAAAAAATCTAAGAAGAATTTTTCAAAAATCTTTCTTAGTGCATCCGTACACTATAAGAAGAATCGCCATGCAAAATTTCAACACTTTAGGTCCAACGGTTTGATCTGTGCGTTTTCTGTCACTCAGTCAGTTACGGAACTGTTTTATATATACGGATATTCAAACGTGCGATAGTATAAAAATGTATCTGTCGTGCAAGATTCATCTGCATAATTAAACATACACGATTTTTAGCGTTTCCTTTCTATTTTGTATAGTGCATGGGTGTCCAACCTTTTCGTTTTACTGGGGGGGCATTAGCTGACAAAATCTTGTCAAGGGCTGCATACAGTATTTAATATTTATTTATGACTACAATGGAACCCGTATCACCAATGAGTATAATAATAAAGTGTAATAATGTAATAAAGTATAATAATAAAAAGGAATAATGTAATAAAGTACAATCAACAGTAATGATTTATAATAACAAAGTATTTACTTTTTAATCAAACAACAACAAAACATAAGAAAAAGTTATTTTAAATGTGAACACCGAGCCTGCTTTTCGATATCAGGGCATTTAAATCTCGTTTGATGAACATTCTTCAACAAAATCACCGTCAGTGAACGGCTTTGATTTTTCAGCAATTAAATTTGCTACCCCATAACTTGCCTTGACAAATGAATCAGTTTGAGGAGTCATTTTTCGAAATAGTTGTTGTTGAGACGTAAATTTTTTTTCCAATCCAATATATTTTGAAATTAACTAAATTTCAACCTCCTTGAAATTAACTAAATTTTGAATGCATTTGTACATAATGTCTTTTTAAATTATAATCTTTGAAAGCGGATACTACATCTCTGCATATCAAACATAGTGCTTTGTTATTAGCTTCAACAAAAAATAGTCGTCAGTCAATTTTTCTTTTACTAATTTTCTTTAGCAGTCTCATTTTGATATGCTGAAGAATAAATGAGGAATTTTAAGGTATCCGTACACCTTCGGAGATGATTTTTCGAATTTTTAAAATTTTGTCTTTATATCTATTTTTTATAATGAGATGTGAGATAAGCCTTTGAAAAAGGTATAAAAAAATTAGCTGTTCCATTTTTTTTTCAAGGGGAGAAAATGGAAAAACTGGGTGCAAATTTGACATTTCTGCAAAACAGGATAACTCAAAAAATAAACAAATCTATTATCATTTTATAAATTGGAGAATGAAGATAACTTTCTCTAGGGAATAGAGTATTCTCAAGATAATTTTCTGTTTATCTCAGAGGCTGTAGAAGTTTAAGTACTGATGTACAGAAAAATTGCTTAAAATTCATTGTCATATGCAATTCATACCAGTGTAAACAAAAAACTAACTAATCGACAATGATGAGCAAAGTCTATTCCCTTTAGAAACATTTATATATAAAGTATGTAAAATTTTAAGTGGCATTTTAGGAGGTAAAATTTTAAGCGTAACTTTTTGTCATAGGACGTTTTAAGTAAAGAGACGGATGAAAAAATTAATTTTGGTAAAACGCTAAAAATATCAGTATAACACATTTCTTACTTTAAAAAATAGCTAATTTCGTCCTAAAATCCCCCAGATTTATAAATTCTAGCAGAATTAGAATGATAAAAATTAGGCTTTAATGTAATTGCGAAAAAAAACCTCGATATTTTGACAGAAAAGGCCCGTTTTAAAAGTGAACTGATACCTTAAATTATTGATTCCGAGTTACTTATTATTTACTTATTACTATATATTTACTTTATTATTATTTATTTTTAAATTATAACTATCAAGGGGAATAAGAAATGCAGAATTTGATGTTGAAAAGTTAAATGAAAGATACCAAATATCTTATTAATGTAGATATGGTAAAGTAAAATATCAATCAATAAATACAGTAGTTTTATATAGTTTTAAAAAAGTTTTTAACATTTTTAAAGCATGTGTAATAAGTGGCCAGAGAAAAAATGATGTATAGCCAAAGTGGTCCTTGAAACCAATTTCGTTGACCATGCCTATGAGCGAAGGAAACGCACACTTAGACAAGTCTCTTATAAATTTTTGATACCGCACAAACTAATTAATTATCTATTTATAAAATAAAACAAATGATTAAGTTTTGGCACGATGAGGTAGTAAAACACAACTGGGTGCTGCCCTTCATAATAGGCAATTGCATAAAACGACAATCTGTCGTCCAGAGAACACGAACTATACTTACACGTTGGTCGATCAAATTTAAACGAGACTTTTGTAATAGTAGCAGACGAATTTAAAACTCATTATTGAGGTGGCAGTGAAAAGTCGTTTATGGGGTCCAGAATCGTTAGATCTGTCAGATATTGAGATGTTTGTTTGTTCAATAGCAATCATAATTGTGAGTTAGCGAAAGTGCAACCGCGCAACGAATTACTGTAAAATTTTTAACAAATGAAATTGTTCAACTCATATAATTTTTGTGTAGATTACTGCCACAGTTCGACAATAACACGCTATTGAAGTCACAAATATGCAAATGGTATAACATGTTTCATAATGGCCGAGAAATCGAAAATTTGTGTCATTCATTCTCTTCGATCAAGAACCAGCGTCACTGTTGAGAAAATTGAACAAATTTGTAACCTTATTCACGATGACCGACGAATAACAGCTCATGATATTACTGAAAAAAGTTCAAATAAGCTATGAAAGTGTGTAAACCATGAGAAAGAACAAGTTGAAATTTTTAAAAATCCCTGCAAGGTATGTGCCTAGAAAAAGACGCTCACCCCGGTTACACGATGCGGGTTGCATGAATGGGCTTTGGGGGATGCGGGTTGGACACACTTTGTCTTGTGTTCAAAGTATGTTTATATTACAGAAAGGTTAGATTATTTTCCTCTGTATAGAAAAGGATACTTTTTACAAAAACAGGCAAAAAATGTATATGAGAAACTCAAGCTATGTAAATCATACTCTTGAAACTTCATACCACAAACAAGTATAGCGTTTGTAAATCATCGTAATCCTGTATAAATTCATTTTACAGTTAACTATTTAAATTTATTCCCATCAAACATAAAAATGCAAAATCTAAAGTCATTTAAAGATATTTCTTTGTTAAAGACATAAATTTGTGTTCTCCCTTTAGCTTTAACATTTTAGCTTGAGATTTTACTTTTCACCTTGACCCAAGATTTTCCCTTTTACCTTGAGAATAAGTAGGCACTGTAATGACTTAGCGATCATTTCCCACGCGGGAATTCGGAGAGACAGCTAACAGGCAGACGTCCATTATCAATCTACCGTATTCATCGGTGACAGTCGCTTTGTCACCAAATTGTGGCAGACGCCGCATCGCCCGTTGGACACTTAGGAAGCCGCCACCTTTTAGAAATCCCCCTTGCTTGCAGACAAAGCCAGTCCAGAGGATAATCACCTAGCCATTTAGCGAAAGACGTGGAATGGTCTGAAGACGGTTTCCGAAAGGGTTCAAAGGGAGCACGCTTTCGACCACCCACAGAGATGGGTGAGGATATATATTCGCCACCTTGATGTAAATGGGGGCAGTTGATGATTTTCTTTGCAGGTGTGGACAAACCCCTCGTCGACGGACGCGTGCCTCACCAGGGATCGTGAATCGAGAGTCTTAAAGAATCGAGAGTTCTAATGACATCCTGAACCTGCGAATTTTCTTTAGATAATGTTTAATTTGTAATATTTGTAAAATAGCCTATATTTAATCTAGAATGCCAGTAAAGCATTTTGTAAATATTAAAGGCTGTCAATTATGTTTTAGGCGATGTCCTTACAGTACATTATGACTACTAGTAATTTTTATCTTGAGTTTGAAGAACTGATCTTCTGTCGATAGCTACCAATCTTTATTTATAACACAGGTAAACAATAAAAATTACAGTAGTCGAAAGATCTACATTTAAACAGACATCTCTGTGTTCGCGACATTCAAAACAGGAAACATTTATGAAAAAATATATAAAACTAATTAAACATACACCAGTCGTTCTCAAAGAATTTCAAAATTGTACCCCATGATCACTAGAAAGTATATAAAGTATCCACACAATTTAATTTCTCCAAAACACAAGTTTTAAACAATATTTATGCAGCCACACATTGACAAATTACAGAGGCAGTATTTTTTTATATATTACAAAGAAGAAAAAAAAATTGCAGTAAAAATGTTTCTAATTATGGCCTAGGAATTTAGATAATGCTACTTTGATTGCCTTCGAAAGTCATCTAGTTTATACAATTACACTACTGTGGTTAACCTGATTACACTGGAGAAAAGTATACTTTCAGTTTTATCTATATTCTATGCTTTAAGAGAGTAAGGGCCTGTTCACATAGGAGTCCGTTGCGTTGCGTTGCGTTAAGGAAAAGATGACGTTGAGACGAAAATAAACCAATCATAGGCCTCCAAACGATTAGCAATCAAATTTTTAACGCCTATGATTGGTTTATTTTCGCCTCAACGTCATCTTTCCCTTAACGCTACGCAACGGACTCCTATGTGAACAGGCCCTAAGTCATAAAGAAATATTCAAAGTATATCTATAACTATGAACTCAAAAGAACTACAGTTTGAAAAGAGTTTTTCATAAACTCAAGTAAAAAATTTCCCACCACGATTGGTTATCTTGTCATTTTGACGAATTTCTCCCGTGAGCTAACTGTTCGCTTCTTCTCTGAAAGAAAATGAGAGTAGGAGCAGAGTTTGATAACCATGAACATACAGCGCATGTTTTAAGTTGAAAAATATAATAATCTTTCATTATAGTTTCGACCAAATGCGCTCTTTTGGAAGGTACACAAGATAGATCACTGGAAGACGTTTCAAAGATTACGAAGCCTTTAAATGAGCTAACAAGGGGGAATTTAAGGAGGTATTTTATTTTTAACGTAGGATTACATTCTTCCATAACGGTCCTCCGGAAAGCAAAATTTCAGACGCTAAAACCATCTGTCGTCGCGAGTTATAGTTATGGCAACGTGCCAAACCCAGTCTGTATCATTAGGGCAAGCAGTAAACAGTTAAACAGAAAAGTACCAAAATCCGTCAAAATTTCGTCATACATACTATATATATACACATACGTACATATATATAGATACATATATAAATAACACATACATACATATATACATACAAAAGAGGTAAGTAACGATAAGTAATCCTACGTTAATAACCCGCGGTAGTTTCGTTAGAAGAGACTGCCTGAATTTTTTAAAAATTTATTTCCATTTCTGTGATTTTTTATTTAAAAATGTGTCTTTACATTATACGCATAAAAATTATTAAACAAATGAAGATTTTGTTTTTTTAAATTTAAATTATTAAAGTATTTAAATTTTTGAATAGTTTGGCTATAGTTGTTGACCAAAGTCACAATTTTTTCACTTCGTTTCATAGGAAAGTTTACAAAATAATTTGCTTCCAAGAATTATGAAATCTTTTATTGATAAAATTTTTGACACTCGAGAGGGCAAAAAGGAAACTTTTTCAGGATAATTTCAGATCCCCCTCCCTCAAAAAGAAAAAAAAAAGCTTTCAGCATTTTTAATGAGTCGAAACTTCTGAAAACAGTTACTGGGAAACAGAATACAAAGTTTCATCGAGAAACATTACCAGAAATTTTAAATATATTGCAATAAAGATGGCAAAACGTAAAAAAATGCTTCCTGATATTAAAAAAGACTTAGTGTTAAAAAGTACTTGAGTATTAAAAGACTTAGTATTAAAAGACTTAGCAATAGTACTTAGTATTAAAAGCACTTAGTATTAAAAGTACTTAGTACTAAGTATTAAAAGTACTTAGTATTAAAAAGACTTGATATTAAAAAGTACAAATGTACAGTTGGGTGCGCAGTGACAGTACAGCATACAATCTTGAAGATAATGCGAGAAAGTATAGTATGTGTTTGTTTTTTTAATCTGAAAGACCTATATTATGTTTCAAGCCAGCCAAATAAAAATATGCTCTTTTTTTTTTTTTTTGTGTTGCGAATTTTGGCTCTTCGATTCTCTCAGGCAGCGACAGAAAATATACGAGCAAATTCTTTGTGATTGCACTTTATCCATTTTTGTCCATGGATTGCACTTTATCCATTTTTACAAGTGTCACGAAGAGTGACAATATAAGAGCACGCACTGGTCTGGCATGGGGTGCGTTTAGAAATCAGCAAGACTTAAGTTAAAAAACTAAGTTTATTCAAAACTTCAATAAACATTTAAAAATATTAAAAGCAATAACTTAAAACATTTGTATAATCAAAACAATCTCACACAGAGACTTCTAACATACGAATCTCACTAGCTCGGGAGTTCAACTGTGTCTGCTGCTAGCGGCACCTTTGCTCTAACTCGAGCTGTATTTACACAAGCCAGTAACATAACATTGACATATTTGCATAAAATACACTGGAAAGGAAAAAATAACAAACCATGGGGAAAATAAACGAAAAACAACATTTCTCAGATGTATGACGTCAAAGTTGCTGTGACGCCATTACTTGTTAGATAATAAGTGCTACGTCAATCTAAAACGATAGCATGAATGTCGGAAAGTAATACAAGTAAATGATCTAATAAACTGAAGTTTAGATAGCCCTTTTAAGGTTCACTTTCCTAACATTATGTTTCAAGCCAGCCAAATAAAAATATGCTTTTTTTTTGGTGAATTTTGGCTCTTCGATTCTCTCAGGCAGCGACAGAAAATATACGAGCAAATTGTTTGTGATTGCACTTTATCCATTTTTGGGACATTGCAGAGAGAAAGTCCCACAATCCCGAAATGTGTCAGCCCGTAGAAGTGAATCTTTGAGCCCCAAAAAGTGTGGTCCAGCGAGGCGTTGCCAATCTGCTCTCATCCCCGCAGGAGATGGAAAGAGGCCAGTGCCAGTGTGGCCGCAGTTCAATGCCATGCTGACACTGGAAAGTCTGCCCCCCCCCCTCCTCTTCCTCGCGAGACCATTAGGTAATCGCGGCCATGTCAAGGAAAGAGACCTGTTTTCACACCACTCATGCTTTCGGCGATGTCCGATCATCTTAGTGAAAGTGTAATGATTAGGTGTGCACTCGACAGCGTGTAAATATACAAAGAGGCACGTCATACAAACGTGTGTCTACGGTAGCGGTGAGGATAACATCTCTCCCATGCACGTCTTCCGACCGGGAACATAAATTGGAAACACAAATTACGTAATAGAAACATAGCACTGACTTTAAAGTATTATATTTATTGTGTAGCAGATCTTAGTGCTATTAAACACCATATTTCGTGGAAATTCTAAAACTGCGTTATATTCCATCTCTATATTCATCAAAAATGCACAGAATTACAAAAGCAACAAGAAAAAAAAAATGATGTATGAAAAAAAATAAAGAAAAATTTTGAATAAGCAAAAATCTATTATATGCTATATATCTATCTATTTATTTATTATACATACAAAAAAAATATATTATAAAAATATAAAAAACATATATACTTCGTGTGTGTATATATATATATATATATATATATATATATATATATATATATATAGTCTGTCAGATTCTTAATGATAGCTACCATTTAAAATGCAAATGTAGAAAAAGAAACTTATAAGTAAAATTATACATACGCCTATATATATACGAATACATATTTAACACACCTCTGTTATTTCTTGGTTAAAATCATAAAAATATATGTTTTTAAATGCTTATTTTTCTATCCTTTTATAAGACCAATAATATACTTCTGTGCTGTGTGAAAATCGATTAAAAGATTAAAATGGAGGAATATTGATATGTGTTCTTCAGGCTGGCTTTCAGTTCACGCTTGATGATTCATTCCATTAAATTCATAACAAACATTCCATAGCATATTGTCCGATTTATCGGTTTTATTCCCTTAAAATTCCATAGCCTAGGACTTCTTCGCCAGGCAGATGCAATAGTCTGTTAACCTTGAAGCCATGTCATCGTCTACTCTAATGGACCTCTTAAGTTATTTAAATAATTCAAGTTATTGCCATTTTCAGCAAAGAGAGGATATCACCAATTTATGATTGGTGACTTCTCATAAGGCCAAATCGCCAAAAGTACTCAATATAGTAATCATGTTGGCAAATACATCGCTATGGGAGACTGAAAAGAAATCATATTATCTAATGCAATCTTTTACTGAAACTTTCCTTTTTACTAATATGATTAACACAAACCACATCTATTCTTGATATCAACCTAAGAAAAGTTTAATAGTGAATTTCAAAAAGTAGATAATCCTTTACAGTTTAATACTGCATAAAATGTATGAAAAAAAGTTTTTTCCTCCGATTTTCTTTTAATAAATGATTTTGATTGTATATAACTCTTCCTAACTTATCATACTGAAAGGTAATAAAGAAATTATTAAAATGGGATAAACTAACTTCTCGTCTTTTACTGTCATATAATGGATTTTCCTGAACTTGAAATGTAAAAAGGCAAGTAGTACAGTAGTGCGTCTGAAGACGAGTTCTCAATTTTAAGTTTTAAAAAAAAAGAGTTTTTTTTGTTTAGTAAGAAAACAGATGAAATTTTGCATTAGGATTCTTATCCATCCAGCGCATTAATCGGTTATGCCTTGCTGAGGAGCATATAATAACGGCGAAACCTAGGTTCGAGGCTATCTGTCTGAGGCTATCTGGAGATGTATATTTTTGCAGTTGTTTTGGTAAACAGGTCAACATTTGGACCAGAGACAAACATATGGTAGTAATAATGAACAACTACAAAAAATCCTGTGTCTGAACGGAAATAATACCTATCCTTCTTCCAAAAATTACTCTTTTTCATACTCCATGAAATAACTCAGCTGTTTGTTATAGCAAGGGAAATCAGGTTATATTTTCATTAAATTGAGCTTTTTGAATTGATCGACCACAATCAAAGTTGCAAAAAAGTGAATTTGTGCTATAAATGTTATAAGTCATTTCCAGTCAAAAGTTAAGATTTAGATGATAGGTACGATTTTATTTAGGGTGTGATTTAACTGAATATGCCTCACAGAGAGCTTTACGGTACTGTTTTAATGTTGCATGGCCGTGTATTATAAATTCGTATTCCTTTCATCAGTAATGTAACTTTTAAGTTCTTTTCGTCTTATTTCTGCAGTGAATTACATGTAACACTATAAAAAAATTTGTATTTTATGAATCAAATAAAGCTGTTGCTTCCAGCTTTTGCCCAATTACTCTGTATACCGATTCTTGCTCATAAACGACTAACTTCATATCTAAAATTATAGTTATCTATTTTAAAATCCCCTGCACTATGCTAGAACAACAAAATCAACGGGTTCAAGAATATACAGTAACCACCGCTTATAGTGATCAGTGGTTATGAGAATCAACAGTTTATAAGAATCAATATCGCAAAAACAAAAACAAATGCATTATTTCCATGTTAAAATTTTCGCTTTAAAGAATCAATCCACCGGTTATAAGAATCAGTTTACACTCTTCGCTTACCTTTCATTTTTCAAAAAAAGCCACTTAGGGCCTGTTCACATAGGAGTCTGTGGCGTTGCGTTAAGGAAAAAATGACGTTGAGACGAAAATAAACCAATCATAGGCGTTAAAAATTTCATTGCTAATCGTTTGGAAGTTTGTCATTGGTTAAATATATTTCAATACTTTAACGCTACGCAACGGACTCCTATGTGAACAGGCCCTTAAACCCTAAAAAGGCACGAAGTTCTTTCTTTCCTTTTTTTTAAAAGAAAGATTGATAAGATGGGATGGAATATAGTCTTAAAATTCATTCCTTTCTTTGTTAGACATAACATAATAGTTTATCCTTAAACGATTTAGCACAACACTGTCCTATTAGCTTGACCCAGGGGCATCTTTACCTGTCCGGGTCCGATTTCACTTTTCTGCACTGACAAACAAAAATAGGATCCTTTTTTTTCCCCACCTCCCACATTCTGGTTGCGGCTTCCTGGACCCTGAAACACATAAATCTTCGGCGAAGTGTCCACTATCACTTAGGCAAACATGACATTAGTAGATTCAGCACGTTATCAAACCGTGAAACGTAAGCTAGAAGGTGAATCTTCGTCTGAGACTATTAATATTGAAAGAGTATTGAAACAACCTCCTGAAAACTTCATTACGTCAAACTACCATAGAAAACTTTTTCTTGCTCCCTTCTTGTAGTTGAAATGTTAAAACTGTTAAGCAGGTATGTTGTAACAAATATTGGATTTTTTCCTTCTCTTACTATAATCATGTGTATCTACTTATAGGTCTAGAAATTAAGTTGTATTTTTAAAATTATAAAAAAAAATTTAATAAAAGATAATTAATGTAAATTAAAGAGTATTTTATGGTAAATTATCTAATATATGTATATATAGGTGTGTGTGTGCCTGTCCAAAAACCTAAATTTCGGCTATAAGAATCAACCGCTTATAAGAATCAAAAACAGTAATACCAATCGTGATTCTTATAAGCGGAAATCACTGTAGTTAAATCTCATTTGAGCAAATAAATAAATCAAGTTTATCTTCCACTTTGCAGTCAGTTTCCATGTTGATTGAAAAATGGATATCTCTGGTGAACTCGTTAGAGAAAGCAAACCAAAATGCTGTCTGTGTATGACAAGGGCTCACGCGAAATAGGCATGATCGGTGGGCGGCAAATGATAGCTCGATTCGGCAGTGTTGATTCTTTCCGAGAACGAAGATTTGCAAAGCAAATCACTAGTTTCATGAAAGAATGGCATGATCTGTGAGTTGGCAGTTACGAAATCAGGCTTTTTTTCGGTTGATTACCGTAGACTCCAAGGATACAGAAGGTCACAAGGGTATTCGAAGAATTTATTGAAAGGCCGCGACAAAAAAAAAACGCCTTTTTCATTTTTCATTTTCACCGAAGGTGCGGGTTAGGGTTTTATGGAGTCGGTATTCAACCATTCTGACAACCCGAGCAAATGAAATTCACTCGCCGTAGGCAACTCGTTTGCGGTAAGGAGTTTGAACAACCCCAAAACGTGCTATTGTTGACTCTTGCGATACGCGTGTTTCAATGGAACTATAATTACTACGTCTTGTACATAAAAGATTTCTACTTAAATAACAATTTTATTTAATCTCCATACATAATTGTTAAAAGTAAAAAAAAAAAAAGTACACTGAGTTAAATAATGATATATGAAGTCATTTTCCACAATAAATAAATAAATAAATAAATAAATAAAATAAATGCCGGATTGTGCAACTCATTGAATTCTACGGCTATTTAGCACTAAATATTTGTTCTAGAATCTTTCAACAAAATTCTGTATCGGGAATTAAATCATGAGCAAAAATACTTTATATTTTGATAATTTATGCGCAGTGGCATTTCGCTAATCTGAGCCCCAGTGGCCTGAAATGTTGTTTATTCGAGCAGAAAAATAAGCAAATAAATTACAAAACACCACTACCCTTGATAGCAATCATTCCTTGAGAAATTAAGGCACTACAATATTGTAATATGTATATTAAATACTTATATACATAAACTAAATGGATTAAATATACTTGAAAATTATAAATCTTTTGGTTTATGCAATCATTCAACTTTTTGTTGACGAGAATGAAAACGGGATGACAATGTCATATCCATCAACACTGTAGGGACATACGTTTCAGTTATTTGATACAATTCTTTGAATATCTATTTTTTATAAATTTTATATTGCAATATTATTGTATTGTAGGAATATTATTTTAAAATGTTCAAAGAGGAATGGGAATTTAGATAAACCGAAACGCTTACTAAATCATAAAGGTTCGTCCCCAAAATAGTTCAGATCAGCAATGACCCTCTGTTTGTCTAGAGATCGCCCCCCGCCCCTTTTCTTATGTTGAAAAATATTTATAAATAACATTACATTCATTAGAATATAAGAAGCTTTTTTTAAATAGGTTTATAATGCATAAAATGCTTTAAAAGTCTTTAATAATATAAACAAATGAATTACGATATTATCCGAATGAGAACATTAAAATGCAAAATATACCAAAAATAAATAAAGAAGTTTTAACTTATTTTATAAAACACGTGATGTTTAGCATTCTAGAATTTTAGATGTGTTGAAAAAATTAAAAAGTCAAGATAGACTTTGGTAGGAAAAAAAAATTTGCTTTTTGGATGTGACACTGAAATACTACAATGCCACTAATGGCTACTAAATTGTATGCCGAACATTTTTCTTGGAGAAAAAGAGCATAAAAGCTGAGATACGAAATGAAAGTAAAAACAAAACACGCCCTTTACAATTTCTGTAATATTTCCTTGTATTCTGGAAAATTTTTATTAATTAACAGAAATTTCTGACTTTGTTAACACAAATTTGGGCTAGTTTATAACATTAGAAGATAATTTAAAATCGATAAAGATATATACTATATATTTTTTTTCATTCATTAGGAATTCATTTTATTAGTTTTTTCAGAATAAATATATTTTCAATTCAAAAAGCTTTAAGAGTAAAAGTTTTTACTCTTAATGTTTGCTTAATTATGACTATTCTACACACTTAATGCCTTCATACAGTTTTAAATGATTGAAATTTGACGAGATGTTTTTTAGTAACCATTTCTTTAAAGTATCAGTAAGAAGTATGAAAAAAAAAGACATACGTTATCTCTTTTTTCATTTCTTTTTCCCTCTGATAAACCTAGGAATCGAACCTGAAAACAGATAGTCTCTCGACAAATGCACTCGACAATTACTCCAGGGATTAGAAAACCCCGAAAACAGTTACGACAAATAAAGTAGATTGGAAATCCATTCATAATAAGGTCATTTTGCTTGCCTTGTCATACTATTCTCCTGTTTTGTTCCTGCTGAAAATGTTGCGGATCGAGTTGAATGGCCGATATTTACAAAGGGGTTTCTAATCCCTGGCATGTTTCACTAGTTTTGGGGGCTCTATTTCCTACTATCAAGATCTCGAATCCACCTCAAAAAGTAAAATACCAAGTAAAATACCATTAGTATTTTACTTTTTGAGGCAAACTATGCTTTACTATGTGAGTTTCGCAATAAGAAAACAAGCATGAATTGAATTTGAAAATCTTTCTAAGAGAGTCCTTCTCCTATTTTCTTTTTAGGTATTCAAAGTCACGAGTACTTGAGCTCTTGATGAGTGTCAGACAGACTATTGAGGAACAAGTGAAACTTATTTAAGGTGTATGCGAGTGAGTAACAGGCTGACCAATTAAACGTGTGGTTAAGAACAACCTATATTTATTACTTTTTATTTACTCTGCGGTTATATGATGCAATCTTTACGTTCATTCTTTCCTCTGACAGCGAAACACAATTTTAAATTCATTATCTTCACAGATCTAAATATAATCTATATATATAAAACAGTTCCGTAACTGACTGACTGACTCACTGACATACAACGCACAGACCAAACCGCTGGACCTAAAGGGCTGAAATTTTGCATGGCGATTCTTCTTATAGTGTAGGGGTGCACTAAGAAAGATTTTTGAAAATTCTTCCTAGATTTTTTAAAATTAATTTTTTAAGCTGTTTTAGTAACTTTTTTGAAGTTTGCATTTAAAATAATAATTTGGGGGTTACCACATTTTCAACGTGGGCAGTCACCTTAAAATGAGTTATTAATCCAGGCTCTAAAAGAGCTGACCTGAGTCTCTTCCTATAAGACGTGTACCTGAAATCATAATCGGGTAGCTCTGCGATGATTTCGTCAGTAAATAATTTTAGGTTGTGAGGAAAATTTTAGAGGACCGCTGTTCGGTACAATTTAAGTTGCTGTAGCTGCTTGAAGTGAAAGTGATGTCAAGGTCTACTAGTTCAATGAGTGTTTCTATAGTCTGGTGACAGATGAGTGAAGTCGCCTTGTATTTTGAAAAAATCTTGAATAAATTGTAAAATGTTTGGGACAATAGACTTGAATACCGTCGTGGGATGCAAGCAGGTAAATAAAGTTCTGAACGTTACATATAGTTTGACGAATTTCGGTGTTTGGGTATTCAAATTAAAAGAAAAGTGTCGTCATACACAAGTACACCACATAACACTTTCTAATATGAGGGCGCAGTGGCCCGGTTGGCAAAGGCAGCGAGCCAGTGATCTGAACGTCCCTGGTTGGATGCCGGTTGTTGACAAATCCTCTGCCGTGTACAGTAACGACGTCTGGGGCATGAAAAATCTGTCATGGCTGCAATGTCCGCCAAGTTCACAAATTTACCTCTGGAGGTGCGGGGTCAATTCTTTCCGGTCTCGTCACTTGATTAGGTTCAAAATTACGGAACCGGTTCATAGGGGGCGAAGCTGGTCCAGCTAAATGGTGCCCCCTGTTGCGTACTGGAAATATGGTCTTATTTTCCCAAGCCCCCACAAGTGCTTGAAACACAGCTGCGTGTTTTTCAAGGAAAGTGTTTCTCGTTTCCACCAGTTCGGAACACGTGGGGGGATTAAAACACGTTTTCCTACAGATGAAGCCAGTAAAGCTGTCGTCCTAACGATTATGGAATGCTATAAAGTTACGAAGGAACTGTCACCAACGCTTGCCGACCCCCTGTCTGGGAGAGAGTCGCTGGGGAGAACGCGACCTGTACGGACGTGTGTTTCATAGGCTCCGTACGTGGTAAATCTACACGGAGTTAAATTGGATATGTTGTAACCTTAAATGTTAAATTTTTCTGCTTGTAAATAAATTTCCTCGTTAAGTTTTTGTTTTAAAAAATTGGTCTTCGTTTTTTAATTAGGACTCTGTCTTTCTTTGTTATGGATCCCATAGTAGTAATTTTTAGCAACGCCTCAGAGAGTTTATCAGCCTTGTCGTGACGTCACACCCCATAATAAAGGGGCCAGAAATTCCACGGTGATAACAGGTGAATGTTTAAGGACAAGGCCTCCGTATTTGAGGAAAAAACACTTTCTAATATTAACAATCTTCTAGCTTCACAGTAGTGAAGGAAAGAAAACAGCCACGTCAAGTCCAAATAAAAAATTCATGTGTACAACAATAAAATTAGAACATAAAGCAAAGTTCTAGAACGATTTGTGAAGTTATATAACAACCCAAACGACAGGATTGGCTGGAGGTATAGAACTCAAATTGCGGAAGTTCGAGAAAAATTCATTGACATAAAATTCAGATTTCAATTCTTCCTCGCTATTCGACATTTGGAAAGCAGACACGAAAATTCGAAATAATGCTATCTTAAATAAATCAAAAGAGAGGACTTGCCATATCTTTATTTGGATGATGAAAAACTGTTGTATTATTTAAGAACGGTATTGTCTCGGAAGTATGAAAACGGGTTGAAAATTGACATATCCGGATATGCAGTTTCGAACAGAAAAGTAAAGCAGCATAGCATGAAAAATAAAAATACATTCTTATAAATCGACATCCAATCCTATTTGTTTGTTGATGTTTTTAACTAATATGATCAAAGGATTGAGTTCAGTTGCTGGTCTAAAGCGAAGTGAAATACAGTACTTCCTGCACTAAGGATTTATTGACGGACATTAATATAGTACTAATGTCATAACAAAAAGATGTAAATATTTAATTTTTTAAAAAAAGATATGAATAAGTTAATAAAAGACACTTGAAAATGAAAAGAGTTGAATATTAACACAATTCTCAACTATTGCCTTAGTTACATTAAGGTTGATTTACTATGGTTTTGTTAGTCAACACTGTTTCCGATTTCAAAACCCACGGAGGCTCTTTGTCCAAAAGATAAACTTCTGTGCAACGCTTTCATTAATATCGAGGTTAGAGTTGACCTTAAGATCAAACTTGCGTGGCTTTGATTATTCGCGAGATTGCCATCAATCATTTCCAATCGGCTCCTGTATTAAAATTATTAATGTTTATATAAGTTCTGCATTGTAATACTCTGTGTATAAATGTGTTTCGTAAATTTTGAAAAAATTATCTCCGTTTTCAGTACTGTACATATTTTATCTAAATCTCATTTCAATGAATCCAACATACTGTGAAAACCAAGTTCATAATTTGACGTTTCCGTATGTGAAAGTAAACTGAATATTTCCATTGACCCGAGAACATTAAATACTGCGAGGATGGAAATGCCAGTGCTATTTTGAACTGGAGAACCAGCGAAATAGGGCAGCTAGATCAAATGTATTGAACAGATGGGTATTGGTTCAAATGGGAGGAAAATGAACGGGACCGAGATTTATCAATTGATTGAATACTGTCCTTCGAGGATTCAGACCCCGCAGTTTGGCAGACAGTCGCTAGAGTGTAATAGAACGTAAGTGACGTCCCTTTCATTAAGCTGGGGACTTAACAAGTAGTTATGTAGCATACTGATCGTATCGATACTCTACAATGCATTTGATTAGGTTAGTTTAAATATTTCACCTTATCTCGTTAGGTGCTAATGATAATATCATCGAATTGGAAATGATTATGCTTAATAAATGATAATACGTTTCAATCGTACTATCACAAAACACACACGTATAAAAGGTGAAACTGTAATCTAACAGCCGAAGTAAAATCAAAATAAGATCTCCAGTGAAATTAAGTTTAATGATACCATCTCTTTCTCAACAATGCAGACATTATCATTAAACTCAGGATTTGTACCCCCAAAAAATCTTCGTTTAATCATGATGTCGACCTTGTACATAAAATAATGTTATCATTAAACTTGATTGAAGTGATAATCTGTTCGGTTTTCCTTCGTGTGTTTAGACTTATGATTAAAACTTTATACTTTATATTCTCATTTTTGATTGGAAAATGCTGCGTTTCACGCCTTGCTATGGAAGTAATTTGACTAAAAACCCCTTTCGTCCAGTTTTTCTTTTGTTTTTGTAATATAATACATTGGTAAGTTTTTGGCCATTTTTTGTCTCTCTATCTATATATATATAACAGTTCCGTAACTCACTGACTCACTGACATACAACGTACAGACTAAACCGCTGGACCTAAAGGGCTGAAATTTTGCATGGTGATTCTTCTTATAGTGTAGGGGTGCACTAAGAAAGATATTTGAAAAGTTCTTAGATTTTTAAAATAAAATTTTTAAGCTGTTTTAGTAACTTTTTTTAAGTTTGCATTTAAAATAATAATTTGGCGGTTATAAAACTTATATCACGAGAAAGACCTAAAAATTTCTTTAAAATGAGATCTTTTTCGAATCTTTACCTCCATTTTCTGACTTTTGGTGAATTTTTAAAGATTAATTTTCAGAATTTAATTTATTATATGCTGATCGCGTGATTTTTTCTGGTACAATAAATAAATTTATCGTCACGTGCATAACAACTAAATAGACAAAAAAAAATTTCCTTGCTAATGCGGCAGACGATTGGACATTATCCAAAAAAATATTAAAATACAGTAAAAGATATTATGTTCCTCAAACTGTACTATAATAACTGTACTATATTCTTTAATATTTCCTATTAAATTTAATTTGAATATTTTCTTCTACATTATTTTGTCTATAAAAATATCTCTTACGATTTTTTTATAAACATATTTTTTTGTGTTTTTTTTACATCAATTGTATACATTGACCATCGTATTTATTATATATATATATATATATATATATATATATATATATATATATATATATAGTTGGCATTACTTGCATACATTGACCGTTGTATTTAATTTGAATGTACTCCGTAGCGAAGTACGGGTTTTCTGCTAGTCTCTCTATATAAAACAGTTTCGTAACTGACGGACTCACTGACTGAATGATTGACTGACTGACATACAACGCACACACCAAACTGGTGGACCTAAAGGGCTGAAATTTTGCATGGCGATTCTTCTTATGGTGTAGGGGTGCACTAAGAAAGATTTTTGAAAAATTCTTCTTAGATTTTTTAAAATTAAATTTTTAAGCCGTTTTAGTAACTTTTTTTAAGTTTGCATTTAAAATAACAATTTGAGGGATATAAAATTTAAATCACGAGAAAGATCATAAAAATTCCTTTAAAATGAAATCTTTTTCGAATCGTTACCTTCATTTTCTGATTTTTGGGGAATTTTTAGAATTTAATTTATTAAATGCTGATCACGTGATTTCATTTTCTGGTACTTTAAATAAATTTATCGTCACATGCATAACAACGAAATAGACAAAAAATATTTTTTTCTTGCTAATGCGGCAGACGATTGGACATTATCCAAAAAATATTAAAACAGTAAAAGAAATGTTCCTCAAACTGCACTATATTAACTGTACTATGTTCTTTAGTATGTCCTATTAGATTTAATTTGAGTATTTTCTTCTACATTATTTTATCTTTAAAAATATCCCTTACGATTTTTTTATAAATATATATATATATATATTTTACATCAATTGTATACATTGATCGTCGTATTTATCATAAATATATATATTTATTTCTTTTGGCATTAATTGCATACATTGACCATTGTATTTAATTTGAATGTACTCCATAGCGAAGTGCGGGTTTTCAGCTAGTCTATATACATGTGCAGAGTCTAATGCGGTGACAAGCATGAATTTCGTTTGATATTTATTTATATATTTTCTACGGGTATGCTATACTTTCGATTTTATATCAACTAGCCCAATGATAACTCAATAAATTGATAAAAAACAACGATAATTTAATTTAGTACAATAATGAGTGCACTCCAATGAATGGTTTGAAGGGGAAAATATCGCCCGAGTTCAAAGTAGTCCTCACCCAACGAGTAGCAGGTGTCATGGTATATATATTCATTTAAATGAATGTTTGTTTTTATAAGTATCACTAATTTCTCAATGATATCTTAAAACAATTTTAAGTTAGTGGGTGTGCCATTTATTAATTAATCAAGGTGTGGTTCCCAACAGGACAACGCTCGTCACTAGAGATCATGTTATTTGGTGTCGTTTCCTTGACCAGTACATAAAAGCTCTTTCATGGCTAACACGATAGCCCGACACATCGTAAATAGAACATAATTTAGATGTAATGGGGTAATATTTACTTCTAATCCGCCAACAAATGCCGTTTAATTGAAACAAAAACCTGTCTAAAAGTATATGCCAGATTGAGTTATCCGTGATTGTTAGACAAAAATTCACTTTTACGCCGGCCTTCACCTCTCCCGATATTTAAAAATAAATAACAGGAGCATTATCGTGTTTAGTTGTTAACAGGGAGTGTGGTCATTTATCTATGTTGTGTACGTTTCAATATTTTTTTAGACATATATCCCGAATTAGCATTTCACAGGCTAATGGCTGTCGTCTTATGCTAAATCAAATGACATTTAAGCATTTCTTCAGAATTTCAATCCTTTTTGTCCTATTTGAAAGTATTAAATCTCGATTTATTTTGTTATTTAGATATCTTTTGAAGGATATCTTAAAAGAACCTCATAGGAACATCATCAACCTCATAAAATGAAGAAACAAAAATAGTCATCCATATTTCAAAGCTATTTCTTTTGATTGAAATTTGAGAGGAGGTTATAGGGTAATGAAAATTTTTATTAGCTGGACACTTTTGCTTAGAGCTCCATCAGAGGTGGATTTGAAAGCAATCATGATTATTTATACAGCGCTATCCTTTATGGCAGAGCTCCGCAACCTTTCATCTTCCACGGCACAACAACGTTTTTTTCGATAATTCCGCGGCACACCACAAGAAAAAGCTTGCAAATATATAAATTACAATAAATACGTATATGATTTTATTAGATAAAAACACACACAACAAAATAGCTCTATGTATCGAGATAATTATAATCATTTAAGTTTTATATAAATCATTTTGAACTGTACACCAACACAAGAACAAAAATATAAAATTTTAGTTTACAAGTAAAAAAACATTTTCTCTTTAAATTTTTATATTAAAATTTGTTTTTTGGTCTTTACTTAAGCCTAATAAATCAAAGTTAATTTAAACATAACTAATTTATTAATGAGATATTTGAGATTGTTTTGATAAATGTGCGTTTTATATTTGGATCTATAATAGAAAGAGCTACAGTTCATGGTAAAGGCCCTTTAAATATGATCGTTTGTCGTTTTCAATTAGGACCAGTGTCGAAAAACATCGTTCGCATAAGTATGTCGTAGAAAATGGGAGCAAAATTGCAATGGCCTTGTCAGAAATTTGTGGATATTCTTTCTTAACTGAAATCCAGAAATATGACGCTCGAGCATACATACAATGTATGGCTAACAACATGTTTTTGCTTTGTGTATAATTTCGACCCAGAAAAATTACATATTAACAAAAAGTTAGAGGAATATTTTACTTAGAAAAATTTCTATTTAATGCGGTGGTTAATTTTTTTATTATCATAATCGATAAAATCACCGCGGCACAGTCAAGATCACTTCGCGGCACACTAGTGTGCCACGGCACAGCGGTTGCGGAGCATTGCTTTATGGCATGCAGCATTTCTGCTGCAGATCAAGAATAAATCACTTCCTCATTCATGTCAGATTTTGATACGAAATAAGCACAAATTCTCAATACGTAAATATGACGTAAATATGAATACAGGATAAAGAGACAATATGAGATCAGAGAAAAAGGAGCATAATGGGAAGATTCTATCTGCAAAGGAAGTTAAAACTAAAAAAAAAGTTAATTTACGTATATATCTGGATAGAATTTTTATCAAGATATATTTTTATTTTAAATTCATATATAATTTGAAATACTACCCTAATTATAATAACATATTCAAGAATTCAAATTCAAACAGCAGAAGCCTCCAGCCAAACATGAAAATGGAATTCTGACGCCACTAAGCCATAGAGAAGAAACGGATCGAAATAATCCCTCATTACAATATTTCATTAAAGTTATTAGATATTTTCCCTGTCCATAGCTATGCATTTAGCTTACTTGAGTTTTCTAAACACCAGTTCCCCGACAACTCTACGTGATCTTTGAGACTTTGCTGGACAAAAGTAAATTCATGAAAGCATTATTACTCCAATCCATATAACTAGATTTCATTCCATGACAAATTCCTTTAAAACTCTGAACTTCAAGCCTTTATAACCAAATACAAGTGTCGAAAGTGTAGATAGAGTCTGCTCGAAAGTTCAAACAAACAAATGTATACATAAAGTAATCATTCTGTTTGGTACTTACATTCTTCCTTTAAAGACATTTTAAAAATGTACTGTAATGTAAAAGCTACCTATTGTTTTCACCCTTTGACTTCCACATAAAGTGATCGCCTAAAAACTTACATCGCTTTCAAAGAAATCACGTACAAATTTTGTATTAAATTTACTGGAAAATGTTCACTTATTATTGAATTTTATATATTTTTAAAATATCTATGAATGTTGAAACTTTCTTTATTAGAAAACAATGGACGATTCAGTTATAAAAATTAATTGTTGTTTGACTGAAGCTAAGATTAGAAATGTATAAAAATTGTCAATGAAAGTCGCGAAATCATTTAATATCTCTATTATACACTGAAGTGCCACCTGAATTAGGGATAGCAAAGCCTATGCAAATTGTGTAGCGCTGCGCATCATGTATGCGCAAGTGAGGGCGCTGTGGTAACTGCATATATAGCGCGTACTAAGGTTGTTCTGAATTAGTTGTTGGAATTGCCAGTATGGGTAAACTGTCTGATTTAGACGCCTTCGATCGCGGACAAATCGTAGGTGCGCGACGCATGGGCCATTCAATTTCCGAAATCGTCAGACAGCTAGGATTTTCAAGGTCGACAGTGTCAAGAGTATGGATGGTGGAAAAAGAACTAGCGATCGGGCAAACTGCAAAGGACAATTAGCCTTGACAGTGCGTGGTGAGAGACGGCTCAAGCGTATTGTACGTAGTCAGCGAAGCCAAACATTAGCTCAAATTACCACCCAGTTTAATGACGGTGCCAGTCGTACAGTCAGTAAACGGACTGTGCAACGCTCGCTTCACCGTATGGGTTTCGGGTGTGGTCGACCTACGAGAGTACCATTGCTCTATACTCGCCATCGGGCTGCACGTCTTGCCTGGACAAGAGAGAACAGAGACTGGAGTGTAGAGGACTGGAAACGAGTAGCATGGAGTGATGAGTCTCGATTCCGACTACTTAACGCCGACGGGAGGCTGAGAATATGGCGTCAGGCTCATGAAGCCATGGATCCTGCATGCCTGGCTGGAACTGTACAAGGGTATGGTGGCTCAATCATGGTCTGGAGTGTTTTTTCGTGGCACAGTTTGGGATCTTTGGTGCGTGTACCAACCTCCCTCAATGCAACTCGGTACGTAGAGTTGCTGGGTGATCACCTCCATCCGTTTATGCTGTTCTGTTATCCGCACGGTAATGGAGTTTTCCAGCAAGACAACTGTACCTCTCACAAGTCCCGGTTGGCTACTGGCTGGTTGGATGAGCATTCCTCTGACTTCTCTGTCATGAATTGGCCACCTAGAAGCCCAGACATAAATCCTATTGAGCATCTTTGGGATGTTTTGGAACAAGGCGTGAAAGGCCATCACACAGCACCAAAGAACCTTACTGAATTATATACAGCTTTAGCCAATATTTGGCAAGCCATTCCCGTGGAACGTTTCCAGAAACTTGTTGAATCTATGTCTCGTCGTGTGGCAGCCGTTATCAAGGCCAGAGGAGGCCCAACTCGTTACTAGGTAGGTATCCCTAATTCAGTGGCACTTCAGTGTACTTTTAAATGCTACACTTATTTGCGCTTGATCCATGGTAATTATTTTGAACCTTCAATATAATTCCATAATTTTTATTCTAAAATCATCAAGTTCGCAAGTGTTGCATCACGTAAAATATACATTAGATAATGCTATAGATAGGTAATAGCACAACTTCTTGAATAAAATTTCTAAATAAATCTTAATTAGCGAAAAATTTAAATTGAGTGACTGAGTGATCCTACACGGTGTAAGAAATTAAGAGAATTTCCTGACTTGGTCGATTATCTCTAGAACTACTGTACCGATTTTGATGAAATTTGATATGTACATACATTGATGCAATACAAAACAAATAACCATTCAATAATTGTAATACACACGCATGATCGTGCGTAACACTCGTTGGAGTCGGAAGGTATGAAACAGCAGTTGCAGAATAAACAAAAAAATGGGTTAATAGATGGGTTAATAGGGTGTATGGTCCCCTCTTACAGATATACAGGTCTCGCAGCGTGATTTCATACTTGAAATAAGGCAGTTTATCATTTACTGTGTCAATTGGTCCCACTCTTTCAGCAACGCTGTTTTCATTCCCTGTATGGTTCTCGGAGGGGGGTATCGAGTTGCAATTGCCCTCCCCAGGGCGTCCCAGACATGTTCTATAGGGTTAAGGTCTGGAGATCTGGCTGGCCAATCCATCCGGCAAATATCCTCACTCTCTAGAAATTCGTCGACCAGAAGAGCTCTATGTGGCCTCGCTTTATCGTCCATTAAAATGAACTCAGGGACAACTGCACCCCTGAAAAGGCAAACATAGGACTCCAAGACCTCATCCCTATACCTCACACAATTCACAGTGCCTCTTTCAAAGACATGGAGAGGTGTGCGGCCATCCAACATGATACCTGCCCAGACCCTTAAACCTCCTCCACCATAATGGTCGATTTCGCGGACATTGGAGGGTAGGTAGCGGGGTCCCTGGTTCTCTCCATATGAACGCATGGCGAGAATCGGTGTTTAGGCTGAACCGGGACTCATCAGTGAAGAGAACGGTCGCCCATTGATCCATACTCCAATCTCTATGCTCTCTGCACCATGATAAACGGATTCTCCTGTTCGTAGAAGTGAGCGGGACGAAAACAGCAGGTCTTCTTGCAAACAACCCTCTCTCATGAAGTCTTTTGGAATCAATCACCCTTGATACATGGGTTCCTGTGACTGCATACAAGTCACGAGAGAGCTGAGAAGCTGTAGCACTCCTGTTACGCCTCGCTATAATCGACAAATGGTGATCTTCTCTGGCCGCCGTGGCTCTTGGACGACCTTGCCCAGGCTTTCTCTCGATGGATCCGGTATCCTGGAACTGTTTCCATAAGTTACACACGACGCTGGACGTTAAATTGAACTCTCTACAAATTTGGACTTGAGATTGGCCTGCTTCTAGCCTCCCCACAATTCGCCACCTCATTCCATCATCTAAACGTTGGTGGTTACTCATTTTTACTGTTACAATTTGAAATTAACCGATTGCTGCAAAATAACACCATCTATTAACCCATTGTTTTGTTTATTCTGCAACCACTGTTTTATACCTTCCGACTCCAACGAGTGTTACGCACGATCATGCGTGTGTATTACAATTATTGAATGGTTATTTGTTTTGTATTGTATCAATGTATGTACATATCAAATTTCATTAAAATCGGTACAGTAGTTCTAGAGATAATCGACCAAGACTGCAAATTCTCTAAATTTCTTACACCAGTGTATATCAATTATGGGCGTATTTTTGTTTCGTCTCTGCTTAAAGCAAATATAACATATCTACATGAAAAACATCTGCGGTATAAATCAAGTATGTGCTTTAAGGTTGACTACACTATATACTCGAAGATGAATGTAATGGTTCCGTTGGTATTCAATTTTACTGTCTTAAAGTATGATCTACGAGATCATTTGTCAGAAGTTAATTGAGATAACAGTAACAACCGTTAAAGTTATCGTAAGATACTTAAATGATGTATTTTACATTGCATGTTATTTTAGGACTCATTTTAGGATCAAATTGTAGACAAGGCGATCGATAAATTACTTGAAGAAAAAATGAACTGAAACTTTTATCAGTTACTAGTTATTCTTTGTCATTATACATCTATTGTTTGTTGCATGATGAGATATTTATTTACCTTTATGAAGTTATGTTTAAAGCCGTTGAGGTGAAAAATTCTTAACGAATAGCTTTATATATATATATATATATATATATAAATATATATATATATATATATACATATATATATATATATATATATATATATATATATATATATATATATATATATATATATATATATATAGTGTGTGTATGTGTAACATGATGGGCCCCAAACCCAAGAGGACCGATGAAATCAAGGACCCACCATGTCACAACGAAGAATTAGAAGAATTGTAGTAGTCGAGGCCAGGAGCAAAGACGTCAACAGATGAGTTTCGTTAAAAGATTTATTTAGGCAAGCGACACATCTTCTCGGGGCGACAGAAATTGACAAAAGCTCGAGAAGTTACAACATGTTTGTTGGGCGACAGAAGTCCGAGGAGTGCGTACTTCTACATGTCCCAGGGTCTTTTATAGACTGTTTGAGGTCGCTCGTCATGTGATCTTGAATAGGAATAATAATTGGCTAGCTCTGACTCTGGTGTCAGATGTGACGTACTATATGCACGATTATGCGTGATTTTAAAGGTGATACGCAGATCTTTGTTCTTAAAATCGGAAACGAAATCAAATCAAACGCCCAAGGAAATTTAGAATAAACTAGAATCTGAAAAGGATATAGAGTTTTTACAGATATAAATATGCCAGTATAAATATGCCATATAAATATACAGATATAAATATGCCAGTTACCGCTAATTGAGTAAAAGAAATTTATATAACATTAAATCTTCAGTACACTTTCTCGAAACTTACAGAAGAGTAGACAAGATAAAAGCGTTGAATCTTCGCTGGAAGCTAACAATTCCAGCACCTAAGAACTTTTCTTTAACATGGAGGAATTCAGGTACAATAATTAATTACAATATAACAATTATTAACAAGTAGCATACGACCTTAAATTTCCCTCCCTCTAAGGACCTCGTCTTAAACCAGCCGAGACTAAATATTTCCACAAAGAGAATCACCTGTTCAAAAATAGTCAACCGATCGCATCAAAACCAACTTTAGAACAGAACTTTTTATTCCAGACGGGAAACAAAACCCGTGTTGCCACACCGCTCAACCAAACAATTTTCCAACAATTGACCGAAGAGCAGGATTTGTTACTTACTCCATGGTAGACGCGTGAACGTGCTAAACCATTGTTTTGATTTATCGTAGACTCCAAAACATCGCTTGCTGGCGATAACACGCCAAGTTGGCCCCAAAATTGTAACATTGCCCCCTCCTCTAAAAGATTGAACGTCCCGGACAGTCCTTACACTAACAACTACGGTCCTAAAATGCTACTACTGTATACAACTTTACATAAATAAACATAAAACATATATCATTATAAACTAAATAAATAAACATATAAGAATAACAGTTGCAACATTAATAAAAAAATATAAATGGATAGCCTGGATCTACTTGGCAACAGCCTACGAGCCGTGACCCGGGTATCCTCAATTACTTCAGGACCCACTCACGTCCCATGGTAAGGAGCGAACCGGTCGTAATGCACGACCTTCGCTTTGCTGTTCGCAGATTTGCGAATTCGCTCAACGACGTCGTTGATTCTTTTGACGACGACGAAAGGACCGCTCCAGTGAGACTGTATCTTGGGAGATAAACCTTTCCGCTGAACGGGGCTCCATAGCCAAACTTTGGTTCCTTCCTGGAACTGATGATCCGTCGCTGTCGCGTCGTACTGCCTCTTCATTCTGTCGCTGGCCACGTTGATCCGCTCCCGGGCAAGGTGGTGCATTCCTTCCAGTCTGTCCTGGACATTGCGGACATACTCCTCCGTTGAAGAGGAGGCATCAGGGGGGGGGGGGCAGCCAAAAAGGAGGTCCCACGGCAGTCGTAGATTCTGTCCAAACAGCATTTCAGCGGGAGTGTGTCCTGTTGTTTCGTGGACGGCGCTGCGATACGCCAATAAAAATAAAGGCAGGTGGCGGCCCCAGTTTTTCTGGCTCCTAGAAACTAATAAGGAAATGTGATTAAGAATGGTTCGATTAAAGCGTTCGACCATACAATCCGACTGGGGGTGTAGAGAAGTGGTTCTGGTTTTCTCGATCCCCAATAGTCGACACATTTCAGTGAAGATTGCTGACGTGAAATTAGTCTCCTGATCAGAGTGTATCTGCATGGGAGCTTCGAATCTGGAGACCCAATTCTGAACTAAAGCTTCAGCTACGGTGACTGCCTCTTGATCAGCTATGGAGTAAACTTCCGGCCACTTAGTAAAATAATCCATGGCAACAAGCATGTACTTGTTGCCATCATTGGAACGTGGAAGAGGTCCCAGGATGTCGATAGCAACGCGCTCGAAGGGGGCACCTACGTTGTACGTTGCAACTTCCCTCGGCTACGTCTCTGGGGTGCCGAGCCTGTGACGCCGTGGACTCCAAAACATTGCTTGCTGGCGATAACACGTCAAGTTGGCCCCAAACTCGTAACAATATATATATATATATATATATATATATACACTAGCTAAAATACCCGCATTTCGCTATGGAGTACATTCAAATTAAATACAACGGTCAATGTATGCAATTAATGCCAAAAAAAAATAAATGTTTATATATATATATATATATATATATATATATATATATATATATATATATATATATATATATATATATATATATATATATATGATAAATAAGACGATAAATATATACAACTGATGTAAAAAAAAATATATATATTTATAAAAAAATAGTAATGGATATTTTTATAGACAAAATAATGTAGAAGAAAATATTCAAATTAAATCTAATAGGACATATTAAAGAATATAGTTCAGTTAATATAGTACAGTTTGAGGAACATATCTTTCACTGTATTTTAATATGTTTTGGATAATGTCCAATCGTCTGCCGTATTAGCAAGAAATTTTTTTTTGTCTATTTCGTTGCTATGCACGTGACGATAAATTTATTTAACGTACCAGAAAAAGAAATCACGTGATTAGTATTTAATAAATTAAATTCTAAAAATTAATCTTTAAAAATTCACCAAAAGTCAGAAAATGGAGGTCAATTCGAAAAAGATTTCATTTTAAAGAAATTTTTATGAACTTTCTCAAGATATAAATTTTATAACCCTCAGAGTATTATTTTAAATGCAAACTTAAAAAAAGTTACAAAAACAGCTTAAAAATTTAATTTAAAAAAATCTAAGAAGAATTTTTAAAAAATCTCTCTTAGTGCACCCCTACACTATAAGAAGAATCGTCATGCAAAATTTCAGCCCTTTAGGTCCAGCGGTTTGGTCTGTGCGTTGTATGTCAGTCAGTCAGTCAGTCAGTCAGTTACGGAACTGTTTTATATATATAGATTAGAAATAAAATTAAAAATTTTTCAATCCATCTTCTTGTTATTCTTCGATTCCTTTATGTGTATTTACTTCGTGTTTATTAATTAACGTACATTTTTATTATGAATGTATTAATTTAACAATGCAACATTTTTAGTAGTAAGTTAAGGAAACAAGCATCATTCATCCTTAGTTTTAATATAGTTTAAAGCTTAACATATTTCAATAAAAAGATTATAAAGAGATTCAAAATTATAAAAAAATAAATTATTTAATTATAAAGAGATTTAAAGTCAAAGTTTCAACTTAAATGAGATTATCTCCCAATGGTCATGTGATACATCGCATTGTAGACATCGTCATAAATATCTGTTGTAAATCTGATATAACAAAAACTTTATTCATATCTTTTATTATTTGAACTTTCAAGGGTTATTTATCTATCTGAACTTCTTAAACTCTCAAGCCATCGTTCTACGGCAACTTTGAGCTATTTTAATATTTCTTATTTAAGCGAATAAATGTATATGTACTTGTATTTTGACAGATAAAAACACATTTTTTAAATAGATTAAAAATATTTTTTATTGTCTTATATTTGATTGAAAAGATAATCAGTCACTTTGCTTCTTATTTTATGTGATGTAATAACTAATCAGGATTCCTATTAGGTAGCAAAGGTGGTGCTTAAAGCAGCGAAATCGTGGTTTAAAAAAAATAAAAAAAAAACTTCTTAAAACTGAAACATCAAGGACAATTTTCTATAATTAATTCAACAAGCATCCAACATGCTGAACTCATTTGAATTACGCTTTTAAACTCCAGTAGATCTAAATGAAGCCAAATCTTAAAGTTGAAAAGTACCCACCGCCCACGCCCGAAAGTTTGAAATATGTCTCCCTCTAACTTGACTTTTAATCACCCGCAATTGCTCCATAATACGGTCAGGGCGTAACGGTCAAATACCACGCCTGCCTTCTTTTTGTTCCTCTCTTGTACATGTTTGGGTCTCCTTTTCAAACAGTAATTGTTCACTTGAAAAGAAGTGAATAACAAGACTGAAATATGCGCATATAATTAGCACCCTTGTTCACATCACTTAAAAACCTTTTGAAAAACGAATTTTCAACAAAGAAACATTTTATAATGGGAAATCTAAAATTACATGATTAGGGGTTTTAAATCTTGGTCAGATTAAGTATAACAGGCTAAACGAGAGAAAAGGTTTTAAATAAAATTGGGCTTTGGATCAGAAAAAGTTACAGTTCGGCTTTACGTACATACTCAGTATTAAGAGGTAGTAATAATAAAATTTCTGAGGTTGAAGGTTCGTGACCTGTAACACTTATTCCTAACTATTATGATGATTTATGCTTTTGGCCAAGGGTATTGGTATGTTTGATTACATTCTTCGAAAGGAAAATGATAGTTATCTAATATCGGATACATATCAGCAGAGACTATATCACAAAAAATTCGCTTAGAAACATTTTGTCTTTGTGTTTCTAATAATCACGATTTAGAAGTTTTCTTTCACTGCAAATTTTCTTTCTCTGTGCATTTATCTAAATGTGTTGCGCATTCATCATTTGATATGTACACTATTACGACTATGTTAACATCATTTTCTATGTACACTATTACGACTATGTTAACATCATTTGATATGTACACTATTACGACTATGTTAACATCGTTTAATATATACACCAGGGGTGTCAAACTCAACGGCTTACTTGGGCCAAACAAACAAGGTTTAACTATAGGTGGGCAAAAAAAAACAAAAAAAAAATAATAGAAACGTAGGTTTTTTTACAGTATACAGTCGAACCCCGTTATAGCGAACCTGGGATATAACGAACTCCCGGATATAACGAACGAAATTTTTGGTCCCGCCGTTTTCCTATTCTATTTAATGCTAATTTACCCTTTTATAGCGAACCTCCGAAATGTTAAGAATCGGCTATAACGAACCTTTTTTTTCAGTCGACTGATTTTTTTTATTTAATTTTTCCGCAGTTGTGAAAACATGACTTCGACTCTGATTTCATATGGAAATGTATGTCAGCTAGTGAAACACGGAGTAAATCAGCGATAAGTTGTTTATTTAAGGGTAGAAACATCTGCATTCTCTTCCTTTTACGATAGCCACTCTGCAGTTGTAATCCCGCCAGTAATTCGGTAAGCGAAACCACAGTAAGAGGAGGGAGGGGAGGGGAAAGGTTCACCAAACGCTCGAGGAGAACAAGTAAAAGCATGGACAGTATAGCATATGCGCACCCGAGAACAAGGGGAAAGGTCAGCTCAGTTTCGAGCCGGAAGATTCATTTCCACACGCAGGTGGAAGGGAAGCCATTTCATCTAATTCACCTATTTGAGTGTTTATCACAAGTTAAAAATTCGCTTTTAAGAAATCATTAGGTACATCATATCGAGCAAGCGTAAAGCATTCTGCATCGAAGAAAAAATAAATATCATATAAGAGAAATACAAAATGGAGGTAGCCAAATTGACATTTGCCGAAAAAAAGATTTCTCGAAATCTACACTATGGAAAAACAGAGAAAGCATACTTTCTGCTTTCGACAAAAATTTGAACTCCCCCAAAAAATTAAGAAAAGCTGACCATCAAGAAGTGGAAGAAGCTTTATTAAAATGGTTCAGCATTCAACGAAGCCAAAATGTACCAATTTCTGGGCAAATGCTTCAGTCAAAAGCTGATGAATTTGCCAGTAAATTTGGAATTCCATTTTCGTGTTCTAATGGATGGTTAGACAGATTCAAGAAGCGGAACAACATATCTTCCGGAAAAATTGTCGGAGAATCGGGAGATGTTTCAACATCCAACATCGATACGTGGAAAGAAAATATTTGGAATGACATCTCTAGTGAATATGACGAGAATGACATATTTAATGCTGATGAAGCTGCACTGTTTTACAAGATGACACCAAACCAGACATTAAAATTTAATGGAGAGAAATGTAATGGCGGAAAATTGTCGAAAGACAGAATCACATTTCTTGTGTGTGCCAATATGAGTGGAACTGAACGTCGTAAGCTTCTAGTAATTGGAAAATCTAAACACCCCAGATGCTTCAAAAATATCAAACGGCTTCCTGTTTCTTATGAAGCCAACCATAAGGCGTGGATGACTAAGGAACTGTTTGAAAAAGAATTTCGAAAGTGGGATCGTGAACTTTCAGCTAAAAAACGGAAAATTCAACTTCTGCTTGACAATTGTAGTGCACACAAAAACGATAAACAGTTACAATCAATTAGAATTGTACTCTTTCCCCCGAATGCAACTTCTGTAGTACAGCCTATGGACCAGGGTGTCATCAGAAGCCTTAAATGTCATTACAGGAAGCAGCTCGTTTTACGAATTTTAGAAGGATATGATAAAAATGTAAAATATGACGTTTCTCTTCTTGATGCACTTATAATGCTCGAAAAATCTTGGCGGCTTGTTACAGATTCTACAATTAGAAAATGTTTTCGACATGCTGGCCTAGCAAAGAATGTTGAAGAAGAAGATGGTGAAGATTTACCTATCGCGATGTGGATAGAAAAACACAATATTTCCTCATTCTCGTATTGTGACATGCAATTGTTCGAAACATTTGATGATGAAATCATTACATGTGAAAATCCGACTGATTAAGATATTGTGGAAGAAATTAAAATGAATCATTCTGAAATCGAAGATTCTGCATCTGATGCTGATGAAGAGGGGCACATAAATGATGAAATTCCCACCATCTTAGATGCTAAAGCAGCAATGCGTGTAATTAATAAGTTTTTTTCCACACAAACAGTGGAAGAAAGAGTGTTGCAGTCATTTGACGTACTGGACAAAGAAATTCATATAATGTTTTTGAAATCGGTATCACGTCAGGAGAAGATTACCGATTATTTCTGTAACAAAACAGTGAGCAAGAATTAAAGGTAAAATGAATTTATATCCATTTGTCTTTCATTTTTAATTAGTTTAATTAGTATTGTATCAGTTTAATGTTATCGATTTTAGTCAATTTAATTCATTAATGGTCATTTTTAATAGATTTTATCGTTTTTTAATACATCATTATTGAATACACATAGCAACTAATGAGTTATACATTTTGTGAACATTTTTCTTAACGGTTCGGATATAGCGAACCACCGGATATAGCGAACCAAACCTTTGGTCCCTTGAAGTTCGTTATAACGGGGTTCGACTGTATTACCTAATTACAGTATATTCAACATAAATATACACATTTTGTTTAATAATAGAAAAAAAAGAGTATAATTAAACAAACACTTAGCGAATTCTTCCTATCGAATTATAATTCTGCGTCGGTTATTTTATTATATATTATTGTATGCCAATATATTGGTCTGGCCGCAAAAATGTTCGTCGCGGGCAGCGAGTTTGACACCCCTGATGTACACTATTACGACTGGGATCTTAACAGTTTTTGATTTCCAGTTTTTTTTATGCAGCATTGGCTATACTATAAATGTTGTTATTTTGACCAAGTTCATTTATAGATAGCATCGATGTCTACTCTTTCAGATTTAACAAAGCACTGTATATTACACTTTTTGACGTTAGATTTACATCTGCTGGATATACATCTGCTGGTTCCTGTTGCTATTGATATGAATAAAGGTTACAACTAAACATTTGCTAAGTATACAATTAAACAAAAATCATGAAATAAATGTTTATTGTATTTATTTAGGAAAATTTTAATTAACGTAATATGTATCTGTATACCACTTGACAAACTTACGTTATAAATCATTGTTGTAAAATTGTCATAAATTTTTCAGAAACTGTGGTGCAAGTTTTTATGGTATAGACAAATACAGCGTTCCGAATTTCATCAAAAATGTCCAAACACAACTTACCTTACACATACTGCTTCCAGATTGTTTTCCTTTTCTATAAAAAAGATTCAAGGCTGTGGTACAGATGATCACTGTTCTGTTGATTCAGCTTTCGCTAATCGTTAACATAACATGTGACACTTTTACATAAATTTCGCCTTATTATGGATATATACAACGAATTTTAAAAATCCAGTATTTATAATCAATAGTCAATAATTTGAATATTTGTGGACAGGATAAGTCACCTTCGAAATAGAAAAAATACCGACGAAATACATTAAATATCTTCTGGTTAACTGTGTTTTTGTACATACAATATTTTTCAGTTTCTCGCATGTTGTTGTTCTCACACGAACACAAACTTAAAATATTAAGTTCCTTTTTTTAATTACAGCAATTATTGGGTGGAGGAATTAATCTTTTATACAATAATTTCTAACAAAAAATTTAAATTCCATTTACGACATTTGATATCAATGCTCAGTAGCACACTAAACAGATTTTTACGATGTACACACTAAAAGTTTTTTTTTTCCAGTCATGATAATTGTCTTAGTATTGCCCTTCAAAGTAATGAAATTCACGATTATATAGTTTCATCAGCAATAGTAATATTTGCACCCAAATAAGTATGTGTTTGACGTACAAAATATAATTAGCACGTTATTTATTAGCTTAAATTACATATTTTTTCATTTCATATTTATCCCTCAAAATAAGATTAGTGGAGTACGACTTTGCAAAAGCTTAGAAATGATAAATTGTTGAGAATATCCCCTTTGACCTTGTTACCCTTTTGATATTTCTGGTTGTAAAAGTATGCTGTCAAGATTCGTAACTAACTCATATTTTAAAACAGACAGCCCTTTTTAGCACTGGTGACACACCTGTCACACGAAAATTCTTTTGAAAAGATGAAGATCATCTTTGTGTTATCTACTATAAGATTAATTTGCCCATTTTGCTGTCATCTTAAATGCAACTGACGGGAAGAACAAAGCTAATTCTATTAAAAGATTCTTCAACGACCTAGTTCTTGACATAAAAACCAAAAAGTGGTTTATAAATGACCATTAAAACTTTGAAACTATGCGTTTTACATAATTTGAATAAGTGGATTATAATAAATAACTCAGCAATGTCTTCTCATTTAAATAAGTGGATTATAGTAAATAACTCAGCAATGTCTTCTCAATTTAGATTCATTACTCCAGAGTTAACAGGAACTGATCTATGGATTAAAATTTAAAAGCCTTAAATGACTCTATGCTTATTTTTGTTGCAGATATTTTTGTGTACATTCTAAGATGGGACCCAAGAAATATTAAAAAATTGCAGTTCTAGCAAAGCTTTACGCCTAAGTGTTTCAATTTATTTAAGAAATTATATGATGGTCATTCAAATTTCTTTTAATAGTTGTGTTACATATGCTCTGAATAATCAGTGATTCATGACCTTTGTGACTGCAGGGGTAACTTTGTGACACATGGTAATTTTTTCGTATTTCGGATCTTGCGCCCATGATACTGGGTTGGCAAAGAACAGCGCCAACAGCTTGTCCGACATACAGAGACACCTAGTGGTCAGTGTCCGAAGCTTCTGCGTGCCATTTGTCTTCACTGGCCAGTGTATTGTTCAAACCTGTTGTCAAGCTATTGATTCAAACTTCGGAAACTTTGTGTGCTGAAGGCTAACACCTTATACAACCAACTACCACAGGTAATTATTTTTTATTGTCAATATGTTGGTTAGATTGTGGAGCAATATAACTTTTGTGTAGTGATATTTTTGAGAGATATGAGAACATAACCTAAATATCGAAAGGTAACGGGGTTACTTTGTGACACATTGACATTGTCACAAAATAACCCACAAAGTCGACCCACATCCTCCAGCCGCTCTGTGTTGCATTTTTCTGTCCTCTTATATACCACTGGAGAGAAAGAAGTATTGACAATCTGAATAAAAAAACTACCCGAAAGAGCAGAATGTGCCGAAAGACGAATTTCTTCATCGTCTCAAGTCAAAGATATAGATAAGTTATCCAATATTTGTAATAGGTATACCATGCGATCATAATTAAACTTTGCCTATTCAGAGCCCTCTGTAGCTGTAACTAAAAGGCGGATTGAGCTGAAATTTTGCAGATAGACAATTCAAAGGATGCGCTGAAAGATTCCGAAAACAAAAAGTTCAAAAAATGTCTGCTAGAGAGTGCATTACAGTCTAAAAAAATGCTTGAAAAGTCATGCAATAAATAACTGTGCACAGTAAAAAAGTCATTTAAAACTTTTATTTTTACATTCTCAAGCATTATGATGTTTAAAACTGTTATTCTTACATTTTGAAGCATTATGACGGTACAAAAGTTGATAAATGTGGCACTGGAAGTGAAGATTGGTTTGTTGGTGTTTTATGGCGCAAGGTCCAAAATAGGACATGCTGCTCCAAACACATGGTGCAAGTGAAGAAGAAAACAATCTGATTTGCATAAGCATACGAATTCAAAGTGAATTCTGGGTATAAAAAGGATGAGATCGAGTGCCATTCCTTCAGTTACGATGGCAATTAAATTACAAGAACGTGCGTTAATCGTAAAACTTTTTTATCAAAACCAGGAAAATGCTGTTGCAGCTCTTCGCGAATTTCGACGTCAAAAGAAATTGCGTCGGGGTCCAATGTCTCCACAAGGTGTGAGAGACATGATATTGCGATTTGAAAACACTGGGTGTTTAAGCGTTCAACGTGGCAGAGGGCGAAAGCCTATCAGCGAAGAAGTCGTTTCAGAAGTAGTAACGGTCGTTGTCGAACAGTCATTGACAAATGATCATGGAGTCGGCAGTGCACGTGCAGTGTCACGACAATTAGACGTACCGTATAGCACAGTGTAGAAGATCCTGAGAAAAATAGTGAAATTTTTTCTGTATAAGATCAGCCACAACCAGCAACTGCTTCTTACCGACAATGACCGTCGCTTATCTTTTGCCCTGACTTTTCTTGCCCGAATGGAAGTCGATTACTCCTGGCCATGGAACATTCATTCTCTGGAGTGACGAGGCTCTTTTTTATCTGAACGGAACATTGAACACCCAGAATTGTCGAATTTGGGCCTTGGAAAATCCACGTGCCTTCTACACAATTCCGCAGTACTCACCTAAAGTTACCGTCTGGTGTGGGATCACTTCCCAATTTATCCTTGGACCATTCTTTTTCGAAGAACTTAAAGATGATGGCCCTATCACATGTTCTGTAACAGCCCTCAGATATCGTGACATGCTCAGCAGTTTCGTTTTACCTCAATTCCAGCAGCGACAATGCTTTGAGTCTATTACTTTTATGCAGGATGGTGCCCCTCCACATAATGGCCTCTGTATGCGGAAGTTTTTGCGACAACATTTTACAGATGACAGGGTGATTAGCCGATCGTTTCTCACTCCTTGGCCGGCCCGTTCTTCCGATCTTACTCCGTGGGATGTTTGGTTATGGGGCCATTTAAAGAACGTTGTTTATAGGGGGAATGTTACAACTTTGGCTGATCTGAAGGACCGCATAACATTTTATGTTCGACAGATTACTGGCGACCAGCTGCGGTCCGCTGTCGAACACGCCGTGCATCGCCTGCACATTTAACATACTAATGAGGAAGACCACATTGAACAATTTTCTTTACATCGCTAGTCATTGTGTAACAAATAAATTATGCTTGAATTGGAATTTGTAGCTTGTTTAAATTATTTCCATGTAATGCGTCCCCTAGCGGACATTTTTTGAACTGCTTTTAAACTGCTTTTGAACTGTTTTTAAAACTGATCGGCTGGCACAGGAAAAAACTTAAAATCCGTCACAAGTAACCCCATCTTATGGTACCATTTGTTTATTACTTAACGGAACCTTCTTTTTTGTCTGTACAGATCCTAACTGTTTGGCGTAAACCCTAGTTAACAGGTTGCTCCTAAGATGTCTATTCACAGGGAGGATTGTTCACCAAGGTATGGACAAAAATCGTCGCATCAAGTCACCCGTTATATCTTCCAAAAACTTCCATTGAAGTTCTGCGGGGTGAAAATACGAGTATACTGGACATGACCTGGGGAATATTGGAGAAACTGTATGACCGTGCAGATATGGTTTGACCAATTTTTATCAAAAAATCTCTGCACAAGATCAGCGTGATCACGAGGTGTATAACCGTCTTGGACGCCAGTATCTCTATTTAGAATTTTAGAACTATATTGTGAGAAGCACTGTGTCACAAAGATGCCCGCGATATTACTTAGCATTCAAAGGTTCTGCCACATTCAGCAAAGGACAATGTTCTGTCAGTTAAACATAGACCACCGAACACAGCCGCCTCCACAGTTCTTGTATTATAGTTCATAGATGATACCATGCAAGATGGATCTATATTTTTATGGTGCTAACTTAAAATATGCACACGATCATCTGCAAAACGCAATGAAAAACATGATTCACAAACATAACCTTATTCAAATCCTCTATGGTCCAGTTTGAACCCTTATTGCCCCAGGAAAGTCTTTATTGCCGTTGAACTGTGATTAAAAAAAGATATCGTATTGGGCGACTGCTTTTATAGACCATAGAAGGGAGCGGGTGACCACAAGATTAAACTCTTTCAATTTTACATGGGAAGGCAGGCTTTGAACACTGATTTGTCTTTTGGCTCATACAAGTCTCCAAACATGGCACTCATACCTGACATCTAATTTCCACTGTCTTTTTACAATTTTGCTAGAGGTTCGTTGGTTACCTTTTGACATCAGTACTGCTACTCCTTAACTACATAAGTTCTTGAGCAATCCAAATGAAAATCCAAATGAATATTGTTTGAAACGAAATGTCATATTTCCATGCTACCATTCCAGAGGACTATGCCGTTATCTCTAGGCATCATAAGGATAATAATTAACTAATGAAGACTAGAGAACGATAAAGCTTTCGTTAAAAAAATTATATTATTACTCAGTGTTTAATAGATTCAGTGTATCATTAGCTGGTTCTATTGTAACAAAATACCAGGTGCGTCATAAATTCGTGCAAAGTTCAAAAATTCGTAATAAAAGAAGTAATGCTCGGAAAAATTTTCTGTTTGCGCCAATAGGATCAGAGGGACATTGGATTTTTTTTTCATGTAAAAAAAAAAAAATACATGTAAAAAATTTCATGTAAAAAAGTTTCCAAAAGTAACCGAAAGAGGGCGCTCACACGTTATATTGAGATGTTTCATGCAAATCAGGCTATCAATAAAATACCTGGCTGGAATGGATCCGCCATTCGAAGCCGGCAGCATGCTTTCTTTACCAGATCGAGTGTTGGTGGTTAAACTTTTCTACAAGAATGGTGAATCCACAACTGTTGCTTTGCGAAAGTTCCGTACGGAGAAAGGACTGAAGGCGCAAAAAAGGCCCATTTCATTGAATGAGATACTGAATTCAGTACGACGTTTTGAGAAAACGGGGAATTTGGAGGATCGTCTACGAAGTGGCAAACCATCCTTGAGCGCGGACCGTCCAACTGACCCGTCCATACTGTATTCACCGACGTAGATTTTCTCCCAGCAGGCACAACTGACATCGGACTCGGTAGGCCTTCAAGTGAAGACGTCATAACATCCGGAGCTGAACAACTGGAATTGCCTTCTCCTAGCACACCAGTTAAAAAACACATGCATATCAGGTTGGATGATAAAGCTGGCGAGGTTTCAACCAACTCTAATGATGACACGCCGGTTAAGAAGGTCCGATTTGATGACGCTAATTGTGCCACTCCTGGCTACTCTTGGATGACAATTGACAACGGGGCCTCTTCATTTCATGTTTCACCTGAAATTTTAATGTCTATTCCAAAAGTTAAAGAAAGCGCGAAAAGGACGAATAGGAAGAGGGGGAAGACCGCTGTCATAACAGATTCCCCATACAAAAAAGAGTTAGAAACCGCTTTTAAGGAAAAAGAAGAAAAGAACTTTGCTAAAGAAGAAAAAGCAAGTATAAAAATATTTAAGAAAGAGAATAAAATCTAGAATGGAAAAAACAAGGGAAAATGCTTGAAGATAAATGGAAAAAAAAAGGAGCTGAAGAGAGAATCCAAAACTAACGAGAGTGATTATGGGGATTGTTCTGACTGCGAGTGTTTATATTGCGGTGGATTTTACTCAAAGTCAGTTGAAGGTTGGGTCACTTGTTCCATATGCAAAAAATGGGCACACAATTCATGTGCGGCAATAGATAGCGAAGATGATGAGGCTGCCATAGTGTGTGAATTTTCTGAATAGGCTTAAGAAAAGGACACAATCAATGAAAACTGTAACCTTAATTAAACCTTTATAATCACTTAAAACTAAATAAATATAGAGCAAAATTATTTTTTCTGAATTTCCACTAGTTTATATGTTTTTATAATTAATTGTTCTTACCACCCCGTTCTGCCCCGTGTCTGGGGCAGAACGGGGCAAATGACAATTTTTTGTAATTGAAAAAAAAATATTTTTCTTAATTTTCTTAAAATATTATTGTATTTTTATGATTACAACATTATAATGTATTCATAGAAAAATTTGCAGCTCTCTTAATTAACACTTTAGTATTTTTAAAGCACAATTTCAACTTCGTACCCCGTTCTACCCCGGGTTCCCCTACCTTGTGCTGGTGGCAATGTTTGACATCTGTTACTTTAAAATAAATGCCCAGTCTCGTGTTATTGTGATCTGTTTGATTTTCCGTTTGTGTTTGCCTGATTTGCATAAAACGTCTCAGTACGACGTATGAGCGCCCTCTTTCGGTTACTTTTGGAAACTTTTTTTTTTAACATGGAAAAAAAATCCAATGTCCCTCTGATCCTATTATGAACAGAAAATTTTTCTGTTTGAGCCAATAGGAGCATTACTTCTTTGCACGAATTTATGACGCAGTATTTCTTATACACTGCTGGCCAGGTGGATGGCCGAATGGCTAGAGCACTGGCAATTGGTTCAGATCCTGTGGGTTCGAGTCCCGCTATTGGCATGGATGTTCGTAGCGTTCGGAATCGGCTTTAAAATGTATATCATGGTCTAATTACCCCTCGTGTAGCAAAAAGTTGACCGTAGCGCTTGAAATCAAACCAAATCTTATACACTGCGCAATTGATTTGAAAAATTCAAGGTAAAGTACATTATGATAAAACTAAATAAAAGTATCTCATTGAAAAATGTAGTTCTATACAATACAACTTCATTATTTGTAAGGAAAGACTGAAAATGTTTCTTGTATAAATAAGCACGTTTCACGGAAGTTAGTTTTCCCCTTTGGCCAAATCCTGCATAAGCAAAATACATAAAATATTATAAATATTCAGTAAAAATGCAAAAAAGTTAAGAAAACAAGGAATAATTATCATAGCGTTTTAAACCTCGAATGATGGAACTCACTTTCTCTCTCTCACTTTTTACGAATACAGAACTAATTCAATCGCAGTTGGTTAATGGACAAAATACTGATACTGAATGATTCTATTAAATATTTAAAACTAAGATGTTTTTTGAAGGAAAAAATTAATGAGATCTCGAATAGCTATAACTATCTATTTCTAGATTTCATCTCTTGAAATGCTAAAAGTAGTCACATTTTCACTACCAATTATTTTGTGAAAATAGCCCAAGCATCTGAAGTTTTTAAAAATGGTTCAATATTACTGCTTGAAGTAAATTTAGGATCGCTTATCTCTTCTGAATTGATTAAAAAAAAATGTATGCGTTCATTTAACATTCGGCAACATATATGACTTAATGATCACATTATTTTAATTGTTTGAATAAATCACAATTCATTTCCCTGAATTTTTCTCTTTTCAAGTTAATACACGAAATAAAATTGAAAAACATATTTTTTTACCTCAAAAATAGCTAATTAATGTTGTATCAGGGCATTAACTGAACTACCGGGTGGTTATAAAGAAACTTTGCCGATATATGGACCGCCAGCGGCCGTTCCGTTCAACCTATGGAAATGAGATTTCAGATATAGTTATTCAGAGGTATGAGCTCGGGATTCTGAGAACGGCAACACAGTGACGTTCACGGTTACAGTTATAGGTATAGAAATTCGAAATTTTCAAATGGCAACGCTCACTTTTTCCCGTCGCAAAATGCTCAGCGCATGCGAAAACCCAGCGTTGGAACGGTACGTGTGTCAAAAAAAAAACAGACGCGTTATGCATGCACAAAAAACAGCTCTGCGAACGGCCAACAAAGACACGATCGGGGCGCACGGAGGAAATTTGCATATGACAGAGGCTTGAAAACAATCACAGAACGCCGTTCGCCAGATATTCAGCGTAGAAAACCGATAAAAAGCTCTCTGATCGTGTTTTTGTTAGCCATGCGCAGAGCTGTTTTCTTTTTGTGCGTGCATAACACTTCCGTTTTTTGCGATTTACGTACCGTTCCAACGCTTTTTAGGGTTTTAGAATGCTTTGAGCATTTTGCGACGGGAAAAAGTGGGCGTTGTTATTTGAAAATTTCGAGTTTCTATACCTATAACCATAACCGTGAGCGCCACTTGGTTGCTGTTCACAGAATCCCGAGCTCATACCTCTGAATAACCATATCTGAAATCTCAAATCGATCGGTTGAACGGAACAGCCGCTAGAGGTCCATATAACGGCAAAGTTTCTTTATGACCACCCTGTATTTATTTGAATTTAATGTACTTGGATTGCTTCAGATTGTCTTATCGTCAATCTTACAGAGAAATGCTTTGTTTCATCTTTAATAAAGTTAACATCCAAGCTTAATAATCAAGAAGTAAAATGCAAAACTGTGTTTTTCCGTAGTTTTTCTAACAAATAGTCAACTTTTATTTACAGCTATACATTGCGTCAAAATATTAATTTAAAGCAGCTGAACTGCTTTAGATACTCTTATTATCAATATTAAAGATAGATGTTTCATTTCATTACTATTAGGAATTCGAGCTTAGTTATAACAAGGGTTGTACCCTAGACAATTATTTCGATATTCTTGACACTCTTTCTGAATCTCGCAACGGGAAATTTGCTGCCTTTTGGATTAGGCTTCAAAATGCAGGAGATGTTCTGATAGCAAAAAAAAAAAAAAATGAGAAAAAAAAGAAGAACCAACGGGTAATCTAAAATATTTAAAAGACATGCATGACACTCAAAAGATTCTAACAGTTCTTACTAGTTAGGAAAAATCATAAAAATCACCAAATATATAAAGAAGTAATAACGATAAACTTTGCATTGTGAAGTTATGCAATATAATCAATCACTCAAGTTTAAATTGCTTGAGAGGAAATAATACACCTAATGGATTGAAAATGAAGAAAATAGCTGCCTGCACTTTATTATGTACTTCATTACCGTAAATTGGTATTAATATGTTGTCTTGGAAGCGTATAAATAAATTTAAAGATGTATTAAGATATATCAAAGACTTAATAAGGTCTTTGTTATATGTGTGATAGCCTTTTCTATACGTATTAAAGAGAAGCTTGTTTTGTCTACATCTCAGAAAAGTCTTAAACATAAACTGTTACTTCTTTTATATCTATTACATATTTGATTTAGGTGTGGTATTAAACTTAGTTTTAGGACGACACTAAAACAAATAAGCGGAAAATATTTGCTCTTATTGTCTAAAACGCTGTTACATAAAGGACATTTATGTAATTTCAACAAAATTTGTCCTAAAAACGATCTGAGCTGCAGTCAACCGAGTTGACTGCAGCTCAGATATTTTGGAAGTATCAAATACCTGGAGCCACTTCCGCAATACTTTTTGTTTTCATGCTGCCGTAAAATATGGCGATATTTTACTTGAAATATATTTTAGAAACGTTTCTTTATTTCTAACAAAACCCAAAAGCTTTGTATATTCTTTTATGTATTGTATTACTGTAAAATTTATTCCTTACCTGTAGTTAACAATAAAATCAAAGCATTCTTAAGTTTGATTACAAAGTCATATAATTCAATCACCCCAAGGAGGGTAATTTCTTTCCGTATAAAATAACATTTGTTCCATAAAAAGTGTAAAGAGTAAATAAATGTTCCGCAATGCGAAAAGAATTTCAATGAAGATTCCTCTTTTTGTTAATGTATATCGAGCTGATAAAGTGTTTTGGCAGCTGTTCTTTTCATCTGCACGTCTTTTGTTAGAATTCAGATCACTTTCGGTGACTATTCTGTATGAATATATCACGTTCTTCAATTCCCTTATTCACTCGACTGTTTTGATTTGTGTAATTCGTGATGGAGCAATTATAAATTGGTGTAACTGGAAGAGTAAAAGAAGTTTGAAGATTTATTTTTCTTTAACTTGAACTTTAAATGATCTAACATTTATAATTCATTTCTATTAATTAATTTGTGAGAAGAAATCTACTTGCAAAATGAAAGATTAGAGCAGTGGAACAGTAAAACATTTTAATATGTCTACCATATTTTAATACAATGGAATTCATATTCTTTAAATTTTTATGAGCAGAATTTGTCCATCAGCAATTCTACATTCTAAACGGGGCTCTCAAAGATAAAATTGCGTAAGATTTTAGTCAAAAATGTGTATGATGTGTTAATTCATTAGTACTGGTTTTTAATAATGACAATTAGATCTAAGTAAATATCTAAAAAAAGTATCAGATAAGAACTCCATTTATGCCTTGACTTTGAGAAGTCAGATATACACCAGACAAATCCTCCTCAGGATAACTTTTATATTACATTTACCTTACAAAGATAGGACAATGTTTTTTACACTAAAATACGGCATTATTAAGGGTATTGCAAAATAAAGGGAGAAATAATCTAATTTAATGTGAAAATTACTTATCAAAAATCTGTTAAAACAAAGCAAAATAAATTTAATATTATGTTAACATTCTATTAATTATAACTGTAAACTCAAGTGGTTTATGATAGCGAAACTTATTTCCTTCAACAAGAGTAGTTCTATAAATATATGTTCTTCAATTGTGTCTCTTGAAGAGCATTTATTAAAGCATACGAACCTAAGTTCAGTTAATATGTCCCCGATTGACATGATGCACATGCTTGACTCGACTGATGTAATGATAAAGATGCACGAAGAAAAGATACAGGTGAGCATAAAGGGCTCAAAAGTCTTGAAAACTGTAATACCCCACTCAAGCTGTACTGGTGTCGGTGGATCACAGTATTCGAGATGAGCTAGAATCTGCTCCAAATACAAATATCTTGTGAAAGAACTCTTACTTTTCTAGATAAAGATAACTATTTTGTTTTATTTTCAACTTACTCTTAATTCCTTAAGCAAAAAGGAAATGAATATGAAGAGCAATTTCTGAAGCACATTGATCTCGTTCGCCTTAAAAAGTTTTCAGTTAATATTATATGCAAAGCAAAGGAACAAGATTCTTTCGATCTCATGTAATTAAAAGACTGAAATACATTATGAACTTTTTGCGACAAATTTTTTTAGTCCTCAAAACAGGGGTAAAAAATCTTTTTGCAACATTTTCAAGCAAAATAAAGGGTATAACATTTTTCTAGAATGGTTGTTTCCTCACCATAACTTTTTAAAAAATATGGTACGTAAAAGTAGAAATTTACCTCCATTGTCCAAACTTATGTGTTCTCAGATTTTTTTTTCTATACGTTTGATAACTTCTTGAGAATCATTACTCGCGCTTTCAGACATATCCCTAGTAACACAACTACGTCGGTTTAGGGAGGCTATCCGACGACACCCCCAACAGTCGGGCCTACGCCATTTGCTACAGAGGATCTACCACTGCACCGACAGCGTGCCAATGGATTCGTCGTCGGGCCTCAACTGGACCGACGACAACAGAAAACAGCAGCATTGGGTGATTCCTAATGAGGGGTTTTTCGAACCAAAACTGGAAAGCTAAAAATACTTAATAAATAATCACAATAAAATATAAATACTATTTTAAACTTATAAAAGGTGTCAATAACGGGTAATATCCATAATCTCGTATCATAATTTATACTGACTTTCTATATATATAAATATTACCAAAGAAAACAAAAATGAATGTATAAAACTTTCCGTTTTAAAAATCTTAAGAAAATTAACTTCTTGGGAAGACGAGAAGCGAAATTCGACGCGACTAACTGATGTCGGCATAGAATCGGTAAACGACCTCTGGCCACCAGTCGGTTTTAAGTCGGATTGCGACGCCGGCGTTTGACTGACCTTTCCGATGTCGGGCTGTATGGTTGGCCGACAGACTTGTGCTACTTGGGATATGTTAAAAGTACAATTACATGTACATCCTTTTGTTTATCAATAACTTATTAATAATACGCTCAAAATATCAACGAGTTTTATGTAATTAGGATTTTTCTTTCTTGTGCTGTATAAATATATTGTTTATGGAAGAAAAACAAAAGTTACAGTCTAAAAAATTTATATATTTACTGAAATACATTTAGCACATAGAGGAGAATACGGCAAAGTGGAGAATTTCTTTTAAAGTGTCTATCACTTTAAATGAACTTAATGTGAGAGAAAGTCCCGTGTCTTTCACATGGCTGTGTTTGAATTGTTCCGCTATTGTCTCTAAGTCAATGACTGCACCGATCATCTGTCGATGAGCTTCAGGCTTCGTTTTCAATATAAAACCAGTTCATAATATTTAGAACGTGATTGCACAACTTCTTGCCCTTAAGGCGTGGGAATAATCTGTGGAGGCAGACTTCCATACAAACTGAAAGAAAATATTATTAAATAATAAAATGACCTTGATTTCAAAAAGCGTAGGAGGGGTGAAAAGTTTTTCATTTGCCATTAGAGATCTTATTTTCTGTTTTATTATTGTTCATTTGATTTTCTGTTTTCGCGACTTATTGTTCTAATTTCATTGACATGCAATACATAAACTTATTTTTCTGTTCTCGATATTTTACACTAGAGCATATTCCACAAAGAAGGTTAATGTTCCGAATCAAACTGTAAATACTGTACCTGGGTAAATTGCTTTTGCTGCAGACGAGTCAAAATTCAATTTTCAGCTATCTACAGATCGATAAATAGACAGGGATGTTTATTGATATACATAAGATAAACCGAAGGTGTGAAATCCTTACGACACAGGCAAAAGTTTTAAGTTTTCAAGAATTTTCCCTACACATCAATATAATTTGATTTGCATGTATTTCTGCGTCATACGCATACATGTAGGTGAACTGAAAATTCGTTCTCTTCAACTCATACGCAAAGAGAAACAATTTCTAAAAAATTTATTAATATAAAAGATTAGTTTCCAAAACTTAGTAAATACAGTAAGCAATGCGTTCATGCGTTTTCTTTCTTTGAGAAAGCTATATTTATAATCCATGATTGATTAATCGAGGCAAATATAGGATGTGTTTGGATTAAACTGCATTCTTAAATAACAGCTGCCATTCTGATTTATGAGTTGATGATTCATCTATTGCGTAAAAGTTTTGTACAATTAGTAGAGGTATGCAAATAGGCGAAAAGAAAACTAGCATTTAGGTCGAATTTTCTCGAAACAATTAATTATATAAAAGAAGGCTACATGAGCATCCCAGTATTGCATAGTCCGCTTCTTAAACAAATTATCTTTTAAAATAGAATATTAGCCCGATTGTTACTTAAATCTCAATGTTTTTTTGTTAACTTAAATGGAATGTACTACATATTTAACTATATAATACTTGCAGAACATACAAGCCTATTTACCCCCTACCGTAAAGGCAATTATCATGGGTTTTTTCATGTAATATTTTTAAACCACTTGAAGATGTGCAAAAACTTATTTACAAATTAAAAATTGACCACTTAAAAAATAATAAGAAATATACCGAAATTCCAAAACTCTTTTTTGAAATCAGTCTAAAAATGCATGCATTTAAGTAGTCTATCAACAATTACATAAAATATTTCAGACGTATTTGTCAAAACATTTTTTTTAGTTCTTATTCTTTATTCTTATTCTCTTAACTACACTTCATAAAAATGTATAAGCAAAATGTGCAGTTGAGTCATTCGTATGTTGACTCAGGAGTTTACCTCAACTTTGCATAAGAATGCGTAAAAATTAGTATTGAATTCTGATAATTAAAAAAATAGCAATTCAGTCAGTTATGTTAAATTTAGTGTTGATGACATCAAGCATATTTTTCTTTATCATATTTTTTTGTATTTCAGATTAAATACCAATATCAAAATTTATTTTGTTTTTACCTTAACCTGTATCTGAATTTAGAACACTGATCTGCACTAAAATTAATATACTTCGAAAGTGTGGCTTGCCTTATGTTAAATGGCAAGAAAAAGGAAATTTTGTCGAATACTAAACTGTGTTTATTTCCCTAATTATAATTTTCGAACAACTTTTGTCCTCTTCTCAAATCATTCTTTGTCTCAATGTTTTTATTGCAAAAGCAGAAATTTAAATTATCCCGTGAATTTTTTGCTAAGTCTGGAGAAATGAATTCGATTCATTGTTATGTGTTATTGTTTAGCAGGCAAAGCAGGTCGTGCTGTCCACTTCCTCCTGCAAAAAGCCGTCTTCCCAGCCCCAGGGAATTTGCAAACGTGGTTGAACAACCTTCCCAAAAGTAGGGGGATGATCTGGTCACAGGATCATTTTCGATTGATAGAATCGTGGTCGATTGTTGAAAGGAAATTTTCACTGCATCAAAAAACTAAACCTTTCACCTTGATATTTACATTGAACGAGAGATTAGGGAGAAAAATATTATCTCTATTTTTATATCCATTCATCTCTTTTATCCTTTCCATAGTATATACTAAAAAAACTATGATTTAACATTTTAGGATTTGACAAAGAACAATATACTTATTTCTTTTGAAGTATACTTAGCGTATGTTTAGGAATAAGCATTTTATTTCTACAAATTTAGCTTCAGCACGTAGCTACTGAAGTAGACTAGTAAAGCTTTACTTTGGTAACCCAACTTTCTCTCAAGCTCAAGCTCAAGCTCAAGCTCTCTCTCTTTCGTAAATCAGCTAGTACGTATAAATAGGCTTTGTTCTAAAGACAATAGGAATAAACATATTAAAGAATTGTTATTTGTGCTAAAATATAATCTTTACCCCGATAGTCTTTCCAAGCACATAATTGGTTGTTTTAGATTTAATGAATAGCTTAATCTGTTGTACTTAATTAAGTAATAAAAAATAATAAGTATAATTAAATAAGATTATGTTGTAAAATAATTTTATTATTATGTAATAATAATGAAAAATATTTTTATTATTAAGCAATAATAATTAATAATAATATTTTTATTCTTAAGTATTAATAATAATAATACAATATTAATTTTGGTTTATATGTCCTTTAACACAGTCTCCTTTGTAAGTCTGCATCTTGAATAATTTTTCCTGAATGCAGACCCTTCCGCTGGAACAAGCAGAAAATTCAAAAGGGAGCTGCAAAATTGTCTATCTCCATACCGTGAATCTACAATGACCTTGTAAGAACCAGAAAATGAAACAAAATTACAGATTTTTTAAAGAGGATAGAAGGTGCAAAAAATCTAAATGAAGAAAAACGTTCTAAAAGTGAAGGTGATATTGTTCAATCGAAAAAAACGTTTTCGTTTGATTGTACTGCGCAGTGATGAGGAAGAAATTTATTAAATTAAGGTCGCATTAAATGAAAATAATATTTTTTTTTGTTTCTTTTCGTTTTGTTTTATACATACATTTATATTTTTAGTAAAAATTAAGTTGCTTATATGGAATTTTAAAAAAAAATGTTTGTTTTTAATAAGTTTTCAGAACATAACTCCCTTTTTTGAACTGTCTCTGGGTCTCATATAACACAGTTTCACACAACTCGGCATTTTCTAGGAACCTATCTACCGTGTCATAGGAGGGTTACCTATATATATATATATATATATATATATATATATATATTTATATATATATATTTATATATATATATATATATATATATATATATATTTATATATATATATATTTATATATATATTTATATATATATATATATATATATATATATATATATATATATATATATATATATATATATATATATATATATATATTTACATATATATATATATATATATATATATATATATATATATATATATATATATATATATATATTTACACTCATATGAGAAAGGTACTATTCTAAACAACGGGTTGTAGTTTTTCCGTTATGTTGACGATGTTGGTGGTACAGTGGAATCTCGATCGATCGTTTTCGGATCCATCGTTTTTCCGTATGTGTCGTTCATTTTATCCAGTTCCAACTATCATATTGCTTTGTTATGTTTACGCATCTATCTTTTTCCCGCATTTATCGTTCATTTCAATCGGTCCCTTCAAAAACGATAGATCGAGATTCCACTGTATTTCGCAATACTGACCCTATTATAAAATTTGACTACTATCCAAAATATCTAATGTTAACTGAAACTTTAAATAATACGGATGGAAGTATCGATTTTTTGAATGTCAATCTTAAGTGTAATGATGAGAACAGAATAGAATATAGCATTTACGATAAACGAGAAAAATACAATTTTAAAATTAATAGATTGACAGATTGACGGTTTACGGTATATAGGTCAATTTTTAGAAATGTGATTTATAACCACCTGACAAGATGTAGTAATTTATATAGTGACAATGAGTTAAAAATGAGTGGCATTTTTAGGCTTTTAATGTCATCATTAGAATTCTATTATCCTTATCATTTTGTTCAGAACAACGTATGCAATTTTTTAAAAATGACACGAGAGGAGTTCAATGAAAGGATCAAGCTAACTGTGTAATTGACTGAGTGCAAGAGGAAATGAAGTAATCACTCGGGTGTTGGTGCGAGGAGGTCGAGAGGCTCACGTGTTGTCTATATTGGGATAGTTTTGTGTATAGTGTAATGTGTTGTGATTAGGTGTTTCTGTAATGTTTTATCTTGGATTTTAGCTTTTTCTATGTTGAATTTTAGCTTCTCTATTTTGGATATTTTTTCTCTTTTATCGAGATTAGGGGTCTCGTGATGCCCTGGTCTACTGGGAGTGTTCGCCATGGCACGCAAAACATGTTCAACCAGGGAAGAGGGGTCACAACCCCCCTCTGGCCATTTTAGTTCATCGCTCCTATTATATTCCATCTATTTAACGCTTTATTCATCTTATATATATATATATCTGTCTCCTCGGTTATTAATAATATTTGGATTAATTCTAGCTTAGACGACTGAAGATATCTATTATCACACAATCCAAACTATCCACTGGAGAGTTCGGCACCCCTATATCCATGTCAAATTGCTGAAAGGCATTCATAGATTCTTATATTCGACGTAGACATATTGTGCCTAAATATAGTATTTTTACCCTGTTTTTCAGTCACAGGATACAATTTTCGAGCTTTTCTGATAATATTGTTGCTGGAAGGCATATAACCGCTCTATGACTATATTTCTATCTCAAGGTGAGGGGAAAGTTGCAGTTTGTGTATAATTAAATGCATTACTCATTTAAAGGGATGATTATGACACTCATTATTGCAGATTGTAGAATTGTTTGGATATACAGACCAGTCCGGAAAGCAAGAGGTCTATCTGTAGTAGGATTCCCCCTTTTGCTTTGAATAATATGATAAAATAAAAGAAACTTGATCAGGGTAAAAACAATGTATGGTTTAATTAAGCATAATGTAGACAGTAAGTGGTTGGGGCAATAGTTTTCGAATTACCGACTGAAGAGTAATATGTGTACAAAATGAAGTCTGAAACTATCCGTCTGCTTGATTGGATTCGGGGCCCAGCAGTTGTCTCCTCTGGGGGTTATCGGTCTAGAATGTCGACCCTTGTGGTGCATGTGTTCAAACCATTCAGTCCTGCGAGGGGCAGACGACAGCGAGAGAGTCAATACATTTGAAGTAAAATATAGTTCGATTTACCATGTTGTTGGTCATTTAGGTTAATAGTAATTTCAAATATTTAAGACATTTTTTTGGTTTAATAAAGATTATACACACACACACACATTTATATATATATGTAATGTCATGGACGCGGGCCGAAGAATGAAGGGCTGGGTGGCATAGTTTTGATTATGGTTCATCTTGCTTCATCTAATTGAGGGTAAAATGGATGACTTGTCGCCCGGCCGTGCATCACAAATGTTTAAATCCATTCCCGCATCATCTCAACCCTCGGACACAAATCATAACACAACTTTCTCGAACTACATGTTTATTAAATTCGCCGACCGCTCCGTCGGGATGAATGCAGCAAGAGGAAGTACAGGAGTCCGTCCTAATTTTGGGCGTCAAGACTTATATAAACTTCAATCCATCACGTGACAAAAGGGTGTGTCTTAATAGTTGATTGGTTTAAAGTTGTTGTTGATGTGCAGAACTGATTTAAATTTGTACTGACGCCGCGCCGCGTCTGTTTAAGTAAAAAAGACAGCCATCTTGAATGATTTTGCCGAAGGCTGTAATAATGGAATTTAACGCGAATGCCCAAAGGAATTAAATAATTTAAGGGATTAAAAAAGGGGTATGTAATTTTGAATAGTAAAGTGAGGAATTAATAGTTTCTAAATGTTAAGAGTGTTGAATTAAGAAATTACTAGTTTTTTAATATTATATATATATATATATATATATATATCGTGTTCGAGTTTTGCTGCCATTCCTCAATACAGAAACAACGTAGGTTCATATTTTGAAAACTCTGGTATTAAACTTATGACAACTCAAGCCTTCTAATTACAATTTCCGAGACACGCATGCTTTAATATTTTAGCGAAGAGATCTCGTTCTGCATTACAGTAAGAGTAAGAACACATTCCGCATTACAGTAAGAGTACAGTAAGAGTATAGAGTAAGAACTACATTATTTAAGTGAGAATATATTATTTATGCTTTTGGACATTTTGTCCAAGAAAATTTGAAAGAAGCAAAAACTAGTCCATTTCTTCTTTTTATAGCAAGGGTGGAAAACTTGCTGAGATTAGAGTCATTCAAAATAAATTAGTTTGGAGGTCCTCTTTTTGTAAGATAAAAAAATAACGTATCAATTATGAGTCTTCTTTCGGGTTAATGAATAGCTGAAACGCAATTTCTAAACGGATGAACTCATTTCAGAGAGTACGTAGGGTTTTTGAAAAAGAAATACAATTCATTAGCGAATCCACAAACTATTTTTAAACAGCGTGAATAAGATTTGGGAAAACCACAGAAAACGGACATTTTAAAAAATATTTTTTGATTTCAAGAAAAAAAAAATCTAGTGAGATTTAATTTCATCTATGAAACTGAACCGGTTTTCATCCTACAATATAAAAGTTCATTAGAATTTTTATTCGGGGTTGCAAGAAAAATAGGTAAAATAGTTGGTGAAATCAAAATAAAAGAGAAACGAAAAAAGGAACTAATGTAGGTTAGAAAAAGGTTACAAGAGGAAAGTGTGCTAAAAAATAATATTGGATGAGAAAATATTTATCCGGTAAACATTCTCAAAAGCATTGGTTTGAAAGTGTTCATGTTTTATTTTGGTTCGGGAATTAGATTGTTCAATGACACATCTAACATTTTTCTAACATTTGCGTGTCTTACCCACACTAATTAGAAATATTTAAAAGTATGGTTATTTAAATTGACTTAAACTTAAAGTGGATGATATCGGAAGGTGTGTCTGCTAGAGATAGGGAAGAAAAAAATTTGTTTACTTTTAATGTATTCGTAAGGGTACGACAGATGGAATTTTAGAGTATTTTATGTGCGCAAAAAGAAGAAATCACATCTAAATAAATTTTTAAAGCTCTCGTCTCCTGAATATGACAGAAGTTTTAATAAGAAATATCAGAAACTACACTGTATTATAGCAATTAGTCTTATTTTGATAATAATATTAACAAATTAAGACTCTGCGCTCGTGAAAATATAATACACATAATATAGAATTGACAAAAGACGGCCTCTCTTCAAATAGCTATGTGAACAAATGTCCATGGACAATATCGTCAATTCTCGCTTCTGTGGTGATAATTTGAGTTTTACTACTTACACGCAGTTCTATCCATTCCCTTTAGCATCATCGTCAAATCTAGAACTTTTTATTCTTATTTAATTGCCCGCATATAACTCTTTGAATAAATTATGTTCAAATTATATGTTTGAAATTTAAGACCTAGTTTTGAAATTTAAGAATTACAATCATGACTGATTTCTCTTGACAACTAATTAAACTCCGAAACAGAAACTTGAGCTTAAAAGCTTGAAAAAATCTTTTTATGTTCATTTCGTACGCTGTTCACGTTCTCGTTTGAGAAACAAACCTGACAACACAACATTAACACACATTCATCAATAAAGTATTTCATAGGTCAAACAATTCAAGTTCAAGATTTGAATACAAGACCGTTATTATCACAGTTCATTTTTCCTCTTCAGAAGAAGGAAAATAAGAAATTCGAGAAATCGGCAAGTTCTGTTTATTGCATCTCACTAAATACATGGGAAAGAGATTCTCCCTTTAATTACTAAGTAAATAAGTTTTGGCGTTTTCATACAAACATATTTTCGTCACATTTATCTCACAATTATTTTCATAAATAGAAACAAAATTCCTTTGCTCAAATTTGGGGTAATTAGAATAAGGCCATGAAGTATAAAATATCACGTAGTTACAAGTAAGGGAACTAAAAAAAGAAAGTTATTGCAAAAATAAATCAAGTCTAAACCTGAGAACAATTTTTAAAAAATCTTTTATAAAGATTACTGATATTTAAACATTTAAGAACAACTAAATAATTAGCCATTCAGTAAAATTACTCTTGTAATAATTATGTCATCTTTAATTCAATTCTTTTAAATTAGAATGTAGACTAGATATGAATGAATGTATATGACTTAAAAAACGTCTTCACATACAATAGATTAAAGTCTTCACATACAATAGATAAAAATATTATTCCATGGTTCCCACTATAATTAATTTTATTTACAAGGAGAGTTTAAACATGAATTTTTATGAGAACTTCCAACAGGCAGTTTAGAATGTCATAATATAACCTGAATTCTACTATTATTCAAAACTAACTTTAAGCTTACAACTAGCGACACAAGTTAATGATTAGAAAAACCTCAAAATATCTATTATTAATAAATCTATTATTAATAAATGAAAGAAATCTATTCGCATATTTCGGCAACAGTTTCAGCTTTCTTCTTCAGAACCTCTACACCAAGCATGTCAAACTCAAAATCCCAATTGGGCCAAATAATCAAGGTATAAGATTGTGTTTAGAAAATGATAAAGGCTTTCTTACAAATTTGTAAGCTTTATTTATAAAGAAAAAACGACATTAAAGTTGAATGCTTTTTGACATCTCTTTTCTGTTACCAATTTTCCGTAGATATATTTCTGGATGAGCTAGCTTTGAAAACTGAATGTTCTGTCACACTCAATGAATTTTTCGTAAATTTCAGCGAATCCAATAAGCGGGCCTCATTCCCCATAGTAATGTGGGGCCACAAAAATATGTCATGTCTCGCCTACACAGTAAGCCAAGATAGTAGATTTTGGCGCACATTTATCAGTAAGGATTCCACCAAAATCATGGCTTTACACGCTGCTGAATAGAGTTTAGGATATTTCTCAGTATTTAGGATTGAATAGATAAACTTTCCAACAGAAACGAATGTTTCTTTTATGTATCATTGGACATTTTCAAAACTCCATATTGTCCCTTGATTAGCTATAGAAAGGAAATACAGTTAATAGAAACACGATACTAATTGTACATCAGGGACGAAAATTTCACAATACTATAACTGCCTGAGGATATTAATAAAATATTTACCAAACAGAAACATCTCAATAGATGCAAACAGTGATACATGTAATACCGTCAAATATTAATTCCAAAGAGATCTAGAATGACTGATCTGTCGGGGATATGCAATTATAAATATTTTGTTTATCCCACATTTACTATACACCCTTTTATTTACACAGTATGAAAAACAGGAGAGAAAATTTCTGTGAACTCTATTCATAGTAATGAAGGAATGCTGTAATATGACTTCTCTTATTATAGGCTAGTAATAACATACAACTACTGCCTCCGTCTAAAAAGGCAGTCTTCACAATGAAATGTCTGACCCGGGTTCAAATACGACGTGACGAGTTTACTTACGCTGCTCAAGCAAAAGTCCAACAGAAACTTTTGTTTTTCAAAATGAGCCCTCTTGGAGAAGAATTGAGGATTGCGGTGAAAACTTGAATTGAAGCGGACGTGAATGAAAAATCTTCTTTTGGGAGCTTCTCTGAATGCAGCTGGGGAGGGGGTCATTCTGGCTGATCTCGTTGTGTCCTACTCACCTTGGCATTGAACAACTGAACCGGGAAAAAAGAGGTCAATGTGCTGGAAAAAGATTTTCCCCTTTGCATAAAGTAGTCTGCTGCGAAGCCTGTTTGTTGCCACATCGAAAAAACTAATTGTTTATTGCTCATCCAGATTTAATGAGGTTTCGATCAAGTCTTCGCTATTTACCAGACGATAAGCATGGAAATGAAGTGACACGCGAGTTTCCACGTCAAATCCATTGAATTAGTAATCGACTTTCTCTTTTTATCATAAACAAGATTTTATTAATGGAATCATTGTTTGATACTGATTTCAATTTTTTAACTCAAGCGAAGTATTCAGGCATTATTTTAGTAAGCTTTAAATTAATTTATTAATAAAGTTGGAATAAAACTTATTGGAATTTTAGACTGAGATTAGCTATTAAAGACTTGGGGATATATGGAAAAAAATTTATATCGAGAAGAGATTTTTATTTATATCAAATTATAAAATATTTATATTTTTTCTGATTGCTTAGATGTCGATCTAATAGAAGATTACCTTGTGTGTAGTTGACTACAATTCTCCTTTTCGTTCAAGAAGTTAGAAGGTTAAGCTTTGAAGTCTATTCCAGTGAATATTGTATAAAATGCATTTACAATTTTTCTCAGCTCATTTAGTGGCACGCTGGATTCAAAGCGGACTTTGATAAGATACATTACTATGAAATGTTTCATACTATTATTTAACTGGTGCATAATGAAAATCGTATAGAGGTATATTATGTATGTAATCCCTTCTTCGGGATTCCATTTCTAGTCTTAAAATACCATTACCGTAAGACTTTGTGACTGCAGGGGTAACTTTGTGACACATAGTAATTTTTCGTATTTCGGATCTTGCGCCGCGCCCGTGATACCGGAAAGGAAAAGAACAGCGTCAATAGCTTGTCCGACGTATAGAGACACCTAGTGGTCAGTTTTCGAAGCTTCTGCGTGCCATTTGTCTTAACTGGCCAGTGTATTGTTCAAACCTGTTGTCAAGCTATTGACTCAAACTTCGAAAACTTTGTGTGCTGAAGGATAACACCTTATACAACCAACTACCACAGGTAATTATTTTTTATTGTCAATATGTTGGTTAGATTTTGGAACAATATAACTTTTGTGTAGTGATATTTTTGAGAGATATGAGAACATAACCTAAATATCGAAAGGTGACGGGGTTACTTTGTGACACATTGATACTGTCACAAAATAACCCACAAAGTCAACCCACCTCTTCCAGCCCCTCGGTGTTGCATTTTCCCGTCCTATAAAATACTACTGGAGAGAAAAAAGCATCGACTATCTGGAAAAAAAAACTACCCGAAAGAGCAGACTGTGCCAAAAGACGAATTTCCTCATCTTCTCAAGAACTGATGGTGCCCTGGGCACCCGAGGTCTTTTTGATGTCAAAGATATAAATAAAGTTATCCAATATTTGTAATAGGTATATATAATTATGCATCAAGCTTTTGATAAGCCTTTTAATGTCTAACTTTGTGTCAAATAACTTTTCCTCTTGAATTTGAAAGCGAAAACACGGATGTCACAAAGTAGGCGGGGCAACTTTGTAACACATTTTAACTTTAATTTCTCAATGGTAATTAAAGATGCGGGTTAGCGCAATACATTACTACGTAAGGAAAGGATATACCGATGTTTTGAAATTGTTCGTTTTGGGCTGCTTTTAAAACTGATCGGCTGGCACAGGAAAAAACTTAAAATCCGTCACAAAGTAACCCCATCTTATGGTACTTCTATTAACATAAATAATTAATGCACTTATGTTGACCTCTCATTCGGTTAATTCCTCTCGGTTTCTATGGAAAGTGTCATGGAATCGACGTGCCACTCATTCATATGGGATGTTTAAATCCCAAAATGTCCACTCTTTTTTTTTTTCTGTGTTCGCTTGATCCACTATCGAATTGAAAAGTTTTGTTACGGATCTCTTTGTGTTATGATATCCCACTTCGCATAGTGCATAAGATTCGGTTTTTTCCTTACTATGGACATTAGTTGTACGCTAAATAGGTGGGAAACTTGAAGCGTACCGATGTCATTTCTTACTAACTGAATTCTTCTGAAAATAGGTAATCAAAAAACAAGTCGTACGCAGATTTGAAGAACAGGAATTTGGCTCGCATCGAAACTCTTTATCAGACTGTTTCCGATGCAATGGCATAAATTATTACAACCCCTGGCCATTAAGAGAATAAAATAATTAACCCTTACTATTAGTTTACTATTCTCTTAATTGAATGTTGTTTACTTTATATAAGAAGTGAAGACTATTAACTGGAGTGATAATATATCGATATATTTTATAGAAGTGATTTTACATAAGTGGTATTATATATTTTTTGGATATTTATTATAATCGAAATCACTTATTTTCTAGCCGTATTAGAATTTTTTACGTAATATAAACACCTTGATAAACGTCTTAATATAAAAAAATATAAAATACAAATGGTGTAGGAGACATTCTATGAAATTATGCTAAGATTGGCGACTTCTGATGCCAGAGCGTTTTTTTAGATTTTATAATTTCTGTCGTATTTATCAGTAATTTCAAGAAAGAGACATTTTATGCTTGTAGTCTTATTTTTATTTAAATTCGTAAACATTATTAAAAAAAAACAGGCTCTGTGTAACGTTCAAATTTTCTGTCAAAGGAAGTCCCAGCTTTAGACATCATTAGATATAAGTAAAGTAATAAAAAAATGAAACTTCTTAATACCCAAAGAAATATATCTATAAGTATAGACATTGAAAGGAATTTTGTTTTGGCTTATCTCCTTGAAAATTCCCCCCCCCCTCATTAAGTATAAATGCACAGTTTCAAAGTATTCATTTTTTATGTTCCACCAGGTAATTGTACTACCATTTTGCAGAAAATTTGCCCAAACCATATTATATATATAATAGCCGTTGTCTCTGTATAACACTTCCGGGCTGTACTCATCTTTCAATTGAAGCCCTCAGTAAACAAACGGCCGGTTAGGCTTAATTTCAATTTCAGATGTGGATCAGAATTTTTTCTTACCTAAAAATTAATATCTTCTCCATCAAATCACGTTTGTTCAGCCCATTTTTCTATAAAACATTCAGAAATAAAAAAAATTGGATGCTTTTAGCTGTATATTTAACAGTTTATAAAAATCTGTTTACTTTTGCGATGAATTCTGAAAGTAAACAAACTTGAATGTGAATGAATCAAGTAGCTCAAGTATTCATATCGCGTAGTGAGCTGTAAAAAACTGGATGGCAGTCTACTACTCCAATCGCATGAAAAACTAAATAAATAAAAAATAATGAAAGGGTTTGCTTTTACAAGGTGTGAATTAAATGCAATATTGTTAGATAATTTGGGATATTTTTTAACTTTCATATACTTTTTCCATTATGACGTCATTATTAGTATTATGACGTGAAAAGGACGGTTACCTTCTAGTATTCCATGGAAATGAATTTATAGATTATTAATTTCTGATACAGCAAAATCCCACAAAGGGCATATTTTTGTGCGCATTTCCTCAGTTATGATGGTATGATGGGTGCATTTTGCATCCTTTGTTCTTCTCTGGATCCGACAGAGAGTCTCAACACGAAATTGCTATAATCATCGCAGTGAAAGTTCCTATTATGCCTATGAATAACCTAATACATCGAAAGGAGTTCAAAGTGAAAGTATGACAATTCTTGCCTTCTTGACATGGAACGCAATAAAAAAAGTCAAAAGAGGACAGTGAATCAACAACAAAAACTTTAAGAGCAATTCCCTACAGATTCTTTCACATTATATGACAACCTACTACACCCTGAAAAATGGGAGTTTCGCAACGAAATTTACTAATTAGTAGTTACGACAATTTTTTCTCTTGAAATGTAACTGATACGGCTTTTCGGGTGTCGCCAGTATTTTGTGAACAAATTTTTACGCATGTTCGAAATAACCTATTTTTCTTTCGCGCTCCATATCTACAGTCAAATGAATTCCTTTCTCCTCCCAGTAATTTTTCATAGGCACTTGCATACAATTATATAGAAAAATGTTATGCATGCGTTTTATTTTTACAACATACATTTCATTTGGGGTAATCAATAAAAAGGCTTTCTTAAAGTGAATTCTATATACTGCGCATGCAAAATAGAAATATCTCCCACACAGCAGTACTAAAAGTGTATCAATTGATTTTAAATGGAATTTTACCTTAAATTTAATTGATCGAAATTGTAGGACTCATTCTAAGCACTATATCTACAGCAGTTTGTATTTTTATCCACAATCCATCCTGATAAGAAATGGATCGTTTCAATGTGTAAGAATTTGTGGGGCCTTATTCGTGACATGGCTTAAATTACGAATTATTTTGACAACATACATTTCATTTGGGGTAATCAATCAAAAGGCTTTCTTAAAGTGAATTCAATATACTGCGCATGCAAAATAGAAATATCTCCCACACAGCAGTACTAAAAGTATCAATTGATTTTAAATGGAATTTTACCTTAAATTTAATTGATCTAAATTGTAGGACTCATTCTAAGCACTATATTTACAGCAGTACTAAAAGTGTATCAGTTGATTTTAAATGGAATTTTACCTTAAATTTAATTGATCTAAATTGTAGGACTCATTCTAAGCCCTATATCTACAGCAGTTTGTATTTTTATCCACAATCCATCCTGATAAGAAAGGGCTCGTTTCAATGTGTAAGAATTTGTGGGGCCTTATTCGTGACATGGCTTCAATCGGGAAAATCGAAAGAATCTGATTCCTCGGCTTTCTTGTTGCTTTAAGACTGTGACAGAAAGATCTGGGAATAATTTTCTCTATTAATGAGAAAAACAATCAAGTCATTTATATTATGTTTTTGTATTTGGAACATGCTTCGTTAACAAAGAGAAATATCGAATACATTTTTAATCAGCCATGCGATTGACATATTTTCTCTTGTTAGTTCGTTAGACGCATAGAACAAGTAAGAAAGACTCCTATTTAATTCTTCCGAATTTTGCCCATTAGTTTTAACAGTGAGCAAAAACTTTACGAAATAAGAACACCAAATAAGGAAATCCTTGAAACAGATAGATTTTGAGTACGTCTATAAATGCATCGGTATAAGTTCATGCCAAAAAGGTTCGGTATTAACATCTATTGTGAAGCGAATCTGCTAATTTATGACATATGGTGGTGCACTCTACTTTGACATCGTTATACCTGTAATCAGTAACACTTATATTTTTTTCATACATTTGTACACCATAATAAAATAATGCTTAACATTATTTTAAGATATACAATACATAAACATTAAAATATAAATGTCTTAGTGGTATTTTCTAAGCTCGTTGTGGTTTTTAATCTTACATCTGTTATAAAAATGCCATTAAAGTGATTGAAGTCCATGCGATCACACATCTGAAATCAAAATCATTTTGCACGTGTTAGACGTTTTTTTAAGGTATTAAAATTTGAAAATAAACATGTCACTCCTATAAAACGTCTTTTATTGATAAATGTTTGATGATTTGGGTTTATTCATTTATTAAATGGTTTCTCTTCTTGATCCATTTTCATTTGCAAATAAGCCTTAAAATAAATCCAGCCAAATTGTGTCTATAGTTATTGCCTATGATATGTGCTTTCAATACCACTTTTCAGAGTTTAATATTATCATTGCAAAAAAGATATTTTATATCAGCTACTGAGACTGCTTTAAGCTAATAGCGCAATATAGACTTGAGGAAAGTTAGTTGTGACTGAAGCGATAGGAATGAAAGAAAATCTACCAGACTTGAAAGGCTTGCTATTTCAGTTATGTCATTTGAATTAAAATTTCACTCCGGCAAAAATACTTTCGAATAACAATTGGAGAAGGATAGCATTTGAGTGAATAAATTTTCAGTTCATGTCCAAAAATTTTCAAAATTTTAGGTTAAAGGTGTGATTCGATCATCATTTTTGTACTTGGCACTTAAGTTTATTTTGTGTGCATACTTATTTATCAACGATTAATTGTTTTAAAAAATGACATGTTTTGAAAAAAAAATCTGAAATATAGATGATTTATCATTACAAACCTCAAAATTATAATATGTTAATGTTGCCGCAGCGATATGTTCTCTCCAGTAGGCAATTTAAATTGTAACAAATAGTCAGATAGTCTGTGTGTTGCATTGCTAAATTGGGAATAATCTTTCATTTCACAAAGACCCTTCATTTTCTCAATGGTAGCAGTTTCTTTATCAATTAATTTGCCTCATAATGCTTGTGATCTCCTAGATTTTAGGTGTCCTAGATTTTAGGTGTAGAAAGGTGTCCTTCAGTTACGATAGTTACGATATTGAAATTTACTCTAGGGGTGCGAATTTTATATATATCTCTAGTTTTACGATAATGATGTAATATTTCTTGTAGAAAAAAATAATTGCAATTTACCCTGGGAGCGTCTCTTTCCGGGTATAATATAAGGTAATCCAGGCACACTTCAGACACACGCTATGCAACGAAACCTAGCGTCTCGTTGCACGAAATTCTTATTTTATCTGTAAACCAATCTTGCAATTTCGACGTCATCGCAAACAGGCCCATCATCACTAAGGGTCTGTTCACATAGGAGTCCGTTGCGTTGCGTTAAGGAAAAGATGACGTAGAGACGAAAATAAACCAATCATATGCCTCCAAACGATTAGCAATGAAATTTTTAACGCCTATGATTGGTTTATTTTCGTCTCAATGTCATCTTTTCCTTAACGCAACGCAACGGACTCCTATGTGAACAGGTCCTAACTCTTGCCTCCCATCTGATGACTCCTGCTCCATCCGAAAAGCAGTCGAGCACTCGAGGTGAAACGAATTTGTACAAACGATGAGAATCTTGGGGAAATACATAAATAGAATCGAGGCACAATATTAGAGGAACGATTTTGACTATGAGGATCCCAATGTTGCCAATAAACTTCTTTATGAAATATCTTAGATTCACTCCACAAAAATTTGTTTGAGTAATGAGAACTAAACTCATTTTTTTATAAAAATCAGTAAACCTTTCCTTTCGTAACAGTTTACATGGGAACATTCAACAAGATTTTAAGGTATTTTAAAATGACTATGCTATTTCGAAAAATCAATTCACACATGTCTCCACCTTCAGAAGAAGGTCGCCTATTAATGAATTCACACTTTGTGTCTTACAATAAATTATTCATGTTTTTGCAAATATTTTAATTAATATTGTAAGATAACGATCCGTGTGACAGCAAAATTGATAGATTGGGAAGAACATGATATAATTGAGTTCATCGAACTAGGAAAAAAGTAGGTACTTGTTTTGTTGGTATGTTTGCATTTTATATGTTGAAACGGTAAGAACAGTAAGCTAATAACCTTACACAATTTTTATTTTTAGTAGTTTATTACCTTTTATATAAAATAAAACTGACCTAGATTTCACTTTCAACTGAGGTTGGAAATAGCATATTCATGTATTCATTGTGTTATTCATGTTTTCAGTCTGCCTCATTTCAGTTTAATGCTAAATATGATAGAAGAACAACGACAAATAGTTTGGAGCATTTTTTCTCATTACATAAAACTTTCTTCTAAACTCACAAAAGCAAATTTGAGGAATTCGAAACATATGGCAAAAAAAAAAAACCTTACAAAAAGACAACTTAATGAAATTTGTTATACACATTTTAAAAATGTCAAACACAATAATAGGTATAACCACTTAAAAGTGTATATTAAGCCGTCTTTTGACTAAAAGTAAATAGTTTCTAGAATCTACTATCATTGATTTTATGTATCTTTCTAATGAGACAATCTTACATCGAGTTACTCTTGAAAATTACATAGTGAAGAGAACTAAATGTGTGTCGAAAGAACATCACTTTGTATTGATGGAAATTTCAAGGCCAGTTTTTCCTCCTGAATCTTATCAAATGAATAAATTTTTACAGAAACATCAATTTTAATTTGTCAAGATCTTAATAATAAGTAAAAAGTTTTTTTTTTGTTTGCGAAGTTGCTAAATTATTTTCTCATATCATAGAAAACAAATTTAAAAGGAGTTTTACCAGTAGAGATATACCGCATGTGAAAATAATTTTCTTCTAAGCACTTTCAAAGTTTTTTGCTACTATCATCATTATTGAGAGAAAAAACAGCATAACTGAGGCTTTTACTTATTGAAATAATATAAAATTTTATTTAAAACCGTGCATAAAAATGTCTTACTGTTTCAAAGAAATTACCGCTTCCTTTTCTACCGCTCAGTTCAGAGTAGAGCTGTCGTTTGTTTTCGTAAGCACGCTTTCTCTTTCACTGCCTTCCCTTTTCCGTCACTGGCACTTGATTTCACTACATTTATTATAAAAATGTATCATAAATTTACAAACAGGTGATAGGAATCAGGTAGATACACTTTTTATAAACCAAAAGCTATATCCTTATCAGAAACAAAAATATTTCAAATTCGGAACTTGTTGAGTTTTGTTATTTTTCAAAAGAATGGTATGGAATATATCTTGAAATTGCCTTTTATTACAACCGGATGTAAATTTTTGAAACTATAACTCAAAAATACTATGTATGAAAGCTGAATAACTCCATCTTCATGATTTGAAAGTGAATGGAAATTTCACACAAAATAGAATGCAACTTGTCATAGTCTCTACGTTTCATGCAATTCTTTTATCATTAGCTAAGCGACTGAAGTTCGCATTCCATTAACATGTTTATTGAATCTACCTCGATGGTAACTTATTTCCGCACTTTGGAGAAAAAAAACACTTCCATTTTCATGCCAGATTTATAGTTTTATCCCGAAGTGTATAAGAAAAGATTAAAATCACAGATATCAGAATTCTATAGTGGGTGTGGCAAAATGTTGAGACCCGGATTCTCAATTGCTTCTATTGTGGTTTTTTTTTTTTTTTTGGGGGGGGGGATTGGCTGTATAGCATTAAAATAATTGTCCGGTATACCTTAAAGGATCCTGTATGTTATCAGGTACATCTGCCTTCAGGAATAACAAAGTTAAATACATGGTTTATGGAATCACTATCATTAATCTAAAATCCTACATTTCAATGAAAAAAAATATATTTAGTATTCTATGATGCGAAACGTGCATTAAACGTGAATAGCACTAAGTGTCAATCCAATGTCATATTTACCGTTCAGAAGCTTTTAATCTCGGCAGATCTCCATGTTAACAGTTGTTCCGAACCAAAGATTTTTTTCCCGTCCGACTAAACAGGAAAACCGATTTATTTGCAAACTAAGCAAGGATTTTGATGACTAATAAATATAAGTCAAAAAGGTATTTACTATAAAGCCAACTTAATAAAGGAATAAAATTACCATCCAAATTATTTTATACTACATATGTCATCTATTGTTTTGTATTAATCAATATTCTTAACTTCAAAACATCCTTTTAAGGGAGTTAAGAGGAAATTACATAGTTTTAATCTGAAGAAATCACCAAATAGTTCATCCAAATTCAATCCTTCGAATCCAGCAAGTTTTTTGACATCAACGCCAATAGATGTAGGAATACGCAAATGTGTCCAAGATTCCTACATTGCATATCACCCCAAAAAATCCCAGCCTTATGCTTCGTTGGAGCATTTTTATCTCTAATTTCCAAGCTCGTGCATAGAGGTTTTGCTTTGTCGAGCTTATGCTATATCGAATCGTTTATTTTCGCCTCAGGCTGAACTATTTTTTTTCTCGAGATATCTTGTACTCAGAATCGGAGAATCAAACCACTTCGCAAGCTCCTCTCTGTATATTCAAAAGACATTCAAAAGGACATATATCTGAACTTATAATAAAAAGTTCTTGTACGAAACTGGTGCTTTGTACTTTCAGTCTCGTATTTTTAGTCACATGATGTTGCTATTCTCTCTCAGAAATACGAGCCCGGAAGAGGAAATCCATTAATGCGAAAAATTGGTCATTCAAGATATTCAGATACATAGCATAATGTTATTTTATAGGTAAATAATGCTGTTTAGACTAGACAAGACCAAGCCAGTAGAGTGTCAGACAAAGGGTTAAGATCTTGATGAGTCCATAGCATCATATATCTGAGGACGAGTCCATAGCATCATATATCTGAGGACGAGTCCATAGCATCATATATCTGAGGACGAGTCTATAGCATCATATATCTGAGGACGAGTCCATAGCATCATATATCTGGCTGTGCGTTGCGGGGGACGCTTGTCGGGGTCGTCTGTGGGGTGGCTGCCTGCTGCGGGTCTATCAGTACCATTGGGACCCAGTTGGGCTTTTGCCAGGTCGGGCTCGGTGTGTGCTTTTAGGGAGTCCATAGCATCATGAGATTCGGTTCTCACCCTGCTACGCCAATCTGAAATAGGGTAATTATGGACTTATTAGATCACAAGACCTTATGCTATTTTTCCAGAGTCCAGTCATTTTTACTTACTGGTTAATTAAAGATTCTTTTTCATTAATCTCAATTATAAGGAATTTCCTTGTGGCAACACAGTTTAATCCTCATTGTATACGTGGAAATAATCTTAATTACACTATTTTAAAACTATAACAACTAACAAGACCGAGTATTGAACCAGGGTATCTAGCTGCCGTTGTTCCATCAATCAAACAATACCCACCATATAAAAAGATATCGGTTTTAAATGCCATATATCATACATCGATTAACCATGATTTTATTAAAATTTTAAAATATTTACCTACCAAATATAGTTTTCGTAAAATAATTGCACAAAATTAAAAATAACCTGAAGTTATTATATCAAGAAAATTTAGGTAATAAAACTTCCCTGCAGTACATGTTACAAGTAAATACACGTTAAAAATTCTTAAAACAATATTTTGAGTATTATTTCCCCATTTAACAGCAATTGTAATTCGTTTCAAAGAACAAAAAATAGAGAAATAATTTCATCTTGAATAAAGCATTTTCGTATTTTCTAGATAGTGATTTTTCTTAATAATTGAGAGAAGTTGAAAGATGAACAATGTTAGAAATGTTTTGAAATCTTACAATTCAAATTTATAGGTTGAAAATTTTCAATGAATTTGAAGAAAAAAAAGGCAAAGGGATAATTTTAATTCTATTGTTGCAGATGAGACAAGTGTCGAGCCAATCCCTCTTTTTTAATGAAATACAATCAGGTGGAATTTCTAGGTCAGTAGTTTCAACTGGGAAAAACCAAACAAAGTTTTGGGCTTGATTTAAGTACAGTATCATAGTATACTATAAATAGTTCAATGCATCTTACTAAAATCTAGAACATATTTATGAAAGATGAACGAAGTATGAACAGGAACTAATTTAGGCTCATGTCAAGAAGGAAAACTATTTAATATAAATAATGGGGAATGTCCTTGATGTTGATGCCTTTGACTGAATTGATTTTGATTTTGAAGAAGTGTCAAGTATAAAATAGCATTAAGAGATTAAGTAATGTTATCATTAATTCCTGAGAAAATATTTCTTTCAAGAGAACACGCAGGAAAAAGTAGATAGCTCAGATGCATTGTCCTTAGTAAAAAAAAAAAAACATAAAAGGACGAATAATGAAAACTTTGCAATTAATATCATGTAAAAAATTAATCTCATATAATTATTAGTAATTATTTAACAGCCTCTGAAAAGTATACTGGAACTGTGTTAATAGATTTCATAACATAACGGACACGATTTTGAGGTAAAACATGCTACACAAAAGTAAGAATTTTATGAGAATACTAGCTGAAAACCCGCACTTCGCTACGGAATACATTCAAAGTAAAAACAACGGTTAATGTATGCAATTAATGCCAATATATATATATATATATATATATAATAAATACGACGATCAATGTATATAATTGATGTAATATATATATATATATATATATATATATATATATATATATATATATATATATTTATAAAAAAATCGTAAGGGATATTTTAATAGACAAAATAATGTAGAAGAAGATATTCAAATTAAATCTAATATAAAGAATACTAAAGATTATAGTACAGTTAATATAGTACAGTTTGTAGAATATTTCTTTTACTGTATTTTAATTTTTTTTTTTGATAATGTCCAATCGTCTGCCGCATTAGCAAGAAAAAAATATTTTTTTTTGTCTATTTAGTTTTTATGCACGTGACGATAAATTTATTTAAAGTACCAGAAAAAGAAGTCACGTGATCAGCATTTAATAAATTAAATTCTAAAAATTAATCTTTAAAAATTCACCAAAAATCAGGAAATGGAGGTAAAGATTCGAAAAAGATTTCATTTTAAAGGAATTTTTATGATTTTTCTCGTGATATAAATTTTATAACCCTCAAATTATTATTTTAAATGCAAACTTAAAAAAGTAAAAAAACAGCTTAAAAATTTAATTTTTAAAAATCTAAGAAGAATTTTTCAAAAATCTTTCTTAGTGCACCCCTACACTATAAGAAGAATCGCCATGCAAAATTTCAGCCCTTTAGGTCCAGCGGTTTGGTCTTTGCGTTGTATGTCAGTGAGTCAGTTACGGAACTGTTTCATATATATAGATTACGGAAACATGCACTAAATGAGAAAGGTATTTTATCTGAAATATTTCAATCCTATTTTAGAGCGTAAGCTTTTATCCTTACAATGTTTCGAATCGATTCAACAGTAGAGATTGACGAGATCTGCTTTTTTAATGCGAATTTTTCGCAATAGCAATAATCCTTCAGGGCTATATCCTTTGCAGCGTTTGACATTAAACAGAGCGCTTACTCACTCAATAAAAACGCTGAATATGTGTAAAAGAAACCGTAAAACAGATATTTTGATTGAATCACTATTGAAAATAACATGTTCCTTGAAACTAATAATAAATAGAATCAAATTATATTCGAAGTTAGTAAAATATTATATTTTACATTTGCATTTTTAATTATGAACTTAAAATTATAAAATGTAGTGCTAGTTTACAACAGAATTAAGATCATGTTAATGGACTTACAAATTATAGGATATTAGTTCAAAATCTCTGTACAAATAAGGACTGATTTTTGTTTAGAGGGGGACATCTAGACTTCCTAAAAGAAAAAAAAATAATAAATTATACTTCAAAAATCTTGTTTCACTGAACGGGAAGATAATCGATGATGATATTTATATATATATATACAGTAATACATTAAGGCATTTCCCCAAATAATATTAGCTTACTAGTCATATATTTTGATTGTGAGCTTGTGGTGGCCCTGTGGTATAGCACGCTGGCTTTCGGTGCTGAGGGTGCTGGGATCGAATCCCGGCGTCGCGCCTCTAAAATACCTCCGTTTGTGTCGTCCCTTTATAGGGGGTAATGCTGGTCCGCCTATATGGAGCTGCCATAATAAAATTTGCTAGCAAACTGCGATGAATTATAGGCAAATGTCTACACAAGTACCTCCGATAGAAGAAGAAAAAAATTGACTGTTCAGACATATATTTGTTTTATCATCATTCGCTCTAATTTTAATATTTTGGATATTTAGATGTGCTATAACATACCAATTAGTAATGTGTAGAAACTGACTAAAAGTGCAATTTTCGAGATTTTTTATCTTCTAAAAATAGATTTCATTGTTAAATTTCCAGTTTAATGAGAAATAAAGACAAATAGTATGAAAAAGTCAATACATGTATAATATCTTGTGACGAATGACATCCGATTTTCCCAAATTGTTTTCATTCTTCAAAAGCATGGGAATAAAGGACAGATAGACAATTTTATTTTATTAGGGTTGGGACCGCATGTTGGATGATGTGGAAGTTTTTGCGGATTTTCTGTTAAAGGAATAGGATGTATTTTTCTTGAATGTCTTTCTCATAAACCTTCACCCTTGAGACATGTTGGGAAAAACAAAATCTATTTAGATCCATGTGATTTTAAGTACATATTACGTAAAGATGCACAAAATTAAGTATATGAAATTAAATTGGCCTCATTACAACGAATAAGGTAACAAGTGCCGTGTCAGACAAAACATGCAATAAAGTATATTAATGCTTCAAAGAATTTTAAAATCATTCCATACAATCTCTCTCCCGACACTTGACCCTTATAAGTGACTGAGTTCAAGGCTTTCTGTATGTCATACAGAATACCAGTTATCCAATATTTTTTAGAAATCAAGGTGGGTTGTTTTCGAACTCATTCCATAAGAACATAAATTACATAAAGAAGATAATTACCATGCCACTTGACAAATGTATATTTAAACTCACAAAAGTTAGAAATAGAGATATCATTCAGAATATTGTTAACATATATAAATCGAGACTACGCCTACAAGTTGAGTAATTAATGTGTAGCTCTCGTTTGATAACACCCAGCGGCAACGTAAAATTTCCTATTTCAATCTATGTAACTCTTTCATAAGCTTATTTGACAAACATCTCATTTCTCCATCATAATTTTACACGCATTTTCATTGTAAACTGATTTCATGCTTTCTTTAATAATAGATATACTATCAACAATACTGTCGAAAGATAAGTAAGATTTAAAATGCTATTTTTCATGTCCGAGGAATAAATGAAAAATGCTGTTCAATTAATAAGAATTAATGACTTTGTGTTGGGAAACTTACTTCATATTATACTTACAATCGACTCACTTATCTCTTTAATCTTATCATATCTGATTAATAAAATTATGTTCGAATCATTGTTTTGACTTGGAAATCACAGGGAAGAAGGACATCTCGAATTTTTAATTTTTCCGTACCTGTCAATATTTGTTATTCTGAATTTTCATGAATTAAAGATGTTTCTAAAGAATAAGTACTCAATTAAAAAACGCATTTTAAAATAAAGTCTAAAAAACTATTTTTCCTTGAAGATTTATTGGGGGTATACTACACGTTCTCTAGATTACATCCGAGATATAAGAGTAAAAGGAAAAGCTATAAATTCTCTATAAATAGGCATGAAATGTATGGAAGAATTTTAACAGCATAAAATATCAGTAATATCATATGCTCATTAAATTCACACCTTATAAAACAAATAACGAGAAAACAACAGCAATTTATTCCTAAAACATTTATAATTATGTAATGAGAAAGCAACTCATCGTTATTTTTTATTTCAGGTTCTAGTTACTAACTTGATGGCTGTAGTATGCAGCAGATGCTGTGCGTTTGGAAGAATTTGGCAATGAAATTCCTTTCAAGACATTGCTATAATTAGAGTAGATTTTGTGTGACTTTCTTCATTAGGGTGGTAATTTAGTTTTTGTTTTGAATTTATCAATGTCAAAGAATCTACCGTTTAGTGTTTTTAACAGCTTTTGCTAGATGCAACACAAATACGGCGAAGGTTAATTGAAGTCTCTCAATAAAGACACTATTCGAAGGAAACCCATCCAGCTTAAAAAATCCCTCTGAATTTGAGTTTCTTATAATAGAACTTTGCATTCTATCAGGAATATAAATAACTAGTGGCTAAATAGAGCATGAAATAGAAGTAGAACTCATAAAATTATTAAGGAAATTGAACAGTAGAAATAAGACTTTTAATCAAAATTATGGTGTACAGTTATAAAATTTATAACAATTTTTCTCAGGTTAAAGTTTTTACTATCTCTTCTTACAATGAACTAGCAGACGAATGAATTCAATATCATGTTTCAAATAACTGGATTAAGACTTGACAATTAGAAAGATAGTCCTTAGAATTAAAACAGTCCTGGATGTATCAGATTCTATCGTAAAACAAGATTGGCCTTTTGAACTTTTAGAAGATTTTTCTTCTGTCATACTGATGGACCCCTACTTCAAAATAAACTAGTTATCAAAAATTAAGGAAAAATCACAAAAAGAGGGATAACACGTTCAAAACTAGGCCAATCTGTTTAAAATTTGAATATGTTGTTAAGTAAAACGTGATGAACAATACTACATTATGAAAAACAGTGGCGCTGCAGTAGGAATACGTCATTTGCGAGGAGCATAAAAGTGCATGTCTCAGAGCAAGGCGACAATTGTCGCTGCGATGATGAGATTAGACATTTGGCATAGCCAAATTGTAACAATGACCTCCAGGCATTTTTTGACCGAAGAACTGCGATGGCGAGCTATTGGGAGACTAGAGGCAGCACAAAGTCAGACAGAAGTGACCAGATGGCTAAATGAGAACCCGTCTGTGGTTCATAGACTTTGGCAACAATTTCTAACCATGGATTCGGCATCCAGGAGGTTCAGCCAACGACGGCCATCGCTACAACGAATGCCGATGACTGATATTTGTCATTATGCGCACGAAGGAATAGAACCGCAACTCCGTCTGCAGATCCTCCCTCGCTGCAAGCTCCGGAAGGTTGGTATCAACGTCAACCGCGCGTAGAAGGCTTTACGAAGGTGGTCTTTTTGCGAGGCGACCAGCCATTTGCGTCCCACTCACGTCACGCCATAGGCGGGAACGTTTGCAGTGGGCACGTCAACATGTCCACTAGATGCGTGATCAATGGAGAGCTGTTCTCTTTACGGATGAGTCCAGGTTTAGCCTCCAAAGCGATAGTAGGCGTATTTTGATTTGGAGAGAACCTGGAATCGTTTTCATCCATCACACATCCGTGAAAGATATGCATACGGATCAGGCAGTGTCTGTGTTTGGGGTAGTATCTCTTTGGGTGGACGCACAAACCTCCATGTCTTTCTCCGTGGAAATGTGAATGCTCACACCTATAGAGATGACATCCTTGATGCTTATGTGCGCCCTTATTCAGGGGCAATAGGTGATGCTTTCGTTCTATAGGACGATAACGCGAGACGATAGGACGATAATGCATCATGGATGCTTATTAACTTTTCCATATTAACTTTTACGCCATATTAACTTTTCCTATACCAAACTGACACATCCGATTTGTTCATCGTATACATATGCTAGCTTCTATAACACCATTATTGTCTGGCGATTTCTTTTTATGCTATATTATACCTACCTATGTGTTGTATAATGTGTATAAGTTTCATCGAATTCTACACGTAACTTTTTCAGTAATCGCTATTTTTGTGACTTTTCCTTAAATTTTGATAACCATTGCAAATAAATGTGTTTAGCATGAAAAATCTTATGCTACTTAGCCCTCGTGTAGAAAAAAATTGTCCGTAGTGCTCCAAACCAAACCAAACATGAAAACTCTGCAAATGACGTGATGAACTGAAAAAGTCTAAACTATCTGAATTCGTAAACTAATCGATTAACCACAAGAATCGCACATAACATTTTAGTGTTATACTATAAATAATCCTAAAATTTTCTTTCAAGTCTTTCAGTGAGTCATCATTTTATATAAATATATCTTAGAGCTACAAAATTTGGTGAATAATTGTTCCAATGACAGTAAAACTGTCTTCAAACTTTCATCTTAGATACGAGTACAACAAAGTCTTTTATATTATTGGGCAATAATATACAACAGATATTGAGGATCATAATGCCTTTTTATAAATAACATTTATGATTCTTAAATTAGAGGAATTTTACTAATTATTCATTTTTAAAGATCAATTTGAACACTTATACTGATTTTATGGAAGGAAGCATTTCAAATTAATTCTATAAAAAGGAATCGATCTGTGATCTTTTTATGATCAAATAATTATGCATAATACTCATAGTTAGAGATGGCTTGTTTTGGCTTCAATTCTATAATGACATGCATGTCAAGATCAAACTCCATATTGAATTCCAAAAATAGATATAATTAAAGTAATAATATGTCATATGATATGAGCATGACTTTCAGAATTACATTGGAGGATGTGGAGTAACCTACAAGGTATGCATTTGAAATCTTATGCTACTTATATTAAGGCAATGTATTTTCAATTAATTTCATGTTGGCGCGTACACTTTCCATTATGGTAACATCTTGATGATAGGAATAAAGGTGTTTGTAGTATTTAATGCCCAATAACTTAGGGCACAATGTTTAAGTACCACAACATACATATTTTTAAGAATAAATTGTTACGTCACATAAACCGAAATTATCTATCAGTTTTGATAGTAGGGAATGCAAATTGCAAGTTTACACTATGAAAAAAGTATAAAAAACAAAAGTAAATAAGAAAAAAGTAAAAACAAAATAAAGTGCCATAATATGAAAACGAAATTGCAAAGTTTAAATTTGACCTAACTTTGCCAGTAGAAGTTCGTAATATAAAAAGCAAAACCTTTGAATTAATTTTCCCGCTGTTAAAACAAAATAAAACATACCATAAATTATTTGTATCCTGGGTACAATGATGCTCACATTTGCTAGTAATTTCAAATGAGTAGACAACTTGCTTAATTAATTTCGGGGATTGAAACTTTAAAGTAAAACACGGTAATATGTTTGGAAACTTTTTTTAAGAAATATAAAGGATTTCAATATAATTAAATACAAAATATATTTGAGGAATTTGGAACCAAAATATTCGTTAATTGCTTTATGAAAACTGCTGGCAAAAATTTGGTTTGTTTTAGGCCTCAATTAACAAAATATGACCATCGCGCTCCCAAACGTAACCAATTAGCGAGTCAAAAACATTTATTTTGCGACTAACTGTTCCCACTTTTGGAAAGTATTGATATTTTTTAAATTATCAATTAATTGCTATACTATGAAGGAAATATTTTCTTAAATGACATTCCAAACAATCAACGTGCCCAAATACACAAACAGTAGTAGATGGCACTAAAGTATATATTCATTGAGTTACTATTGTTAGTGAAGTATCTATTACTGTGTTAATTTCGACACAACACTCGTCAAATTTTTAAAAGAATGGCCAAGTAAATCATTTCCATTTAACGACTCCAAACATTTTTGATGCTATTTACACATAGTATAAAATTGATTCAAATAAGTTATTGCGCAGAGACTCGGATTTATGCTTTATTTAGACATAAAGAAAAAGAACACGACGATAGCAACGGCTTAACTAAGCTGCTTCTATGATGTTTTCACCCCAATCATTGAGAGCTTCCGAAGAATTTGGATCTCTTTAACATGTTAAGCATGCCTCGGAAGTTTTCAAAATAACGGTGTGCCTGTGACAGGTAACAAACAATGTTTACCTTTGTTAACAGGTCGAGACAGCATGACGCTCATTGATCCTTATCCTTTCTCGGTATTTCCCGATTCAGCTCGATCTATTTCAAGAAGGAAATAAAAGTCTTTCACTTACTTTTATCACTTGCACTAGATAAAAAGGGAAGGCTCAATCTTCTAAAGAATACAATCCACATTTCTCCGGGGAAAAACACTTTGACTTTCAAAATGAAAGTAAGAAAACAGATTATTGTACTCGGATAAGTAAAAGTATACATGCAATACTTTCGCTTGTGCTTCAATTGAATACAAACCAAATTGACGCATTTTCAGAGACTACTTATACATATGCATTCATATTCATTTGTTATGTGATAAACGAACAGGCACACATCTTTGGAGTTATATTTTGCCACGCGGCTTCTTTTAATGTTTTTCAAATGCGGAGGCACTAGTCGTGAGACAATCGCCTCGGTTGTCTCAAGGTTGACACTTTTAAGGGAATTAGGGACCTTCAATCTCATTCTTTTTTAATTTTCAATATTTTACTGTATATACGCCATGAGTATAATTAATATTCTTTTCTACTACATTGAATATACTTAGAATTCACAAATAAGTATTTTGTGGAAGAATATGACCTGTTTATCAAAAATTCTTCAAAAATACTAGAATTATTCAAAAGGCTCCATGCGTAGTTATTTTCTTCTGATATCTTCCAGATTTCTCAGAATTGTTAATTGAAATGTTTGTTGCAAAACTGTACATAATTCTTTGAAATCACAAATATTTTTCAAATTTATAGACCATAAAATAAAGTAAACACATAAAAAATAAAAAATAAAAAGCAGAAAAAAATATTATTTAAGACTTTAGATTCATAAAAAAAATTAAAAGCACATCTATATTTATATACATATGGTAAACTTATAATACAAAATTTAAGAATTTTAATTAATATAGAATGCGCATAGAGCATTTTCAAAAACGTTGGCATTTTTGAAAATTTTTTTGAAAAAACAGGCATTATTCTGACGGAAATTCCTTATTTTGAATTCTAAGGGTTTTCAATGTAGTAAATTAGAAAATTAATTATTCTCATTTTGTATATAGAGCTAAAAATTGAAAATTTAAAAAATTCAAATTTTAAGGTCCCTTGTCCCCTTACGGTTGACAATTCTGAAGTTAAAATTTAAAAAAAGTTATGTTTAAGGATATGAAACATAATTATTGTTATAAGTAACTAGGCGGAAATTTAATACTTAAAAATTATTCATAATCTAATGCTTGTAAAGAGTCATTGATAATTTCGTGTAATAATACCTCTAAGAGTATATCGTACTGTTTTATAGGACACCAGGGTTAACAGATATAAACTCCAATTTTGTTAAATATCTCTAATTTTTGGTTTTTAATTAAGGTAAAAGTAGGTTTTTAAACCATTAGCTTTGAATATAGCTTCTGATATTCACAAAAGTAATGTGGAAAAAAAATGATTTGCCTTGGGAATACAGAATTATAAAGATTGCTCGCCTGTTGTAACTGGACTTCCTCTTTTAACTGGCATACGAGAACTCTTGTTTCAAATAACAAATTTTTTCTGGAATCTAACATTAAACCCTACACGAAGGTCAGAGTTGATCGCCCAAATCTACTTTATATAACGTATCATTCAAACAGTTGACTCAAACATTCTAATGCCTTTCACAGTATTTCTCAATAGAAAGGGTGTGCTGCTGGATTTGTGTAAATATAGTAATTCGACTTCATATAGTAATGAAGTCGAGTTACTAGAACTGATGTTACTAGAAGATGTTACTATATGACTCGACTTCATATAGTAATGAAGTCGAGTCATATAGTAACATCTCGACCTTATATATATATATATATATATATATATATATATATATATATATATACTGGTGTAAGAAATTGAGAGAATTTGCAGACTTGGTCGATTATCTCTAGAACTACTGTACCGATTTTAATGAAATTTGATATGTACATACATTGATACAATACAAAACAAATAACCATTCAATACTTGTAATACACACGCATGATCGTGCGTAACACTCGTTGGAGTCGGAAGATATGAAACAGCGGTTGCAGAATAAACAAAAAAAAATGGGTTAATAGATGGGTTAATAGGGGGTATGGTCCCCTCTTACAGATATACAGGTCTCGCAGCGTGATTTCATACTTGAAATAAGGCAGTTTATCATTTCCTGTAGCAATTTATCCCACTCGTTCAGTAACGCTGTTTTCATTCCCTGGATGGTTCTCGGAGGGGGGTTGCGAGTTGCAATTGTCCTACCCAGAGCGTCCCAGACATGCTCTATAGGGTTAAGGTCTGGAGATCTGGCTGGCCAATCCATCCGGCGAATATCCTAACTCTCTAGAAATTCGTCGACCAGAAGAGCTCTATGTGGCCTCGCGTTATCGTCCATTAAAATGAACTCAGGGCCAACTGCTCCCCTGAAAAGGCGAACATAGGGCTCCAAGACCTCATCCCTATACCTCACACCAGTCACAGTGCCTCTTTCAAAGACATGGAGAGGTGTGCGGCCATCCAACATGATGCCTGCCCAAACCATTAAACCTCCTCCGCCATAATGGTAGATTTCGCGGGCACTGGAGGGTAGGTAGCGGGTCCCTGGTTCTCTCCATGTGAGCGTGCAGCGAGAATCGGTGTTTAGGCTGAACCGGGACTCATCAGTGAAGAGAACGGTCGCCCATTGATCCATACTCCAATCTGTAAGGTATACACAAGATTCGATTCACAATCGAATCGAACTTTTGAGTGAATGAATTAAAGAAGCTGCTTGAGACATGCTAATTTCGGCATACGCGCTTGGTATAAATACCATGCAGCTTGATTAAAGAGAAGAGGGTTTTGTTAAGGTTGATAGATAAGCGAGAGGAAGCTACGAGTTAGGCAGCTCCAGGTGTTAACCGGCGCTTGTGCTTAGCAGGCCCAAAGTTTACGTGGCAGAACTGCTGGTTTGACTCTCTGCTGGTTTGTGAGTATTTGCAAAGTGCATTTCTATTGAATGTTAATATATATTCCGTACAAGTAGTACGTATGCTTATTGCTGTAAAAACAAAATCTATATGCGCAACGAATTCAATAAACATTGTGTCATGTATAAACTGTGTTTGTATGAAATTCATTTAGAGTGCCACTTCAAATTATATACACCCAAGTCTGGGTAGAAGTGAGATATATTCTCTATACTGGCGCCCGAAAGTTTATATATATACCCTGGTTGTTATCGTTACATTTATAACGAACAACATATTTGAAGTTTTAACTTTATACTGTGGCATACTCTTATATTGATAAAATTAAATTGTGAAAGTATCTTGTTATTATACTTATATACTATTTGAAAATGAGTGTTGTAGAACAAAACCCTGCTGGAAATTTTCCTCGGGTAATTATGGTTCAGCAAATTGAGCCATTCGAAGCCACCTTCAATGGCGGCCCCTCAAGCCAATTCCTAAAGAAAATTGAGCATTACTTTCAGCAACAATGCACCCCAGACGGGGAGAAACTTAAAATTGCTCTAGCCGCTTTAAGAGGTAGTGCATTTCAGTGGTATACGTGTATGCAAAGCAGTAATCTGATTTTTGACTATTCGTCATTCAAGCAACAGTTTCTTCACGCTTTTCCCAAGACCTTTAATCAAAGTCAAATAGAAGCGGAAATTTATTCGCTAACGAACGTGATGATCAGTCTGCGTTAGATTTTGCTATGGAAAAGATTATAAAGTGTGAGGAATATTTAGAAGGGGTGACAGAAGCGGTAATCTTAAAAATAGTTATCCAACGTTTGAAGCCAAGTGTTCAAGATTTTTTAGTCAATCAAAATATTACAAGCAAGGTTACCCTCCTTCAAGCTTTAGCTAAACATGACAATAGGCATTTCTTCGCTACCCCTTACACCCTCACTCAGGTACAAGAAGTTTTATTCACCCCAGCCAAAATTTTTCGCGAGTTTCAAACCAACAGCGAAACCAGTATCGCGGGCGAAATAATAAAAGCTCACGTCGTTACAATGAAATTAGTGCACTTAAAGAAAATAATATGCAAGCACCTTACGTGCACTGGCAAGTTGATTCACATGATATGGTTCAACCTGTTGAAACTGTGTGGTCAAATGTATTAACTTGTACGAGCAGTAATCATTATTTTGAGAATAGTGAAAGTCGGGGTATTTTTGTGGCTTATAATGAAAGTGAGTCTAGCTGGAATAATGCGGTAATTCCAGTAAAAATTTCTGAAAATAGTGCCGATACTAATGCTAGTGGTTTAGAAAATAAATCATCTCATACTTCTATTAATGCTATACCTGATATTTTAGATGATATTCACGCATCTGTTAATGAAGGAAATTTAGTAGATGACGAAGTATGTGTTACGGAAGTTAGTGAATACTTATTAGTTGACGACAATAAAAATTCTTTAAACGATATTAGGAACTCGATAGGTAATGATGATATTATTTCAAGTTCCCAGCCGAATGGGGATTGTGTAAGCCAGGTTGATAATATGGTCCTAAATAAAGTACATGAAAACCAGACTGAGAATCAGGATGAAAAGTTGACACAGAGTTATACTGTAAGTAGTTAAGCTGATGTTTCGGAAGTTGTAGAAGTAGTTAGCATTAAAACGCACGAATACGGAAAGCTTAATCTTCCTAAAACTGAAGCAGTATTAAAGAATTTAAATGATAACGATTCTGATGTCGCAAGTTTTAAAGAGACTTTTTCGTCAAAAGAGGATAAAACTAAAGTTAAGGGGGATAAAAAACGTGAAAAAACGCCTTCAGGTTCCAGCATTAAAACTGCTAATACTGAAGTAATTAAGGCGGTAAACAAGAAGTCGTATAAGCACAAATACGAAAAACAGAGTAAGGTTGTTGAAAAACATGAAACAAGCGGCGAACTAACTTGTAAACGTATCATAAATGGCGAGATAAAGCCAGTAACTGAACTCATAGGAGCGGCGTATAAGTTTGAAAAAATAGAATCTGCATTAAAATCTAATACCGATACAAGCAAAAGTACGAAGAAAATTAAAGTGTGTACTGCAAAACCTCCATCAAAGGATGAACGTGGCACACATAAGGTACACAAGGTTATCAAAAGGAAGAATTACAGTTTTAAAGGTCCTTTGCATAAGTACAGGAAGCTTAAGATATCTGCCTCCCAGCAAGGTTGACCTCCTCCCAAGAGACCTCCTGTCTATCGTCAAGCCGGACCAGCGCCTCAGGACCAACGACCTGCTGCACGAAAGATGCCCACACGGTCAACGAACCCCTTTAATAGGACTGCGACCATCAAGAAAGGTTCCACGGAATGGACAGACTGGTGCAGGGAAGTTGCCGTTTTCATGAACAAGTCTTGTATCAATTCTCTTATTCTAACTCCCACCCTTCAATAAAATCGAACCAAACTGGTTTGAAATTCCCCATTGTATATACTGTGTAAACATTTAGAGGGGAAGAGGTGAGCCACTGAAAAAAAAACGGCATATTGTTGTTTTATAGATTTTTGAAGGGGACATGTAGTGAATAGGAAAAAAAATTCATACTAACTACAGATAACAACTAACTAACATACTAAATTCACAGTCAAGAAATGTCATGCTATGCAATTGTGTTGACACTTTTAATTAAAATAGATCTTCTAGGGCGCAGTTGGCCAGCCCAGTATCCGCAACTCTGCAAATCCACTGTTTGATGGTGTCACCTGGACCCTTCGGGGTTAGTTTTGTAAAATGGGAGTGGCGTTTTTCCCCCACACAACGTGTGGAAGGATTTTTTGGCTTTGCCACCCATTATGTAAAAAGTCAGACCAACACGCGTTTTCAATTAGTTAACTGAAGCCGTTCAGACCTCTGTTACCTAATTTTTTTTTTGAGGGAGGCCAGTGTAAGGTATACACAAGATTCGATTCACAAGAATCGAACTTTTGAGTGAATGAATTAAAGAAGCTGCTTGAGATATGCTAATTTCGGCATACGCGCTTGGTATAAATACCATGTAGCTTGATTAAAGAGAAGAAGGTTTTGTTAAGGTTGATAGATAAGCGAGAGGGAGCTACGAGTTAGGCAGCTCCAGGTGTTAACCGGCGCTTGTGCTTAGCAGGCCCAAAGTTTACGTGGCAGAACTGCTGGTTTGACTCTCTGCTGGTTTGTGAGTATTTGCAAAGTGCATTTCTATTGAATGTTAATATATATTCCGTACAAGTAGTACGTATGCTTAAGGCTGTAAAAGCAAATTCTATATGTGCAACGAATTCAATACACATTGTGTCATGTATAAACTGTGTTTGTATCAAATTCATTTAGAGTGCCACTTCAAATTATATACACCCAAGTCTGGGTAGAAGTGAGCTATATTCTCTATAAATCTCTATGCTCTCTGCACCATGATAAACGGATTCTCCTGTTCGTAGAAGTGAGCGGGACGCAAACAGCAGGTCTTCTTGCAGACAACACTCTCTCATGAAGTCTTTTGGAAACAGTCACCCTTGATACATGGGTTCCTGTGGCTGCACACAAGTCACGAGAGAGCTGAGAAGCTGTAGCACTCCTGTTACGCCTCGCTATAATCGACAAATGGCGATCTTCTCTGGCAGTCGTGGCTCTTGGACGACCTTGCTCAGGCTTTCTCTCGATGGATCCGGTATCCTGGAACTGTTTCCATACGTTACACAAGACGCTGGGCGTTAAATTGAACTCTCTACTAATTTGGACTTGAGATTGGCCTGCTTCTAGTCTCCCCACAATTCGCCACCTCATTCCGTCATCTAAACGTTGGTGGTTACTCATTTTTACTGTTACAATTTGAAATCGACCGATTGCTGCAAAATAACACCAAGAATTAACCCATTTTTTTGTTTATTCTGCAACCGCTGTTTCATACCTTCCGACTCCAACGAGTGTTACGCGCGATCAAGCGAGTGTATTACAATTGTTGAATGGTTATGTAATGTACAATGAATGGTTCAATGTATGTACATATCAAATTTCATTAAAATCGGTACAGTAGTTCTAGAGATAATCGACCAAGTCTGCAAATTCTCTTAATTTCTTACATCAGTGTATATGTATATATATATATATATATATATATATATATGTATATATATATATATATATATATATATGTGTGTGTGTGTGTGTGTGTGTGTGTGTGTGTGTGTAATAGGGGAGGTCGGCGCAGGCCATGTATTATATATATATATATATATACAGAGGCTGTTCACACATTTTTTAGACGATGTATATTGTATTCATAAAACTAAATTACATAAAATTCTTGTTTTTTAAATGTTCTATTTGACATCCCTTATTCTGAACTATCTTTCGACACCGCAATTTCCAGAATAATAATGCCTTTTGAAGTGTCAGAAGAGGTATTCTATCCCATTCCTCCTGAACCGCTTTCCAGAGTCCTGTAAGGGTTTTGGGACGACGTTTGGATAATGCAGATTTTAAAAGTCCGAAAGCACAAAAATCCATAGGTGATACATCGGGAGATTTAGTAGGGATATCAGTGAAGGGTATGGCCTCGATACCAGTTTTTTGTTCCATTTCTTTTAGGAAATTTACAGTGGATTTTGATGTGTGACTGCTAGCTTTGTCCTGATGGAGTTTCACAGATTGATGGCACTGTGGGTAAAGCGATGGTATTTCATTCAGAAAAATTGGCGGTAAAATATGTTCCTGATAGTATTTGGAGTTAATCTTGACATTTTTTCCCACTCTCTTTATTTTTAACTTGCCATTATAAGAAAAACCAGCAACAATCATGAATCCCTTAGAAAAACTTTCTTTCGATTCTTTGAACCATGTACTTACATTTCTTTCTCCCCTTTTATGATAATAAATGGCTCTTTTTTTGTTGCAATCATTTAAATACACCCATGATTCATCTATTGTGACAATTGATTTCCATTTTTCTTTGGATAAGTGTTTCTCATATAGAATTCTGCAGCGTGTCCTGCGTTCAGCGATATGATTTGGAAGAAGACGATGCACATTGCGTTTTTTTGCTTTCTTAAGATTTAAATCAACGTTTATCATGTTGTTTACAGTGGACACCGAGCATTTTAATGATTTTGCAACTGTCCTTTGACTAGGGGGATTTTCTTTTAACATTAAACAACGTACTTTTGCAATAGTCGAAGATGTCCGTTTTTTCCTTGGATACTTCTTTGGAATTTTTGTCCCACTTGAGGCACCAATTTGACGTTTTTTTTCCTTTCTTGTTGACAATATTACCGATCGACGCTTTAGATATCACAAAACCATGACTCTCACATCGTTTTTGGATAACGGAGTATGCATATTTCTCTTCGGAAAGAGCATAAATGTAGCCTTCGAACCACTGCTTTGTTAAAAACGCCATTTTGAATAAAAACAAAACTTTCAAGCCGCAGACGATAATTTTGTCTTTTAAAAACATAGTACAATTGCAATTATTTCTTTTGTAGCAAACGATGTTTTATTACCGCTTACCAAAATCGTCTAAAAAATGTGTGAACAGCCTCTGTATATATATATATATATATATACAAAAGACATTAGAACACTTGTTTGAGTCAACTGTTCGAACGATATGTTATATGAAGTAGATTTGGTCGGTCAACTCAGACCTTCATGTAGGGGTTAATGTTAGATCCGAGAAAAAATTTATTATTTGAAACAAGAATTCTCGTATGCTAGTTAAAAGAGGAAATGGATACAGTCTAGTTACAACAGGCGAACAATCTTTATAATTCTGTATCCCCAAGACAAATCATTCCCCCCCCCCATTATTTTTGTAAATATTTGATGTTCAATTGTCTTGTAATGTGCCATTGGTAATTTTTAAAAAAATTGTGAATATGAGAAGTCAAAGTTAATGGTTTAAAAACCTACTTTTACCTTAATTAAAAACTAAAAATTAGAGATAGTTAAGAAAGTTGGAGTTAATATCTGTTAATCCTGGTGTCCTATAGAACAATTCGATGCACTCTTAGAGGTATTATTACATGAAACTGTCAATGACGTCTATAGAAGCATCATATTTTGAATGATTTTTAAATATTAAATAACCGCCTAGTTATTTATAATAATAATTATGTTTCATATTTTAAAATATAACATTTTTAAAAATTTTATCATCAAAGTTGTCAACCTTATATATATATATATATATATATATTTACAGAGAGAGTGAGAGATAGAGAGTGGGTGGGGGTGTTTTAAAGAGCCACAAATAAGCAATGCTAGCTTTATATAATATGAAGAAATAAATTCCCGAAACTATGACCTACCACACTATTTCATGCTTTGTATTTGACAAAATATCATAAACGAAGTCAAGGGAAACCAAGTTGTTTCGAGATGTATTATTTGTAATCTGAATTAATTCATTCAGCTATTCTTTCTCGATTAATTCGTTCGACTTTTGCATATGAGAACACCTAGAAAAAAAATCCCAATTTCATCATGTACGGACTGTATATTTAAGTAAGTAAAACCTTAATACAGCGCTCCTGCTGAAAATCATTCAAGTAGAATTAAGATCTCGCTGTCAGAAAATTCCCAAATTAACTAAAACTACCGTAATGACTGTAAAAAACTAGTTATAATAAGCATTAGAAAATTTAACATGTTGAAAAAAAATAATTGAAATTTCTTGAGCTTTTGTAAACGACTGAAGAGAAATAAGAAATTGAATGGATTTGTGCGAACAGGAACAGTTGTGATAAATACCTTAACCGTTCCGGTGTTTGAGCAGGCAGAAAGCGAAGTGAGGGAAAAAACGCTGAAGAAAAATGAGTGAGTCTCGGGGAATCTGCAGTGTGTATGTCCACGGATTCTGTCGTGGTCCGAATTTCCCGCGGGCAGGAGCGAAAGGCCTCGATTTTGCGGCGAGCGAAACTAGGCTAACGGGCGGAACGGTTTTCTCAACGAGATCTAGTATATAAAGCTTGTCGATGCTAATCCACGCTGTTTGTCGGGTTTAGAACTAATCGGAAGGTTGTGGAGACAAGGAGCTATTAGATCAGTGGGACTTTCTTTAGTGTGGATTCACGTGTTTGCCACTCAAAGCGGGACTTCCGTTTTCTGTTTGTTGCTCGAGTTTGTTATTTATGATGTTAAGGTAAGTAAGCTTCATTTTTAAGCTCTGCAAGGCTCTTCTGTTGGATTATATTAATATCATGGTATGGTAAATCGCTACTTTAATGCATATTATATTCAATGCATGGGAAGGAACGTGTGATTGCCACATGGAATGTGAAAGAAACGTGGAATGTGAAAGCATTTTGCCCGGTAAATTAAAGATGGATTTTGCTACGCAAATACACGTGCACCGGTGAACATGGAAAAAATGTATGACCGAGATTAAATTATATCGTGTAGTGCGTATTCACTTGGATAAAAAACGATATATCGCATGCTGGAATTCCCATTTAAGTATGGATTTATATTTATCCTATTTTGTGTTTTAAAATTTATGTTTTCTTTCATAAGACATAATAAGAAAATCATTAATTTTGGGTAGTAAAAACTGCACTATCAACATTTATTTGCTTTCTTATTTAGAAAACATTTTTTAGCAAAATCATTTCACGGGAAAAAAAATTATTGAAAATTATGTCTAAAAAATACGGAATTAATTAATAATGTGTCAGCGTCTAGATGTACAGTGATTGACAATATATGTTATTGATGCACTATTGAGAAGCATTCATACAGTAAAATATATTCTGTTCTTTATTAATAACTGTAAAAAATATAAATTTAATTCATTTCAACATTTATTTTCGTCAATCAACATTGACAGAATATAAATTACGAAACGTGTTTCAGAAGTTACTTGGTTGTGATGTGATTAATCAACCTTTCTCATTCTTGTTGAACAGGTATGTATTTTAAAAGCAATGCTATTTCAGAACGCGTTTGGCAAAGAATAAAATCGAATCCGAATTCATAACCTTGAAAGGTTATGGAAGTTTGATTCCTGTTCATCAGGAGAGTCGGAACTGACCTTCGTCTAAATTAAATGAGTCAGATGTTCAGAGTCAATAGTCATAAGTACGTGGTTGAGACATTCAAGTATGAGGGACGACGTTTCAGATTGAAACGATTTTCTGTGTCCGTCAGTATTTTTCGAAATGAACGTTACAACAATTCAATTTTTGGATTCAGCCCCGAATCTCGCATAGCAAACTTTCTTCTTGCTCAATGGAAAATTTGTATCAAACCAAACTGAAGGTCCTATTTTTTTTAAAATGCACATCTCATGCTTTTTATTTCTACAAGCAAATAATTAGACGTTATACTTATATATTGCTGCGATAACGCATAGGAACTCACGCCTTCTACTGCAAAATAATGTCCAATTTTTAAGCTCATCTTTATCTCTAAAATGGTCTGTTTATGTGGAATATTTCGCCGATATAAAGGGCAATAAATCATGTACATACTTAAAGTAATTTCTGTTATGTTTCCTGTAGTATTATGTTTTTGACTTCGAATATCGTAGCTATAATAACTGAGTGCAACAAAATTCCATCGCAATATAATTCACTTATTAGTTCTTTATATTAGTAACCAGTTTTTAGCTTTAAAATTAGTCGTAATATTTCATATTCGTTTTTCACTGAAAACGGCGTCTCGTTAAAAACGTATTTTTAAATTGTGAAAAAAAAATGCTAACGATGAAATACTTCATACAAATCAGTATTCAGACATTAGAAATCGAAATACTTGTCTACCTTAGTAATTAAAATACAATAATATTTAGCATATGATAAATAAAATACAATAGTATTTTGTATTTTATTTCACCGCTTTTGGAGATTACTTGAGTTATTCACTTTTCAGAAAGTGTATTGAATATTTTCCTTTCCATAACTGTTCATCGTATTTTTTTATATTATTTTTCAGGCAATCAGAAACATTCCTAAAAATGATAACCCTTTAAATTCGCGTTTTCGTGTTGTTTTCAACCTATTTTCTCTAAACATAAAATATTCTCTTACATGAATTGCTGGTGCTAATTAAAGAGGCTACAATTATAAATTTTGGTCGATTACATTTTCATGAAACTGGTTAGAAAATTACAAAAAGACTTAACCTTAGGAAGTAAAATCTAAAAAAATAGAAAGTAAATAACAAAAAAAGAAATAGAAATTGTAAAAACTTGTTTAAATAAAAATAGGATCGTTTGCATGTAGTCAACAAAAATCATGAATAATGCTATATAAATATATATTATTAATAAATTTATTATTCATGCTAATGGTAGACATGAAATTTCAAGTGCACGCCATAAAAAGGGATTTGCCAACAATGATAATACCTCACAGGTCTTAGTGGATAGGTGCTTGAACATTGGAAAAAAAGCATTTCATGAAAAGAAATATATACATGGGGCAATAGAACAGAAAAAAAGTGTCAGCATAAAATTATGTAAATTGCCACTGCTAAGTAAGCTATCACTTTGTACTTCACGTGTGTTAGTATATTTGGTTCCCAAAATAGCAGAACATGTTTTATAAAGAAGTTAGAAAAGAATATTTTCTACTTTGGGAAGTATACATTTTCTTGAATGCAGTTTTACCAGACAGAAACGTAAGATAGAGGAAATCTCGTATACTTTTAAAATAACAAAGTGTCATTCTTCCCACACTTCGCACTTAAGAAATTATATAGAAAAAAAATGGATAATTCTGCTTGACATAAAAGATATCTACGCGTATAATAGATATGCTTAAACACATAAAAATGCTTGAAACTGAAATGTTAAAAAAATTACCCTTCATCTTTTAATAACATTGTTCTTAAAATGGTGCAAAAACAGTTCCTTTAAATTCCCAATAAAACGGATAAAGGCAACTGGTTTCAGATTAACAAGAGTTGTTCTTTATTATTCCATATAACATAGTTTGCCATTGTATCATATATGCTAGAATTATACTTAACTAATGACTCATGTTAGTCAGAAACTAGTTGCCATTTATACGCTCTACTCAAGAATTTAAGAAGCTATAAATTTAAATTTTATTTTGCTCAATTTGTTCCTTTTATATATTATTATTTTTAATTTATTAAATCTGGGCGGGATTTAAGTCCTGCTTTCAAAAAAAAAATTAAATTGCACTCTACTGCGTCTAGAAGTGATAATATACTGCGGCAATTTTTCATTAAAACCTTAAAAAATTTGTTTTTACTTAAATATAAACACTTTTTCTGAATTCAAAGCAAAAATGCATCGAAATAAAATTTTACTCTTGGAGTGCTCTTCCATTTTTATGGAATGTTACAATTTTCACGACTTTTATTATAACCTTGAGCATCATTAGTTGATAGGATTTTTTAACCTGAGTCAAATTTGACTTCTAAAGATGCTATGAGGTTTGCAAGTTTGTTAATAGCATGGGTCAGTATGAGGAGTTCGATTAACGCCTTAGTCCTAAGAACAGGAGATCAAGATTTCGATTCCCTTCTTTTTCTGGAATGTTTTTGAAAATATGAATTAATTGGGATATTTCGTCCGATAACTTAAACGTACCTCAGATTACCATGACATTTCAGGTGAGAAAAAGTTTTATATTGTTTTGGGGGAATCATTTTGGGGGATCATCCAAACTAAAAGATCAAACAGTGAGACATGCAAGATGCAAGAAATAACACTATTTAAGAAACACGTAAGATTATTAAATATCAATGGCACGACGTAGTTACAGTCAGAAGCGAAATAAATAATTCATTGTACTGCAGAATTAACAGATTTATAACTAACTCTGTATCACATATTTTTCTCTAGAGTACAATTTAGATGCATTTGTTAGTAGCTTATGTAATCATTAATACGAGGTAGAAAATGTTATTTGCATTATATACTGGTTTAGTTTTTTGACAGACTACAACATTTATTATGTATGAAAATATTTTAATCCACTATGAAATGTCTTGTCTTAAAGCTTTTAAAAAGAGGTGAATTTCATTTCATGTTGCACGTAACATTCTTAATATTAGTTTGCCTTATTTCCATATTATTCTTATAATTTATATATCATTTTTGTAAAAGCGAGATACAGCATAGCGTCTGTTAGGTATAATAGGGATTTTAAAAAAATTAACAGTAAATAAAACAGTATTTTTAATTAAATAACCTTCAAAATCTCAAGGTGTATTCTAAAATTTTTAAAAATAAGTTTATAAAATGGGATTGTTAAAAGTGATACAGAAAATCCCTCTAATACTTTATAACCGTACCCACAGATTGGAACGCCAATTGAGCTGGCATAAGCATTCAACTGGAAGTGTCATTTCTGTTGTAATATCGGCAATTCAAAATGGCACTAAAATCAATTTTTGTCAGGTAGCTATTTTTTCTTCGGCTCGAAAAAAGCTTTAATGTAGTCGGGAAAAGTACTCGTTGATTCTTTAGGAGAAAGTTATAATTACCATGTTGGTGGATGTTAGAATACTACTGAAATGCCAAAAGTTAAATACCTACCGTTATTTAAAACGAGATATTTCTAAAACAACAATGGATGTTTAATGAATAAATTTCCCTTTTAAAAATTATCCTTTATCTACTTTACACTAATTTGCTTTCGCTTCTGATAATGATTGTATCGAATGTACATTTCTCTTTCCTTATTGGTGATATTAGTGGTGTACACAGTCCATTTCCGTCATTATCACTCTGATTACCAAACACGATAGATACATTGTCGCAGTCTAGGTCAGGTTGATTGGTTCGGAGACAAAGTTCGTTAAGTTTTTGTAGGTGGCCTTAATAATACGTAGAATTAACAGATTAGATCGAAAGACGCCTGACAAGTTTTATTTTAGTAAAGGCTTATTTCTTATATTAGCTTTTCTAGAAAAAAAAATTGTTTATTAAAAGGAATTGTTAAATAAATCCATAAAATTCATACTGAATTCAAAAATAAAAATGATAAATGTTTCCTCTTGATTTCTTTTAGATAGAATTTCTTCTAGAGGAAACATTTCCGTGATATATAGAGGTCCTGGTATATTTTTCTCGATAGATTTCTCTTTGAAAATAATAAATTTACCACGTGCGTACATTTAATTTTTCAATGAACATTAAACATGAAATATGAAAATATAATGCATTAAAAACAAATATAATAATAAAAAACTATAAAATATAATACATTAAATTATAAAAATAACACATTCACAAATTTGCCAAAACTGCCATTCTTATTTATTTAGGATTTAATTTTAATCTTCCAATGCTTGATTATATTATTTGGCAAGTAGGAGTTTCGCGAGATCTTTTATTTAACTTGAAGCTTGTAAAATACCTTTCTACGCATTAAAAACAAACTACGCATTGTTACTTCAATACTAAATTATGAAGTCTTCATTTAATTTTCTGTGTTTGTTACCCTTTATTTCTGGCAAAATACTATGAAAGAAGATGAAACCTTCCATTTCAAGTAATATCAGAATAGAGTTTTTTTTACGTGGTAGGTATTTCAGGAATTAAAGAAACATCAGAGTTACGGAACAACACCTTTAGATCACGTATAGGAAAAAAATAAAACCTATGTTTAGCGAAGTTAATTATCTAGAGATTAAGAAATCCAAGACAAAACTCCAAAGTACTTTTTTAATCATATCATTAGATTGGCTTATTAGATTGAGCGTAGTGCGTTATACATTTATTTTCATAACACGCATACAAATAAAATGAAAACCTGTTAACGATAAGAATAAAATTTGATACAAAATATATTATAAACTAAAGGACATAAGTAATGTTTTTTTTCCAACGAAGTTACGAATGAGAGCAAGAAAAAGTTGCTTCTACTCAATTCTAAATGTCATGTGAAAATGATCTAAAACAAATCCGTGTAAAATTGTTTCAGTCAAAATCCTGACTAACGTTAAATTAAAAGACACAATTTATTAAATTTGTTTTATGTGTAATCAAATTTATGTCTAGTAAGCGAAATTAGAAAATACCAACATGTTTAAAATATACTCAAATACATTTTAACTGCAATATATTTATTCTATTAATATTTTTAAAGACGTTTCTATTACATTTTAATAATTTATACTATGAAAACTGATAAGAATGGGCAAATGAATGAAAGTATATGAGTCATACGCAACTAATATGATCAAAGATGCATAAATCATGTATAAATTGATGTTTTAGGAAAGTATCTTTTTTCAGAATAGAAATTTATACTCCTAATTCGATGCTTTACTAATTTGATGTTACAGCTTTTGTCCTTAAATACAATAGTAATCGCTGTGCATACCTATTTTAGAAAGTATTCGGAAGTAGGAAAAGAGTCAACTTCCTCCTAATCTAAGAATAAAAATATATTATATTTGTTAATACTATACATGAATATACAAATGCTACCCTTAAAGGTCAACGCACGTTACAAGTTCATTAGTAGATTTTTGCATCATAAGAATACGTCAAAGAATATGAACTTGAACCATTCAGTCCTAATAATAAGATGCGAGTTGATGGTTAAAAGCATGCTACTATGGAAGTTACAGGAATCGAAAAGTTTTTAAAATCAAATTAAAAACCGATTAGATGTAATGCCTTCTTTTTTTAGTAAACACTTGAACAAATAAGTCAAAGTATTTCTTTTGTCCTCCTTATCTTTAATAATTTATAAGTTTTATCTAATATTTTTTGTCATTTACAGATGTCAATAGATTTCAAAGTTTGTTGGGGTAAAAAGAAGTATTTAAAGGATTTTTGAAGCATATTATTTTTCAATCTGTTCGTTTCGGAAAGGGAATTAATTTGAAGCATAACTTTCATCTCGATTCCAAAAGGGCATGACCTAGATTCGTTTCCTTAGACCTGACAGATATTTAAGATAGCTCTATGGAAGAAATCTTGAAATGTTGTTTCCTTATGCCAACGGAAAATATGAAAAGAAAATTCGATAGAAAAATAGGGAAGAAAAAGGCGTCTATAAATAATCCTTAAATGGAAGTCCTTATTCGTAAGCAGATCCCTTAATCAAAAAAGGGAAAATTTCATAACTCTTGGACTTTTCCTGCATGTGTTTATTGAATCTCATAGCAAACATTAAATATCATACTAACTACGGTTTCACATTTTACGTTAATTTCATTTTTAGACTAATTAATTTAGGGGAATGAAGGTTTCAATTTTTGCATTTCTTTCTTTTCCACTTCATTGTTTTCTATTATGAGCCTTTTTAATCAGTGTAACTTCTAATAGCAGTTTAAAATATTACTACGTTTCGGTTCACAGTAAAATTCTTTTATTATCAAAATTTATACCCTCCAGGAAAAATATGTAGATAAGCGTCTGAACTTTCAGGGGCAATGAACAATAGAAGTTGTATCTACTCAGATTGTGACACTGAGAATCGTCGCTTGCAACTGTAATGGGATATAACTGTGCATTTTCAGTCATTTTCCTATTTAGAAACCTAAATAAGGCTCGCAAACAAAACGTCATTGTATATGTTCGTATCGATGATAACGTGGCTATTGATATTAGGTTGTTCAGATTCGGAAATGTATTCGATCAGGAGTTTTTTGAAATGTCTATCGAACTTAGAGGCTCGAATCTAACGTCTATCTAACTTAGAGGTTTTATCATATGTGAAATAGATCAAATAAGAGTCATTTTTTTAAATCATATAATAATGGACAAAATGGACTGCTCGTCTTAGGTTAACTATAATTATAATTGGGTATAAAAAACTTTAATTCTTAAATTCCCCATTTACTGATCTTTTGGTTTCTACAACCTTTAACTAATTACATTCTAACGACTTTAATAAAACTATATTCAAAGATACACATAACAACTTGCAAGGTGTTAAAATCACTTTCCAATATCGTGGATACACGCAACCTCTACTACTAGCAGCTTAACATTTCAATTCTGGTTACCCGTTTCAGCTTGTTGAAGTATCTGATTCTTTCTTGCACATCGAGTCACTCAGGTAGAAAGATTGTAACTGTCATGAAACATGCAAATTAGTGTCATGCACATTTGAGGGCGAAAATAAAAATTATTTGACTTTTTATGTTTTATCCAAAGTAGAGTTTTTAAACTGGAGTTAAACTAAGTAGAGTTAAAATAAGGTAGAGTTAATAAACTAAACATATATCTCTTATTAAAGTATTCTTAAGTTTAATTCGCTAGAGATATTTAACTTTATTAAATTTCTACTCCTGTAAAATGTAAGGAACCGGGATACCCCCTGCCATCCTGTAAATTCTTCAAAACATGGCTCAAGAAATTATCGTATAATACTTACCAATAAATGAACTATCAGTAGTTAGATTATTTCGGACCATTTTATATGTTGTATCATATTTTTTCTACATTCAACACAGCATCTTTCTTATCGTCATGCTTTCATTTAAAATAGAGTCGTTTACTACGATAATTTCATTGTATGTAACTGTTCAAAAGTTATGAATTACGTCAAAATATTGAATGCAAAAGTAAAAAGGAGGCTTAAAAAGACATAGTAAAGGACATACAGTAAGGTATAGACATACATTAAGGTAGACATACATGAAGGTATGTCTATATACATAGATTAGATATATGACTATTATGTATATTATTACATAGATTAGATATGTGACTATTATGACATAGATTAATTAGAATATTATGTATACATAGATTAGACATATATTAAGGTATTTATTACATGAATAAAAAAAATTTATGAGCTAGAGGAAAGAGTTCATACTTCTTTTTGAACTATGTAATTCGCCAGAAAACATCAAATTTATCTAATAACTATTGTATGAAATGAGAAATCTAATCCGTGGCAAAAATTATTTTATTAACGAAAAATAATGTAATGTTCTAGACAAGAAAAAATAGAAACGTATTCTATGGCTTTTTTATTTTTAAATGTTCATGAATGCATATAATTTAACTGCTCTTATAGAAAGTGTTTAACATAAGGATAAAAATTTTTTTAAATGATTGATTTAAGCTGTTGTATTCTCCCGAGATATTTATCCTATTCTTTATAATTTACGACAGGAAAATTAATTCATAATGTGGAACGTATAACCGTGTCAAATAGACAACACTATTGACTCCGAAATCGATTGATTCTGAAGTTGTGATTCATATCACATAATAGCAAGTAAAAGCTATATTTCCGACAGTGACAATCGGCTGACATAATTATTGCAAAAGAGTTGCAGCAAAAATAGGGAATGAAAAAAAGGAGACTGAACCAGATCTTTCCAAAGCGCGGAATTGCACTTTATGCAAATTAAATCAATAACAGAATACGTAATTTTTCTACGCCTTTTTATCACCGAAAGGGAACGGACTATGAGACACACCCTTCTGAGATTCGTCACAGCCTGGCTCATGGTATGACAACGATTCCATATATCCTTTAAGGAAAGAAGATTCCTTCCAATTTTAGAGCAAGGACATAGCGTGACAGTCCAGGAATTGGACGCAAGTTTGCGTTTAGTAAGTTGGGAGGAGATCTGCCGTATCGGAACAGTTGAAAGGTCACACAGCATTCTGGAATTGCTCATGCAAGTCACTGAAGAATGCATATCAAATGTTTCCCCTCCGAGTACAATAATTTCAACTCAGTCAAGGGAATTTTATGGCTATGGTAAGAAAAAATGCAGTTGTAAGGAAAATGGATAGGATGACAGCAAATATTTTAGAAAAAAATATTTTGGGGCCTTTGAATCGCTTTAAAAATTGAATAGTTTGATTTGATTAATTTTACCACTGGTGAAAAAAAAGATGCATCCAAATATTATTCGACGATGCCTAAAACAAAATTTTGCAGTAGAAAAATACTAAGTGTGGTCTATTTGAGTCAAAAAATAGGCTCAGGATAAACCCTAGATTAGAGATGGAAAAAAAGCTTTTACTTAAACCTTCTCTATTTTATATATATACTAGCATTATTGCCCGGCGTTGCCCGAGTAGATATATAGATATAAAATTTTTCATGCATTCCATCAAAAAAATACTGGGCTGCACCCCGCTCTTCATGTTCATCTGGCCAGTTGTGTTTATTTGGGGAGCCAGGGCCAAAGGTCATTCCCAACCCTCTTCCTCCCTCGCATTGGAATTTGACCCCCCGTCATCCCCCAACCCATCTCTCTTAACGCAGCTGGTTGTGGTGAAGGGGCTCCACAGGTGGTCGCGCACCTCTTAGAGGCACAACAATCATTAAAAAATTGATTTAAAAAAAACTAATTGAGCCCCAAATTTCGCTTTTCCTGATTTAAGTTTCTCGGGTCCTAAACATTAAATGTGCCGAATTTGGTCCCGGTGGGTAAAACAGTCTATGATTCTATAGCGGACAATCAAACAGACGAGCTCTTTTATATATATATATATATATATATATATATATATATATATATATATATATATAGAGAGAGAGAGAGAGAGAGATGGATATAGATATGGATATAGATATGTTGTTGGATGATCTAAATAATCCCGATATAACAGAAAAAAATAAATTATTTTTCTTCATTCTTTTCTGTTGCATTTAATGTCGGGACACTCTGCTTGATTATGCTATTTAAATTTGTATCATCTTTGTCAATATATCTTTTGTGAACGTCATGGCAGTGAGTGAGATTACTTCCCAGTCAGAAATCTCTAACTCTACAATTTGAGGTCGATATCTCAAAAATTAATGATCTAAAACACGATCTTGAATGACGTAGACAGTCATTAAATTCGTCATATTTTGTATTCGAATATTTTCTCCCAACGCGGAAGGCAATTAGTATTGAGAACATTCACCCATCCACAATACATTGTTATAAGAGCACCATACAGAGGAACGAATATTGCTTCCTATGAGGGGACAGCAGTGAACGTCCATGCCTTAGGCGAGAAATTGAATCCGAATCCATCGTGGAAGTTCCTTATGCTAGCCATCGTGCAATAGTGCCATCCTATATAAAAATATGTCACTGATAGAAGTTAGATCTGAAAGTGAAACATTTGTAAAATCATACCAGTTGTTGCAAATATCTTGATATAGAATAGAACTGAATCTTTTCAGCAACAAAAAACATGTGAAAAACTTTAAAGACCAATCATAACAAATCAATCATAACAAACCAATCATAACAAGAAACAAATATACCAAAGAAACAATCTTATTTACGAAGTTTTGAGAGTCTAATAAAATTTTCATCGAACTTCATTGGGGATCAAATTTCAGCTTCTCTGTTGAGAAAATTTCCTTGCGTAACGATCATCTCTTTTAATGTATAGACGAGAGTTTGGAGGAATGGACAGAAGTCAAACTGAAATAAGCTTTGTTATATACTCGTAGCATAAAATAATGCATATAAGATTTTATGGATCTATATCGGCTTGTTAAATGTTTGGAAGAAATACTCACAAGCCGCTGTATGAGAAAGTCTTCACTTCGATTTCCGAAAAGAGTCTCACAAGTGCATGAAAATGGGATTATCCCAAATGTGGATAGAAAACATACAGGTCCATGAAAATAATTCTGTGTCTTGAACTCATTAAAGTCAACTTGCGGTTTTTGTTTGTATCTTATTAAGCCACATATTTACCATTAGATATGAAAAATTCAACTCAGTTCTCACTGCTCTGAAACCACAGCCTCGTTGTCAATATGTAATTACGTTCCAAGAGGGGAGAGTGAGAGTTTTCAAGAACATCCGTAAATATCTCTCAAAATAGAGATTAAAAAAAGTAGGAAAGTTTGGGTCCTGTAAAGTTAACAAGCTGTAAAAAGGTCTTAATTAGTTAGGCATTAGTTAAAAAACTTTTAACAAAATAACAGTTGTGATACCCCAAACTGCCAACGACATATTTATTATTTTTGTTTGTGCACAGTGTCACTAATGCTTGTACTTCCATTCTTATGAAAGAGTGGCTTAGTCTGGATGTTTCTACGGGGTTTGTAGTTTTTTGGGATCGGCTGCTCACTATCTGTTTGTTAAGTTCTGTGTGGCAAAATAATCAGCTAACCAACAAATCCAATCTTGTGATCCCCCAAATCAACTGGTAGGATTAACAAATATTTACCCCTTGAAGAAATTTCTTTTAGGTTGTAAACATAACACTGTATCATAAATATGTTGTGGCGTAATTATTCTGAAGTTTCATATTGTTCCATTTCCTAGATTAACGAGAGCTTTGGTTGTAACACAGATATTAATACTTGTATATAAAAAACGTATTCAAAATAACAACAGCTACACATTTCAGTGCTATAATATGCAGAGTTTTCATGGTTTTAAACGGCGCCTAATATTGAGACTTTTAAAGTGATATTGGGCGATGTGTGCCAAAGATATCATTAACTTTTACAATGTCTGTCATCCACTTCGTCCTCCAAAGCGAAATAAAGTTGAAAGGCATTCGTCTTAACCAGATGGCTAGAAACTATTAAGAACTGAGCACGCTGTTGGATTATCAACTTTCCAACTTGTTCAACAAATATCAATTACAAATAGTTAATAAAACAAAATACAGAATTAATGTCTTTAAGAACTTTAAAATTTTAAAATTAGCTTTTGTTTGGAGCATAGGGCGAAAGAAACTATAAATAATGTAGAATAGGGTTTTTATCATTGGAAGTTATTTACCTAAACAATATGGATACTCTTCAAGAAGGAGGACATGATTTCAAAGTTGTTAATTTTCTAATACAGATATAGAAACAAATTATGTTTGTTGGTAGAGTTCATCATTTCAAGTAAACTAAAGAAGAACTGTTAATAAAATCGTATAAGGAAAATAAATTAATAACATCCCAGTCAATTGTTTTCCGAAGTTCAAAGAATAATACGTACTGGATAAAAGGAAGAGCTCAACAATGCCAAAACCATTCTATCAATGAAAAATGAAAGCAACTGTTTTAATAAAGTAGGTCGATGATGATAAAAACAGATAATGGAGAAAAAAGGGTAAACAAAAAAGGTTCTGGACCATCGAAAGAAAAATAAAGGGATGAGAAATTCCTTTTCCTAAAAACAATTCTTGCGATTTTCTTTTCAATCATAGGGTACAGTTTTATCTTATATTTGAAGTAAACGAAGTTTTCCAAACTGTCACAATCTCTTAAGATGTAAATAAGTTAAAATCTTAATGCAGATAGAGTCTTTATTCAGATAGAGTCTTAGTCAAGATTGTTGCCTTTTGTATGCTGTCTGTAAATTATATATAAGTAATGTAAATACAGTTCTAAAGGTAAACATACACAAGATTTTTAATTATGAAGTTTCACATTAAAAACCTAAATCCTCAGTGGAAAAACAAAAATGGATCCCTGCGTAAATTAAATACTTGATACATCCTCAGCATCCTCTTTTGGAACATGTAACAGAATCAAGTTATATGTTTGCATAATATGCATAATTGAACCCTAATCTCGTAAACTGACAACTTTGCAGTTCACTTTTTACATTGCAAGGGCCTCATTTCAAAAGGCCTTTTGCTGCAACTACAGAAAATCGAAAATTTTAAATGTTTAAGCAAATATTTTCTGCTTTTACAAAATCTTTGACAATTAGATATAGCTGCTAAAATGTAAAGGGACAGACATTAAATATAATAAGCTTGTTTGCTATTTCTTGATATCAGAAAAGATATTTCATTTTTAACTGCCAGAGACCCTTTCATATCTTTATTCACAACTTTGTTACATCTTAATTTTCTAATGGATTACATGGAGTTGCCATTTGTTATAACCAAATACAAATGTTCTTCTTTTAAGGATCCAGGCCTTTCATGAATCAATTCTATTTAAAATACCTAACGGGTCAATAGTTTTCATGTATTTAAGAGAATTTGATTTTGATTAGTTATTTCATTCAATTTTCGATGTCATCTATGTTGTACATAAATTTCTGTTGAAAATTTGTTCTACTAGAGCATGTTCTGGGATTAATTACTTCTTTGATAAAGCACAAGCCACCCTTTCTCCGGACATTAAGACATTCGCACTTCATTCGCGAAAATCATTAGTGGCTTTCAATGGAGGCAACACCACCCCCTGGGGACAACTCAATTTTTACAGAGCACATCTGGGAGGCACGTACCTTCTCCCCCCCCCCCTGTGCGACATCATAGAAGGGCTTTCCGGTCTACGGACTGAACGGGCCCATATCCGGCTAAACACACATAGGTATTGAATGAGGATTAGTTGTACCATAAATTAAACGTATCCGACTCCGTATCCTTTACGAAACACTGTACATTTATTAACATTCACAATCACAGCACAATTACAGTATTCTTACAATAATTAATTGCGGCCTTTCATTTATGCCGCCCAGATTTTCCCACACGACTACGTCGAGCCATCACATGGTTCTAAGAGCCGCGCAAATCGGATCTCCAACGTGACAACAAGTTACTTTCGTTTTGACACGTGACATACACATACAGTATTTCCCTCCCGTAAGGAGAGTAAAAACAAACTTCCCCGTTTATAGGGACAAACAGTTACAGATGGAGTTTTGAGTCGTAACATTAGTATCCCCAGTTCCAAGCCCAACACGCTACCACTAGGCTATCTCGGGCCCCTCTTGTAAATAGTAGAAATAACAGTATGAAGTGCGCAAAGCATACCAAAGAGTTTTTAGTTATATTACTTCCTCTAAAATACATATATTATTAAAAATAAATATTAAAGAAATGAACACTGCGTAAGAATATTAGTATATAGTGATTCTCGCAATGAGTTGTGTCGCTTTAAATACTCAAACAACGATTACGAATAGCAGAATAAGACCTAATTATAACACTTGCAAAATATTTTATCTCGATACATTTGAACGCAAAGTGATGTATTCATAAATATTGAATTTTTTGTCTCTAGCATAAAATTTTACAAAGGCCTGGTGATTTTTTTTCATCGCAGAATAACATTTTATTTTCAAATAAGTTTCTATCGATTTTTTTCCCAGCAAAAAATTTTGTTTGTGGATATAGACATTAGGATCTACACAGTTAGAATGTGATCTAGGAGGTAAGGCATTAAAAATCCCGAAATCATTTAAAATATTTTATTGCATAGATATGTAGCTAATAGTAGAATATTTAAAATAGGTAAAAGTACATATATTACTAGTAGACATTTTTATACAAAACGTTAGATTTTCCGTACCTAAAAAGGGGAAGCCGGAAGAATAATCATAAAAATTTAATAAAATTAAAATAATCCCATCTATTAATATGTGGTACTTTTCATAAACCATTACAATAATATAGCTTGAAAAATTACTAAAGTTAGTTTCGAGATAAAGACACGAGCTTATCAGGCAATTATTTAATCTTAAATCAACCTTTCTAAATATGACCCAAGTCCATCCTGAAAGAATCCAATCCTTAACTTCGTTCAAGTGTAGGCATGGAAAAGGACTTTTTAGCTAAGCAGCTTGTCACAGAATTAAAAATCAACAATTCAGCCTGAAAAATGTTCCTTCACAGATATCAATTTGTAAAGTTTTTAATTAATATTAGTCAATAATATGATTTAATTTGCTTCATTTAAACTCCATGGATATCTGTTTAGCCACATTTTGAAAGTGCATATCAGCTGGGAATATTTTCAGTTCGAAATTTCCATCCTTTAACTCAATCTTTTTTTCTTTTTGTTATATTTTACTAAAGTACAGCTGATTATGAAAGTATTAAAGAATAAGAAATTAAACTTTCTGGATCATTTGACATTATATAACCTATTTCATTTGAATCAAACAAAATGAGAAGGCCGTTTCGACTGAGGACATCTCTCAGTTAATAAAAGATTAGGAAGCGTTTTAACTCATTCCTTGAAGAACTTTCGAGCCTATTAACACAGAGGCTTTTGTTTTTAAAGCTGCTTCATACTAATGCATGTTAGGCATTCGTTATAATGGCAGTTTCAAGTGCTCTCATTGAATAAAGGTATCAAAATTCGGTCAGTATATCATTTTGTAAGATGTGAATACGGATTTTTCCGATTTTTTTTGGAGACTGCCTGGCACAAACTATCCCTCCGTCTTTTAGATCTCCTCTAAATGATTACCATGTTTGAGTACTCTATAAATATCCGTATAGCATCTAAACAGGCTTGATAATAGAAGTTTCAGTCTGCAGATTTTGTGAAGAGGAATGTCTTTAAATCAACGTTTTCCTGAAATGCGAGTAAAATTAAATTCACCTTGATGCATGATGATTCTTGCAAACTGATATTTGTTAATGGATCTATGTGTAAATTACTTAAGTAATAAAAAATCGTTTTGTCCTTCAAACCTTATAATATTAATCGAGTGCAAGTACAAAGTCCTTAATTGCATTTACACAAGCTGGAATAACAGCTCTTACAGAAAGTGTGGTCACAGAATGCAAAGGTTGAAATATGCCAGCTGCACAAAATTAACCTTCAACTAACCCTTAACCCTACAGCTTTGTTATTTCATCAAATATTATCCCTTGCAATCACATGTCTATATTCGTTGAAATAATGGTACGCACCGAGACACCGTAGAAATATTACCATTGAAAATGGCTCATTTCGTTGAAGTGCTAATAATGAGTTTAAACAACAGTCATCTAAATAAAATCGCACGTATTTAACTGGTTAATGAAACGTTGAGAAAATAATTTTCGGTCTTTCCTATTAAATTAGACATTATATGACTATGACATAACTAATATATTTTCGTGAACTAAACAATAATAACAATTATAACCGGAGTTTATTTTTTTAAGCAAAAAGTATTAAACGTTATTGAAAACTACGCTAAAGGCAAGCTTATTATTTTGCAACAACTTATTTGATCTTTTCTACTGCCTCTTTTTATATTTAACTGGTTTAGGACCGTAAAATATCTCTGTTTATAAATGTCTATCTCTATTTTAAATTTCGGATATCAGTATTAACATTCAAAAGAAGACAAACAAAAGATAGAGATGAAGGAAAATATATCCCATGCATTTAATAAAACTTTTATCATTTAAAGGTTTTACCACTGCATAAGGATGGGAATCCAGCATCAAATGAAAAATAACATTATCATTCTAATGAAACTATTTTTGTGAGATTTCCTAACTTGAAATGGGAACTTCCCTTTTCTTTCCAGCCTCAGGAAATACATCACTTCGTTTCAAAGTTATATTTGCTAAGTGAGGCACCTTTCTGTAGAATGCATTCATCTGAAGTTAATAAATTAAAAGCACAATGATTAGTAAAATTCCATACTCAATTCTTCCGTCTCTAATGAACAATAAGATCTATTTACATAGAGGGTACACTGGTGAAACGTTTCTCGAGATGAAATACTGAAACCAGTTAAATTACGTTGGGCCATACCTTCCTACATACAGTCGAATGAAAATCGATATTTTCCCCAGTGACACATTCCCTATTCGGCAACTCATCTGGAATAAATTGTGCCATTCGAACTCATTTTTCTAAATCTGAAAGCATTTTTTTCTTTTTTCAACTCACTAAATATTTTTGGAAATATGTTTCGAAATGTTCATTTAGAATTTTACATTAACCACGCTAAAGATTAACTTTATTAACTAGGTTTTCGTTCTTCAAGCTGTCAGGTTTCAAAAATTATTCAATTGTTGGACAGCAACGTCAGCTTCTGTAAATATTGATTTCATAGATTTATTGTGTTGACGCAAAAAGCATCCTAATCACAGACTGAAACCCCTTTGCAATTCCATTAATGGGATATTAGAGCGAACTCTCAAGGAGCTTTTTCCAGCTCCAAGGATTCAAGGCGAAATGACCCAGTTTCGGTCGGTGTCAAATCACAGTTGAATTGGAATCACTCTCTCCCTCGAACAAAATAGTTGTGCTATCCTCTCGTAGGGTACCAAACACAAATCAATCACTTCAAGTGCTTCCACAATTTGACCATTTTGGGTTATGCATTTTGAAAAAGTAGCAAACTACGGAATTAACGTTTAAAAAAATATGAATTTTAGGTAACAAGATGAGTATATATATATATATATAAGACAAAGTTGAAAGTGAAAAACCAGTAGATGCTCAAAACTACTGCAGCCAGGAACTAAAAACATGAAAAGATAAGTGCAAAATAGGTTTTTGACATCTCTTCATCAGCGGTGCCGATACCGTCTAAAAACCAATGAATTGTTTCTGATAAGTATGATCTGAGCAATAAACACATATAAAATTTTTTCTTACATTTTTAACATAATTAGTATATTAGCAATGAAAGATTAACTGTTGCATACTAAGTATTACTTAAACTATTTACCACTTTCAGTTCCGGCACTTATACAGAATCTTGCCGTTGGTGCGTGGATGCCCAGAGTGCTTGATTTCTGTTTTTTTTTGTCTATATTCGTATTATTTTTATCTATCTCTGTTGGATTATTTATTTGTTTTTTTCATTATGGGGATATGAAGCTTCTGCGCTATCCTCTATTGAAAATGTTTTATGTTTTCTTTGCAGGATATGTTTTATGTTAAAGTGATTTAGCAGTCTATGCTCGAATTTTAATTTTTGTTTATTTCTATTGTTTATATTTTAAGCTATTTACCTTAACATATCAATACGACCACAGCCACAGTGCATAACGAAGAAATACAAGAAAATCACTAACAACATGGGAAATATGTGATTTTAATTAAAAATACACTATTAAGTATAATTTAATTATTAGTCAAGTTAACAATTAGTTGAAGAAATACTTACTTAATTATACTGCGCATACTGCTTTATGTTATAGTAGTAAGTTAAAAGAAATTTACAAATATGAGTTTGTGACCAAACAATATAAAAAAGCTGAAAAGCCAAACCATAAATTTAAATTAACAAAGAACATTAAAACAAATTACTTTCAATTAAGGCGCTGAAGGCTGCACTTTTATTGAAAGAAAATATATAAGACAAAGTCGAAAGTGAAAAACCAGTAGATGCTCAAAACTACTGCAGCCAGGAACTAAAAACATGAAAAGATAAATGAAAAATAGGTTTATATATATATATATATATATATACTTATTCTGGCATTGCGTTCGACCCAGCCATCAGCATGAACGCATTTCACTCGGGAATATATGGAACTAGATGCACCAAACAATTTGTCACATTTTCATATAAAAGGCAAAATGATAATTTATTTCGATGACATCTCATTAAGCCAATCATTCTAAATTAACGTAATATTAAGATGATAACTTTCCAGAAAGTTAATGATTTTAATTTTGTTTGTAAAATTATTCGTTTGTATAGTCCAAAATTTTTAAAAAATTGATAATTTAAAAATTATAATTGAGTAAATTTGTACGTTTCTTAAAATATAATAAATAACATCTTTGTGATTTTTTTAAATCCAAGGCAAAACGCTGTTAATTTTCTATCAGACCAATCGTACGTTACAAATACAGACGATTTAAAACATGGCTTTCGGATATACATTTTCGAATCAACGGATCTCATACAGGAAACTGTATACTTAACACTGTTAACGTGGATCCCTATATAATCTAAGCCAGTGGTGGACAAATATGAGTCACGCGACCCCCTTGAGGATCGTAAAAATAATTAGAGTGGTCGCGAATAGTTTGAAGTAAATTTATATCATATTGAATTATTTAGTTAAAAGTTTACTTTAAATGGGGTAATAATTTTGAAATAATGCTCTTTTTTAATTTTAAATTTTGTTAATTTTTACTAAAATGAATACAAATACATATTAATATTTAAATATGAAGTTTTAGTTACATGCAATTTCCCAACAACAGGAGGTACGAGAGATATTTTCATTGTTATTATACAAAGTAAATATATACCCAAAATCTACAGTCTATTGATTTTGAAAATAGTTTGTCAAAATTTGCTATTTCTTTTTTGTATACTTGCCAACATTTTCCTGATTAAAAAAAAAACTTGCTACTACTAAAAAAATTTCATAAGTGTCGTGGGATATTATTGGAGTTATAGAACGAGAAAAATATTTTGGTTACGTAAAAGTAGTGAATGAATAAATAAGTAGCATTTTTAATAATACATTCTTAAGGTGAATTAATATGAATTAAAATATTTACGATTTTTAATCGAGTATTTTTATTTACTATATTAATTCCAAGCTTTTTTTATTAATTTCTGATAGTTTAGCATAATGAATTTTAAATGAGGATAAAGTGATAATATTTGATTCCAAATTTTGTAGTTTCCTTTATAATAGATTTTAAATTTTGCCAAACATAAATTTAACGTGCGAAAATTCTTAGTATATTTTTAAATATTATCAAAAGAACGACATGAAATTAAAATTGCTTATGATATGTATTTTAATATAATTCCTCGTTACTAGTAAACAAACTAATCTAGCTCTTAAAAGAAAAGATGATATCGTTCCTGAAGCGCTAAATACCGCCCTCCAGATTCAAATACGAGCATAAGAAACAAGATCTTTAGTCTAAGAAATAATTCTCTAGCACTCAGAAGAATGAATACGTGAAAAAAATTGTTTATGTATAAAAGTAAATAATGTCAGACATTGGCTTTGAATTATGAAGAAAGCTATTGTAAAAGATTATAGGTCAGTAAACAATGCTTTATGCAACTGCACAAATACTATATAATGTTAACTGAGCAACAAAGAAGAAAAGATTTTTCATTTTCAGAAAGTTATCCGAGTATTATTATTAAGTTTTCCAGCACTCTTTGTATCAATTTAAAACTCTTCCAGGACTATCTGTTTAGAATTTCATAGCTTTAAATCGGTACATGAGAGGTATTTTTCAGTTGATAACTAGCTCTTAGTTGTGTTCTTTTAATAATCGAAACACTTGTAGGCCCTTCACAAAGCTACATTCTGCTCTCACCCGATCGCGAGAAGAGAAAGTTTTATGCAATTTTAGAAATGAGTACGTCGAGTCAATGCAGCGTTTAAAAGGTGACGTTCACGAGGAAGAACGAAATCTTCATAACTTAAGTAAGCATCTGTCATCGCCTAAGGCCTCGGAAGGCTCCAAGCTAACCAGTAGTAAGAGAACAGTTCATTTTCACCAGAGAGACAAACTTTGCTTTCTATTAACTTTGTTGACTTTTTTTTTGTAAAATCAAGCCCAGGATAATTTTTTTTTAGTCTAAGACAAACTTCCGTCGCCTACCATATTCACCTTCGACTAGATATCGCTATTTGACAGTGTCTTTAAAACATTCAAATACCCTTTACAAATGTGAATCTGTATTTTGTTTATTCCTAATAAAAATTTAAATGTTGACCCATTTTGCATCCAAATTATCAAACAAATAACATCATTTAAATTTGAACATGTATTACGCTAAGGAAGTCATTACATTATATCATACAAACACTAAATCAGGATATTTCTAGATTCTTATATCAGCAACTTATACCAGTTTATTTAAAATCATTGCTTATTACATCGCGGTGAAATTTTCTGTATTTGTAATATTCTCCCAAAATCCTTTGGAAAATATAAATAAACAAAATCAATATTTGATAACTGTCAAATCCCAAAAAAAGCATCCCACACATAAGTTAAAATTTGTAGGTTAAATCTGCAGGTAAATTATAATGTTCTCTCGCTAGTTAAAATTCTTGTGCAAGCATAAGGTTTTCAAAACTGGCAAAAATTTTTCTTATTAACAGATGCTTGTATGATAAATATGATTTATCTATGCTTTATGTAAAGTTACTTTTATAAAAAAATGCCTTATTATTACTCCCCGTAAAACCCACTGGTTGGATCAAATATATTTATTGATACTATGCATATCTAAAATGTCAATTTAAGAAAAATATCCTTTCAAACTTTGTCGTGATTTTAATGCTTCCTTATTATTTATAGTAATACGAAAAAAAAATTGTTTTCTAATGAGGTAAAAAAAAATTGTTAACACTAACTTTTTTACCATAGTGTCACAGCAGTCTTAAACATTATTACAACACTGTTTACTTCTCTATAGTGATAAAGCACACAGAAAAAATGAGTGCTTCAGAAAAACGTACAGAACAGATATGCAATGAATTTATTTCCCAACAAAGAGAGTGCGTACTGTTTCAAAATATTTATACAAAAGCCCATAATAGAAAAAGTTATTGTACGAAACAAATTGTTGAAAGTGCAGTTAAAAAGGCCACCGGCGTGTAAGGTCGGCCTGCTTTTTTGGTATCTCCTTCTTCCAGGACTCTAACCTCGCTTCGAATATATTACCTGCCACGCCCAATAGCAACCTGTTAATTAACACCCGATATAGGTCGCCACAGCCAAAGGGAATTTTCGAAAATAAACCCGACTCGATTTCAATGCGGATTCAGCTCCCGGTTCAACCTTGAAGAGGAAGTGGTGGAGGAAGATTCAGGGGACTTTGACATCGGCAATCTTAATGTATCTCATTACGTAGTATTAGAATGATACTCAAGTGGATTACACCGTTTCCCCGTTACACGTGTTTCAAGGATTAACCGTGAAAGGGAGTCGAGTTTCGTCAGTTTAAATCGCTTAAGAATTCAACGACAAAGGATTCAATTACTTAAATTAATCTGTCTGAAGCTTGGGGATTTACAATAACTTCAGCATCCTTTTGGGAGGAACGACAGGCATCAAAAATATAACCTTCTATACTTTACAGTAATAAAAACAGTATCCCTTTGGAGTAGTCTTTCCTCAGCAGCTTAAATATCTGTAGAAATTAGTGAATTAAAATATCTTCAATTTAAAATATCTATACTTAAGTAATTTAAGTAATGTAAATATCCCAGCATTTTTTGGATCATTGATTTTATGTAACCTTTAATATTATTAGGTTCAATATTAAACCGGTTTATAACACAAGTCCAGTGGATTGGGATCAAATGAGGGCAATTCACGCAGCAGTGCAGACAAATATATATATTAGTATGTTAACAGCCCATTTAGGGGAGCAAAATTTGTGGAATGGGAACATTTTAAAACGCATTAGTATTCTCCATGCAGTATTTTCTTCTTTAATCCGATATTTTGTTAAAGTGTGAAATTCAGTTTCATACCAAATCATGCTATAAAGAAAAAGGAAGTATTAGGACTTGAAGCACTAGTTTAAATACTTAACCGTTATCTTGACTAGTATGGACACGAAGAAAATGTGCACATGATGAAATATTCTTGAAACTGTCAGAACATTGGAATCAGAGAAACTTTTTCTCCATACTTTTGAGATCTATACACATTATTTGTGAATTTAGGATAACTATGAAAGGTTTTGTAGGGACTGAATTCCTCTTTAGTGGTCGTTTCTGTGCATGGTAGAAATTATCTTATTTTAAGGGATTATGAAAGGAGTAGAAAAATTAATACTTTAATATTTGAGTCATGACCATTTCTGCTCATTTTCTTCCAAAATCTCCAGAATAATAGTTCCAGTCTAATTGCTCCTTGTTGATTCCTTTTCCATCGAGTAAGATATAAATTAGGTTTCATTTCTAAAATTTCAAAGGAGAACTCAAGGGATTTCTGAGAATAACATTCTGCATTATCGTTGGGGCAACATCTTTATTCCTACCTGTGATGTTCAATAGAAATTTACGTTTGTAATCAAGAACATTAAATAGATTGATTTGACTACCATTTTACGCAACCCTTTACACTTTTTTACCTAACTTGTCTAACAGATAGTCCGATTTCACTTGAATTAAAAGATGTTACTCGATGTAGAAAATGCCATGATTTACTGAGAAATTATGTTGGTAAATCAATTTTATTATTTACATATGCATGAAGCTTTAAGGTTAGGTTATAAAACCTTGTCACTATTCTGATACGCTTAATACAAAATGGGACAAGAAATTATCCTCACAAAAATTAAAATGATATTACGTTACAACTAGGTTTGCATGTATAGAAAGAGAAAAAAAAGAGTAGTCAGGGAGTGAGAGGATATTTGGCTCATTGTATGCATCAAAAACAAAGAAATTCAGCGAGTCATTACAAAATAATGAAAACGTTCTTAATCTTGCAATCATAAATTCATAAATAAACATATTTCAGTTACTTTATGTTATATTCGTAGGAACTTTCCATCCAATAAAAGGTCATTCATACTGAGATGACGTGATAAATACTGTCCAATCATAATAAAAAAAAACACATAATTGAAAGACGCAGGGATTGTTTTAGAATTTCAATACAATATTAATATTGTAATATTTTTAAAAAGAAACGCCTAGTAAAGGCATTCTTTTCCCTATATATATAAAATCAAATTTAAAACTTAAAAATGCTAGGAAGAACAATAACTTAGACCAGGAGTTATTTCATAAATGAGCGACTCTAATGTATTCCCTAAACGAAAAGCATTTGTTAAAAGCGGAACTTAATTACTTTCAAATTTCACATTTTTGTACTCTAAAAATTGTAGGTTATTTAAAATGCGGCCATTTAAAGTTGTTACGATTATTAGGCATGATATGATTTGACGAGCTCAGAAAAAAAAAAAAAAAAAAACTGCACATAAAAAGATCCAAGGTGTATTATCATCGACCGTTTTGGGAAAGGAATTGATTTAAAATCCTTTATTTCAGTGAACGTTATTGATATTGACATTAAGGCTAGGCGCACACGAGCGTAAACCAACGAAATTGTTGAAGAGTGATCTCTCTCAATAAATAATCTCCATCTTCTTATTCCATGAGAGATGTACAGTGATTTCCGCTCATAAGAATCACGTTTGTTATTACTGTTTTTGATTCTTATAAGCGGTTGATTCTTATAGCCGAAATTTAGGTTTTTGGACAGGAACACACACACACCTATATATACATATATTAGATTATTTACCATAAAATACTCTTTAATTTACGTTAAATATCTTTTATTAAAATTATTTTTTATAATTTTAAAAATACAACTTCATTTCTAGACCAATAAGTAGATACACATGATTATAGTAAGAGAAGAAAACAATCCAATATTTGTTACAACATACCAGCTTAACAGTTTTAACATTTCAACTACAGGAAGGGAGCAAGAAAAAGTTTTCTATGGTAGTTTGACGTAATGAAGTTTTCAGGAGGCTGCTTCAATACTCTTTCAATATTAATAGTCTCAGACGAAGATTCACCTTCTAGCTTACGTTTCACGGTTTGATAACGTGCTGAATCTACTAATATCCCGTTTGCCTAAGTTATAGTGGACACTTCGCCGAAGATTTATGTGTTTCAGGGTCCAGGAAGCCGCAACCAGTATGTGGGAGGTGGGAAAAAAAAGGGCCCCTATGTTTGTTTGTCAGTGCAGAAAAGTGAAATCGGACCCGGACGGGTAATGATGCTCCTGGGTCAAGCTAATAAGACAGTGTTGTGCTAAATTATTTGAGGGGAAACTATTATGTTATGTCTAACAAAGAAAGGAAGGAATTTTAAGACTATATTCCATCCCATCTTATCAAATTTTTCTTTAATAATAATAATAATAATAATAATAATAATAATAATAATAATAATAATAATAATAATATATATATATAAAGAGAACTTCGTGCCTTTTTAGGGTTTAAGTGGCTTTTTTAGAAAAATGAAAGGAAAGCGAAGAGTGTAAACTGATTCTTATAACCGGTGGATTGATTCTTTAAAGCGAAAATTTTAACATGGAAATAATGCATTTGTTTTTGTTTTCGTGATATTGATTCTTATAAACGGTTGATTCTTATAACCACTGATCACTATAAGCGGTGGTTACTGTACTTGAATTAGTTAAAGCATCCATATATTTTAACAAAGGCATCATACAAAAGCTATCTTTCGAAACAAAACTCTGAACTTATTCTTTCTATGAGCATATGAAAACAACATTTTTGTATTGAATGTTTCGAGCAAAGGATCTGTAGGTACTTTAGACAGATTGCGATTCCGAAAATGGCTACAGTGGCAGCGCAGTAGCCATTTGGTCATCCTTTTTCTAAGAGGTGGTGGAAACCCATAATTTTCATATTGATATTCGAAGCGATTTGACTGTGAGTTTCAAAGAAGAGCTATCGAATCATTATGGAGTATTAGGATTGATTCCAGAATCATTTTCATGTCATCACGTGCTCATATCACAAACTTGGACTATTATATTAAGAAAAACGTTGAACAAAAGAACTTGCACAAAACATCGAAATATTTATTGAATTATCAAATTTAGAGGATTAATAGATCATATTTCGTACATTATATTTATAAAGATAAGTTATTCACAAAAAAAGCTTTGCAGAATTTTTAAGTATAGGAAAGTTCACTGTACTGGAATTTTCAATTCTTTCACAGTCATTCTAATATAGTTTAGAGTGTTTAAGAATTAGATATTTTCCCTGCATAGTTCCATTGCTCTTGAAGCGTCGTTATGACACCGTAAGGTCAATCTCGTTGCTTTCTCATTAAGTGACCTTCAGCCTGATGTGACATAGTAGCGTTAGGCGAGGCTCACCAAAACTAGAGCACGTCCTTTTACCTCTTCTACTTATGGTAACTTCCACTAAAAGTAGAAAATCGAAGCTTAAAATTACGCAAGCTTCACTTAAATGTATATTAAATGCACAGACGCTCTAGGCATTAGATTTCAGAACACAACGCTGAACATTGTATAAAACCAATTTTCCAACGGTAAACTGGAACCACGGTGATTTTTATCCCGTATTTGGGCGTAGACAGAGGCCAAAATCACGAAATATTGTTCTTTTATTATTTTACTAGTTACGGCAGACTGGCCAGAGTGTTTACCATGGAAAGGTCAACCGGCATAATCTGACAACGCTTTCTTGAACAGACAGATAATTTGCATCTCTTACGTGAGATATTAACAAGTCCATTGGCATTTATTTAACTTTGTCTTGATTAAAAATACTACCCAAAAATGTTTGAGAAAACATCAGTGGAGAAGGTTATAACAGTATGCAGTTCAGTGTCAAAAAATAAAAAGCTACCATAAAAGTCATTTTAGTTGAATCAACCAGACCAATATTAACAGCAGTTTTCAAATGACTCTTGAAAACACAGGTATTAGAACTGCAAAAGAGCTTTGTTTACGCAAACTTTGATGTACATTGAAAAATTATTTTTGAACAAATATTAAAATTTGTAATTGATAGCAATTTATTCCTTAAAATTTCAGATCGTACAACTTCCATCGATTTATTTTCAAGATTTATTTCCATTGATTTATTTTCATTTGAAAAAAAAATCGAATCAAAATGAAGCAAAACTTGATTCGTAATAGCCTTTTTACATGATGAATTGTTAATCAAGTATTCATTTGAAATGTCTATCTCATGGTAAAATTTGATCTTAAATAATCCTATCCTGCAAGCTTTATGATGTTCTAAGCGACTCTGTGAAAGACAAAGCAGTTTCGAAAAGATACGAGACATTTGATTATACGACAAATTTTGAGTCAGTTTTTTAATCCCCGCGAGATATAGTATGTAAAATATAATGAAGTATACCCCAAAAATGTCATTTATTCTACTTTTCCTTTTATTATAATTTTTATCCGTAAAATGATGTGCATGTTTTAAGTTTATTTAGAGCAACATATAGAAATATTTTATACAGCGTAAAATATATCATTCAGGATGGAAGAAATGAAACATGGGATAATCTACTTTATTATAGTTTGAATAAAATGTTAAGATATTTCGAGAAAATTTCGTTGCATATAACAGTTATCAACAATAAAACCTATTTTTTTAAATGTCCTGTAGAGCAGATAAATGGATAATAATTATTAATGTTTAAAACGTTTTCTTTCACCTGTCCTAACATTTATCATAAGGCGTGGACAGAAGTCAAATGTAAAGCCAAATTTTGTGTGACCTTAAACTCTTTTATGTCATTCTGGTTTCCGAATTGCGATACCGCTTATGCATTTTTATTACATTTGAAATGATACGTGACGATGTTATGTATTCACTGTTTAAAAGAGGCCGTGATTTCAACTTCATATCTTCTAATTTCCAGTTATTGGACAACACATTTGTCCTTTTAATATGCCGAAAAAATTAAATAGATTAGAAACTTATCTTAAACTCCCTCAGAATGTTAATGATTTATTTCATAAAAATTGCAGCAAAAGAGGGAAATATGCTGTCAGATAATTAGCTTTATTTTTAGAGAGAAAAATATACATTAGTAAAATATACATATTTATTTAATTTATTCTGTTCTTCTACTAATATAAACCTATGCCCGCAAATTTACATCCAAAACAGGAAAAACTCTGAGATCTTAAAGTTGAAAAAAAAACTTTTTCTCATTCCCAAATTTAATACTACTGGGTCAAAAGGATTAAAAGTAATTTTAAATGAAATGTTAAAAAAGACAAATAAGACCTTTCATATAATCTTTGGTTTATTCCTCGCACTGCAAACTATGACCGTGGCGCTCCAAACCAACCATATAGTTATAGCCAAAAAGTCGTTATTCCTGACAAATTATAGTAATGCTACATTTCGAGATGAAATTAATAACACAGTCATTTTACCAACGAAGAAATGCAAAATGTCAATCATTTTTAAGGGAAAGTAATACCAGCCTCTTCAAGAAGCATTGTGGATGTCCAATGCTAGTATCTCCGAAAGGCCACTGTCGAATTTATGATCTGCCTGAAGTTGCAACACAGCTTTGCCACACAGTGTCTAGATTGTACTTCAGTATTTTTTGTCGCTTCTGTTCGCCAGCAAAAAACAAAAGGAGCCCGAACCAGATTGACGTTATCTTGAAAAATATCGAAACTCACCAAAGATCTATTGTACTTTGTGAAAGAACACCTACACTTACAAAGGTATTTTATTTATAAGAAACCGTGTTATTGTTCCCAGTTGATACGAGACGTTCTTGATTTTTATGCATCTTCAGCGAAAAATCACGAGAAAAGTCTTAATTTTATAATTAGAGCGTTCATAATAAATGGGAAGTATTGTTCACGATAAAAGTCCATACTTTATCAAGTTTTAATCTGTATATTCTACTCGCTGAGGCTTTGCTGCATTTATCTTTAGTAGAGACATAAAGCTGCTTCTTTTAATGGTTTACAAATAGATCGTGAGAATCTTTAATGTTAAACGAAAGTTTATAGGAAAAGAAAAATATTTTATGCCATTTTTTATTTATGTAATAATTAGCAGAAAATCCCCTATTATATCCCTTCCTCACATTTAACTCAATAGTCAAAGAGAGGGAAAATATTTTGGTTTTTGATATTATAATCTTCTAAATAGCTATTATTTCAATCATAGCTAGACTTTGATATTTGTGCAAAATGCACAGTCATTTAAAAACATTCGTAATTTCAAAAGTTCTTTAAACAATAATACTGATATAAAATTACAGTAATGGTGTCGATAAAAATGATCATAAGAGAGAAATTTTTGTTTATAAATTTTAAGCTTTTGCCTACGATATCCTTGATCCTTATTTGATTTATATCTCCCGTTCGACTTACATAAATGGTGCAGAACTTTACACAAGGAGGTAAGTTATTGTTTCATAGTAGTCAAATTTGGCATAGGCTAGCAGACAGTCGAGATGAAGACATTTTTAAAACATGCGTTTTACTGTAAAAAAAGGGAGAACTTTTTAGAATTAAAAGCTTCACTTAAACCTAATGATTGGATGTGATGAAGAACTAAACATTATTTCTCTTTCTCAGACTACAAAATCTATGTCTTTGGTAAAGCCTTAGATTTGATAAAGCAGGAATGAATGGCGGTTCAGATGAACTAAAAAAATGCCTTACTAGCACTCTATTTTAGTTAAGAGGAGTAAAGTAATGTCAGATTTCAATTTGAGTAAACATATCCCTAAAACAATACCTGTATCTGTTTTACAAATTTTTTTATTAAAGAAATCCTTATTTGTACTTTCAGTTAGATGAGAATATTATAAGCATAAATCACTTAATATAAAAATGCTCCTTACTATTTTCTGATCCTAGTTTTACTGTATATTATACATTAATGGTGATAAAGAATGTATTACGTTTACCAAAAAATTGAAATTCGTTTTAAACTAAGAGCTAACGGAAATGACCACATACTAAAGGTAAGATACATCGTTTGATTATTCTGAGGACCATTTTTGCTAATAATATGTACTGATGATTAACCTTTGAATAAAATTTAAGCAATGAAAGGAAGTTTTGATATTGATGCAAATGAAATTTAAGCATATTCAATCGATTCCCTGACAAAGCAGAGCCCTAACTGTTATTCATTCTCTCGATAGAATTGTATAAAAATTGAAATAAAACATATGGAATACCTGGAGAATTATTTTTAGCTAATGACATTAATCGCCAATATCATGCATTTATATACAGCACATTTCATTAAATGTCTATTCGTTTCAACTAAGCGCTGCTAAATATGGAATCTCCCAATTACTTGTAACTATCAGACGTGACAAGAATTAAATGGGCAAAAAAAAAAAAAAAAACGATATACTTTTAAAGAATACACATATCAGGTTTCAATAGCTAGAATTATAATGCCGATTGCACGTCCGCATTAAAATTTTATTTTTCTTGCCAAAGTAATATCCATTTAGGAAGAAACAATATGCCTTTCAGACATCACGATACTAAATTCTTGTTTTTGATTGTGTTTACGTCCGCCGTCATCTTACTGAAATGGCAAAATTTTAAACAGCAACAAAACGTCTGGTTCGCTTGGAAATGACGTATATTTTGAAAACTGCATATTTTCAAGCTGAGAAAGGAAAGAAAACTTTCCCTTGTTCCTCTTTTAGCCGTACATCTCACATATTGTATGTTTCAATCAACTCTTTGCAAGTAATTATTTAAATACTACCAGACTTTTGTATACAACGTAATAATAAAGGTTGATGTTTGGTTCTAAAAACTTTCGTCTGTACTTTGTTCCAGTAAGCTGAACTCTGTAAACGATTCACCGAAATTAAAAATTATTTTAAAACACTATTTGATAGCATCTTGTAACGGGCATTCTAGAAAAGAATGTCGACATTCGATGCAATTACATTTTATATTTAAAGTGTTTCTGTCTCATTTCGGCGTCGATTTGGGTAAATAGGGAACAGTTTTATGCTTCTACGTTTATCTATCATATCAAAATCTGTTCCAGAACACATTATTCTACATATAAATATTCATTTTGTTTTCAGAATTCCTTTTATTTATTCAAAGCACGTCATGTAAAATAAACTGTTCATTTTATTGTTTACGTTACTCTTCTTCCAAAATACAAATGACTCTTAAGTTATAAATTTGTTGTCGTTTAGGTTATTTTTTTTCCTGCTTGTACAAAGAATTACTTTAATTATGATAATTTAACTGACGTATAATTTCATTAACAATGATATCTCAGTATTTAGCTACATTAAGTTTCTGGTCTCATAGAAAGCAGCTACAAACCTGCTACGTATTTTATCAATTAAATACATTTAAATACATTATAAAGTGAAGAGGTATCTTCAAATTACAATTATACCACTGCTAAATCAGATCTCAGTAGATAAGAGATGAATAAAAGTTTAACTAAAACTAAATTTATTAAAGATTCTATATAAATTTAACTAATAACATTTTATTAGCAACTAAGGTGGAAATATAGTTTATATCAAATATTCATGGGTTTGAACTCACAATGAATCTTAATTTCAACCCAAAACAATATCACTCTCCGTGGCTTTTCATTTCCTGGCTTATTTATAAAAGTTCCAAATCTTTAGGAAAACATAGTTAAAAGTTAGTTCAAACTTCTTGAACTAAGCATCAGAAAGCTCAGATTTTTCGGTAGTTCCAAATTATTCTAATGCACCTCTTGACGCACTTGGAGAACAGTTGAAAATTTTGCATTCATTGCAACACGAAACAAAAATATGGAATTACCTCAAACGTTTATTCCGTTTTAGCTTATGTTTTTCTATTTCAAGAGACGTATAAAATACTGAATGATAAACATGTTTTGCACAAATTATAACAATGATTTATTATAATTTAATTTAATTTAATATTGAAGCATTCATTATTACCTTTTGTGATTATTATTACTACCTTTTGTGATGAAGCCTTGGCAGTCCAGACAAATAGTAATATATATAAGTATATATAGATAAGTATATATTAATATATTAAGTATATATTAATATATTAAGTATATATTAATATATTAAGTATATATTAATATATAAGTATATATTAATATATTAAGTATATATATATAATATATATAAGTATATATAAATATCCAGTATATATATAAGTTTAAAGACCAGGATTTTAGATAAACATATGCGGATTAATTATGGAAAATAAAAATGCTCTCGTATACTGTGCTTGTTTTGTTCGAAATTGAACTTCCGATTGAGTTGATAGAGATTCATTAAAATGAACAAGTGAGAATTCGTGACCCCTCTGAATACTCGTTTTCGTGAAGGTCGCCACTTCAACGAGGTGTGTTTCTCGTGATGCGAGAAAGCGTTATTTTCAATCACCCATTGGATTGGTTCTAACCCCGATTCGGAGACCCAGTTGCATTATCGAGAATTGTTCAGGTCTTGTTACCACTTCAGAACATTCTTACAAAAGTGAATGCTAATGAGACATGTTCTCGTGCAGTCTACTCCTAGCTCGTTAAACTACGTTAGAAACTCACAGCCCACACCCAATCTGAAAAATTTTCGAAAGACATTTTTAATTGCAATCGATATTGTTGCAGATTTCAGAGTAATTAACATTTTGCAATCAAGTCCTTATCTCAACATTTCGTTCCTTACTTTCTTGGTTTTCGATTTCGATGTCTCGAAACGTACATAAAATACACACAGTGGTTTTTCCTTTTATAAGATACCTTGTTAAATCCCCATACGAAGTGATAGTATCAACGATTACTAGATTATTTAGTGTAAGTCCTTGGTAAGGCTATGAATAGAATTTAATTCTCTTGTAATGACATAGCTGATTGCCATTGAAATGTTTTCATGAAATGTTAAGAGGATTCTACTTGTGAGACTAAACCATTTTAGGATTGCATTTTCCTACTCCTCTTTCAACGATTTTTCGATTAGCTCCTGATTTAAGGGGAAAATTTATTTGAAACGCACATAATTAAGGTACTTAATGAGTCTGTTTTGTATTTTATTTACAATGAAAAGGTTATGAAAAAAAAACCGAGAATCACTTCTTAAATGGCGCTTGTTTAGAACGTCACTCAGAATTGTAAAGTCTGCATTTCTCAACGAGCATTGCAAAAAGAACTTTATTTTCAGTAACAATCATTAAAGAGTGATTGTTACTGAATTTTTGTTATGTTTTGTTTGTTCATAAAAAATAACAAAGTTTTATTACAATCACTTTGCCAGTAATTCTTAATAATTAAAGCCAAAGTAAATAATTAAACGGGAAAAAAATATAGTTATTTTGATGTTTTAAACTGACAGGGAAATTTAGCATAAATGTACATGTGGGAGAGCGTTTGGAAGCATAATTGAGAATCATAGTCTCTAAAGGTGTATTGTGGCCTTTCCGGAAAATATCTTAGGAGACGTTGATGTATATGCAGCGTTTTGTAATTGCTAGAGTTCTCTTTTTTTTTCTTCTTAAATGTTTATGGCTCAAATAAATCAGATTAGATATATAATTTCATAAACATCCGTAATTTACACACTTTTAAAAATATTTACATATTTTATATCGACAGTTTTATGAAATTTATTTATTTAAGGGGGCTCACAACCTTTAAAACTTCAAAAAATCGATTTTTGGTTTTTGCTATATTCTGATTTTTGGGACATTTCTGAACAATATGCAAATAACCGCATAAATAAATTTGCATTATTTCCCGAGTTATGAGAGTTTATGTAAATCTCATTCTGTTGCCATAGCCATGTTATTCCAACTTTAACTTGAGTTTTCTCAAATATGTGAATTTTTGGATTGCGCGCGCTGTTAAACCAAACTATGTGTGTTAGACACACAAAATTTTTATCAGATTTGTATTATAAGCTTCTTTACACACTAAAACCAGAAAAAAAAAATTTGTAAAAAAAATTTTTACACTTGAAAATGTTTTAAAAAATTGCTAAATTAATATATTTTTTTTATTTTATGTAAATTTTTCAATTTAAACTATATTTTTTGTATATTTTTTGGTTTTACATTAAACTTGAGTGTATTATTAATTTAATTTGACCAAAAAATAGTTTCTGTATGCATATTTCTTAATTTTATGATGCGCGAAACATCCAATGATTTTTTTCCCTTTTTAGTACTGTGTACATTTAAAAATAAAATCTAAAAGTTATTTATGGCTTTACAAGTTCTATTTTTGTATAAAATATAACTGAAGACTTGTAATTTTGATATAAAACAAAAAAATTATATATATATATATATATATATATTAATATTATTGGAGTTTCAGTAGCTCGAATTTGATCATGTTTAGGGTCATTTCCCAGTAGTCAAAGGTAGTTACAGATAAAGTAGTCTCAGACTTCGTTAAGAAAAGTCATAAGAAATGAGCTGCTGATGTACGGACATTTCTAATAGAATTTGCCGGAAAAATGTTACACTTTTTCGTCATGATTTTTTATATATATTTACGCATGTTTCTCTGTCTCTCTCTCTCATTCTATCTCTATATCTATCTATCCAAATATATGTATGTGTATATATATGTATATATATATATATATATATATATATATATATATATATATATATATATAGAGTATATATATATATATATATATATATATGTATAGTATATATATATATATATATATATATATATATATATATGTATAGTATATGTATATATATATAGTATATATATATATATATATAGTATATTTTTCCTATTAAATAAATTGACCAGTACCTATATAAATAAAGACCCAATAAGGGTGGGAGGGATTGGGGTTCCAGACTTCGTTAAGAAAAGTCATAAGAAATGAGCTCCTGATGTACGGACATTTCTAATAGAATTTGCCGGAAAAATGTTACACTTTTTCGGCATGATTTTTTATATATATTTACGCATGTTTCTCTGTCTCTCTCTCTCATTCTATCTCTATATCTATCTATCCAAATATATGTATGTGTAATATGGTATGTGTCCAAATATATGTATGCCCCCTTAACAGATATCATTTCCTACAGTATATTTCATTTTAAAACATACTGTGAGTAAACTTATTGAAATATATCTTGCGCTTTAAATTCATATGTGTTTTTAAAAATATTATTCCTAATATAGTCTTTACTCTATATACATTTCTGTAGTAATTAGTTTGCTGTTAACTCGAAATATTAAAACTCGGAGGGATATCAGAAGTTAGCAAAAATTATTCAAACACTAAAATAATGCTTAAGGGGACAAGGGACCTTCATCTTTGTTTTAAGTTTTCAATAATTTACTCTTTATTCTAAATGAAAATAATTAATATTCTTTTTTACTTTATTGAAGACACTTAGAATTGACAAATAAGTATTTTCTTTAAGAATAACACCTGTTTATCAAAAAAGTTTTCAAAAATGATAGCATTTTTCAAAATACTCTATGCGCATTACTTTTCGTTTGATTTTTTTCAAATATACCAGGATTGTTAATTGAAGTGTTTTCTACAAACATGTGCATAATTCTTTGAAATAACAAATATATCTCAAATTTGTAGACCATGAAATAATGCAAAAACAGAAAAAAACAGAAAAAAACAACAGCCAAATTAAAAAAATAATTACTTATGGCTTTAGATTCCTACAAGAAAAAAATCATGGCACAGTTATATTTATATATGTACGGTAAACTTATGTTGAAAAATCTAAGGTTCTTAAATGATTTGGAATGCGCATGGAGCATTTTGAAAAATGCTAATATTTTTGAAAAAAAATTTGAAAAAAGGTACTTTTCTGCCAAAAAAAATCATTATTTTGGATTCTAAAGGTTTTAGATGTAGTAAAAAAGAATACAAATTATTCTCATTTTGTATATAGAGTTAAAAATTGTAAATTAAAAAATTCGAAGCTGAAGGTCTCTTGTTCCCTTAAAAACCATTTTTTGGGAAATTTTCTTAAATGATTTGGAATGCGCATGGAGCATTTTGAAAAATGCTAATATTTTTGAAAAAAAATTTGAAAAAAGGTACTTTTCTGCCAAAAAAATCCTTATTTTGGATTCTAAAGGTTTTAGATGTAGTAAAAAAGAATACAAATTATTCTCATTTTGTATATAGAGTTAAAAATTGTAAATTAAAAAATTCGAAGCTGAAGGTCTCTTCTTCCCTTAAAAACCATTTTTTGAGCTGTAATGAGAATAATTGTTATAATTTGGAGTAAATAAATCATCCCATGTTGTGTGTTCTGATTTCAAAAAACTCGAAGGAAAAAATAAAAACTATATTCTTAACAACTTTAAAAAATTGTTAAACTCAAAGTTTACCAAATTTTGAGAAGATATCTGATATTATGAAATGTTAAGAGGATTCTACTTGTGACTAATCTCAAAATCATCAAAACAACGGAGACTTAATAATATCAATCTACTGGAGATAAGTTTCATTATTCCCTGTTCTAATTTTGTTATATATTTACCAATGGAAACTTTGTCATTATAGTAATAAATTAAAAAAAAATCGCTTTATTGATCTCTGTCGTTCTCGTAATACTTATGTTAAAGGAAATTTTTATATTTCTCTGGTATAATTCCTTTCGGAGCGTTTTGAAATTAATTTAAGATATACTTATATGACATATACATTTGGTTATCAAGACTTCCATATAGTAACTTAAGTAAAAGCTAAGTTTAAAATATACTTCATTAAATAATTTGACCTTTTACATTAAAGTGAAAGCAACACATAGTATTCGTAAACGAGATACAATCGCTTTCATTGATGTCAAATGGAAATCCATTTTTATTTGAAAATATTTATCTAGATTACATGCGTCTTTCCCTTTTTGATTTCATGGGAATGATTTGAAGATTAAGTATAAAATGATTAGACAGAATAATTATTTAGGAAAGATTAATGGAAAACTAAATTATTACGTAACGCCTTCAGTTTGAAATAAGGTCGTTCTCTGGCCATTCCAGTAAGCAACCTGGATAGCCTTGGATACGTTTTAACTCTCGATCATTTTCTCGGTCAACTTAATGAATGCTGAGATTTTATGTTACAACATTTAATTCTAATTATTACGAATTTATCTCGATATTTGGCTGTCACTATTAAAAAAAAAGAATTATCCAAAAATGAAAACAAAGTGATTTCAAAATTAACAATTCCATTATATTGTAACACATTCTAATAATTCGTCAAAAGTCATAATTAAAAATAAGAAAAAGTGGAATTTTTAATATTAATATTAGTTATCTGGTGCTACTATTAGATCTTAAGTTATGTGAGTTTCACTTTTCTTATGAAAATAAGTACTGAAAAAGTCTAAAAGTTTCATGGCAGATTATGTTGTGATATTAAAGAATCAATTAGTTTCCAGTTTTAGAGAATAAAAAGCAGTCAAAATGTCTGTCCTTCAGCTGCTATAATAATTATCTGGCTTTCTACTAATATTATAAGTCCAAACTCTTCACCTAATTTTCTTTTATAAATTGAAAAGTTTTTCAATTTTTCTAATGTGTTGTCACAGCGATTTTTAAGTTATTTGTATCTGATAGAGCGGGTAGAAATGAGAATCATTTTTCTTGTTATATATTAACTTCTTTTTTTTATCTAAAGAAGTTGAGCTCAATAGGAAACTTACCCCTCGTATTCCAACTATATTTTGAATATGTTTGCGCTTTATAAACTCATCCTATAAAAATCCTCCTTACGTTATTTAAAGGTAATGAATTTATTACAAATAACAATTGCTGATTTATTTACAGTTTTTATCGAAATATTTTTTCTGACCAAAGATTTCGGTGCTTTTTAATTACTCCTAACATTCCATGATGTTCACGTTGAAATCTGTTCACAATTTTAATGTTTAAGTAGTGTTAGGGGGAATTTTATTCATAAATGGTTTAGAAATATTTTGGTTCAAAAGGAACAACCTTCCACATTACATATATCGGTACTTATGTATTAACGCCATCGCAGCTGAAGTTGCGCTAATGCGCCATTATATATATATATATATATATATATATATATATATATATATATATATATAATATAATATATAATATATATAATATTATATATATATATATATGTTTTGATTTTAAATAAAGTGTTTTATTTTATGATTTGTCGGGAAAATTTTAGGTGTAGATTGGCGGCACTTAAAAACCGCCAAATCTGTAGCTGCGGTGGCGTTAATACGTAAGTACCCATATATCTTACAATAAATTGATTCCAAATCGCAGGATTCCTTTTTTAGCCACGTATTCGTTATTTCTAAAGCATTCAAAGACATCAGAAAGTAGAGAAGAAAGGATAGAGGAGGTTTTATTGAAGGAATTTTCTCAAAAACCTTAGTGGCAATGGATAATAACGATCTCGATTTCTTAAAATTTGTCCTGTTATTCAGCTAGTACCATATTTAACTATTTAAATGACTTGAGATTTAATGTATAATTAATAAAACTCATTTACAATAATAAAACATTTTACTTGATAGTTACATTTAAGAGCTCATTGATTTACAATAATAATAAAGGGCTTAATTATATTAATAATGAATTGTACATTTAAAACATAACAGCGAAACCAATCGATTGAAATCCAAAAACTTTCCTTCTCTTCAGGAAATGTTCGTTAAAACAGATTTTTAAAGAAAAATGACACTCAACTGTCTTTTCAAAAAGAAAAAAAACAGTGCCAGTTATAATGTTTGTGAAATATTTCCCAAGTACCTATTAAAGTCTTGAAGATATTCAGTTACGATGTAGTTAGTTTGCTTTTGAAATGAGGAATGAAAAGTCTTTCAAACGCGCGAAGAATGCGAATAAACGCTTTCCTTTCATTACTACGGCAGCCGCAACGGAATAAAGAAAAAAAGTCCCTCGCATCTGATAAGCATACGAAACTGGCTTCCTCGAATTGTTTTGTAGAAAATTGATTGAATTTGGAAAAATGAAATTTGACTTCCTCGTCTTCCGGATAGTTTAGCAACATAGAATTGAAAAGGAATAGCCTAAAAGAATATTTTAAAATCTCACCTGTAGCAACTCTGTGGCCCCGATTCCCCAGTCTTCATAGAGGATAGAAAAAGAGTGAATCTACAAGTTGTTGTAACAGCATCCCTGTCATTGTTCGATTTTTAGCAACAGAAAAAAAATGCTGAAAAAATGAGGAGAGATTTTAGAACTCTACACACACACACAAAAAAAAAAATTCTTCTACTAGATGGTTATCGTTACATATTATTACATTTTCGCAAATATTCCTTGCACTTCATTCATCGTGTATTGTATTTGAATCATATCGATAAATAGACAAGTTGTAAATCAAGCAAATTTTCTGTATGCTATGCCTCAAAAAGCTGAATTGTCTCCTAGATTATTCCATATGTAATTGACTTCCAGCTCGTTAGGAATTTCTCATGTACTTCCCTATTATCTTTTATCTGGTGAAAATTGACTTTTGAATACTTTACAAAAGTGTTCCGCTGGTTGGTTTAGGTCATTTTTAGATACTCGCATATCATGACCTACAATTTATTACTGATTCCGTTGATGACAAACCGTCCGACGAATGCCAGCAATTCAACCTTCTTCCGAATTTAGGATGAGTGAGAAGCTTAAAAGTGACATGGCTTAAGTATGTAAGAATCATCAGCGTCCTGGCATATCCAGGACGAGATTAGTTAAAAAAAGTAGCTGATAAAGTCGGATAGAGTGGGTGGTACGATATTATTGCAAAACATCATTAGACTGGGTATGTTGATAAGCAGTAATTTATACACTGATCAAAGTATAATTTGCAATTATTCATTCATATATGCCTGCTTAATAACAGATATACATACACGAATGAATATAAATAAATAAAAAATTTATTAATCTCAAAAATACTGGTCAAAAATACCCTCCATTTTATTTCTTAAAGATATTTGGAAAAGGTTTGAAAATATTTAATATTTCTGTTATAAATACACAGAGTACAGATCATTGAAAAAGCAAATACATGAATTTTTTAAGTATAAATAACAATTCTAGCAATTCATTGACATTAAGTTATAAAAGTATATAAATTTTCCAATAAAAAATTTTTCAGATAAATTTAATCATTACAGATAAGTGTTTGTTTCTTGTAGAAACTAATTCTAAACAAGCTCTAATGTTTGAAATTGAATCATAATAGCTAATAGCAATAAAAATTGAAACTTCATAATAGAACAACTTTGCAAACAGTTTCGTTCTTAAATAATATATTAATATGAAAGAAAATTTTAAACAAAAGGCTGTTAGGCTGAAGTGCATATTTACAAAAGTTCGAAAATATAAGCAAACTTTGTCTCGTAAAATACCTATGATATTTGAAGTCACAACAGACCTGAAAACTTATCTGCTTTTTTGTTTTTATCTTGTTAACATATTATCTAATACGCTTAATCTTATCTTAATGGAGAAGGATAACCAGAGCTCTGAAAGGAAAATACTAAAAATTTCTTTAGTAATTTCCTTAATATTACCCTTTTAAAGTAAATAGTAGTAGCTTAGGTGCCTATTCTTCAATTCCGGGCAGCTAAATTAAGCATTGAATAATTAATAATATGGAATAATATCCCTATTATAACTCGAAACGATTCGAGTAAAAGTATTTTGAATATAAAAACATACAAGTATAATGCATCGCCTTTTACGCATATCTACTTTATACGCTAAATGAGGGAAATTAATTCCCATTTGAAAAAAATTTCCTTGTAATACGAATTTTAATAAAGATTTTTCCCTCCTTTTATTCGTTGTTAACTTGAAGTGTAATGAACTGTGTTAGGTCGAAATTAATGTATTTTAACCGTCATTCCCTAATCATTTCCTTACAATAAGGCTCGAATTTCCTATGATTTCGTACTGCTCCGAAACTGAAATCACTGACAATCTATAACAAAAAAACACACATTAAAAAATCAGAAATTGGACAAGTTTAACTCTCGAAAATGTTATAAAGGATCAACCAGTAACACACAATAGTACTTATTAATTCTAGCTCATATATATCTAAGATTGTATTATACGCAGCGTTAAACATTTCTTTACGGACACATTGAAAAATATTATTGTATACATTTTGTTTTGTACATCACTTTAATAAAAGAAAAAAACAGAGGCATAACCATTTAGTTTTTAAACGAAAAATTCAACTTTTTTAAAAGAGTTTCTTTTCTAACTCTTTGCACGTAATAAATATCAAGAATAAACGAACTCTAGAATAGCCTTTTCTCGCAATATAAGTCAAAATTTTTCCCGTTAAAAAAAACATTATAAGCATTTTTATTTCTGTTTTGTTTCTTTTTTCCTATTTATCACTTACGCTTGAAAACTCATCACTGATAGAACAATAATATCGTTTTCATGAATATGGAAAAATAACGAATGCGAAGAAAACTGTGAAGCAGTGGGATAAAAAAATTATCACATACGCATTATACAGTGGAATCTCGATCTATCGTTTTCAAAGGAACCGACTGAATTGAATGATAAATGCGGAAAAACAATAGATGCGGGAACATAACAAAGCAATATGATCGTCGGGACTGGGTGAAATAAACGACACATACGGGAAAACGAGGATTTGGAAAACGATCGATCGAGATTCCACTGTATATATATATATATATCAGTGGCACAACCAGGGGGTGGGCCAAGGGGCCCTTCCCCCCCCCAAAGAAATAGAATTTACATTATGAATACTGAATTTGCATTATGAATATTTTTATCCGTTCAACTCGCCCCCCCCCCAAGATTAAATCCTCTGTGTGTGTGTGTGTGTGTGTGTGTGTGTGTGTGTGTGTTTGTGTGCGCGCGCGCGCGTGCGTGTGAGTGTGTGTTATCAATAGACATATTCATACCACACAGAGAATAACAGACAGAAATATGTACATTGAGTCTGAAATTGGCAAAAAAAAAATCCTTTTATATGTTAAAAGGCAAGGTCATACGCGAGGCGTTTTTTAAAATGATATTTTAAAACACGTCAATTATATATTACTAGCCGCTGCGCGACCAGCATGGTCGCTTTTGGTTTTATATTTTCTTTTCCAAAACAACTCAATTGAAAGTAACAAATGTAAGGAATGTTACCATTACCTTTCATCATAAATATACGTTGTTAAGGGGTATTCTCTATAAGGCTGATTCTAAAACATCGTGATTAAAAAATGTGAATTTTCATTACTTCAGAACAGAGTTAAAGATAAGACTGAAAAACCCAACACCAATGATTTTAAAATTTACATCCCTCTCTGTATGTACTATTTTTCAAAATTAAGATATTTACACTTTATCATTACATCAAATAAGATATTGTTGGGGAAAATATTTTTACCTTATAAAATGGAGTAAAAATTCAGCAAGTTCTAAAATATAGTGTGCATTACATCACTCTCTGTGTGTACTATTGTCCACAATTCATTTATCTATACCTAATCATATCAAATAATAAATTGTTGGGAAAATTTCTTCACTTATAAAAATAGAGTAAAATTTCATCACGTACTGAAAAAAGTGTAGAAAATTAACTATTACTGGCTCTCGGTTGCTGTGCCGGCGACGGTTAAGCCTAACTTCGCGATCATTTATGCTCTCTTTCACGCCTCTCTCTTAATGAATTATTTCTTCTTCGCTTTCTTTCTTGAGACTATTCCCAAATTTCACTTGATCTTGCAGCTCACTTTCGAGCATTCCTGATTTCAGTGCGTCAATCCATGTTGACACGCGGTTGAAGATTGTGGACGTTCGGTAATGTTTACGTCTGGTAGTTTCAGCAGTTGCCATTCGGACTGTAGAAATATCGTCGATTTTTGTGCCGCATACCTACGTGTTTTATATATATATATATATATACAGTCGAACCTCCATATATCGAACTTCCACATATCGAAATTTTCTATATATCGAACTCTTATCAAATCTCCATGTTCATTACATAGAAAAATTGTTTCTATATATCGAAAAAATCTCTATATATCGAAATTTTTTTCAAGACAGATTGGGACATTTTATACCACTTTAGAATAAAATCTCCCAATTTTTGGCATTTGAAACAATATGTCATGGACTTCAATTCGCGGAAAAGGTCCCTGATTAAGTTTTTAGTGGACTGAATAAATAAAAAATGTAACTGTGATCAGTATAACCACTGTCGGGATTATTGCTTTTTTAAAGGTATGTAGTACTCAATCTCTTTCATATTAATTCATTTTTGTTATTAACTTTCATTTAATGGGATTCGCATATAAATTAGAAATGGAGTTTCGTATACGAAAATTAGCTTTAATTTTTTTAGGAGAATTATGATAAAACTAAGCTCCATTCTATATATAGAAATTTCTATATATCGAATTTTTTTCCGGCAATTTGCTACTTCGATATATGGAGGTTCGACTGTATATATATAGATTTCGGTCACCGCAAATAGTGCTCACCGAATTTAACATTATGTTTGACAAAGGCATATACAAATTTCTTATTACATATATATAATATATTCATTATAAATATATATTTTGCATATATACTCATTATCCATATTCAGATTTTATCTGAACCTTTTGTTGATTTTATATTTTCGACTTTTTTGTTGAGAACTATGGTAATTGCGGATTAATTATATTAATTAATATGCTTCTTGGAATAACTTCTTGCACAATTGAATTGACTCGACCTGGTTCATTTCTTTGTCGTCATCGTCTGCAAAATCTGTATTTTCATCTGCCCTAAAAGTCATTTATTTTTCTTCTACTCCTGTAGAAGAAAAAAAATGGGTTTTGGAAATCAGGAATTTGAGCTTTTATAATAACTATTAATTATTTTTCTAACCCCTTACTTGTTTCACATTTTTGGTGCTTTATTTTCTTTATATTTGTGAAACCTATCAAATAATTAAAATGGAACTATAACTCCATATTCGATTTAAAAAGACATTTCTCATACATACATAGAAAAATAGTTTTGGTTATTGCAAAAATACCTCGAAATGGTTTAACAATTTTTATTAAAATAACTAGTGCCGTAATGTTAAAGATAAGCACTGGAATGTTCGATCCTTACAATACTATAACAAATAATTCAAAACGGAGAATTCACTTAGTTGAAATATACATAAACAATAAGTATTTGTGTTATGAATTCTTCACAAAATTTAGATTGAAATAATTAAGGAAAATGTGCAAAATTGTAAGAAAACATAAGTGCGTGTCATTTTTCTTTTGATGACTTGAAAAATTGTCAAACTTATTTTACTTTAAAAGGCATTGTTAATTAAAATCTGCAGTATTGTTAATAAGTTTTCTTACTAGGCACTTGCTTCATTAATAGGACTTGCTTCATTAATACTTACTTGCTCCTTACTTGCTTCATTAATAGGAGCAAAAGACTTATTAACCATAGTATTAAAAATGTTATTTTATTATATTGTGTATAAAATGAAGTCATTTGTTCCAGTTTGGGTTTCTCCAAGTTTTCTGTAAGTGATAATCTAACTTCTATGGTTTACCTAAAAATTAATTTCAAGATAGGCTACATTTTGCTGCAGAAACCCAGATGAATGTTTGATCTGTAATGTTACTACCCTAAATGGGAAATTCGTGCAGGCTCACTTCTTTTACTAAAACATAGCTGAAGATTCAAAAGATTTTAATATTCATAAACGTTTCAAATCAATAATTTCTCATTAACAACAATGTAATTTTTTTAATAGAAAACTTTGTGCCCGGCTTCTCCGCCTGAGAAAAAAAATTACACTGAAATTCGGTCTGTATAGTATTTCTTTTATTTTAAACCTAATCAGATAATTCTCAAGTAGAGATAATGTTAAAGTAACAACAAAAATTTCAAATGTCAATTAAGTTATAAATATTCTCATTTTAGATGAGTATCATTTAAAAAAAACATAATTACCTCGATGACATAATTTTACCTGGTTGACATAATTTTTTAGATCTATGATTTGCAGAAATTTTGCTGTGCATAAGAATCTAAGCGGGTCTTTTAATAAAAATTATCAGCACCCCTGGTTTATGTGAACAACGTGGATAAAGAAGAATATGTTATATTATACTAAAATGGCTTAGAAGTGAATTGCACTGAGTGTCTTTTAGCCGTCACTTTCCAACTGTGTCAACACCAAAGTATAGGAACTTAGATAATGCCTCAAATTTATAAATAACGGATCCGTATGAGAGGCATTAAATATTCGAAATAATTTCCGGGTCAAGCTAAGATCACTTCTGTGATGTAAAAGGGTATATTTTTATTATGAACTGATATTTTATTACCATAAATATTGGCAAATATAATGTATTCGGAAAATATTGATAATTGTAAGGAAAGGGGTGACGCTTGAATGAACATCGTTCTGCAGCTTTCACAGATATCAAATACACGCTAATATATTCTGATTAATCCTCGATCATTTTTTTGAGTGAAATCAACTACTATCTCTGAAATGTAGCTGCGTGGGTTGTGACACCATGACACGGCAGTGTAAACGAGCTTTTGATAGCAAAAAAGAGCTTTCGCAACTCCTCCAATTGACCAAGTGTGTGCGTGGATAGCGAAAGACACTCATTTTCACCTCAGCAACAGCTTATGAGGTGTGGTCTGGACGTGACCAGTGGTCAGTTAAACGAATCTGGTCACGTAATATTGTACGACGAGCTCAATTCTACCCTAAATAGTTGAGGCTGGAACCGTTGAGTGACGTTTACAATTCGACTTAGAAAATGGTTCTCATATTCGTGGTAAGATAAACATTAAAAATCAACCTACCTGTTTCAATGCTCACTTATTAGACAATCAGCTGAGTTTTTGTCTTGACAGCAAATTTTAGAATACATGCAGAAATTTCAGCGGAACACATAATTTACATTATAATAAATGAATAAAGAGAGATTGGAACGAGTATCATTTGGGATTGTAACTTTCGAACTTTTATGAAATAACTTCGAATTATCTATCTATATATAAAAAAACAATTCTGTGACTGACTGACTGACAGATAACGCACAGCCCAAACCGCTGGACCTAAAGAGCTGAAATTTTGCATGGCGATTCTTCTTATAGTGTAGGGATGCAGTAAGACAGATTTTTGAAAAATTATTATTAGATTTATTAAATTAAATTTTTAAGCTGCTTTTGTAACTTTTTTTTAAAGTTTGCATTTAAAATAATGATCTGAGGGTTATAAAACTTATATCGGAAGAAAATTCATAAAATTCTTTTCAAGTGAAATCTTTTTCGAATCTTTACTTCAATTTTCTGATTTTTGGTGAATTTTCAAAGATTAATTTTTAGAATTTAATTTATTAAATGCTGATCATGAGATTTCTTTTCTTTTTGTGATACTTTAAATTAATTTTGCGTCGAGTACATAACAACGAAATAAATTGACAAAAACATTAAAATACAGTAAAAGATAAAATTTAACCACTAGACTAATTGAGATGGAAGTTTTTTAAGAATTGAATTCAAATTAGTATGATTTATAGATATTAAACATACAAAATAATTGCATACATTAACCTTTGTATTTAATTTGAATGTACTCCGTAGCGAAGCAAGTGTATTCAGCTACTGAACTTTTATTTTCAACGTATAACCCTACTTAAATAATTATTAAAAACAACTCATATCAATCTTTAAGTTATTAACAGATATATGGTAAATGTTTTTGAATAAAGAAAATTGAATTTTTACTCTCTTATCATCAAGAAATTAAAACCATAGCAAGGTTTATTACATAAATTGTTCTTGATGTTCTACGGCATTTCGTTCATCAGCAATTTGTGTAATATATAAAACACTGAGCTACTGTTTTTCAGTGTTTATTTTACATATACTTTAATTTTATCACTTTTACCGTATTTAACGACATTAAAAAATACGAGCGACAAGCTTCGTTAGCAATATTTGCTTCTAATTGTAAAAGGAAAATATAAATCTATTTTCCTTTCATAATTAGAAGCAAAAATTACTAAATAATATTTTTATCACCCTTCTTGAAGGTTTTTGCCAGGCAGCTAAAAGGATATTAATATTTTTGAATGAACGTACATATACGATATAGATATTTTTATTACAGATTTCTAAAATGAAACATAGATAATATTAAATGTATAAACAACAATAGCTGTGAGCATTTTAGTCTTGTGAGAATCTGTATAGCCCTTATTCAAAGAATATGTTTTATGTTAATCGAATGATTTTTACGATAATTTGAAAAAAAAACCAATCACAAAACATTCATTTTATTTTGATACGAAGCTAGTCCTACTAATCTAAATACAGATTATGAAATATGTATCTTTTCATCATTAAATAACTAATCTAGTTCAAAATGCTTTTATGAATATTTTTTTTTCCAATGCGGAGGCACGCTTTTATGAATATAGTTAAACTAAAATCACGGTTCGGGTTTGAAAGACTCAATATGTCTAGTTAATGAAATAAATGACTGGATGACCTTAAGAATCGTATCCGTGAATTCATTCGGGCAATTAACCAAGATGCCGTAGTCACTATGACAAATGAGCTTCTGTATTTCACAGACGTTATTCATTTTGCCGAACGTGCACGACGTTCATATTTTCTGCTTATTACGAAAGATAAATCGTAACTTCTTTATTTCTTTTCCAAGCTGTACAGATATTCCTCGACTTACGACAGAGATAGGGACCGAGACATTGGTCGAAAGCTGATTTGGTCGTAAGTCGAGTTTCAAACATATATTTTTTTTTGTATATGTTCATACATATTTTTTTTACTTTCATACATACATACGTAATTTAAAATACACTGTACTTTATTTAGAAGACAAATTATTCTTCACCATCACTTTTTATTATATTAGTACAATCCATTGGTTCAGAATTTGTGCCAGAAGATACGTTGCAAGTTTTTATTACAAAGTTATCCAAGGCAGTTTGAACAGTTTGCTTCTTTTCCTTGTATATTGTCTGGTAGCAAGCCAGATTTTCCTGAATACGACGATTTACACTTGTGAATCTTTCTTCACTTGGATCCATTGCTTCTAATTGTTGTAGTCCTTTATTAATATAGTAAAAAGCTGAAGTCATTTCTTTCAAAACAAATTTTTATGATTGTAGTTCGTTTTGCTCGCTTGTATCCGTCTCATCTTCCGCAGCATAATGTGTTGCAACCTCTTGCAAATCCTCATTGGTAAACTCTTCCGGATCATGTTCAATAAACTGGTTGATGTTTTCTTTGTCAATTTCCAGATTAAGTTTCTCGTCAAATTTTAAAATTAGGTCTGTAACTTCGGCCAAAGGATCTGCTTGTTCGGATACTGAATGAATTGCATTCGTTTCAAAACGCTTTGTTAGTTTCTTCCATATTCCATACATGCATCCTGGAGTGACTTCTTTCCATCCTCTATCTATGATCCTAATACTATGAAGAATATTATAATTTTTCCAAAATACTTTTAAGTTCGTCCCCTCTTCAATTGCCGTAATTGCTTACGCAAACATAATTTTTAAGTAATTTGCTTTATAAGTGGCAATTGCTCCCCGATCCATTGGCTGTCAAATATTTGTTGTGTTCGGAGGTAGACACAGAACTTTTATGTTCGCATGTAAATCGTACACGTGTGGTGGATGTCCTGGTGCATTATCCAGTAATAAAAGTATTTTAGAGGGAATTTCCTGCTCTTTACAGTATTTTTTTACGTCACCAACAAAAATCTCTTCAACCATTAATTGCGTCATCCAAGCTTTTTTTCATATTTTTTAATAATTATGTAATACATATAGGTATGTGCTGTACATTAGAGGAACAATATTTTTGAGAAACAAAATAAAAATAAGTTAATAAAAATTTCGGTAAGTGCGAGGAATACCTGTATTATTTATTCGTTCACAGAAGTACTTCATTTTATTAAGGGAACAAGGGACCTTCAATATCGTCGTTCTTTAAATTTTAATATTTTAATTTATATACACCATAAGTATAATTAATATTCTTTTCTACTATACTGGAGATACTTAGAATTCACAACTAAGTATTTTGTGGAGGAATAAAACTTGTTTATCAAAAAATTCTTCAAAAATGCTACAATTTTTCAAAAAGCTCCACGCGTATTCATTTTCTTCTGATATCTTCCAAATTTCTCAGAATTGTCAATTGAAGTGTTTGTCATGCAACTGTGCATAATTCTTTAAAATCACAAATATTTTTCAAATTTATAGACCATAAATTAAAGTAAAAACATAAAAACATTAAAAAATAACAGGCAGAATATAAAAATATATATATTTAAGACTTTTGATTCATACAAAAAAAAATAAATGCACGTTTATACATTTATATACATATGGTAAACTTATAATACAAAATTTAACGATTTTAATTACTATAGAATGCGCATAGTGCATTTTGGAAAACTTTAGCATTTTTGAAATTTTTTTTTAAAAACATGCATTATTGTACCAAAAATTCCTTGTTTTGAATTTTAAGGGTTTTCAATGTAGCAAAATAGAAAATTAATTATTCTCAATTTGTATATAGAGTTAAAAATTGTAAATTGAAAAATTCGAATTTGAAGGTCCCTTGTCCCCTTAAGCTTCTGTTTTATTAAGTTCTTCAAATATTCGCATGTACTTACTGCATGTACTTACTGTATGTACTTCTTCATTAACGCCATGCTTATATTTTAGTGAACACAAAAACAAAGCTTGTAAAACATTTTCGAAAAAATAATTTATCGTTAATACAATATTATATAATTTGAATATTCATAATGCCTAGAAATTCATGTGATTCGAAACATTTAAGCAGTTTGATAATCGTGATCACCGAGAAAACCAGGGTTGGCAAAATGCTTCCAATGAATTAGGTAATAGATACTAGATTCTACAATAATGACATACCGATGTGAAGGCAACATAGATGGCTATTCTGTACTGCTCATAAAAACAGTAATGCTTTTGCTGCCTGGCGGTATTAAAAATGAGTAAAAAAAAAAAGCTATTACTGTGGAATATTTTCGTTATATGTTATATATGTCCCACTGTGTCAGATAAGAGAGAAAAGAATAGCATTTGCATTGTTTACCTAGAGTTAATACTCGCAATTCACTCATTTAATTGCAATAACTGTATGTGTTCATTTTTATACGAAGATGTTCAACTTCTTCCTCTTCCATCTGCTTCCGGGACAATTTGCTCAAGTTTATCAGTGAAACATTAGAGAACCATTGTTCGATGTTCGTTAATGAAAGCAAAAGGGAAAATGGATTCATACCCTCTCGAGCCCAATTGGTGTCACTAATCACATTATTACTTCAACTCTTTCTTCCCTGTTATTATCAAACTGGATTAAGCAGTGTTTCCGATAGATTCCCCGTTGGCATAACTAGTATGAGATTCTGGTCGAAGAAAATCGCTCTAGTTGCCGTCAGATTTCTGTTGATGAGCAATATGGGTCGTTCAGCTCGAAAGCATTCACGTTATCTCTTAAAATCACGCGAACGAACTATAAAATAAGATTCAGTACCGTATTCATCATTCAATGACCATAATAAAGACAGTGACGCCTGATATTCAGGAATGCCCAGTGGACGATAATGTGCAATGAAATGCATAATTACTGCATAGATTTATCTTGCTTTTGATATTTTTTCTCGCCTTTTGAAGGAAGTCAAAGTGACATGACTGGAGAAATTTAAAATACTTATAAATTATTATAATAAAGCTTAATTTATATTGTCTATTCAATAGAACGTTCTGTGGGAAGAATGATCAGGTATGGTTTGGTTTGGCTTGGAGCGCTACGGTCAACTTTTTTACTACACGAGGGATAATTAGACGGAGACCTACAGTTTAATGCCAATTCTGAATGGCTACAAGAATCTATAATGATCAGGTATGATTCGAGTAAAATTACACTGAATTATCATTATCATCATTTTAGCAAATGCAGGGTTTAAATAACGGGGCAAATTTCTTTTGACATGGGAATGCTTCTGTTTGAAATAATTCGGAAAAATCAATAACTTTTTCAGTTCTTCATTTTATATTGTCAAGTTTCATAGAATCATGTTGCATGTCATCTCTGTCCGTCTCTTCCGACTCATCATTAGACATGCAAATCAACTTTCAATTAAACTGGCTTCAGAACAGAAATAAAATTATCTTCTTTCAACCAATATCAGAATTTCTTTTAAAGTTGTGATCTAATTATGTAAAAAATCTCCTCTTCCCCATCACTTTCTCTATATTAGATTAGAGAAATAGTTCAGAATATTTAGATCACATATGGTTTGAATCAGGGAAATTCGGAGGAAATGAACATTATAGTAAGGTATATTCGGATCAGTAGGAAGAAAAATATAAATGTTTCAAAATAATCAAAACTGAGAGTTATATACATAATTTCTTTTGTACTTAAGTCATTTTCATAAAGAATTGCTAAAAAAGACAAAACAATAGATTAAAAAGCTGCAATGAAGGAATTGAAGGAGAGAAACATATCATTTTTTTAGAATACTTTATTAGTGAATTCCAAGTTCAATTGATAGCCTAATATTTTTATAATATATTGTAATAACGTAGGATATATATATATATATATATATATGATAGGTAGATATAGAGATAGATAGATAGAGAGAGAGAGAGAGAGAGAGAGAGAGAGAGAGAGAGAGAGAGAGAGAGTGTGTACTATATATATTTTTATTTTCTAAACGTCCTGAAAATATTTCGTTTTCGACCTCGTATTTCAGTATCTTAACCCCCAAAAAAATTCAACTAAGAGGTTAATATATTATACTGCCTTCCTACCTGTATGCATATTCTTATATTTTCGTCGGATGTTAAAAATTCCTCTTTAATTTTGTTAATGAAATTAGCAAAAAATCCGAAATTTCCAGTTACACGTTATTTTAAAATAAGTGACGAAATATTTTAGTGTGACGAAAAACCAAAATAAAAGGAAACATAAGTAAAACAGAAATATTAGTTAATAAATAGGATTCAATTATTATAAATTTGTGGTTAAAATGAAGGAAATACCACCTTTCTCAAAGTATCCCCCAACGTCAAGATAGATCTGTATGCGTTATGGCAGATGTTGATTATGTCCGAAAAATTCAATTTCATGTTTCAAGTTGATATGTCACATTTAAAACTGGTTCTTTAATGAGGCAAAAGCTGACAAGTGGAATTATGAAATAATACTAAGTTATTCGTATTGGCAAATGTTATGTATAAAAGAGATTTCTTTCAACCCTCCCCAAAAATTTTAGTCCCTAATTGAAAATTTTCATTGAAGACCAGCCATATGCTTGAGGTTGAATATGAGTATTAACTAAAGAATATTTGAATTGAAAAACATAATTGGGCGATTTGATATTTCACAACAAAAGTTGCTTTTTAATTTGCCAAAAACATTAAAAAATGACATATCAACATCTGCCATAACGCCACGGAGATTTTACAGTTAACAATCTATACATACGTTTAATATTGAGACTAGAAAGAGTACTAACACGATGAACTTACAATAACATGCTTAAGGCTGCTGTGTAGTAACCCCATTGGATTCGGTCTCCTCAATGTTAACTTATGGATAAAATTTGTCCAATTATGGCCGACTTGGATTTAAGGATGTTTTTTTAAATTGTACTTCGAAACAGAAAGAAAAATTTCAGCTTGGGGCATTTTTCGTTAAAAAATGCAAATAATATTTTAAAATTTAAATTATTCGGAGAAATAATCTGGTGTAATGTGATCTAAACGCTACTAAATTCCTTTGGTGGACGAAATTTATAAATTGAATCTTGTTGCAATGGGCAAAAAAGTTCAGGCTATCTGAAAATACTATTTTTATTGGATTATCAGCATTTATGTAGCTGTAAATAGTAGACAAATTTTCTGCATACGTTAACACTGAGGTGGGCAAATCCAATATGATTAGGACACAGCAGCCTTATTTCTGTTCCTATATCAACAGCAGTAGTTTTTGAAGGGATCTCAAAATTTCAATTAATCCAAATTTGAATAACTTGGGAAAAAACATTGGAAAAACCATTGTGCATGATAATTTATAAACAGCAGCAGCTTAAAGTTTGCCTAAGCTGTCTGGAAAAGGCAATAGCAATTTGAAGATAAAAACTGGAGACTGAGGTGGAATCAAGGATACTGCGTCGCAGATTATCTCGAGCTATTTCGAAGTTTATGACGTTCCTGTCGTTCTTGAAATACATAGAAAAAGTGAAACTTTCTTAATATTTCAACTTTTGTCTTTGATTAAGATGTTTATTACAGTAACCTCCAAACCAATAAATTTATACTAATATTATATAAATATACATTTTAACTCGAAAATAAATCATTTCTCAGAGTACTATTTGGAGTAAATATTGCACAAGAAATCAATATCTAAAATTCTGACTGACAGGACTGTAAAAATTTCTAATCTCTGTAAGTAAGTGTATGCAATAAAGGAATAATGTGATCAAAGTTGCTCATGCATAAAATGATTAAGGGGGACAAGTGTTGAAATAGAAACTTTTTTTTTCTCTTTCATTCTTTTCATTTATTTTTAAAGATATATCTCCATGTACAGGAAGAGAATTAATAAAAGCCCAGAAAAAAAGGGGAATATTTTTTTCCAAAATTCAGTAATTAGAGCTTGTTAAAATCTACTTAGTTACAGAGTTAGTACTCACGGATTTAGAAAAGTGTAAATTTAATCTTGACAGACGAAAGAATCAATTTTCTGATTTCAAGTAAAGGACGAGAAATGTATTTGAGCATAAGCTTACATCTTTTAAAAGATTACCGTGCATCGTTCGTTTCCTTACGGTATATTTCAAACAGGATTTAAAGGAACATTACTGCAGTACCGTGTATCAGTATAGATTCAAATTCTCAATTCAAACATACATTGATCTCATACAATTTGTTTTAAACTTTCAAATATATTCTATATATCTAACAGCAGAATAAAATTCAATGCGATCTGGAATTTCCTGCATAGATAATTATAGCACAGATTAATTCATCCTTATCACCTAAAGGTGATTTTATAGCTGCTTTTTCGAAATAGATATTTCAGTTGTATTTGTCATAAATAAATATAAATTGTGCTCAAGATTTTTCACTGTCCTATCATATCAATGAAAATACATTTTATCCTGTATTTAAAATTAATATTTAATCAATTTTCTTTTTAATTTGAATTTAAAATTTTTAACTCGATAGTAACTTAGGAATTTAATTTATACTTTTTTTAAACAACTTAAGAACCCACAATGTTATAAATATATTTTATACACGGATATATTTAGTTGTAATTTAAAAAGTCAAAAAAACTTCAGGTATCGAAAATATAATGCTCGCATAATAATAGTCATTGATTTGAAAATATCTTTAATACCGTTTAAGGCATATCTATAAAATCATTTATATTGTGCTTAAGGCAAAGTAGAAAGGAAAAAGTTGGAAATTCCATTTTTCTAAAACATAATATATAAAATTTTTACGCATGCTGCAATATAAACATATGAAAGAATAAAAACACGTACGCATTAATGCCTGTTTGCGTTTTACTTACATTTATGTATGCGTATCATTGTGTATAAATGCGCTATCTTACATTTCGCACCAAACATGTGCGTTTGAGTACACGTATGGGTGTATTTATACGTGTTTGGTGCTTTAAACCTGGAAATATTACCACGATGAAGTTATTTTAAACTAAATTGGAAATTTATTCAAAGTTAAATAGTTTAAAACTTTAAGTACATCACTTGCTGGCCTCATTACATGTTATTACGAATTTTCCTTTTCAAGCTTATTTTTAGAGAAAAAATGCAACTAATATTTTGGAACAAAATTTTTCCCTCAGGGTTTAAAAGTATGAAATATAATTCAGAAAACCATGCAAAAGATATTAATAAATCATTTTATAAATAAGTCTTATTAGTTGTATTCTCCATGCCATTACTCATGGATCTTTGTAAACCCACAAACACTTTAGCTGCACCTCCCTCATAGTTTTCTGCACTTGTAATGGATGTTTATCATGCTAGACTATAAGGGTGTGTGCTCATGTACAGATCAATAACTGATTTATTCTAGATTTTTTTTTGCCAACAGGATGTTTTTATTGTTTAACACTCAGACTGTATTATAACTTTGAGTACCATGGTGTTCATTTGCATTTAAATTTGCAGTTCTTTTTTTCTTATTGGGGGCATTGTTTACACGTTGGAGTCGTGTCTGTCTCAAGAAAAAATAGAGATGAAAAATGAGAGTGGGATTATAAATTATTTTGGTTTCAAATTGCTAGTTCGTTTAAGGGTTTTTTTCCACATCTGTGACATCCATATTAAGGCAAATAGAAGTAAAAAAAGTAATTTTCAGAAGGCTATTGATATTTTGAAAACGTTCTTTACTCATTAAAAACTCGATCAACTTTTTTAGACAATCAGAAATTTCGACGCTATTATTATTTAATATTTACATACATTACATACTGTCCTTGCTTCTTTGTTGTCTAAAATTAGATAAAAAGCAAATAAATCTAAAATTTCAAACCTACAAAAAAAACCCACAAATGCATTTCTGTCTGTTGTTTAAAAAAACTGTTTAGGTTATTTTTTCATTAAATTATGTCAATTATAGTCTCAGAAAGAACGTCTGAACGTAACAGACGTTTAAAATTTACTATCTTGTTATTATATATCTTTTTTAAGTGTGTGAATATCTATAAAATGAGAAAACTAAAGATGTAAGGATAACTGAGAACAGAACTAGAGATGTTCTTAAGCTATAATAAACATATTCTACTACAAAAAATTTTACTAGGGAAAAAATTATGAAACTCTGCGAGGGAAGCCATTACAAATAACTTTTTCTCACATATCCATTATATTCCTGTTTGTAGAATGTCCTTCCTCGATGTTTGAAGATTTGGTTTCGAATCCCGATCGATTCAAAGGACGGTCGTTGTTGGTAAACTCTTAAATATCCAAGCGAAAATCAAGCCGAACTTATCTCAAATCATCTGAAATCTTGTGTGTGTGAATACAGATAGATAGATAGATAGATAGATAGATAGATAGAGAGAGAGAGAGAGAGACTGACAGACAAATATATGGAGAGAGAGAGACTGACAGACAAATATATGGAGAGATAGAGAAAGAGAGACGTAGAGATTGAAGCATTTTGGTGCGAGGAAAGATGCTTGACATACAAGGAAATTAAAGAAAATCATAGGAAAGTATCTATGCATATAATATCAATTACTGTCAAAGCTGGAAATTTCTAGAAATTAATTTTCAACCCTTTCAGGGGCAACAACATCCCCCGTTTGCACGGTGCAGATTTTCACCCCGAATTTTTTTTTTACCTAAAGAATCTTGAAATAATTTCGAATTAAAGGTTACAAAATGTTTTTACTTCTTTAAACTGATAACAGATGGCAGTAATAACCATTTTTATGCTCATTTAACTGGAATACATTGAATGCAAGTGAAAAAAATGACTAGATTTAGGCGTTTGCACTGTGCAAATGGCGCCTTTCAAAGGGTTAAAGTAAAACAACCGTTTTTAGAAATCAGTACATTTATTTCTCCAGTCTGCTCATAAAAAAAAAAAAAATTGTTAAACATATTCAGCACTTTAAGATATAAACCAAGGGCCTTCAGTGCTGTGTACCAAATTTCTGTATTCGGTTGAGGCGTAATTATAGTGCGTCGTTTGAAGAACTGGATGATGCAAATAATACTTAATTCTCCTTAGAAACTCGAACACGTATGCTTTATATTATAGTTAACGAGTTTATATACATAATTGGTTCATTATATGCAACACAGATATGTTGAATTTAAAAATTATATTTGGCAAACGGTCAGTTAAATATTTTCTTTATAAAACATAAATTTTAGGTCATGTCTTCTAACAAGAAAAAGCGTACAATGAGAAAAGTAACCTGTTTCTATACAGATTTACTAAATTAAAATTATTAAGATCAATGGCTTTGAACAACAAACAATAGAGAAATAAATACAATAATAAAAAAATTATGCATTTGCATTATCCTTGGTAAATCAATTTATTTAAAACCTATTAATTTTTCTAAATATTGTATGTGAAAAGTATATATTTAAAAAAATTTAAGCAATTAGAGTCCAAATTCAGATAAATTCGAGACATTACAAATGTTTCGATGGAACAAACTTCAACTTTTTTTTATTTGTTCATTTAATAGTGATATCTCTGATAAGAGACTAGATTTTCTGAACCAATAATGCCACCATCGTTGTGAAATTATTCCTCAGAACTGTGACTTAAAACTGTTATCTGCATGTCTATTTCCTTCGGAAAAACTTACATAAATCCAATTTTCTGAGGACGTATTTTATTATTAAGCAAAATAATCACTAAAATAAAAGTAAATCACGTTAGGTTTTAATGAACGAATGTTGAACTCGACAGTAGCTGGCTTAAAAACTCTTAAATTTATATTTCCACTCTAATTAAAATTGCTCATAATAAAGTGTAACTATTAACCATTTTATTTAAAAGGAAAAATCTAAAACTCAACTTTTATCAAGACAACAGCTGCTAAAGTAGGTTACTGTTTCTCATACATTCAAATCAAATTTTCAGTAAAGAACTTGTCTATCAGAAGTACTTTCCAGCCATTAGAGAAAAAATTCTTTCTTACTAAAAACATAATGCAACATCTATTGATTAACATCGATACTCATCTTAAACATAACCGAAATTCTGCCATCTTATTATAAACCCCCTTTCTCTCATTTCATTCCAACACATTCATAATAAACATTCTTCTAAATTACTCAGAGAAGATTGGAAGCATTTGGTTCCATATAGAATTTTTAAAATATGCACATCATTCGCAATTCTTACTTAATAAAAAGGAAATTGTTTCAATTAAATCTCCTTTGAAAATGTTACAGGAAGTTCCTTTGCTTATCAAATGTTTTTAACGTAGGATTACATTCATCCATAAAGGTCCTCTGGAAAGCAAAATTTCAGACGCTAAAACTGCCCGTCGTCGCGAGTTATAATTTTGTGTGTATTGCTTGGGCAAGCAGTAAATAGTTATATTCGTCAAAATTTTGACATACATACCTACATACATACATATATATATATATATATATATGCATATGTATAGATATAGATAGATAGATAGATACATATATACATAACACATACATACATATATACATACAAAAGAGGTAAGCGACGATAAGTAATCCTACGTTAATAACCAGCGGTAATTTCGTTAGAAGAGACTACCTGAATTTTTACCCTTCTTTTACGTATAAAGGAAACAAAAGGATAATAATGACTGATAAAAGTACTTGTCTAGATTTATTCTTATTTGTGTGGTTTGATATATGAATGATAGTACATATATATCAGAGTAACGCATTTTAATTTTAAGTATACTCTATAAGGAGTTATTCACTGATTCATATATACGTACAAAGGAATAAGTATTAAGACCAATGAAAATCTCAATTCCGTATGATATGAAAAAGATACAAAACAGACTACCAGACATGATCGTGATAACAAAGATTCAGTAAATAGACTTCAACAATTGAAAACTTTATTTAATATTATACTTTACGTAAAGACGAGCAATAATTTGAGGATGAGATTTAATAAAAGAACCTCTAGCAATTGGTAATAACTTAGTGCGGTTACACTTTTGACATTATTTTATGGATCTTTAGCAGAATTTTTAAATTATCTGAAAATGTGTTTGTGTGTAAATAATATTACTCAAGAGATTCCAGATGCTTTCATTGTAAATGATCAAACGGTACGTTACGTACAATGCTCTTTTCACAACTTCCCGCGGCATGAATCAATTTTGCTTCTTCAGTCAAGAGGTTAACCTTACATTTGGCGATCACGTCCGCGTAACAAAAATAGTTGGAGACTATCCCCTTTTCTCTTGACCCTGAGCGAAGCACTTGATCCTTTTACCTCTCACGCTGAACTTGTCCCGATACAACTCCGATTCAAAATGTTAATAACTCTTCCTTTTATCTGTTCGTATTTTCCTTTTGAATGTCTATTTCAAAATAATACAGCAAGTATTGTTACACACCTCATTTTAGGACATTATTTTCAATGATTCGCTAAAAAAGAAAACCTGGCGCTGCTTAGATTTCATACGAGTAACTAAATGTCTTTTTCGTATTCAATAGAGCCTGCAATCACTTACTGCAGGGATGAAATGCGTGCTTTAAAAAAAGAAACAGAAAAGGATTATGTAGTTGTCCACAGCCCATTGTGAAAAAACACACGATTTGCCATTATTGGACTCGACATTGGAGAAAAGCTCCTTTAGAAAACCTCACAGAAATCATGTTTTCTCGTCTCAATAAAATCTTAAAATAGAATTACAGATGGTAAATGGTAAAAAAGGAACATTCAGTTGTTCACAGTCCTTTGTAGGAAACACGCAGTTTTTCACACGATGCCTACGGAGTTTTTGACTCTGATGTGATGAACCGTTTTCGAGTAGTTTCCCCCACTTCTTATAAACAAAAATATTGATCAGAGACCATTTTGATAAGACGTAAAGGCTTCTTCTCTGTATTAAAAATCCATACATACATTTAAAGCAGCTGTATTAAATAATCACCTCATTCAGAAATTCAGTTCATTTTACAGAATTTTTAAGAGAGTTTAGAATTTTTCTAAAAATCTTCCCATTTCATTAAAATATTGTAATATTTTTCGTAGTTGAAAAAGCGTCATGAGTAATAAAGACGCGAACTTATATTAAATTATATTGTCATTAAACTCTAAAATTAGTTCGGGTTATAATAAAATAACGATATTCAGAGCATAAAAAGTAGAGGACTTCATATTCAGTCCCACAATTGATAATTAAATATAAAAATGTCACTCATATTTCTAAAAATGCCTCTTCTTATTTAAAAAAAAAGTATTTTTAAAAGGCCTGGGGCTGAACTCTGTGATAATAAAAGTTTAAAAGTAGAAATAGTTCTGAAAATGAATCATTTTTTCCTGCTGAACAAAATATTTCCCCGTACATTCTACCACTTTTTAGGACATTATAAAAAAATCGAAAAACTGTCATCCACTTTTTCCCTAATTATTAATGTAAAATATTTTACACCACTTTCAAGCTTGCCAAATATGAGTAAGATTACAATTTTGTGCAACAGAAAATATTATAGAAAAGATCGCTCAACATATGTTCATTCCTATACCTCTTAATATAAAGTCGTAGAAAATGTAAAAGGTTATATTATGACTGACTACGATAAAAACTGATTAACAATTTGCTTGAAAATTTTATTGGATTTTATTTTAATGCTATGCCATCTCCATCTTTCCGTTAAAAGATCTTTTTCTTGTTCTATGTTAACTGAATAAACTAAATTTTACCGAAACCACCTGAGGAATAAACTGAATTTTTCCTTCCTGGTAAGAAAAACAAAATGCGCTGCATAATCTTACTGCGTGAACAAAATTCACCACTTCATTTACGATTCAAACAGTATCCACCCAATCGTTTCAATTGAATCTGTAACGAAAAGAAAAAGAACTGATACGCATATTTGATGCGCGACCTCGGCTCAGTTTTCTGCTGAAGGATTTGGATAGAACACAAATGAACACAATGTACCAGACTCATATTGTTTCTAAACCAATACAACTTGTACAATCAAAGTCGTTCAAATGAACCAGAGCAGTATATTAGTTTACACCTACGTATTGTTCTATAGTCTTCTGTATAACATAGGCGGGTAAATGTGCATGTCAGCCCTCTACACCTAAAACCGTCTCTCATCAATAACATACACTGGGACATATGCAGTTACCAGAAAGTAGCTGCGATTTGACTCATCAAAAATTAGCATTTCTAAATGACTTGTCATATTTACCACGAGGTAGTTGAGCTGGAAACTCTTCATGGTGTTTATGAGGAGAACGAGCTGATAGTAGTTTACTGCATCAGAAATAATAGAATTTTTCTTTTAAAATATTACCAATGCATCATGACTGCTAATTTAAAATTCCTCCCGCACTCATTCCTAACTTACATCCCGTAATATTGGTACACTGATATAACTAATAAATAACCTGGCAACGCTATATTTATTTGCATACTGTATCACACGTTTCAAAAGTTTTGTTGGAATCTTACCGTACATTAATTCTAAATTTTCTGAAAACACTATCACAACTGTAATATGCAAAAATGTGTATAGTTTATCTATCATTTCAAGTCTCGTTATTATGTTTTCTCCAGCTATTATTTTGTCAACTTAGAACCGGTTTAGAAATTGAAGTAGGATTTACCTATCAAGTCATGGTGACTTATGTACGACTCAAGTTCTCTTATATATGACATTTTTATAATAATACACACACACACACACACATTTATATATATATATATATATATATATATATATATATATATATATATATATATATATATATATATATATATATAACAGTTCCGTAACTGACTCATTCACTGACTGACTGACATACAACGCACAGACCAAACCGCTGGACCTAAAGGTCTGAAATTTTGCATGGCGATTCTTCTTATAGTGTAGGGGTGCACTAAGAAAGGTTTTTCAAAAATTCTTCTTAGATTTTTTTAAATTAAATTTTTAAGCTGTTTTTTTTAAACTTTTTTTACGTTTGTTTGCATTTAAAATAATACTTTGAGGGTTATAAAATTTATATCACGAGAAATATCATAAAAATTCCTTTAAAATGAAATTTTTTTAGAATCTTTCCCTCCATTTTCTGATTTTTGAGGAATTTTTAAATATTAATTTTTAGAATTTAATTTATTAAATACTGACCACGCGGTTTCTTTTTCTGGTACTTTAAATAAATTTATCGTCACGTACATAACAACTAAGTAAACAAAAAATATTTTTTTTTCCCTTGCTAATGCGACAGACGATTGGACATTATCCAAAAAAATATTAAAGTACAGTAAAAGAAATTTTCTACAAACTGTACTATATTCTTTAGTATTCTTTATATTAGATTTAATTTGAGTATTTTCTTCTACATTATTTTGTCTATAAAATTATCCTTTACGATTTTCTTATAAATATATAGATTATATATATATTTTACATCAATTGTATACATTGATCGTCGTATTTATCATATAATATATATATATATTATTATCATATAATATATCATATAATATATATATATATATATTATCATATAATATATATATATATACATTGACAGTTGTATTTAATTTGAATGTACTCCGTAGCGAAGTATGGGTTTTCACCTATATATATATGTTAACAAGAGTGCAGGAATGCATCTTTGCCTTTGTGCACAAATTATAAAAATATGGGTATTTTTTGCTTAAAGAAATGCCAAACACAATTTTAAGAGAATCTTAAATAGTAAATGAGATAACTGCGATTAGAAACTTAGTGGTTTTGATAAGGACATGGTATTTATTTGAAGATCAAATTCTTTGAGATTTCCAAAGTTGGTAAACATTGATGATATTAAAGACGAAAGGCTGAAGGCATACTTATTATGATTTATGTAATAATTTAGTTTGAAAAAAAAGGTAGAAAACATTAGACTCCAAAACTTTTGTATTAGCATTTAAAAGGTTTATTAGAGGGTGGTGGTTTTAAAGGTTTATTAGGTGGTGACATGGCTTAGAAGTGTAAAAGTCAGTACATATTTCCATGTTCAGTTTGATTTTATTAAATAGGCTTATTATATAGTATAGTTAAATAATTTATGTGCTGATAAATGGGATGTTTAAGGAACAGAAAATAACCATGTCAACGTTCTTTATTTCCTGAGAGATTAATATTATGTTTGTATTTAGTAATATAGAAAATGACTCTTTTTCGCAATACGATAATATTTGGCACACAGTCAATTAAAGCTTGAGCCGGGTTCAGCGTAAAAGTTGAATGAATGCATCAAGAAACTGAATTTTTATAGTTGTATTAAGTGTGGAATTGTAAAGTTGGTCGAATCTCTGAAAATCAACACCAGTCATTCGTCAAGTATTTCCTCTTTGATGTTTGTTACAATTAGTAAGCGTGAAGGAAGTAGTAATAGCAATAAATAAAATAAGATGAATAAAGGTAAATGGAAACAAAAAGGAAGACAAAAATTACAATATGTGAGTGCAAGGTTTCAGGATCCGAAATATGTCTGCTTTTAAAAAAAGTAAAATATGTGTTTCAGATTCAACAAATCCATTAGTTACATGAATTTCCTTAGCCATGTCTTTTTATAGTATTCCTATAGTTGCTGTAATATGTCCCTTTTTACCAGGAGTTGAACCATTTGTACAATATTTTTATATATTTTAATTGAAAAAAAAATGAAGTATTAGACACTCTCCCCGTATGCATGGCGTATAAATGTTCCTTGGCTTTCACTTTAAGTGGTTAGCCCAGTAACTGAATACGTGACGATTTCATTTCGGTACGGAACATTATACCACTTAGCCATAGCATGATCTTCACTAATATGTCAAACTTGTGTTCTTTGGCTTCAATACTTCCTCGCAAAATTGACTTTTCTTTAATGCACAATTCTTTTTAAAACATACTTCTCTTTTCTTTAATCCTGCAACTCCTTAAGACAATAACCCAAAATACACTCTGTCACAAAAAAAATGTATGCATCCAGAAGAAATCGAGCTACTATCACGAAATTTCGCAGAAATGTAGTCTGGTAAGACATATGCAAATGATTAAAATTTCGACGCCAATGAGACAAGGGTAAGCGCGCTATGCGCATATGAGATGCGCAGCTGGGAGAGTTTAAAAGCATGATTGCTCGTGCCATAGTGTTATTCAAACAAATCTGTCGACTTGGATGGATGGTATTGTGACTAGAGATGCCTCTGAGATGCAACCGGCGACAATTGCCGGACAATTGTCGGACTTTGAGAGGGAGCGTATAGTAGGGCCTCAGAGAAGCAGGTTGGTCGAATAGACGTATCGGCCGCCACCTCGGTCGGAGCGATATGGTAGTTGCTCGGTGTTGGCAACAATGGATCACGGAAGTTGATACTCTACCGTCGCGGAGGGTCAGGGCATCCCAGGAAAACAAATGCGCGTGGGGATCGCGCAATCATAAGAGCGGCCACGTCCGCACCAATAACGTCGCTTGAATCGGCTTGACGCCATTTACCACCTTCCAGACATCCGGTGGTATCAAGGGAAACCATTCGGAGACGACTGGCCGACGCAGGTATAAGGAGTCGACGTCCATTAAGACGCCTACCACTGACCCCACATCATAGGCAGTGTCGATTGAATTTTTACCGACCTCGGGCAAGCTGGAGTGTGACCGACTGGAGGCGTGTGATCTTCAACGATGAATCCCGAATCTGTCTCAATGCTGATGACCAGCGCATACGCGTGTGGAGGTAGCCAGGCCACCGGTCCGATCCGGCATTTGTTGTCGAGAGGCATACGGCGATTACACAAGGTGTGACAGTGTGGGGAGCGATTTGTTGGGACACACGATCACCTCTAGTCGTCCTTCAACGCACTTTGACGGCACACAGTTACGTGGACGAGATTTTAACGCTAGTTGTACTGCCTATTGCTATCAAGTCGCCCAGGTGCCATTTATCAGCAAGACAAACCTCGTCCACATACTACGCGACTCTCCCAACAATATCTTCAAGGATATGACGAACTCCCATGGCCTGCCAGGTTACCAGACCTCTCGCCAACAGAGCACGTTTAGGACGTGCTTGGTAGGCAACTGCAGCTGTCCCGGAATACTGGTGAATTAACTGCCCAGTTGCAAAGATTATGGCATGATCTTCCGCAGGAGGTCATGGGTGACCTCATTGATTCGATGATCCGCCGTGTTTCGGCTTGTATAGCTGCCAGAGGTGGATTTACTACTTACTGATTTGTAACCTTTTTCATGCCATATCTTCTTAATAAAACGGTTTGTTCTTCTGAATTTGTAATCATTTTCTTATCTCCTCATATACTGCATACATGTTAAGTTTCGTGATAGTAGCTCGTTTCCATCTGGGTACATATATTATTTTGTGACAGAGTGTATATTAGGGATAATACATTGAATGTGCATAGATTTTTAAGTAATAACATTTTATGTAAAAAAGAATAAAAGAATGTCTTGACAAAATTAAAATTAATTATGCTAATATAATTTCCGAGAAACTACTGCTTACACTGTGGCAGTTATAACGCACTCAGATTTTTAATTTCTAATATAAATAACATATACACAAGGGTATATATGCAAAACGGGAAAAGTGCCTTTAAAAAAAGCTATTCATTTTAAGAAAATATTTTATAAAGAACAGGCCAAAGAACCGAAACCCTAAAACTAACACCCTACCCCAGTTTCAGGTCTAATACCAAAGGAACGACAATATCCTGCTTAAAAACCGCTAGCCACTCGAACTTAGGATCGGAATTTTACATGTCATGTATTAAAGAAAAATTAACTGAAAGAATCTATCCTGAATAGTAACACAAAATTAATAGAGTGTTTACGTGTACATTGATATATTGCTTTTTAAATGTTATATTACCTTACAAATAAGCGTCTTACAAGAACAATTAAATGACCATTTTCAAAAGATATTAACACAATTACCAAAATATAACAGCGTGCATTGTTTTGAAACAAGAGTATTATTTGCAACTAAAGCCCAATTATATTTTGACTGTCGAAAGATTTCATGTCGTGTATTCATATGTTTCGTTAATTTAATTCGGAGAAAGGAGGATAAAATTTGCCATAGTCTTAATGACGAATACAGAATCAAAATACTAAGCGCTTTGAAATTACTGTACGCGCATAGTACAGAAATAGCGATGTGGTCATCGACATTTAAAAACTGCCAATCATCAGCACTGGTCCAGTTTCAGACATTGATTACATATGCCTAATTACTTATACTATCAGGATCAATATGTATTACAAAAAATATTTTGCTTTACATTTTCATAGCATTCTAAATAAAGAATCTTTTTTTGAAATTCGCTCACTCATGGTAGTTACATGTATCTTGTCTACAAGTGAATGAGCTTTCACTCAAGTGTTTTCCTGGTATGCTTCGCTAGAACGTTAATGCTTCTTAGAGGAAAAAAATGGATTTGTTTTATCTTGGCAGTATTAGATGAGAGATAAGCTGTTTCGAAAATAAAGTAACACATCGTAGAAGATTAGTAACGAATTTACCTCACCTTAATATGACAAATATAATGATGGGAATCTTCTTGATAAGGAAAACTACAATTATATTCTCGAAAGAAATCCCACAGCATGACTTTTTTTTGTTAAAACTAGAAAGATGTAATTCTAACATTTCGAAATGTATTGTGATGGGTATCTGTCCGAAATAAAAAAAATGGTAGTTTTGCAGAACAACATTTGAAATCCAAAAGATGGAAATCAGGATGTAACAGAATGCGTTTATTTTTTTTTAAATTTATTTTACTCTGATTTCTGTTTGTTATTGTTTTCGACTTAAATTGTGTTAATACTGAAAGGTAGAAAGAATTGAGCAACGTACTAATAATAAATTAAATCGTTCATTTTGATATAAATCTTATCTGGAGACCTCTTGCAAATTATGCCTCGACATTAAGTCCTGCATGAATATTTGACTTTTTCTCTTTGAATTATGGTATCAATTTTGGAAGCTGAAAATACTATTGTAAGCAGTTATGTATCAATAATTTTATTATTTTAATGCTTGCACCTAGATAACTGGATTGAGAATTTGTAAAAAACAGCAACCTAAAAATCGACGGCACATTAGAAAGTGTATTCCTGAAGAATGAAGGAATTTCTGAAAGTTTAAAAGAAAATCCTCTACAATTTATTCAAAACAGTATGTTTATTATTTGTATTCAAAAAGGGGTACGAGGTAGGTATTCATTCTAATCTTTAAAATTTTACCAGTCATTTCTTTTGAGGGGAATAGAGTACCTTCATATGTTGATCACTTTTAATGAACTTTTCTATGCCCGGTAATATTTGTTTGGTATTATACGTACTGAATGTTCAAGGAAACTAAATTTCCATAAATGATTTATCATTTATACTAATGTAATACTTGTTTTGACTGCCTGTCTTAAACACTAACATAAGCGATACGCATATACAAACTATAGTTACATCTATCTCAGTGATGTAACAAAAACAAAGAAAGTGCCATACTATTATAGATATTAAACGATTACAAAAATATACTTTGACACTTTTACTGAATTATGACTTGAATTTAGAAATTTCAATATCTGAAAAGAGGGATAAAAAATTGGAACCAAAGTTCCAAGAGGAATGAAAATTTTTCCATGTAAGTTTTTTCTCTACATTGCAAACATTGGATATGTTTTTCAAAACAGCTTCAAATAAAAAAGTGTGAAAGGGAAAACATTTTTTTATATTTATACTACAGTCTGTCAGGCTCTTCACTAGGTCTATGTAGCTTAACACTTAGATCCAACTCATTCCTTTCTTATTTTTATCCCTCATTATTCAATATCTGCTCTGCATTGTGTTGAAACTTCAGGGGAAAATTGGGAGACACAGCTATGATGATTATCTTACTCGAAAAATATTTTCATTTTATTTAAATAGACATAAACCGGCCTAAATCGACGTAAACCGGCATGTTCGATAATTAATTTTGTCTAGCCCATTAGTATTCTGATTTTGTATTGAAGTGCGTTCATAGATGGTACACTTTTATGGTGCACGATGCTGGCTGTGCCAGATTTGATAATACTGACTTTTAGGACTCATTCTACATGTAGATGGCTAGTCAAGCAAAACAGTTTGGGAAACTTTGTCTCACCTTTAGAGACCCACCAATACTAAGACAGATCTTTTCGGTTCATCCCTAGCAAAGTGTAAGGGACTACACGGAACATGAATTGGAAGAAAAGCGAGAAAGTTGGATTCGCTCGATGCGAAACGTACGATCCACAGGCTGAGACTAATGACCTATTTCTAGTCTTCCTTCCCTAGTTGAAAATCCTCGGTCATAGACTTGTGACGCTAGATAGCAGTCGATCGCTAAGCCTCAGGAAAGTGAGTGTTCTGACAAGTGATTCGCCGGTAGAGGTTGTGGAATTACTAACCAACAGTTAGAGCGGGAATTTTTCATCGTAAATTATGCTCGCGCTTGGTTTGCTTTAGGGGAAAAAAATGTCGTAAGTACTTTTCATTGTTCACGATAAGGATTAAGATTTTTTAACACGGATAATATCTTAAAAGTAGATGTTTTGAATACTTGAGGAACCCTAGGGAAAATTTATTTACTAATACTCATTTTAAATTTGTCTATGATCAAAAAGTACTTTAAGGAATAAATTAAATTTTTTTTCTAAATAATCTTTTTAATTTTTAAAAGCTGTGCTCATTTTATATTTAATTTTTTATTTTGTAGATCTAGTGTTTAATTCCTAGCATAATGCATATTTATTGTGTTCAATATTTTAAGCTTGTTTATTATCTTCCTTGTCTTGTAGGTATCAAACAAATCCGTTAATCTCTTACATTTGAATGTCTTTACTTTTCTGATGGACGTTTATAAGTGACTCTTAAGTTACGTTTGCATGAGTAATAAATTCTCAATCATTTTCAAAACGGAATTATATAAAAATCATATAAATTTCGATTATTTATTTTGATAATTAAACATTAAGCGATGAATAAACTATTTTTATAACTCCTCTAAAAAATTCATTTTTTTATCATTAAAATTTAAAAACAATAATGCAGTTATAAAATCCCTATAATTCATGTCTCACGACTTTGATTTCGAGAAAAATGTACCTTTGTAACATACAAAGCTTTAAGAAGTAAAATATTCTTTTTTATCTTGGATTTAATTTTGACTCCAAAATCCCATTTTTAAAATGATATAATTTGTTTTATATTTTGCATATCTGCTCTTTTCCGTATTCGATAACTTAGGTGAAAATATCAGGAAAGGAAGTTTTAAATTTAAACATTACATGATTTGGCATTATATGACATGTTTAAAACAAAGTTTCTTTTTGAAAATTACAAATTAACACAAAATCAAAATTTAAGTTTCTACAATGATTATACATATTTTCCAGTTTATTGATTTTTTATCTATATTTATAAATGTATATTTATTCAAAAATCAGTCTATCCATGCATTTTTATAAATACTGCTTCTTTGAAAAGGATTTTTTGACACCGTGAGAAAGTCAGCTTTACACTTATCAGGTCAGCTTCAAACTGGCACAATTCTTCCCCTAGGAAAAATATTCTGCGAAAAGTGATAATAATAATTAGATATGCTTTTTGAATTATTGTTTTTCAGCTATGAAATATTTCTATAGAAATATTAAATGTTGCATATTATAGGAAATTTATAAATTAAAGCTGTGCTTGATAAGCCTTAGTTCAAAGTTCTCATACCTACCTTAAGATATTTTCATATAAAAATCTCAGTTCAAATCGTACATCACACATTTCCCAGATGAAGATGTATTTCCTCAATTCCCATTTCATTGCTCATGATAACGTAAGCATTCTTCAGATTTAGATCTTCATACAAGCAAAGAAAAATTAAATTCAACATTTCATTCCAAAAATTTCCCTCATATATAATTTGTACACAATTTTATTAAAAATATTTTATGAGAAAATTTCGATGAAACTCATTTTAAAGTTAGAAATATAAAAATAATAAAAAATCCTCATTATCTAGATATATAAAACAGTTCCGTGACTCACTGACTGGCTGACATATAACGCACAGACCAAACCGCTGAGCATAAAGGACTGAAATTTTGCATGGGGATTCTTCATATAGTATAGGGGTGCACTAAGAAAGATTTTTGAAAAATTCTTCATAGATTTTTTAAATTAAATTTTTAAGTTTTTTTTGTAGCTTTTTTATGTTTGCATTTAAAATAATAATCTGAGGGTTATAAAATGTATATCACGAGAAAGATCATAAAAATTCCTTTAAATTGAAATATTTTTCGAATTTTTACCTTCCAACAGGGCCGCCCAGAGGGGGGAGGCAACTGGGGCACTTTGCCCCATGTCCCCAACTGCTGGAGGGGCCCCAAAAAAATTAAAAATTTTTTTATTAGATTTCCTCAGATAGAAAATTCTGAAACTTGTACCATACTTCAAAATTCAATATAATCTCCTGAAAAAAGGGGCCCCCCAAAAAAATAAAAAAAATTATTCGATTAATCAGATTTCTTGGGGCCCCCAACAGAAGTTTGCCCCAGGCCCCGTAAAGTCTCTGGGCGGCCCTGCCTTCCAATTCTGATTTTTGGTGAATTTTTAAAGACTAATTTTTAGAATTTCCTTTATTAAATGCTGATCACGTGATTTCTTTTTCTGGTACTTTAAATTAATGATTTCTTTTTCTGGTACTTTAAATTAATGTATCGTCACGTGCATAACAACGAAATAAATTGACAAAAAATATTAAAATACAGTAAAAGATAAAATTTAACCCCTAGACTAATTGAGATGGAAGTTTTCTAAGAATTTATTTCAAACTAGTGACTACCATCCAGGAACTGATAGGTCACACTTACCCAGGCATTGCTCAAATACAGAATAAGCCTGTAGAATGGTTTTGCAGAAAAGCCATTTTGACTCCAAAAAACGATCAAGCTGCGTTCACGAATGACATGTTGATAATGTCCTTTGACGGGGAATAAATGGTCTAGAAGTCGATAGACACTGTCTGTAATTCAGATGATGCCGTTAACTATCCGGTAGATTTTTTAAATCCCCTTAAACCACCGGGTCTTCCATACCATAAGCTCTTTTGCGGAAGAGCACATCCGTAATGTTCCTTCGGAATTTAAAACCACCGAAATTGTGTAATGGCCCTAAACTATAAGTCAAAGCCCTTTAATCGAAGCCAATATTTTAACTGGGTGTACTCAAGGAGAAGAAGTGTTCGTGGCACGCATTTCTCTAATACCGAATGACCTCCCCTTTGACTTTAATAGACTGCAATTTTCCCTCAAAGTATTCTTCGGTAGGATGATAAGTAAGTACCAAGGCCAAACACTAAAATACGCTGGCGTAGATTTAAGAGAAAATTGTTTCTCCCACAGTCAGTTTTACGTAGCTTGCTCACACGTAAGTTTGCGGACGAGTCTGGTAATATTAGTTCCACTAATGAAGAAACAAAATATATTGTTTATAAAGAAATCCTCTAAAAAGCAATTTCATTATTTTTTCATTGTAATTATCCTAAAATGCATTTTGTAGCGAAGCACGGGTATTCAGCTAGTTAAAATATAAAATAACATTTTCATCGATGTAATAAAATAAAAGTTTCTCTTACGACTTTTAATTTAAACAGGTGTTATGTTTCTTAACACTGCCTTTCAAAATGCTTATGCTTCTGTGGGGATTATGCAATCAGTTAAATTATGTATGAAAGAGAAAAATGATGAATTTTCAGTTTTCAATTTGAACTGCTGATCAGTTTCAGCAAGTAACGAAATTTAATTTGTGTACGAAATTTAAGCAGTACACAATAATTATTCTTGAGTGCTTATAACATATTGGGGAGGAATATTTAAAATGCAGCACTTAAATGTGACGCTTTCCTATAACCATGTCTACAATTTTTTTTTAATAGATTAAGAAACAGCTTAAATTAAAGATCAAATAACGAAGCGAGATCTAAATAGGATTTTTCAAAAAGGTTTATAGGATATTTTTCTGTTTATATGAGATAACAGAGAAATAATTTTTACTTAACTTTAAATGAGTTGATTTTTTATTCGTCAAAATAATAAGTAACACAGTTTAAACATATGTGCAAGATATACAGAAATCGGAAACTTTTCATAGAATTTTGGTGACTTTTAACGAATAGCCGAAAGCTATACCAAATCCATTTCGCAACTCATTATAATGCCTTACTTGCACTATTTTAAGATATCTCGGCATTCAGTATAAACGGGTTGGAAGAAATTCTTTCCAAATGGCCCAAATGAACCTGAACCTTTCATATGTCAGCTGTTTTTGACGCCGAGACCACAGTGCTCATTAAGCCGCATGAGATCGGGGGAAAAAGGGGGACATAAACCAGATGGAAGGTAATTCAACTTTCTCACCTGGAAAAGTAGGACTTATCCCATTCGAAGTAAGGAAGGGATTGCACTCAGGGAATCGTAATCATCAGCATTTATTGAAATCTTCTCCATCTTGAGGTGCAATTGTTATTTCGGTTTTGAAATGCAACTTCATGCAAAAGTAGATTTAGGAAAGGATTAGATTAATTAGGTGACGTTTCGATTGGGAGCTCTAATCGAACCGGCTCTTTAGAAATTTGATCTATCATTTCAAAGTATCGAATCAGAAATTTGCTCTGTCACCGTCAACGTTTGTTTTTGTATTTCCAATGGCAAAGGAAAATGACAAACTCTTACAAGTTAACAAGATTAACAAGGAACATGAAATATAAAAAACGGAACAGTAAGAGAAAAAAGTCAATGTCCCATCAGCAGATGTCTTGCTATCCAATATCGCTTTACCTCGGAGTCTCCACGCAGAGCCGAGCATCCCAATAAATGGTTCCTGTCCATGATTTCATCTTTCCCACAAAGTGGGCAATTAGGACTCGCAAAAATGCCAATTCGGTGAAGGTGGTTCGCCAGACAGTCATGGCCTATCGTAAGTCTGAATTCCGCAACAGCCTTTTCACGGGGCTTATCTGAAATGTTTTGACCCAAGCTATTCCTCCAAGTTCTTGAAGAAATGCGAGAAGTGAGCAATGCTTTCCAGTTTTGTCTCATTAGATTTTTGATATAAAGTTTTATGGAATGGAAAGAGTTAAAAGTATTTGGTTGTTGTAATATTTGAGTGCCCTTCTTAGCCAATATATCTGCCTGTTCGTTGCCATAAATATCACAGTGTCCTGGAATCCATTGGAGTAACATTAATGATTGCATTAATAATCACCGTCAACGTACGCTGATTATTAATGCTGGTTTTGAACCAGCAGAAGAATGGAAAAAGAAGAATCTTATTGGTTTTGGGACTAAACACAAGTGTTGTGTAGAAGGAAGATACCGGTATATGTTGAAAGGGTGTATGTTGTATGTCGCAGGGAATAATTCAAACCCTCAAACTTATTAAGTTTCCTTTTAACTTATAAAAACGCAATGACAGAAATTAGAGCATTTGCCTTTGATAAACACAATTACTAACAATATTTATAACCTCTGAGTTCGAATTGGAAGTTAGAGGGAATATATATTAATAATGAAAATAATTCCTACTGAACCAAATCCGAGTGAAAGGAAAATATAGTTTGAAAACTACAGGAGAGTGGGTTATATGTTAGTCGTCGGATTATATTTATACTGGTTTAGTGTATCTAATGATTTTCAATATTTAAACTGTTTATTTCAGTTACGAGATATTTACTGTAGGGTGCTTATGCAATACATTAAAAATAAAACCACGTGTTCAACTTGATAATTAATGATTTTCAATGATTCATTTTTATCTTTATATGCATTATTGAGATGTAGTAACGTTACAATAATATTATCCTTAACTTGGAAATCCATCAGCCATCAAACAAAGCCACCCGGTTAGTGAGCCCAATTTGACAAGTGTGGAGGGATGACCGCATAACGACACATTCGACAGTCAAGGGTAATATCATGCTAGTAGTGTGATAATGAATGGGTATATTAAACGAAATAACAAACTTAAATAAATATGGAATCTTTATCAACAATGTAAAATCATGCAACAAAAGTCAACAGTTGACTTCATTAAAATTATTTTAGGCTATGAAATTTTTTTAAATAGTCAAATAAAATTCTAATTAAATAAAAGTAGTCAGTTATCTTTAAATGAAAGATTTAGAGAGATAAAATTTATTCACGTAGTTCATTAAACTTATTGTTAAACAAATATTTAAAGTTATATACAACATACTAAAATACAGAAATAAATGTGCGATTTGATATTTACATGTCAACAAAAATAGCTTTAAAAAGATTCATCTGAAATGCAAATGTAACTGTGGTAAAAGACAAGCTAATTTAATAACTCGTCAAAGTGTTATTCGCGATCGATAAAACTGCTAAGGATAAAAAAAAATTGTTGAAAATCCATGAAGAACATGTCGTTCCCCTTGAATTAATTCCTACATCTAGCCCAGAACTGAAAATGATCTCCTAATTGAAAATGGATTTTGGTATCTTGCAAATAAGTAAAAGTTAAATTGATAAAAGCAGCCAATTTTATATATATATATCCACCAGATGCTTTCTACAAAAACAATTAAATTTGCCAAAAATCTTTTCTTTTCTGTTCTGAAATTTGACCAGTATTAGAACTGAAGTTGTGAAAACTTCCTTCCCGAAAGTTTAAAGCATTACTCACTTTTCTATAACTGCTTTCACCTCAAAATCCGAAATGAGTCTTATATAAGACAATTTCTCTTACATTTCTAGACCATTTTATGCTTATTTTCATGATATTTAGTAAAAATGCTTGATAAAAAAACAAGAAGCAGTCAAAAATTTCTCTAGATCTGTATCTAGAAAACGATTCTATTCTATTCTATTTCTTTTTGTAAAAGTTAAGTATCCGTATGTCAGTTTATGTTGTTGCATTTTTTCTTAAAGTGAAACGAACTCTAGAAATGGATGCGAAAAACTCGGAGTAAAGTAAACAGAAAAAATGACTAATCTTGTCTTTATTGTTTTACACTTTCTCATATGAATAAAAGTAGTATTCAAACAACTAAAAGTGCCTTTAAGAGGACAAATATAGAATTTCACACTATAATGTACTTTGAAATTTTTATAAATTTAAGAGCATTTGATAAATGGTATCATAAACATAGTACTTTTAAACATTAACATTGCCATATCAGAAAAAAAACTAGTTTTTCATTTGTAAAAATTGCTCACTATTAAATAAGACTGGAAATCCTTGCATCATGTATCTGCATTTCTGCGTATAGTAAGAAAGTTAGTAAGAAACATTTAAAATGCTTTTCATCCATTAACTTCATAATTACTGATCAAAACTTCATTAACACAATGTACATTGGACAATAGTAAAATCTCAATATTGAGATCAAGGGTACCGCAAAGTGATAGTGAGATACTTTTGCATACATGCAACAAAATACCCTCAAGAAACCTTTCTTAAGAGAAGCTTTTTTTCCTATCTTGAGGGTAGAAACTAATTAACGCTATATTGGATTGACCTTTATTGCCAGTTCAACAAAATTGCTTTCAAATATTTTGCTCGTTTTCTTTTTAGTTTCTCTGTTCGGTTTACACTTTGTTAATCAATAACTTTGACAAGTGGTAGCTACTTTTTCTAGAACTGAAGTGTAACTTCACCTTTTTGATTTGGTAGATGATTAATTGTTCTGGACCTTTGAGTTGGACCGAATATTAAATTTGCCAACCAGTCAGAATAGAAATAAGAGAAGGACGATATAATATCCTTACAAAAGCTGAAAAAAATGGGAAAAATTTAAAATTATACTCTTTCGAGTAATACAAAATCATCACAAACATGCAGGTGATCTGACAGGGGAATATCTTACATTTTAGGTGAGAACTTTTTGCAATTCATTTTATAGCAATTTGGCTACTGGTTAAAAATTTTTAGGAAAGAAATAATTAGCACATTATTACAAGACTTAATTCTATCGGGAAATCTCTAAATAAAATGTACTGATCTTTCTCTGTCCTTATAATGTGTATTTAAATGTGTGGGTATGTGCACATCCATGTATATACATCTCGCACTTTCTATTTCAAATACAAATGGTCATAATATAATTCTAATCTCACGTGTGCGTATATATGCATTTCAATGGATACATTTACGTAAGTGCTCCATTTATTTCGACTTGAATTAATAACTGAGATACCTCGTAATTATCTTTCAAGTCTATAAATGTGTGCGAATATATTTTGAGTTAGAATCTGATTTTTGTAAAAGGTACAATTTTTGGCTTGAAAATGTGTTGTCTATTTAGTTAATAAAAATGGGGGAGTGATAATACCATCGTATGATTCATTTTCATTTATTTGAAACATTACATGACTAGGAAGTTAACTTATGTGAACACGTATGGGCCTAAGGTATAAAAAGAATTTAATATGAGAAATTATACATCTCAGGCCAATATAAATTATAAGAACTATACACTAGTTTTAAAACAACGAAAAGTAATGTTTGTATATTACTGATGATTCATCTATCAGTTTTGTCAAATATTAAGCGTATTTATCAGCTAATAATTTAGGTTATTTTGGGACAAATGCAAAACACACGCCGCTATATAAACATGCACATTATGTAGATCGAGTTCCTATATTTTAACAGAATTTAATAGATTTAATATATAAATAATATTTAGATATAGAATAGATTTAGAATAGAACAGAATTTAATAGATAAATAATATTTCACACGCGTGATATATTATTTATCTATTAATCCATGTTATATATTTTATCTAACCTCAGCATCTCACAATACTTTTTAGAAATTTCCATCTTTTTTACCGTTTCGAGTAAACAGAAAGATAACATATTCATTTAGAATCAGAAATTTTTTAAATCAAATTATTGTAACGCTAAGTACTTTTAAGATCTTATACAATGAAAGTAAATATTAACTATTTTATACTTTCTCAAATTCATAACCGTATAACTCATCTGCGTCAGTAACGATTTTCTCGTTTTATTACCCTACTTCTCAAATAATCTTTTGCCCCGAATCTAAAAATAGCACATGTCTGCAAAATATTGCATTCACCAAAATATATTTTTATCTCCTGTTAAGCGAATAAAGAACAATAACATTTTTCTACTAGCTTAAGAAAAGACATGTTCTTAAAACTGCAGTGACATGAACACGTTTCGTTTCCATCTAGTCGGTTAACAACACCCGTTCTTGAATTCTCTGAACATTTCAAGATCATTATGTTTTCATTTCTTCAATAGCTGAGATAGAGTGATTATGTTCTTCAGTAAAGAAGTTTAGTTAATAGCTTCCCCTCATTTAATTATTTTAAGCCTACTTTCTTTATTTTTTTTATATTAACTCTATTCGTCTGATAGCCGGATGATGGCCGAATGGCTAGGGCGCTGGCTTTCGGTACCAAAGTCTGTGGGTTCGAATCTCCCTCTTGGCATGAACGTTTGTGCCGTTCGGAATCGACGTTCAGCAGTAGGTCCCGGTCTAATTAGCCCTCGTGTAGCAAAAATTGACCGTAACGCTCCAAACCTACTCGTCTGATTTGATTCTGTCATAATTCAGACGTTATTCAGATGCTTCAGATATATAATTTTAATCTGTTATAATTTAGCGTCTGAAATAAAATTACAAAAATACCGTACTTTTTTTTGCTGGTAATTAAATATTGTGGCTATATAAGGGTTCATAAACACTGAAGTTATTGGAACATTTGAAATTGTATTCTACCAACAAGTAATCATACTTACCAAACTGATAAAGAATTAGTTTCCCCTCTGCTATTTCACTGCTGTTCACTTACAGTGATAAAATTCTCTCCCGCTGTCCTTAAAAACTCGGGATTCTACGTTTTAATGTCCCTAAACTATGTATTAACTGTGCTAAACACTTCATTTGATTAAAATATAAAAATGCGTATATTAGAACAGAGGTGAGCAAACTTTTTTCGACAGCGATCCTTTTCTTTTATAAAAAATCCCGCGACCCCAATAAAAATTTATTGGTAATAGCAAATTTTTTAAAAAATATTAACAAAAGAATAGAAAAACGAAATAAGCAAATTTTGAGAATCTATTTCAAAAATTAATGTACCGTAGATTGGGGGTATATATTTACTTTGCATAATAACAATTTTTAAAAATGTCATTTTTACCTTCTACACTTGTATTTTTTTTTTGCTAAATCTTTTGTGACTAAAACTTCATATTTAAATATTAATATGTATTTTTATTTAAGTACAAATTAACAAAAATTAAAATTTAAAAAGAGTATGATTTTAAAATTATAAGCTTCCTATTAAAACATTGAAAATTATAAACTTCATTCATGTATATAAAACCAACATAAAATGAAAATTAATATGAAGGGTGAACCTGGAACTCAGATGGTATTTTCTCAATATTTAGTGAATTATTTGAGAGTACTTCGCTGATATCATCGTTGATTGGTTTTTATAGCTACTTATTTTGAAAACCCAGTTTCGCACATAGAGTTAAAAGTGAATGGAAGTAATGTAGTCTTGGAAGACTGATTGGCACCTTATTTAACAATTTCATATGATATATTTTTAACGATATAAAAATATTTAAAAAATATAAAATTATAGACAGTTTAAAGCGTGCTTTTTAATGAAATAATTCAAAATGAAATAAATAAACTTCAAACTATCAGAGACCAACAGTTTGTGCAGCACTGTGTTAGAATACAAAGAAACTATACAGCGTGAGGCAAAATTTGTTTGATAATTATAGAACCCAATAAATGAGTCAAAAATTCCAGACAAGGGTGATTTAAATCATTCTCAAACTGAAGAATCTGTGGCACTTAGACGCACTTAAGGTATCAAATTGAGGAAAACTTTTGTTGTAAACCTTATTTTCGTTTAGAAGCGAGTTAAAATTTTATAATTATTATCCCATTTTGTTATATATTATAAAATACAATATTTGAAATGAAACTATTAAATTTTCGCCAATATATTTGTTTAAAAGATACTTTATCGAGCTTTATCCCCGAGTGTGGCATGAGAAGGAAACAGTTGTCTTGTTTGTATTATTAAACTGAGTCGTTCATTGCAGTAATAAGGAATGACTCGAATAACATATTTTGAAAGTAATCGGCGCCATAATTCTCTCTCATTTATGTCACTGTGTCCAGGGCAGCTAGCGTGTCATACAGCACGAGGATGAATGACTTCGAAGTATCTACAGCGTTTCGATACATCGCTGTCAAGAATATGGAGCAAAGGTTGTACAGAACAGTGACGGCACATTTTCCCCGCGGTTCCGCTTTTGCGGTTTTTGGACGCCCTACTGACTTTGAATTTTTTTTTTTCTAAAAATAGATTGCAAAAAATTTAGGGAATCAAATTTAATTAAAATTTTCAGACGTTACGTACTACATGAGAATGTTAGATATCTTCTAATTTTTGCTCACAACTGACTTTCCGACTCAAAAGAAATTAAATTGTAGTATCAGAAAGCTAGAAGTTTTAAAACAATGCAATTGCGTTTTTTCAAGAATACAATACGTAATTTGCGTTTGATCTATAAATTTCAAATGCTTATAGTACAGTAAAAAAATCAAAAAGAGCGACATTATTTTCTAATATGCTATTTAAAAATATAATGTAATTTAAATAATATATAAAAATTATGCTCCCCGGATTTTTCGAAAGATTTAATATATTCTTCAATTAGTGATATCATTGCGTTGCAGCAAAACAATGACAAAGGATAAAAAATACAACACGGGTTTTAAAAGAAGTCTAAAATCCGGAAAAAAAGGTAAAATAATTTGATAAAGAAATTATAATTTTCTTTAGCCCCGCATGCTCTAAAATTTAATTGGAAAAATGACAGAAAAATGTTTTTACGTATTTATAATTAGTGTATTAAGATTTATGTTTGTAAATGCTTAATTCTTGGTCATTTAATCTTGAAAGGTTATGTTGATGTAAAATACAACAGCTTTTAATTAAAACTATCTGTTCCTTCATCCTCAAATGATTAAATGATGATGAACAGAAGCCACGATTGTCAAAAATTGCCTTAGTTTCTCATGACCCGTTAGAGTCATTTTAAAAATGGGTGTGCCGGTAACCAACAAATTCCTCTCAGTTAAAAATTGCATAAATCTGAGAAGAAATACTCTAATGTACCAAGAATATTATGATTTTTTAAAAAATTTTTTGTTCCCTTAAAGTAATCTGAAGATACACAACGCAAAACGTCTGTTAAATTAAAATAACTAGTTCAATTAAAGATAATAGAATTATGAACTGATTGCTTGGTTCAGTCTCTGCTCATAGTAATATAAAATTTAAAATACAAAAGTTCCCTAGGTTTTAGTGAGAAAATAATTTTAACACTTGAACACAAATTATTACTTAATTGTTCGAAAGGGCAACCTAACACATAGAAAGTACTTATGGTCAATGAACATGGAAAGACTGAAAATAATTGCACTTTCCACATAAAGTTGATTTGGCTAATTTTCTGCACAGGTAATGATAGCCATGCACCTATTTAATGGTACCATATACACAAAGCACATCTACCTATAGGAGTGCCCCCTCGTCCAGCGCTATTTTGCTACAATTTTATCTTGTCAAAAAAGGAATTCATTTTAGTGAAATTATTGTTATTATCTACATTGTTACATAACCAAAATTTGTTTAAAAATGTAACAAAGGAGTTTTTTAAAGTTTGAGTTTTCCTCTCGTGACTATCATTTTGAACCTATCCCCAAAACCTCTTGAATTATGTCAGATGTTTTTGTCATTCAAAAACTAATTACAAAGCAAATTCTTCTCTTAAAGATTTCCTTTCCATTCATGTGGCTGCTGAATACTTATTTTCTACATGTCTGTTTGCCATTATCTAAAAATTCAAAAATGAGAATATGTAAACAATTTCTTGAGTCATTAAAACATTATTCCTCTTTGGTTATGCACAGGCAGAATATTACATTCAAAGTCACGTTTGAACTCATTGTTAATAAATAACATCGTGAAATTGACTTGGTGCTGTACATATTAAGTTACAGTTGTTACAACTTTCGCGAGAGGAAACTAATGCCATCTAAACTCCATTCGACTCTTTTTATTTCATTCCACTCAGTATTCGAATATTTTCAGAATACTATCATATCAGGAAACTTTTGCCTTCCATTGGGAAGAAAAAATAGGTTAGCGGTTAAATCTCCATTATGTTTCTTCAGATCACTGATTTGAATCTATGTTTAATAATGTGAATATTTCCTTAGTATCATAAAAATTGTATCATATGTTTAAATACAGTATTTGCATGTTCTGGTGATTAAGGTTCCATTTTTAGATTGGTCTCTGAAAGAAAAAGCAAAGTGAAAGATTATTTGCTCAGTAGATATGTTCAATAAGCAAATGATTCGACACATTAAAGGTTGTCAAAGTATTACAGTTTCTTTTGTTTTACAACTGTTTACAAATGTTCAACCTAACTAAAACGTAGAATTAAGAAAACAAGATTTTTATTTTGGTTTTCTTAATTTTGTGGTAAAATGTGTCAAAATTCAAGAAAAAAAACTGAATAAAAGTTGAGAAGGAATCCTTTTCGGACAACATCGAATTTGGAAATCAGTTTATATCGTCGAATCAATTCTTCAAACCCACAATGCTAAAATAATTGCATCTTTTCAACATTATGCAGGTGATTCAACTCTCATTTATAGCCCAAAAAAGAAAACTCCTAATGACCATTACGTTTATTTTATAGGAAGTGAAACAGCAATATTTTAATACAGTATGTAAATTTCCTTACATAATGCGTTCCAGCAGCATTTAGCACACAAAAAATGTGTATTCATTTTTAAACGAGTACTAGCTTTTAAATGAGTAGTAATTTATGTGTATTATTAGGATTTGTGTGTATAAGTTTTAAAATTTAAAATTTTCAGACATGATCTAATATATACTATAAAAATATAATCTTTAAAAATAAACCAAACACTCAAAAGGTTTACTGTCAATAATTTATTTTTTATCAGTGTCACGCTCGCGTGCAATATTTTTTTCTCATAAATAAGGAAGTCCTAGAACTTCTCCTAGAACTCTATATATTCCAAAATAAATTCCAAAATGAACACATCAAGTTTAATGTCTTATAATCAAAATGGAACATCTATAACGTAAATTTTAATGTAAATGCACAACCAATATATATGACAGGATTAATTATAAATCTTCCTGGGAAGAAATTAGCTCAATTGTAAATGATTAATTATACCAGTGGTTAAAGTTAGGTCTATCATTAGTATGCATAGCTTGTAATGCCGAAAGCATGTTTATTTCTGTACCTACTTTCATTCATACCTCGGATAGATTTACCCATAATAAGTGGTTAGCGGCCTTTAAAGTATCGTAATTGGAGGCTTAATTACAGATATTATTAGGAAAACTCACTTTCGTCTGATAGAAATTCATAATTTGCTTTATTTAAAATTAGGACTAAAAATATTACTTTAAGTAATTTATATGAAAACCACTTTTGAAACTGAAATTTGTTCTCCAAATTCTAGGCATTTATCCCGAAAAGACAGCCATTTGTTGGCCACTTGACTACGGGAGCAACCTGTAGGTGAACAAACTTTGCTCTCTGTGAGGGGAGAGAACAGAAAATTCTGTCTTGGTTAAGGTACAAACGCAAGCAGTTCCAGCATGCAAAGCTACCCACCATACTGTGTGAACTGTATAAATATATTTTTAACTTATGCAAATATAAATTAGTACAAAATCACAAATACAACACTTCGTCAAATAAATGCTTAGATTACGCGTTATAAAATCAATTAGAGAAACTAAAGTTGAGTAGCTTTTTTCACAGTTTAGTCATGATTTCTATCTAACAAAACTAGCTAGTTTGTCAAAACTAGCTCGTTAACTTGCTAATTTTTCAACTAAAATATTTTCCTATGATAAACACACTTTTAAATATGTATATTTATAATTAAATAAAAACGCACGCGTAAATTTAATAATACGGTTTAAGAATTTAACTGGGTGTTTTCCGTTAATTTTGTTCATATTTATACCCAAAACGAAACGGTAAAATGCAATTATCAAGGCCTCTTATTATTTCAATTACATGGAGCTCTTTTGCCACAGACTTTTCTAAGCAAAAGCTTAATTTCTACTTTTGAACTGCAAATACTGCTAACATTAAAAAGCATCCTAATATTCCACAAGTAAAGATTTAAATAGGCCTTTTTAAGACACGTCATTGAAATTAAAAACAAAATAATATCGGTAATTTCTTTCAATTAGTTATTGAGTTCAATACCAGTTGTTTTATAAGTATTTAAACTTTGACGCACCTCCAACCCACACACATGACCATAAACCCTTTCAAAAACATCTCTCATTTTTCAAACATTCCACTTCTCCAGTTAGGCTGAGTATTGAAGGATTATTGGGTAATCCTTTCTAATTCCTTATATATAATTGCAAGGCACTGCCTTGTATCCGAAATATAGGATTATTACTTTTCTCAGCAGAAGCGAAAAATGCCTTCATTTCTAAAATTAGAATGCTAGGAGTGTACTTACATTTTCTGCGGAGAGATTGGTGAAGCGTGACGGAAAGGATGATTTCGTTTTCGAAATACATTCCTCGATCTATATTTTGTATTCAAGTGTATCTAATCGAGTCCGACGAACCGTAAAACATCACGGCTAATCGTAAAACATCAAAGAGATACAGCCGTGCACGAACTCACAAAAAATAAGATAATTGTTGTTCAAACATTTGGTCTGCTTTCACTCGAAAACATCCAAATTATATAAGAATTTTTTTTTTCACAATCCTATCTTCCGCGTTTACGCAAAAAGTATAACGATAAATGGAAAGTTAGATAAACGGAGGCGAAGTAATTAGAAATTCATCAACATTTCATTTTAGAACGAAATACCTGTCTGATTGTCACGTAACATTCCTCACTCGCTTTCAATTATCATCCCGACTTTTTGAGCATTACTTTTCTGGTGAAATTAAAAATGTATGATAGACATGGTTTGAAAAGTGCAAAATCAGAACCTCGAAAATTATGATCAGCTACATGGCATTTGCAGTCTCGAGTAATCTTAATAGAAACTGAAACAAATCTTTCAACTTTTCAAAAGATCATACCTCGGGTCGCACGCGTTTGAATAACAAACTTATCATTTTGCTCATGGGAGAAGATAAGAGTTCTCGCAAAAATAACTCTATTTCTAAAAAGAAATATATTTTTCTTTTATTAATATATTTATTAATTACTGAAATCAAAAAATCTCAAGGAGTATTTTTAAATTGCAGGGCATTTTAAATATACATTTCGTTAAAAAATGTTGCTACGACCGACAATGACATCATCTTTGCTCTCTTGAAATATTTGTAAATATAAGTTCACTAGCTGAATACCCGTGCTTCGCTACGGAGTACATTAAAATTAAATACAACGGTCAATGTATGCAATTAATGCCATATATATATATATATATATATATATATATATATATATATATATATATACACACAGTGGAATTCCTGTATGTATCGTTTATTTCACTCAGTCCCGACGATCATATTTTCTTTGTTATGTTCCCGCATCTATCGTTTTTCCGCATTTATAGTTCCATTCAGTCGGTCCCTTGAAAAACGATAGATCGAGTTTCCACTGTGTAATATATATATATATATATATATATATATATATATATATATATATATATATATATACACACACACAGTGGAATCTCGATCGATCGTTTTCGGATCCATCGTTTTTCCGTATGTGTAGTTCATTTTATCCAGTCCCAACGATCATATTGCTTTGTTATGTTTCCGCATGTATCGTTTTCCCGCATTTATCGTTCATTTCAATCGGTCCCTTCAAAAACGATAGATCGAGATTCCACTGTATATATATAAATCATAACGCATATTTTTATAGACAAAATAATGTAAAAGAAAATATTCAAATTAAATACAACAGTCAATGTGTGCAATTAATTTGTATGTTTAGTATCCATAAAGCATACTAATTTGAATTAAATTCTTTAAAAACTTCCATCTCAATTAGTCTAGTTAAATCTTATCTTTTACCATATTTTAACATTTTTTGTCAATTTATTTCGTTGTTATGTACGTGACAATAAATTAATTTAAAGTATCACAAAAGAAAAACCACGTGATCGGCATTTAATAAATTAAATTCTAAAAATTAATCTTTAGAAATTCACCAAAAATTAGAAAATGGAAGTAAAGATTTGAAAAAGATTTCATTTTAAAGAAATTTTTATGATCTTTCTCGTGGTATAAATTTTATAACCCTCAGATTATTATTTTAAATGCAAACTTTAAAGATTGTTACAAAAACAGCTTAAAAATTTAATTTTAAAAATCTAAGAATTTTTCAAAAATCTTTTTTAATGCACCCCTACACTATAAGAAAAATCGCCATGCAAAATTTCAGGTCCAGAGGTTTGGTCTGTGCGTTTATCTGTCAGTCAGTTACGGAACTGTTTTTTAACAGCTTTTATGGATTTTACTTAGATATCTAATGTTGAGCAGCAAATTTAAATACTTCTTTGAAATATTTCCCTGAAACATTTATTTAGTGCGAATTCTAAACTGCACAAAAATATACATTTTCGATGCCCCATTCTACGATAAGTACCATTTACATACAGAGAATTTATACGTACTGAAAGCTTTTAAAAGACTGAAACTATGTGAACGTTTGTACGTACGTATATTTTCTGCCAGTCTCCTGCAGGGTTGCCAAAATGTCTCGGATTTTAAAGGACAGTCCCTTATTTGTAAATTTAGTCCCGCGTCCTGGGGAACATTGTTACGGAAAACAAAAGTCCCGTTTTTTGCCGAAATGAAAAATTTATTGTATACGAGTTGGGCGCATACAAGGGCCTGTTCACATCCGGATGTATTTAACACAGTAAAGCACAATATATCATACAGTTCAATGGACTGTGGGAACACGCTCATTCGAAAACTTTTTTATGACTCAAAAGTCGCCCCAAAGATTTCCTGCGCACATTATATTATGTAAATTGTACAATAATAAAATTACAAATTTTACACACGTCCCTAACACTTTATAAGGGCACTTACTTAGTTGCAGTAAACTAATAAAATAAAAATCAGTTTTGTACTATATGCCTAAACCAACTTTAAATTGTTTTTGATTTGCAAATTTTCTATGTAATTACATTATTGTTTACTTAACCTAAACTCTATGTAAGTTGCAAAACTGAACGAAAAATGCATTGAAAATGGCTATTTGAAAGTTTAAAATTTGAAAAATTTCCGGGGGGAGTACCCCCGGACCCCCTTTCCCTGGGGATATTCCATATTTCCCAGTAGTATAGTTATCAAAACCCGTCCCTTATTTTCGGTGTCTTTATTTAGCAGCCCTGGTCTCCTCATTCCTATCGAATTTCAGCAATTTTTTGTTTACCATAAATTTTTTCAAGTCTGGTAGTTTACAATTCAAGCTGAGAAGTCTTTAGTAAATTAGGAAAAATTCTCTCTGACATAGTAATATTTTTGCATCAATCTTTAAGTGAGGGTATACCCTGTGACTTAAATAATGCGGCAGTATCCTGTCTTCTCTTTTAAACCCCAGGTACTTTCAACGAGTTACCGAATCGTTCATCCAAGTTTGCCTGCAGTTTGAAACTATTTAAATACTCCGCTTTGACTTCTTGACTGCGATAACGCATAAAAATACTGAAAATAAAAATAATATAAAACTAATTTTACTCGTATTCTAAATAAGAGTTAGTTTAAGTAAACATTTCCGCATTATTCTGTTATAAAAACAAGAATCATGAAAGAAATATATCAACAGTACACTGCAAAAGAATATCGTAGAAATGTATTTTATATTTGTACGCACATGACTAGAATTCACAGTGGCAATTGGATTATAGACTTAACTAACAGAACTAAGGTCTCCTGTGGGTACAACTAAATGATAATAAACATTTTTTGGTTAGAATCAAAATTTCCAATATTCGCCTTAAAATAGTAAAATTTTATGTTAACAATCAGTCGAGACAATCAGAGAAAAGTCGTGGAAACACGAAGCATTCAAAAAACCCATATCAGATTATTTCAATACCACTTGTTTTTTTTAATATTCCGATTGACTTCAAAACAAATACTATTTATCGTTAGGAAATAAAAGATTAAAATCTGTGGGTTGGTTGAATGAGAGCCCTGCTGTCTTTTTTTATTTCAACTCGAGTGCTTATTAAATTTTCTACTAAAACCTACTAAACTCCGTGGGAAAAGTATTAAGGGCGTAAAGCTGCGCTGTAAAGATAAACATGTAAAGATGGTACTTTAATAATTTTCTTGCTTCTACCGCTTATAGTGACATAAAGTGAAAGTGTTTTTGGGCAGGTTGAGAGAAAGTTCCTTCTTAGATTGTTAAGTACGAACTTTCATATCTGTTTTCGGAAATTAAGCATTCTTAATATTTATTGTAAGATTTTTCTGAGTTTATTGAATAGTAAAATTTGATAAACGCTTTAATTTTGTCAAAACTTACGACGACGGAGGCCAAGATAAACGCTGTTAAGAGCCATATCTACTAACGTCGACCTAAAACAGAAAAAAATAGTATTTGATATGAGAGAAATGTTAAGTACTGTTTTTCTAATGTTTTATTAAATATATCATTCTGCGATTGCTAGAATAATTGATATTTATATATTCTTAAACAGTTTTAATATTTTTTTTATTTTAGTTGGTTTTCCAAATTATTTAAATCTGGACAGAATCTAGTGGGGAAATAGTAAAAGAAAGAACACCTAGGTCGAGATCAAGAAAAAGAAGTGAATAAGAAATGCATACAGTTACTATCTATCCTAAAGTAGAACAGAAAGCAGATATAACCAAAAAAGAAATTCAAGATATTATAAAGCCTTACGAAATCAAAATAGGTATCAATTCATTTATAAAGATAGGTAACGGGGGAGTATTAATAGCGGTTGATAAAGGTGAAGAAGTAGATAAAATTGTAGCTTAATTTGTGTCAACAGAGAAATTACAAGATAAGTACACGGTAAACAAAATTGAAAAGATAGATCCACATTTTATTATATACGAGTGGAAGAGGACATTGAAAAAGAAGAGATTCCGAATAAAATAATCGAGCAAAACGAAGAACTGAATGAGGAAGCTACTAAAGTATTATTCAATTTTAAGGGTAATAGAGGAAACGCAATAGAGGGTGATGAGCACTAACGGAGACTCGTTTAAATCTATAATCAATAATAATAAGATAAGATTGAATTGGCAGAAGTACTTTGTAAGAGAATATATAAAACCAAAGATTTGCTATAACTGCTACAAACTGGGTCATATAGCTAGATTCTGTAAGAATGAAAAGCTATGTAGGACATGCGGCGAAAAGGAGCATGGTGAATGCGAAAAGGATATTTGTTGCCCTAATTATAGAAACTTTAATATTAAATTTAACACAGAATTGGATACAAATCATACACCAACTGATTTCAAGTGTAATACTTACATCACAGAAATAGAGAGAATAAGGGCCAGAACAGACTATGGCTAATGTGGGGGGCATTTCTGCGCAGGGAATAAGTTATTCGCCTGGCTTCGCAGAACATTTACTTTATTATTGTCTTGATATTAATTTAAATAACTCCTATAGCGCAATACAGGAAATGTCTGCTGACTTGGTATATGATATCATTTCTTTTAATGAGCCACATTATAAAAGGGGAGAGCACCATGCAATAGTGGGCTTCTCGAAGCATTATCAATGTATCTACACGGATAGAGAACCTAGGGTTGCCCTGGCTATTAAGAGTAAGATAAAATTCTTAGAGGTTTTAGTCACAGATCATTTAATCGTGATAAAAATTAGAACTGGACAACAACAATATTTGATAGCAACAATCTACATCCCTCCTGCTGATGGGTCGCTGGAAAGGATGGAACCACTTATTTCTAATGCAGAATATAATTTATTATTTCTATGCACTATGAACTCTTGGATCCCGAGCCTTGTTACTCAATATATTTGAGACTCATTGCGTGGAGACGTGAAGGTTTTGATCCCAACTGCGGTTGGAAGTGTACCACCTTATGCCCAATTGAACTGTAATATAGAAAAAAATATATAGATAAAAAATTCAATGGATAGAAATCTTATATATGAATCAAGAAGCATATATGTTATAAGTAGTTTGTTAACTCCAAAGAAAGAAAAAAACTATAATATTTATTGTGTAAGATGTGTAAAGAGCAAATGTATGGAAATGTTTAATTTTTATTGAGTGTGCAAATGTTATTGGCTTGCTTTTAGTGGTCTTATGTGTGTAAAATTTAGTATATTGACTTGCTGTAATGCATTAAATTGTAGTTATAACTTACTGCAACTTGTATCAATCTGATCAAAGAATTTGCAGATTGAATCGTATTTTAGTGTCTTCATAATTATTTAATATAAAGGTGCAAATTAATAATATTTATGAATTAAAGTGCATGTGTAACTAAAAGTATTAATGTGGTAAAGCCAGTCATTTGTAACTCAGTTAGATAATTATACGAATAAAAAAATAACAATCCGGTAGCGCGGTGTCGTCTTCTTCCTTGCTTTTCCTCGGTTCGGGCACAGTATTCTTGGAATAATTATTTGTTATGTGCTATACTTGGTATTTGTAGCTGTAACTAATAGGTCTTAAAAAAATAAAAATAAAAAATATATAATCAAAAATATATATATGTATGAATAAATAAATAATTATTTCGTGGTTTGTAAATTTGTAAATTATGAAGTGTGTAATTTATTTGAAATAATACGAAAGCTAGGATTAGCGATTCACGTGTATGTATTTCTGTTTACTTAATTTATTCATTAGGTAATAAGACTTAATGGACTTAATGTTATGCGTTAAATCTGTGTGCATGTTTATAAACTGGGTTTAGAAACGAATTACTTATGCAACAAAATTTAGGAGTTATTTTGATAAAATGTAGAGACAAAGTCTTAATATTATTACGAAAGAATCGTTTGAATTAATTAATGAAATGCAAGTGTCTGGTGGCGCGGGGCCTTTGTCTCGCTTTACGGATACTGAGTTTTTCGGTTTGGGCCCTGCTCGTGCCCTAACGATAAAATAGGGACTTGAATTGATGTATGTTTTATATTTAAAATACTTTAATGTCTGCACCCCGAAGTTTATTTGTAAGCAAGCTTTGTTATGTATGTAAAAATTTATGAATTGTAAAATGCGGTAAAAATTGTAAATAATTATATAAAAGGGTTATAAGAAAAAAATTTCCAAACAACTAATGAATATAAATGTAATTTGCAATTGTTTTACTTGTAAATTATATATGTTAAATGGTAATTTGTTAGAAACTTATTTATAAATTGTACCTTGTATAATTTCATTGCTATGCGTCTAGATAGCTTAGCTGAATTGGCAATTGTTTTGTTTCTAAATGGTAATTTGTAAATAGAACTACATTAACTAGGATGGGTACATTGTTCCATGGATATTGTATTAGCGCTCTTTATAACTCAAAGTACGTTGTTTTAATGAATCTTAGCATGATTTACTTGCCTGTAATCTTATCATGATATATCTGGTATAATGGGGTTAAATTAAATATAAACCTTTGGTTATATATTTTAACCAATTTGTTCAGTTTTAAGTTGTTTTATTGAAACAATCTAAAAGGTATTGTAACTTTTACCATTGCTCACCTTTGTGCTATAGTTTTTCTCTATCCCTGTTTTGAATGGTGGTTATTAGAAAGGTATGGCACATATTTTCTTTGACTTTTCAATAGTTTTATAATCTTAACACAATAATACAAATTTAATACAACTTACTGGTACTGTCTGGGGTCCCCTTAGGTACTAATACAAGCGGTGGCTTGGTGGTAGTAGTGCTATTTTGGTTGGCTATCTGGATGCATTTAAACTGCTCCCTCTGGTGTCTTCTTTGACCTTGATCTTTGGTTTGGTGCTGTATTATGATCTGCGTTACTTTTCTTGATATTGATAAGTGTTAAAACTCCATCATAATGGGGCTTAAAATTTAAGTTTATTATTGTTTTATTATGGCGGAATAAATAGTTGAGCTAGGGCCTAGTATTAATGAGCAGTAAATTTGTTAATAGCTTTTGCATTTCAATATGATAAATTTGGAATTGTCTTACTTGCAAAACATACTGGGTAATTATGAGTATCAAAAGGATAGCTTGTGCGTTCGTCTTCGACTAGGATGGAGGAGTTACCGGGTTCGGGACTCGTTGGAGCATACTACAAATATCCGGTAAATGGTACTGGATATTGTTTAAAACTCAGTTCAATAACTTTTTCTTTTATTTAAATTTAAAATACTAATATTATTCGAAAAAAAATTATTTTAATTGTGATTATATATTTAATTAAGTAAATGAATTTAAGAAATTAGAAATAACTAAAAGAAATTAGTGATTCAGTTTTTAGTAGGAAAAAATTAATTGATAGCTCTTTGCAAGTTAAATATATTTAAGAGCTAATTGTACTTAAGTATGCAATTTAAAAAGTTAGTAGTGATTTGAATAATGTTTATCCTTGTAATATTTGAGTATAATTATATTGAATATTGTATTTTTACTATGGCCAGCAGTTTATTATTATTTGTTGAATATTATTTTATTGTATATTATTTGCATTGTTTGTAATACTGCTAATACGCAGTAATTGTTTAAGGTATATCATAAATAAATTTGAGTAAATCTGGCTTATAGTAAATAAATATATATATATATTATATATATATACAGTGATTTCCGCTTATAAGAATCACGTTTGTTATTACTGTTTTTGATTCTTATAAGCGGTTGATTCTTATAACCGAAATTTAGGTTTTTGGACAGGAACACACACACCTATATATACATATATTAGATAATTTACCATAAAATACTCTTTAATTTACATTAACTATCTTTTATTAAAATTATTTTTTATAGTTTTAAAAATAAAATTTAATTTTTAGACCTATAAGAAGATACACAGGATTATAGTAAGAGAAGAAAAAAATACAATATTTGTTACAAGTTACAACATACCTGCTTAACAGTTTTAACATTTCAACTACAGGAAGGGAGCAAGAAAAAGTTTTCTATGGTAGTTTGACGTAATGAAGTTTTCAGAAGGCTGTTTATATCTCTTTCAATACTTATAGTCTCAGACGAAGATTTACTCGGACGGGTAAAGTTGCCCCCGTGTCAAGCTAATAGGACAGTGTTGTGGTAAAGCGTTTAAGGGGAAACTAATATGTTATGTCTAATAAAGAAAGGGGTGAATTTTACGACAATATTCCATCCCATCTTATCAATCTTTCTTAAAAAAAAAGAAAGAACTTCGTGCCTTTTGAGGGTTTAAGTTGCTTTTTTTGGAAAAATGAAAGGAAAGCGAAGAGTGTAAACTGATTCTTAAAAAACCGGTGGATTGATTCTTTAAAGCGAAAATTTTAACATGGAAATAATTCATTTGTTTTTGTTTTCGCAATATTGATTCTTATAAACGGTTGATTCTTATAACCAGTGATCATTATAAGCGGTGGTTACTGTATATATATATATATATATATATATATATATATATATATATATATGGACACAGAGACACGAACACGGGCTCGATATGAAACGTTTAATGATATCTAAATCTATTCTAGGGGCATTATTTACAGTGGGGCAGCATTTACAGTTAGAAATTTAAAGGGGGAGAGTTCGTCATAGCGGTCGCGTCTCTTGCCCAGTCGTTACTCGTTCAGCATCATCGCGTCTTCTGGCTCACTCCTCGTTTCGCCACAGAGGGCGCTATCGTTGGTTGAAGTCGGCGCGTGGACATCTCCACTTCGCATATATGTGTGTGTGTGTGTGTGTGTGTGTGTGCGCGCTCATATATATATATATATATATATATATATATATATATATATATATATATAAGAATAAATAAATAATAAAAAATGTAGGACTAAGTTCAAATGGATCCAGGATTGGACTTTGGGTGATAATTAGCTAACTCTAATTAAACTAGTCGTTTGCCACTAAATGGCCTGTTTTGATCTGTTTTATCGTCGCATTGAACTAGACGGGTTGCCCTTGCGTGTTCTGTTGTGGTCCAGCTCGATTGCCGCCGTAAGGGTTGTTATCAGAGTATATATAAGTGCCTTATAACCGAAAGGTGTGGGAGGCGGAAGGATCGACTTATTATTTAAATCTGGCAGACCATAGCCATTCAATGGAAATGTCTCCAATTAAGCGTTTTATCAACCTATATGTTGAATACAAAAATTCGTAGCTATTAAGTTGTTCTCAAAATAGAGGAATTTTCATTTGCAGTATTTGGTGTCCAAAATTCGAGTCAAGAGCCGCAGTTTGATCATCCTTGTCTTATGACATACATAAGGTAGACGATTTGAAGCACATTAACGAAAATAATGAAAAATAAATAGATGAATAGAAAGAATTTTACAACCGGAATCTTACAACTTAGTGTTATTGTACTTAGTGTTATTGTACTCAGTTTTATAGCCTAGGGGAGGTTATGCTCATATTAAATCAAGAATTTAATATCAGTATAACAATAGAAAACGAGACACGTGTTACCATACAAGTTCGACTGCTGATATGACCCTCGCTCTTTCAATTTTGATTATAAACCCCTAACTATTTTCTGTGAATGGGGAACGAATCCGAAAGTTTTAAAGTAGAGGTTGGCAACTTATGACTCGTGTAGACATTTAGGCCAACCCAACAGGGGTTTGATTTCGAGAATAAATTATTGAAAGTTTCGAGAAAAGATACGAGAGCTGTAATAGCCAGTGTTTGGTTTTCTCATCGAAATTTCATTTCAAACTAACCAAGAGGAAATATGTTAGAATTGCGTGTTATGAGTCCGTATTAAAATCATCCATTATGAGCTAAATATGGATGCCGTAACAAAATGAAAAAAAGAGGACTCAAATTGGTAAAAAAAAAAAATGGTATTCTTTTATTTTGAATATGATTTTATATTTAAAAAATGGTAGACCTTTTATATTGCATATGATTTTATATTTCCATATACCATATTTATGTAATTATTTACATACATTCCAGATTCTTTCTAAAATGGTAGTAGTTTAAAATAATTTGTTTAAGTGCTGTTATACAGTATTATAACTACTGCTTTGTAAAAAGATGAAATAGCTATTGCTTTTCTATACCCTTTACTCACGAAACAGCTTTCATTATCCCCTTTATGTAAACCCAAAACCAAAGTTTGAATTCATGTTGTATAATCAGCAATAACTAAAGTTGAAATGACAAAGCGACTTAAGAATTTATTAGCATGCTTAAGCTAGTGGAAATTTGACCAACAAATTCTGTTACATCGCTGTTTTTTTCAGTCATTCTTCTAAATACAGGAATGCTAACAATAGCAAGAGAAAAATCAAGTACATATTCCAAATATTTTTGATAGGAGAATTTTGAAACGTTCTTTTAGAAAATAAGTCAGTGTTTACACCAATGGTGCGTAAACTATGGGTCGCGACCCACAGGGTGGTCGTGAAAAAAATTGGAGGGGTCACGGATAGTTTGAAATAAGTTTAGACGAGTATAGTACAGCATCCTTTGATAAAAAATAATAATAAAATTTAAAGCTGAATTTGTAGTCACACGAGATTTGACGATAAACGAATGTAGAAGGTAAACAAAATATTTTTTTAATTGTTATTTTGAAAAATAAATGTATACACAAAATTTACAGTTCATTGATTTCTAAAAAAGTTTGTCAAAATTCTCTTATTTCTCTTTCCTATTTTTTGTTAATATTTTCCTTTTTTTCTTTTGCCACTACCAGAAATTTTTTTATTGGGAGGGGTCGAGACATTTTTTATTAAAAAAAAAGGGTCACGGTCGAAAAAAGTTTGCTCACCACTGGTTTAGACATAACTAGGCACTCAATGGTGTTCACATTCACAGATCTTGAAATACAGAGAAATGGAGGATATATTTTATGGGAAATTTCAATGTGTGTGTGTGTAAAGGAGAGACAGGTTTAGCAGATTCTAATGGTGCATATACATTGGTACAGAGTTCTCTGCCTGCAGATCCCCGACTCCTGTCATCACATTAGTCACGGTAACATTATACACGGTATTTAGAACCACCCCCATTCCAATGAACACGTGTCTTCCAGATATTCCCCCATTTAGAACCCCCCCCCCCATTCAAGCCCCCAAGGTCCCTCGTGTTTCTTGATCTAGTGTCCCCCGCCCCCACTGTCACCATTTGACCCCCGGGACCTCGGGTTCTCCTTTGATGCTATGTATCGGACCGCCAGAGGAGGAGATCCACGCATATACAGAGTACAGAGAGAACATAAATCACTGGCAGATGCAGAGAACTCTGTACCAATCTGTATGGGCTATGAGATATAACCATAGCTGAGAGCAGTGGCGCACCCAGGAAGTGGGCCAAGGGACCCTGCCCCCCCCCCTCCCAAAGAAATAGAAATTGCATTATGAATATTGAATTTGCATTATAAATATTTTTATCCTTTCACTGGCCCCCCTCCCCAAGATTAAATCCTGGGTGCGCCACTGGCGGAGAGATTTTCACAGGAGATCCCCATTCAGAATCCCAAACTATATTTTTTTCCGTTAAGATTTTGAATTAAGATTTTCCTAATGATAATGAATACGAGCTTTCCGTAACAAATGACGTGGAATTTGCTCTCAGATATTAACAAAACTCATAAACACACATCTACATTAAATGTCCATCCAAAGCTATCATACTATTGGTTTCATTTGCACAACTGCATTCCATGCACGTATGTAGTATCCTTTATGTAAGACTTAAATAATCCAACCAGCGTGCTTTTGTAAGGGATAATATTTCCAAAGATAACGGTCTCGGTGGTATACTATCGCGTTCTTACTTACAGAAGCCAAATTAGCGTAATTAATGCCTATTAAGCATACTAATATTTCCTAAACTGTGTCTGAACTATTATTTTCCTGCTGTAAAAATGGTTGCGTTACGAACCGACTGCGCCTATTTAAATAAACCATTCTAAACAAAGTTTAATGAGTCAAATAACTGTCCGAGATAAACAATAGTAAACTAATTCACACTTTTAACTTCCGGGTTCAAACACTTCACCACTTACTTACTAGTCTGACATTGTACGTACGTGCAATTGCTGATTCATTAAGTTTATAACGAGTTGTTTTTCAAGACACAGCAATACATATAACAAAAAATTACAAAAGAAACGTTTTTCACTCCTTAAGTTAAATTAGTTCGTTTGGTTTTTTCGAGCGCGACGACTACTTTTGCTACACAAGAGCTACAGACTGACCATCAGACCCTAAGAGTTTCAATACAAACGTGGAGTTGGATGATAGCTAAATAAACTTCTCATTTAGCAATATTAGTTATTTTAGGCATTCTTGATTTCTTTAGGAATAACATTCGACGATTTAGAAGCACTCTTGCTCTAGTGTGCCAATTTGAGGGAGTTAATATTGTTATATAAAATTTCATCTTCCGTAAATCCTTGTAAGGTAGGCAAAAAGAATAATGTTGGTCCAGCTGTATATGACTGGTCCAGCTGAACTTGTCGGTCCAGCTGTATATAACTCTGCAATTCGGCTGAAAATGTAAAACTTGACACCAGATATTCAAAGAGATCATGTAAAATTGACAGACTTGCTTAATTTTTTTTTCTACATTACTAGACTTTTTACATAAATGTGATGCTTTTCATACAAGCAGATTATTTATTGGACGCAAACATGGTCTAGTGAATCTACAAAATCTTCCAGATTACCAATGGCATTTGAGTAGTCAATAAAATTTGCACTCTACGCTTAATCAGTCAACCCAATCCATTAAAATTATGAGACTGTTTTCTCTTTTTCTTTGAATATTTAATCGAAAATAAACTATTTCCTTTTTTTTTACATAATTCACCTTTGGTTATTCGAGTCTTGTAGCGAATGAAAATTGTCCGACCCCATTCCCTAAGTGGAGTGACCTACAAAAGAAGACTGGCTGCGATGCTTGACTTTGAAGGAACCGCCAGTCTCTCAACAAACGGTACTCTCACACTTTATTACATCGATATTTAATTACACAAAAACTAGGAAGAAACTAAAAAATACCTCCAAACCAAGAGACTCAAACTAACGATAGTATTTCAATCATTATCTTGTTTGATTTGGGTCTACATATTCGTAGGATTTCTAGGCTACCATTTTTTAGTTTAATCGTGCTCAAAAAAAATGGCTTCAAATATTTCAAGAATTATCCTGTTTTGCTAAATATATTTATCTACATAAATTCCTAACATTCATTTTTTTTTCCTTTCAGTTTTGCCATAATACACTTTGTAATTGAAAGTGTGAATTGACATACTATAACACTATGCGTTATCACTAAATCGGATAAATCTACAACAAATACAAAAACTAATTCCCCAAACACGGAAACATACACTAATAATTATTTACCGTATAATAACAACTCAGCCATAACCTTTCGAACATTAAAATATCTCACACTTGGAAATCGACTTGATTGGTTCTGTATGTTTTAACATCTTCACTTTCCTGCAAAAAAGTAAAGGCGCTTACTCAACTAAGTCATGATGATTTTAAAAAAACATGAAAATATGCCTCATAATTACGGATACGTAATTTTCGTATTTACGAAATAGATGCGAATGAATGCGATATTTGCCAATATGAGAGAATAAATGCGGAAATAATTTTTTTTACTACTTTTCCTTGAAAACTCGGTGATTAACGGCTTTTTAAGCGAAATTAGGTAATAATAGTAATAATTTAATAACATAATTGCTTAACTAAGACCATCCGCGGTCTTTAACTGAGAAATCGCACTTTCCTCCGAATTTCACCCGGACAGTTTGTCCGAGTCGAACCTAAAGATCTAATGTAAAAATCCGCCATCAAACTTTGTGGAACATTTTAGTAGAACGTCTCTTGAGCGCCAAAGTCAAGGGCATTTTAGCTACTTACAGTAGTCAATCAAGAGACTCCTGTTGATGTTATACAGATTTTAATCGCAACGAAATGCTGCTACCTTAACTTGGCAAAAGCAGCTATACAACCTCTATAGTCCCATTTTAACAGAGTAGAGGCTGAAATATCTTACTATGTACAACATACTAATTAATGAGAGGAGGCAAAAACTTAAGGAACATAATGTGGAGACTACTACAATGTTAGCTTTTAATACTTACTTATTCAAGTAAGTAAAGTTGTAATTTTTTTAGCAAATGCGAATTTTTTTTAATATATATATATTTTTGTGCGAATATATGGGAAATTTTATATATTGCATTTTTTTGTTGTGAAATTTCGATATGTTTTAGGCGAAATTTACGTATCCTTACTCATAATCTTTTAATATCACTACTGGTAGCTCAAATTTCTGACGTGCAGAAACAGATAAGATGTGTCAACTCACTACAACTAGTAGTCATGCGATACTCTATTTTCTAAGAACGAACACTGATAAAAAAATCAAATATTGAGAAATTACACCTAGTACCATGGATTAAAATATTTTTCGTTTAAGGGGGTCCAGGGTACAAAATTGTTCGAATTTTCGAAAAAAGTTTTATTTCATTAAAAAATTCTGTCTTCTTTTACGCTTAAAATGACGCTATCATGTTTCTGTCTTATCATGTTTCTATCTTAATTAGAACAGGATAAATTATAATTTTTTTTGCAACATTCTAATAGTAGCCAATGGTTGTTTAAACTTGTAAGTGCGTTTTTCTGCATGATGGGTTTTTTCCCCATTTCTCGTCTTTAATTTGTTATAAGTCAAGAACCGTTAAAGATAAATGGTTGAAACTTGGAACACGTCTTTTTCAACTATTTTACTTTAATTTTAATTCAGCAAATTAAAAAAAATATATTAACTTTTGAAAATATGATTTTTTAAAAATATGTTACATAATTTTTTTTGTAATTTTCAATATAAATATTTTTTATTTTTTTAAAAATTAATATTCAAAAAAATGCTGAATCAAAATTAAAATTTATATATTTCTGTGTAATGAAATGAAAAAGAATTTAAATTCGACAAATAATATTTCGAGTTATAACAATTTTAAATGACCCCACTTTTTTCAAAATTTTAAAATTTAAAAATTTTTTAAAAACCTTTTGAGAAGTTTTATGAAGTGATTTTGTTTTCAAATTATATGTTTAACCATAACAAAAAAATTCAAAATTTTAACTCAATAAATAAAAAAAAATTTTAAATGTGTCCCGGACCCCCTTAAAAATGGCCAATTGGGTAATTATAATTCTTCAATAATCGGAAGGGGTTCTATTGAGGAAAACATGGGTTTGTTTAAGACAGTTCTTCCCTCTCAATAACTGCCTTACTTTACATGGTGTACTTTCATTTTAAATATTTTGCTCAATAACTTCTCTTGGGACTCATAGAGAGAAAAATATAAATGCATACAGAATTTGGTAAAACTGTCCAATCCAGGGAACTTTCGAAACCAAAATGGCATATCATTCAAGTTAGAAGTCAAAATTAACTGTAAAAAAATCTAATATAAGTTAGAAGGTTTTTATAAACTTCAGTCAAAAACAAGTTTTTCCTTCAAGAAAGATGAAACAACAGCAGGCTACAGCGCATGCGTATAGCACATTTTTGCTTTACGGCTCCTGAGGAAGGCTTTGGATTATGCAGCCTTCTTCTTGAGAAGCCGCAAAAGAAAATCATGTTGTGAGAAGGATTGTATCATAGCTTCTGAGGAAGAAATCTGTTTTATGCATCTCGAAGTAGGAAAAGAGTAACTTTTCCCTTCTAAATGGAAATTTTTTTGATTATTTTTGACGTTATTTTTTACTAATTAGGTGGTTTTATTTGTACTTTTCTCAATACACAGTTGTAATTGCAGTAAAAACTCAATGGCTGACCAAAATGCATTTAGAAACAATAGCTAAAATATTTTTTCTTTGTGCATCCGTTTAACAAACATTATTGCTTATAAAAATCTAACTGCCGGGTGAGAACAATTTCTTTTTACTCTCACGGATTTTTGCATCACTTTAAGTGAGTGTCAGATACCATTACAATGGTTTCTGCATCATTCGGTAAAAACTTCCTAATTTATAACGTGATCATATTTGTAACTTCTCTATACCTCACATTTCAACTTGAACCAGTTATGTGTAAAGACAGCAAATTTGGATAACTTTCTCTTTCCATTTCATTTCCAAAATAGATTTTGCTCTACCCTTCATACCGCATACGTTTCTTTCAGTTGCAATTTAGAATTAATATAGTGTATGTTTTTAAAACCCCTGAAGTGCGTTAAACTACTCAGTATTTTGTTTTATCTCCATGGTCAAGGAAAATAAATCAAACCAATTTTTAGCTTTCAAGCTGAAAATCTGTTGCGATAACATTTTTAGTTATTCCTTTCCTCGAAGACGCCTGCCTTAGGATAGATATTTACTTAATTTTAAAATATTGCGACCATTAATTTTTCATTTTCTCTCTACAAACAGTATAGTAATGCAATAGGACCTCTGAACATAACTCCAACATTTAGTGGATTCGTTTAAGCCTCCTAAAAGCCCTTAAGCCATCCAAATTTTGTAACTCTTGTAAGGCTAGATTTTATGGTTTCCCTCTTATACGCCAACGTTAAACTATTTCTTGTGTCGTCTTTTCATGGTAGCAACTGGATTTTTTTTATTAATCTGTTTGTAAATAAATGTAGTTAATATTTATCTTTATAAAACCAGTAAACGGATTTAATTTTTAAATTGACTATCAGTAAAAATTTTTAATTTTTTCTCTCTTAAATTCTTTAAAAAATTGAAAAACTAAAGTGAAAAAAAAAATGTTTAAAATATCGTTTACTGAAATTATGTTTTAAACATAGTCTTTCATGATACTTTTCTTACTTTATGTTTAATGGATTTATCAATATCTTTCATCTAACGCTTGCATAACAACATTCTATATAAGACAAATTCTTTCAAACCATATTAGTCAATGATTCACCTAAATAATTTTCTTCGCGCTTAAGCGTTGCAGTGCTATTGATAGGCATTGCTAAAAATTTACATGCTTTCTACTTTCAAAAATGTCACAATTAATAATGAATGATTAATTAAGGCATTAACTCACCACTTGAACAATGAAAATAGGGCATTTCTTTGAAATTGTAATTTGGACATTTTTGGAGGTCCTAAACCGAAATCTTTGCGATAATCCACCTCTGTCAACGGTCAGGTCGCGAGCTTCAAATTTTACCCAGTAAAGAAATTTCTGCTTAAATGAAACAGGAAAAAAGAGAAATATATTCTACTTTTTCAAGTAAAATTTGTTTTGAAAACTATAAATAGTATATTAGTAATTCCTTACTAATATACCATTCGTTTCTCTTCGTAGGGAATAAAATATGGACTAGAACCTCATTTAAAGCCAAAACCGTGAAATGTGTTTCGTAATAGGGATATCCCGAGCGTGTCATTTGAATATGATGTAGTTTCACCTCGAAAGTCTCAAGACCTTGAATTCTCAAAGAGTTATCAATCTATATATATAAAACAGTTCCGTAACTGACTCATTCATTCATTCATTCATTCATTCACTGACTGACTGACATACAACGCACAGACCAAACCGCTGGACCTAAAGGGCTGAAATTTTGCATGGCGATTCTTCTAATAGTGTAGGGGTGCACTAAGAAAGATTTTTCAAAAATTCTTCTTAGATTTTTTTAAATTAAATTTTTAAACTGTTTTTTAAACTTTTTTTATGTTTGCATTTAAAATAATACATTGAGGGTTATAAAATTTATATCACGTGAAAGATCATAAAAATTCCTTCAAAATGAAATTTTTTTCGAATTTTTACCTCCATTTCCTGATTTTTGGTGAATTTTTAAAGATTAATTTTTAGAATTTAATTTATTAAATGCTGATCACGTGATTTCTTTTTCTGGTACTTTAAATAAATTTATCGTCACGTGCAAAAAAAAAAAATAGACAAAAAAATATTTTTTTTGCTAATGCGGCAGACGATTGGACTTCATTTTGTCTATAAAAATATCCCTTACGATTTTTTTATAAATATGTTTTTTTTACATCAATTGTATACATTGATCGTCGTATTTATAATAAATATATATATATATATATTTTTTTTTTTTGGAATTAATTGCATACATTGACCGTTGTATTTAATTTCAATGTACTCCGTAGCGAAGCGCGGGTTTTCAGCTAGTATTGTCATAAAAGCATGACTCAATGCATAATTTGGGCATACAAGCTTTGAAGGAAGCTCACCGAAATGTACAAAAAGTGCATCACAAAAAATTCAAACAGAACCAATAAGTAAAAATCACATACACAGAGATACTCAATGAAGAAAAATTTGGATTTTGACAGACAGTGAAATCAAATTTCAACTCGCGGCTTTCTAACGAATATTCTATTGTTCAGTGGACTGAGAAACATCGCATTCAACTAATTGTTTACTACTGGCAATGAGAAGGCTTCTCTTCTATTTTGATTTCAATTTCGTTTTTAGTGGTAGTTTTACATAAGGGTCTAAAGGTTTAGAGCGTGTGAAATACTGCCTTGTTTTCCGCTGCTATTATTTACTTTTATGCTATCTTTCCCGTCTTCTTTTTCTCAAAAAGATCGCGTTTCCTCTAGCTCACAAGAAAAACAAAACCCCCAAGTTAAAGAAGCAAACGTACGCCATTGCATAAGGAATATTAAAAGGGTAGTTTTATAGTATTAGTAGGGGACTGGGTTAGTCGACAGGAAGTTGAAACGGTAGAACACGAACTGCAGATCTCTGTTTATATTGAGATTAAACTGATTTGGGAGTCGTAGAAGATTTGACATTTAAAGCAATATTTTGTAATGTGCAAGTTGTTTCTTGTTAGCAAAAAAAAGAGACCAATTGTTTTATTCTGTACAACCCGAAAAAGACTTCAATCAAACTTTTCATTTCATTTGTGTTGTATAACAAGCACAAAAAATGTACTTGAAATATTGGAAAAGCGTATACGAAATATTGGAAAAGCGTATTCGAAAAGCGTATACGAAAAGCGTATACGAATTCATCAATCCGTTATTCTAACAGTTGGATAACTGTGTTTTAATCAACTTTTCATATATCACAACAATTAACTATGAATAATTTTTTTGAAAAATACAAACTATAGTTATTGCATTTTGATTTTATTTAAAAAATATTTTAGTCAATGTCCGAGGTCCAGCGTCCGAGCCAATGTCCGTTTAGCCAATGTCCGAGGTCAAAGTATTTTAGTCAATGTCCATTATAATCAGTATCTCTAGATTTCGTTCATCCTAATCATACTTTAATAATTTGACACCGCAGATATGAGAGTTCATTTCTCTATAAGGCTCGGTGCACACGGGCGATCCGGTGTCGTTGCGGCACCGCAGTTGCGATCAGAAGTACAATAGAGTTGAACTAACCGACGACGCCTACGCCCGTGTCGTTCAGTTCAACGGTACGTCAGTCGGTTAGTTCAACTCTATGTTCTCCTGATCGCAACTGCGGTGCCGCAACGACACCGGATCGCTCCTGTGCGCCGAGCCTTAATCTGAATAACATAGGAAGTATTTTCGAAAGTATAAATGCTAGAATCATGACGCCTTACAATTAATTGTCAATGATGATATGTCATTATCTGAAATTCCAATTAGGAGAAATGACGGTTGTCAAAATTAGGTTACAGCTAGCTGAAAGAAACACATTCAAGTGATTAAAGCTTCTAATGAACCTCTCGCAGCCTAAAAATGTTTTCGCCGCATTCTCATGGCATATTTCTCGCACAACATTCAAATGACAATCCCATTCTCAAACATGAATGAAACTATTTCGTTAAATAATTAAAATTCGTTGAACGTAAATGGGACAAAATTACAAACATCAACTGAAAATGTTTGAAAACCTTTTTTTTAACCTATTTCAACAGAAAGTACAGTTTCATCAATCCGTTATTCTAACAGTTGGATAACTGTGTTTTAATCAACTTTTCATATATCACAACAATTAACTACGAATAATTTTTTTGAAAAATACAAACTATAGTTATTGCATTTTGATCCTTCTTTCCGTTTCTGTTAAGTCTATGAATACGTCTGACAATTATCCTTTGTATACGTAATGGAGAAATGTAATAACTGTCTGTATAAAAAGTACCTACGTAAGATGTAATATATGTCCGCCGAAAAAATATCCATATGTGATTGCTAATTACATATTGCTAATTTAAATGCATTATAGTTTGTAATAATCTTAAATGGAATGCTCAGTACGTAAACTCATTTTATAAGCTTCTGTGACTGCCAAAATTTCTAACTCATAACTCGAATATTTCCTTTCTGTACCAGACTTCTGTTTCAGTATTTTCTTTTTGCTTGCGTAGCACACTGGATGGAGTTGGCTATCAATGACTGACTTTTGTAGGAAGGACTGCTCCAAACCCGTGAATTCTGGCATCCGTGTGAATTTCAGTTTCATTTTTCAGATCGTAACTACTTAAAACAGGCTCTTTAGATAAAATGCTTTTGAGTTCATTTAAAGAGTTCCATTCTTTAATGCCGAATTGGAATTTACTATCTTTACTTATTAGAATTTACTTCTTAGGATATCACTTAATGGTTTCGCTATTAATGAATAATTCGGTATAATTTCCTAAAATGTCCAGTCAAACCTAAATAACTTTGAACGTCTTTGTACACGGGGGTTCAGGAAAATCTATTAGCGCTTTCGTTTTAGCAGGAGATGGGAGCAATGTTCCGTTTTTAATTTTGTGACCCAACAATTCGATCTCGCGTTTCAGAAAATGACATTTTTTGATATTCAATTCCAAACCATATTCCGCTGAAGTGGCGCACCCAGGATATTTTCTTGGGGGGGGGGGCGAGATGAATGGATAAAAATATTTATAATGCATGGGGGGGGGGGGGCGAGATGAACGAATAAAAATATTTATAATGCAAAATCAATATTATTCTCCATCTGACCAAACTGTCAAAAAAATTTGAAGATTTCCTTCTTTCTTTCATTAGTTTTTTAATCTCTATGTGACATCCCAATTTTATTCTTAACTAGAAGGTAACCCGTCATTTTGACGTCATAATACTAATAATCACGTCATAATGGAAAAAGTATATGAAAGTTAAAAAATATCCCAAATTATCTAACAATATTGCATTTAATCCACACCTTGTAAAATCAAACCCTTTCATTATTTTTTATTTATTTAGTTTTTCATGCGATTGGAGTAGTAGACTGCTATCCAGTATTTTACTGCTATGAATACTTGAGCTACTTGATTCATTCATATTCAAGTTTGTTTACTTTCAGAATTCATCGCAAAAGTAAACAGATTTTTAAAACTTAAATATACAGCTAAAAGCATCCAATTTTTTTAAGTTCTGAATGTTTTATAGAAAAATAGGCTGAACAAACGTGATTTGATGGAGAAGATATTAGTTTTTAGGTAAGAAAAAATTCAGATCCACATCTGAAATTGAAATTAAGCCTAACCGGCAGTTTGTTTACTGAGGGCTTCAATTGAAAGATGAGTACAGCCCGGAAGTGTTATGCAGAGACAACGGCTATTATATATATAATTAAACAAAGTATGAAAGTATAAATATGCTAAAGCTATGAATCAAATAATTATCTGTAAAATGGCAGTTTAATTAAACATTGAAAACGAGGTACCACATAATAGTGAGCCAAACATTATTACAGCATCGAATGCGCAATAACTGGAATCCGTGCCAGGAGAAAGCCCTTATCGCCTCTTGCTATCTTGTCACCTCCAACTGACTGTGCATTGTCCAGCGCAATGTTCCTTCCGATTGCTATCGCGCGCTATCTCCCTGAAACAATTTTGACGAGGGAAAAGCACAATGACCTTTTTTGTTGTTCGCACGGGCTGAATCGTGTCCCTGTCGGAGGACATGTTACATTAGATCTTTTTCTTCTTCCGTCATTTCGGATGTGATCTAGATCGCAGCATTTTTCCCTCAAAAGAAAGCATTCCGTGGAATTGAAGAGCAGCGTCTTATTAAGAAGATAAGATGGTAAAACAAACGAGGGAAAAGTACAGTCTTTACTTCATAATATATAGTCACGAAAGCTGTTCCGCATACTTTCATGATCGTTTGCACTTGGTGTATTGTTTACTCTCGGAAACTTTCGCAATAAAATGAACTTTTGCCGTTAATCCTCTTCAAGACATCTTTTCACAATACAATGGCAGCGGTAGCTTGAAATTAAGGGAGAATATTAACCTCATAATTTGTAAAAAAAAAATAGGGAAAACTCAGGGAGTACCAGAGATTTTTAGATTAGTTTTGTAGCTATGTGTCAAGCCTGTTTCATTGTTGAGGAATTCCGGAATTTCTTTCGGAGAACGTTTGCACGTTTGAAATCGATCACAATCTGTTTTGACGAATGTTACGGAACAGATTTTTTTTTTTTTTGGCTAATGTCCCTGGGGGATGACGACATTACACTCCAGTCCGGTGTACTTATGATTACAAGACATAGAAACAGACAAATGACACAAACACAGAAGAATTTTATTGACAAACGATGACACTGGCGATGGACGATGGTTTGCAGCTCCCCTTTCTAGACGGGGCTCCAATTGCAGGCGGAAGACTGACCGGTTCCCCAGAATACAGCCAAGTCTTATGCGGGAGTCGAACCCGCACCCCCGGCGTGGCAGGCTGATGCCTTATCCACTTAGCCACTGGGCGACACGGAACAGATGTTTGAACCCTGAAATAATTTTTTATAGCGCAGAAATTTATATTGTTTAATCTGCCTTATTTCAAGGTGTGCAGAATACATATAAGGAATAAATGCTACCGCGTCACCCACATCGCTTGGTGGTTAGCTTCCACCGAGTGTTATCGAATCCCGACTAGGGCGTATACGTTCTTGTACTGCCCCTACTAAAGGAGTGATGTTGAATGCTTTCATATTAAAGAAGCCAATAAATTCGAATTCTGGAATGGGGGAATATCGAAAAGACAAGTGCATGCCGTGTTAGAAAAAAAAAGTTATCACAGATTTGAAATCAAAATTAAACTAAGCTAAAATTAACAATCCAGTTGCACGATTTTCTGCAAAAACAAAGATTTTTGTTAGGAAATTGATACTGAACTTTTAAATAGAGCGGAATAGGGCAAAATAAAATAATTTAGCATTTAAGAGATGAAAGTAGGGAGTGTGATTCAGAAAATACCCAAACGTGAAGCCCAAATCGTCAGTGTATCAGTATCAGATGCATAGGTTTCCCATACAAGCTAAAGACCATTGCTAGAAGCAAAATAGGATAAGCAGAATGGTAAATAGGAAAAAAAACTTAAAGTTGGATTTCTTCCGAACTCCAAACAAAACAGTATATTTCAGAAGTAAATCTTTAATAATAACCATTCTCGTAACAAGTAACTACCGAAAGGTGATTTCTTTATATTTTCAAGCTCCTATTGGTAAAATACCAATCGATAATAATAATAATTTTTAAAAAATACTCATTTTCTTTCAATAATTAATTATATCAAAAGCAGTTGAGAATTTCGCAAATTTATCGCTGCCTAAAAGTATTAAATTTATTGTTTGACTTCTGACACAATGTTAAAGCAAATTGAAGTTTTCACTGGCATCATATTAATTTCTATAAGTACATCGTTTGGACAAATGCAAATCTATCCTAATAATAGTCCAGTTCTGTACCTCTGGAACGCTTCCGGAGCGACCGCTTCTTAAATGTATCAGCCTATGGCATCCATTTTGTTTTATGAGTTAGGCTTAACAAGTTAAAAGTGAAGTTAAAAAAGATTATTTGCTATCTAAACTCAAATAATTTATTAGAAACAACGTAATATAGACACAAATCAACTTTATTTCAATTTTTAGACGGCTGTAATAAACGGTTATGACTGTTTGAAAACAGCTCGCTACCGTTTAAAATTGTTCTCAGCATAAAATATCCTTTCATCGTAACGCATTTTTATTGTGATATTTATATTCATTAGAGAATTATCTCTTTTCCGCCACCTTTCGAGTTATCATAGTGTTTCATTTAAATTAATAAGAAGTATTCATTTTATATACTAAGATCTTGAAAATGTAAACACGAGAGAGTCATTCATTCACCGTCATTCATTCATCGTCGTTAATTTAAGAAAAATTGAATCGGAGAATCTTTTTCATAGCAAAACAGTTTTTCATTATGTTATTTTTAAATATCTTTATTTATATTTTAACCATATAATATATAAATATATATATTTTAACCAGATATTACAATAATGTCAAATTTAGTATTTTCGGAAAGTTGCAAACTCAACGCATGCGTAGTGATATGTTGAAAACCGCCTGCTTTCAAAGTGTGCTTTTCAAAGCAAATACCTAACATAACCGCAACATTTGACCGATAGTCCTGATAGTGGAAGCAAATTCATGGGCCGGTTTGAGGGTTAAAATGAATGTTGACGAAAGTCCCTTTGCTAAAAAGCGTCATAAGGCCAATGAACGGAAATGTAGATGGCTTTCAAGACAAAGTCAGGAATCGCTAAACCGAATACGTGCAGCATACTGTTAACAGACAGAATTTAATATTTCATAATTAATACATGTAATAGAATTAAGTAAAGTGATGCTATTATGTGGAGTTCAGATTTTATTTAAGTTTTAAAAAATTGCATCTTAAATGGATCATAATAGTGCTGATATTGTATAATTTTAAATAATTAAAAATGTGTATAATTTAAATAAAAGAAAGTAGAGAAGCTATTAGGTATACAAATAATATCGACTTTGCAGATGTAAATTGATAAAAATTAAAATTAACACGTCATTTTTGACGGGCTAACCACTAGTTATTAATAGTCACACCCGGTCAACGAACACAGATTGATAAATAAATTCATGCAATGCAGATTATGAAACAAAGGATAATACAAACAACTGAAGTAAATATCCTTGTAATGTTTATCTTTGTTTACCATCTTTAAGATAAAAATGCTCTCAATTGCATTCAAAATATAATGAATGGATATCTGAAACACTGTTCTAAAGTTTTCCAAGATTTTCTCACAAGTTTTATAATAAAGGCAATTTGAAAACTCCAAAAAAATTTAAACCGTATGTAATCCAAGAACTTGACTGAAGAAACGTATTTATACGTACTTTACAACTCATCTTCCATAACTCATTAAAGATCACATCTAAAAAGATTTTAAATAATTGAATAGTAAGCGAGGTTTAAAGGTCAATATTAACCGATAGTTAAAAAAGGATTTTTCTTTTCTTTTTATTTGTCTGATAGTGAATTATTTTACATTTGAATTCCTATGCCCTAACTCATAGGATAAATTGGAAAAATTCAACATTTCTCATTTCATGTATTTAATCTGGTATTTTTTTTGACTGCATTACAAGAAAATATTAAATTCGAAAACTGTTAAAATGAAAATGCAGTTTCTTCACAAATAATTTTGTAATGTCCAAAGAACATCGTTTTGCATATAACCTCTAAACTCGCCACAAGTTTGTAGTAAAACCTTAAAATTTAAATCTTGTATACAGAATTAATGTCATGAACTTGACGCGCGAGATACTTGAACCGGGAATGAATATCTTATGCTAACAATACTCAAGAGGGAAAGTCAAAAGACGTCAAATTTCGTTGTTAGAATTGAAATAATCTAAACGATAGCTTTTTTCACTTGGTGATAATTACATTTCCAACTCAACATCCGACATTAGATATCCACCCGATATATCACTAAAGTCCAAAGGATATCGTATAAATAGATTTAGAATATTTGCTGGACATTTATGTTAATGGATGAGTTGTTAGAAAGTGAACTTGGATTGTTGTCCACGTAGTTTTGGATAATTATATAAATAAATTTTGAACCTTTTATGAAATTATATATAATGTATAATTTAATATCTACTATGCGGTATCTAGGATGCAATCGCATGTTATACACAAAACAATACTGATGCGATACGGATTCCAAAATTTTTTAACTGCAACAATGGTCAATCCTATTAATAATTATTGTTTGACACGTCGGCTATAATCCTGCTTGGAAATGTAACAAAGAAAGATAAAATATAAATAATTAATAAATTATAAATGAGAGTAGCTTTTAACAAAAACACGGGGACATTTAACTCCTGAAGTAATTGTAGTATCGGATAGAAAAATTCATTATAAATATATAACCAGTTACAGTGTAAAGAATTTTTTGTTGCAAGCTTGTAAAAGCACTTATATAATATCCCTTAATTCGTACATTTCTTGACTTCATTTTCTTGGTAAGAGAAAATTTTGGAAAAATAAACTAATTAATTAATGAAATTTAGAATAATATTTTGAATTATTTTTTAGGGTTTCATAACTTATAATTTATTTTAAAACTTTATTATTTAGAATTTCAAAAAATGGAAGAACTTTACGAATTTCAACGCATGTCTTTCTGAAAGATCTAAACATTAATTACTGAGTATTTGAACTTAGGAAAATGAACGTTGTGCACTCTACAATGCAACAACGTTATTGACGATTTGATGTCATAATTTTATGAAAGAGCGACATATTAGACAGGAAAGGTTTTTAAATGAGCTAGAAAAGGGACTTGAAAAACATTAGTTTCAGCACATTCCTTGAATTTTGTTACTATTGACGTGAATAATAATTATTTCTATGAAATAAGTGATTTCAGCAACATCACTTTGTATAATTATGGATGTGTTTCAATTCAGTAACACCATGTTAATGTTCTTTATAAAATAAATATCATTTAAAGTTTGTTTCATCTTCAAAAATATTTGAATGTCATTCTCTTTTTAGGTACCTGGTGGTTACGGCTACGCTGCTGACCATCGGTCAGCCCGTCTCCTACCCAAGTAGCAGGCCCACACCTCTAAATCCTAGTTATTCCGCAGACTGTGCTCTTATTGTAATGTCAGAACATAAGAGGCGGTCAGATAGCCCTTTGAAGGGTATACGCTATTTTGCCAATTTTATACCTGGGTAAGTTTATTTTTATATTTTTTTGACACTGCCATTAGTAATACTCAGCTATTTAGTAATATTTAACTGTTATTTCGTTAGCATAATACATTTGTAGAACTTGTAACTCATACGCAAAGACAAATTACGTACATAAAAACACAAAAGGAAATTAATAGCCAAATTATTGCATTCGCACATGTATATATACTTTAGTCAGAAAAACAGGTATATTTCTTTTTTTTTTCCTTCATTAATAAATACCATAAACCGGATCATAATTTGAAGACGAGTTGAATGAAACTTTAATGTGCTCTTACGTCAAGCTGTTACTATAGTTTTCATTAGACACTGGAGTATTTGAATCGCAAATGACTAAAGTTTTGAAATTAGTATGTTATAATGTAAGTTCATTTAGTTTATTGAAATAGGTATGTATCGTACAGTATGTTATTTATAAAGTTTTCGGATAGTAAAGAAAACACACAATGTTGTCATCCTCCTAAATTTAAAAAAACTTCTATAGTAATGCTGACCGTTAGTTTTCAGCAACTTAATAAGTATGCAGAAAAATACGTTCTGCTTTGAACGCAAACATTCATCTTCAAATGAAAAATGTTTTGGTGACCCACTAAACTTCCGCACCGTAAGGTCTGAATGGACCTAACCTACAAAACTGCCTCAAACACAGCTAAAAATTAAAGAATACAGCTGTAGGTCGAAACAAAGAATACAAGAATTTATGCATACTAAATGAAAAGAATTTTAATTTGTATTTATATATTCATTTTTTGCATACATAGTGTGAAATATCAATCTGAATTATTTAATACCTATCACGTTTCTAAATAATACCTCCGAAGTGAACTGCATTGATAATTCCTTTCCATCCATCTTTCCTAATTTATAACTAATCCATTAATATTCTTCAAGATCTTGAAGGACGAAGAGCTGTTACTGATTTCTTAAGATTCTGTCAATTTCTTCACCTGCATAACTGATTAAGCTGCTCCTTTACCACAATACAAAATAATCAAAAAGAGAAAGACAGACGCTTTTAAAAAGCGCAAGGTGAAAAACTCTTCTTATCAAGCTCGATTGAAAAAATACTGAACAATTCGTATAACAGAAATCGATCTAGGCTTTCACTTATTGAGCAACAAGTCCTCGTACGAATTCTTCACCCTTTATCACCTTTATTTTCTAAGGGTGTGGCAAAGTCGTGGTTGTGTCCACCTCATGTTCTGGATTTTTTTTCCCACTATTATTCTGAAATCAATGACATATTCCAGTTCCGATATTCCTCTGTAAGTCTTGCATGAATTGAAAAATGAGAAAAAATTTGCACACGGAATTCCTTTCCTTTATGGGAGTCGGGTGCTGAAATTCCTCCTTTTAGTATTAGTCGAAATATTTTCACACGTAAAAATGCAGCTTTAAATATTTTTTAATATTATACTCAAAGTAATTTATTTCAAATGAGGATTTTCTAACCAGACTCACAGTTAAAAACTTTTTTCGCCAAAGTTGGTTTTACTTAATTTTTAACTGACAAAAACATTAAAATGGAAAAAAATTAAAAAATTAAAATGTTTATAGATGTCAGAATTTTCAATATTTGCGATTACTTTTTTCCAAGTAACAAACAGAATTTCAAAATAATAATCTATGAAAATTCAGTGTTAGGGTTCTTTTAACAGTTGTTATTATTATTACGATTTTTTTTAATACCTGTTACAATGCGAATAATTAGATGGGTGAATGCAAAAAATATCTCATCTTTGCATAGATTCAAAAGCATTTTAAATACATTAATATTTTTTAATGTAGCACATTTCGGCGTTTAAAAAATTTAAAAACACGAACAACCATGCTCAAAAAGGAATGCCACTTGAGGATCTAAAATGACTCTAACCTGAGGTAGGCCTAATCTTCTTTGTTTCAGATGATAATTGGTTCCTATCCAGCATTATTCATAGGTTTTCCTTTAAAAATCGAGAAACAATTCGGAATCTTTGAGATAGACGAAATACCGGGTGCTCATAAAGAAACTTTGCCGATATATGGACCTCTAGCGGCCGTTCCGTTCAACCTATCGAGATGAGATTTCAGTTACAGTTATTCAGAGGTATTAGCTTGGGATTCTGAGAACGGCAACACAGTGACGCTCGCGGTTACGATTATACGTATAGAAACTCGAAATTTTCAAATGGCAACGCCCACTTTTTCCAGCCGCAAAATGCTCAGCGCATGCGAAAACCCTAAAAAGCGTTGGAACGGTACGTGTATCACAAAAACGGACGCTTTATGCACGCACAAAAAACAGCTCTGCGAACGGCCAACAAAGTCACGATCGGGGCGCACGGAGGAAATTTGCATATGACAAGTTAGAAACCAATCACAGAACGCCGCTCGCCAGATATTCAGCGTAGAAAACCGATAAAAAGCTCTGTGATCGTGTTTTTGTTAACCATTCGCAGAGCTGTTTTTTTTTATTTGCATGCATAACGCGTCCGTTTTTTGTGATACAAGTACCGTTCCAACGCTTTTTAGGGTTTTCGAATGCTTTGAGAATTTTGCGACGGGAAAAAGTGGGCGTTGCCATTTAAAAATTTCAAGTTTCTATACCTATAACCGTAACCGTGAACGTCAATGTACACGTGTTGCCGTTCTTAGAATCCCGAGCTCATACATCTGAATAAATATATCTGAAATCTCATCTCGATAGATTGAACGGAACGGCCGCTAGAGGTCCATATATCGTTTTTGTAGGCCGTTCGCAGAGCTGTTGTTTGTGCGTGCATAACGCGTCCGTTTTTTGTGATACACGTACCTTTTTTTGTGATGCAACGCTCTTTAGAGTTTTCGCATGCGCTGAGCATTTTACGATGGGAAAAAAGGGGTGTTGCTATTTGAAAATTTCGAGTTTCTGTACCTATAACCGTACCCGGGAGTGCCACTTGGTTGCCGTTCACAGAATCCTGAGCTCATACCACTGAATAACTATATCTGAAATCTCATCTCGATCGGTTGAACGGAACAGCCGCTAGACGTCTATATATCGGCAAAGTTTCTTTATGACCACCCTGTAAAATAGATACAAATAAGTCTGATTCATTCTATAATAGTTCTGAATTCAAAAACTGTAAACAGATTTCGTTACAAATTATACATACTTTCCTTTAAACTAGACACTTTCAAAAAGGGGTTTTACATGGTTCGATTTTCTGAGGCGGCAATATATGTATAAGGTGAATGTGGGAGCTAGTTTCTCCGAGATCAGTTCGTTTATTTAAAACTAATAATAGACACACAGTGAAACTCTTAGAACGGTCTTATGAAGAATATCACTGGCAGATATCACTAATATTTAAATATATTAACCACTTCATCCAAGTGAGGAGAGGAAGTGTGAAGCGAATCTCGTTATTTTGACGTCAGAGCAGGGAGCGAGTGCCCAGGAAACAGAGATCCCTAAAATCCAAGCTGACCTATCACATTTCTATGCTAACGAAAGACAAACGCTCAGAGAAGTTCAGGCATAGTTGCACTTTTTTGAGTCATATTACTTTAAATGGCCATTAATTTTTTTTACTATTCGCACTATAAGATACTTTGTAAAATATTAAGAATAATGTTTTATATCATATTTTTGGCACTCGGGGAAATATGCTTAGTAAGTCATTAAATGAGCTATCATTAATGTGGGTATTATCTAAGAGGGTATTTCGACGAAAAAAATATAGAATTTTGTTAACTTGTACAATGACTGCGTTATCATTTTATGAGATACTAGCCGGGCGAAGCTCGGCTAGGCTCGGGCTTCGCCTAGCTACGCTCAAGCCATCCGTGTAACATATTTATGTACTTCGGGCCCCACAAAAGAAAAAAAGCCTACAAATGTATTAAATTCAAGTGAATAAATTCCTTTCACTTTTCATTCCCGTCGCTGCCGACAGATAGCAGCACCACTGCACCAGATGATTTGGTTTCTCAGCAGTAAGTGATTTTAGAATTAAAATATCTCTAAAACTATTGAATTAACAGAATAAGTGTACGCAGAAAAAATTATCAGTTTTCGAAGCTCTTTCCAAATATGTAACATTTATGTACTTTCATAAGAAAAAAAATTACACCGTTTCCTGTATATTTGTCGGCCATTTTTTTTTCGAGGATCGGTGCCCGCCCGGATGAGTTACGATCACGTGATCTCTCGACTTCCACTTCTCTTTATTAGTATAGAAGATGATATAAATAAACCTAAACACACACTGAAAATGCTTAAAATAAAACTTCTGAGGTATCCATAGAACATACAAAATAACAAAATAGGTTGCCTCCACGTTGCTAAAGTTTTATAGTAACAATAATAAATCTTCAGAAGTTTATCGCCTATTTCTTCCGTCTTTGTTTGTCTCCTGAATGTCTAAATAACCGAAATCGAATGATCGGAACCATTCGCTGCAGAACATCTATCCATTTCTTCAGATTTAATGACCGATAACTCTTCAGACTACCAGAATTGCAACACTAAAAAGAGAAACGCGTCAGCTCGGGTTTTAGGAACGTTAACGACTATTTGTATACAATGATGAAAAAGGGGTTAGGCGTACTTTGCGACTTGAAAAGGATAATTGATTTAACACTCAAAAAAAATGTGTAGTCACACATAAGTGCATTAAGGTAAAATCTGTCAATTTAAGGAATTCATTTGGAGAACAAAAAAAAAGTTATTTAAAGAGTGAATATTTTTCGCCTTATGCAGAATGCATACAATGCCATTTGTTGGTCTGTTTTTACCTCTTGATACCTAAAAACGTAAGATGCAAACGTCAAATAGAACTTTAGGAAATAGTGATAGTCATTATTTGCTATGTTATGGCATTAACTCTATCAAAACTTTAGCCTGTCATTTAGCATAAATATTGTAGTAATGTTTGAGAAGTCTACTAAACGACTCCTTAAGTGTAAAATATTTATTTAATCACGAGATGACGCTGTTTGGTATGCCTCATACAGCCCCATCTTTGTATTGAGAGAGTACTGAACAACCGGGCGTCGGACGCGGAGTGTTGTTTCCACGGGTCCGCAGTAAAAGAATGTTTGCAAATAAATATAGTTCGAGGACATTTTTAAGACCCTTCTTAAGTGTATTGGGTTTGTGTCAATATAATCATTATATTTTTTTTCACTAAGTTAGAGAGGTGGTAGTTTTCACTGAGTTTACCGGTTCTTTTATGTGATTTTGAATTTATAAATTTCGTGAAAATGGATACCTTTTATGACGCTTTATCTTTCCTCTCTCAGCTTCAGTTGTTTCCTCTTTTTGAAAGATAGAACTTTTCTTCACTTATTCAACTGTACTTACATGCAACCAGTTATCTACATGTAATTTCTCATTTTGTCATCCGTATAAGATCATTAAATGCTTTTAATGGCATGTAGCCTATTAATTAACAGCATTTATCCTCAGCTTCCATTTAAAACCAAAAAAAAAATTCTTTGATGTCTGTATTGATTAGTGATTAAGAGCAATTTCTTCATTTGTCAGTTTTGTTTTCTCTTTCATTTCTCAAACCCGATGAATGGAATGTTGCATAATTTTCAAACATATTCTGCGAATTGATAAAACAGCTCATACGTGCCTTTTAATCTCTGCTGGCAATTAGTTTGACTTGGATTAGCGTAACATTTAAATATAATTGAGTCATAATTTATCAAATAATCCTAACCTAAATTTAAATTTCATTCATTTGCGACATCGCGAGAAGGTTATAACGCATATTATGGCTATTGATATATTTGTTATAGATTGGCTGCCACTCAATTACACAAATTCTTATAGTTTCAGAGGCGTACCGGTATATGACAAAGTAAAAAATAGGTAAAGGCCTAGATATTGATTTACTTCAACGCACTATTAAAATTTTGCAATTCATTCATGTATCATCTAGTTTGATTTTAATCATCGTATCGCCTCAACGAGAATTAATTATCAGTACGTCACATTCAAATCCTTTCTCCTTTGTATAGGATCGTGGTTCCCAACGAGGGTGATACCGCCCTCTGGTGGGCGCTAAAGAGATCAAGGGGGGCACTGTTGGTTCAAGACAGAATACAGGGGGTTAAGGACCAGCCACTGCCCCCTCCCCCTTGGGCTATACTCGCAAGAACATACTGAAACCCCTTATTAATCTAAATATATAAAACAGTTCCGTAACTGACTGACTGACAGATAACGCACAGACCAAACCGTTGGACCTAAAGGGCTGAAATTTTGCATGGCAATTCTTCTTATAGAGAAGGGGTGCACTAAGAAAGATTTTTGAAAAATTATTCTTAGATTTTTTTAATTAAATTTTTAAGCTGTTTTTGTAACATTCTTTAAAGTTTGCATTTAAAATAATAATTTGAGGGTTATAAAATTTATATCAAGAGAAAGATCATAAAAATACCTTTAAAATGAAATTTTTTTCGAATAGTTCAGGCTATCTGACAATACCAATTTTATTTTATTATCAGCATTTATGTACCAGTAAATAGTTGACAAAAATATATTTTAAATAAACAATTTGGGGGCAGCGCTTAACCCCCCTATATAGAGAGAGAGCCGTTGCAATCCCTCAAAATGTCAATCCTAAAGGGGGTGGAATTCTCGAACTGTCAACTGGACTCCTCCCACCACAAGAGTCTGCAAGAAGAGGAAAAGGGAAATACGATTTTTTTCTTAGTACATAGCAGCCTTAACGTGACGTAAACTTCGGGTTGCTGGACGTCCCGGTTTTTAAGAACCTGTCCTGGTGTCCCGAAAACATATCGAAACACTACGATTATTCCAATTCACGATTGATTGAAATTTTCATTAAATTAAAGCCTACAAATAGTATTAAACACATTTAACATTTTTTTTCTTCCTAAAGGTACACTTTGCTGAAATAAACACATAAAGACATTTTTAATTCCCCCCCCCCCAAATGTAGGTTTTCAATATCTAGCAACCCTACATAAGGGGGCGCTGATTGGATTACTATTTGAAAAGGTGGGCTCTAAGCCAACAAAAAAAAAAAAGGGGGTTGGAAACCTCTGGTATAGGGTGATAGCGCCTGGGGGTTCATTTTTGCTGTATCAGTCAATAAAATATCAATTACCTGTTATTGCTTCTCCTGCAAGAAAGTGAGAAAATATTCTTCCAAAAATGTTGCTGTTTCTTAATTATCAATTTAATTCATCATTTCGAGGAATCGTATGTTCATCTTTTATCTATCCTAATAATAGCCCAGTTCTGTCTATCTGGAACGCTTCCGGAGGGACCGCTTCATAAATGTATCAGCCTATGACATCCATTTTGTTTTATGAGTTAGGCTTAACAAGTTAAAAGTAAAGTTAAAAAAGATTATTTGCTATCTAAACCCAAATAATTTATTAGAAACAACGTAATATAGACACAAATCAACTTTATTTCGATTTTTAGACGGCTGTAATAAACGGTTATGACAGTTTCAAAACAGCTCGCAACCGTTTAAAATTGTTCTCAGCATAAAATATCCTTTCATTGTAACGCATTTTCACTGTGATATTTATATTCATTAGAGAATTCTCTTTTCCGCCACCTTTCGAGTTATCATAGTGTTTCATTTAAATTAATAAGAAGTATTCATTTTATATGCTCAGAACTTGAAAATGTAAACAGGAGAGAGTCATTCATTCATCGTGATTCATTCATCGTCGTTAATTTAAGAAAAATTGAATCAGAGAATCTTTTATCACAGTAAAACAGTTTTTCATTATATTATTTTTAATATCTTTATCTATATTTTAACCATATAATATATATATATTTCAACCAGATATTACAATAATGTCAAATTTAGTATTTTCCGAAAGTTGCAACCTTGACGCATGCGTAGTGATATGTAAAAACCCGTACTTCGCTACGGAGTACATTCAAATTAAATACAATGGTCAATGTATGCAATTAATGCCAAAAAAAATAAAAAAATCGTAACGGATAGTTTTATAGACAAAAGAATGTAGAAGAATTGGATAATGTCCAATCGTCTGCCGCATTAGAAAGAAAAAATATATATTTATTTTGTCAATTTATATCGTTGTTATGTATGTGACGATAAATTAATTTAAAGTATCAAAAAGAAAATAAACCACGTGATCAGCATTTAATAAATTAAATTCTAAAAATTAATCTTTGAAAATTCACCAAAAATCAGAAAATAGAGGTAAGGATTAGAAAAAGATTTCGTTTTAAAGGAATTTTTATTATCTTTCTCGTGATATAAATTTTATCACCCTCCGATTATTATTTTAAATTTTAAATAATTAAAATGTGTATAATTTAAATAAAATAAATTAGAGGAGCTCTTAAGTATACAAATAATATCGACTTTGCAGATGTAAATTGATAAAAATTAAAATTAACACGTCATTTTTGACTGGCTAACCACTAGTTACTGAGAATGTTTATACGCATACCCAAGAGAAGATTTAATCATATAGGGGTGTAAATAAAGAGTCCAGAATAAACCTCTAGGCCTCTTCATTAATAATTTGAGGTACTATACGTATCTAGAACCCCCATGTTCTTGCTACCAGGGACTGGTTCTCCCCCCCCCCCCACACACACACACACTCGTCACTTATGTCATAATGAATACAATATTAAGAATAATCTTATTTTGAGTAACAATAGCTCATTTCTCGAAACATTACTCTTATAACGTAGTTTTTATTCCATATAACATTGTTTATAGAACCACATTAGCATACATAAAATAATTTGGGGGATACAAAAAAAATTATAAAACAATTATCACACCGTCTTCAAGCCTTTTTTTTCTTAATGTACAAATAATGCACCGATAATGCATGAATAATGCAGGAATAATGCATGCATAAATCATGAATAATGCATGATTCCCTTATTAAGAAGCCAGAAAGGCAACTCCCACTTTCCCCATAAGGAGGGACTTTCTTTGCATTAATTTGGGGGGGGGTTACTACAGTAGCATATAATCGTCCTTTTTGGCGGTCCGGTCCGCATAAAATACCGTAGCCAAAACTTCTTTAAGTACGGTAAAAAAATATCAAGTTTAAATTTTGATTCGTGAAGTCTTCGAAAAACTGCACTCTTGTAATAGCACCAATGCCCTTAGAAAAGTAACTGCAGTAGAGCAACACATATTTAGTTAATATTTCATATACAATGATTGTACTTTAAAATAAATGTCTTGAAAATGCATAATTTTTCGAAAACTTTGTATATTCATATATCACAGCTCTATTTTATAAATCTAAGCAGCTATCGTCCACGAAGCAATTTTAGTATGGTATGTTTCGATTCCATAAACTGCTGTCCAAGTATTTGAACTGCAGTATCTTTTCGAAGGATATTTCTGATATTACAAGAGTGCCATTTTTTAAAGACTTCCCTAATCAGTAATTGAACTTGATATTTTCTGACAGTACTTAAAAGAAGTTTTATAAACTATTACTTCCATAAATTATTTTTTCATAATAATAATAGTTTAGGAAATAATAGTTTATAAAACTACTTTAAGTACGGTGAGAAAATATCAAGGTCAAATAATTATTAGTCAAGTCTTCAAAAAATGGCACACTTATTAAAGCACTAATGTCTTTAGAAAAGATACTGCAGTACCCATACTTCGACAATAGTTTACGGAATCGAAGCATCCCTGACTAAAATTGTCTCGGGGACTGTAGATGCTTAGATATGTACAAAATAGAGCTGTGATATACAAATATGCGTTAAACATTTTTTCATAAAATCACCTATTTTTAAGAAGCCATTTATCTTAAAGTATAACCATTATATTTTAAATATTATCTAAGAATGCGGGAGGTTTGGAAAAGTTCAAAAAATATTAAACACTGCACAAATATACTAGGTTGTTATTGCATTAATACAATGTGTTGTTGACTAAACAAAGTAAGAAATTTAGGAATGTAAAATGCTTGGTGTTTCTTATCGTCCTTTTGCTACGTTTCGTATCTTGCAATTGTTTCTAACTAACTTAACAAATTATAAAATGTAATTTAAATTCTGTCATTCCCCTGCTTCAAAAATAATGATTCGGATTGTCACATTAGAGGTTATCGTTCCCTTTTAAGCTAGAAAGAGATTTATTTGACAAGAGATAGTGGGCGACTAAAATAAGACGGAATTTCCCCCCACACATTGAACTTAACTGGGTTAGTGTTGTGTTACTTGAACCAGCGAAAATCTTTTCTGTAAGGGATTAGTAGTAGGGGGCATGCTCGAGTGACATTAGTATGTGCAGTGAGTGCTATACGGAACAATATATCATCTATGACGCAGCCTCCCGTTACTTCTGTGGGGCCTACCAGGGGATGTTGTGCAACGCCTACTTCTGGAGTACATCATTGACATCGAAATGCCAGCATCGAAAACGATGTATTCAGTAGAATTTTTTCAAACCAGATAGATAAAGGATCATAGCATGGCGTAAAAATTCAGATCATGGACCTGAAATCCTGCTTTCTATTCGTTTATTCTTGCAACATATTAAATCATTTTTTTCTATAGAATGGCTACTCAGACATTTCAGAAGAATATGCTTATCTGATTCTCTAGATTAATATTGGTATGTTGGGAGTAACTAATTATAAACTTCATATGCCCACAAATATGTACAGTGGTCTGTCATTAGAAAAAATGTTCCATTTTCTAAACTTTTGTCAGTAATGTTAAAAGCCAATTTTAACTGAAGATAGTTTAAATGCATTCCAAATGGGAGCCAGGGTTTTTGGTCAAGCTAATTTCAATACGGAAAAGTTAGTCATTGTAGTTACTTCGAGTAATTAGTGTAGATGAAATGTGTCGCAGGATTTTCTCTCAAAAAGGTATGCAGTAAATGTTATTATAGAGATAAGACCCCAGTAGTAAATTTTTTCTCACAATTTCATCAATTTTCAGTGATGGATAAAAAATTATCCCCTTCAACAAAGCATGGCAAATTAACAATTTTTGACTATTAAAAGATTAAGAATTTGCAAGTATACTTCATATTTTGTACAGAATTGTCTTTTTTTATATATTTTAGCAATGACTTGCTTTTTCATTAAAGTCAAATTTAAATCAATGGGATTTACTGGGGATTATTAATAATCCCCAGTAAACTATTATAAACTTCATATGCCCACAGAAGTTTATTCAAAAAATTCTCCTCCATTTTTAGAAGACATTTTTAGAAGTCCATTTTTTAGAAGTCCATTTTTTAGAAGTCCATTTTTTAGAAGTCCATTTATTAGAAGACATTTTTTAATAATCCCATTAAAAAATGATTTTAATGGGATTATTAAAAATAAAGACATTTTTTAATAATCTCATTAAAAATTATCCACATTTTTTAATAATTTTTTAATAATTTATTAATAATCCCCAGTAAACTATTATAAACTTCATATGCCCACAGAAGTTTATTCAAAAAATTCTCCTCCATTTTTAGAAGACATTTTTAGAAGTCCATTTTTTAGAAGTCCATTTTTTAGAAGTCCATTTTTTAGAAGTCCATTTTTTAGAAGTCCATTTTTTAGAAGTCCATTTTTTAGAAGACATTTTTTAGAAGTCCATTTTTTTCCTCCACAGAAGTTTATTTAAAAAATTCTCCTCCATTTTTTCATATCACTAACTCGCTTCATAGCAGTCTGATTTGGGGAGTTTTCAGTGTATGTGAAATGGCATTAAATATCAGAGACGGATTATTCCTGCAATATGCATCGAGTCGTTATCATCCTCGAAGTAAATATTATCCTCCTTGGTGAAATTTAAGCTTCCTCCGGGAGATATTCAAATATTGGATTTGATTGCCTGCAGTTGAAGAAACTAACACTCGCAAATGGCAAATGCATTTGTTAACACGCAGTTGGTTCTAATGCTGCTTGCCGAGTTGGCCTAAAAGTCATGAATCACTAATCATGAAATTATTGAGGATTTTACCACTCTACGAGCTCCTTGTGCTTACCATTCTTTAAAAAAAAGCTATGGTAAATTATCACTTTTACATTCACGATATTAATTATTTTTATGTTATTACAAAATGAAAGGGTAAATGTAACTTCTGAAATCGATCTGTAAACATTTACAACTTATCCAACTGAAGTTTATTCATTGTCCACCGCGACATATGACATCCAAAAATGTTATTTACCTGCAAATGAAACAAGTGATGAAAGACGTTCGCCCTCATTAAGTATGCTTTGTTTTATATTTCGAGAGCGTTATTTGGGTGTGAGGGCGTATAATAGAAATTCAGCATTCGTGCAAAATGACCTCATTTGACCTTATTTATGGTTGCAATACAGGGAAAATGTTATATATTTCTTAGATAGTATCTGTGATAGTGAAGTACAGTTCAAAAATGTAGGAGGTCTAGTACTCGTTGAATTGCAGATTAAAACGAATTGAGGCTATATCGAAAACAAAAACCGAGTAATGCTGTTAATATTTTTTCAGAAATGTCAAGAATAAAATCATTTTGTTTGTTAGTCAATAGCACAGGGGAAAAGGCTGAAACGTACAAGAAACAGTTTATAAAATGTATTAATGGCTAGTAAGATTACTTCAAATGTTAAGTATTTGCTATACCGTACTAAATTCAATCAGCTATTTAAAGATTATTTATTTTAACTAATTACACATATATGATGTAGAATTAGGATAGATTTACTTTGATGCCGAATATGATTTTGGTTTTCATTACAGTTTTGCAAAGGAACTGAAACTAATATTCATGACACAGAGTAATTGGTTTTTTCCCATTTTGTAAATGTCAAAAATAAAAATAAAATTAATAAAAAAAATTTTTTAAATTAACAAATTTTCAAACCCAGAAAGCAATTACAATTATGAAATGAAGCGATATATACCTTTATAATGTTTAACAACTTCGGTATGAAAATATATATTAATAATTAAGTGTGAAATCTCGGTTTAAAATAAATGAAAACAAATTAAACTGCTTATAAGGTCATCGATATTTAATAAGATCGATAAAATAAAAAAAAATCTTTAAAAATATCTCATTAAAACTGATGTATAATTCTTTTAAACAGTTGCTTTTTTATGACAATTTTTATGAAAAATTAATAATCAAGTGGGAATATTGAATAATTTCTCTTACAAAAATCATATACAATATTAGAGACTCAAATAATTTTTAATCAAATTTAAAGAATTTTAATCTATCGTTAAAAAAACTAATCTTATTGCTATAATTTAAAATTCTAAAATTACATATAATGATTTATTTTTTCAGTTATGTTTGTTTCTTGATGAGAGTTAAACACTTAGTTGCAACATTAAACGGCGCTTTAACTCGGTGGTACTGAGTGTGTTGAAAGAAATCAGGCGAACAAGTGCTTTATAATCCCCTGCTAATTATAAAGGAGGAATTTTGTGCCGTCGCCGAAATTTGCGACTGTGGATTACTGCCATGGAATTACGTTAACTATAGAAAGAGTTAAGTCGTCTCACAGATTATTTTGTTAAAAGGAGCAGTTCATTTGGGCCTATAACATAGCTGTAAGAAAGTAACTACTGTGTTAAAGGGTTAAATTTGTTTCTTTGTATTTGAAATCGTCTAGATTTTAACAACGATATAACGTTTATTCACTCTTTAGCATAACAAAAAAAAAATCCTATTTATATCAAAATTCAAGCGTTCTATATAAATATAATGCTATTAACAGTTATTAATTGACTAGGTAAATTTACTGATTATTTGAAAATTCCATTAGTTCACAGTAAATACTAAAGGCGATTGATATTATTAAACGATGATTAAAACGCTCTGCTTTAAAATTAACTCGTACAAAATCTTCAATCTTATTCATGAGAGTGAAGGAATTAATTATAGACTGAATAAAACAGTTTCGAAATCCCTGCTCTAAACTCCATCCAAATTAGTTCCGATCAATTGTATTTAAACAGCATACTGCACACTTCGTCATTTTATAATTTTGCTGTTCAATCTTTCGTAATTATCTTTTAAGAGATTCCATTCCCGCGCTTCAGGATTCAAAGGTGAACAACAATTGAATTACTGTTTGATTTGTAATTCCTTTTAGACAAGGATCTTGCTTCCTCGTTCTTTGTTGTGATACGCCATTCTCAACAACCCTTTTGAGACAAAGAAACTCCGCATCTTAACGGAAAATTCGGCGACAGAAAAAATTGGCTCAAAGCGAGAAATCAATCGTGAAATTAAGGTTAATCTGTCTGAGAGATGCTAATACCATTTACTTTCCTTCCCTGAAAATATATGAGTGGGAATTTGACTACAGCAGTAAAGTGAAATCATTCTATAATTTCAAAAATAGGGTAATACCCTCACTTAAAATAATAGCGAAAGCTTGTTTTTGTACTCTTTAACCAATCAGAGATCTTTTCCAACTGCTATTTCATTCGGAAAAGACAAAAAAAAAATTTGCACTGGATTGAAATGTCATTTAGCAGAATAAAAAAATATGTTTTTCGTTTTTTATTAAAAGTTTCTGTTAAAGTGGTTGGTTGGTTGGTTTATTGGTTAGGAGTGCTACGGTCTGTCTTTTTTTTCTCTAACACGACGGCTAATTTGACCGTGATATAGTGAAAAGCAATATATATCTAGGTTTTCAAAATTCAAAATTTCACACTTTCCCTTCTGTGGTTTTGCAACATCAAGTTCCTAGAGAATAAATTAAGAGCATAAAAATGGCATTTTGGTTTAAACATTCAAACTTTAGTACAACGATTTAGATTTTATTAGCTAATAGCTATTTATTTTTCAAAATTCAAAATTTCACACTTGAAATTTTGGATTTTGAAAATTGGTTTTGCAACATCAAGTTCCTAGAGAACAAACTAAGAGCATAAAAATGGCATTTTGGTTTAAACATTCAAACTTTAGTATAGCGATTTAGATTTTATTAGTGTATCAAATAACCATATCACTTTTAGTCAACTTTCTTCCCATGTGATAATGGTGCACTTCGGATCCTCTGGAATGTTCATCACAAATAGAGATCAACCATTATCTGTATTTATTTAGCAATGACTGTTAATTATATTTAACTGTCGAAAATATTTTTTCCTGGAAGTATGTTTAAAATCACCATTTATTTAAATTTACAAATATATTCGTTACTCATCTTTTAAATAAAAGTAAATGACTGCAATTTTGGAAGGAATTACAGCCACTATAATATTCTAAAGCAGAAATCTTTCGTGTTATTTAAGTGTGAAATTTTTTTTTCAAACAATTGTCTAAAAAATGGGGTTTTCAAACTGATGAAGTTCTCACCTGAATTGTGTTTGCCTTTTACTCGTAATTGGTTAATATTCTAAAATACATTTTATAGGAACGCTTGAGATAGGGTTCATTCAAAGTAAAAATAGACTTTCATTAAAACCTATTATCCTAATGAATCATTACATGTAGTTAAAACTTTACTTTAAAAAGGTAGATGATGAAGGTCCGTAGACAAAAATATAATCTTTTTTAATTTATTAAATCTCTTTAAATTTATTAAAATAAATTTATTAGTTGGAAACTACATAAATTTATTTTCCCATTTCTCTTACAGAATTCTGTTATCAGCACTTTCATCATTAGTTTTATGACACGTAATTTAGCTCTATCAATCAGTTTCAGGGCCGCTCAGAGAGGGGGTCAACTGGGGCACTAACTGCCGGAGGGCCCCCAAAAAATTTTTTTAAATAATTTATTAGATTTCATCCAAAAGAAAATTCTGAAACTTGTACCGTACTTCAAAATTCAAAATAATCTCCTGAAAAAAGGGGCCAACAAAAATATTAAAAAAAAAATATTTGATTAATTAGATTTCTTTCACTCCAAAATAGTCTTTTGAAAAATACGCGATTTAGTTTTAATGAAAAATATAACTGTTTAGTCCTAACTGCTATAAAATTGAATTCTCTCTAATTAAGTGAAGACAGTACTAACTACTAAAATAGATAAATAGATAGCAAAAAAGCTTTGTGTATGAAGATGTCATATTTATTGGAGAATATAACAAGAGAGCAGTGCAATGAAATATAATAATTATGTTAATCACTCCTGTAATAAAATTTTAAGTATGAGTAACTGAATTTGAATGTGTGTTTTCGCCTTTTTCCCTTTTTTATTTTTCTTGGGGCCCCAAACAGAAATTTGCCCCGGACCCCGTGAAGTCTCTGGGCGGCCCTGATCAATTTACCTAAATCTTTTCTCTGAAACGTGAATGTAATTAAATTTGCTACCATATTTTATACAGAAGAACCGCTATCGTGCTTTGAAAAGCTAACCAAGCGTCTAGTTTTCTGAGTTTGAATGAAAACAATTAAACGAACATTCTCTGTTTTTTCTGATTTCATTAAGCATATGATTTTGCTTTCAATGAATAATTTCAAAATTAAAATATAAAATGTTTGTAAATACGAAAAATACTTCCTACATTTTCGCCATTTCTGCACATTACATTTTGATTTCGTAATATACTTCAAAACAAAAGATATTAAGAAATTCTGTCGGAAAAATTAGGTCAATATTCCATTATAAATTTGTCTTATATATTAAGACTATTAATTGGTTCGTTTTTCTACGTCTCAGGTTTTTAAAATACATATCTTCATGGTGCACATTTTTCCTTGGAATTTTCTCTTTAAATGAATACTTGCTTATTTTGACGTTCATTTATAATAAGTGAATAATTTAAAGTATCTAAATTAATCCGTCCTGAGAGACGGCTAGTAATATTAGCAAATAAACGTTGTATTTGTCTTCCATACTGCCTTCACTCTCATAACATATAAATTACTGAAAAATCTTAAAATATGTTATTTTGTACTGAAAAAATTCTATAAATACTCAAAACATAAATATTCTAGTACAGAACCTTTGATTATTCACGAGTTTACCTTTAACAGTTCAACGGGAATTTTTTCCTTACTTTTGCAGCTTGCTACTGTACAAAAATTATAATAGAAACAATAAAACTCTGTACTGTACTGCCTATAACTGTTTTATGCATTTTATAATTTTTACTCCTGCATTTCTGTTTCACCACATAATATGCGTCTATTGAATTCATTTACAATGGAAGGCAATAAATTCAAATTATTTTATGAAAAAAAAAGCACGGAAAATACGACACAAAAATTGAATGTGGATTAAATAGTGATTTTCCTCCGCGTACTGAATTGCCTTTCAAAGCAGGCGTATATTCATCGATTGTTCATTTTCCCAGAGCACTGGTTTCTGGCAGAGCTATTTTCTATTTCATAGGCTTTCACATTTCGAATCCTCTGCTCCACCAGTTTCCGAATTTAAAGCAGGCCACTCTTTGCAATTACAGTTACTAAACATTAGTGCGGCGATAATACCTGAAACTTTCGCTTATGTTTTATTGAAATAGTTTCTCACTACAATGGGAATCTTCCATGCTGTTCATATATTTCAAAATTGAATATTTACGGATATTGATAAAATATATAAAATCGTCGGCTATATCAGTATTTGAACCTATATTCGTGCCAGCTATATTCGTGCAGTAAGATAAACTAATATAGGTGGTTACTGTGTTTTAGTATGAAAATAAAACAATCGTGTTTCACTCATTCTATATCATGATAAAAGGCGTGTCAAATATAAATAAGCTTTAATCGTGAGAACAGAGATTAAAGGGGAATTTAGAAATTACGCTAGATTGTAATTGCTCATTATAAAGATTTAAGATAATTGTTCTGCTCCTGATTCAAAGTTCATTATTGTCATATATACATACTATTCATAAAAACAAATCAATATCTATTATAGCTTTACCAACTACGTAAACATATATATATATATATCTTTGAAATAACATTTTATTCAACAGGAAGTTGCATCACTGAACTTGATTTAATGAGTTACTGTTCCCTAACTGCATTAAGGAACTAATTTCAAATCAAAATCGTATGAAACACTAACAATTTCTCTTGGTATGCAAACTATTGTTTCGAGGTACATATTAACAAAACTTTGACCTCAAGATTTTGATTTACTAATTGTTACTCTATTGTATTAAGGACAACTTGTTTTGACATTTTTAGGAGCAAATAAATTGGAAATTTTTGATAAATTTCAAGATTCTTTTTTCGTCCGAGAAAATATTCCAGTAACTATAACAATTCTCACACTCAACAGATTTCTTTGACTACTTTAAAAAAATGAAAGACCAGGTTGGGAAGAATTATTTTACAATTTTATTTCATTGTTGATTTAAAACTTTCGCCGGGATTTCCTTTTAAGGTACTAACATGAGTTAGAATCATATAAACCAGAATACTTCACACATACATACACACACACACATAAATTATAATCAAATGAAGACATGAATTTTATTCCTTGAATCGTAATAATATGTTATCGTAATCGGAATAATATAATGATTTGTTGGTTTGGGCCCGTTACGGGCATCTTTTACAGCTTGAGGGTTAAACTGCCCGGGGCCTACAGTTTCAAGTGCATTTCGATTTACTTCAAAAACCCTTGCTGATAACCGAAGACCTCAAACCCAGACTGGGGTAATTCAAGCTCTCTTTCGGCCATTGACAATCGTTTCAAAGAGTTATAAAAAGCACTGCTTCGTGAAAACAAAGAAAAAATGGTATCATATGCCGTCATACAACAGTGGTATTTTTTTAAATTTCGTTTTAAAATGCCTGACTGTACATTTTATTATACATTTTTAACTCCAATACTTTTAGTCTAAAAATGATTTTAAAATATCATTAGTCTAAAATAATCAGCGATTTCAAAAGGGTGTATTCAAATACAAAAATGCGTATTTTGCAACATAATATACATTTGCGTTTATATATGCGTATTTTGCAACATAATATACATTTGCGTTTATATATACGTCTTTGCAAAAAAAATAAATATAATATTTTGCTGTTCGTTGAGTATTTTGACTGTATAATCTAAGAAAGTCACATACTTAAATGTGTCTATCAAGTTAATCTTGAGGGTCTACGGTCATTTTTTTCTAGTCAAGGTTATTGTCGCGGAAGGAATTCATTTCAGTTTTCTGTCACTTACGAAGTACATCTTCCGTTAGTGCTTTTTGAGGTAGCATGTTTCATACTCATCTTATGTTTAGGTCAACAGCGAAAAGTGCATACCAATCTAGCAGCCTCAGACTATTACTTGCGCCCTGCTACAACTTTATCTGCCTTGGCAGCTCACGCCATACAAAGTGGTAAATACTCAAGCACTTGAAGACTATACTTAACCAGATCAATCAGAAATGCAACCTGTTGTGTGCGTTTTATAATTATCATAAACTGATTATGCATTGTATACTACTTAATTGCATTTATAACTATGTCATACTTTTAAAAATAGTCCTCAATTAAACAAAAAAAATTATAGTCTCAACTGAAATGACATTTCCACATTAATATGCGTTTCAAATTAATCACAATATTGATATCACTTGGTTTAGTTAAGGAGGTGGATGATCATGTTACTAAATACATGGTTTATATATATATATATATATATATATATATATATATATATATATATATATATATATATATATATATATATATATATATATACAGTATGCCCACTAAAGTCCCTTCCCACCCTCTTAACTTCGGAACGGCTGCTGCTATATTCATAAAAGTGGTGTCTAGGTATAGTAAAGTAGCCATGCGCTACTGAATGAAACCACCTACCGCGCCACCTGGTGGAAAACTGCGGAGTTAGCATTCCTATCTCGAAAACGGAACGAGATAGGGAAAAAAGTGATTTACAAAGTTGTAGAAAATCATCGATTTAGTACGAAAAGACACCTTGTGGACATTAATGAGAAGACTACAACGGTTAAAACGCGCATTTGTTTTTTCGTGATTTCCTACACTGTGACGTGACAAAAGGATCTGAGAAAGAAAAAAAAAACTGATTTTAACAATATACCTTTATTTGAGATGTTCAAACTTCTACCGTCAGCTGCAATACACATTTGGATCCTCGTTTGAATCTCACGTTGCACACGTTGGAGCATAGAGCGTGACACGTTGGCACAAGCGTCCGTAATGCGTCGCTTAAGGTCCTGCAATGTTTGTGGAGGGGTCGCATACACCTGCTGTTTCAGTTATCCCCACAGGAAAAAGTCCAGTGAGTCAGATCAGGCGAACGTGAAGGCCACTCTTCGAAACGCCATACCCAATTATTTGGTCTCCGAATTCCTTGACAAGGTACTGCTTCACTGGAGATCTCAGCTTTGGAATACTCAGCCATGACCACGAACATCAACATACTACAATCCCATGAAGATGTCTCTTTTATAGCTGTCTCATGTGAACAGGCGTGACGTTTCTTTCGTATTTGCATACTGCGAAAATTTCGAACACCAAGCGCAAGTTGCGTTGAGTTGATGCGACACTATTTTACACGATCTACGTATTGTCTACTCTGTTTATAAAGACAATCAGTACAAGGATGAAACCCTCGAGGTTTGAACCGCGGTCCTTTTGATTGGGGATCAAAAGCGATATACCACTGTGCACATTGTAGTGTCGTGTTTTGCCCGAAAGATAATCATTTCTCCTTTAGTTCAAGTTTTGTGACGTCACTGTGTAGGAAATCACGAAAAAACAAATGCGCGTTTTAACCGTTCTATTCTTTTCATTAATGTCCACAAGGTATCTTTTCGTACTAAATCAATGATTTTCTACAACTTTGTAAATCACTTGTTTTCCTTATCTCGTTTCGTTTTCGAGATAGGAATCCTAACTCCGCAGTTTTCCACCAGGTGGCGCGGTAGGTGGTTTCATTCAGTAGCGCATGGCTACTTTACTATACCTAGACACCACTTTTATGAATATAGCAGCAGCCGTTCCGAAGTTAAGAAGGTGGAAAGGGACTTTAGTGGGCATACTGTGTGTGTGTATATATATATATATATATATATATATCCCTCTAAGACCCAATAATACTCGTACAAAACTACTCTTAGCATTTTAATGCATTTAATTACAGAACGAACACAGAATACATATACCGCAGCGCACTCTAGCGCATGCACTTCTTAACTGCAGAAACCAGCAACCGAACATCTTTGTATAAAAAATTTGACTGGCTGGCGTCAAGCTGGCGGTTGCAATGCTTTTGGTAAGAGAGCTCACACATTCGGGCGTCTGGATAACGTATAGACATACAGGTACATAGTGTTAACATTTTAAAAATAAAGATTTCAAAACATATCTACGAATGATAAAGCTCATGAGTTTAACATTCAAGTAAAAGGAATCTTCAGAATATTTGAGGACGAATTTTTAAAAGAAACTTTAAATTTCTATTTTGACTTCAATTTTCCTTAGATATGCTGGGTTATGATAGTTTACGTTTCGAGAGCCGACGTCGGGCCTAACCATTAGATTATTACACACTGAACCCCTTAAGCCGGAGTTACACAGACGCGAATCAGCCTCTCCTCGCCCCCTCCCGAGACATTATTCACGCTCCAGGAGCGTGACTAATCGACCCGACTAACCGTTCTCACTTTCCCGCCTCTTGTTGTCATTTGTGCAACTTTCCGACATTCACCCCTTTGACCTTTGACCTCCCTCCCCGTCACCATTCATCCCTTTGCAATCTGGTCCCCTTTACACCTTTGACCCCCCGCAACGGGGGGATGTCGGCCTCGTCCCTTTGACTCGGGCTTAGAAAACCGCTCCGGAAGAGAGCGCTATGATTGGGGAGAAGAATAGTGGGGTTACCGGCGAGGGCACATTTATCCCTCTCTTTCCCCCTACAGAAGGTCGTTCGCACTTCTTGTTTTTGGTGTTTGCATTTTGAGATAAAACTTTGACAACTTCAGAATAATCGTCTGCTATTGTTTGATTGGAATGTAAAATAAAAGATTTATTTTGAAAATGGCTCCTAAAATCGATAGATGGCTCTAAGGTTACGTAACTGCACTTTCCGGGGAGAAATATTCGTATCAAAAAATTATAAAGCGGTGTAAAAATTGCGGTTATGGCATTTCAAAAATAGGTATTTATAATATATTCAATTTGAATGGGAAAAAACGTCTAATTGAAAGTAAAAATGAAAATATGACCACTAAACCTCATTCTCAGGCTGTTCGAACGCAGGTAAATATCAAGAAAGTGAAGTCTTTCATCCTAAAAGAAAATACGCTGACTCAAAGATCCATTGCATCGAAAGTAGGAATGTCTTCTGGCACTGTAAGTAAAATCATTCATAAAGATTTGAAGTTAAAAAAGATGTTTAAACCTAAAATGCATCTGCTTTTGCCAAAGCATATTGCTGAAAGGAAAACAAATTGTAGAAAATTATATGAAAAACACCTAGCTGCTGAAAATGAAAATTTGTGGTAACACTCGATGGGGCATGGGTGTATTTAAGTGACTGTAATAAAAAAAGATCAATTTTCTATTGCTCAACTGACGGGAATGACCGTACGAAATGTCTAAGTCAGTGAACAGAAAAGTTCTCAAAGGAGTTCATGATAGTAGCAGGATTTTGTTACAACGGCAAATTAAAAATAAAAAAAGTATCAAGTAAAGCCAAAATTAATTCACTCTACTATCAGCAGAATATTTTAGAACCAATTTTTGAAGAAGAAATTCCAGCCTTATATGGAAAGGACAATAGCGCCCTTTACACGAACACTCTTTCCCGCGTGAAACCACAATCCCGCGCGATTGAGTGCACGTTTGAAGGTGTCGGAGAGAAAGGGAAAGCTGCTTTGGAGCGTGCTGCAGGTCTTCCCGCGCGCAATCCCATACGCTCCAAGCACTCGCGAAAGAGCGTACGTGTAAAGGGCGCTATTGATAAAGTTGAGCTTCATATGGACAAAGCCTCTAGTCACACGTCTAAATCAACTGCCGCTTATTTAGCAAAGAAAGAATCAGAAACAGGAATAAAATGTATCCCATTTAATGAAATACCTGTAAAATTACCCGACTCTTCTCCAATGGACTTTTGCGATTTCGGTTTTTTTAATACGAGCCTTAGGAAAACGGCATCTAAGAAAGCTGAACGGACTTTGGAAAACGATCTAAAAGGAATGAGGTAAAACTGACATAACAGTACTCAGCAAAAATTTACTTTCATGGAAAATTCAAGCTAGAGCTATTGTCAAGAAACATGGCTATCAGGTAGAAGCAAATCACCGCATAAAATGCGGCATTTATACATAAAACGTAACTATCAAAATCGTTTCCATAAAGTGCGAACGACCTTCTGTACTCGACTCTCCTCGTTCGCGCCTGTGTAACTTCGGGGTTAAGCAAACCCCAGGGGCTTGGTAAAGCGTCTAAGAATGGCAGCCCCCACCCACACACTTATCGGCCCTGTTTAAATTGTTATTGTTTTTTATAGTACCCGTCTTTCCATCTTTTTGGCTGCAATCGTGCGCGGTAAATATTATTAATAATAATAATAATAATAATAATAATAATAATAAAATGCAAGAATTTCAGAATTTAAAAAGTTTTTAATAACGAAAGCTAGTTTTTTTTTTTTCACTCTTAGCAGTATTTATTGGAATTTGAAAAAAACTGCTTTGGACAAAATATTTTACGTAAGTTTAAATAAAATAGTGAAGTCCTCAATTCTTTTCTAATTTATTTGCTCCCCAATTGAGCTCAATATTTTCGCTTCGCTTCACATAAGCTTTCCTTGCTTTTCAATTTAGTTTCATCTTTAAACCTATTAATTGGTAAACACATAAACTGTACCTCTCTGTTTGAATCTTTCATCATACTACATCGCGTAAGTCCTTCAGATTTCAATCCAAATATTAGAATAAACTATTTTGCATAGGTGTTAGCATCTTTCACGACACTACACTTAACCAGACTACAGTGATAATAATGCAGTGATAATAATGAGTACTCTAATCTTGCTGCCCATTTCATAATTCAAATATGGGGCTGAAGTGTCCTGAGACATTCGCATCGAACCACTAAAATTGTTGACCCGTTTTTATGTGGGAGCACCATACAGGTGAATCAACATTGCTTCCTTGGTGCCCCATATGCATTTGGATTCCCCACCACACATCGAACGAGCCCATATCCGGCCAAGACACGATGATCCAAATGTTTACCCCCTTTCGTTCCTTTTCCGTACCCCAATATGAGAGCTCGTAATGTTTAAGGCTGCTATGTACTAAGAAAAAAATCGTATTTCCCTTTTCCTCTTCTTGAAGACTCTTGTGGTGGGAGGAGTCCAGTCGACAGTTCGAGAATTCCACCCCCCTTAGGATGAACATTTTGAGGGATTGTAATGGCTCTCTCTCTACAGGGGGGTTAAGCGCTGCCCCAAAATTGTTTATTTAAAATATATTTTTGTCAACTATTTACAGGTACATAAATGCCGATAATCAAATAAAATTGGTATTGTCAGATAGCCCGAACTTTTCTGCAAAGCGCTACAGGATTCATTTTATAAATTTCGTCCACGGAAGGAATTTATGAGCGTTTAAAACACACTATACCAGATTTTTCCCCGAATAATTTAAATTTTAAAATATTAATTGGATTTTTAAAAAAACGAAAAAGTTCACACATGTAAAATTCCTTTTTCTATGACGGAGTAGAATTTAAAAAAAAAATCTTTGAATCCAATCCGTGGACAAATTTTCTCCATAGGTTAACATGGAGGTGAGCGAATCCAATGGGGTTAGTACATAGCAGCCTTAACAAAAATTGGATCGAATAACAAACGTTTCCGAGTCAAAAACAACACATTTTCTCGCCCCAATCCAAACGGCACTGAAAAACGGTTGAACAATATGCGCATTTGACTCGGATCGATTTTTTTTTTTTTTTTACGGGCTGTGTATCTTGCCACCTTCGGCAGAACTTTTCCCACCAACGCCTTACTCGCATGACCAACTCAAATGTGCAACACCTTTGCAAGAGACGACAGACAACTATTCATTAGATACGATGATTGATAGTTACAGAAAGAATAGTGCTATTCTGTGCTTTCGGAAAACAGCTTCGAATTATTAGCATAACAATGACGTTATGAATGAACGGGTTTTCTCTTCTCAAATTGTCACAGCGTATACAGTTGTCTTCTACTTTCATTCACTGATATTTATGATACTTTTATGCTTTCGAAAACAAGGCGTAGAAATTCGCAGTTTTTTTGTTTGTTTTTTTAATTTGAGTAACATAAATTTGTAACGAATTGCTAGAATGTTGTAAATTAGAGGCATTTCAGATTTTTTTGAAGTGAAATAATCATGTAATATGCATTAAAAGTGTTACGAAACAAAAAATTAATATTAAGGATAGCAATTTTTTTCTGATAAAATTTTTTTTATGAAAATAAAATTTTAATGAACATGTTCCGCTCAAACTTCTTTATAGAAATACTTCTAAAGGAAAGATATGTTTATATATTGATACAAATCCATTTTTAATATTTTTATCCTTTAAATAAAAATTTGATTTCGACCATATTATTCGATAACTCATATAAAAATCACTATATACATAAAATTTATATAATGATACTTAGGGTATTAAATCCAACGGGGCTATACAAAACTATTACCCTTTTAGCGGTACTACACAAAAACAATAAAGAAAGCAGCAAACTGTATGAAACAGAAGCAAATAACACGGAAGTGTTTATACAGCGTAAGAAAATATGAATACTTTTTAGTTAATGGTGTATGGACAGATTTCTTACACACAGCTCTATTCAGAAGTAGAGATTCTGATTTACTGAAATTTACTGCAGGGAAATCAGGTTTATTATTGCTGAAATTTGATTCATCAGATGTCTATTACTCCCTAAACACGTGAACAAGTTATAAATCATACCCATGTAGTTTTATGAATATTCATTCCTTACCAATTTCGAATACTTAATATTGTTTTTCAGTTTACGTATAATACTCTAAATTAATGATAACCTAAACCTTAGGCAACATCAAAGTGCTAAGGAATCTTGAAAATCTACTATTAATGAATGACCATGAAGTAATGGATGCCTCATAAATCTAACACTACTTCTGATCACGTTTTCGTGAATCTTGAAATGATTTCTAGTTCATTATGGTCGTTAGAAAGGTTCATTTTCTGTAATATATTCCAATCCGATGAGTTTAACCAACAAAGACCTAGTTTCGTATGACATTGAAAATATTCAATAAAAAGTTTGACAACTCGTGACCAACATTTTCAGAAAATGTCTGAAAAATGATGTAACGATGTCTGCGCTTCGAAATTTTAAAGTTCAGCATTTTTAATTTACAGACACAATAATTGTAATATGTGTACGGATTATTTTTCTCAAAAACTCTCAATTATTCAAGTTGTATGCTCTTGTCGCTCAAACAGCCAATTTTCAGAAAGAAAATATAATTAATAATAATTACAAGATAAAAAGAACTTTTTATATACCACGTTTTTAAATTTTCTGTTGAATCATATAAACTAATTGCACAAACCTTCACTTAATTATTCTTTTTCACTTTCATTTAATTTTAATCACTTTTTAGTCGTTTCCACTATCCACAGTATCCACTTTATAACTGCTAACTTTTATAATTTTTTTAATTTTTCGCACAATATTTTTGCAAACAAACTAAATTCACATGTATTCTGTTTTCAAAATCGTCAAACGCCGTTACGCAAAAGTGCAAGCATTGAATTCGATCGAAGCCAACCTTGCGGATTTTTTCCGAACTAACTTTCCATACAAAACAAAATTAACAGAAAATGAATTCAAATCTGCTTAAAGATGGCTAAAAGTATTAAAAGAATGCATTGTCATCGTGTTCTGAGCTATTCTAAAAGTTTCAAATGTCTAGCTAGTTGGGAAGTTAGTTAAAAATCGATGGCAAGTTTTGTACTCTACAAACAAGACAGCGAGTTAATAAAAACGTGGTAATAATTACGTAAAGGATAATTAAAATTTTACACGTGGAGGAAAAATTTTAAATAAATAAGATCATGTTTAATGTTTTTAGATATGTACAGACACTAGTTCTTGAGAAAATAATTATCAGTTACGTTTCTTGGACGTAATAACTAACAAATCTACTGAAGTAAAAAATCTAAATTTGCTGCTCTGAAACAGCGAGACACATTTTCAACAAAATTGTCAAATTAATCTAAATAATCTATCTTCAAGATATTTCACTCAGTCAAAAGGCGGCTTCATGATAATCCACAGTGAAATGAAAAGGACGGCGACAATTGTTTCGATCTTATTAATAGACTAGCTGAAAATCCATACTTCGCTACGGAGTACATTCAAATTAAATACAACGGTGAATGTATGCAATTTATGCCAATATATATATATATATATATATATATATATATATATATATATATATATATATATATAAAAAATAAGACGATCAATGTATACAATTGATGCAAAAAAAACAAAAATATATATTTATAAAAAAATCATAAGGGATATTTTTAAAGACAAAATAATGTAGAAGAAAATATTCAAATTACATACTAGAGAATATAGTACAGTTAATATAGTACAGTTTGAGGAACACAATATCTTTTATTGTATTTTAATATTTTTTTGGATAATCTCCAATCGTCTGCCACATTAGCAAGAATAAATTTTTTTTTGTCTATTTAGTTGTTATGCACGCGACGATAAATTTATCTAAAGTACTAGAAAAAGAAATCACGTGATCGGCATTTAATACATTAAATTCTAAAAATTAATCTTTAAAAATTAACCAAAAATCAGAAAATCGAGGTAAATGTTCGAAAAAGATTTCATTTTAAAGGAATTTTTATGATCTTTCTCATGATATAAATTTTATAACCCTCAAATTATTATTTTTAATGCAAACTTTAAAAAAGTTACAAAAAAGCTTAAAAATTTAATTTTAAAAAAATCTAAGAAGAATTTTTTCAAAAATCTTTCTTAGTGCACCCCTACACTATAAGAAGAATCGCCATGCAAAATTTCAGCCCTTTAGGTCCAGCGGTTTGGTCTGTGCGTTGTATGTCAGTCAGTCAGTTACGGAACTGTTTTATATACTACTAGCTGAAAACCCGCACTTCGCTACGGAGTACATTCAAATTAAATAAAACGGTCAATGTATGCAATTAATGCCTATATATATATATATATATATATATTATATATATATATATATATATATATATATATATAATAAATACGACGATCAATGTATACAATTGATGTAAAAAAAAACATTTATAAAAAAATCGTAAGGGATATTTTTATAGACAAAATAATGTCCAATCGTCTGCCGCATTAGCAAGAAAAAAATTTTTTTTTGTCTATTTAGTTATGCACGTGACGATAAATTTATTTTAAGTACCAGAAAAAGAAATCACGTGATCAGCATTTAATAAATTAAATTCTAAAAATTAATCTTTAAAAATTCATCAAAAATCAGGAAATGGAGGTAAAAATTCGAAAAAAATTTCATTTTGAAGCAATTTTTATGATCTTTCTCGTGATATAAATTTTATAACCCTCAATGTATTATTTTAAATGCAAACGTAAAAAAAGTTTAAAAAACAGCTTAAAAATTTAATTTAAAAAAATCTAAGAAGAATTTTTGAAAAATCTTTCTTAGTGCACCCCTACACTATTAGAAGAATCGCCATGCAAAATTTCAGCCCTTTAGGTCCAGCGGTTTGGTCTGTGCGTTGTATGTCAGTCAGTCAGTGAATGAATGAATCAGTCAGTTACGGAACTGTTTTATATATATATATAGATATAGATAGATCACCAGCAGGCCGAGGAGCATTGGTGGGATTGTCTCGACGCATTAGTGAATAGTGACATTCCCACTAATGCTCTTCGGGGTTGGTGATCAGATCGAAACAACTGTCCCCGTCCTTTTATTTTATTGTGGATTATCAAGAAGCAGTCTTCTAACGGTTTGTGTTCCCGCAAGTTTTCAGCAAGTGGACTTGGATCCATTCAGCACTCGCTAAATGGGAACACGAAGTATACGACGACAAGAGTACCTTCCAATATTTTCGCAAGTATTACTCGATTTCATTTTTCAAAAACTTTATCCGAAATAACTACTCATGATTTTTTTTTTTTTTGGGGGGGGGGGGGGGGGGGGGAGGGGTGTTTTCTGAATATTATCATTTTATAAATTTCTCAACGAGATAAAAATATGAAAAATGTTTATTTAACTTTGAAAGAAAAGTTTCCACTAATGAAACTCACAAAAACTTAAGGTATTGAAAATCCCCACAAGTGAGTATTTGTGCTGTCGGATTAATTTTTGTGTTGTTCTGTACATGACAAGGATCTATGATTATTCTAGTATAGATGTATTTTATTTTATAAAATTGACATGGTAACTAAACTATCATTTTGAGACATACGGCATTTTTTTTCTGTCAGCTGTATAAAGTACGTTATCCAATGTACGAGGTTTAATCTTCAAGAGTTATCAAAAGTATAAAACTCACGTTTCAAAATAGTGAACTTAAATAAAAAATTTAATTTCTTTCTTATGATAGTGTCAAACTCGGAAAACCTTTAACACATAGTGAAGTTGTTAAACTTCAATTTGATCTTTTCATTTCAATACATTCCATCGGTGTTATCTCAAAATAGCGAATGATACCATCATTGTTATGCTGTCATCATGTCCTGCTGCAAGAGAAATAACACACAAGGTAAAACACACCCAAACAAGCACTTCTATTCCTTTGAATGTTGGTCAAAAAACTCAAAATGATGAAGTCAAATTCAGTTTGAATGCTATACCTCCCATTTCTACCACCTTTATCATTACATCCCCACGTCAATTTTCGAAAGTAGCCTATTTTTCAGCAGGCTGTAGCGTCCCCGTTTTAAACAAATCACTCGAGAGACGAATTTCTATGTACACGGGGTTTATTTACAAATATACAAGGATATTTATGTTCGTCTCAAGACAACAGAGAGCATTTCTCTCCATATTCACCAGAGCGCGATCCAGTCTTTCGACGAGAGGAGCTTTCACCTATCAGCATTCCGGGCCGCTTGCCCACAGAAGTCTTTTAACGTACTCGGTGGAAAATGAGACACACGAGAAACAATTATATTACACAGAGCTTATATTAAACAAATAAAAATTTACAGTATGTACAAGGCAGAGAGTCTAGGCCCCTCTGCATATGAGAGGTTCTATAGGAACCAAAATATCTTTTACAAGTCTCTCAACAGAGATGTATCTCTCCACTCGTAAAATCGGGAACCGAGAGAGCAATTTTCAGGCCTTCGGTCCGCACCGTTTGTCGACGGAAACATCCGAGGCTCAACAAAACAGCTACCCTCTCCGGTTGCCTCCCACGCACTGCTTTCTCCTTTTATTTTTGCAGCCAGCTGGCCGGGGGGCGCAGGAGCAACCCACGATGGTTTCTTAGAACCGGGCCGAATTCGTAAAGGGGTGGGCTTTTGCTTGAGTGGCCCTTTTTCCCCGAAAAGGGCCAAGACGTAACAGTCTTTACCCAAACCAGAAATCTCCGAACGACAATCGTGCTCGTTCGCCTTTAGCTGATTTCCAGGCCTTCATCTCTGTCCCTCGCTGGATCTGTCTGTTCCCCATCTGCCCCATCTTTGGCCGTGCACCTCCTTTAATACTCTTTTTTTTTTCCTCCGGTGGCTGCTTCCCACGATCTCTCCAGTCAGTGTCCCTCTTTATGAGCTGCGTCTCGGAATACAGTGATGCCCGGACAAGGGTCCTAGCATCCTTCTGACCTGTCGGCAACACGGGAGTCGTCTGGAAGCCCAAGGCTTGAGTCTCCTGGTATTTCGGGGTGGCCCTTTTTTCTGGGAAAACGGGGAAGTCTGCATTCTCAGGGCAACCCACAACTTCTCATGGTGCATCCACATATAAACAGAGCGCATATGCAGTAAGCACCCCCCCGACTCCTCTTGACACATTTTGGGGTCGATTAGTCACGCTCCTACCCCAAGCGATGTGTGAATGAACACTAGACTATCTTCCAGACATTCCCCCATTTACACCCCCCCCCCCCCCAAGGCCCCTCGTGTCTCTTTGATGAACTGTGAAAAACCGCGCTGTGGAGGGATTGCTGCAGAGCGCTCTGCCCCCTAAATAACTGTTTTCCCCGCAGAATTGTCTGCAGTTCTGCATGTGTGTGGACGCCTTATTAGAAAAGGAGGTTCCTCCGAAAAGGGTGAGTCCGTAACGCACTACGTTATATTTTTAAAAGTACAAGGCATTTCAATAATACAAGGCCTTTCAATTTAGGGTGACGCTGCGTTTCTCTAAACATCCATACCAACTCTATCCAAATCTACTCTAAATATCCATACCAGCAGCCGGGCTCGAATTAGCAAACTATGGAACAGCGGACTAATGCGTCCACGCTTCAGCAATAAGAGAATTTCGGTACTTCTTACTAAAAATATCCAGTTTGGGAACAAAAATTGATTATTACGTTGCATCAACGTATATGGGATGAACACTTATTAGGATTACTAATGTAATAATAAAAAGAGGTTGTCTTGGGTGGTTGAAAAAAAACAGGAAAGCGGTATGTTTTTAAAGTACGCGAAACTAAAATGAGATCTACAAAAAATGTAAAAACTATTTGTAAAAAAAAATGGTTGAAGTTAACGTGCGTTTCATTCGTGAAAATTGTTCGGAGACTTTAAAAATATGTCGTTCAACTGGAAGGTTACAGTAAAGGAGACTGAAGGGCTCAATAGCATCACAATTTCTATCACTGTAAGATCATTATTTCTTGAAAAATTGCCCTCACGTATAATTAGCAAAATCTGAATTCTTATTTTAGAACCCGTATGTCTCTCAATTGAGTTTTAAAATTAATACTCTTTGGGAATCACCATTTACCGGATACAAATCAAGGTATAAAAACTCGACAAATAAATCTCCAGTTAAATTGCTCAAGTAAAATACAATGCTAGCCATTAAAACTGCAACACCATAAAGGAGGGATGTTACAAACGTCAAATTCGCATGAAAGGAATAATATGTTGGGATATGCAAATGATTAGCATTTAAGCGCAATCGAACGATGCAGGAGGGAGAAACGGCATCTCAAACTCCTGTATAAAAGGAAAGTTACGTAGCGGGTTTCTCATTTGGAAATCGCATCTGAATGTTGGTTGTTTGTTAGAAGATCGCATTATGCATCGTATCAGAAGGAGAAACGGCTAGCAGCACGTGTCGGAGTTCGATAACGGCAGGATCGTGGTCTGTCGATAATGCGGTTTATCGTTTGCTACTCGCATTGGTCGATTTTACTATAATGCTCCATATCATGCTTGAAACAATCAGAAAAACACAAAACTGCGTGTTTTGGACATTCAATTGATCGTTTTTTACATCAGTAAATTTCCTGATATAAAAGAGAGCTGCAAATAAGCATTAGCGATTAATTACTTCAAAATAAAGTAAACATTGAAAACCATGTGACATATCAAATTGATACTATCTATAGTAAAATTATGTTCATCGCCATGAGTCAGGAAATCTGGAGTAAGCTTTATTGTTGAAACTATGAAATCTTTGCAGAAAAGGAAAATGTTTCCATGCGTGTATATCAAAGCTCATGTAAACCACTCAGACTCCTAATAAACCAAACGAATAGTTTAAAACTGCTGGAATGTCTATTTTCAGTGTTTAATTTTATTTACATGAATATGGAACAGACTAACCTGACACAGATGATATATACATATTCGTTATCTGCAATCAGATACGACTATTGTGATAGCTATAATAATAAAATTTTATTGAAATTTAAAAACATTTATTCTTACTTAAACGCTTGCAGTTCATCAGTCGCAGTGAAACTCTTTCAGCTAGCTTTAAAGATAATGTCTAACAATGTTGAAACTTCGATGTGCTTGGGGTTTGCAAATATATATATATATCGACCAAACCAATGAAAAAAAATTCAAAGGCAATTACTGAAATCTTGTAAACATTCACAGCAAAGTTTTTTTTTATTATTTATTATTTATTGAGTATTAAATTTTTTTTATTATTTATTTATTTTTTATATATTATTATTATTTATTTTTTATTTATTTATTATTTATTTTTATTATTATTTATTATTTATTTATTTATTTATTCATTTGCAAAGAATTTTCGATATGTTCTCAAAAATTTGCTGCCCGACAAAAATGGCAAAGAAAAATTGTACAGTCACCAAAAGAAACGTTTTGAAGAACATTATAAATTGAAAAATAAATTATGCAAAAATTGTCAGAAGAAATGCAATCTTGAAGAGTTAAAGTAATACATTTATTTTTCAAAAAAGTTCCCGAAAAGTCATGCAACCGAGCGAAAATATATTGGAATTTTCAGAGCGTAAATATAAAGATTGTGCAGTTCTCACGGAACGCGGAAATCAAAAACAACCGTCTATGAACGAGATACTTTATTACTAGCAGTTTGCTTTTTGTGAATCAAATATCCATTCTGCAAACAGACAAAAATCTTCTATTGCTCTCTACTCCAGTGATATTTCACTAGATCAGCCATTTAAAAGAGGCCGTCACATAAGCGATCCTTCATCTGCCAAATCGAATCACTTTGACGCAGAAATAAAAAGATGCAATTGCTTTTTAGAGAGAGTCGTCAATCTTAACCAGTTTCAGTGCATTTTTTTTTCGAGTTTTATCCGCAAGCGTTTAGACTACGCCCTCTTTATTACCCAGTAACCCAAACAGTCGTTTGTGACGTCATAAAACCATTTGGGATACCAGCCAGGCGGAGTTGAGAAGGAATGGGAACTAAAAGGTTAAAAAAAACAAAAGTAATAAAAAGTTAAATCACTTTTAAATAATGCGATATATCGATGTCACAGGACCCCCCCTTCCTTAAAATGATTTGCGGTTATTAATGATTTATGGTTGTCAAAATAGGGGTGTGTGTAAAGGAAATCAAACTGTGGAATGTCCAAAATGTGGACGCTTTCGAGTCTTGACCTTAACCTTTCGAAAAAGCTTCGAAACAATAAAATTTTAATGACTCAAAAGAATTCGGTCCTTTCAAAACAATTCTGATTGAGAGTTGTGATAGCACTGCAAAATATCTAATGATATGTATCAACAATAAAACAGTAAATGAATTTAATAAATGGTCGGAAACAATTAAGGTTCAAATGAATGGACTTACAAGATTTTTCTCTTTTGAACTGTATTTTTGAACTATTACACACAAGTGCTCCACAAACTTGCATGTCAGTTACAGCTTCAATTTGAAGTATAATATTTAAAATAAATTTCCATTCAGATCCAAAACAAATTATAAAGCCCATAGTGTTGATAGAAAGAATGGCGGAAGAGCTAAATTTTATACTTCATTTGAGTTACAGTGATCCTTTCATAAATTATGATAAATATTCTTTCAACATCATTTGAAGAATATGAATGTTCATTTTAAAAGACTCAAATGTATTCCAAATTTTACTGAAATATACCGTAGTAGAATTAAACTTTTTCCCTTTAAATAGGCATGTTTTCCTCCAAAAAAATTAAAAATTTTCAAATTGATATTATGTATTTTAAAGGGGTTTTAGTTTATTTTGGAGTACAGGTAGCCCTCCTACAGCACGGCATCTTACAACACGGTTTCGTTCTAACACGATAAGATAAATTGCGGGAACCCTCGTATAACACTGCAACCTGTAACACGGTTTCGCTCTAACAGGATAAAAAAATTGCGAAAACCTTTGTACAACACTGTACTTCTACAGCACTAGATAACATGATTTTTGTTTAACACATTTAAAAACTAAATTACCTTAAAATAATGACGGGAAGGAATAATGAACTATAGTGGCTTTGCATGAAAATTTATAAACAAATTATAATTTATTCATTTACAATTCTATTAAGGCCTACGCTTAGCTGAAAATCTTGAATCATTTTTCCTGAATGTAGACCCTTCCGCTGAAAGAAGCCGAAAATTCAAAGGGGAGCTGCAAAATTGTCTATCTCTATACCGTGAGACTGCAATGACTTTGTATGAACCAGCAAACAAACCAAAATTATAGATTTTTTAAAGAGGATAGAAGGTGCAAAAAATTCAGAGAGAAATTTCAGAAGAGAGAAGTTCTGAAAGTGAAGGCGATATCGTTCAATCGAAAAAACGTTCTCGTTTGATTGTACTGAGCAGTGATGAGGAAGAAATTTATTAAATTAAGGTCGCATTAAATGAAAATATTTTTTTTGTTTCTTTTCGTTTTGTGTTATACATACATTTATATTTTTAATAAAAATTAAGTTGCTTATATGGAATTCTTTAAAAAAAAGTTTGATTTTAATAAGTTTTCAGAACGTAACCCCCTATTTTAACTGTCTCATGGTCTCATAAAACACGGTTTAACAACACGGCATTTTCTAAGAACCTATCTACCGTGTTATAGGAGGGTTACCTGTACTATAGTCCTATTTTGCTATCAAAGGGCTGGCCAGACTGGAAGCTAAAGTTTAAAGATGATTCTGACCCACCACTAACTACTATAACAACCGCGAGACTCAAACCACAGTCTGATAACGAGGGGTATTCACTTGGCCATTATCCGGCAGCATTTCCACGGGAATTGTGCAACTGGGGTAGATTTGAAAATAGAATTATTTTATTTTATTAACAGGTTGATAAGTATCATATTGATTCTTAAAAATCTTTTGCGTTTCCCGTTCAGATTCTAAGCAGTTCTTTGTCATTAAATTGGTAGTAAGCAGCTCGAAAGTAAATATTAAAATTAGTCTAATATTTTCAATTAAAATTGAAAACTTTATACCAGAAAAAAAACTCTTAAGTTTTACATAAAAGTTAAGAGGGAAATTAAATGTTTTCTTTATAATCTAATTTGAACAGCGAAAATAAGCAAAGTTTAAAATTGCAAATAATCAAGTTTTTTCTAATTAAAAAAGAAAGACATGTCATTTGAAAGTGTTTATACCTCATGCATTCGCATCGATATCATGCAATAATTATTTCAAGAGATATGTACATTTCATAATACTCACTCTGTTTACCGTCAAGTAAGTTATGTAAATAAATCGCAACAAATATTTAATAATTCACACAATTAATCAGAAGTTAATGCTTGCTTATTAATGCATCTGAGCGTTAAACATTGTATCCCCCAATACAATATTAAATTTATTTTTATTAAATACTTATAACACTATACAGCAAATTTGAACTTTTTCTGTCCTTTAGATGAAACTATGCGATCCTGTATAAACAAAAGGTGCTTGATTCATATATCAAAACCAAAATGGGTCATCACGTACCGTTTTTGTAGGAGATCCACTTCTCATATTTATACAAATTAGTTGCAGAGAAATGTAACAGAGGCTTGATTATAGAAAACACATACGCTAAAATTATTTTTTGGTCGTTTCCTCCTGTAGACATCTGTTGATGTGTCCCTGATAACAGACCAGCAATATTTAGCTAGCTTATTTCCATTCCATCGTCCACTGAAACGCTTTTCAAACATTAAGATATGCTGGTGAAATCTTTCCCCATGCTCATCCCCATGCGCCAAGGTTTTGAGGAAAGAAGTCCAGCTGTGAGTCCAAAAAGTTTAGTTTTAAAGACATATTGCAACCTATAACACGAAAGCCACCATGTCACCAACAACATGTTCATGGTTTTCAGCTTTCTCATTTCCAGGGAAACATGAGTACACTGATTTGAATGCCAGCCAGGCTTCTTTTTCTGCTTGTGACAGTTTATTTTCAAACTCTTCATCATGAAAGACTGCTTTAATTTGTGGGCCAATTTAAACCCCTTCTTTTACCTTTGCCTCACTTAAATTTTTGAATTTGTTCCTGAGATGCAAGAAAACTACTCTTTCTTTGTCCAGAGCTTTTACAAATATTTCCATAAAACCGAGTTTAATGTGCAATGGTGGAAGAAAGACATATTGCGGTATCAGAAGTGGTTCATGTGATATGTTTTTGGTGCCAGGAATGAAGTTTTTTCTTGGAGGCCATTGTTTACGGATGTAGTGATTTTTTCTGTCACGGCTGTCCCATTCGCAGAGAAAAAAACAGAATTTAGTGTATCCCTGTTGCATGCCTGTTAATATTCGAATGACTTTCAAATCTTCACAAATGCGCCATTTGAATGTAGTGTACTCAATTAACTTCAGTATAGCACTCATAACTTCGTAAGTTTCCTTTGCAGAATATGCTACAGGAACAGACGGATAAACATTGTCTATATTGAGCAGCACTGCTTTGAGACTACGTTTGGACGAGTCAATAAACAGGCGCCACTCTGCTGAATTACGTTCATGCCCCAATGCCTAAAATAGGCCATTCACATCACAGCAATATACGGTGTCTTCTTTCTACGCAAAATCTATATATATAAAAGAGCTTGTCTGTTTGTTTGTCCGCTATAGAATCATAGACTGTTTCACCCACCGGGACCAAATTCGTCACAGTTAATGTTTTGGAACAGAGAAACTTAAATCAGGAAAAACGAAATTTGGGGCTCAATTAGTTTTTTTAAATTAATTTTTTAATGTTTTTTGTGCCCGATAGAGGTGCGTCTACCCCCTGTGGATTCCCCTCGACCAGCTGCGTTAAGAGGGGTGGCTTGAGGATGACGGAGGGGGGGGGGCTCAAATTCCAATGAGCGGGAGAAAGAGGGTTGTGAATGACCTTAAAATCAGAAGGTCCGCAGGCTCAAAGTTTCTTTCTTTCTTATTGTTGTATATTATTTCAGTAGAAATGTGCTAAGCGCATTCTGTCTGGCCAGATGAACATGAAGAGCGGGAGTGCAGCCCAGTATTTTTTTGATGGAATGCATGAAATATTTTATATCTATATATCTACCCGGGCAACGCCGGGCAATAATGCTAGTAGTCTATAAAATGGCTTTGTCGTCTTCTAAATAAACTTATTTTGTGTAGCGGCGCTTGCCGCTACTGTAAAGATTTCCATTGCTAAAAATGTGGATTTGGGGGGAAATGGTGCTTGGTAAACAAAAAATAATTACAGATTCGTTATTTTCATCCAAAAATATACAAGAAACACAAATTTTCATCTGAAGGACATTTTTCATGTTGTACAGTATAATTGCACTTTTGAAATAAATTTACGATCATTTTAAGCATAACTGCTGGATAATCCAGCAATAAAGAGATGGAGTAATGTATGTTAGAAAAAATGGCTAAACTGAATTGTACGGTCCAAATTTATCATCGCCTAACATTGCAACCAGATTTCTAGGTCTCGCTAAAGATGCCAAATTAGGTGGTAAGTAGCTGAATTTTGGTGTTTGGGCAGGAATATCCTTCATTTTTTTTTTTTTTTGGGGGGGGGGGGGAGGCGTAGGCTGTTATTATAAAATTTGAATTCATTTCGGTAATGCTTCGTTCGTAGGTGGTTAAAGTTGGATGCCTTCCATTCGTAAGATATTGAAACTGAATGCGTATTGTATTTTTATTTGTTCTCTTCAGATTAAGTGTTATTTTGCAAATGACGTATATGATTTTATATGTACAAGAACTGGCAGATTGTTAAAAACGTTTGTTAGTTAACACTAAATTGTAGGCTCCCGCGCGATTTATTGTAAAATATGGCAAGGAAATTTATACTGTATACAGTGTACAGATGTACACTGTATTTTGTTTTACTGAGTATATCGCCAGCAGATTCATGGCGTAGCCGGTGGTAGACGGATCGAAGTGAGATAACAGTATTGCCGTAGGGCAGCGGAGGCATGGTCAACTCAGGCTACGAGGTTTATACTGCCAATGATAATTTGTTTTACTTCGTAGTATCGCGCTTGCATTTGAACTTGCGATACGCGCCTGTGATAGTTGGCTTTTCCGCAACACGAAATGAGGAACCAAGAAGGGAAAACTAGCAGTGCTTAAAATTCCCATTCTAGCATACCCAGCGATGCGCCAAAGAAAAACAAGTAATATATAAAAAAAAAAAATTTAAAGTCAATTCCTACTTAGGTCAACAAAGAAAAATTTGAGTGTGAACTAATAGTAGGAATTGAAAAAAAGGATTGCCTGCCAGAACCTTGCCTACTGTGCGAGATTAGGAGGGGGGAAAAGAGAGAGAAAAAGTTTGTCAGGTTGGGGATTCGATCTCGCAACCTACAGGACGGGAGAAGCCCTCGATACCGCAGTGCTACCGTTTACACAGTAACAAGAGGGAAATTACTATTCAAGAGCAAGAGACGCTCTAGGTCTAAAACTAAAATTGATTAATTAAATTTAACTAATGAATTAATATTTGAAAAACTGTATTAACATCAAGTGTCATCCACTACAGTCATGTCTTAAAGTTTGATGGAAGTCCTTGGATCAGAATTGATTATGCATTATACATCCAAATAAAAGCAAAACTTCAAAATTCAAAAATTCTTCTTTCTTACATCCCTCGCGTTCTTCTCCACTGCAGGGAAACAGCAATGAGTGATTACAGGAACGTCCTCATTAAAATACAAGAGATAAAATGCAGACTTCTTTTCATTTATTTGTAACGGTATATTCATTTTCTAGACTATTTAATAATTACAAAGTGATACAAAAATTTATATTTACCATACATTTATGTATATGTTTTTAAAAGAGTGTGTCTCATCCATTGTACACTATCTGGCCAAAAGTATCCGGACACCCCCCTAAAGAAGTGGATCTGGCAGGTGACGTAATTTGATGCGTAACCGAAAGCTATAAAAGTGTTGGTAGTGGTTTGTTGGGTCATATTTATACGTTTGTGAGACAATGAGTAAGTCAAAGGAGCTTAGTGACATTGATCGTGGCATTATAGTGGGATGCCACCTTTGTTGGAAATCAGTTTGTGAAATTTCGGACATTCTACAGAAGCCAAAATCCACTGTGAGTGATGTAATTGCGAAGTGGAAACGTCGAGGCAGTGAAACTGCAGAAAAATGAAGTAGCAGGCCGAAAAAAATTAGTGAACTCTGAAAAGGGTAGTGAAACAAAATCGCAAGTCCTCGTTGATTGAAATCATTCAGGAGTTCCAAAGTTCATCAGGCGTTAGTGCTAGCAGCAGGACTGTTCTTCGAGAGTTAAAAACCCTGGGATTCCATGGTCGTTCAGCCGCTCACAAGCCGAACATCACTCCCAGAATGCGAAGCGTCGATTGCAATGGTGCAAAGCTCACCGTCATTGGACTGTATACATGTGGAAAAATGTTCTTTAGAGTGATGAATCTCGCTTTACAATCTGGCAGTCCGACGGACGCGTCTGGGTTTGGCGGATGCCTGGCGAGCGCTTCTTACGTGACTGCATTGTGCCGACTGTTAGTTTGGTGGTGGCAGCATCATGGTGTGGGGGTGTTTTTCATGGTTTGTCCTAGGTTCCTTAGTTCCTGTGATTGAAAACATGAACTCTGGGACGTATGTAGACATTCTGGACAATGCTGCTCTCCCAACTCTATGGCAATATTTCGAAGAAGGCCCATTTCTCTTCCAGCAGGATAATTGCTACATTCACATATCCAGACTTGCGCACGCATGGTTTGACGAAATGGGTGTTCAAAAACTGGACTTGCCTACTCAGAGCCCCGATCTAAATCCGATCGAACACCTTTGGGACGAATTAGAACGCAAATTACATAGCCAGCCAAATCTACCAGCTTCACTGCCAGCACTCACTTCAGCTGTGATGGACGCCTGGAAGTCAATTCCTATGGACACCTATCAAAAACTGGTGGAAAGTCTCCCCAGACGTGTGCAGGCTGTCATCGATGTAAAAGGAGGACCAACATCATATTAATATATGCCTCAGGACTCTCCTAGTCCGTACCACTGGACATCCGGATACTATTGGCCAGATAGTGTATATGGAATACTTATATGTCCTTAATTATGAATGAAATCTAGTTTGACATGAAATACGTTTTTATAATTATCAGAAAACGAAAAACTGAACCACGTTGCTCCATAAGATGCACACTAAAAATCAAGGGGTTGCAGCTAGTTTCGAACTGATTAATAGTTCTTCATCAGGCCGGAAAGCATTAAGCGTGATCGTCTCTACGGGTAAAAATGTTCACAAATGCATTTGTCAGCTGTCCACTAGTATAGCTTCATTTTTATTCTGGATTTTAAGATGCTGTGTGTTCTTGCCTTTTTTTTTACAAACTTGATTAGTTAAAATGTTATTTGTTGTTCACCAATGCGGGACACTTGTAAATAAAGACAATCGCACATAATCCGAGAGAACGATGGTCACTTTCAGTGGGGGCACTGTATAGGTGAACCATCACCACTCCCTGGTGTCACCTCCATTTTGAGCGACATCTGGGGCAATCGTACATTCTCCCACCCTTCCTGACCCCATAGGACTTTCCGGTCTTCAGATGGAGCGTGCCCCTATTCGGCCTAGACACGAAGGTTTTGAATGGCGATCGTCGGTATTCGAAGCGAGCAACCTCAATTCTAAGACCAACGCGCTACCACTAGGCTACCTCGGACCCCAAAATGTTGTTTATAATCTATATGTCTTACTTAAAGAAGTATATCGGTAGAATGCATGTAATAGCAATATATATTGCATATCTCATGCAAAACAAAAATTGTATCAATATATATTCATTCGTTGCTGTTACAGCAAGGATCTAATATTCTAATATATATTGTGTATATTTCTAAATGTGATCTGGAAACACTTTTGTTTAAGGCAGGGAACAAGGTCCTAAGCATCATAATGTTGGAGATAGAAACAATTTTTTATTCTAAATTATTTTTTGGTTTTAACATAAACGGGATTTGATAGATAAAGAAATAGATAAGGAGATCGGATGAAGAAAAAGTCAGATTGATTTTGATGAGTTTTTCAAGCGATTAATCATAATAGTCCCGATACAGGATAAATCAGTTACCGAAAATTAATCAACGGCAGCAGGGATGAAAGAAATTTAGTTTGAAATTTTGCGTTTGGGGTAATACATTAGGCAGTCAAATTTCTTGTTAGAAAACACTGTACGAAATGGTGAAACTAACATGCCCAGTATGAATCGTTCTAATACACTGGATTCGAAAGAGACATAGATAACCGGCAATTTTAGATATAAAACTAGTAAAATTAGTCCCTTATTCACTGTTATGGGGAAATCTTGCCATTTTCGGCAAAATATTCTACTCACCTATAAAATATGTCATTAAAAAAAATCTAGCACATTCGCCATCTTTTCATACTGTTTAAGGAAAACGGTAAATATGAAGAAAATGATACGATTTCTCGCCAAGCAGTTTTTTTTCCCAACTGCTTGGCGTGTTTGAGGTTTTGCTACAAAGAGCACTGCTTATTTTCCCTTCAAGGTTCTTCTTTTTCCCCTCACTGGGTCTTCCTTTTCGCTTGTGGAAAATTGAATTATCGCAGGCGCATCTAACAAGATCAAATGCAAGCGCGGTGCTACGTAATGATGAATTCGAAGCGTAATCATCGTAATAAGTGTTGAAGTGCACTATAAATGCGTATGATATTAAATCTTACTAAAAAAATGAACATCTTTATTTATATATTAGTTAAGGAGAGTTACAAATTAGCGTGTTCACAACACGCTGCCTATGCTCGGACTAAAGAGGAGAGGTGAGGAGGATTTTTGGCTCAGTGCCAAGGTGGGAAGCATCGCTTAAACATTGCACTTCCGGTATAATAAACAACACCCCTCCTCAATGTTTTAACATAAGGAAAAACTGAAGACTTACCTTAAGGATGAACAAATAACAAAAATATAATGACTAACATAGATCAATATCTTCTGTAAAAGTTTTAAGTTCGAAAGTCCCTAATGGTTTGGTCAATAAGTCAGCAGTCATATGCTCAGTAAGGAGATCAAAGTTCTTTTCTTTGATTCCATTTCTTTAGTTCAAAGTTCTTATCTTTGATTATATCCTTAACAAAGTGATACCTAGTATCAATGTGCTTGGTTCTCCCACTGCACTTTTCATTCTTCATCATCTTGATACAACTTTGATTGTCTTCATAGAAAATACAGGGTACGTCATCTACATTAAAGTCTTGTAAGAGTCTCTGCAGCCATATAGCTTCCTTGGCAGCTTCTGCAAGTGCAATAAATTCTACTTCGGTTGATGACAAAGTCACTGTTGATTGCTTTCTGCTAATCCATACAAATTCTTTATAAGTTAACAAACTTTGTCCTTATCGCCTTCAAATCCAGGTGGTTGTTTCATGTATACTTCATGGCATAAATCCCCGTTCAGATACGCTGATTGTATATCATAATGGCGTACAGCCATTTCCTGTTTTCCTGCCACGGTCAGTAACAGTCTCAAAGTAGTTGGTTTTGCAACAGGTGCAAAAACTTCGTCATAGTCATGTCCGTATTTCTACTGGTAACCTTGGGCAACTAGACGGGCTTTATAACGTGAAACCTTTCCTTCAGCATCTGTTTTGGTTTTAAATACCCATTTGCATCCTATAATGACTTTATTTTCAGGAGCATCTGTTAATTCTCAAGTTCCATTTTCTTTTAAAGTGTCAATTTCTGCCTGCATGGCTTGTTTCCAATATTCATTATTTCGGCTGGTACATGCTTCTTCGTATGACGATGGATCAGATGTTTCCACTGACTGTGCCTTAAAAGACGACATCTTTAATCTTTCGGGTGGTACACCTTTGTTTGGTCTAGCCGAGCGTCTTGTTTCTGTTTTGTCTGAGACTTCTTGCTTTATTCGCTCTTCAACCTTCGGTAATTTTGCATCGTTTTCTTCATCTGCTTGTTCCTCAGTGTTTTGAGTTTCTGTATTTACTGTTTCTTGCATGCACTTAAGATGAGGATCTTTCGGTAGAAAGACAACATCTCTACTGATGATTATGGTATTTGTACTTGTGTCCAGTAAACGGTATCCTTTAGTGCCTTCTTCATATCCAACCATGATAAGTTTAACAGCTGTATCGTAACGTTTTCTTCGCTTTTCACGAGGTACGTGCACATACACAGGGGATCCAAAAGTTTGTATGTGTGAAAATGAAGGTTTTCTGTTATGCCACTTTTCAAAGGGAGTTGATGTGATTTCTTTTGTTGGCAGTCTATTTTGCAAGTAATTTGCTGTGACAACACCTTCACCCCAGTATTTTATCGGAATATTTGCAGCTTTTAACATCACTCTTGTCATCTCTAGTAATGTTCTGTTCTTCCGTTCTGCTACACCATTTTGTTGCGGTGAATATTATACAGTCTTTTCATGCAAAACACCGTTAGCTTTAAGTAGTTTCTCAAATTCTTTACTTATATATTCCCCTCCTCGATCTGATCTCAAACGCTTGGAAATTTTGCCAAATTGGGTAAGAGATTCTTTAATGAAATACTGGATATTTTGTTGCATTTCTTCTTTATGCTTTAGAAGATAAACTTTACTGTATCTGCTAAAATCATCAATAACTGTTAGAATACAGAGGCTGTTCACACATTTTTTAGACGATGTATATTGTATTCACAAAACTAAATTACATAAAATTCTTGTGTTTTAAATGTTCTATTTGACATCCCTTATTCTGAACTATCTTTCGACACCGCAATTTCCAGGATAATAATGCCTTTTGAAGTGTCAGAAGAGGTATTCTATCCCATTCCTCCTGAACAGCTTTCCAGAGTCCTGTAAGGGTTTTGGGACGACGTTTGGATAATGCAGATTTTAAAAGTCCGAAAGCACAAAAATCCATAGGTGATACATAGGGAGATTTAGTAGGGATATCAGTGAAGGGTATGGCCTTGATACCAGTTTTTTCTTCCATTTCTTTTAGGAAATTTATAGTGGATTTTGATGTGTGACTGCTAGCTTTGTCCTGATGGAGTCTCACAGATTGATGGCACTGTGGGTAAAGCGATGGTATTTCATTCAGAAAAATTGGCGATAAATGTTCCTGATAGTATTTGGAGTTAATCTTGACATTTTTTTCCACTCTCTTTATTTTTAACTTGCCATTATAAGAAAAACCAGCAACAATCCTGAATCCCTTAGAAAACTTTCTTTCGATTCTTTGAACCATGTACTTACATTTTTTTCTCCCCTTTTATGATAATAAATGGCTCTTTTTTTGTTGCAATCATTTAAATACACCCATGTATTTAAATCATTTAAATACACCACATTAACCATTCTCCATACCAAAATCTATTACACACCTGTTTCCCATAAAATCCATCTTAAACAACAAACTCAATTCAATCATGTCACTCATTTTGCCACAAGGTCTACTCTAGAAGAGGCACCGCAACATTTAACTTGAAGCGCCGCGTTTAAAATTGTGCCACATAGCAAGTTTCTTCTAATTTGTCAGGATTAATCACCTGGCAAAATGTGATAAATGCGTCACGCAATAATCACATGATTAACGCGTCATAAATTTGCAGCAATAACAACAAAACAACATTGGCGTCATTTGGCAACCGTATCATGTTCTTTATATTTACCAGGTAAAAAATACACCTGCATACAGAGTTGTCATTCCAATCTGTCCTCCAGACATGATGTTCTGTTTTATGAGTGTGTATTTTACAAAGCAAACCAAGGAACAATTACAAACTAGAAACTGAAAATTAGAGGAGGGAAAAAATTATGCATCGCTACGAAGTCGAGAATATTGTTAAGCTGCATGTTGTTGAATTGCGCTACAAACAGGATAAGAAACTTTGATAAGAATTAATAACGAAACCATTTCCTGATTAATACCCAGCCGTATATAATGTGAAAATAGCACCCTACTTTCCAAACATTTTTGGGCAAACAGTTCGAAACATTGAAGAAAATGTACTTATATTTATATTATATCACACGTGAAATAACCCGAGAAACACAAAAACCCATACTACAAAAAAATATTAACAAAATTTCGGTCAGTATTTCAAAGGCGTTACCATCTCCATATTGATAGTCTGTAACATTTTAATTTATATGATGCCATATATTTCATCATTGTTTTGAAAACTATGTTTTTGATTAGCAATAATGTCTTTAATGAAATGTTGAAATGCGATGTTTGATAACTACTGCATACCAGAAAATCGATTCCATTTGTTTTCATTCGGTAGAGGGAGGACTGTTTTGTTAATTCGCCAGCCTTGAGTTGTATCGGCTCAAAGTACATTCTTCGAAATTATATTGACATAAATATTTCAAGGATAAGAATATTTTGGGAAGCATGATGTTTGAAAACAGCTACGAGTAAGGTGGTTTCGAAAGTCTTTCATTCGTTCTTAAAATATTGTGTTTCATTAATATTTAGAGTAGAAAATTTGCGAACATTTTTGAATCCATTTTAAATTAACAGTTTATAATCTAACAAACTTTCTTCTTATTCGTTCAGGTTGACAGTGCTTTTCAAATCCAAACTGGATCCTAAGCTCCGGATTTATGTTGTCGTTGATAATGTATTACTTAATGAATGTCATTACCTTCTGCAAAAATCCTTTCAACTCTTCATTTCCACGTTAGATAACCTATCCAAGTTAGTTTACGTCATCTGATCTCATTTCCTCCTCAAAGGTCATTCATGTCTTGCTTTCACTAGACAGTTTTGGGATAGATTTGAGGTCTTCAGAAAGCTATTAAACTAGCAATTATAATAAATCATTGCTTTGTTTTATCTTGTAATTTAGCTCGAGCTTTGTAAAGCAAGAATTTGGATCGGAATATAAATTAGTAAAAAAGGTGACAACTTGTCAACTTTGTATGATATGACTGATGTGGTAAATATTTATTGGAGGCATTAAACAAATATTTGTTGTTTTCGCTACAACCCGAATTTTCCATTTATTTCTTTAATTGAGACTTTATGTATGAGCGGCTCAGTACGTAGGCATTGAACAACTGTGTTCCGCAAAATCAACCATCTGGTGTAATTCATTTATTCTGTATGATGCCTTACGTATGTCTGTCAAATACTGATATCCTTTATTTCCTTCAGGCACGATCACAAATTCAATGTGCGATTTAACGCGTGAAATCGTCGTTGCCTCGTTGCAGGTTTAAATTACCCATTTAGTCTACAAAATATTGTTTCAAATACCTTAACGTGGCGTGCTTTCATATTCATCAGAAATTAAATAATAGATTTAAATGCTTATAAAACTATGTTGTAAAAGTCTATAATAAAACAGCTGATCATAAAATAAAATTTATGTAATTATCCAAAAAAGGTAGAATAATGTATATTCCATGATTGAAAGCAAAATAGTTGCCTAATATAAATAATTCAAAACTACTGCCACTCTATCTCTATTTAAATCATAAGATACTTTTAGGAAACTTTCCTGCAAAACAGACTGTACAAATAAATGTTTAGGTGTATATATACATGAATAAAAATACAATTATTATTATTCAGAAACTAAAAAAAATCTCTAAAATGTTCATTAATTTTAATTTAAAAATCTTTAGCGGTAAGAATATGCTGTAGAGGAACATGAAAAGCAAAATGTTTAATTTGAAATAAAAAGCGAAAGACTTACTTTAAATACGCAAGGTCTAATGGTAACATTGCATATTCAATCATCATTACCCTTGAAGTACTTTATATATTTTAGTACTTTATAATTCCTCTAAAAGACAAAAAATGTTAACAAAATTAAAAAGGGAACAACTAATGCAATACTAACACAGTGTGCTGTCAGTTACAGTTACGATTTGTTTAAGAACGTTGTTGTGAGGAATCGGCTCTATTTGTGATGTTAAGAAAATGTCAGTCGCCAAACCGTACCATCCTTCCTATTAAAACAAACTCTTACAAAACTGTTCGCCAATAATAAATTCTAACACCACAATAATAAAACTAACCTATGCTTGGTCCGCCTTAACCAACTGATATAACACGACGATCAACTAGGTCTCAAATAAACTTCCGGAAAAGCTTAGTTATCTGACCAGCAAGGGACATAAAACATAACATCCTACCAACTTCTAACTGTAGGCAACGCCTATAATCTCGCCAGACTTCTAGAGTTATAGTAAGGAAGACGGTTAAGTTAACAAACCTAATAAGAAAACTATACGGGGAAAATGTTAAGTAAGAGCATTATGCCACAACCTGTTTATTTACTTGTGCATTTAAAGAGTATGCAACAACCTGTTTGAGTTAAAATGGAAGTAGCTTCACAATAAATCAATTTAGCGTAATGTAAGGATACTAATAACTATAAATTTTAAAAACTTGAATCAAAAAATAAAAGGTAAAAATCTATTACGGTTAAAGTTAGAAATGGGAAAACGCAACTGCGGTTGCTTCTTTTTCTTGGGAGAAATGCTAATTATTCTGAGCCTGCTGTAATACAGGGTCATCGAAAAAGGTGTCCGTGATTGCTACGTAAAATAAAGAACCATATAATAGAACTCATGGTGTTTATTTTTTCACTAAAAGTACAGAAAAGAATCAAGTTTTGACATTACCTAGTAGGTTCGATATGAGCACCCTTCGTCGCTCGGCACACATCTAGGCGATAGTCGATCCCCATTCAGGTACGCTCAATCAGCAGGAGCAGTGATTCTGTCCGATAAATGGCGTAGTCTCGGTTACTGAAAGAAATTCATTTTTTTAATCAAATATTTCAGTTAGGAAAACAAGCCAGCATTAATTATTGCTTTTAGTTCAGTAAATTATTTATAAAAGAATAATAATTCTAAAGAAGTGATATCTTGCATTTTGTAAATCTTTGAACTTATTGTTTTATTTTTAAATAAGAATACAAACAACCACAACTGACAAAATAAAAAAATTCGTTAAAGAATCTATATTCAGTCACAATGGATACCAACCTTGTGCTACAGTACACATGTGGGAGTACTTAAAGGAATCCAAAACTGTAACTAAGGGTTACCCTTAAAACTCTAGGTCTAACCAAAAGAAAAATTCGTTTCAATTTCAAAAAAACCCGAAAACGGTAATTGGTCAAAGTAGGGCATCTGATATACAATCTGATATTATAGGGCATCTGATATACAATCTGATATTATAGGGCATCTGATATGTAGTTAGCCTGATATTGCTTCCTTTCTAATAGTGTAAGAGCAATTGAATATCTCTCTATGTTAATTTTCATTCGGTTTAGCTACGTACACTATTCGCTGACGTCTGAGTATGATGCACTTTCTCTAAAATGTCTTCAATCAGCTTAGCACCCCGGGGAAAATATATCATTTTAATACATTACTCAAGAATACTTTTCTATGTTGACACATGTATCCGTCTCTGCACAATATTAAGATAGACACACTCTTTTCGGCAATTTCTCAAAATACAGAGGTCACAAACATGGATCTAAATAAACTACCATCACATTTGTTTTATAGATTTCTCTAGTTCCCCTGTTCAAAAGCCGTCCCATTTGAGTGCAAAATTTCATTATGTAGTATGAGGCCCACTCTTTGTCAATTCGAGCAACCAGTAAATAAATCCATGGCATATGATGCTTGTTCTTCCATTATTAATTGATTATTTGCCTGTTGTTCTTTTTTCTCTTCTTTCATTTTGTGTGCTTATTAAAAATGCGCTTCAACTCAGTCTGGGAATTCTTCCATGTTACAATTTCATTTGATTTCGAAGTGAAAACAAAAAGTCTCTCATTCAATACCAAGGTGAAATAAGCATGCTTGAAAGTGTGGGGCTCAGTCAATTTTCTTTTTTTTTTCTGAGTGGGTTCGTCGTCTTCATAAATTTGAAAACATCGAATGCTCGTTATAATTTTTTCCTGCCGACGTGTTTCAAATATATTTTCTTTTTCAAAGAGTTTCTTCCAATAATATAAAATAAGAGAGCATTGTAGAGAATCTGATACTAAATTTCACTATCATTAAAAGAGCTATTTCTGAATGAAAATTATCTATCTTTCGGATTGTTGCGAATACTATGCAAATGCATGTATTTTATATGAAAATTATGCTGCATCAAAAGATAACCGCATTTGGTGTGCTAATTCATAATCATCTTGTACCATTTCCTTGCTTGAACCCATGTTATTATTTGGGTTTTTTTTTTATTCGTCACCCTAGACTTTCGTAACGAACCACTTCCAGCTAGCTGCCTTTGTTCCCTCGAATCCTGCATGAGAAACGGGCTGAACCCTTTGAAAGTTATGACCATGGGGATAGCCCGGCCCATTCTTACCTTTCAGGTTACTCTGCACCACCCTCTTCACTTATCTTACGCTTACATTTCATCAAATATATCCAAACTCAAGGACTGTACTTGCATCAGACATCTATAATTCAGGGCTAAAATGTTCACATGCATTACTCGCCACTTAGACGCAAAAATGAGATGTCCAAAGTGGTGCGTACAATTTGAATGGATTATACAAATGACGTACCCTTTTATAGGTTAATATTTATTCTAAACATCCAACAAAACCTAATGAAGCTTTTGATCCAGAAAACATTTGACAAATTTCATTTTTTATTTTAAGAAAAGAAAAGATAGCTAATAAAGGAAAACTAGCTAATAAATTATTACAATGAATGGTCTGAAAACTTTGGTGGCTTGTTTTCTTTCTTAATTTAAAGTAAATAAAAACCGTTGCTTTCGAAAACTATTTATCGCAAAACATAACACTGTTCATTGGAATTTGACAGTTCGTTAAGAGAATTAGTAACAAACGTTGCGTCCGAAAAAAATTGCATGAGCTGTGAAGCAGTTAAACTATGCTCATAACATATCATTTTTGATTTCTGTAGATAAATGATATTGTATTAGTAACGAAACTAAGTAAACGATTAATCAAATAAGTTGGCTTGTCGGTTTTAAAAGTGCTTGATTTCGTTATACGATGGCTAAATAGACTCGATCCTCAATAAGATGAAACTGAAAATGAGCAAATTCGAAATACATTACCTCTTGATTTTTCTATCAGGTATGAGAAAACTAATAACCTTAAACACCTGTGCTGTATTTAATAATTTCAGTATGAGAATCCTTTGAAATATTGTACAAAGTGTAACAGTGTGCGATTTGAATCTGTTACAGTGGTCCTCTTGCATCTGAACTACAATTGATGGGGTAAATTGAAATAAACGGATTTTCAATTGAGCTTATTTTTATATAAAAAGGGTTGTTTTTGCATTAAATGACATCGAAAAATTCTTGATAGAGGAAAGGTTTTTGACAGATTGTCTTAGTAAGGTGAAATCAAACAAATGTCAGATGTTTCTTTGATATAAGAATCGGTTAAAAATTTTCTTGCATTCAAACTTTGGTTGCACGTGTATGGAACAAAAAATGTTTACTGCTCTTGATAAACACTCTTGAAATTTAAAAAAAAAAATTTGTAAACTGAATAATAAATGCTACTAAAAAATCTGTGAGATTACAACGTGCAATAGTCTAACAGCACAGCAATCATGTTGATGATTGAGAACTATTCCCCCGACTTTCTACCTTCCAATTTACTTGATGAAATTTCATGACTGCAAGATATTGATTTTTAGAGTATATTGATTAATTCTCGTGGTAGGTGGTTCAGTGCGTGACATGTACCGTAAGTTATAATGCTATTTTCAATAATTTAACCTTAAGTACGTATACATTAACGAAAATGTTATCTCTTTCTCAACTGTTTTAAAACAAATATTATTTGTCCACGTAGCATTTTGAGTTCATTTACGATATTTTTAATTCAATATCCTGAATAGATTAATCTGATAAATATTTAATTTAAGCCATGAATGAGGAATTACCGGGTGTTTCAAAACTCGCGCACATCCACATGGTAATCCTTGTTGCTTAAAATCCTTGTTGGTTGCAGCAAGACGGCGCAACGTGTCACACATCACGGGACAGTACGGAAGTTTTAACTGAATTTTTCGATGATCTTGTCATTTCCAAAGGACTTTGGCCACCACGTTCACCGGACTTGTCAATTCCGGATTTTTTCCTTTGGGGATATCTGAAAATAGTCGCCTACAGCAATAATCCCCATACGCTTGATGAACTTCAGAGTAACATCCTTCATGCAATATCGGACATTACTTCTCGCACACTTCGTAAAGTGTCGACTAATCTGGTAAAAAGAGTTCGATTGTGTGTCCAGAAAAACGGACATCATTTTGAACATTTACTGTGATTTGACCATGCCTGACACCTGACAATAAAGATAATCGTTCAACCGTTGTTTGTCCTTTATTCTGTTTGTTAACATAATTCATCTGTCTTTAAAACTCAACCACAAAGTTTGATGTGCGCGAGTTTTGAAACACCCGGTATTAGTACTTTATATCGGAAATGACATAAGGCCTGCAATCTATTCGTGATATATTTTGAAGACCATTGATACGGCTGAGAAGAATTACTCATGCCTTAGAGATGGTGAGCAAATAATCATGGTCTTTCTGTTCGTGATTATTCAATCAAAAGATAAAGCTATGAGGTGTCCAGAATAATGGTAATAGTTCCTCACTCCATGGAAGTCTTGAAAAAGATTTGCGACTCGTACCTGATTTGAAACGATCACTGCAAAATTCAGAATTCGCAAGATATGACTATTTTGTTCTCTTTCTGCTGAAAATAAGAAAGTTTTTTATTATCGTTTTAACCGTGCTGTCTAGTTTCTTACGAGATTTTTGTATCTTATCTTTGTTATGAAATCAGCCTCCGGAAGGAAACATCTTGATATAATAAAAAAATATCAAGAAACAGGTCGATTGGCTTAAGGTAAAATCTGTTTCAATTCAAATATTCCCTTCAATAAATTTGTCATTTACGAAAGAAGCTAATGCACTGAAGCAAAAATATATTGAAATTAGATGAAATTTGTTAAAGGGGTCCTAAAACTGACGAGCCTTACATAGTATTATGGTTTAGTTTGGAGCACTGTGGTCCATTTTTTGGGGGTACACGGGGGATAATTAGACCGAGACCGACTGCTTTAAGCTGATTTCGAACGGCTACAAACATCCATGCCAAGAGTGGGACTCGAACCCATGAACTTCGGTACCAAATGCCAGCACTCGAGCAATTCGACCATCGTCCGCCCAACAGACTATTCTGAAACCATACTTAATCATTCTTCACAAAACTACAATTTTATACCATTCTCAAGAATATCTTGAGTAGTTCATGAAATGTTTTCTTTTAAAGTGAAATCTTTTAGAACTCGTTGAAATACTCCTTAGAAACATTATGTAATAACGTTTTAACTACATGAAACACATACCAATTTGATGCCGGCACACACACACTACACAAATAAATAAGTAAGTAAGTAAGTAAGTAAGTAAGTAAGTAAGTAAGTAAATATATATATATATATATATATATATATATATATATATATATATATATATATATATATATATATATTATGAGTGTAAAAAGAGCAAGACATGCAAGCGAGACTAAAGAGAAGAACAAAAATTAATAAAACTATTTGACTACTGTATATATACATAAGATATAGATCAATTGATAGAGGGATATGTCTGTTTCATAAATGGAAAAAGTAAATAATTATTTACTTTTCTATCAAAGAAATATGCTGAAAAATTCTTATACTGCACTCATTCAACCATATTTTTTTAATGTAATATTGACGCATATACTCCTATTTTAAAATTGTAAAATATTTATAGTTAGGGTTTGTAGAATTATTATTTTTTCACTTGATTTTCAGCGAAATTGTTTTATTCTATGAAATTCTTTAATTCTAAAATCCGTAAACTAAAAATATTTCTTTGGATTCAAATGTATATGTATTCCAGTAGAAATTTTCTCATTTAATGACTAATTAATGTTAGATAAATGACAAATATTTTCATTATTGCTTGATAAGTGACAAATATTTTTTTATATTGAGTAGAAATAAGAGGATTAAATCAACATATCAGCACTACAGAATGCATTACAGATTCTTTGGTAGCATTACAGAATAATATAATAATATTATTTTCCCGAAAAGTTTAACATTCTTGCATTATTTTTACTAATATATTGAGAAATTCGTAAGTGCATTCTTTGTGTGTGAAGTCACACATATGAATTAAATTATAAAAAGAACGAATAAATAGAATTGCTGTTAGAAATTCGTGGAAAATCATTCTCTTAATATGAAAAAAACTATGGCAGCTATGAAATTATTTTAATTTGCACAGTGAAACTAGAGGGCAAACCGCCTTGTTTTCATTCTAATGGGAAGGTGACCGCAGAATCACAAGTCCTTACCAGTAACCATTGCAAGAATGAGATGTTTTCCAAGATGGACATCGTGGTATCTGTCACGTACGATATCAACTTCTGCCCTTCAAACACCTTGCAGGATTCTCAGCCACAAGTGAAAGCAATCTAAATATGCATAGATACGATTTTTCAATGTTTACCTCACAAAAATCCTCTAACTACCTGCAATAGACTCCTGACCTGTCTTGCTTCTAGAAATTATGTACCCGTCATCGAGTAAATTTTACCAGAAATTATAGAAATCACTCATCACACAAACAAATCGAATTACTCTTGTTTTATGTCATCGAGGTAATTTTTTCAGAATATTTATAAAAACATACTGAGACACTTCATCACTTTCAGCCTCAATTTAAAAGTGAAAATCAGATGTCTAGTTCCCGAAGAGTGATAGGCATTTTAACAGCTAAGAACATTGAGCAAGCCAGACGCTCGAACTGTAAAAAGGACTAGGTCAAGGTGATTTACCTGGCACTTGAAAAAGAGATTCATGGGCTTTGAGAGGAAAAGAATAAAGCTCATTGTTCTCGTCTGAAAAAATGTTTCCAGTCCAGTGGAGACAATTCTCCATTACAAGCAGTTAGTTATTCTGCATCAGACTTCGGCTAATAAAAACTTTCTCTGCTGAAAAGTAAATTGTTCTTCAAATTGGTAATGCTAGAGAAGATAACTAGAACAAGAGAATTTAAATTCATTTTTGTTTATATTATCTGCCTGATTTTGATCTCTTTGTGAGTTAAACTTACATTAATTGATTCCGCGCGTTACGGGTACGAAAATTAACGGAACAAGGTAAAAAAGAGAAACATTTTTCAGCGTAGTTTTAACTTCGTTGAGCGGAGCAGGCTCGAATAAAAACGGGTTACATAGTTATTCAACAGGAAGTGAAAATTTGCTTTTTGTTTCCTTTCAATCAACTTTTATTTGCTGTTGAAGATGTATAAAGTATCATTGTACTGGTAATAACAAGCTGATTTTCTATCAACAGTTTTGAATGGGATTTTGTATTGAAATTCATAGAGCGCTGCTCTTTGAAGGTTTTCGTATCAATAGTAAAATATCTTCTTTCTTAGAAACCGTAATATGTGTAAGATTTTTTTTGTTACAAACGAGTTATAGTTTATGAAATTTCAAAACACTTCCGCAGGAAAGAAGGCTTCAAATGAAAAGCTTTCTGTGTTACGGGGTAAAATGATGATACATTTTATTTTGGGTGCTTTTCATATACTAGTTACATTTTCCTGTTCTACTGCTTTCTTTTCCTTGCAATACATCTGGTCGAAAAATGAAGTTGGTGTAAATTCTGTACCCCGTGAAATAATTTTAAAAGGAATTCATAGGTGATTTCAGGGTACAAACAGTTTTGTTTCACTTTCATCATTTTTAGCTAGAGCGCATGAACCGATGATGAGGGTAATGAATTCCATATAATTTTTTTCATCTACTACAGTTTTTAAGACATTTTACCACATTTCCTTCTAGTCCTATTTCTTATTTCATCAATGTTTATTCTTTTGGGTATATATAACGGAAAATACCAAGGAAAGTCGCGAAAAACGTTGAAATAAAAATATGTAATTTCCAGCAACACATTTAGAAGCAATGATAAAAATATGAAAAATTACTATTTCTCATCGTGGTCCACACAACTACATTACATATCCACTAGCATTCCGAGGAGTAACATTTTCAAGGTAGGTTTTAGATTGTCCCCTTTTCCAACCTTCCATAGCTCGAAATACATGATTATTAAACTTAAATTTCTTACCATATTAAAAGGCTTTAAATGAACCTTACAAAAGGTGATTCGAGTGAGACAGATCATGAATATATTGTAGAAGAGGTAAAGAAGTTTCACATTTCTATAATCTTAAGCTATTAGCATTATTGCTGCAGTTGGAAGAGAGTTGTGTTAGAGAAAACATACTGAAATTTTTTTCATCTATTTTTAATGTACGTTTTTTCATCTATTTTTATTTGGTTATCTTATAAGATGCTCCATTACTTTTTACTCAGTTTTTAAGAACAAAATTACACTTCATATTAATCTTCACCCTAAAGACTATTAAAGGACCTTTTCTTAATATTTTTGTGAAACTTTCAGTTAAACCTCGAAGTAAAGTAAAAAGGAAATACGACATGGTGGCTAAATGATTATGTTAGCGTTTTTAAATTTACTACAACAAATTGTGCCGCATGGTCAAAGTGTGTTTAAAATACAGTGATCAAAAAGTAATGAAAAGAGTAAAAATTAAATAATTCGAAAAGCATAGAGAGTAGCATTATGCGGTTTTCACAGAACTGCACAGAAAGACATGGGATTTTTTTTTTCAAAAACGAAAAATTTCATTGCCAGAATAGTAATATTTGTCACCAATATGTGGCTCCTCAACTGTGTCAGGAATTTGTACAGCGGCGCAGCGCACTTCGCAACACAGCTAGGATTACACATGTTCAATGTAACAGCCGTCATTCATGAGAAGGGCCGTCAAACGTGGCACGACACTCTGCACAGCACCGAAGAGGGTTTCAGCTGTAATTCCTTTCACATGATGGCGAATAGCTTCTTTTACCACGGCCAGGGACGTCGTCCGACCTTGTAACTTCAAGTAGAGCCATAACTAAAAGTCCCAAGTAGTAAGGTCTGGAGACCTTGATGTCCATTCGCGCGGGAAAGAGTGATTGGGGACACGGTAATCGCCAAATATAAATCGCAGCAGGTGATGGACAGGACCTGGGATGACACGGCACAGTGTTTCTATGAATTGTCTTCAAGCTTGCCGAACACTTCCTTGGCTAGCTATGTCGCCTGATCTCTCTCCCATAGAGCACATTTGGGACGTGATGGAAAGGCGATTGCAACTATCCCGGAATGTTGCCGATTTAGCGCGACAGTTGGAGACAATTTGGCAAGAAATCTCGCAAGACACCACAGGGCCAGATTTAGAAACTTCTTGACTATAGGCACAACTCGGGATGGGGGCCCCCTAACACTGATGTGGGCATAAAATTTCCAAAATTAACAACAACAAAAAAATAATAATCATGAGTCATTGTGGAAGTACCATTTTACCAAGAATTGGCTATTTGAAGCGTAGATGCCTATAACATTATCAAATAACAAAAAAGCAATACAACATATTAACTTCATCATTAAAACACCAATAAAATGCAACCAGAAAAACTTATTAATCCCTTATATACACTATAAAATACATATGATGAACTATACATATAACTATACATATGATGAACCAATCAATCAAATTTGAAAGGATATATAAAAAAATTGCTATAAAAAAGTTTTAAAAAATTTGAATTGGGAATTTTTTTATTTTTTCCTTTTAAAATTTAAATTTTGGGGGCGGGCCCTAGGCCCGGGCCTAATGGAAAATCAGGGCCTGAGACACCATTCGGGAACTTAATCAGTCTATGCAACGCCGGTTGACAGCTTGCATCCAGGCCAGAGGTGGACCAAGGCCGTGTTGACTTTCTCACTTTGTAACAATCAAACTGTGGAATAAATCATTCAATTGTTATGAAATGTTAATCTTTAATGTTCTTCACATCCACCAATATTTGTCGCAATCGGACAACTCTTTATTTGGTGCGTCGATTTTCTTTTCTATAGAGTGCATATATATTGAAGAGTTTATTTATCTGACATTTGATTTGAAATAGTATCAATAATACATATTTGGAAGTAAAGGGGAAGTAAATGTTTTACATTTGTTTTGTCGAGAAGGAAAATTCTTCTTTCCTGTTCAACAAGAAAAATGCTGAATTATTTTATAATATAGAAAATGTAATTTTATTCAATGGGTTATTCACGACAAAATTTACAAGCTATTAGAATAATTAAATTATATTTTAAGCCTAGAAAGATATTTTATGCGTCTCTTTTTCACCATGAAATAATAAATGTCAAAACAAAGAAAATTCAATTTTCAATAAATCAGAGTTATTTATTAACTTTAAATATTCATGAATTTGCGTCCAAACTTGTTTTTTTCTTAGTGAAATCAACCGAAAAAATTTGATTTATTCTATTATTGTATTGGACGGAATTATCAGTCTAGTTTCAAACAGACAAGGTTAAATTCGGTTTAAATGAAGAAATGATACCTTGATCACTCAATTTTGCTTTCATGTTGTAATCCTTGTTAAGCTGCTTAAAGGCCGTTGATGCCATTTACGGGCAAAAGTTTCCTTTTACATAGCTCTATTGTCTTTTGGGTCAGTATAAACTTACAGTTCAAGTTCAGTATACGTATTAAGTGCTTCATTCAGTTAACTGGACAGAACTGCATGATTTTAAAGCGTTTCGGAAATTTTTAGGATCGGGGAATGTCAATTCAAAACAAAATGACTCTTCTAAAATGTACGCTGAAAAACTTGCGTATTTAAGATATTGCACATAACACCGTGAGCTCTTCATTAAATATTTGAGAATTTTTAGCATAGCTTTCTTCGTTTGTAACTGTGAACTTTCTTATAAATTTGGAACATTGCTCTACACTGTAACTGTCACTCAAAAACTAGCAAGACTGCTTGCAAGACTGCTAGCAAGACATTTTATGCTTTATTATTGTTTTTGAATGTTAATTACTCTCCCCTCTGTATTCATTAAAGCATCCCTAAAATGTGGCTTAAGAAGAGTGAAACCCATATGAATTAATCAGAGTCTCTCTTATATTTAAAGTAAAATTGTTCAGTGTCCAAATAAACTTTAAAGTAGTATTTCTTAATTTTTTTTAAACTATGGGTCATACGCTAACTTTTTATCAAGATGAAATCTTAAAGAGTAGTTTATATCGTTAATTTGATTTTAATAATATATCGCTGAAATTTTTTTTAGTTAAAAGCAATTTTATTTTAAATTGGGAAATTTATTAAATTAGGATTTTTTTCAAATAAATATTTCATGTTTTTCAAAGTCCAGTTTTACGTCGCATAAGTAATTATCGATATAGATATAGTTGCAATGACTAGAGTAATTTGCAGGTGAGTCCAAATTATTGTTCTAAACATTAATCCTTTAGCATTTCTCTCTTATTTTAACACCCCAAGGCTGCAAGCTATAATGAGCATTTGTATCTATTAAGTATTTGGCTTAAAATTATTTTTTGAGTAATTAGACTACAGTTTTGGTATTCATATTCTTATTCACATAAACTCTCAAAGTGAGAAGCACTTTTATTATTTTTTAAATTGAACTTGCATTATTGTTTTATTTCAAATAAATTTTTCTAATTTCTGCTGTTTTTACAGTCTAAAAATGGCGGGGACAGGTGATTATGGAGATATATGTATAACGTATGAAGATATTAATCAAGCAACGTACGAAGCAAGAGCCAAAATAGGTATGAGACGTTTGTTATATTCTCTAACGTTAAAATAATAACTAACTTGCATATTTTCATTCGTGAAACAAACCTCTGGCTAAAGGAAGTCATTTTAGTAGAGTGGAACGTTTTGATACGTCACGCAACACAGGGCAAAATTTTTTTGTAGTTTTGATTGGAAGTCATTATTTTTTCTTTCGTGTACTCAAAATGAAGGCATAATACAAATCAACAGTATTTTTTTGTCTTATAGGCATGCTTATCTTTCTCAATAGTATATAAAGGGGATACTTACGCTGAATATTCTTATTTTGTATGTTATAAGTAGATTTAGTTATTTATTTCCTACTTTTTAAGGAAATCATCGTCTTGCTGCACAGTCTATTTCAAAATTAGTGTTAGTCAAGAATTATCTAGTTATTGATTTTTCTCAACTAAATCGTCCAGCAGTTTTTGATAGACAGTGTATTCTTGCAATCTAAAGTGCATGATTTAATTCCACTCAATTTTGCATAGATGTTGTCAAAAGCATATCTTAGTATTCTTTTAGGTATGACCTGTTATCTCCTTCATATATAATAAGTTCTGCGTCAATTCCCAGATCTACTCTTCCTAAGAGATAGACCAGGGGTTTCCAACTTAGAAGTGTCCAATCGAAAACACCTGTCTAGTGGCGGGCCGCAATTTAATCAGGACCATACCCAGGTGTTTTTTTCTTGAGGGAGGGGGATTTGGAGGATTTGTGTATAGTATATACTATAAATTTTTAAAAAATTCGATGATGAACCTCCAACAACGACCTTGATTATAACTGGCCAACTTTCGTTAAATTACACAGACACACACAAAAAAAGTCAAGTAAGAAGTGGGTATTTAAATAAGAAGTGGATCAAATAAGAAGTGGGAGGGGGGGTATGAAATAGAACATGAGTGGACACCCTACATTTCATGAAATTCGAGGGAAATCAATTCTTTTGTAAATGAACAGAATTTGAAAACAAAGATTTTTACAAAAACATTTTTCGTTAACTAAGAATATGTAAATTGATGCTGTAAATTATTTTCCTAGAAGTCTTCGCGGGCCGCAAAAAAGGCACCTCGGGCCGCCAGTTGGAAACCCCTGAGATAGACTGTGTTTTCCATAAGTGGTCTATATTAGTTGTGCATAGTAAGTCCTATCGTTTGGAGTACACGAAAATTACCGCTAATTCGTAACAAAAGAGAAGTTATTTGTTAGAGAACGGAAATTGCAGTACTATTTTAAATCGCACTTTGTACTGCTGCATATTAATGATTGGAAAAAAATCGTAAAACTGAAAAATAATAATGAACAATAATAATAGACAATGATATATATGTATGTAAGGCACGGGAGTGGAGTAAAACATCCACAACATAAACTAACTAACAACCATCGTAAATAACAAATAACAATTAAGGTTTATTTACAAAGAATTGAAAAAACACGTAGTCCGTCTACGGCGGAATCCAAAGTGGAAGTCTTAATGTTCTCCCCAAACAGAGTAGAGGGGTCGTGATAATGTTCGTGCTAGCGGCGCCCTCTTGCGCCAGACATTATATGCGTTTACAAATAACATTTTATGAAGTTTACAGTTCATAGTTAAAAGTTCAGTTCTGCTTTCTATAGATCGGCCATCCTAGCTGTCATGCGGCCTCGGATGACACTAAGCAATAGGCACTGACAGTCTCTGAAAAAGAAATAAAATGGAACACACTAACAATATACGGGACCGTGCAGGGGATGATCTGGTGCTGGCATCGGGTATACAGGACCATGCACGGGATGCTCTTGTTCTGACATCGGGTACACGGGACCATGCAGGGGATGCTTTGGTGCGCACATCGGATGGCGGGATACCTTGTCAGTCGTCTGAATCGGGATAGTAGGGATGCCCTGGCTTCGTGTAGTCGGCAGCAGAAGACGTGATGTTAGGACATTCATGTTGTTCGAATTTTATGACGCCGTACCGGTCGTGGAGCTTGACATCGGTCACTTTGTAGGGACCTGGGAATTTCGGTCTTAATTTCATTCTTGTTCCGTACTGCGTACGTTTAATTGCACATGATTTTCTTATCTTATACTTGCAGGATTTTTTTCTCTTCTTTAAGGATTTCTGGTTTTCGTCTTGAATCTTAAGGATATTCTTTATTTCTTCTTCCTTCATTTTTTCTCTCTCTTTCATCGTAGCATTAAAATACTTATGAAATGCACCATTAGTGGCAAAATCTTCGTCTTTCCCTTTTTCTGTTAGGGTTTTGGCCATTTGGATGTCTTCATTTCGTTCTTCGGCAATTTTAATGTTGGCGGTTACGTCGTCTTCTGTATTTGCAATAATTAGCACAGTGTTGCGATTTAGCGCATCATCATGTTTCATCTGTGCTCCTGATCGATGGATAACTTCGTAGTCAAATTCTCTCAGGAATGATGACCATCTTGAAATTTTCGGTGAAAGGTCTTTCTTGCCCATTGTCATCTGGAAAGCGGCACAGTCCGTTACAATTGTAAATTTGGAACCAAGCAAGTAATTCCTAAATTTCTTTAATGCTTCAATGACTGCGAGAACTTCTAATTGGTACGAGCAATACTTCTCTTCAGCATGCGACGTCTTCGTGCTCATGTAATGGATGGGGTAATATTTTCCATTTTCATCTTCTTGCAATAACACAGCTCCGTATCCATGTTTGCTATCGTCAGTATACACTTCCAGTTTTCTTCCTTGCGTAAATATTCTTAAAACGGGTTCAATAGCAAGATATTGTTTTAATCGCAAAAATGCTTCTTGTTGGTTTGAACCAAAAATAAACTTCCCAGGTTTTCTAAGCAAGTCGCTCAACGGTTATGCGATAGTAGAATAACCAGGGATAAATTTTCGAAAATATCCCGTGAGGCCTAGAAAGCTTTGGACCTGCTTAATTGTCGTTGGCTGAGGAAATTTCTGCACTGCAGCTGTTTTTGACGGAGATGGTTTAACAGTTCCGTTTTCGATGACATGACCTAAGAATTCTACTTTTTGTATTAAAAACTGGCATTTCTTCAATTTAATTTCTAATCCGTATCGAGAGGCTACTTCTAAAACTTGACGTAATCGTTGAATACCTTCTTCTTCATCTACTGACGGAATAATTATATCATCCATATACAATACAACTATACCTTCATTAATGAGATTTCGGAATACGTGAAAGATATATCTTTGAAAAACACTGGGGCTGTTAGAGAGACCAATAGGAGTTTCCAAAAATTCATATTGTCCATCAGGAGTTATAAAACTAGTAAATTTGCGACTATTTTCTTCTACGTCGACATGAAAAAAGCCATTTCGGAGATCAATCGTTGTGAATATTTTTACCCCCTGTAATTTATCCAGAACGTCTTCAATTAACGGTAAGGGGAAACGATCCTTTATTGTTTTCTTATTCAACGCTCGGTAATCAACACATAGTCGCGTAGATCCGTCTTTTTTCTTAACCAGAACAATCGGGCTTGCATAATCAGAGCAACTAGGTTTAATTATACCGGCTTCTAACCATTCTTTAATTTGTTGATCAACAAATAATTTTTCGGGGATTGCTAAACGTCGAGGTCTTTGATACACGGGAATATGGTCGGTTAAAATTATCTTCATAGAAATATCTTCGGTTTCGGTTTTGTTTGGCATATATGTAGATACAAGTTTTAAAATAGTGTCTCTTCGTTGCGTATCTTTAATGTGGTTTAAATCTATTTCGTTAGAAACAAAGTTCGGTAAACTTTCCATCAACAATAAAAATTTGTTCGTGTTGGAGGGCTTCTGAATGATTAAAGAATCTTTCTTCAAAATAACGTCAGTGAAATCTAACAGAGGGGTGCCAATAATAAGGTCAAAAGTTATCGCTTCGTTCGGGACTACGTGAAACAGCAATTCGAAGGAGTGACCGTTGATTTCCACGCTACGCATAAAAGAACCCTTGGTAAACACATTCTTAGAGCCTAGTCCTACTAGATTTATGGCGGGGAGAGAAACAGCTGGTAGACATAGCTTTTCATAGCAAGCGGATCGTATTACATGCAAACTGGAACCACTGTCAAAAATACCCGTCAGCTCATTATCGTTCAACTTGACTCTTATCTGTACTAGAGAATTTTTTGCTGCGGGAACACTGTTACTGATATTCACGGCTTAACTCAGAGTTTTGTTACTTTTCACCGGACAGTTAGCAGAAACGTGGTCATTCGTAAACTGGTTACAGTTGAAACATTTTCTTCCGCGATCTTTAAATGGGCAAACACTATGATTTTTATCACCGCATTTTTTACAGCGCTGAAAGCGGGCAGATACGTCTGAAAGAGGGGTGAAATGTTTTTTCTTTTTTGTCGTTTCTGGTTCAGTAGGAATCACAGTATGATTTCGTATTTTTTCGTAAATACCTAATTTTCCCTTAAACTCTTTTAAATCTTTCGCACCGTAAAGAATTACTTTGTTAGACGGTTTATCGGGAATACCATCTATTACATATTGGATTAGGGATTCTGTTTCGATGTTACCTCTGCTTACTAGTTCTTTCATGACCAGAAAATATTCTTGCAGAGATTCTTCGTTGTTTATACGACGTTTCGTCAACATTTTATGGAGTTAGCTGCTTGTGCACTTCGAGGCAAATTCTTGTTCAAGAGCTAATTTAAGCCTAGCCCACGAAGTTAAGCCAGATTCACCTTGAGTAAAAAGTTTCGCTAATCCAGTTAATGATCTTTTCGTGAATATTAATTTTTGAAGATCATTCCATCTGTAAATACCCACCGTTTCTTCAAAATCAGTTATCCACTTTTCGATGGAATAATTATCTTTCCCGTCAAACTTTCTCAAACTGTCTTCGATATCATGATAGGAAATAGTAAATTTAGAAAGTTTATCTACTGTTGGTTCTAAACGGGTTAATTCACTAACTTCGCTACGAATTTCTTCATTCACGTGTTCGTCGTCAGAATCATCGCTATCGGATTCAAAATTATCATTTTTAAGCATTTTACTATCTAATAATAGGCTATCGAGAACTCGAGTAGCGAGAACAGTTTCATTTCCTTCACAATCAATACATAAAATATTGCAAATTGTAATTAAATTCGCAAGCCTAAAGTGTTTCACAGCAAAAGTTAATTTCTTTTCATAATGTTCGTCCTTTTTCTGGTAGTCAAAGCCAGAAAATTCTCGTAACCATTTCCAGTTTAATCGGTCACCTTCAGTTTCATAAACAAAATTATGCAAACATCTTATAGATTTAACAGAAACAGACTTAAAGTTTGCTTTGATTCGAGGAATATCAGCTAATTTCATTTTTTCCATTTAGAATCGTTAATCGTAGCAAAAATCGTAATTATTCGTAAACATAAAATAATGCTCGTAAATCGTATAAATAGAATTATCGTAATTAGCCGTAATTCGAAGAAAAAAAACAGTTACTATCGTAATTCATAAAAATAGAACGATCTTACTTCAGTTCGGAGTCCGTTGCGTCGTAATGCCTCGCTGGGGATTCACGTCGTGTGTTCGTTGATTACTTTTCAATTCATATCTTTATCCCGTTCTCTGACACCAAGTTGTAAGTCGCGGGGTTGGAGTAAAACATCCACAACATAAACTAACTAACAACCATCGTAAATAACAAATAACAATTAAGGTTTATTTACAAAGAATTGAAAAAACACTTAGTCCGTCTACGGCGGAATCCAAAGCTGGAGTCTTAATGTTCTCCCCAAACAGAGTAGAGGGGTCGTGATAATGTTCGTGCTAGCGGCGCCCTCTTGCGCCAGACATTATATGCGTTTACAAATAACATTTTATGAAGTTTACAGTTCAGAGTTAAAAGTTCAGCCCTGCTTTATATATATATATATATATATATATATATATATATATATATATATATATATATTAGGGTGGGTCGAAAAAAATAAATTTTTTTTTCGGAACGCTTTAGTGCGGAAAAGTTGCCTATTGTAATGAGAAGAAAACGGCAAAAAAAATTAAAATCGGTTAACATCTTCCATTCGCGCATCGCACTTAAAGTTTATGAAAAATTGCAAAAATCACGATATTTTTGAAATTTTTTTCTGTTAGTTAAAACTTTTAAAATAAACATACTTTAGTTTTTATGCTTGTTTTATGGTTTAAATAACCTAAATAAATTAAATTCTGATCAATAATCTAATTTTTTTCCGTTCGCGCAACGTCTTAGAAAAAACATAAATTTATCAATATTTCACAATTTCTACTGTGCTACTCTTCGTTCTTAGAAAAAACATAAATTTATCAATATTTCGCAATTTCTACTGTGCTACTCTTCGTTCGCTTTGCTAGAACAAAACACAGATTCTTCCTGTGTGGTTCATAAGTGTAAAATAAGAAGAGACAAGAGTCGTGATAGGGTGGATTTGAAAAGTCAATTCACACCTCCTGAGGAAAGTTGGGGTCTTTTCTTTGACGGACGAAAAGATGATACTTTGTTCGTCGAAAAATTGAATGCCAAGCAATTTCGCAGGAATATGAAAGATGAACACTATTGTCTTATCCAGGAACCTGGATGAACTTAAATTGGACAGGTATCTCCTTCCTCGAGTTTATCAAATGATATAACTCAACGCATTACTTATCGTCTGTCTGAACTATCAATATCACTAGAAAAACTAGAAGTAGTAGGGTGTGATGGCACTATAACTAGCACTGGATGGAAGAACGGTGTCATCCACCGACTAGAAAATCATGTAGGAAGCCCGCTACAGTGAAAGCATATGCCTCCTGCATTTTAATGAGCTTTCTTTTCGCCACAGTTTCCAATATATTGACGGTCAAACCGCAGGACCAAATTCTTTTAGAGGGCCAACCGGGCAGCAGCTCATTTGCTGTGAAAAACTCCCTGTGGTTGATTATGAACCCATAGACAGTTAGATTCTTGATATAGGTAGAGATTTGTCGATTAAAGACCGACAGTTGGACATTTCAAATGCAATCACCTTGGGAAATTGTCCAGAAGACTTGGCTAATAGGGACCCTGGTCTTTTGCCCCATTCCAGATGGCTAACTGTGGCCAGCCGAGTCCTTAGGTTGTATATAAGTTCATCAGATCCATCCGGAAACTTAAAAGAAATAGTTGGCTTCATCTTGAAATCATATATGCCATAAAAAAGAGCAAATATTTTACTGACGGATCAAAACATGTCTTTCAAGCAATCCAAACATCATGGTATATATTCGACGAATTACTTCAAGTTCTCGATCCTGTAATTCAACGAAATTTTTTGCGCACCCAGAGAATGTTCTGTTGGTAATGCTTGTTGATGAAAGAGAACATATTCGTGAGCTTGGCTACAGAAGGATCTTAAAGCAAGACAAACCGTCCCAAAGAAGAAGACTGTTAGAAATTTCGTACCACCAAAGATAAACTTTCAAGCTTCCGATTAGATTGAAATTATTAATTGAAATTCTTGTGTGGTGTATCCTCCCCCAATGCTGGGGAACCTAAGTGAAGATGATATTAAATCATCCATCAATTCTGACCCTACGCCCATCAGAGAAATACTAAAGTTTCCCCGTCACACCCGGGCTGTGGAGAGGTGCGTCAAAATTGTGAAAGAGGCCTCGAATAAAGTATGTGGACATGAAGCTAGAGATGGCTATATCCGAGCAACACTGAAGTCTAGATCGGTGATGCCTCATTTCTCAAAAAAATCAGACTTTCAATGTGTATAGATATAAAAAAGAAAAAGTAAAAAACAGGGTAAGCCAAAGAATCCTACTCTATGGAAAATCTCTGCAAATAGATATAAATATAATGTAAATACCACACCCAACAATTGGATGGTTGGTTGGGTAGGATGTGGGTGCAACTCGAAGTGCAACCACCTCCACGTGGTGAGTTCTGGGTCGTGTTGTTTTAGCAAATGGAGCGAAAAGTTGCACATTGAAAATTGCAAAAAATTGTCAAATTTCTGATTTTTCAAAGACGTTGTGCGAACGGAGAAAATTAGATTTATGATCAGAATTTAATTTATTTAGGTCATTTAAACCATAAAACAAGCATAAAAAATAAAGCGTGTTTATTTTAAAAGTTTTAACTAACAGAAAAAAATACAAAAATATCGTGATTTTTGCTATTTTTCATAAACTTCAAGTACGATGCGTGAATGGAAGATGTTAACCGATTTTAATTTTTTTATGCCGGTTGTCTTCTCATTACAGTAGGCAACTTTTCCGCACTAAAGCGTTCCGAAAAAAAAATATTTCTTTTTTTCGACCCACCCTAACATATATATATATATGTGTGTGTGTGTGTGTGTGTGTGTGTGTGTGTGTGTGTGTGTGTGAGTAATGATTTTGGTGTCGATGAACTTCAGAGTCTAAAATATAAAATGTCGTAGAGGCTTGGAGTAATGTCGTCGTCGAGAAGTTTAGGCAATGGGTGTGGTCGAACCGGAGCCAGACGAGCTGAGAAGTCAAACTAAAGCAATGTCCAGGCGAGAGATACAATCCTCTACATAACTAGTTACACAGTTTTTATTTCAGAAGCATTTTCGTGGCTGGCTGTACAGTTATTTCAGAAATTCACATTTGGACATATTTTAACAGGATACCACATTCAGAACAGTCCGGAGCCTGCCGGAGCAACACATAATGGCCAAAACCCTGCAGCGCAACTTGCTGCATGCTCCTAGGACCGAGATCAGACACAGAAAGGCCACGAAAGACCTAGATTCACGCCCGGAGTACGTGTGCATTGAACTCCTAATTGGTCAATTTAGGACACCTGACTTTAGCACGTCATATCGGATGATGATCTTGCCAGGCTTCTAGAACATGTCTCGTTATGTAAGCGTTATATAAGGCTATCCTCACGTGGCTTAGGGGAAAACCTAATAGGTGACTTAGGGTTAATTCCAGGTCGAATTCAAGATGAGGGAAGTTTTCATATTGCGATAATATAAAAGAATTTTGAATAGGCGTTTCCTTTAATGTTTATGAAAGTTATCGTTTCATATATATCATTTGTTGGGAACTTTCTTGTTGCCTTATCTGTTTTGATCTTTTTTATCAGCACTTCGTGATCATCTTTCTTGCGCAAGCAACAAGTATTTCTACGAGTGTGAAGGGAAAGGAATAAATGAATATCACAGAAATTACATTTAACAATTATCATTTCCACATTCATTGGATTTTATTTTCTTTCTATATATGGCAAAAGAAATGATTTATAATTTTGAAGCAATAAGTATTTATGAGGCATTCCTAGGAAGAAACTGTTTTGTTAATAATATCATTTTCGGGGTAAAAAAATATTGCTGAATCTTATAATGTGCAACAATTTCTCTCCTGTTAAGAACTAACATGAGATGAAACACATCAGTGTGATTCGTGAAGTTTAAATTATTTATACACCACTGAAGCTAAGAGTTGCTGTAGTTGCTGTTTCTTATGCCCTCTGGTGGGAGGTATTCCAGACCAGGTCCATATAGGCTAGCGGGATGATGGGTGCGACTCCGGTATATAACTGCACCTTAAGTCCGATTTCGCCAAACCATTTTGACCGAGCACCCCCAGGGGTGACATCTGGTAGGATCATACACCCTCTCTGACCTCATAGACGGACTACAGTGGAATCTCGATCGATCGTTTTCGGATCCATCGTTTTTCCGTATGTGTCGTTCATTTTATCCAGTCCCAACGATCATATTGCTTTGTTATGTTTCCGCATCTATCGTTTTCCCACATTTATCGTTCATTTCAATCGGTCCCTTGAAAAACGATAGATCGAGATTCCACTGTATCCGGTCTACGAATATAACATTCCCATATCCGGACTAGACATAGAAGTATTTAGTGGCGTTTGCCGGGATTTGATCCGAGCACACTCAGCACCGAAAGTCGACGCTCTACCACTAGGCTACCTCAGACCTTAAACTAAGACTACTGAGGTATATCGTTTAATTTTCAATGTCTACATGCTGTATTTTTAAAAATATTTTTCAAAAAAAACTTTTTCATTATTTCATTTATAACATAGGTGATGTGCCAAAAGAAATTTTCGAGTTATCCTCTGTATATCCTGAATACGAACATATTGCAGTTCCAGCGGAGATAATTCTAGAAACCACAAGAATATTAGCTCAAAGGTAAGAATTTTCTACTTATATTCTTCTTAATGCAACTAAAGCATTCTTATACATGAAATCTCTTACAATGTATTCTAGTTATGTATACTATTTTTATAATACGAATATTAAAAAAAGAACATATTTTTTTATAAATAATAATTTAGGTACATTTGAAACAGTTGATTAATCAAATTTATTAATTAATTTTAGTTAAGAATAGGATTTAAGGTTTCACATAATTAGTTTTTCCCTGTGCTCACTACTATTTTATTCCGGAAAATAATAACTTAGTTTCCCAAAACATTTTTAATTACCTCTTGTACACAAAACACAGACGCGTTATGCACGCAAAAAAAAACAGCTCTGCGAACGGCCAACAGAAACACGATCGGGGAGCACGGAGGAAATTTGCATATGACAGAGCTTTTTATCCGTTTTTACGTTGAATATCTGGCGAACTACGTCTGTGATTGGTGTATTGCCTCTGTCATATGCAAATTTCCTCCGTGCGCCCCAATCGATTTTCTGTTGGCCGTTCGAAGAGCTGTTTTTTGTGCGTGCATAACGCGTTCGTTTTTGTGATACACGTACCGTTCCAATTATCTTTGGGGGTTTTTGCATGCTCTGGGCATTTTGCGACGGGAAAAAGTGGGTGTTGCCATTCGAAAATTTCGAGTTTCTGTACCTATAACCGTAACCGTGAGCGCCACTTTGTTGCCGTTGACAGAATCCCAAGCTCATACCTCTGAATAATTATATCTGAAATCTCGTCTCGATAGGTTAAACGGAACGACCGCTAGAGGTCCATATATCGGCAAAGTTTTTTTTATGATCACCCTGTATATAGATTATAGAAGTAATTGCGCATTCAAGATATTTTAAAGTCATTACTCTTCCCATTCTTTTTATAAGAACAATGTACTCTTCCTTAAGATGACCAATTTTTTCCAGGTATCATTTGTACTAGTTACTAATTTTTCTCCTCGGTGTGATGAATTATCTAGCACTTGTAAACTTGTTGAATTTCGTTTAATTAACGTAAGCATACTTAACCGGGAAGTCATATTCATATACAGTGCTACGTCAAATGCACTAAGCTATGGATATCACAACGAAATATCTGGAATTACTAAAAAGTATAAAAACTGTTTCATAACGTACGATGATGTGTTTTTAAATTAACTAAAAGAGAAAAAATAGCAAATAGCATGAAGGAAACTTCTCAAGAAATATGATCTGATATATAAAAGAGAGCAAAAATCTAATATCTATTGTTTGGTAAAAAGGTATTTGAATTTCGTATGAATAATTCTAGTGAAATAAGAACTCACACACAAACATATTGCAATTGTTCTTTTATGAAACTTAAGTAGCACTATTGATTAGTTTATCAACTGAGGTCTCAAAATCTTGACAATTTTTTTTTTCACTCAACCTTAATTTTACAGATATAAATCCTTATACGCTTATGTAAAGAATATTAGGTTCACGTTATTCGTATGATATACATTGTAACCTTTATCCTTAAAGCTGAGACGACAGGGATCTATCTCATCTCTAAAGATTAGAATGAGGGCGTATTTCATATCTCCTATTTAAGGGATATAAGGTCTATAAGAAATTCCGCATATTTAAGTAACAGATGCTCAAGACAGCTCAAGTTTTCAAATAAGTGGAGTGAATGCACTTATTTGAAAATTGTGTGTTCATTATGGTTTATAAGTTTTTCAAGTAGTTGAATGTTTTCGAATTTAAAATAGATTATAAGTATACATTTAATAGCCGTACCACAACTGATACATTCAAAATGTACTCCTGCTTAAGGACATTACTTATCGAGGAACGTATGTATAATCTAATTATTTTAGTCATTAGCAGTCTAACAATGAAAATAAACTATTTATTATGTTTTCGTTATCCCGGTTATCGAAGAGAAGACCTGGATTATGGACACCTCCAAATGGTAAATCCAATGAGCTTGATTCAAAACCTGCTTCTAAACAAGAAAATATGTTAATTTTAATAGGTGTGTTTAACAACTGGTAATGTTTGAAAAGCGGGTGGTCAATGTACTAACCTTGAAACCCTCCAAATGAAAGCAGTCGACTTTTCCATTTCTATCGGAGGGTGTTACGATCCTCAAAGAGATCCGTGTCAAGAGTGCAATCGTATTGTTTTGTCTTTGTTTTCTTTAGATTCTCTCTATCTCGGGACACAATTATTCATGCTCTACCAAGAATAGACACAAGCAAGACTTCCATCAAAGAAATTTGCCCGACGTTTTTAAAACCTGTCAAGTGTGAGCTCACTCGATACCGGACATTGACTGGCATGTGCAATAATCTGGAGCATCCATCTTGGGGAAGTGCCCGATCTGCGATGGTACGATATCTGCCCCCAGAATATGCTGATGGTATGTTTGCTGTTAACTACTTCGATCATTTAAAAATAATGTTACTTCTGAATATCGTATTGGGACTAAACTGTGCGTTTTGAAATAATAAATTCTAATCTCATTGTTTATTAACGTGTCCTCTCATAAAGTTTATATCAATGTTTATTTATTTATCCCAAATTCCAAGCTTTAATAATTAAGTCATTAACCCTCTGGCTTCCCAATATTTCTGAACAGTACATTTAAAACTATTAAGTGCAGGGCACGTGTCAATGTGACAATTGTCCATCGAGCGTCCAGAATTACAGAGACAGCAGGCTGGGGAGTCCTTTAGTCCAATTTTAAAAAGATGTGCATTGAGACAATCGTGTCCTGTTAAAAGACAGTGGCAACAGTAGAACTACGTGGAAGGTTCAGGATCGGCGTTCCACTATTACAGAGACGTTCCCAGACCTTTCCCCTGGCTAATGTAGATATGTCTAATTTAAATTTTTTTCAAATTCCATTTTAATGAGAAGTTTAGCTGAATGAAAAGTCAAAGGATTATTTGGCCTCTGGCAGAACAGTGGTATCTTTCTTTGCTAGGAAATCAGCTTTTTCATTACCTTTCGCTCCGCAATGGGGTGGAGCCCACTGTAACACAACAAAATTGGTAAGTAACTTCAAAAGAGACCTACATTCGAAAAGGCAATTAGAATAGCAAACTCTGTTGTTAGAGATGGTCTGAAGAGCAGACTTAGAATCGGACAGAATGACTACATTGCTGATTTTTTGTTTCAACACCAAATATCAATGTAATAAACTGAAAATTGAGGTAAGCCCCGATAGAAAAATTAAAAACGATTTTGTGTTTTTTATTAACTCTAACTGATTTTCCATAACTGTATTAATGCGAATACGGCACATTGCAAGTTATACAAATAACTGTATATTGTACGAAAGGTTTTTCAAAAAGGACGGAAAGCATTCAGCTAAACTAAACCATCATTATATGTTTTCAAATGTAGATTTTTCTAATAATCATGTCTAGCTTACTTTAAGCTCTGTAGCCCATAATATAGCTGTAGAAAAGTAATTAATCATACCTTAAACCAAAATCCATTTTGTAACATAAAACTACCACAACTTTTGACTTATAATCTTGTGACGACTGTCTGCCAGAACCGCGGATCGAACTTGAGTTCCCTGACCTCAAGTCGGTTCTCTGCCAACTGAACTATCGGAGAAATCTAAAGAAATCATCTTTTGTCGTGGCACTGCTCACATTTCAACGACGCAGAATTTGGGCCTTATATATTTTATTTTAAACTAAGTTCTTAAAAGTTCGTTCATTCTTATTTTTTCATCATTATTATATATATATATATATATATATATATATATATATATAGCTGTGTGTGTGTCGTTGAAATTAAATTCTGTTTTCTCTTCTTTATTTTGCTCCTTACAGTGGAATTATTTCTAAATCCCTTTTCTTACAGCTTCAGTAATACTGTAAATCATTTCAGTTTAAAGTCAGACATTTTTAGTGCTTTATATATATATATATATATATATATATATATATATATATATATATAAACTTATTCGTAAAACGACAATAAAATTTTGGCTGCAATAATAATAACAATACCTGATTTTCACATATTTTATCTTTCACCCCGGGAAATTTGACCCATTATCTCATAGAATCCTTTTATAAAGGGGTAAATAAAGTGAGGTCACTCCAATAATTCTATTTATGTATGCATTTCAGGCATCCAGGAACCCAGAAAGTCAGTTGAGGGCGGAGAACTGCCAAGTGCAAGAATTGTAAGCTTTATGATGCACCATGATGTTAGCGAACATCACTCCCACATTAACATCTTGTTGGTATTCTGGGGCCAAATGGTAGATCATGATATGACTCTTGCTGCTCAAACCGTAGGTAAGTACCAATAACGAATTATTTCAAATCTTTGAAAATGACCAGTTCACAAAGTTGATCTTGTAACATTATGCGAGATATGATGGGATTGAAATCCTTTGTTATTACAAAGACACTTAAACCAAATGTATGCTTCAAAAGAATTAATACATCAGTTGGATAGAAACTAGAACTCTTACATAGCTGCACTTCGAAGATTTGTATCTCAGTTTTGCCCCCCTCCCCCTTTTCACAGATCAGCTGCATTTCGCAGTTCATTAGTAGTCGGATGTGTGAGTGTTTCTACGACAAATAATAATCAATAAATTCAAAGATATTTTATTTCTGTGCAGATCTCTGCAAAATTTGGGAGGCTCGGATTTATTACTGTATCGAAAAACTTGTGAATTAGTTGTATCTTACTGTCTAATGTCATCTTCAGAAACTACCAAATACCTTTAACAGCTATCCCATAGCGGTTTCCAACATAATTATCGCCTTCCCCTCGTATAAACCTAATTTGAGCTCAGTTCCGACATTTAAAGGCATGTGAAACAGCATTTTTTTTTTGTCTTTCCTCACATCGTACACTCACGGAGACTCACATACTTCCTCACATGGATTACAAAGGAGACATTTGGATTTGGAGACAGAGATTTGGATGTATTTTTTAACATCCAAATTGTTACCAACCTGTTTTGAATTCTTTATAAACATCTCAAATTTATAGTGCTGGTGAAATCTCTCAGAAATGAACCACCCAAAATCCAACTCAGACTTATGCAGAGAAAAACAAAAGGTTTCAAAAAGGAAGGCATTAATATGGCAATGCTCCAAGCAAGAAATGACTTATTTGGAAAACTTTCAAAAGGCGTCTTTTTCGAGTTACTGCCAATAAAACTCTAGAGAATAAATCACAACTGATACTTTTACATAAATTACAGTCAAGGTTTTATTTCACCCTACCCCATTTTCACATTTACTGATCTTTTTGTGTCCAGTTTTAACCTAGTGATCGTGTTACGCTTTGTACAAAATCAAACTTTTACATTAGATAGTTTTATATGTCAATGACAAAAATAAATTGTTATTTGTCTAAAGAGCATAGACGAACTCTAAAAAAATAAAACACATGCAATAACATTCACTGTATTACGCAATTTTTTACACATATCATGATATTCACCTTTAAGATTAAAAAAAAAAACTTGGATTTCTGTAATATCATACAATAAGCCTTTGAGCAACGCAACAGTTTAACCACGTAGCATACAAACAAAACAGATTTACATCGTTCACACAGAAAGAGCAAATAGATCGAGAGACTTAATGATACGTTCCTTGAACGATAGCTAACCACTGTAATCTCGTACTGTTTCTACACAACTTTTCTTCAATGGATTCTCTTTCTAAAACCATTAAATATATGAATGAGAGTGGACTACGTGGTTAATTCTTATAACAAATGGAAAATAACCTATGACTTTTCAGTATTATGTATTTTACGAACAATGGCATTCCTTTTAACTCTTCAAGGGCAGACTACTCTATTCAAAGAAGGAATGCTTGCTCTTTTAATGTTGTACATGAGTAATAGTTAACATACACTTGAATGAGTGTTTATATTCATAAACTGCTGCACAACAGTAATTCTGAAAAATAAAACAATAAGTTATTTATTTAAAAGGTTTTTCAGGTTCGGTGATATGTCCGGGCAAAAATAATGAAAACGACGTTTCTTTGAAAAACTTTTTATTCATCTTTCTTCATTGATACTTTTGATTCAACGCTTTTGAACATTTTTTATCCTTTCCATAAAGTAGACGTGTCCAACTCTGCAAAATAAGCGTTACTTTCAAGAATCACTTCGGAATTGGATAGAAATTTCTGGCGTGCAACAATTTTTTTTTTCATATTTAGGAACAAGTAGTAGTTTGAGGGGGTCAAGTTTGGGTGGGGAGCAATTTCGCGGCTTCTTTCTAACAGTTGAATGAGCCGGAGCATTGTCATTATGGGAAAAAACCTGCTAAATGGGGCTTTTTTTGTCTTCATTCCACTATATCATGCTGCGTTTGCATTCATGCACTCTGCTCTGCTGTGTCTTGGGGAAGCCAGTGATTTATGTTCACTCCGTACTCTGTATATGCGAGGATCGCCTCCTCTTTCGGTGCTGCTACAGAGCATCAAAGAACCCGGGGTCCCGGGGGTCAAATGGTGTCAATGGGGGCGGGGGACACTAGATCAAGAAACACGAGGGACCTTGGGGGCTTAAACCGTGACTAATGTGATGACAGGAGTCGGGGGTCTGCATGCAGAGAACTCTACACGAATGCATATGCACCATCAGGGTTTTACAAAGTAGGCGATACCACCCCTCAGGGAGAGCTGGAACGATCCAGCGGGCTGCTGAATTAAGCCATCGGGCTTAGTATTGAGCCATCACCAATCGGCAGAAAGAGACACCTGTTCGAGCAAGCAAGTGTCGATATTTGGCGAAGTGGGGGGGGGGGATGATTGGAGACAAGCTCCTCCACACCACATTCTGAGTTTTGGCCAGAGAATGGTTGGGAGATCCCTTTTATTCTCACTTGTGTTACTTTCTACCCCTCCTGGAAAAATAACTCCACTATTCAAGTGACTGCTCGTTGAAGGATCAAATCTTTGAAGGAGACCTTAGTTTTTTCACGGTTGCATTTCGACTATGTGGATTGCTTCAGTTTCCTGGTACGGATAAGTAATATAGGTTTTTATCGGTTCAGAAATCTGAACAAATTTAAATTGTAAGAACATTTTCATTTTTTTCTGTTCATCTACATTTATCTGTGATAAATTTTAGTTTGTATGATTTGACAAATGGCTCTTTTTCTTTATCGTAGTTTTCCCAGTCAACAATGAAAATCCAAAGTTTTGAGTTGTTAGAGCTCACATTACCCTTTTTCTTCAAAGAATGATAAATATGCAATTTTTTTTAGCTCTGGTAGCTGTAGAAAAGTTTTTAGATAGGTTTTTCTACATTCATGTGAATTGGTCCTTTATCGTTTATAGCATGCAGCATAATGTCGACAAATTTTAAAATTAGCACACCTTGGCCCCTTAGCCGACGAATTATCATGCGTCGCGTTATTATTTTTTTCCGCATAAACTTAAATTAACTTTAAAAATAAACATTAAGTTCTCTAGTGTTACTGAGTCATTCTATGGAGGAAAGATAAAAATTAATTACCATAAAACAATTGCGTTGATAAACCTATAGAAGTTGAGAGCAGTGTTTCAGTTGTTAGTATAATGTGTACATCATTTTGTTGTAATTATAATTATGTGTACATAAATGAGTTCCAAAATATTGTTGATGCATTATGATGCGAGACCGTCAATTTGTATAAAATATTACGATATTTTCAAAAATATATATGAGATGCTGTGTTCTTTAACATTGTAGTAAATGCTATAACAAACTACCATTAAGAGACACATAAATATTTATATACGGATTTGATTATAACTTGATATTCATTCTTTATTCCAACAAAATCAACATGATTTGTAATGAAGCATTGTGTAATTTTATCTAAATTTTTAAAAATATTAAATTTCTGAGCTTCATTACATTGTTATTTTAAAATTATTTATTACCTTAATTTAAAATATTTGGTATCTTAGCTATCTTAGCTATGGTTTTACGTAATTGCATATTTTTTGTGCTGAGAGAATACACGTGTTAAAAAATTTTGGGAACTAATATATTGTAAAAAGGAAAATTTGAACCACTGGTCCCAGAAGAAAATAAGTTTCAGTTGTTCTATGCTAGTTAGTGGGACAGATGTAAGGGATTTTTCGTAAAGGATGAAACTTATTCATTTACTTTTCACTCATTTTCATTTATTCATTTTACTCATTTTCTCAAATTCATTCATGTTTTTTTTTCGTTTTTGCGAAATGGAAATCTTTATTAAAATTTTTCGGGAGATCTCAGTTTCAATTCCAACTCAAATCAGTCAGGGGGCCAGTTGAGTAAAATGCATATGACGGCCGGCCAAGTGTAATTTAAGAGCGGATTTGGATGTCTGCTCTGTGAAAAACGAAGTTGCCATCATCAAATATCAGATTTTCATATAGCACTAAATGATTTAACTTTAAAATAATTTAAAACTTTTAAATTATTTCAAATACATATGAAGACAATGTCTTCAAATATAAAAATGGTATTATTATTTTTCAGAGAATTGTATTCTTGATAAAAGAGTTTGCTTAGTGAAAAATAATTTTGGCGATATCAAAATGTATATATTACATTTACAAAATTATTAGTATTTTACAAAAATTGCGAAAAATGCAAAACGCAACTTTGTTAAATCAAATATTTTTGAAATTAATAACTTTGGTACGCACTTTTTTAAAACCCTTGTATGGATAGTAAAAATATAATTGATTTTTGAAATATAAACATTTATTTCAAAAACAAAACAAAATCAGTTTTCTTAACAAAATGAAATCAAGTCTCATTTTCAAAGATATTGGATCACGAAGGAGAGGAGATCAATTTTGATCTGTAAGACTGCTTCTTTCCTAGGATTTAATGTATTCTATGGCGGAAAAAGGGCTTTCGCACGATAAGTGTTGCCGATCATGCAACAAATTTTAAACAAAAATGAAGTAAGAGGGGATACTTCTCAACTGGCAAAAGTTTCCCAACATCTACCCTCTTTCGTAATAATAATAATTCGGAATAATCCCTGTAAAATTTGGATCTGTCTGCAATTCGCATAATACCAGTTGCAGAGACGGATCCTATTCTTCAATATTCATTGCCGAAGAATTGTAAAATAAATCGGCTTGAGATCTTAACGGTCCAAAGTCATCAAATCTTCTGTCAAACTCTGAAATTAAAATATCCATGTTGGGCACAGAGGCACTGAATTGGCAACCTTCTATTTTTCCCCTTAAAGATTTACCACTAAAGACTGGCTAAAATGGCTTTAAATCACAGACTAAACGTCGAATCAGCTTACAATTTTACATGCGCCCTTTTGAAGCTTCCTGAATGTGAGAACACCAATAATTTCATTGTAGTAGCCCGATCTTTCATATTTTTCACGGGTCTATCAAATGACTCTTGTACTTTTCATTAAATATGTTTCTATACCCTCTACATTTTTTAGCTATCTTATAAACCAAACAATATGTATGTAATTCAAATCAATAACATTACGGAGTAAAAAGTGGTGGTAATTTCAATACGAAGTAATTGTACATCCGTCCTCTTTCAAAAGAAAATCTTAGCCTTACACATTTTGCTTTCGAAGGCCACGGTCAGACATTTATAAACTGTGTAGGATTAAAATCTTTCATAGAAAAGCACTTTTTGTTTGTAATATGCCCTCATTTTCGTTGATTGATAGCTCAAAATAAAATAGCAGTTTTCTAAAATAGAATCAGTGACTGGTCTCTTAATGCTATTAATTTTCAGGTGTATTTCATGTATCTTGTTTCAAGTTTGTAGAAGTCAATTTAAATATTTTGTTGCGAAGTGCTACCGTCTATCTAGTTTTTGATAAAGATTTTTCGGCTAGACAAAGGGATGAAGACGTAGTATTATCCAGACCCGCCAGCTTTCGGGCTTTAATAGAAAAGCCGGACATAACACCTAAAACCTCTATAATTATTTTCTCGAGTCTTTATATCAGTTCTCAGTGGTCCTAATGGTGAAAAGTTTATTTTCCTAAGTTGGGGAAAAAATGGGTGAACTAATAATAATAAAATTAATGTTTTAACCACCAAAGAATGTAGAAAATGATAACATTTATCTTCCTACAAGAAACAAAGAATCATATTCTTAGAAACATACTTTTGATTTCTGCAAAATCCTTTAATGGGTAATAGGATTGGAAACTTGACTGAGATTCATGCCAGCTAAAAATCTGGAATGAGCCTAAAAAACTCGAATTTTTGGAATTGTACCTCGGGTATAAAATAATATATAAAATATTTTTAAAATGGAAAAAATTTATTTTTCAAATACCTTATTATGCCTTAACAATATATCTTTCATCAAATATTCATAGTTTTCTCTCATTGAATATTCTCGAATGTTTTCGAAAATCAACTTTGTTATCTTTAACATTCGCTTAAACGGCTGCTCTCTTTAACAAAATATTTGTGGCTAAAACCGTTCTTTTTTTAACATTTAACAAACAAAAGTTCGGATACATATATTTTTAATCATCTTGAAACCATAAAGTAAATTTTCCTAAAGCCGACCGCTAAATCCAGCAAATGTGTGCCAATTGTTTTTTGTTGTTTTTTTTTCTTTTCAAGAAGACAAATTCTTCGATTACCCACATCCCAAATTACATAAACATAAAAAAAACACAAATTTGACCCACCAAACAGGTTCCTCGTCAGTCGTCGTTCAAGAATAATTATGGCCGACATGATTATTGCTGATGAATATTAGGAGTTTGGCAATGGAGTATTTCGTAACTTGCTTCGAATCTCTTGCTTGCCATCGTGTCGAAATGGCTGTCACTACTTTTCCCGATTTTTGCTAACTATAAAGTGAATGCCTGAACCCATATAAAAATTTCGACATATAATTTATTTTCACAATAGCAGGTAAGCAATCATCCTGATCAAATGAAAATCCATGTAACACAATTGACAATAGAAACTGAACACATGTGTTTCTAAATTTTTATGAGTATCTGACTAAATTCCGAAAATAAATTTAACATGATAGAGACAACCGGATATCTGAACTAGTTAAGGATTGAGAAAACAACAAACATAAATAATAATAACATGAGCACGCAATTTCTTAAAATTCACACTTAAAAATAATAGAGGCAATTAATTTCGAACTAATTTATATGATTTTCCATGAAACCGAGGAACAATAGGTATGATTGCCGGTATTGACAATTCACAAATGCGCATTGTGAGATACAAAAATTTGGTCAAAATTTGCGAGTTCTCGATAGAGACAATCCTACCTATTGCGTCTCGATTAATACCTCTTCATGATATTCGAAACTAGCATCCCTCTGAATTTTCATTGTGCTATGTTTTTGTTATATTTAGCCCACATTTTTCATGTAGAATAATATTCAGTCTCTAGTTAAAGAAAAAAAGTTTATGAATCTCAGGTAAATTCTGTTTATACTGTATTGATATTTGATGCTAGATAATTATCTAGACATGTTACATAATTTTCCGATACAACTAAATGGGCGTGTTTTAGTACTCAATGTTGTTAGGACTAAGAAAATTTTGAAAGGGTTCGAAAATTAGCATTTCTTAAAGCCGTTGAGGCTTGTTGAGATATGTAATCTACTGGTATCTGGTCAGTGTGTCTGTTCATTTGCTTATTAAAGCTATAAAAACCAAAGAAACTGTCTCAGTTATCTTTATCTTTTTTACTTATTTTTATATCCCAAACATGAATCCTTCTGATTTTCTACCCATACACTAGTCGAAACAATCAACATACACACTAGAACAGAAAAATCGAGGCACCAAGAAGGAGTTTTCCAGTTGTAATGAAATTTCGTATGCAAAGATGTTTCGACCGAACAAGCAAATCATTAAAATTGAGTGTCTAACGAAGGGATAGGGGAAGCTCCAGCGCACCAGAACTGCGCATCCAGCAGGTATATATAAGGAGCGATTCTCGATCGGATGTTCAAAATTTGTGTTGCATTTCAACTTCGGATATCTTACGTCGACTGTAAAAATGCCTCACCGAAGGATTTGTGCTCATTATGAGCATATTTCAGAGTTTCAAAGAGGTCGTGTCATCGGACTGAAAGAAGCTGGTTGTGAAAATCGAAGAATCGCTTGACATCTGGGTTGAAGCGATGCAGCGATTAGACGATGCTGGCAAGAGTGGGTCAACAACGGCAGATTTAAGCATCAGGACGGCAGCGGTCGACCTCGGACCACAACAGAACGGGAAGACAGAGCGATTCTCATATCAGCTGTCACAGCAATGGATTCGTCGTTATCAACCGTGCGATGTGGGATTCGCACACAAGTGTCCAATATGGCCATTGACAGACGACTGGGAGAGCGGAATCCACCCTCGCACCGACTGTTAGGCCACTTACGCACACGCCTGTACACCGTCAAGTACGATTACAGTGGTGCTTAACTCGACGAACTTGGAACTGCGGTGACTGGGGACGTATAGTCTTTAGTGACGAGTCCCGTTTCCAATTGTATGAAGACGTGTCTGGAGACGTCCAGGACAGCGTGGGTATCTTGCCCTTACTATCGCACGCCACAGAGGTCCACAACAGGGAGTTATAGTCTGGGTTGACATTTCCTTTGATAGCCGAACCCCTTTGGTAGTAGTCATTAGTGACACACTTACAGCACAGCAGTACGTAGATGACATTCTGCGACTCATTTTGTTGCCGTTCCTCTTACGCCCTTCACCCCGGACTTACATTTCAAGATGATAATGCCCGACCGCATACGGCACGTGTTGCTATGAATTGTCTTTAAGCTTGACGAACACTTCCTTGGCTAGCTATGTCACCTTTATCTCTTCCCCATAGAGTACATTTGGGACGTGATGGGAAGGCGATTGCAACTATCCCGGAATGTTGCCGATTTAGCGCGGCAGTTGGAGACAAGAAATCTCGCAGGACACCATCCGGGAAGTTTATCAGTCTATGCCACGCCGGGTGATAGCCAGCATCCAGGCCAGAGAGTGGACCAACGCCGTATTGACTTCCTGAGTTTGTAACGATCAAACTCTGGAGTAAATCATTCAATTGTTTTGAAATTTTAATCGTTTTTTTCCTGTGCATGATCTTTATATCTCCCAATTTTGCGTCGAGTTTTTTTGTTATAGAGTGTATGTGTTCGTTTGGGGAGTTTGAAGTTTTGATATTATGACACAGCAATAGAAACAAAATATTTCTCCTTTCCTTCACTGTCTCACAAAAGTTCTTCTTCAGAAACATATTAAAAGCTTAGCGATCCTTTTGTTCGAAAGTTTGCATAATGTCCTGTTCGAATAATTATAGACAAATAGTCCCATTAACAGTCTTAAAAATGTCGATGATTAAAATGAGAACGACATCGGAAGGCGTCAATTTGTTAGTAGCAATGGATACGTTACAGCATACATAATGGGCGTACATTCCGATTTCAATTGGATTTATGAATGTATATGATTAAACATGAGAGAAGCAACAAGAGTCTTTCCTATTTAGAAAGAAATCATTTGAAACAGATAACGAAAAGCCCTCTGCACAATATCGTCTTTAAATACTGGTAGTTCAAGGCACCACAAAGTTTATATAAAAATTATGAAATCAAGCCATAAAGTTTCAAATCAGTTTAACAGATGTTTCAAAACATTCATATTTCTTTCTTAGGAATCCGAGAGAATTTGAATCGAGAACTACATCATTAGGACTCTTTACCTAATGGGATGTGAATTCAAGATAGAGTTTTGTTTATTTCATATGATAGGTAAACCTTGGTAAACTTAGCATACGTCTTGAACGCATTATACAGTTTGTATAATGCGTTCAAGACAGTGTATAATGCGTACAGTGTATAATGTGTATAATATACACTATCTACCAATAAGTATTTGGACACCCATGCAAATAACGATATGTGCGGTCCTGATACACGTCATGCCCTCCGCCGTTAAATATCATGTAGGAAACAACATTGGCAGTAGTCGCAAGCAAATGCCACGAAGTGCAGAGTTATCTGATTTAAAGAAAGGTGTAATCGTCGGGTATCACAGAAATGGCCCATCGTTAAGGGACATATCTAGAGAGCTGAATTACCCAAAATCGACAGTGGCCTATGTGATTCAGAAGTGGGAGGTGAGCGGTGATTGTCAGAATGTGCCCCGAGTCGGCAGACCCACGAATCTGGGAGATAGAGACCGACGGATGCTGTCCAGAGAAATCCGGTAGAACCGCACCTAGCAGATGGCCCACATACTCCAGGAGTTTCAAAAGGCATCCGAGAGTGTTGTTTCGATTAATACCATCCGTAAAGAAGCATATCTGCTTGGTTTTCAGGGTCGTGCTGTCGTCCATAAGTCTTTGATCACAAAGTCCAATCATGCTGCTCGGTTAATGTGGTGCAAAGCACGTCGAAAGTAGACCGTAGATCAGTGGAAACGGGTTTTCCGGAGCGACGAATCAAGGTTCACCCTCTACCGATCGGATGGCAGGGTCTGAGTCTGGCGTCTGCCTGGAGAACGTCTCTTATCAGAGAGCATTGTGCCCACAGTAAAGTTCGGCAGAGGTGTAATTATGGTCTGGAAGTGTTTCTTCCCGTATGGACTGGGACCCTTGGTCCCACTTCATGGTAAGCTCAACGCCGACGCCTACTGCACTATTTTGGATGACAGTGTGCTTCCTACGATGTGGCAGTTTTACGGGTTGGACCCATGTTGCTTCTAGGACGACAACGCCATCTGTCGTGTTGCGAGATCCACCATGGATTGGTATGGTGACAATGGGATTAAGTGAATGGACTGGCCTGCCCAGAGCCCAGACCTGAACCCTATAGAGAACCTCTGGGACGAGTTGGATCGCCGAATTAAGGGGTGCAACAACCGTCCAAAGTCGGTGAAAGAACTTACATGGTCTTCTCAAGCCGAGTGAAAGAAAATACCCCTAGCCGTCACACAAGGACTTGTGGAAAGCATGCCCCGTAGGGTTGAGACTGTAATTGTTTCGCGTGGAAGCTCTACCAACTATTGAATATGAATAAATTTTGTTTTTCTTTTCTATAACAGGTGTCCAAATACTTATTGGTAGATAGTGTATAAGATTCAATACGTTAAATGTATCTTTTAAAAAAATTGATGAAGCAGCATTCTTTTGACTTCATAAAAAATTAGTTCCGTTACACTTATTTAGTGAAAATATTGCTCCTATAATTTTGATGTTGTTGTTATGCTTTTTGGTTTCAAGTTTTAAAAAATCATTTTAGAAATTTGATTTTTAAAGTTATTAAATGATAAATTATGTTCATGGGGTAGAACGTATAAATCTTGACAATATGTCATTTTCTAAAGCAGGAATATGCTAGTCAGAAGTACATTTGATTTTCTAAGTATTTCAAGTCTGAATCCCTTCTATAGACAGAAACTGAAATATAGATACTTCCATGGAAAATAGGAAAAAATAATACCGATTCTCTGAACTTTCCAACTTATTGAAATATAATATAAAAAATAAATCTTTTATTGGGTCAAAATTGTGATTATATCTGCCATAGACACATACATATGTGCATTTATCTTCTGAGCAATTGAAATGCATGCTTTGAGTAAAATACCTAAATATATTTATTTCCATCCAATAATGAGTACCAAAGATTTTATAAAAAAAATAATTCTCTTTGGATAAAATGATGTCAGTTTTAAAAAGTCATTTCTACATCAAAAATAAATGTCAAAGGATTGTCTTAAAACAAAAACAAAAAAAATGACAGTGGGCTCAATTTAGTGCCCTATTGCTCGAGATATCAGTTGAGTACATCAAATGATTTTTATGGTTAAAAATGGAAATTTTTGCTGCCATATTTTGTTAAGAATAACAGCATTTCAGAAACAAACTTTTCGATCGTTGTTCCACTGCTCTAATGAAATGTTACCTAGGTTTGTAGAACACTTTTCATTTCTTCACATAATCTGATCAAAAGCCAAAAAAATATTTAAGATCCATTAAATATGAAACTGGTTTGAACTCTGCTGATGATTTACGCTGCGCAGTCAGTGCAGTAGAATTTGAATACACTAATTACCATTGTATTACCGTCTGAATTGATTATCAGATAGCATGAACTTAGCCCTTCCAGGTGTAAAACTCACGCAAAATGCCGTTTAAAAGGGGCGTCGACAGGTTTAACCTTACCAAAGGCGTTAATCTAATTGTGTTCACGCATCAATTAAGGACATTCTTGAGAAAAATGTAACAGATTTGCAGCTACTATGCGATACCATCGCCTTGTTTTATTTTCACAAATTAAGGTGTTGTCTCAGGTCACAGTTTTTAAATGATGCCTCATTTTTTAAAATCATAGCTAATTTACTTCTGATGTAACAGAAAACAAAAATATTAAAAGATATAGCTTCAGCTTATTAATCATTCTGAAACACTAATTTTCTTTTATAATAAAATCATTTCTTCGTCATCGCCCTAACATAAAAGAATAGTATTCCCGAAGAATATAAATGTATTAAAATCTGGAAATTTCTTTAAATTTTTGTGATTTAATTTATTGTTTCAAAAAATCAAAGGAAAAATAAAATATATTTCAAAGAAAACTTTCATATAAACTTACAAACTCTATGACAAACTACACTTCACCTATAATTTTACTCTTTAAAAAGGCTCGACAATGTACAATATTTGTACACAGTGATTACATACTGTGTCAATGGCTGTGAATAACTGTTCATAAATCAATTCGATTATCCGTTGATGCAATTGATCATGCGTAATGGCCCAATGCGTGATGGACTAAAGTTTTGATGTTTCTACTGAGTGTCACTAGTTTTATATTCTCCTCTCGTATGTTCTTAAAGCAGTCATGGGCTGTTTTCACTAAGCTAATCGATGCATATTATATGATACACCTTAAGGAATAAAATTTAGGTCTTTTCTTTGGTCTTTAGGTCTTTTACTTCAGTCCTTTGCAGTTGAGTACGCGAGTCCAAAATTGTACTCCCGTCAGATACAATCGTTGTTCACTTCTTATTTCTCATCCACCTTCCTCAACTGGTTAAAGGAAATTGTTTAAATATACACTCCCAAAAATAATTATACGATAGAGAAATGCTTATAGCTAGCTAATCCACATCTGCCACCATAACAGCGAATTTTGATAGAATAATACTAGAACTTACTAGAATTGAGCTAGTCATCTGAAAACACAACTCTTCATTCACAGATGGATAGGAAAGATGGAGAAATTGATGACTTTATGCGGTTTAGCCAGGTCATTAAGCTTGTACCCCTCCTCCCCCCCCCCCCCAAAAAAAAAAAACAGATCCGGGTTCGATTCCCAAGTCAGCCAAATTATTTTAAATTGAACCAAAAAAAAAATGTGAATAAGAATATGTGGCAAAGTCGTTGTCAATATAAGCAACTATTTTATTAATACAATAATCAGCATGAATAACCCAGAAGGCATAGTAGTAGAATGAGTATAAATTGACCTTCATTTTTAAATCTTTTAATGACTTGCCATAATTATAATCAATCATCTCGCTAAAAACTAACCACTTCAAAGTAAGTGTGAGTTAAAAACACAAGAGCTTAAAATGTGAATGTGTGTATATTGTATATGAATTACACTGAAATATGTTTCAGATCACGAGAAACAAGATATCGAATGCTGCAAATATCCTCCTGAGCATCAGCATCCCAACTGCATGAACATTCGAGTACCGCATGATGATCCTTTTTATAAGTATTTTAAGCGCCAGTGCCTCGACTTTGCTCGTATCTACGCAGGACCTAAACCAGGATGCAAATTGGGTAAGCTTGTATATACTAGAAAGACAATCCAATTTAGAAAAAAAAAATTTTAAACATGCATCCCATCATCAGTTTCATAATGAAATTAATTGATTTAGAATGATTTTATTAACATTTGGGTGCCTCATCATCTTATCAATGAGTTTCAATTGTTTTCAATTCATAACTTATTAGATGTTTTACGGAGATGTGGTGATTCTTTCTTCTCACACAGTTGTAATTATATCCACTCTTTCCTCTTTAAATTTTTTTTTATTATCGTATTTAATGATACCATAAATAGCATAGAATGCTTCCTATCTGCATAATGTCATTATCGACCGAAGGATGAAAGAAACAAAGCAAAATGTTTCTGCTGTTAATACCCATTTGTTTCAATGACTAGGTTAGTATTACTATGATCACTATGTAACATCACTTCTGAAACATTGTGCTTTGTTTGTATGCTTATTGGGAGTAATTGATGGTAACATATGGCTAAAGGATCGATATGTCACTAAATAATTATCGATACTTATTAACGATGGCAGGCGTAATGTCAATCAATCGTTTGCACTTAAATTAAAGGCCTGTTGCACCTGCACGATGGGCGTAGATTTTCCTCTGCTTCGTTGAAATCTATTTAATGCGCTCTATTTTTTTAAATATATACCTGTATATATATATATATATATATATATATATATATATATATATATATATATATATATATATATATATATATATATTTATATATATATATATATATATATATATATATAGAGAGAGAGAGAGAGAGAGAGAGAGAGAGAGAGATAAATAGATAGAGAGAGAGAGAAATTCTATATGTGCACAATACATATACAAGTACTTTTATAAGCATTTTAGATAACACTGTGTATTAAATTGTTCTCGATATGTAAACTGCTATTTCCTTTCTAGGGCCACGTTTTCAAATCAACACAATTTCTTCATATATTGATGCCAATTTTGTGTACGGAAGTAACCAAGACGTAGCTAGCAGGCTCAGAGAGTTCCATGGAGGTATTCCAAATTTCAGCTTTATATCCGTCCTCATAGTTGAATAAATTGTTTTAAAAATTAGCAAATTAGTCAATATGCATTTTTTATGTATAATCAATAACTTAAATATTCCATGAATTATTTTATTGAGGGAAACACTAGCCAACAAAAGAAAACCTAATTTTATTGTTTAACGTATTGCGGGCTAATATTATATTTCTTACATATTTTAGGTATCCTGCGGAGACGTCAATTCAAATACAGATTCAGAAATAGTATTTAAAAAAGGAGGGTATCTAACGTTGGGGGATAACTTATTTATCGGAATACCGACTCGAGGTTTAGAGTCCCGTTTTCGGTGAACGACCTTTGGAGACTGTCGAACCCTCTTCACTTCTACGGGTTCACTTTGGTTCGTTTCGTGTCAAGACGTTTTCAATGGTACACGAGTAAATTTTCATGGCATAAAGTTCAGTACCACACCAGTGAATATTCAAAGTTTTATTTCTTTCGCAAACACAACTATCTATAAACTTATTTTACAGTATTATACAATCAATTAACTACTTCAGTCATCTCCCAACGACTGTTACCTAACAAAGGCCTAGTGCGTCTTCGGGGTCTCAATACACCTACGCACTTCACTCTGATCTGCCCCGCTCTCTCGAGCAAACAACCGCAGACTCAAAAAAACCACACGCCTTCTCTCGCGTGGGCACAAGCAGTATCTCCGACGTCCCCCTGACTTCTGCTCGGAATCACGTCTCCGAACACCACACGAATCCCTTATCAGGCCGGTGTCATTGCCCTAACCCCCTGCTTTCTTGAGAGGAAAGTACAGGGACAAAACAACAGGAGTTGACGACAGAGACAACTGTAAAGGATTGACGTCTGACATGAAGGAGGGAAAATGAGCATCATTCGGAGAAAAAAGGGATAACATACGTAATGCCAACATCCTTTTTGGCGTCCTATAGAAGGGAATTAGAGATGGTATTCGAAAAATGAAGATAAGAGGAATCCTTTAGGAAATATCTAATTGAAGGTCAATTCCGTTCGCGGTGATCGTAGAATTCAAAACACACTCCTCCTTAGACCGAAAAGGGGAAAAGTAGATGAATTAAAATCATTAAATTAAAGGTTCTCACTATTCCAGAGTCATTCAATTCTTTCGTACGCAGACCGAACATCCAAATTTCGAATAGCGGCAGTGGTTTAACTATTGCCCCCGTCCTACTGAAAGGAAGTATAAAGATGGAATTTGCTAATAATTGATAAGCTCATGATAAAATACTGAGAATTGTCAAGAATATAAATAAATGTAAATAAATACAGCCAACATCCTTGGTTTATAAAGGGAGGACTAGCGTTTGAGGAATGTCATTGAAAACAAGGCTTAATATCGGCCGGCTTACTTGATTGTCAGCTCATACCCAATTCAAATACTGGACCTGACTGAGAAATATTACAAGATATATCGAGAAGATCTATTCTGATGTTGCCTTGCTATCATTTTATACTAACTGATTAATTAATCAGGGAAAATTTGTCTTCATTACCGTTTTCGTAAAATCAAGGCTTTGTGGAATAGAAAATATGCAAAGGAACCGTAAGCCATAACTAATGCAAGCTGTTGACTGAATGTTAAATCTCAAAATAGTTTTAGCTGCAGTAGAAATAAGACTCCGTTTTGTTCCACCCCGTTTGTAATTCGAACTTTTCTCTCGTAACAATAATAAAATTAACTTAGCACACCCAAATTATTTTGTGTCTGTCGAAACGAAACTATATCAAATTACAGACTATAGCAACGGACTGCTATTCGATTATTGTTGAATTACAAACAGTTCTAGGTTTTATTGCATATAAATAAAGTAATTTTTAAAATAAAAGTGTAAAATTATCAGTTACTTTTTCTTATGAAGGTATAAGAATTAAACCTGGTTTATATAAATTAAGTATTATAGCCAGGGTTAAATGGTCCTCAAATCATCAGGACCATCAAGACAAATGATTTAACTACGTTCCGTAGGCCACGCCTTCCAACGTAGGCTTGCATAGTGAATGACCATAGAAAGGTGAAAAGAGATAGGTGGATTTTGGATCCGGGGAGTGGCTTGGGAATAGGAAGTTTAAGTTGATAGAAAAACCAAAGCTCAGGAGAGCAGTGCGGAATTAAGTGAGAAAATACTTAATAATTTAAGAAATTTAATAAATAAGAGCTCACTGCTTACCGAAGTAAGCAGTAAGATTACAAAATAGTTAGGTCCTCAAATCTTTTAGATAAGGGCAATATAAGGGAAGGATCGTGACATGGCTTGGTGGTATAAAAAACAGTATGTCTATACAAAGACTGGAGGGTCTCGAGTTCGATTCCCGAGCCCAGTTGTTTTGCAAATGGGATATAAAAATGTTTTAAAGTATGTGGCTAAGTCATGGTCATTCTAACTTCATACCTTAAGGGAACGGTGGACCTTCATTTGAGCAAATCTTGTCATTGTAATACTGATTGTGTTATTGTAAAAAATATATATATTTCTGTAGATTATTAGTACCAAAATAATTTTTTCAAGTAAAAAATTCATTTATGAAGCTTCTACAAAGTAATTTATAATGGGTAAGTGTAGTATTAAATTTTAAATCTGTTTCTCTCAAAACAGATTTTTCAAGGTTTTTAGATTTTTTAAATGCTCCATGATACTTAATTTTTGTTTAAAATTCATGAAATTGATAAGGAATAATCCTGATGCTATTTACAAAAACACTGGGTATGCATTTTACAATTCGACTTCATTAAGGTAGTTAAATTTGATTTATAACTTTTTAAAAGGCAAAATTTTGGTGAAAATCGGGATGGAATTCAGAAAAAAATTCTCTCAACAATTAACTATTCAAGGCATTAAATAATTGATACCCAGATTTGTTTATTATACAGTTTAAAGAGAATAAAATGCAAAAACGAGGGCATATCTCAAAAATTAAGTAGCAAGGAGCATTTTAAAATTTTGTTTATAAATTTAAAATTTTTAAAAAAATCTTAAAATTATAATGAGATTGGAAATTTCTTTTGAGGTATTCTATTTATTTATAGTGAAAAGTATATATGTACAAAATTTCGTATCTCTACGATGAAAAGTAAAAAAAGTAAATTTTAATGTCCACCGTTCCCTTAATTTCAAGGATTATCCATCATTTAATGATTAATTTCTCTAATATTTAGTTTGCCTATTACTAGAGATCAGTTGCTATGTTATTATTTACAAAGTCAAGTAAGAAGAGTATTTTGCCCACTGTGCATGCGAGTATATTTTGTAAAGTTGTCATTTTGAAAATATTTTGCTATTCGGCATTTTTCAGGTCGCCTTAAATCGAACCAGATGTATGCTGACCTGTATTTAAAAGATTTGCTTCCAATGAAAATGGTGGACAAAGATGTCGGATGTATGTCAAGGCCAAGAAATGTCTATTGTTTTGATGCTGGTGAGGATATTGAGAACCATTTCAATTCTCAAAATTCTCGAATCAAATATTCGGGCTGTAGAATTTATCGTTAAACATTTGCATTTTAAATATATGTATAAATATATTTTTATTAATCAAAAGGAAAAATGTGGTCAAACACAAAATAGACGCTTGTTTCTATAATAATATAACTTTTAGAAGAATTCTAAAGTATCATTATAAATAGAATATCGAAAGATACAAAATGAAGATCTACAATAAAAATGTTACAAAGTAATGTTCAGAATATCTAGTTTTTAGCAAATAAATACGATCAGAAAGATTGTTGTTTTCATATTTCCCCCAAATTCCTTTTTACTTCCAGTGTTGAATCAGTGCGCACAGGACCAAATGTGCATACACAAATAAACGGAAAATTTCCTTTCGTGAGATTTTCGATTTTGCATTAGGAGATTTTGCTTAGAATTTTAACAAAAAAATAAATAACCCGAAATTTCCTAGTTTATGTCCACAGATATTTTCTACTAATCCTCAAATAAAGTAGCTAGCTTTTAGCCAAAAAGGATTAATTTCAATTTTCATTTAAACTACGTCCTAACAGCTGCGTTACTTTTCGAAATGAATATATGTAAGTGTGTGTCTAATCAAAGATATTGAGACATTTTTTAAACTAATATCACCTTCCAAGCGGACATACCACGGGAAAAGAAATAATTGAATGAAAATCTAAACATTCTCTATGATTTATGAGTGATTTCTTTTAACCTCTTACGATCCGATTTCCAATTCTCGTGATTCTCATTTCCTTCAGGTGATGAAAGAGTGAACGAACAACTCATGCTTACAGTGATGCATACGATGTGGATGCGCGAACACAACCGTGTAGCTGACCTCTTGTCTCACATCAATCCACACTGGGACGATGAGACTATTTACCAAGAGGCTCGACACATCATAGCAGCGGAAATCCAACATATCACGTACAGTGAATTCCTTCCAATGGTGGTTGGAAGACAAACAGTAGCTAAGTACGGTGTTGAACCACAGAAACACGTAAGTGAATCAAAGTACTTGTTTCATTTCACAAATTCTAATCATTATATCGAGAACAGCGTTAGAGAAGTACAAACAATAATAGGAGGTAGGTTTCATTTACTATTATTTTCTTTGGTACAAAATGAGCACGGAAAGGAACTTGGAATCAAAAAGTAAGTAAAGCTAAATTTGAAATTCATGTTTTCTAATGTGTACATGCACTGTGTGATGTCCTAATTTTTGTCACTCTTAACACTGCCTATAATACACATTTTATTTATTATGCAAGGTAAGCAAGTTGGTACTTACGTCAATTATTTCTTGGCAAAACCTTTTAAATATTTCCGTACTTAAAATATTTTGATAATCTCTATCCTAAGCTTTCTCTTAAAATTCCTCTGATGATAACTACAATAATATTTAAAATATTTCGTAAACTACAAAAAAGAAATACTTAAAATTTCTTTTCTAAAGTGAGCTGAACAAATAAAAATCTTTCCTACAGATGATTAACTAAGAAAAAAGTATAATACTATATTTTTATTTACGTCTGATATCAGGTATCATTTAGTCTTTTAAACGCAAAAAAGTTGATACCTATTAAAAGAATAAATATAGTAAGTAGTATTTGGCGTGTCTCAGATTTTTAGTATTCAGTGTTACACTAGATCAGTGGTTCTTAACCTTTTTAATAGTCAACACCCCTTGAATCTGAAAATAAGCTCTTGCACCCCCTCCAAAAATGTGTTTCTATTTTTTATTTAGGAAAAGATATTTATCGCAATATAATTTATTTACTACACAAAAAATTAATGCATTTACAATACATACTATATTATTACATATTAAACAAGAACTACATTTTAATGGCTACGTTGTTGTTGTTTGTTCATAATTATCCTTTTAGAACGAGGCTCTTTTTTTTCTTTCTTTTTTTTTTTTTTGAAAGAGCCACGCGTATGTCATCAACACGGTAAGGAGAAAGTAGTGGTTGCATTTGTCTAGTTTCAGCCATAGGAGTGGGGGAGAAGAGAAAAAGACGCGTTTCTCCTAAGCGGTTAGGCGGTAATTTTCATTCAAAATTTAGAACCTTCTCTCACCCCCGGTTAAGAACCACTGTGCTAGATCAACAGTAATGCTACTACCTTTCTAATGCTATACTTCAGCTGAACCGAGCAGCAAGAAGACTGGCCATCAGCTTCGTTTGGCCATCAGCAAGAACCGAATGCTATACTCCGTCTTCAACCAAATATAACTTTACAACTATATTGTTAATCTCCCTCATAAATTAAATTGTACCCTTTATGAAAATTCTATTATTCATTTCAAGACGCTCGTTTGTTTCTAATGAAAAATTATTACTTTCATCGCTTTAAAAACTTGCATCCTTCATTTGTATTTGAATTAAAAGAATTCGTTTTGCACGAATTATAATACAATTCTCATAGTGTTTATTCTGTTTTGTTTGAAACTAAACAGCGGTGATTCTACACGGGCGTGTAAATTCATCACTGCGATTGGTGTGTGTGAAGTCACCGCTGTGAGTGTGTTGATTTTTCAAAATTTTCCAGCTTAAAACCTATTTAAATGAAACATTTCTTTTTAGGATCCATTAGTTTTTTTCCATTTATTTCAAAATAAAGTCGTTTAAATCCTAAAAATAAAAAATATCCATTTTAAAAATGCATAAACATGATTAAACACCTCATACCCGATTTTTTGTGATAAATTTAATGTACCTCTAAGTTTCCATTTTCTTTGCAACATAAACATAACATTATTAATTGTCATCTTCTTCAACAGGGTTATTTTGATGGCTATAGCCCTAAAGTAAATTCAGGAATTCGAGCTGCATTTCAATCAGCGGCCTTCCGATTCGGCCACAGTCTTTTGCCAGATGTCATAGAGCGATATAACAAATTCCACGAGAAAATAGGTAGGTTTGAATCATTGTTTTCTTTGCTCTAGTCTTTTTCCTCGCTGTATTTTAAAATTTAAAACCTTTCAGGTATTCACCAATTTAAACACCTGTTCACCAATATTATTCCCCTTATTCTTACCTCTTTTAAATATTCACCACTTTTTCACAGTAGTAAAAAAGTCAAATTCATTTTGAATTTTTCCCAAATGTTTTGAACCGAAAAGGTTGAAACAGTTACAAAAACTGATCACCTGTGCTGTGTGTGCTGCTCCTGTCTAGTCTGTTAATTTTTCTTATTTTGAGCTATCCTATGTGTCGACTCAAAATGGTTTCAGACTACATCGGACTTGCTCCATCTCGAAAGCCGTGGGCTAGTAACTATAAACACTATACAGGTATTCCTCGACATACGACCGCTCGACTTACGACCGAAATTTTTAAATTTAAAAAAAATTCTCAAAAATATTGTCCCGCGAATGTACAGTACATACCTATTTGTATTACACAATTATTAAAATATATGATGCAATATTCTGCAATACTGCAAAAATTTCTGACGCAATAATAAAAATGTATGATGCAATAGTTTCGATATCCACACGACAAATCAGATAAATCTTCATTGGCTTCAGAAATGGCTTCAGATTTTCATTATATTAATAAAGAACTAGAACAATTAGAAGCAATGGATGCAAATGAAGAAAGTGTAAATCGTCGTATTCAGGAAAATCTGGCTTGCTACCAGACAAAATACAAGGAAAAGAAGACGCAAACTGTTCAAACTACCTTGGATAACTTTGTTTAAAAAATTTTAAACGTATCTTCTGCCGCAAATTCTGAACCAATGGAGTGTACTAACATAATAAGTAATAATGACGAAGAACAATTTATGTCTTCTAAATACGACGTATTTTAAATTATATATGAAAGTAAAAAAATATATGTATGTGCATATACAAAAAAAAGTTGTTTGAAACTCGACTTACGACCAACTCAACTTATGACCAATGTCTCGGTCCCTATCTAGGTGGTAAGTCGAAGAATATATGTACAGGAAATTTGTTCATTTGTTGATTCGTGCAGCTGTAACGGGAGGCACGTACTCGTACAGAGACCCTCCGTGTCCGCACGTACCTGTATAAAGACCCTCTGTGTAAACAACCTTCATTCCCCCAAGTAGGTAATGTCTCAAAATACATGTTCGAATTCACCTTAATTCATACTTCTCATAACAGAAAATAAACGAAATAATGACATTTTTGTAAAATTCAATCCTAAAATCTTTCGAAATTTTGAAGGTCAACTCAATGCTTCATCACAAGAGATGGAGAGATGACTATAATTTTAATTTGTCCAGGTATCATCTGACAGAAATATGTATTTCTCTTAAAGTTCGTTACTCGCTCATTAATGGCGGTGGGTTTTTTTGCCCTGTATATACAGCGACATTTCCAGAGTGAGAAGATATTTAAGAGGTAATTTGTCTGCAAGTTCAACAAAAAAGTATTCGCCATAATAGGAGAAAGTAAGGGACAGAGAAAGAACTGTCTGAATTTTCTTGCAGAAACAAGCTCAATAACGAACAAAAAGCTACTTGGGGTGTGTTTTGTACACACCCCAAGTAGCTTTGGAAAATAAAAATCCTTTTACAATATAAAAATAATGATATTTCCTTCGTTACGAAATAAATTTCAATACTATACAGATGTATACTTAGTATAAATGTATGCCTGGAATAGCTACACCCTAGGATATCATTTTTATACTTAAATTCTACTGACATATTCCCAGTAGAGCAAATGCATAAAGAAAATAGTTCATAGGCTGGGTAGAGGACAATAGGTTGTTCTACTGGTTTCAATATGAAAAATACTATTCCATTCAATTCGTTTGTTACCATTTAGTAGAAATATTTTCCCGCTCTCCGTTTAGTTAATGCTTTACGATTCCAAATATTTTGAAAAGTTTGTTATTTATTCTTAACGCCTTGGAAAGTCATTTCGACGTCTTATGTAGGGGGGAGGGGAGAGAAGTTTTCTAATATAAAAGTTTAAATATCACTGAATGTGAGAAAAAAATTAATTTTAGAAAAAAAGAAATATTAGAAATTTTAGAAAAAAGAATCTAAAGGAGTAATTTTGATGAACAATAAAAGCTGCAATGAAACATTTCAAAATTTTCAAAGAGTAAAGCCGAATTTCCTACTTGTTGAAAATAATAGCACACTGAATTTTTTTTTCTCTGTCAAATCGTCACATATTGGCTGTCAGTTGAGACTGATACAGCTAGGTCGGCTTCATCTGCAATGAATTCTAGTAGCAATCGCTCTCTCTCTTTTACCAAGTCCCTTGAAGTGTTAGAGGGGTGCACTTGCTATTGGGCACCACAAGGGTCGAAGCCTGACTTCTGACCTGGTGCCACCACAATTTAGACCGAGCATCCCTAAGGAACGACATATACTCTCCCACCCCTATAAACCATCATTTCAGATTTAACGTGCCCATTTTAATAGCAATCTTAGACGAATATACCAGTTCACACAATGAAGTTCATAAAAATGAAACAAAACCCATAAAACTTTCTTTTCTCTAAGCTCCGAATATTTATCTTTCATCTCCAACCAAAATTTTTCTCTCCTCGGGAAAATAAAATTGCTCTTTCACATGACATTAGAGAACAATCAAATGATTTTTTTCTGTTTTCTCAAACTGAGCTAGTTTTAAGGACTAAATCAAAATCTATGTTTAGCCGTAATTGTTTTCGTAGCGCTTCAGTTCAATCTCTTTTGTTGCTGTAAAGTATTGGGAAGCGAGACGGCTAATGTCTTGAATCATCTTTAGCATTATTTCCTCAACGTCTACTGTTTAGTTCATTGAAATCTCCTTCATAATTTGCTTTGTTCACTGAAATGTGTCCCACTTTTTCTGCTTTTATATGTTTTAACTATGAGGAAAATTTCATGACAAATCCCTTTTCTTTAGAAACATCAGTTATTTTATTTTAAGATTTAAGTCGATCAGTCGATTCCTAATTTAGTAATTTTATTCTCGAATACCTCTTAATGTACGATGTCAGCTAAAGAATTTGCGAGATCAACTTTTTGTGTTTGAAGTTGATCACCGATCAATTTGATTAGATCCAAATGGGATCAGGTGGCTTATTTCTTTCGAGCTGACAATGGTCTAAGTAGATCTATAACGCCGAATCCAAATAACTACAAACACTTATGCCAACCACGGAAATCAAACCCGCATTTTCTGTGTCTATACATTCAGCTGAAAGATTTGAAATACAGTAGAGTCCCGATAATCCGAAATGATTGGTACCAGACCCTTTTCGGATTAATGAATTTTTTCGATTAAGCTAAATCTTCCTAAAAATAAAATTAAATTACATAATAACGTGTGATTACATAAATATTACATACTAGCTGAAAACCCGCACTTCGCTACGGAGTACATTCAAATTAAATACAACGGTCAATCTATGCAATCAATGCCAAAAATAAATAAATATATATAAATATATATATTTATAATAAATACGACGATCAATGTATACAGTTGATGTAATATATATATATATATATATATATATATATATATATATATATATATATATATATATATATATATATATATATATATTTATAAAAAAATCGTAAGGGATATTTATTTTTTTTTGGATAATATCCAATAGTCTGCTGCATTAGACAGAAAAAGAATATTTTTTGTCTATTTAGTTATGCACGTGACGGTAAATTTATTTAAAGTACCAGAAAAAGAAATCACGTGATCGGCATTTAATCAATTCAATTCTAAATATTAATCTTTAAAAATTCACCAAAAATCAGAAAATCGAGATAAAGGTTCGAAAAAGATTTCATTTTAAAGGAATTTTTAGGATCTTTCTCTCGGTATAAATTTTATAACCCCCAAATTATTATTTTAAATGCAAACTTTAAAAAAGTTACAGAACAGCTTGAAAATTTAATTTTAAAAAGTCAAAGAAAAATTTTTCAAAAATCTTTCTTAGTGCACCCCTACACCATGAGAAGAATCGCCATGCAAAATGTCAGCCCTTTAGATCCAGCGGTTTGGTCTGTGCGTTGTATGTCAGTGAGTCAGTCACGAAACTGTTTTATATATATATAGATTACGTGTGATTACACAGTTTATTTTATAAGTTCTGTCTAAACATAACCAAATCTCGGTACCAAATGGGTTGATAAAAGAGCGGACCGCTGCCTAGTACAGCATAGTTCAGTGTAAGTTGTTCTAGCAATACGTGACAGTTGGATTTTAGACGATCATCAGATTGTTGAAATGATTTTGAAAGAACCTGTCAACATCTCAGACGAGAGTGAAAGTGAATCAGACGGTGACAGCGGTTCTGTCTAAACATAACCGAACCTCGGTACCAAATGGGTTGATAAAAGAGCGGACCGCTGCCTAGTACAGTATAGTTCAGTGTAAGTTGTTCTAGCAATACGTGACAGTTGGATTTTAGACGATCATCAGATTGTTGAAATGATTTTGAAAGAACCTGTCAACATCTCAGACGAGAGTGAAAGTGAATCAGACGGTGACAGCGGTTCTGTCTAAACATAACCGAATCTCGGTACCAAATGGGTTGATAAAAGAGCGGACCGCTGCCTAGTACAGCATAGTTCAGTGTAAGTTGTTCTAGCAATACGTGACAGTTGGATTTTAGACGATCATCAGATTGTTGAAATTGTTTTGAAAGAACCTGTCAACATCTCAGACGAGAGTGAAAGTGAATCAGACGGTGACAGCGGTTCTGTCTAAACATAACCGAATCTCGGTACCAAATGGGTTGATAAAAGAGCGGACCGCTGCCTAGTACAGTATAGTTCAGTGTAAGTTGTTCTAGCAATACGTGACAGTTGGATTTTAGACGATCATCAGATTGTTGAAATGATTTTGAAAGAACCTGTCAACATCTCAGACGAGAGTGAAAGTGAATCAGACGGTGACAGCGGTTCTGTCTAAACATAACCGAATCTCGGTACCAAATGGGTTGATAAAAGAGCGGACCGCTGCCTAGTACAGCATAGTTCAGTGTAAGTTGTTCTAGCAATACGTGACAGTTGGATTTTAGACGATCATCAGATTGTTGAAATTGTTTTGAAAGAACCTGTCAACATCTCAGACGAGAGTGAAAGTGAATCAGACGGTGACAGCGGTTCTGTCTAAACATAACCGAATCTCGGTACCAAATGGGTTGATAAAAGAGCGGACCGCTGCCTAGTACAGTATAGTTCAGTGTAAGTTGTTCTAGCAATACGTGACAGTTGGATTTTAGACGATCATCAGATTGTTGAAATTGTTTTGAAAGAACCTGTCAACATCTCAGACGAGAGTGAAAGTGAATCAGACGGTGACAGCGGTTCTGTCTAAACATAACCGAATCTCGGTATCAAATGGGTTGATAAAAGAGCGGACCGCTGCCTAGTACAGTATAGTTCAGTGTAAGTTGTTCTAGCAATACGTGACAGTTGGATTTTAGACGATCATCAGATTGTTGAAATTGTTTTGAAAGAACCTGTCAACATCTCAGACGAGAGTGAAAGTGAATCAGACGGTGACAGCGGTTCTGTCTAAACATAACCGAATCTCGGTACCAAATGGGTTGATAAAAGAGCGGACCGCTGCCTAGTACAGTATAGTTCAGTGTAAGTTGTTCTAGCAATACGTGACAGTTGGATTTTAGACGATCATCAGATTGTTGAAATTGTTTTGAAAGAACCTGTCAACATCTCAGACGAGAGTGAAAGTGAATCAGACGGTGACACCGAGCAGAGGATATCCCACTCAGACGCAGGGGCTGCATTTGATGTAGAGCTACGCTATATAGAGCAACACTCCACCTCGACCCAGCGACACCATTTTTCTGACGCGATAGCGAAATTTGGCTTTAAGGGAGAGGTATTCTTCTCTTCAAAAAAAATTAACAGATTTTTCAAACCAATGAAGCTCAGTAATAATTACTTCAGTGCATTGTCTAACTTTGAATTTTCTTGTAATTTTCAGAAATATACTTTATATTACTTAGCATTACTGTGGTTATATTGAAAACTTAATTCTTTTTGGCTTCTCGATTCGGATTAAGCGGATTTTCGGATTACCGAAGTTCGTATTATCAGGACTACTGTATAAAGAACTGCTAGAGTGTCTAACTGTTTAGGATAATATGCAGAATTATCTTAGGATACCGCATCAGAAAAGCATTTCAAACTGCTTAGAGATTGCATATATAATTTTGAAACGTACAGATATTATAATCTGGACCTGAAGTATTTCACTGAAACGGTGGACTTTCAAATCAATGTCTACCCAGTCACACTCTCTAAGTCCTGCTCTTCCTCTGGGTGTAGTGCATAGGTGTCCAAACTTTTAACACTACTGGGCCGCATCAGCCAACAAAAGCTTGTCAATAAGGTATTATATACAGTATTTAATATTTATTTATGACTTCAATGTAACTCATATTACCAATGAGTATAACAATAAAGAGTAATGATGTAATAAAGTATAATATTAAAAAGTAATGATTTAAAATAACATTTTGTTTTTAAACCAAAAAAAATAAGAACATGTTATTTTTAATGTGAACACAGACTGCTCTTTCGATACCAGGGCATCTAGATCCGGTTTAACAGACGTTGTGGCTATGCGAAGAGCATTTTCAAGATGCTAGTCTGAAAATTTGGTTCTATTTTCACTTTTTGTATACTTAATAAGGGAAACAAATTGGTCGCAAATATACGAACTCCCCAAAAGAGACATCATGAGCAGAGCATGTTCATGAAATGACGGATATTTTTCTTTAGACGGGTACAGCTTGTAAAACACACGTGATTAAATTTTTCTCTCCGTTGCATATCTGCTTGCAACTCTATGCATTCCATTTACAAGTTTGCAGGCAACGTGTTGATATCAACTGAGAACCAATGTGGCAAATATAACTGAAACGCAGTTCGCATTTTCTAAAATCTCGAAATCTATTCTCAAAGTCTTGGGACAAATTGGCAATTTTTAATTTTTTTTTTCAATGCTAAGGCACTTGTCACGAAGACATTCACCTATATTTTACCGCAGTTTTGCTGGCCACTTTATTATGGGGGCGCCATATAGGCGGACCAGCATTGTCCCCTATGAAGGGACGACACAAACGGAGGCATTTTAGTGGCGCTTCGTCAGGATTCGATCTGAGCACCCTCAGCACCGAAAACCAGCGCGCTGTACCACAAGGCCGTCACGGCCAAATTGCCAATTAGTGCTGCATATTTTTCACTGTTCACATTGATTTGTTCAAGCAGAGTTTCAAAGTGAAGTAATCTTTTGTTCTTAATCTGAGATTGCCACAATTTCACTTTCATTTTGAATGCCATCACTGTTTGAAACATATTATTTATTAGTTGTTTTTCACCTTGAAGACGCATGTTCAGTTCATTTAAATGAGTAATGATATCCACTAAAAATGCTATATCAGTCAGCCATTCATCATGCGGATACTATTTCTCTGCCCATCAAACACAGCGCTTTATTATTAGCTCAAAAAAAAAAAAAAAAAATGTCGTCGGTCCATTTTTCGTGAATCGCTCTATTTTCGTTTACCAATTTTCTTCTTTTAGTAGTCCCATTTTGAGATGCTGAAGAATAAATGAGGAATTTTAAATTATTATTAATTCCGAGTTACTTATTACTTACTTATTACTAAATATTTACTTTATTTATTATTTTTAAATTATTACTAACAAAGTGAATTGCAGGTGCAGAAATAGATTTTGAAAAGTTAAATGAAAGACAAGAAACCAAATATCTTATTAATGTAGATATGGTAAAGTACAATATCAATCAAAAAATACGGTAGTTTTATATGGTTTTTTAATCACATTTTAATCACATTTTTAAAGCATGTATAATGATGAGCAGCCAGTGGAAAAGTGGTGTGCAGCCAAAGTGGTCCGTGCAACCATTTACGTTGACCAGGTCTATGCTCTAAGGAAACGCATACTAGACAAGCCACTTCTAAATTTTTGAACCCGCATAAACCAATGTATTATCTGTTTGCAAAATAAAACAAATACTTACGTGTTAATGTGATGAGGTAGCAAAACACAACTGGGGCTGTCCTTCTTAATATGCAATTGAATAAAGCAGCAAACTGTTGTCCATAGCACACGAATTAATATACACGTTGGTCGATCAAATTTAAACGACACTTTTGCAATAGCAGCAAACCATTTTAAAACTCTTTGGTGAAATAGCCAGACCATTTTTAAATTCTTTGTTGAGGCAACAGTGAAAAGTCGTCTGCGGGGTCCGGATTCGTTAGGCATCTGTCAGATGTTCAGATGTTTTTCAGTAGCAATAACTGAGCAAGCAAAAGTGCAGCTGCGCAACGCATTATCGTAAAACTTTTAACAAACGAAAATGTCAAACTGATTGGAATTTTGCGTAGATTGTTGGCACAGTTTGGCAATAACACGCTATCGAAGTCGTAAATATGCAAATGGCACGAAATGCTTCGTGACAGCTGAGAAATCGAAAATTTGTGTCATTCTCTTCGACCAAGAATCAGCGTAAAGGTCTGTTCACATAGGAGTCCGTTGCGTTGCGTTGTGTTAAGGAAAAGATGACGTTGAGACGAAAATAAACCAATCATAGACGTTAAAAATTTCATTGCTAATCGTTTGGAGGCCTATGATTGGTTTATTTTCGTCTCAACGTCATCTTTTCCTTAACGCAACGCAACGCAACGCAACGCAACGGACTCCTATGTGAACAGGCCCTTACTGTTAAGAAAATTTCACAAATTCGCAACATTATTCGCAATGATCGACGAATAACAGTTCATGGCATTAGTCAAAAAACCAAGATAAGCTATGAAAGTGTGCAAACCATGATAATGAAGTTGAAATTCCGAAAAAACACTGCGAGATAGGTGCCTCGAAAAAGATCCTCTATGGCTTGCGAGCACCCATTCCACCATTTTCCCATTACGCGATGTTGTCCGCATGAGGCCGCGGGTTGGACACGCTTGGTCTAGAGCCATTTAATTTGTGAGTGAAAATTTTACTAGTTATTGTAGAGGAATTCATTCGTCCGGTTTAACATGCACGTGCTTATTTTACAACTCAAAATACATGCGCATCGAAACATGTAAGAGAATGCCGACAACATTTAAAAAAAACACAATCCTAACTTTTTCTTCTTTAACTACTGTTATTAAAAGCTTAAAAATAAAATCCCGATAAAAAATTTTATTGTTCAGGTTCGATTAAACAATAAAAAGCACCGTGATCTGGGATGTCTACGAGCTACCATTTAACAAAATTCTCCGCAGAACCATGACTTTAAATGTCACTGACCAACAAAACAACTCCCATGTTACGAAAAAATTTCTGCGTAACGGAAGGATTATTTGATATAGAAGTATTCAGTATAACTCATTAGGGATTAAAATTTCACGGCATTATTACAAATGAAGTGTTCCGTTCTTTACAAACCTGTTGAAATTTTTATGTAGAAGGCGCTCTTTTACAAAAAATTTTTACAGCTCAGAAATACAATGTTTTTGTACTTTATAATGCACACGAAATGTAATAAATGAAAATCGCTACACATAAATATGTTTAAAATTTAGGAAACCTCCTTTATAATTACAAGTTTCTGTTTTTTTCATGCACTTTACTAGTAAAAGATTTCTTCGTAATCCAAAAGCAGTTTTAAGAAATGTAAAGGATACATTTATTTTAATGAACTTTTTGCGTAATAATTTCAATTTTTATCAGTTTTACATCAATAGTTGTAAACATAATATAATCCACAGCTTTAACTCATATGAAAAAAATGCACTCGAGCAATTGACATTTCATTATACTACAAGCATAGTTGAGTTTGGCTTTTTCAAATATTTTCATTTTATTAGATAAAGATTTTACAACTAAATTTCTCCAGACAAATTTTCTTTTCAACGATATAAAAACATCTTAAGTGTGACTTCGTTATACTGAGACTCATTTTTCTATATAAATTTGAAACCGATATTTCGATACGAACCTGTAAGATTTCTTGCAACATTTTATTTCGGAGAAAATAGTGAACAAGGAATATTTTTTCTTTGTATGCAGATTCAGTACGGTTTTTTTTTATATAAAATACCATTAATGGATACTTATGCCTTTTTCTTATAGTGCAGAAATGCTTCTTTGCAGTAATTAGGAACTAAGATATAGCGACTTATTGAGTTAGATAATAAAAAAAATCCTTCACTGGTAGTTCTAAAGAACGATAAAACGAAAGTAACAATATGGAATTAAGTCGCTACTTTCCTGTTTGCGCTGAAGATATCTTCTTAGCTAAACATGCTTAAGCTATGCTTATATTTGAGGAAATTATTAAACTCGTGATCATTTTAAATCAGCATGGTAGTTTTACATCCTTTTACTTGGTTGCTAATTGCGTCCTAATATTTCAGAGTAATAAGGAAGTTTTTCACATTTTGGCATCGCTGTTTTTAACGAAAGGGGTTTTAAAAAATATTTTTGGTCCTTTTGCTTTTAGTGTTTGCCTACCGAGGTTGATTCTCTCTCTAACTCACAAAAAAAAAAAGATTTCATGTGCGGAATTGATAGATAGTAGCTTCACATAAAACCGATTTCTATTTTGCTAACAATTTTTGCTATCTGTGCTAATTAAAACACCAAAAAAAAGAATAAAAAACGACTGATATAAAAATGAACTGTATGAAAATGACTCTGAATTGGAATTCTTTTCAATAACAGTTAATCAGCGCTCTAAATCCGGTTCTTTTTTAGATTATACCCCGTTATCATGACTATAAATCTACTGTACCCTTCCCCTATATAAAATTCCCAAAGCCACATGTTTTTAAGACTACTTTACAAATTAAAGACGAAACTCTTAATGTTTTTAACAGAAAGATGTACACAAGAATAATATTTCAAAAGGTATAAAGATACCTAATGAATTCTTTGGACTTTAACATTATCCCAGCTTTAGAGCTTGTTCACATAGGAGTTCGGTAGCGGAAGCATTAAAGTATTGAGATATATTTAACTTATGACATACTTCCAAACGATTAGCAACGAAATTTTTAACACCTATGATTGGTTTATTTCCGTCTCAGAGCCATCTTTCCCAGGGCCGCCGTCAACTGAGCCAGGGCCCGGGGCAAAATAATACAGCGGACCCCCTCTCCACTCAATATTTGAACATTGTATACATTTTTTTAGTCAACTTTTATTTAACCGGGCCCCCTGCCAGCCCGGGCCCCTGGACATTTGCCCCCTTTGTCCCCCCCCCCTGTCGCTGGCCCTGATCTTTCCTTTTACGCTTCCGCTACTGGACTCCTATAAGTGCCGTTTACATGTGCCAAAAACCCTGGTCAAAGCAGGGTTGTTTCTTGCTTTTTCACTCCTGTTCCCTACGATAGGGAAAAATACAGGGGGGAATTCCGACCCTGCTTCGAACTAGGATAAACCCGCTAATTACCCATGATGCATTTCGAAGCAGAAAGCTAGTAGTAAGTAAACATGGCGGATTTGAACATGTGCGAATCCATGAAAATGCAGCCAAATGATCGATGGAGGGATCTGGAACCCCTTAACGATCGCATAATTTTCAAGAAAACAGTAGAAAAGTGTCTATTTTTTTCCGGAGGATTTCATTTATTTCTTGATCTGCCACATCTAGTTTTTAGAAAAACCCATCCCCAATTACATTATAAATAGACTGGTACTGCCATCTGGTATGTATAATAGGAAATAAAATTTCATTTCAATAAAATTTCAATAACATTTTCATTTAAAGTGTTATGGTAAAATTAATAAATTTAATAAGTATAATCAATAATTAAACGTAACATTAAAATTTATAAATTAATTATTTTTAATTTAGCGATGAAGCCACAGATCGTACGATTATATCTAATATCCGCATCAATCTTATATTCCTTTCCGCTAGTTCTTATATTCCTTTTTTCCAATCTATTTTCTAAATTTATTTTTAAAAACAACAGAAAAAATCGTAAACGTTCCATGATTATCAACAGCGACTGACATGTACTGCATTTAAATAATAAATAGATGCAGACGTAATTGTGTTTTAGAAGAGGAGTACCTTGGTCGTGTCGACTTTATCTCCTGTAAGCAAGATATATGTAATCAAGGTGGGAGTGCTCAGTAGTTAAAATTGTATTTAATGAATTAAAATATTAAGGTAAGAATAACGCGGGTAAAAGGAAAACAAATTTAACAGTACAGTTAAATTAAAACAAAAAAGTTAATTTTAAGAGAAAAAATATAGAGTTACAAGTTAAGAAAATTTAGAAGAAAAATTAGATAAGACTAAAGATCCACGGAAAACAAAAAAGTAATAATGTTAAGAGGCCCAGAAAAGCAGATATCATAAGAATACAAAAAATATTTTTGTAAGTTTTTCAGTTTTTTTTTTATTTTTAAAGTTTTATGATTTTTTTTGTTATTTTTAAAATTTAAGAATACGAGGACAAAAGAACAGCAATTGAAAAAATAAAAGGCCCTCCCCAGGACCATACACTTCTTAATGAGATAAATACGGAGTTCGAAAGGGGAAAGCTAAAAGTAGCTATAGAGTGAATTTGGAAAAGTACGACACCGGCTGGGGTCGAACCCACAACGTGATTTACAAGGAATGATGGTGTATGAGGATCACTTCCGCTGAATCATGTGATGGCCTTTACTTCCTGTAAGACGGGTAAAAGAAAAACGAAAATGTTGCCCGTGTAAACGGACTTCAAAGGATTTCCCTGTTAGCGGGTAAATCCTGGGTATTATTGTTGTCCATGTAAACGCAGCTTATGTGAACAGGCCCTTAGAATGATTGCTATAAATTTTAAATAAATTATATAATCAAGAAAATTTTACTGAAAGAAATCATTGGAAAAGGTTTATATACATACTAGTCGGGCTTCGCCCGGCTATGCTCGGGCCCCACAAAAGAAAAAAAAGGCCTTTTTCAGGGCCATACAAATGTTCCTGTCAATTCCCCGTTAAATTCCCGACAATTTTCATTCCCGTCGCTGCCGACAGATGGCTGCACCATACGGGAGATATGTCGGCCATGTTTTCTCAGGATGAGTGAAGCGGTGAAGTACTTTTAAATTAAAATACCTTTAAAACTATTTTAAAGCTTCCAAACTAATCTTAGAATTATCTCCAGGCTTCAAAACATAAGTATACGAAGTTTCAACCAGATTTGTCAAGAAATGTAGATTTGTATACGTTACATACATACATACATACATACATAGAGACACTCTGCTTTATTTATATAGATATGCTATTGAGACCAAAACCAATACCCGAACAGAAATGCCTTCAATCAAAATTTTCTAATGGCTATTCTGGAGTTTATTGATTCTAAATTGTAAAAGTCTCTTCGTCCGAAGAATGCACCAGCGTGACTTGAACTTAACCAGAGATTTGTCTGATGCCCATTCAAATGGTAGTGCCTGCCAAATGGATTTTGTGACAACTCTGTTTTCACCAAGTGACTCAGCTGTTACTAATGCCTTCTCATCGGATAAATCCTAACCAGGTCCATGAAAGCACCAGGAGACCCCCACACATCTTCCACCCTTTCAAACCATACGAAAGCACTTTCAGGCCTGCATATTGTTAGTATGGAGGGTTAAGAAAAATTGATCAGCATAGAAATAAAAAAAGCAAGGCATCACAAAAATACGCTACTTTACGTACAAAAAAAATTGCATCAGTTTGAACATCATACATACACCTCTGCAGATTTTTTCTGCAGTCGCCCACGAGATAGAATGTTGCTTTCTTTAGCTCTCTTCTGAGGCGGTATCACGTGATGACGTCCTTTCACTTAATTATTTATTCCTCCACTCTGCACAGAGTTTTTATATAAACGCGAGCATTTGACGTCATCGCGTTTGCATTCTTAGGCAAAGGGAAATCCCGGAGATCTTTATGATTAAGATAACAACATATATAATGGACCCATACCCGTCTTGGACGTAAGAACATTTAGTGTCGGGATTCGAACCGAACACCCTGAGAGCCGAATTCCGACGCGCTAACCAACAGCCGCATAGGGTCAAAGAGAAAGTGATGATGTGTATGCCCTCAAAGTGTTTTTTTTTTTTTTTGGGGGGGGGGGGACACAAAATAATTTCTTTCCCAACGCGGCTTACTTTCTTATCTTTTCGACATTCACTCATTTCACACCGCGAATTTGTTGGCTTTTTTATTATGGGAGCACCATAGAAATGAAAGATTATCAGTGGACAGTTCCATACCTTGGTTGTTAGAATTGAGTCGAAATCATTCCCACTATATCTTTAATTAATTAATTTTTTTATTTCTCATTTTCGTTAGTATGCCATTCTTAAAGGAACGATGTGAAAACAATGATGAACGTGTCAAAACTACATAGCATTAGTGAGAGCATGTCCTCAAAATACAAGCTTACATAGCCGTCTCCAAAGTTACAGCATAAGATTGTTTAAATATCTGCTAGCACTTGATGTCCACTTTTTATTAGGCCGACGCTTTCAAATGAACTCTGCTAATTACTTCACTTTTAAATAAGAAATACATGGCTAGTTAAAGCTCGTCAAATGTGTATGTACAAAAGAAAATAATATAAACGCTTGAACTACTTTAACACAAAAGCGCCATCATTGCATTACATTTCACTTAATTCGCTTTCTCATTGTGTAACTTTACTGTTGGTTTTAAATTCTGTGTGATTCGCGCACTCAGTAGACCAAAGAATTTCACTTTTCAATCTCTTCTTTTTTCCACAAGAAAAAAAAATTCAAAAGATTTTTCCAACCGAAAGTTTTCTGGATTTGCTTTAAGAAGTCTTCTAGATCTTTCTGTGTTTAATTTTGTAATCCAAAAACTTTTATGTAAATATATTATGGGTGTATAACATATTTGTATTTTACATACTTTTGAATGCTTATATATTAAGTTCTCAGAGCCTTGTTTGCGGTATGAGAACACAAGCTATTTTTCTAACTCGAATTCGCTAATATCTAAATTTCTGATATTATAAACTTACTACATGCAGAAAAAAAAAATTTAAGGTAAAGAAAAATACGATCTGTGTAATCTCTGGGATAATATATATATATATGGAAGTTGGAAGTGGTAATGGGAATTTTCAAAGAAAAAGATCAATAAATTTCTAAAATGCATTCACTTGAAAATTATTAATCTCTAATTAGAAACTCTACATTGCGTCATTAAGTAATGAACGCTTGGTGATGCATTTAAATTCATGTGTATTAAGCGTTTGGGAATCAACTGTGATGTTTGACTCGTAGTTATTACTCGACGTTGGATTTCACAGTTATGCCGTTCATTAATGATGACGGCTTGGTGAACACGGTTTTGTGATGTGGTGGAACAGAACACGCGTTCAGAGAGCAGTTGGTTTGCCTCAACCAGTTAGACATTAGCGCCCTTTACAAGGTACGCTCTTTCCCGCGTGAAACCACGATCCGGCGCGATTGAGTGCACGTGTGAAGGTGTCGGAGAGGAAGGGAAAGCTGCTTTGGAGCATACTGCATGTTTTCCCGCGCGCAATCCCGTACGCTCCAAGCACTCCAAGAGCGTGCGTGTAAAGGGCGCTATTTGAAAGAAAAGAAAAAGTGGCAGAATAGTGACTGTGGTGAATCCCGAACAAATTCAAACACATGGGTCCGATCTTATCAGGCGAGCGAGTATGTTAATGATGACTTTAAATCGATGTGTGATAGTACAACCTCCGTTTCCCCAAAGTAGGAGGTCTCCTTTCGGCAAGTTGCATTTAAAAAAAGAAAGAATAGTCTCTATTGTGATGCGCAGTAAATTATCCGGTAAGTCCTAAAGGTATGAATTTTTGTCACGACCTCTTAAAAAAAAAAATTCGTTCCTGTTGATCTAAAAAGACCGTACTCTACATGGAAGCTCGGAATTCTGAAGTGATTTTCAGTTACGGAAAACCGCAGGCCCTCGACAACATCACTCCTGTTGCCTTGCATAGTCAGATAAGACAATTGTCCCTTCCACAAGAAATAGTGGCAGTGGCGTAGCAAAGGGGGGGGGGGCAAGGGGGTCTATCATGCCCCGGGCGCCACTCGCAGAGGGGCGCCAAATGGTCCTTTTAACTAATTCAACTATATTATATTACTATATGTTTTTTCGGGGGGGGGGCGCCAAAAAGGTATCGTATCCCGGGCGCCAGTTATGCTCGCTACGCCACTGAATAGTGGTTGGTTGGTTTAGGACGCTAAGGTCAACTTTCGCTACTCGGGGGCTAATTTAGTTCGGGACAGCGATACGAGAAGTAAAATGGACTGTTTCAAAAGTTTTTGGCCTTACGACATAGTTTCTATCCATTAATTGAGTCATATTTCGCGGTTTTTATCGCGATGAATTAATTAACCTTTATTATGAGTATTTTTTCCATGTCTTCAAGATTAATGAGGCTAAAGAAGTTATTTGATTTCAAAAAGGACTTGAGCAATTTTTGGAATGAGTCATCTCTGGTTTGACTCAACTACTTAAAATTTCCTCCGAATTTGACTAGCCTAATACTTTCATCATTTTGAAAAAAGTGATCGCTTAGCACTTTTTTTTCAACTTAGCCTCATTTCTCAAGGAAATTTCTTAAAGTTGTGATGATAATGTGTTTTCTTCATGACAGGAAGGAGCAAAAAGTAAAGCGATATTCTTGGTGCGGTCATCGTAATAATTGAGCATCTTGAACGCGATAACTACCTCTCGAAACATGCTATGAATATTGATTTTCATAATTGTTCTCTTTAATGGATAATGCATTACACACAGGGCACTGGCGTGCGCAGCAGCGTTCGCTCTGTAAGCATTTGAGAAGAGTTTACTTAACCTTTTTAAATTATATAGACTTTTAAAATCTTTTGATTCTTAAATCTTATTTTTGCGATGTCTTTTGTTTACACGCGTAATTCAAGACCAATAGATAAGATTTTATTCAGACTTTGATAATAGATCAAATTATACGAGGTTGTTTGAATTTATACAATGGTGATCTGACCATATACACTGTATTTACGACTATTCTTTGAAGGAGATAACCAGTCTACAGTCCAAACCACCTACTTTTAACGTACTTAATCTCACGGGAAGACTGTAAACTAACAGATTTAACATGCCCTTACTACTCTTCGTTGACACCACAATTTTTGTACCCTCCGCGATCACACCTGATATTTTTTAGTTAAAACTCTTCCTAAATAGGAACTAAGGATCAAAAGTATTAATGAATTAAAGTAAACAAAACATGATTCGGTTACGTTTTGACCTTAAGTTCCTTATATCTAAATGCAGTAAGTTTTGCAACGTAGAGTCGATTAAAAGCTAATAAGCTTGATAAAAAAAATATTTTCAAATTCATCCACGTACTTCAGTACAATGAGATATAAAAAATAAAGTACTTAATCATTACACTTCGTGATAAGCAGGTAAATTAACCTTTAGTTAATCCTAATCGATTTTGACAAGAACAAATAATTCCTCTCCACAGCATTTTGGTCTAGGGGTTTGAAAAAATATCTGATTCTATTTCCCCAAATAAATAATGACAGTCGGAATTGTTTGTACGAGCAAGTAGCTAATTAGTTTGCGTCAGTGACTGGAAAATGTTGTATCTGCACTGGATTTCGATTAACTGCAGATACGAGTTCCAACGCAGCAGGCACATTGGCATTCACCACTACACCGTATGTAACCGTAGAAGTGAACCAACATTCACTGTGGTACCACCTCAATTTAGACTCGAAGTGTACATTTATGTTTATACATTTTATGTCACAGTTATATTCACAGTTATGCCGTTCATTAATGATGACGGCTTGGTGAACACGGTTTTGTGATGTGGTGGAACAGAACACGCGTTCAGAGAGCAGGTGGTCTGCCTCAACCGATTAGACATTAGATATGGTTAGACATGAGCTAGCATATCATGTATTCATCGAACTTCTTCTAACAAAATTTTCAGTTAGAAACTGCAAGACAAAGCATTTCAATTCATAAAAAATACAATGCGATCACTTTTCTTTAGTATTTTATTTGAACTCTTATGCTAATACAATGAAATTTTGTTTGCATAATTAAAAATATTTTACCTTTTCTTCCTTTTTGCTAAGACAAAGCATTCTGTTATTCAGTCTTATTTCGCTATAAAGCTATGCATTTAAAATGTTAGCCTGTTCCCTTTTGTTTCATACCGAAACATGCATTAAAGATTATAATTCTACTTAACATGACAATTGATTTTAAAACCAAGTCTGAAAAACGGGGAAGATTACATTTTAAAATAATATTATAAACAAAATCCTGTACCATTTGGTTTGAGTAACGACATGTTATTTTATAAAAAAAACAAAATATTTGTTCATTCGGCAAAAAAATAATTATCTATAATATTTTACTCGCTAATTTTATTGAAACAATTTTAATTTAAAATTTTGCTACTTTTATAAACTTCTTTGATCTAAAACGTGCGAAACTTTGACTCGACATTCCCATGAAATAAAAATTTTATAATGTGTCAAGTTCTAGTGAAATTATGTTTGTGCAATAAAACTTAATGATAACCATAGGTATTACAATTAATGGGGATACTGAAAATTTTGGATTACTTCGTTAAATAATTACTGTTCTTGTCGATGTGAGAGAGAACCCCGTATAGCTGCGAAACACAAAAGAGCTTGCAAGTATGATTTTTTAGAGCTGTAAACTTAAGTTTTGTGTTTTCTTCTTCCGATGATGTTTTAATTTTCTGATGTTTTCTAGTGGTGATGAAACACCGCTTCCTCCATCTTACAATTTAAGACCTTTAACTGAAATTCGATCTCATCACTTCTGGTGGTATTGACGTAAATAATATAACGTAAATATGGTATTGACAGTTTTAACATGCCCCTACTCTATTTTTGTATTTCTCACGATCAAACCTGTAATTTTGCAGTTCAAATTCCTCCTGAATAGGATATATATCTGAGTAAAAAGTATCAATGTATCAAAGCAAACTAAATGATTGAGTTATGTTTTGACCTTGAGTTCCTGATATCTAAATATACTACTCATTTCGACAAAAATGCGCTGTTAAAGACCCAGATGAGGCATTTCTAGCACCGACTGCAATACACTGATTCCTATGAATTCGAAAATCACCTCATAATGAATACTCCATTGTGAAACACAGGGCCCGACTTTGACACAATGGGGCCCTGGGCAAAGCAGACTTTGGGGGCCCCCTTCAAGGACAGATCCAGAGGGGGGCATGTCCCCCCTCCTCAGGACCAGATTTCCACATGAACATGTGGGACACTCACCCAGGCCTCCCTTAAATCAGGACCAGAAATTCAAAAAAAATTTCGACCGACAAGTCAAAAATTTGAAGAAAATAATGAATATTAATAAGAAGTGTTAATTAATTAATTTACTTTTTAATGTTAATAAATAAATTCATGAAATTTTCTTTTGAAATTCAAAATAAATCACAGTCTGGAGTTATTACAACTCCCCCCTCCCCCCCCCCCAAAAAAAAAAAAATTAAACCAGAAACGCTTATGGACGTAAGCATGCTTTCACTATAGTGGGTGCACTATGCTCCACCCAGGATTTTTTTCTGTATCCGCCACTGCACCCCTTTACTATATTAACCAAAAAACAAATTCTCAAAACTATGTACAACTTTATACTAAATTAGGGGGCCCCATAATTTTGGGGCCCTGGGCAAGTGCCCCACTTGCCCATGCGGAAATCTGGGCCTGGTGAAACATAGTGGTCCACGCTTCTTTCGAAAGCTTATGGCGATTTCAAGAGAAGAGTATGAAATACTATAGGAGTGCTTCTCCCACTAGTAAAAGTTTAAATTGGGGTGACTCGATAAATAGCTCATGAGTAGAGGTACGTAAATTTCGCATAAAAAATATCGAAATTTCGGGGGGGAAATTACAGTATGTAAAATTTCGCATTTATTCACAAAAGAAATTTATAAATTCAAAAATTTCGCATTTATTTAAAAAAAATCACAATTTTACTTACTCGGTTAGGTAAGTGTCAAAATTCTTAGTTAAAAGCTAACATTGTAGTAGTCTCCATAATCTCTTCCTTAAGTCTTTAGCAATAAGCAAATTTCGAGAGATCTCTCAGTTAAAGACCGTGGATGGTCTTAGATAAGCAATTACGTTAATAAATTACTACTATTATTACCTAATTTCTCTTAAAAAGCCGTTTATCACCGAGTTTTCGCCGAAAAGTAGTAAAAAATAATTTTCGCATTTATTCGCTCATATCAGAAACTTTCGCATTTATTCCCATATGTTTCGTAAATACGAAAATTACGTATCCTTAGTCATGAGTCACAAAGCTGCATATTCCAAGATGGCCTCCCAACTAAATAATCATAAACATAATTTTCCTCAAAAAATTGAGGATTACTTATTTGCCTAGAATACGAAACACTAATAAATGTATTCTTCTAAGGCTCAATAATCCAAACTGACTCTTAACATTTTAACACATTTAATTACAGATCGAACTCAGAATACATATATCGCAAAACACTCCAGCGCAAGCACTTTCATCTGAGATAAAACCATCACGGGACATATTTTGTATAAACAATTTTTTATACCCAGACTGGCTAACGCGTCAAGTTGGCGATTGCAATGTTTTTGGTAACGGGGCTCGCGCATCAGAAGCATCTGGCACAACACTCGATTTTATCATTGATGCATTTACTCTTTGACGCAATTTACCAAATTTGACAGTGTTTAAAAGTATGACACTCTGTAGCATTTCTCTACTGGGTCCGGTACTCGAACCGTGGCGAATTAAGTTACCGTGGTGGCGTGAAGAGGTTCTACTTGAAAAGACTTTCTTACAACTGTTTGAAACAGTTACTAGAACATCATCCTACGGTCATCTCGTATTTAGAAAAATCAAAAACTGTATCCAGTTATTTAATGTTCTTAAATAAAGAAACGAAAACAGATGATGCAAACTTGAATAAATTGAGTACGGAGCTCACATGTTTTAGCTCAACGATGTCATACAAATAGACAATAGAGTCGTGATAATCCCACGTATTTGAGACCAGTGGCAGTTCCGATTAAGTGTAACTTCTTAAGCCGAGATTTTAGTGGTACAGACAGAGTTGAAAAGGAGCCAAAATTCCGCATAAACGATTTCAAATAATCAATAGAAAGATATAAAAAACCTATTAAATAAAGACTTGCAATATGTTACTGACAGCAAAATATCATCTAATACATTCTACATTTTCACGGAACACCTTTTCTCTCATAGCTCTTTCTTTCGTTTTATTGAAATCACATAAGGTAGAGATGATTCCGGATGCTGCTTTGTGCACCTGAAATCGACATCACGCATCGTTAGACCTTCAGAATCAGGAATTCTTTTCTCGTGCACAGTCTCCTCCTTCTTCATCCAAAACTTAAACCTTTTCATCAGCACCCCTACAAACAATCACTAAATTATTTCTGGTCATCGCAGAAAGACGAATCGCTCTGACTATTTTCCTGTGCAGGCTTGCTTCTCTATATCGAAAAATCTAGGTTTGTCAGATCGTTGCCCTCCAGTGTTTACTCCATCATTTAAGTCATGATTTTCTTCATTATGAAGCAGAATACGGAAACATTTGCGGAAACGCTTCTCGGATCTATAAACCCATTCATCAAATAACTCGTTCGTCGCTACCGCGGAGTTGAACACAGGACAAAGGTGAAAAGAACGCTGAAAATTCTATGAAAGTCTTCGAGACTCTGTAGCATATATTCTGAAACATTTAAAATGTTTCTGTTAATATTTTTGAAAATATGTACTTTCTGAAGTTTAAATATGATAATTAAGCTATAACTAAATTGCAAAGTGAATAATTTAATAGAAATAAACTCCTTTATTCGACTGAACAGCCAGGCTCTCTCGTGTAAATACTACATGCTCAGTACATCAAGTATTTGTTTCCTTGTAGTATAGGTGTAGTTTGCGCAATATTCCGTAGCAATTTATGCAACTGACATCCCGAAATTCATCTAAACATTTCATTTTAGGAACAGTTTAGCGGGAACCGAGTTATTTTAAGGTTAAAATTAAAGTGGAATGCTAAAAACACGAATTTAAAGAAGATTTACTTTTGACATAAATAAAATATCTATCCGAAGTTGGATGAAAGTTCTAATGAAATTTTCGGGAATATGCTGATATACATAATCAAAAATGAAAACTAATTTCCGAGTATGAGGAATAACAGAACAATTTTTTAACTATCTGTCATCCAGCTCTAAACTGACGTAAGGCTGTACGGGAAGCCACTGGAAACAGCACTTCCTCGAAATTTGGAGACGTGCTGTTTCCAGTATTTCGTTCCTCGTTCATGAATGGCAGACCATTGGCGCCTGACCGTTACAACGAACGATTACGGACGTTATTCGAAATGATGCGGAAAATTCATCCTGGGACACAAATCAGCGTCGTCATAAATAGATGAAACATATATCAAAGCCAACATACTGGGTCACTGGTCTCGAAGAAAAAAGTGTGGGGGGAAACTATGCATATTAAAGATGATAATAGCCTCGTGTTTGGGATAGAGGAGTTGGACCCTGGCTTCTGGCAGGCGCGTTGTAAAAGGTTACAGTAGACTCCGTGTTTACAAATATTAATGCTTTAAAATTGACTTTTTAGTTAGCCAATAATTTTTTTAAAATTCTGAACTCCCAAACTTGGTTATTACCAGACGGATTTTCTCCCCACCTTTTCTTTGACGGCCAACGCACAAGATGCTGGGTTTTTACTGCAGCGAATCAGGGTGCCGCGCACATTATGCTGTCACCCTATTTTATCAACGACATTCCTATCCCATTAAGTTTTGTTTCTTTACTTTTTAAGGTCGATTTATATAGCGACGTGAAGTGAACGTAACGGGAACGAGCGGAGCGCGCGACGAGTCGTCGTAATCATTTCCTCCCTGTTTTTCAATGGAACTGTTTATACTGCGCCGTGACACGTCCGATTCTCGGCAGATTCCCGGCCGAGAATCGGCGCCAACGATTCGAAACAGGAAGTCGTTCACTGCTCGGCTGTCTCTCGTTCATGGCAGAAAGTAAAAAGTGGCTATTCAAGATATAATTTACATACTGTTATTTATGTTTGATATTTAATATAGATGATGAAAACTCATTGAGCTGGTGAGAGGTTTTGTACGATTTGGCCCATCAAAATACACGAATCCAAAGTTCAAAATGACAATTCGGAAGGCAATAGGAGAAAATTATACTTGAAATTACAATTGGTCCACTAAAGTATAAAATTTATGAATTTGTATGAATAATGAAACAATGGAAAAATTATTTACACGATTTAGAAAGTGTAAATTGTTAGAAACAAATACTTACATGTATGGATTTGTTGGTTATAAAGCAATTTTTCTTGTTTTCTGAGCAGCAAAATTGTATATTAAAAGTGAAAAGTCCAAAGATGATGAGAGATCATTTTCATTAGAAATAAATGCCAAGGAGGACAGGCGTACAATCCGTATTCAAAGCATTCTGATTGTACCTGCTTTGTAATATTTTCAATTCTTGTGGGAAAAGTGGGAAATAAAATCCATTATAATGATAGAGAGAACAAGTAAAAGCCATTTTTTGTTTACCTCCCTCCTTCAGCCTTCAAACCCCTTTCTTCCCAACAGGTTTGGAGCCAGGGCTGCCCAGAGGGGGGGGGGGGGGGGAGGCAACTGGGGCACTTTGCCCCAGGCCCCCAACTGCCGGAGGGGCACCAAAAATTTTTTTTAAATTATTTATTAGATTTCCTCCGAAAGAAAATTCTGAAACTTGTACCGTACTTCAAAATTCAAAATAATCTCCTGGAAAAAGGCCCCCCCCCAAAAAAAATAAATAAATAAATAAATAAATAAATAAATAAAACTAAAAAAAAATTATTCGATTAATCAGATTTCTTGGGGCCCCCAACAGAAGTTTGCCCCAGGCCCCGTAAAGTCTCTGGGCGGCCCTGTTTGGAGTGCATTTACTTATTTGTCTTACACTCCCTGGAGAAATGTCTTGTCTATTGTTTGCCTTGAATAGAGCAAACATTTGACCAAATGGTATTAGTATTCGTTCACAAGGATATGTTCACGTTTTTCTCAGTTTGCAACTACTCCGTGAAAACGAACAAAGTTCGACAAAACGGTTTATAATTCTTCAAATCACTGTATGTAGTGACTGACAGATAGTAGAAACTGATATTGAAAAAAAGGATTGATAATCAAGGGTTTACTATAACGGAATTGAAGATAAATCATGTTTTTTTAACCAAGAAATTTTTCGAACCAAAAGGGTAGTTTGTCAATTAAGATTCTTTCTGCGATTCTTTAGAAAAAATCGAAACATATATATTTTTATAAGTTGAATTATAGAAACCGCGAAAATGGGGGATTTCTTTAAAAACCCGTAACATTTAGAAAAGTGTTGCTATGAGAAATAAAAATGGCGGCCCTGGGCGGTTACCCAGTTTGTCCATCCCTAAGCACGGCCCTGGCTCTCCTCTAACAAAAGCGTGATAATGGCTAAATCTTTAACTGAAAAATGAAACCGCGCCATGACGTTACAAATCTTTCACAACTAATGAAACACGTTCCCGCCACTTTCTACTCCCGTCTCTGTATAAACACATGCAGCCGGCGCCCGGGCTCGGCTCGTTCCCGTTACGTTCCCTTTACGTGCCTGTATAAATCGACCCTTAACCGTACGCCAATGATTTTGTACCGCCTACCAGGCAGTGGCGCAGCGAGCATAACTGGCGCCCGGGCACGATACCTTTGTGGCCCCCCCCCCCCCGAAAAACATATAGTAATATAATATATAGACCCTATATTGGCGCCCCCCGATAAACATATAATAACATAATATATAGACCTTATATTGGCAACCCCCCCTCGAAAAGCATATAGTACCATAATATATAGACCTTATGTTGGTGCCCTCCCCGAAAAACATATAGTAATATAATATGTAGACCTTATATTGGCGACGCCCCCCCCCCAAAAAAAAAAAAATATAGTAAAATAATATATAGATTTTATATTGGCGCCCTCTCCAAAAAACATATAGTAATATAATATATAGACCTTATATTGGCATCCCCCTTGAAAACATATAGTAATATAATATATAGATCTTACATTGGAGCCCCTCTGCGAGTGGCGCCCGGGGCATGATAGACCCCCTTGCCCCCCCCCCCCTTTGCTACGCCACTGCTACCAGTTGTAGGGATCGAACTTACAACCGCTACCCTACATCCTGATGAATAGACCATTCCGGCATGTAACCCTTTTCTGAATACCATGCCTTATTAGATATAGATTGTTTAGAGCAGGGGTCGGCAAAGCGGTGCCCGCGAAACAATTTTAAAGTGCCCGCCGTTCAAATTTCGAAACATTGTAGATACAGTCGAACCTCCATATATCGAACTTCCCCATATCGAAATTTTCTATATATCGAACTCTTAGCAAATCTCCATGTTCATTACATAGAAAAACTGTTTCTATATATCGAAAAAATCTCTATATATCGAAATTTTTTTTCATGCCATATTGGGAGATTTTAATCCACTTTAATAGAATAAAATCTCCCAATTTTTGGCGTTTGAAACAATACTTCGTGGACTTCAATCCGCGGAAAATGTCCCTGATGAAGTTTTAGTGGACTGAATAAATGCGAGCATTTCTTTGATGAATTTTCCGCAAAACTGGCTGTTAAGCAAGATATTCGTAGTTTTTTTTTTTAAAGAATGTAACTGTGATCACTGTAACCACTGTCTGGATTATTGTTTTTTTTTTAAGGTATATAGTACTCAATCTTTCATATTAATTCATTTTCTAGTTATTAACTTTCATTTAATGTGATTCGAATATAAATTAGAAATGGAGTTTCGTATACGAAAATTAGCTTTAATTTTAATGTTTTAGGAGAATTTTGATAAAACCGAGATCAGTTCTATATATCGAAATTTCTATATATCGAATTTTTTCCAGCATTTTGCTACTTCGATATATGGAGGTTCAACTGTATTTGAACAAAAAACGCTCGTAGTTATTATTGAATAATTTTAGTAAAAAAATTAAAAATCGTAAAACCGTAAAAATCAAAATCTGAGCAGCCTGATCTCAGCGTCGATCTCCCCTTGCTTCTATGCTAAGTACAATAAATGCATTAAAAGATAAATTGCCGCTCTGGAAAGATAATTTATCACATTTTCCAAATTTAAAAATGGTGATAGGAAATTATTATAATGGAAATGCTGCCCCTTATCAGTTTGCCAAACACTTTGATTCTTTATTGGAAGAATTTAATACCAGATTTGAAGAATTCTACGAATTGGAGGCATTCTTGACGTTTTTTATTAATCCTTTCTCCTATATTTATTATTTATTGTTTATGGCTATGGTGGTTATGCTTATATTGTTTGTAAAGGTGCTTTTTTTAGACTTAAAGTTAAGTTTATAATTTTCGTTTGTTGTTTATATTTGAAAGTAAATTTTGTATTTTTGCATAGTGATTGTATAAATTGTAGCAATTGCATATATATGATTTTGTAGTTCGATGTATTTGAGTTTATCTCGTGTATTGAGCTGTGAAACTTTTGAGCTTTGCTGATTTGAATTATGAAAGAAATGTAATTTAATTGTTGAAATTTGTAAGCCATCGCACCTCTAGTCGTCAGTCATTACTTACCGTATACCTTCGGGCATGGCCGGTATTGCTTTTGGATTATATGTAATCCTTTCTCTCGTACAGAGGAAGATATGACTCAAAAATTGCAACATACTTTGATGTTTCCAATAAGGAGGACGTAGAATCGGAAATTATAAATATAAGAAATAAGACTGAATTAAAATAACATCAAACGAAGAAAAATTGTGGAATTTAGTGAATGAAAATGTGCTCTGAAATTGAACTCTCTTTGAGCGCCGACATATTCTTGTGGATTTTCGTTCTCCAATATGAAATACTAAAACCAAAGTACCGATCAAGCATCACCGACACTCATTTGGACCAATGCCTGTCAACTTATGTGCCACATTATAACGAGTTGGCCGCAGATCCTCCTTATTGGAAACACCAAAGTATGTTGCAATTTTTGAGTCATATCTTCCTCTGTACGAGAGAAAGGATTAATAAAAAACGTCAAGAATGCCTCCAATTCGTGGAATTCTTCAAATCTGGTATTAAATTCTTCCAATAAAGAATCAAAGTGTTTGGCAAACTGATAAGGGGTAGCATTTCCATTATAATAATTTATTGTACTTAGCATAGAAGCAAGGGGAGAGCGACGCTGAGATTAGGCTGCTCAGTTTTTGATTTTTACGGTTTTACGATTTTTAAATTTTTTACTAAAATTATTCATTACAACTACGAGCGGTTTTTGTTCAAATACAGTTGAACCTCCATATATCGAAGTAGCAAAATGCTGGAATATTGCATTAATTATCAATATAAAGATTATTTTGTTTAAATTAAAATTTGAATTTATGTATTAAAAATTTATGTCGCACTAATATTTTCATCTTTTAATACTAACCCCCTATTCCTCTTTATCCAGCGGTGTCCACTGAACTTCCGCATTTCTGAAATATGCCCTCCTAGTAAAAAAGGTTTACAGCCCCTGGTTTAGAGGATAAAAATGCATCGACTGAAAAATTTCTGCATAAACTATAAGTTGACTGCTAAGTGAATCGACTCCAGTTTTCCACTTTTATGGAACATTATTAAATCAAGCCGTACATCAGTAATCATGCATTTTTATAAATACTCAATATCTATTCAGAAAGTGTATATTAAGTTTATACAGATGAAACGAAATCGCAGTTGAATATCCTTCTGTTTAACGTCTTCATTAATTAATAACTTTATAATGGGGTGCTTAACTGCACTAGGTACCTTTCACTCATTCATATAGCACCCGATATTAAACGAATGATTGGCCATCCAAGAGGAATAACTGTGCCAAACAAATTCAGATACACTTATTACTTACTATGTGTATTGCGACGTGTATTTCTATGTTATGTTGCCTTAGAGATGTTTTCAATATGTGATCGAATTTATCTTAAATTAAATGGGACAATTTTAGCATCTAAAATCTGCTGCATATTTAGACAAAAAATCAACCGATAGACTACACCTGTTCGAAAATGTTTAATGACTTATTTTCAAATGCTGAGATATTCTCGTTGGTCAAATGGCCTTATCAATGCCCTTAACTGGCTGGTCTTTAATAACTGCAATAAAGAACTCCTGTGTGGTTTTCATTTGACATCGCGTCGTAATCACAGTGAAGAAAACGACAAAATTACCTCAACCTTAAATAATACTTAATTGTGTGAAATTCTAAAAAAAAAGGTTATATTATAATTTATTCTTACATTGGTAAGTGTTTTGTTTGTACTTGGGCGTGCGTGAGAAACTATCAGTTGTACTATCTTTTGTTCATATTTAAAGGGAAATGGCTTTTTCTTTCCTTACTAACACTATATAAAAAGGGAACACCATGCCTTCCTATCAAAACAATCCTAAAGGATTCAGAAGGGAAAAACTTTAAGATATATTTATTAAAATGTAACATTTTTTATATAAAAAGTGTGCTGAGTAATCACACATTTATATATATATATATATATATATATATGTGTGTGTGTGTGTGTGTGTGTGTGTGTGTGATAATATTACTAACAACCTATAATCGCCCATTCTGAGCTTTATCTCTGTTCTGGTAACCCCTCTTTCTTCTCTTCCTTCGCCTTTCCACACACTAACTTCCTCCGCCAATTCTGGCAACCTCTCTGAGCTAATTGTATTTTGGCGCTCTTACGAGGTAGACGCTGGACTGACTCGAAGCGAATAGGATGTCATGTCGCTGTTCTCATGGAATAAAGTTCAATTCTTCTTTATGATTTTTGAATTGTATTATTTCGGCCTCGATTGTGTTACTTCATGGGATGACCCAATTTGGGTCATTTCATATATATATATATATATATATATATATATATACACTCTTAGACAAAAAAAAAACGACGCACCAAGAAGGGGTAATGCAAATAGGACACAAATTGATAAGCATACAGGTTTCCGACAGAAGATGTAAAATTTTAAAGTTTGGCGGTGAATGACGCTGCAGCGCGTCTTAATTGCGCAACCGGCAGGATATTAAAGAGGAGAAATTTAGATTCCAGGTCATAAGCTCTTTGTGAATTTCATTCCGTGTACTCAGGTAGACTGTAACTATGCCTCGCATACAGGTGCGCGAACAATATGCGCAGATGTCAGCATTTGAGAGAGGACGTGTAGTTGGGCTCAAAGAAGCCGGTTGGTCTAATCGGCGAATCGTTCGACATTTGGATAGGAGCGATGCCACTATTAGACGATGTTCGCAGAAATGGGTGAACCATCGCCGAACACAGGGTCCAGAAGGAAGCGGTCGGCCTAGAGAAACGACAGAACGTGAGGACCGAGCAATCGTCAGAGAGACACTCACAGACCCAGATTCATCATTATCATCGATCGTACGTGCAACTGGTGCTTCAGTGACCTCAAGGACCATTCATAGGCGTCTCAGAGAAAGGGGGGAGGCTGAGCTCACGGCACCCCTTGCGTCAACTACCATTGACCTCTGTACACCGACAAGCCCGTTTGCAGTGGTGTCGGGCACATTCGACCTGGAATGTCACTGACTGGAGTAGAATTGTCTTCAGTGATGAGTCCCGCTTCGAATTGAACCCCGATGACCAGCGAATACGTGTCTGGAGACAGCGGTGGGATACCAACCTGACTGTCTTCCGCCATAAGGGCCGACAACCAGGTGTGATGGTCTGGGGTGCCATTTCATTTCATAGCAGGACCCCTTTGGTTGTCATCCGCGGCACCCTTACAACACAGCGATACGTCGACGATATTCTACGCCCCGTTGTGTTGCACTTCATATCACGTCATCCTGGGCTTACATTTCAGCAAGATAATGCCCGTCCACACACGGCGAGAGTTTCTACTGCTTGTCTTCGTGCTTGCCCAATGCTACCTTGGCCAGCAAGCTTGCCAGATCTCTCCCCCATTGAGCACGTTTAGAGCATTATGGGCAGGGCCCTCCAACCAGCTCGGGATTTTGACGATCTAACGTGCCAATTGGACAGAATTTGGCACGATATCCCGCAGGAGGACATCCGCCACCTTTATCAATCAATGCCAAGCCGAATAACTGCTTGCATAAGGGCCATAGGTGGACCAACGCGTTATCGACTTTTTCACTTTGTAAAGCACTTTCTCTTGAATAAATGGTCCAATTTTTCTCAAATTATAATCATTTGTTTTTCTGTACATGATGTTTTTCTGTACAAAGATGCAGAAATGTAGACATTTCTGCATCCTTTTTTATCCTCTAGCTGTCTAGCTGATCAGGTTTGCGTTTCTGGTCATACATTCCTATGTGATTCTGTTTTGTTTTTGAGTTTTCTACCTCCTCCAAAAAAATGCGATATTTCCGGCCATCCAATGGGGTTGGTAAGAGGTATGGTCCGATTAAGTAAACAGCGCCCTCCAGTGTCAGGTTTGCGTTTCCGGTCATACATTCCTATGTGATTCTGTTTTGTTTTTGAGTTTTCTACCTCCTCCAAAAAAATGCGATATTTCCGGCCATCCAATGGGGTTGGTAAGAGGTATGGTCCGATTAAGTAAACAGCGCCCTCCAGCGTCAGGTTTGCGTTTCGGGTCATACATTCCTATGTGATTCTGTTTTGTTTTTGAGTTTTCTACCTCCTCCAGAAAAATGCGATATTTCCGGCCATCCAGTGGGGTTGGTAAGAGGTATGGTCCGATTAAGTAAACAGCGCCCTCCAGCGTCAGGTTTGCGTTTCGGCTCATACATTCCTATGTGATTCTGTTTTGTTTTTGAGTTTTCTACCTCCTCCAGAAAAATGCGATATTTCCGGCCATCCAGTGGGGTTGGTAAGAGGTATGGTCCGATTAAGTAAACAGCGCCCTCCAGTGTCAGATTTGCGTTTCCAGTCATACATTCCTATGTGATTATTGCTCGTCTTGATACTTACTATCATCCCACTGAATTTGTTGGTCGAATTCGGCAACACCCTGTATAAAGTATAGTAGTTTATAGCATGTATATAATTTAGAGTAGATCGTTGTAAGTATTCTTTGATTAATAGGGTATAATCCCTCACCCGTGCAAATAGCTCCCGCCCCCTGTAAAGATGAAGAGCCTCCTATACCAAACACTATCTCTGCCACAAACTTATCAAATCGCCATGTAATTAGATTCATACAGACACCGACTGTAACAATTCTATCTTGGGGTGAATGTATTCTATTAGATCGAACTATTTCTATCATGTTCAGTCGAAAATTTTAGACGATTACTAAACTCTTAATATGAAAGTAATTTTGTATAAATCTTCGGAAAATTTTCCGTCTTTTAAAAAAATATCGTTTGCAAATCTAGATCACCTTGAATATCATAAAAAAAATGTATGATTAAATAAATTTCAAATAAATTCCCCAGACAAATTTTCGTGTTGAGTGTCAAGTACCACAGTGAAGAGTGTTGTAATGGTGTGTTTACTTTTCCATTAATTTATTAAAATTTCCAATTTCAGAGTCGGTGGCATTTTGGAGTTGAGAGGAGGGGCTTTTAATAAGTGCCTGGAAATTTTACTGCTATCTTCATATCACTAAAACTCTGAAACTGTTTTTCCGTTATCCAATATTGCAAAATCGGTTCATAATAGTACCATATTTCAAAGATTACGGAATCTCTGAAATAAACAGAACTTAATAAAGCAAGTTCCCTCAAAACCGGACCATGATTTACAGTCATGGGTATTTTTGATTATATTTCATAGTCTAGTCAAGATTTAGTTTAGATCTCAATGATCAGAAATGTGCTTGAAATATCATTCCTGATAGAGGAATATTTTGTTTACCATAAAAGTATCATAAAAAAAATTTATGGTTCGGTAATTAGGCCCTAAGTCAAGCATAAAAACTGTAAAATATTCGAGTATGGTTTGAAAGAGGGCAAATCATCCGAAAACGTTATCATTAGCAACATTTGTTGGGGGTACAGAGAAGTTACCTCTCAAAACAGTGAGGCAAATCAATTCCGATTTCTGAATAAAGAATAACAGGAATAGATTGAAATATTTATTAAATCACCTTAAAAGAAACTTTCATTTCGGAGAAGTATTTTCTTGTACTGTCTTAATTCGTTGCATTTTCCCTAAATAGGTTTTCCAGGCATCGCACCCGTAAGGAAAATAAATCTATTGAAATCCATCTATTATATTTCATAACGTACTGCAAGTTTCTCATGCTTTTGTAAGTCTCCCTTTCATTTCAGTCATGTGAGTCCCTGAGCTGGCAAAAAATATATTCTGACCTAATGCAGTTCATAATCTTGAGCATAGGTACTTCAAAAATCTTATTGGATGCGAGAGGATTCCAAATGACATACATCCTCAATTATTCATAACACGGATTTGGCAACTTAAAATAATATGAAAAATCTATTAACTGTGATAATATATCTGTAATACAATACCTACGTTACAGTCTGCGTTACAAACACTTACTTCGTTTTCGTAGGTTCTGATTGAAACTGAACGGACTTAAATGACATTCCCTACCTCAGAAAGTACATTTTTTCCCCTTATTCATGGAGGCTTTGATTAGTCAAAATGGCTTTTAATTAAAAGTAAGAGAGTCTTTATATGACATAGGAATAGTTTTTTTTTTCAATTATTAACTAAAAAAAATAACTTGTTCTATTCTGTAATCTTGCAATGATGTAGTGACAAAATTTTGTAAGTCCCTTTTTTATTTCTATCTAGATTCCATCAGAGTGTCAACTGTGTTACGGCAGCCTTTTAACCTCTACAAACCAGGTATTGTCGATTCCTTCATTCATGGTCTCATTAACCAGAAAGCCAATGCTATGGATCCAGAAGTTACAACAGAAGTAAGCGTTTAGTACTTTCATGCTCATCTTACACTCATTTCGAACGAAAAATATTTCTCCTTATTTATCCTCTCAAATCAGAGATAAATAAGTTCAACATATAACTTCATTTGGAAATAATGAAGTTCCATTATTAGGACATCTTTTCTTCTTATGTTTACAAAATCTAGCAATGTAGAGATCAGAAAACTTGTCGCCAATTTACCATATGCTTCACATGACTTCATATTTCACGATTAAAGCAACTGAGTTCAATCTCTATTTGCTGTCCTACACCAAAAATGGAAGCGATAAAATAGTGAGAAATTTTCAAGCCCCATCATGGACTTGTTTACTTCTACACCCTTGCTTATTATACCCTTCCTCATATACCCTTGCATATTCGTTGGTTTGGCTAAACAGAACGCAACCTACACTTTGCTGTTCTGCTTGACGTGGAATTTGGAACTTTTTCGACATGCCCTAACATTCTCGGTGTTGTATCTTCATACTTTATACGTCAAAAAATCTTTCCTTTCCCTGTAACGAAGAGATTAATTTGTATGCATATTTATTACACAAAAAATGTGTTTAAAACAATTTGTTGCTCTAGCTGTTTAAAAAAAAATTAATAATCTATGTAACCTGAGAGATATATTTCTTTGATTCTAAAAATCGAACCATTTGCTAAACGGGGCGATTTAATAAGGAAATGTTCTGTCTTCGAAATTCTGACTAAGATGAATGTCACTGTATCACACACCTCGTACTTTACACAAACCTATTCGTGCCCAGTGATAAGAAAGTAGTTCACTTGGAGCATCTTTGCTGAGGGTCCAAACCGGTGCTGCAGTAGAGCTCAAGTGCAAAGGGAGCTTTTGTCAAAAATGTGCTTAAATTAATCTTTTTATTTCTACTTGATGTATGGGTAGCCCTCGTATACTTCGAGATTTAACCGCTCAATTATTATCTGTATGCAAAACTTAGAGATGGAGAAAATCGTATTCGATAAATGGAGTGTTATGTGGAATTAAACAGGTAATAAAATAGATCATCGTATAGTGGCACTTTTAAAATTGTTAATTGGAGAAAACACATTCTGACACATGTCTGAGATAATTAGAAAAACAAACTCATTTTTAATAAATAATATTAGCATTTAATTTCTCTTCTTCTTATTTAAGATTAATTTTATCGTTAGTTACAATTTACACAGGAACAACATAATAATTATCAACATACATTAAGAAAGTATTCGAACACATAATAAAACCTAGTTACATATATTAATTATTCTGTGCTCTCGCCTGATTAAATATATTACAAATTATTTTTACTTACCACCACCCTCATTGGAGACTGATGATTATCTCTCACTGTATTACTAAACTTGGTCCAAAAGCAGACCAGAAATCTCGAGATATCTCAGCATACAAAAATGGCGACTGGAGCTGAAGAGCGGACAACCTCGAGCTACAGCACAGTCGCAGATTTTTTTTCAACTGACTCAAAAAACCGTTAAAACTTCCCAGCCCCGAAAATAGCAGAGGTCAGAAAATGTTCTAGAACAATTATCACCTTTCAGATATATGATTGGTTAAAAGATGGTTGCTGGGTCGTCGCTATGGAGGAACTATGTCCCCCTAATGACCGAGAGGGTGGCAAGTAATCCTCCCATCTTGTGCAAATGACCTTGTGTACTATCCGTACTGTTACAGGTCACACTTAATTGCATACGGGAGGCACATTCCCTTCTTCCAGGAAAACCGGTACGAAAAATCACAGGAATGATTTTCAGCACATTCACAATTTAAGATTTACAAAATAAAATAAATACACTTATAAATGTGCATGGAATCGAATTAATGTTGTTTCGAAATTGTGAAATAAGAAAATAGTATTTTTTTAGAGTTAAATCAGTATAATAATCAAAATAATTACAAAAGTCTAGTTCCATGTCACATGGAGTCAGAACAAAACAAAGCTTGAAAGGAGCAGGTTGATGACCACTGACTTGAAGCGACTGAGGACTCGTTTCGAGATCGATTACCTCACGTTGGCCTTCAAACGAAATCAAAGTCCAAATTAGGCTTCACATCCACGTCATACTGAAATAAACCCTGACATGCAGACACATTTTCAATTCTTTAGATTTTGGGTGGATGGGAATGCACCAAACAATTGCCAACGATAATTTTTGAGAGAAAACTCAAAGTTGACTCAACATCCAACATATCGTTAAAACTGTAATTTAACATTCTTCGATATTAGGCTTGTTTCACACTTACACGATTTTTATCGTCTGTCGTTTAAACGATGCCGTCCGACATTTAGCCGACGACGACACGAAAGTGGATCTTTTTCATACTTACCCGGCTGTCGTGTAAATGACATCTAGTTGAGCCGACATGCGTTCAGGCGCGCGTAACGTGAAATAAAAAATATGGTGTATTTATTAGTTTTCAGTGTATTTCTTTGTATTTTGAGTATATTAATTGATGATATGTTTTTATTGTATTCACTTAATGAGAAAATTAATGTGTTTTAACAGGGTGTATAAAAATCATGATTTTTTAAAAACAAATTAAAAAAATCAAATTTTTTAAAAATTTAAATCAGATTTTTTTATATTAATCATTTATATATATATATATATATATATATATATATATATATATATATATATATATAAATTTTATGTGATATAAACTATTATATATACCATAGATTTCAAATTATATACTATACTGCTATATAACTAATGCAGGAAATAAACATTTTCAAATTAAAACATTGCTGCTCATTGTCAATAAAATAATGTTTAATAAATTAAAACCAAAAATGAAATAAAAGAAAAACAACCAAAAAACAAAATGGTTTGAAAGTAAAAATCAAAAAAGAAAATAATTAATTTTATTTCGTCATCTGCAATTATCAAAATATTTAAAAATTAGTAAGTTTTATTTAAAGATTTAAACATAAACACTAATTTAGCTGCCTTTTGTATACCTAATTGGTTTCGCAATTTACTCTGTACTAGTCCAAAAGGGGAAAATGTCCTCTCTATCTCAGCAGTTGTTCCTTTTGCAGTACATAACATATTATGTATATCACACTCTTTCTGAACCATACACTTCTTTAGGATTGCTATTGATTCCCCCCCCCCCCATGTAAGGTATTTAAGGATTTTAAAGCTTTTTTATCAAACAAAGTTCCATTAAAAGGAGGAGAGAGAGCATAGTGAATTTTAGTAAAATGTTTAATAAGGAGGTATCTCCATACTTCCCTTTAATAAAGTTTAAAGCTTGGTCTTTTTCATTTATTGTTAAACATTCCACTTCATAATTAGTCTCCAAGAGTACTTAGGATTGTTTGTCTGACTTATTCTCAGAAACAAATCTGGTCAATCAAGATAAAGTAAGTGTACTATCATAGTGTCAGGATTGATAAGTAAAGTAGACCAATACACACAATGGAAAATTTTCCAAGAAGCAAATGATTTATACAGGGAGTAAGTTGAATTATATGAATGAGATGTAAGATATACATAAAAGTCTACTTTCTTTCCTGTTTATATTTAAATTTAATACCCTTAGGAAAATATACAACAAAAATGTTCAAAGCAATGCATGAAATATTTTTTTATTAAAATCGATGTTTTTTTTTAATCGTTCGATTTAAATCATGATTTTAATCACTGGTTTTAATCATTTGATTAAAATCATTTACACCCTGTCCTTATAGGATTCTTGTGTTTTATCCCATAAAATAGGACGATCATGAACTAGTGTAATCAGTACTTCAAGATCAACTTCCGCCATGATAAAAAACTTTGAACTGATTTAACACAACCTCTGTTAAACATATTTTCTTTTTCGGGTGATCTGTAGGTAAGGATAAATAAAAGCAAAATCCGTTCCGTTGTTTACTTAATTTGTGGAATATATATTTATCTCAAAACAGCGAACAAGAACAAAAAACCAGGAAACAATCGTATCAAGTGCAAACGACACGTGCCGGCTAGATGTGTACTGCGACACTGATCCCTTTCCCCCTATTAATTAGCCGTTTTTTATTTTCGACGACAACGACAGTCGTCCAGTGCCGTGGGGCCAGACGACTTCAACACGAAAGCCGGGTGTCGTTTACACGACCACGACATTTCTCGCGCAAGTGTGAAACCGGCCGTACACTCTTCGTCCCGATAAAGTGTACACGACATCGTTTAAACCAGGGGTTCTCAACCTTTCAGGCTCTGTGCCCCCCTTTGAACACTGATGTGAGGTCACTCCCACCATCACCACCATATGTGGTCAATACAAGTAATACAATCGGAATTTGAAACTGAATCTGGTTATTAAATGAAAATATAGAATAGATAATTTCATACACAAAATTTAATATTACTACTCATATCTTAATTTGGAACATATTATTATTAGAACATATGAAATTAAAGAATTAAATACAGATCAAATATATTTGAGGTAATCGAGGATCTAGGTGAGGTTGGCATGTAATATCAGTCACTTTCACAACATTAATGAGAGGGCTGGCACTGTTTGTCCTTGACAAGTTTTTGAATATAAGGTTGTAACTATGACAAAGCACACCTCAGGTCACTTTCAACGTCCAGACGTACGACAATTATCGTGTTTTTGCAATTACAAAAATTATCGTGTACGACAATTACCGTGTTCGTGTGTCGAAAATATGTTACGGTTACATTCTGAGTGCAAAATTGAGTACAGTAAATTACAGTTAGTTTTACTTCTTATTTTGCTTTTTTTTTTAACTCACGCCTCCCCTGAAATTTCTCTCAGGTTGAGAACCGCTGGTTTAAACGACAGACGATAAAAATCGTGTGTGAAACAAGCCTAGTCGGGTACCACTAGATTTCTCAGAAATTAATCAATGGTATATAAGAGGTCGCTTTTTGTGTTACTATTTTACAAATGGTCATAGACAAAAAAATAATAAAAACATGATGTGGATGAACAAAGATGTAATTAATAAGAATTTTGGCCCAATTGGCTTAGAGGTAACATAAAATTCAAATAGTTTGTCCCATTTGTCTCTCCAAATGGCTTCTAACTGAAATAATCGTTAAGTCGGAATATTCTCGCTCCCTCATTGATTTGAAGGACGAACCCATGGTAATTGACTGATTTCATCGCTTCTTCGTTGGACAGCAAGGAGAGGAGTATAATCTACTTGTATCCTACTTGGCTCCAGTAACACTTTGGCTAAACTTACAGGATAAAGAACGAGATCTTGAAGATAGCCCAGTTACGTCTTCACTCCGCCCTTTCACAGCAATCAAATGAACACCATGCCAAATCCTCTGCTCCGTTTCACGTCAAAAGTCAAGCAGTATGGTATGCTTCTGTTAGACGCTATCCACTATAAACATCTTCCCTGGAGGAAAAAAAGTCAAAATGTCGGATTAAACGACAAACCAGTCGATGAGGATCCAAATCGGACGTTTTCTGAAGCGTCACTAAATGTTATTGGTTTCGATTTCGATAGAAGAGCCTGCCATCCGATTTTGAAGAAATCTCTAAAGAATAATATCGGATTCTTGCCTCCAGCTGCTCTTTCTTTCGCTTCGTACAATACGATTCATTACTTGCCGGTTATTTCTTATCCATTGTCTTTGCGCTTCAGTGTTCTTTTTCCTATTTCGCCGCGATTTTTGATATCACCCCACCCACAATACTTCCGCGAGAAGCGCTCCAATAATCTTGCCTTCCTGAAACTCAGTGAGCTCTGTCTTACATAAGCATTGGAGGAGCCAACCAATATCATGTGTCCGAGTCTTTCGCACATTCTTCTCTGCTGACTGGAATTTTGATCATCTCACACTCATAGAAATCAACTACTTTTTTTCGCGTCTTGCCTCAAAGAAATCGCTATCCTCTTCGTAGTTTGGGATTGACGGATTATAGCATAGTTTACTTTGACATCAAGAAGATACAGAATGTTTTGCTCAAAGTATAGAAACTGTTCATAGAGGTAAATATGTTGCACCAAATCAATAGCGGTTCATGACCGTTCTGTAAGTGCTGCATTAGAACGAAAAACGAAAATGTCGGTGCAATGTGGTCAACCATAGAACATTTGGAAAGAAAAGCACTGCAATACATGCAGTGTCATTTTTTTAAATACTACAAAGTCGTATAAAATAAAAACAAAGAATAATAATTAATAAAATGGTAAAAAAAATTAAATTCTTCTGTTTGCATACGAAATCCGCTCGACGTTCCCTACGATCTGCAAACATGTTAATAACTTTCTGATTATTTTTTTAAAAAGTATTAGTTCATATTTTTATGGGAAATGATAGTCTCTATTTTTTATTTCATTACTTATTTATTTGATGGTTTTGGAGTGAGTCTAATTGACACAATCCGTTTTTTCGATACTAAAAGGCATCAAATGAAACTGTTCTCTCCCGCACTGAGGCGTAGGTGTTTGTAGCTGTAGGTGCTGGTCACTTTGCAAAAGGTCACTCTACCACCCCAAATCAACGAAGCTCGAATGAAATGCCCCCTCGGAAAGAAATGAGGAGGAATTCGTCACCTTATCTCATAATACATATACCCTTTTCAACGCTTTCATTTAGATCTGTGTTCTTTTACCGTCATACACTGCTGGCCACCCAAATTGCAACACCAAGAAAGACAAGAGATATCACAACAAAATTTATTTTGTAGATAACATGTTGACCAAGAATCAAATCATTAAATTTATAGACTTCTGTGAAGTGTGGTTCCTGTCAAAATCAGTAGCCAGAGTACCCGCCATTGTTGGAGATCACCGCTGCCACACGCCTCGGCATTGATTCAAAGAGACTTTGGATGAGTTCTTGGGGTACAGCAGACCAAGCAGCTTCTACACGTTGCCAAAGTTGATCTGCTGTGGCAGCTGGGGATGGAATCTGGGTCAATCGTAGAGCAACCATGGACCACATGTTTTCTATCGGCGAAAAATCCGGAGAGCGAGGTGGCCAGGGAAGCAATTCAATCTGGCGATTGGCGAAGAACCGTTGGACAATGCCTGCCACGGGTGATCGCGCATTATCCTGTTGAAATATGGCTGTGGGCAAGCCCTGAAGGTAAGGAAGGACATCTGGCTCCAACACCTCGGAGATGGCTGTTTAAAGTACCGGCAATGCGTACTAGAGGTGTGCGAGAGTGATATCCAATACCGCCCCATACCATAATACCCGGTGCAGTACCAGTGTGGCGGTGCATAACGCAGCTGTTCAACATCCTCTCTCCACGGTGTCTCCAGACTCGAATGCGACCATCATGGTGTTGCAGACAGAAGCGTGACTCGTCAGTAAAGACAATTTCATTCCATTCTGCCGTCCACATCCTTCTGTCATCGCACCATTGGCGGCGGAGACGTCTGTGGTTATGCGTCAAGGGTAGACAAAGCAATGGTTGTCTTGCAGACAGACCACTCTGCTGTAAACGGCGTCGAATGGTACGCGCAGACACTGGATGATGCGTTACAGACTGCATGTGCTGTGCTATGGTTCGTGATGTGACTGAGCGATCCGTCACTGCCATGCGCACAATTTGCCTGTCACCACGTGAAGTGGTGCGCTGAGGTGGATGCGATCGAACACGCCGGTCCGTCGTACCCTCCTGCATCCAACGATCACATATCCGCATTACAGTTGTTTGGTTTCGTCCAACACGACTACCGATTTCCCTGAAAGATAATCCACAATCTCGGTAGGCCACTATCCTTCCTCTGTCGAACTCGGATACTTGATCAAAAGATGATCGCTGTTTTCGACGAGGCATAATTGATCGTTTTTTTGAAAAGACCACAAGAAAAACACAATTGCCGAACTTGAAATCGTCGAAATCTCCAAGCCTTAAATAGCGCTTTGAAGTGGCGCCACAGGCGCGCGTGATGTGCGTCTGCGCTGAAATTCTAATCATTTGCATATCTCACCTCCGCTAATGCATGTTGTAAATTTCATGTTATTTGCATGTTTCCTTCAGGGTGTTGCATTTACAGTGGCCAGCAGTGTAGTACGAAAATTAACAAACTCCAAGGGGTATTGAAAATTTGTTCGTAGTTTTATAGCAAGGAGTTTCATAACTAGTAAAAAGATAGTAATTTTCTGAAATTTAAAACAGTCAATAAATTGATTATTTAAAATATATATATTTCAGGTAGGGCAGAGCTCTTCATCCCGTAAGCACGAGCTGCCACTGAAGAGACCCGACTAATGAATTCAAATATTTCTCTAGAACTAAATGGCATAGTTATAATAATTTTTATTAAAATCTGATATTATTTTTCTTTCTCTCAATTTTTCCTTTTCATCGTATCCTACTGCGTTATTTTCTGCTATTGAAGAGTTCGGGAAAATGATTTCAATGAAGATTTTCCTCATATACTTTTCTTTGAACTGAAATGCGGTCGGTTACAGAAAATATGTCACCCTTCGAAAATCAAGTCATTTTCCTTAAATATAATCTGACTTCAGAACAATCCTATTATTTATAGGATTACAATATCACCTTATCGTTTTTGACTCATCCAGTTTTCTTTCGATTCTCATTATGACCTTACCTTTAGGTAGAAAGCTTCCTTGGAGTCTGGGACGTAAATTAACAGAAATATTAAGTGCTTTTATTGTATCTTGTTCAAAGTATAAGTATTTTTGGAAGGGTGCGGATCTCTTGAATACATAGTTAGGAGTTTCGTCCACTCGGGTTACACAGTTACTCATCTGTTGGGGGAGTCGAGGCATGGATCTGTCTAACGAAATACATTTCACTCGCTTTCTTCGATTTCATGAAGAGAAAATCCAGTCAAATTTTTGAGAGAACAGATTTTATTTGAAAGAAAAGACAATGATATTGCTTAATTACTTACAAAGTGATCTGCTTTCGATGCTGAAACAAACTGTAGATCAAGTCAGACTGTGTCTGAAAAAAAAAAAAAAAAAATGAATCCTTGAAAGTTAAAAGTTTCCTCGGTCTTCCCGTTTCTTCTCCGAATTTCCAAGTTTTGAAATGTCCCGCATTCATTCCGGAAACATCCTCAAATCTGAAATCACTGTTAAGATTTGGGAAAATCTTTACGAAGATCTGTTTAAACTGAAGAATTCATTAATTTTATCAAAAAAAACAGAAAAAAAAGTACAGGTAACCCCCATATAACACGGCGCTTCTATAGCAAGAATTCACTTTAACACGGTTCGAGAATTGGGAACATCGCCGTATAACAAGGTGTTTTTATAGCACGGATTCACTCTAACAAGGTTCGAGAATTGGGTAAAACCCTTATGCAACATGAAATGTAATAAAAACTATTGAAAGCGAACTTTATCTAATTCGAAATTAGGGAAATCCCCGTACAGTTAGTCATATTTCTTAAAAGAAGATCCTTCGGATGAAAGGAGCACAAAGTTTAAAAGAGAACTTCATAAGTGCTTAGCACCATAGAAGGAAATTTATAAAGATATTTTAACTAAAAGCAAGCAATCTAAAATAACAGATTTTTTGCAAGAGGTAGAGCATGATCTGAAGATAATGCAGAAAAATGCTCAGAGGATAAGAATATCTTGCCAAAAAGAAAACGCCCTCGGTTAATAGTGCTTAGTGATGACGAAGAAAACATTGTTTAATTCATATTAATATGTATTACTTCTTAAGAGCATTTTAATAAAGATATTTATCTTAATTATAAAAACATAATAGCATGTTTTTAATTTTTGGAACCTAAACCCCTTTTTGTACTAGTTCTTTGTTTCATATAACACGGATTCGCATAACACGGCAATTTTTTGGAACGTAACTCCCGTGTTATACGGGGGTTACCTGTATATGCCTGTATAATGAGCAACTATATTTTTTCTTATATATATTTCTCTCCTACGAAATAAATCCTTCCCTAATATTTATAAAAAAAAATTTTAATTCATATAACTCTCAAAATTGTCTTTGATTTGACTATTTGTGAGTATATATAAAGCTTACAACCTGATAGATATAATAAACCTGAGAGATATATTTAAACAGCCAATTTTTACTTATATTATTTTAATTTTTGTGTTAAATTACCTCATTTCATCAAAATTGTTACCTTCACTGATATTTTACATAAATGCAAAAGAGTTTACGTGCAACAGTAATTTGCAAAACACCATCAGAAACACTCATTATTACAAATTACAGAAATCTAAATTCCACGTTGGTTAAATGTAGTTAAGACTCACATCTCCTTAAAATATCTGTAAGGCGCACCACGTCTGGTAACTCGTATCAAGGTTGACGTGTGGCAACCCTACTTCCGAGCGGAGTGCTTTGTTGTTCGGCAGTTGGAGTTGAAATGCAGACGAGAACACATAGGCCAACAGGGTTTAGCTGACAAATATGGCTCTGTATGCCAAATCAATCGTTTTTTAATTACTTTATATGTGCTGCATGTGCCGTGTCCCTTAAAAACGACGTAATAAAAGCTTGGGACAAAAGTATGGGAGTCTTTTTTGTGTCGTCTATGTTCCTCGTGTAAAAGAACTCCCACGCAAGACGTTACAATATCCTTGACTGACATTTTTCCCCCCAATTGTACATGATCTTATTGTAACAATGCCAGAATGTAGCGCTAATAACATTGTTCGTGGAAGACAATATCTCTTACATTTCTGTTCTTATGTTGATCAATATGAATAGACTCTCTCTCTCTCTCTCTCTCTCTATATATATATATATATATATATATATATATATATATATATATATATATATATATAGGTATGTATGTATGTATGTAAGAGAGATAAACAAAAATACATGTGGGTGTATAATGCAAAGGATATAAAACTGAAATGCATAGCAAGAAGAGATGAAAATAATCGACAAAGTTAATGAATTTGTCTCTCTATCAGTAGCGCCAACAATTCTGGAATAAAAATGTATATTTGATTTCCTAACTCTCGATTTTTTTTAATACAGTGTCCCGATAATCCGAAAGTCTGCTTAATCCGAAACCAAAAGTAAAAAAGAACTAAGGTTACAATAAAACCACAGTGATACTAAGTAATATAAAGTATATTTCTGAAAATTACAAGAAAATTCAAAGTTAGACAATACACTGAACTAATTATTACGGAACTACATTGGTGGGAAAAAAATCAGTTAAACTGTTTTGTCGAAGAAAAGAATACCTATCCCTTGAAGCCAAATTACGCCAACGCGTCAGAAAAATGGTGCCCGTTCTGGTCGCGGCGGAGTGTTGCTCTACATCAAAAGCAGCCGCGGCGTCTGAGTAGAATACCCTCTACTCGCTGTCACCGTCTGCTTCACCTTCCCTCTTGTCTGAGAAATAGGACGAGTTAATAGGTTCTTTCAAAACCATTTCAACAATCTCCTGATCGTCCCTCTACTGTAATTTTTTTCTTCCGTACTAACCTTCCGGTTCCTTAGAATTGTTGGAACTACTGATGAATGATCAATACTAGCAGATTTATCCATTGACTATCCCTTTTCTTCTTAAATATTACAGTTTTATCTCCTTAGCTTGGTAGTTGTTTGCATTGCACACTTTCAAAATAATTTTGATTTTAAATTGTAAAGTTACATTTACTTATACATTGGTTTTTATTATATATACATATACAGTGGAATCTCGATCGATCGTTTTTCAAGGGACCGATTGAAATGAACGATAAATGCGAGAAAACGATAGATGCGGAAACATAACAAAGCAATATGATCGTTGGGACTGGATAAAATGAACGACACATACGGAAAAACGATGGATCGAGATTCCACTGTACATGGATACACAAGAAAGGAAAAATCAGAATTCTGAAAGGAACAATTTTTTTTGACTGAGATAGTCAATTTGTATGTGCGAATAATTGATTCGTTGCTTTTTTCCAAAATTAGGTGACGAATCATCTGTTTGAGAAACCTGGAGAAGGCTTTGGAATGGATCTGGCAGCAATGAACGTCCAGCGAGCTCGAGAACACGGTGTACCTGGCTATAACAAATATCGAGAATACTGCGGTATGCCAAAAGCACGCAACTTCTGGGATTTGGTCGGAGTGCTTCCAAACAAAACAGTCCATCGGTATTCCCAAATATACAGGCAAGTTAATGTTCCTTTAGAGAGGAATGTATTACACGATAGAAACAAAATGAATTGGAATGATATGTAATAAATGAAACACCTCATTTTCAGTCAACAGCGATTTCTAGAAACTCATTGGCCTTCAAGTGCACTAGTGGGAAACATGTTCGTTCAAATGAGCCGGCATTACATTGAATCTGTATATAGTGTCAGGGCCCGATTATGAACACTGGGGGCCCCTGGGCAGATGCTATTTGGGGGCCCCCCCCTTACGGACATTTATAAAAATACATACTATTTGAAGTACTCGGTGCATACGCCAAGGGGGTTTTGGGGCCCCCTAGCATTAGGGGGCCCTGGGCAAAGTCCCGATTTGCCCATGCGATAAAAAGGCCCTGTATAGTGTTAGTCCTCACAAAGTAAAATCACTTTAAACTTCCTTGGCATCAGATGAGAAGCCATAAAAGAAAGCGAGATTTTTCAATAACTGGGCACGGACTTGCAACTAATTGGAATTGAAAACAGAACCAATATAGTGTTCCGTCAATAAATATCAATTTCGGCTCATAACTGCAAAAATGGCCCGAAAAAGATAACGAATAAAAAGACGCACTAGAATGATTCTATAGAATCAACGTCGTTCTCCATAAGGTTTGCGTGAAAGAAATCAGAAAATTGTGTTATGTTTCATAGAAACAATTAAGTTAACAAAAAAAGCCTTATAATATTTGAATAATTTATGACAGCCTATTATACAACAATAACTATTTAAAAATGCTATCTGTGAGCGTGTTTATGTATAGGAATTAAAGTTAGACAATATACTGAACTAATTATTACTGAACTACATTGATGTGAAAAAATCAGTTAAATTGTTTTGTCGAAGAGAAGAATACCCCTCCCTTGAAGCCAAATTACGCCAACGCGTCAGAAAAATTTTAGTCACTAGCACTCATGCTAAACATGCCAGAGCTATTTCACGTTATAGAACGAGTTCATCATTGCTGTTTCAGTTAGCACTTTTTGTAAATTTACAAATACTATATTAGTAACATTCACTCAATGAAGGTAAAAAAAATGTCATTATACCTTTCACACATACATGTTTGAATCGTTTCATAAGACTTTTGAAGAACTATTTTGTTTGGAATCGTTGTGTTTATAGAATCCAACATTTGTCGCCTTCAAAATGTTTATCAACTACTTTTGAATGCTCTTACTACGTTCACTTGCATAAATCGAGTACGATGTTTGAAGTTGCTGGTATTTATTGTGAATTTCTTTTGCTTCGTTCTGCAGGCATGTTGATGATATCGACTTGTGGAGCGCAGCCATTTCTGAATATCCTCTGCCAGGAGCCATTCTCGGACCCACACTCTCCTGTCTCATTGCAGAACAATTCGCGAATCTCCGGCGGGGAGATAGGTTTTGGTACGAAAACTCAGGATGGCCATCTTCTTTTACACCAGGTAACGAGACGCCCCCTTACATTCTAGGGATGCGACATCGATGTCGATGTTTTGAAAACATCGATTTATTGAAGCCGATGTTTTCAAAACATCGATGTTTTGTGCTCGGTGTTTTTTTTTTTAAATGAAAAAGCCCCATAATAAAAAATTTGGAGGAGATATGCACAGCAAAGTTTCTCAAGCTATTCTTTACATGATTTGTAGAGATTCTCAGCTGATTTCAATTATTGAAGACGAGGGTTTTAAACACTTGTTAAATGTAACAACTTCAGATTCTTTTTTACTAAATTATTTAAGCCTCCTGGAAGTAAATTATTCTCCAACTTGTAAATAAATATTACAATCATTTTTCACATTCAGCCAATTTAAATTAGAAAACATCACGGATTTTTTTTATGGCTTTGGTCCTATCAATTGTTTTTATAGACATAAGTTCTTCCTCAATTTTCTGGTAAAAGGAATGAAATGTATCATGGAAATTCTGTGATATGCACTGACTCTAGCAACCAAGTTTTGGTCATTTGTGTCAGCCCAATCAGAGAGTAAAATTAAGCCCCCCCCCCCCCCCCACGACTAACCGAAGTAACATTAATGTTAGAGGTTACTAAACCAGTTTTAAAAAATGGATGTTCTAAAACATCGATGGTTTTTGAGCGATTTTTTATTAGCATCGATGTTTTAATATTGAACATCGATGTTTCAAAACATCGATGTTTTGTTGCCGATGTCGCATCTCTATTACATTCAACATTTACAATTACAAGAATAATGATAATAGATTTTACAAGCACTTTGTGCCAGGCGATAGCCGAATGGCTAGGGCTCTAGCATTCAGTACCAAAGTATGTGGGTTCGAGTCCCACTACTGACATGTTCGGAATCGGCTTTAAGCAGTAGGTCCCGGTCTAATGAGCCCTCGTGTAGCAAAAAATGATCGTCCAGCCAACCAAGCACTTTTGTTTTTCGACATTTGCCCTTTCTACACAGCGAAATGGGTTCACCACCACCATCACTCCTTGGTACCACCTCAATATATCAGGTAGTGATAAATATAAAGTACTCTGAAGCATGGTGCATAATTTCGAAAAAAAAAAAGATTTCCAAGTTGAACAATTCAAAAGAAACTATACAATGGGTTCTTCGTCATGCTCAATTATTAGGTTGAATACCCGATGCTCCCCGGTTGTGATTGGAATTTGTTATAATAGTTAACAACTACCGTAAATTGTTTAGGTAACACAACAGGGAACCGTCATGCAAATGAGTCCAGGATGAAGAGGCTAAGAGCTCCCCCAAAAATGATTCCTCTATTATGACAGTTGTTTTAACAAAAAACAGTTCTTTCTCTGGCTTGGTTGCTGAATGGAGGCTGAATGGTTGCTGAATGAGAGGAAAATCAGATCAGATAGGAAAAGATGACTGGAAGCACAGTCCACTTGAATGTCTTTTATTAATAATAATCATTCTCTTGAATAGAAGCAGAATTATCTTTTATATCCTATCATTTGCGACGCGAAATAAACATGATTATGTCGGTAAGGAAAGCATTTGGAAGTTTGATGAAATCTTTTGACAAAAAGGATAGAGGTGAAACAAAACATTTTGATTTCTATAACAAATACCATCATAAACCTAATGTCGTGATCAATATATTTACTATTCATACTACTACTAATAATAATAATTGTCTTTCTGTAATTGGTGAAAACACGAAAGTGCAAAGAGACCTACAAATAATTGAAATTAAATGATAACATTGAAGCTTTTTTATAAATTTTTATCATTTACACGCATTATTTATGACATTAAAAATGAAATTAATATTAAAAGAATAAGCGTGGGGTTACTTTTTCCTATGTTTTGAAATTGAATTTTCGAAATTAATATAACAAGAGTAAGAAATTTATAAAAAAATTAACATAGTTATTAACAAAGTATTAATCATTATAACACAGGGTGTTAAGTTATTGATATAGCTAACATTATTAACGATAAGGAAAAATAAAAATATTTGCGAAATCATTTTTCTCTTTTTTTAAGAATGCAGAGAAAATGTGGAAAATATTCGTGAAAAAAATGACACATTTGGGAAAATTCATAACAATGGTTGAAGAACGAAGAAAATTTATAGTGTCTTAAATATACTCGTTGTGTAAACATATTACAAAGAAAGGTGTTAAATTTTTTTCAGATCAATTAACAGAAATAAGAAAAGTGAAAATTGGACGACTTATTTGTGATAACTCCGATGACACTATCACGATTCCTCGGAATACTTTTATGCTTGGAGATCCTATGCGGTAAGTTAAAGAAATTATTTCATAGTTTTCCCTTATTTTTGGCGTCAAACTTTTCATTAATTGGCATTTCTAGAGCAATACCACGAGTTCACTCATTTATTAGCCTCAAATAGTTAGACTTCACCGAAAGTATGTCAAAATGTTGATTGTTGAAACAAACACATTTGAAATTGTGAAACAGGACAAGATTTTCAGCTTCAAATATCTTGATTTCATCAATGATATTAAAGATATGCCCTAGCATCTTCACATGATTTTGCTTTTCACGAAAATATCTCGTGACTGGGATATCGAGAACATTTTGTGTTCAGTGTAAACTTCCGTTTCTATCCAGTAAAAAATTATAATGTTAAGGTTCTAGAAAAGGAAAAAAAATATAAAAAGAAAACTATCACGTTGGACGAATGTATATAATAAATTTCAAATTGATAATGTACAAGCACTTTGGTTGGACATCTTATAACAACTTTCGTCAATAAACACTCAACATGAATACAGGCAATGTTAAAAAAAAAATAAACGTTCATTGAACGCATTGTAAAGTCAGTAACTCAGTGTTCATATATAGAGCTTTCTCTTTCTTGCCTCTACAATCATTGTGTTCTTTAAGAGAACAACTACAGAAATTTTTTTCTTTTATAATGAAACGGAAAAAAATTAAACATATCCTCTGATATCACATTCTTTTTGTAGTTAAACAGAACGAATTCGCAATTAGTCAGTTCCAATTAAACTGCATTAAAAATCTACTGAAAAGTTTTAAGTGACAAGAATTTTTATATTAAACAAAATTTTTGTTTAATTAACAACATTTATCACCGATTTAAGCTGCTCTCTTTCCTTAAAATGCATTTTCAAACTGAAAAAAGAATTCTATATTACAACGAATAGTATATTCCAACTGGAAGAGATGCTTTGCAGGACATTTTAAGTGTATCCAGGCTCGAATCAGCAATATGCAGATACACTCTAACAACCAGACTCTAACACTCAGGTATCAAATCATAGTCTCAAATAAGTTCAATACAACAAAAAGGTAAATGTGACTCAGTTTATCTAATAAGCAGCACAACATATTTGAATATTAATATAAAATGAATTCTAAGTACTCTGAGACATCAGTAAGTGTTTTTGCCATTATTAAAAAGTAAAAACTAAATTTGAATGATTTAGTCAGAGTTATGATAGTGTTTGCTAATATGTAATTCATCTTTCCCAGGAATCCATTAGTGGAATGCAACAGTCATCATTTCCCACATATGGATCTGACGAAATGGGAAGACACTAGCTACGAGAAAAAATAAGTCATTTCCGGTTTTAAATGATTTCAGCAATTTCATGGAGAACAGACTCTCATGATCTATCTACATCCCATGATGCAAATGTTTCAAATGGGATTCTAGCTAACTGTACATAGATTTATTTAATACTGTTTGAATGTGTGTGAGACGAATACATCATACCATTACTCTTCGCTGAGACAGAAGGGAATTTCTAACCTTCACTTCATGAAAATAGTCGAGATAGTGTTACAAAAAATTTTTCATCATTTTATTAATATCCATGCATATTTCCACGTATAATTGAGAATGAACTCTGAGCCAAAGAAATTGTTTGGAAAAAGCTGCAGTAATTGTTATTTCTGTTTATAACCATGGCCATTTATTCAACACAGTGATTCAATTAGCATTTACTGAAATCTCAAGGGAGAAATTAATTTATGACTAGCTCCATGTTTGTCTGAGAATTAGAGCTATAGAAGTATTATAAAAAAATATTTTCAATATCAGACGTGTGTGGAAATGGGTGCAAATAATTGCACTGAAACAAAGAGGTCTTATCGTGGAAAAAAGTGATAAAAATGATGCCATTGTACGAGATGGTTTCCAGTCAAGGAGATGAGAAGCCCTTACTAAGAATGATGCCCCATGTTTGTACAGCAGTGCCATAATGGACAGGCTTGGGGTCAGCAGGAATGCAGACCAAAAGCAATGTTTTGCCACCTAAAATGTAATTTCATTTGTGTGAGCTGTGTAATTAATAAAATTGTACAAATAAAAATAGCTTTTTTTATTTACCAAGCACCACCAAATTATGGCATTGACATTTTTCACAAATGTAGCATAAGATGGTTTAGGGACTTGCTAATGACACCTGTAGAAATATTGGCATCTTCAAATTTGTGCAATTTAACAGGTGACTCTTTATTAAGGAAATGACACTAATGAAAGTAGGAAATGGATTGGTATTTGATACCAATTTTGCTCTTAATGGTGGTTGATAGTTTCTTGTCAAAAGAGATTAATAAGACTGACACACAGATTCATAACTGAATTGTGAAATATCAACCTTTTTAATATAATGCAAACTGTATATATATCATTTTTTAAGAATGTTTCCAATAAAACTCAATTGTATTCACAATCTAAAAATTATCAAATGAATACGAAAATGCGTTTTACTTCATTACATCCAAGATATAAAAGATTTTTCATAAAATTAGAAAAATAACAAATGTCTCAGAAATAGTATGAAAATACATTTCAACAAATTTGAAATAGACATGCAGTTCCTTTTTAAAAGTATTCATAGAGAACTCTGAAAATCGTGGGGCATGAAATTAAAACAAATAAATACGATTAAACATTTCCATAAACTTTAAATAGGACATAAAATGAAAGCTTTCTGTGATCTTAAGTACACATTTCACTATGCAAGATGCTCTTAAGTATCACAAAGTGCTTCTAACAGGTTTGTGTCAATTTAATAACCACATTGATGAGCAGTGACTGGTGTTATATATTTTATGCAAGCGTCAATAGATGGCAGCACTGTGTTTCATTCGTAGGAGATAGGATTATTTTGTTAATTTTGCAAACTTACAGTTCAAATATTTCATTCCCTAAATACAGCTTCTAAAATTTTAAAACATTGATTACGAGGTATCAAATATATAAAAACTTGTATGAATTGGAACTATTATTCATAAATGTGAATGGCAGTAAGCACAATCAAAATGCACTAACATCAGATAAAGTTCTCTTAACTTCATAGAATATACATTAGAAAGCAGTCTTCCCCAACTTCTTTGTAAATTTACATAAGTTATCAAACTTCATTCATTCTATCTATCTTCATCTAATACAAAGACAGTAAGGTTCATAATCATCAAAATATGTAACATGAACACAACCTATCCCATGATTCAATTTTGAATCATTGGCCCGTTCTAATTTTGCCTGAAAGAATGATCCTAATTAAAAATCGTTAGTCAGTTTGATGACAGGAATACGAATAATTGTGTCATGTGTGTCTTCAAAGTTCTCTGACATGAAATCACTTCAATTTTTTTAAAACTTAATGGTGCAGCCCATCTCTATGGCTTTTTCAGTAAAGAAGTAGAAACAGAACAATGGGTATCATTTTCCTAGGAATTGCTCCAGAATTATCCTCATGAGGGAAGAGACATAATATTACATATCTACTCATAGATGATCCTCTGAAAAATAGGGAGCTCACAGCACTGTCCTATGACAGCAGTTATGAACATAATAGGAGGTTATATACAAACCCACATGGTGACTCAACAAGGAAGCAAAGTTAATAGCCCTCATCACTGTGAAATTAGTTTATCACTGAAACATGCATAATTGCTGATTTCTTAGTTAAATTCTTTAAACTATGAACAAACCTTCTCAGATATAAATTCCTATTATCTGCCAGTCTTCAAAGTTAGTGTCGATTCTTTCAGAAAAATAAAGGATAAATATGTTTATCTAAACAATCCACCACACATATAAGCTTCTTTATTAATTTGCAGTTTCCCAACTGCAATATTGAGTGGCTAGGAAATAACTCCAAAAATTTATCTTTTGATCCTTTGCTCTTCTAGAAATGAAAATATCCTATCCATTCAAAATAACCACTGAGTTGGCTAGAACATCTATGTTGACAATTCGAAATGCCACTTGCTCTGGACATGAACATTTTTTACAGAAAACTGTTTAGGAGAATGGATAGTCACTTTTTCAATCAAAATTAAATTAATAACATCAATAGACTGTACCGCCCGAGTAAACTTTTAAAAACTATAAAATGCAAAATTTAATAAATTGTGCAAATATGTTAATGTATGATGAAAACGCTCAACTGTGTTCCATATTCCAAGCAATAAAAGTAAATGCAAATTATGTTTCAAATTATCGAGTAACAGTAGTAGGAGCTAAGGATGGTAAGACCATCCAACCCAATCTCTGAGGACTTTCAATTCAACAGAATGTTCCTGACAATAATTCCATCTGAATTCCACAAAAGATAAAAAAAATTAAAGATGCTCAATATATCATTGATAGTATTATGAAAAAAGAAACCAGTAATCTTAATTTGATAGGAGACAAAAACGCTAAGCTTTTCTATTACTATATGTAAATATTAATAAAATTTCTCTCCGAATATATTTTGTATTGTATGGATATCTGTAAAAAATTACACTAATCCATTCCAAGTAAAAATTTCTCTATCAAATGTTTGAACGAATTAAGATATTCTGGAGGGGCATTTTTCAGGAATGCAGACTTATTTTCCCTAAATATGTCTTTCGAAAAAGAAAAAAAAAGTATCTAGAAATACATCAATGTACAAAGTAAACAGTTCTGAAGAAAATATAAAGTATATACAGTGGAATCTCGATTGATCGTTCCCCAAATCATCATTTTCCCGAACGTGTTGTTTATTTCACCCAGTCCCGACTATTATATTGCTTTGTTATGTTCCCGCATTAATCGTTCAGTTCAGTCAATCCCTTAAAAAACAATAGATTGAGATTCCACTGTAATAAGCTTTGATAGTGGTGGATTAATTGTCAATCAGTTATGATGATGATTATGTTGATGGCAATGCACCAGTATTATTAAAGCAAATGCAAATATTCAGTTGCATAAATAACAACAAATAAAAGAACACGATAAAAAAATATGTTTATTATGTTATTACAATAACATTTAGTTTCTAGAAATAGTTCTTTTTTTCTTATTTTGGTACTTATGAGCAACAAAAAATAAAGGCAACATTCAAAACCATAAACGCCAACAAATGAAATGCAATATTAACATCATAACTTATGTACAAAGAGTAGATGAATTTACCAGTGAATAATTAAATTTACATTCAATGAGAGAAGTAAACAAAAACTGAATGTATACAAAAAATGGCTCCACATGAAGGTCTTAATGTTCATGATTGTGTGACTTTGGATATAACCTTCTTCAGGGTGATGATATTTAAAACTCAGATAAATAAAGGAAAATTTTTAAAAAGAAAGAAAAATGTGAGATCAATGTTACATGTGTAAAAATACAGAGACAAATACAAAATTCAAATATAACATCAGATAGATGACTAATACCTCTAATTTGATAATTTTTGAATTAAAACTTCAAAAGAACTAACAAAATTAATACACCATTCTTCACGCACACACCGACGCACTAAACTTGTAAACATTTCACACACTGTTACAGAGTTCTTAAATTATATAAATATTATTTATTTATAGAAACAATAAACTGGAGAACTCAGCAAAAACAGGCATGTACAAATGAAGTAATGGAACATAGAACAACTTCAAGACTCAATTACCAAAGTTTAACAGGCATTTCTACACATTAATGTGATCTTTAACATATGCTTTTGAATTTTTTTCAATACAGTTAACAAATTATTACACAAATTTCAAAGATATAAATAAAACTTCAAATTGTGAAACATTCAAGAACTTCCTACTGTATGATATTTATAATACAATATTTGAATTAAATAAAATGGTTATTAGGCTAATAAACTGTTCAAACTTAATCATTCAGAAATAATTTAATACGGGTGAAATGTGTGCATGTGCATGAAGTAACAAAAATGATGAGTTTTTAGATGCATTTGAAAAATACTAGGTAATACTTATGACATGGATACTAAGTAACTCCAGCCAGCTGAAGTTCTTTCCAAATAGAAACAAATATCAAGTTTTTGTCTTCAGAATGTCACCAGTTAGTTTCCCAAATCTATGCACACTTCAATAAGCATATAGAAAATTAAAAACATGATAAGATGAATTCTTGAAAATATATCAGTAAAAAAGTACCAGAAAAATGAATATACTAAATTATTATTACAACGTACAATAAGAGGCTGATTGGTATCATAAAAGCACCAATATAAACATTTACATACCACAAGACCAAGTGAATTTATATGAATTATAACACAACTTTCAAATTATTTCATTTGAAATATGCATTTTACACAACATATTTTCTCAGAAATTACCTAGAAACCTTTAAAACACATGATGTGAAAATCTGAATAAATTAATCTCAAAACTTAGACCTTTTTCAGAGAAAAAAAAAAATTCCCCCTTCAAGAATATGTTGCTATTACATGACAAAGCATCTGAAGTGATATGCACAAATTTTGATACAAACATTCTATGAAACGTATTAACCTTAACCTTATGAGAAGAATAGACCCAAACTTCTCTGAAATGGAAAGTTTCAACAAGTCCCTTTCCAAAATCTGTACCTCCAGGTCATCATTCATTATATTACAGGTTCTATTTCCCTCTCCACAGTACAGTAAAATCAGGTTCTTTGTTAACCAAAGCTTATTTTGACACAATCACAAAATCTTACAATGAAACATTTTCAAAAAAGCCTTTTAGTAAAAGCTTTCATCATTTGATTTACACTGCTGAAAACCTCCACTGCAAAGAAAATCATGTTTTACAGAATCTTATTCTCTTGTAACAGTTAAGACAAAATCAAACTATTTGCTTTATATAAAAAAATTTCTTCTTGTTAGTCATTAATTTTTTTTAAAAACTAAGGAGTAGAATCGTGATTTCGAATGCACTGAATATATTAAACAAATAAAAATAAAAATTCCTCACCCCACCCCACCCCTTTCATTTACTGGGGATCTACCAATGATAAACACTGTGATAGATGATTCGGGAAAATATTGAGTTCAGAGCCCTCTTTGAAAAGGATTGAACTGGAATCTAATAAAAATGCTGAAGAACCTGAAGATAAATAATAAATAATCTCCATTGGCTAGCAAAGCTTCATGACTGAGATCGCTTTGCATGCCAAAGCAGTTCCTTTTTACGGTTGTGTCATTACAAATTTTAGTTCAAATAAACTGCAACTACATATACCAAACCCTAAAATCTACCATTTCCCACCCATCATGCCTTTTATCTACTTTATCAACAGTAAATATTTTTCTCTTTTAACAAAATTGTGCCTTTGAAAGGAAGAAGACTTTTCTGCTAAATCGTATCTCTACTCCTTGTGAGAATATAGGAAGACAGCATTTAATTGCTAATCACTATCATCTCTCATGCCAACTGCTTTGAGATACTTTTATTTGATATTACAATTATCCTACCCATAAGGAAAAGGTTAAAAAGAAAAATTAACACATGTAAACAGAACATAAAAACATTCAACACTTTGCAAGTTTCTACAAAGTGGAGACATCCAAAATTCATTCATAAAGCTGCAAACTGAAAAAAAATATGTAACAACTACTCAGTAAAGAAGAGCTGCTGGATATAAGCTGAGCAGTGAAGAGAATTTTAAGAACAGTACCAAAATGACAACACTATCAATATGAACTGTAATTTCTGTCAAAAATTAGAAAAACTAATGGCAATTATAATAAAAAGTATCTTTGAAAAATCAAGGAACAATTTTTTTTATAGAGCATAGTAAAATTGGTGTATTTTGATGCATCATATCAAAATGTCAATACTGAAAAACGTAGTTAAATATACAGTTTTAAAAAATCTGATAACTGAAAATTTTTCATTTAAATTTTTTCTTTTAACATAAACAAGTCATAGAATATTTAAAGTTCAAAATGTTTCAAAAACAGTATATATTTATATGAAGTATAAACAATAAGCCCATAGAATTGCACAGCCTTCTATATAATTTTTATCATATACCTTAAATGTCTCAAGATTTCAACAGAATTTGTCGTGTCCTCTCCTATTTATTTAAAGTTGTACATTTTTAACAATCCAAATATTATGAACCAAAAATAAAAATGAAAACTAATATTGATTTCATTGAAATGCTAGTTTAACATATTTTCTACTTCATCATGTACTTGATATATTCTTAACATTCCTAACATAACAGAAAAAAATCAAAGTTTCTGTTCGACAGTAATCTGGAATTTGATAAAGCTATGGAAACTATAAGGCAAAAAACTTTCATAAATACTTTTATTTCCACAACAATGAATGATGTGTTTTCATATGGCAAAAATGACATGTGTGACTAAATTGAAGAACATGGGAAACAATCAAAATTGAAGGAATCAGAGGCATATACAAATTTTTTATTCAAGGAGGGGACAAAACTCTAGAAAGTGGATGTTTTAGCCAACAGGCAAACAAAAGTTTAAAATGTTTAGGTTAAAATTTAAGATAAAAGCTTGAATCTAATAAACAACACATATATGAATTGTACATCAAGACACACTGATGCATTAGTCACAAATTCATTTAAATCATTATTAATTCTAGCATATAAAATGTTAGTTTTTCAGATTTTAACAATAAAAATAACAGGAAGACCTGAGATAATTTAATACCCTCCTGAAATATGCCCCTGATCAATAAATATATGTTAAGCTAAATTTTACAGCAAAAAACCAATCACAATTCAGTGATACTTCCCCAAACTCAGCAATTCCTTAGAATGAATGCTGGTTTTAATTATTTCATAAACATGATAATCAAGACCATAATACTAATTAAAATGAAGAATTGCATAAAAATTTTGAAAAACTGTTTAACACAGGAAAATTGAATTCACAGAGGCAATATGAAACATACAACCAGTTCATAAAGCTGCTAAGTCACTTATCAATCTGGCACTTGACTAATGCTTTTAAATCTTGTCCTTTCACTCAGCATTTGCCTAAATTTTAAAAATAAGTTCTCAATCTTATTTTACAAATAGCATCACAACAAATGGCTAAAAACATTTCAGTAATCTACATGAAACTACCTACTGAATTTAACAACAAATTACCATGTGATGTACATAGAATTCATTTTATATACATGACTCAGTTTAGAGGAATAGTTTTTAATTAGAAACAATTAAGTGAGATACAACAGTAATTTTTCTTCTTTATTTAAAAAAGTTAATTAGTTCAACACCAGGGGAAATTTCAGTATTTTTTCTGTTTTCATTTTATTTATTTAGTTCTCATGTTAGAGTGAAAAATAAATTAACCTTAATTTTTTTAAGCTTGAAAAGTATTGGATTTATCAAATTAAAGTAATTGGGAAATATTTAAAATATTTTGAAGAATAGCAATATTTCCCCCCTATAAACACTTTTTAAATTTTTAGGTACATTTTTCCTTCAACTGTGAAACAAGCTGATTTTCAGCATCTTAGGTAGCAGAGGAATTCATCAAACACATGAAATCGCAATTCATATGAAAATATGAATTTTTTACAAACAATTTAGAGAAATTAATACAACTTTATACAGTTAAATTATATTTTTACAATTTTACAGAGAAATTAATAATTTCTTTGTTCACAAACAAAATTATGTAAGATGTCCTTTAGATATACTGCATGCACGTAATTAACTGCTTTTAAAAGGCATCAGCATGAATTTATCTTCAATTTTTAAGACATGTACTCAAAATTAAATATTTAACTCGATCCTTTTCCTACTTAAGGGTCAATACCACGACAAGATAAAGTTCTTAAATTGCTTTTATACCCTGATCTCTATCTAGACTCATAGAAAGACACCAGACTATGATAAATCTTAAAACTTTATACAGTAAATGAAAGAAAGGTTGCTAGTTGGAACTGTTAGAAGAGTCATCATTTAGCGCTTCAAAATTTTCCTGTATTTTTTATTTCAAACCTCTCAAATTATCACAGAAATTTTATTTTGATATTGATATTTATAAACTTTTTTGAGATTCTCCATAACTAATTGGAAAACTGTGTTTCCTATTAAATAAAAATGTATTCGTTAACATGCTTGTTCAGGCCACAATTTAAAGCAAAAATTTAGATTTCTTTCTATGCAAAAACACAGTCCAGTTGCAAACACACTGATAATTCAAACATATAATTAAAATACAAGAAAACTTACCTTAGTACACTTTGGTGGTGTTTACAAGTTGATTTCATAGCTGCAGCAATTAATAGCAAATTAAACATATCTCTCTAAAGATAGAAAAAAAATTTATTAGTTTGACTGAGGACTTTTTAATGAATCTGGCAAGTACTAAATGCTAAGGATATGTTTTAACCTTTTACGCACTTCAAAATTCAACTTCAAAATTCTGTGAAAAACACAATTTTATTCGTATTGCTCTATGAAATTTATTACTTAGAATGGAAATATGGACTGATTTTTTGTCAGTGAGGTTATGTTAATAAAATAAGTAGTATCTAGGAGGAAAAAATCGTAATTTTGGCTTTTTTTCTAACTTTTCAGCAAACAAAATTCGAAAATTCATATAAAATTCAACAAATGATTTTAAAATTCAGTGGGAGCAATTAAAACTAATCATTCTGTTGATAGAACATAAGTTATAACAAAAAAGATTACATTTTGTTGTTACTATTAGATAAAAAATTTATATGTTCCTGAGAGGGAACATTGGCACGTAAAGGTTGGTTTTTCAACATTGAAAACAATTTGCTTCAAGTTGAGAGAGGATATGTCATTTTACTTCTAAACTGAGTATAGATGAATCCATGGTGTCCGTTACGGTCATCATTCAGCTATAATGTTTATGCGGGGTAAACCAATACGGTTCGGTTTTAAACTATGGATGTTGTGTTCCAGCAGTGGCTATATTAGTTTATATTTATTGCTGGAAAGACTGTGTTATAGTAACTATAGCATTCGATTATTTGACACATGAGCCTATCAGTAAAACCAAGCAACTTTGTCAAGCACAAAAAAAAGAGAATTGATGTTTCTCAGAGACATCTGATAAAAATGTATAATGAGGGAATGGAAGGTGTTGATTTACTAGACAGACTTCTTGGATCATATCGATCTACGTTTAGCTTGGGTTTGGAGTGCTATGGTCAATTTTTTTTGCTACACGTGGACTAAGACTGGGACCTACTGCTTAAAGCTGATTCCGAATGGCTACAAATGTCCATGCCAAGAATGGGACTCAAACGCACAGACTGTGGTACCAAAGGCCAGCACCCTAGCCAGTCGGCCATCATCCGGCGATCTATGTTTAGAATGGTATTAGAATATTTCCCAATGTGCTAAACATGACTGTCACTGCTGGATGGATTTTGCATTTACATTTGCACAAAGGAACAACAGCAGAATTATCACATCTCAATTTCTGGAGAGAAGTAACTTGATATTTGCTTCACATGAGACTGAAAATCCACTCTGTTCCTGGACCTCACACACAGCTATGAATCTTTCAGACAATCAGATGCATTTTATCTTGTGCCACCAACAGAAGGACATTATGTTGTATGCCAATAGAATTCTAGAAAAAAATGTTTCGAGTGTGAAAAAAGACTGCATGAGAAATTCTTTCCTAACTACCATGGTTAGCAGAAAAAACGTAGAGCACAAAAGCTAAGAACAATAATTATTTTTTGTTTAATTTTTCTTGTTATAAAGCATTTTGTAAATTTTTTCTTTCTCCTTGTATTTTTTATTCATATGATTATTGTGCTGTGAATTTTATTACAGAGATTATTTGTTAATTCCATTTTTCTAGTGATGTTTTATATGTTTGACTAACATGCTAATAAATAATTGTAAAATTGTTTAAATATACTAATTCCTGCTCATCAACTGTATTATTATTTTTTTAATGTAGTTGTAAAACTTTTTTTTAAAGCTTCATTGCACCTCGTGTTTAGCTGGCATAGCTCTTGAGCACCACCATAGCTCGACGGGTGCACTCCGACTATTTTTCTGCTTAACCTGTGTTATTTCAGAATAACTTAGAAATTTACTTATAACTACTAAAAAATTGGGCAAAGAAATTGAAATTTGAATTTAAAGTTTGTTAATCATATTTTATAAAAACATGAAAAAACTGTTTCCTGCCAGTGTACCCTTTCGGGAACATGCTGTAATTCATATGCAATTTTTTTTTTAATTACTCATAGATCTTATATTTGAGTTTTAATGTGATTTTTATCAATAAATAGTTTTTGTTACCTTTCGAGCATAGTCCGACAAAAAAAGGTTAAAATGATACCTATGTACACAAACTATTTTATAACTAAAATTCAATATGCATTTCCATAGTGCTTAAAATGCTCATGCAACCCAAAATCTGAATCTATAAAATTTTATTATAATTATCGGTTCTGTCACCAGAGGTCAGCTGGTTCATCATGACTAGTATAGGCTATAATGATGGGCTAGAAATCAAAAGCATGACCTCAACATCAAATTTTGCAATGAAATTTTTTATTCTGATTTAAGTTAAAAAAATTCAACTGGTGATATGCAACTAACAAAGAGTAAATATAATACCTGAATAAAGGATACCATCAAAATCCATTTTGTTGATTATCCATACAACATTAAAAACGTAGATTAAAAATAAAATACAACTTGACTAAATGAATGTCAAAATAACTCACTAGGCATGTAGCACCTTTTGCTAGTAGGAACATGAAAAATCTATGTAATTATTCTAAGTACATTGATTAACAACACAAGCATTTCCACATAAATGTTAAAAAACCTCTGAACAGTTCATTTTTTATGATATAAAGGGCCATGTTTTGATCATTTCTGTTTTTTGGTAGTCCTTTACTATGGAAAATCAGGTAAGCAACAATTGTACCTTCTATAGTAAGTAGTCACAAACAAACAGAGCTATTTATATAACTAAATAATACAATTTAATGTTTTCTAATTTGAGAAATTCTTTATTATGGTAACTTTGCTCGAAAACCGGGTAACTTTTCCCCACGTGTTTACCTGGAGCGAAGTTTGACACACTCTTTTTTCAACATGAAAAATAGATTGTATTTTGAAAACTAAGAACAATTTAGATCAGAATTAGAATTAAGGTATCTAACTACGTTAAAAAGTTTAATTTGGGTCAAAAATAACAAATTTTTTTATTCTTTAATTGGATAGATTAGTTATTTAGCTTTATACAGGTTTATTTTTGTCTGCGCATTAATTAAAAGCCAGTGTTTCCACTTCAACAGCCAAAAGCTCCACTTCTCAGAAGACAGTGGTCCTCAGTGAAGAGAGAACGAAGAAGATGTTCTGGAAGGTGTCATTTTAACTCAAGATGAATCAGACAGTGATTTTGAAAGTTTCATGGAGAGAGAACAGGAAGAAGATGAGTTCAAGATGATGTTGACCAAAGGATCAACTTCTCATTTCTCACCAGTGATCAAAGTGGAAGGATCTGCTTGGTAAAATATTCAAACACAATCTACCCGGGATGAATTTTGAGCTATGAAAAGTGCTGAGGTAACCACTATGGAAAAAAGCCTGAAGACCTGGAAATGGCCAGCAAGGCTAAATGTGATAGACTACCCATGGTGTGATGTCTAAGGAGGGATAAGTTGCCCAAAAGAGATATCAAAACAGGGGGGTTGCAGCAGATCCAAGAGTTGGACAATTATTTTTATAATTAAGAAAAGTTAATTTAAAATTTTCCTCTGTTTTTATACTTTTTGTTCCTAATTTGTGTTTTTTTAAACTGTGATTTTAATCATGATCATGTCAACGTGCATAGTCATCATACTAAGTCCTTACTAGAATAAAATTTGAGGGTCTGATAGGCCAACATTTTACAAATTAACAACTGCATGAACTATTAACTACTGTTTAATTAACAAAGAAAATTTTATTTATGAAATTTGATCTTTTTTCTGAAACAAAAAACTGTTTTTAAATATATATGGTGTATTTTTTCTTCCCATGTGGCAATCATTGCTATTTTATTAATTTAATTCAATGCATGTAGAAAGGTTTTTAAGGTGTGGTGCAAAGTTTGACAACCCACAGATAACATTGCTCCAAAGTTTGAATTTAAATAAAAAATTGTACAGTTGAGATGTGGATTTGAATAAAACATGAAAATATTCAAGATGTCTAGAATGTGATGTACACCTGGTAAGTTGATTCTGAACTACAGCTTCAGTAGAAATAGCAATTTTCGAACAAATCAGCAAATCTTGGGGCAAAATTTGACCATTTTGCGGTACTACAAATATATTAGTCAAATTGAAATCATTCAAATGACACTCTAATGCAAATCTTACGTAGAGAAATCAATATCTCAACAAAACCTATGATAAATTACAACTGAAAAGTAACAAATTTCTTCTTTGTTGAGTAGTCTAATTTAAACTGATTTTCAGAGCAAAATGATCACCATCAACTATTAATAAGAAACACTGTATACTTCGCCCTGTTTGGTTTACCATATCCAGAGCTGGTCCCATAGTGAGGTGCCAAAATCAGAGAGTTAAGATATCAAATTTTTAACAAATAACAAAAAAAAAAAATATAAATGGTCAAATCTGATGCATGAAGGAATTTGTAAAAATACACTAATAGAAGCGAATGTTTAGGCTATTTTTTTATAAACTGCTGAATTTGAGATCATGAGAAATAAATTATGAATACATATTTCTAAATGTTGTTGTAGCTCTAAGATTTCTACTCACACAACCTGTCACTGTAGCAGCAGCTAAGCACAGTGTTTCTCAACTGAAAATTTTAGAGAATTATCTAAGAGCAATAACCCAAGAGTGATTCAAAGATCTAACAATCATTTCTGTAGAAAAGATAGTATCTAAAATAATAAATTATACAGATGCAATCCAACAATTTGCTACCATAAAGGCTCGAAAAATTATTGTCATATTTATTACTTAATAAATTATACTAAAATTTATTTACTTTTTTCTGCTTTTTTTTAAAAGTTGTCCTTTTTAAAATTTGTTTTTTAAATAAAACTTTATAATTAATACATATTTTTCCAAAATTATCTAATATAGAAGTTTATATGTTATTATAAAAGTTGACTATTTCTAATGGAGATACGTTCATTAAATTGGAGTCCCTCCAAAAATTTAAAAAGGAATCATTTTTAAAATTTGCCTCAGGCACCATGGTGGGTTGGCCAAGCTCTGACATATCCTCACAATGAAAGCAAATTGAAACCAAAGGGCTAATTTCTGACTATTGACTACATGAGACAAAAAATACTTGTAAATGTTTTCCCTGGTGTCACTCAATCAAAAATTATCAGATACATAACCACAGAAACTATTCCTATTCTGGGTTATCTGAGATCAGAAAAAAACTAAAAGCTTTAAAGTAGAGTTTTAAAATATAAATATGTGTTTTTGAGGATTAAAAATCAAAGGACTAGTAAGGACAGAAAAAATGAACAATATTTAAGAATTTATATGGAGCACATAGTTAATTTTTTTCATCACAGAGCAATGATAAAATGCAAAAGAAAAAATATCTGACAGATGACAACAGCAGGTATTAATTCCATGGGAATATAAAAATAATTTAGTATTTTTTTTTATACTATGACCACAGTATCTTTTTCAAGTATTAGGTACCTTGCAGTTCAATAAAATAAAGAAATAACCTTTGCATAGAGAAGGTCAGGAGAAACACATCAAATAGAGCTCAGCGGGTATAAAGGAGCTCACAAATTATATTTGCACTACTGTATAGTGGGAAAAGGGGAAATTGGAGTCCAATTTGATACAAAAATTTTTAACATGAAAAATGATGTAAATGGTTTACTTATACAGTTATTTTTTTTTAACAGTGATAACTTAAAACTAAAGAAAAAGTCATGAATAATGAAGTTTATTAATAAACAAATCATGAGCAAAAAGTATGCAAATACTGAAAGCATTTAGCTCAAATATCAGAAACAGACACTTAAAAACAGATATGCTAAAATATCAGAATAAGCATTTCTACACAAAGTATAAATGTTAACAAGAACAAATTTAACATGACAAACTGCAACCAGAGCAGAAGAATATGTCTTAAAATTTGAGACCTAACATCAAAACATACAATATAAACTAAAATCTTCCAAGATTTTACAAATACCTGAGCATTGCTGCCTCCTATTTGTACAATATGATATCGCAAGGGATAGAGAATGTCACAACAGTCTTCCACTCTGCCTTCATCATAAGCAACTATAGCTTCACATAAAGAGAAACCAACTTCTTTTGTAATAGTGTGATTTACTCCTGAACCGTTGCTGAAAAATTACATTACATTAGTTTACATTATTTATGTCCCAGAATGCTACAGAACAAGAGAAGAAGAAAAAATAAGAAGAGTACTATGTTCTAAATAATGAATCCCACTTTTCTGCTCTTAAATATTTTTAAATACATATGAAATATAAATAAATTACAAATATAAATAAGATATTTTGTTTTCTTAGTTAACAAAAATGAATGCCATTAACTGAAAAATACATCACAACTCTTTACATCCCTGAAAATATATTGAATTATAGCTGTGATAGTTCAGTACTTCGTAAATTGCCAAGTTCAAAAATTCAACAGTTTTTAAGCATTAAAGTCTTATTTTGCGATCTGTAAGATAACATTTCAATATGATAATAAATGTTTTTAATTCTTACCCACAAAACTACAACTTTAATTACTGACAAACTTTTAACAACCAGATTGAATTGACCACTTTTTTAATGTCTACACTTTGAAATATTACCAAGTCTAAAGAACAAAAATTAGTCTATAATTACACAAAGAGAAAGAGTTTATTACTAAGCTACATTTTGTATGATAATGGATAGATATTACTTTTTGTTAACACTGGAAAATTTATTCAGAAAGACTTAAATATGCATAATATATATAACAGGCTAATTAGAATGTTTCAAAAACATGAATACAAATCTATGTATCTGAAACACCTTAAAGTCATTGTTTACTCAAATGTGACAGCATGTAGAGAGAGAAGCTTTCTTTAAAATGAAATTTAGTGAACACTCCACCATATTTTTTCCATCACAGAGCAAGGATAAACACAAAGGAAAAGATATCAGACAGATAACAGATGCAGGTATTAATTCCATGGGAATAAAAAAAAATTTAGTATTTTTTCTTTATGCTATGCCCACAATCCCTTTTACAAGCATTAGATGCCTTGCTGTTCAATAAAATAAAGAAATAGCTTTGCATTGGGAAGGTCAGGAGAAACACATCAGATAGAGCTCAGTAAGTAAAAAGGAGCTCTCAAATCATATTTGCACTACTGCATACTGGGCAAAAGGGAGATCGGAGAGTCCTATTTGATATAAAAATATTTGAACATCAAAAACTATGCAGTTGATTTACTTAGACAGTTATTTTCTTTTGAACAGTGATAATAGCACTTGATTACACTTAACTGATACACTATTTCATTGTTTGATATTTTAAAACTACATAAATGGAGATAATTTTATAGGAAGAAATGTCATGCATTTGTCTAAGACAAAATCATAATATAAAAAAGACTGAATATTAAATTGCATTTAAAAAGACACTTTAATTTTCCCTATTAAAATATCTATTAAAGTAGTCAATGTATGATCACTCTTATGGGATAACTGTACAAATTTTTAGCAGTTTGGCTCATTTAAAAGTCTTCCCCCCTCCCCCCAAAAAAATCCTGGGTGTGCCACTGATACAATGCTATGTGAGTAATGAGCAACACATGTAATACAGAACAAGTTCCTGGGAAGAGAGGCACGCCAGGACCTTGTCACGGAGGTTGACAACATAAGAGTACACACTGGTCTGCATGGGGTGTATTTACGAATCAACACAGATTTTAGTTAAAAAAAATTAAGTTTATTCCGAACTTTAAAATCATATAAAAATATTAAAAGCAATAACTTAAAACATTCGTATAATCAAAATAATCTCACACAAAGACTTCTAACACACGAATCTCACTAGCTCATGAATTCAACTGTGTGTGCAGCACCTTTGCTCTAATTCGAGCAGCATTTATACAAGCAAGTAACATAACATTGACATATATTTGCATAAAATACACTGGAAAGGAACAAACCATGGGGAAAATAAATGAAAAACCCCATTTCTCAGATGTATGACGTCAAAGTTGCTGTAATGCTATTACTTGTTAGGTAATAAGTGCTATGTCAGTCTAAAACGATAGCATGAACTGAAGTTTAGATAGCCCTTTTAAGGTTCATTTTCCTAACAGGCCTGCAAATGAAAGAGTTTCTCTGACTTTGCTGTGACGTCACGATGACAACATAGCAACATATATGCTTCCGCCAATTCACTTTTTACACTTTGATCGCACTTGAAACTGCCGGTGTGGACATAGTATAAGCAAAATCGGAAAAAGTGGATATTTTTTCAAAAAATTTTAAAAAGTGGAACTTTTAGTGAAAAAGCAGAATTTTTCTTTTGCAGAAAATATAAAAAAGCAGAAAAAACTCATTCCTATTAACACAAAGTGAAACAAGAAAATGTATGTTGTATCAGAATGCTTAAATGTGCCATAAATGCAAAACAAAGACTGCCATTAACTTGAAAAAACTTTCTTCCCTTCCAAGTAACATTTTAAAAGGTTGCCCAGAGTTGTATATGGCTACATCTTTTCTGTTAGCTTTTCATACTATCAATGTCTACCTCTGTTTCAATAAAAGGTTTCTGAATAAATGTTTTGATTACCAACTATTCACTAAGAGCTATCAGTCAACAAAGCATCTAGTCTAAATAAAACATTAATAAAAAGGGTAAGTGCTAAACTTGTGCTCCCTCTTCTTAAATTCATAGTTAAAATGTGAATAAACTAACATGAAAAGTGCACAATTAGGAACATTTTTTTAGATAGCTGCAAAGAATATCTTCACAATTTCATTGATATGTTTATTTAAAATAAAAACAAATATTCAGAGGGGTGGAACAGAATGTGAATACATGAAAAATATTAATAATGCATATAAGAAAGATGTTATCTTGTCATGACAAAGTATGTCTTACACACAATTAATTATTACCTAATATAGTCTTGAATAGAAGACATTAGGTAATTAGTGGCATCCTTATTTTTGGATCCTATACTAGATAACAGAAGATGAATGTCATTAAAGGCCAAAATATGATCATCAAAATGTGGACGACACAACTCGTATACATCTTTCCATCGATCTCCAACATCAACTCCTAAAAAAAAGGACAGCCAACAGTGTTGCACAAAATAAAAATTACATAATAATAACAAATACTTTATAAAATTCACTCAAAAAATATTTCACTCAGATCTTACAGCAGTATTTTTGGATTAAAAAGTTCTATTACCAAATATTTTCAGCTTCAATTTTAATTATATTATTTCCTAAACATAAAACATTAAAACTGATATTTTGACACAAATAAAAGTGAAAAATAATTTTGGGGCTATTTTTAAATTATTAAAATTTAAAATTAATACATGTCAAATATCAGTATATGGGATCACATTCTTAATAAAATATGTTAAACTTATAAACAGATTATCTTGTAATTTATATTTATATATATATACACACACACATACAAGTTTTTAATTATTCATGTATCAGTTTCAATTAATTTAGGACAAAAAAATTTCAGTATATTTTATATATAAACTTTCCATAAATTTCGAAATTCTGTAGTTCTTCTATATATATAATATATATATATATATATATATATATATATATATACAGAAGGTCGCTCGTACTTTATGGAAACAATTTTCTAATTTAATTTTGTTGTTTGCATTTTGAGATAAAAATTTGGCAACTTCAAAATAATCATATGCTGCTGTTTTCTTTTGATTGGAATGTAAAATAAAATATTTATTTTGAAAATGGCTCCTAAAATTGATAGATGACTTGAAGGTCCAAAGATAACTGTGCTTTCTGAGGAGAAATATTCGTATCAACAAATTATAAAATGGTGTAAAAATTGCAGTTATGGCATTACAAAAATAGATATTTATAATATATTAAATTTGAAAGGAAAAAAAAGTCTTAACTAAAAACAAAAATGAAAACATGACTGCAAAACCTCATCCTAAGACTGTTCAAATGCAGGTAAATATCAAGAAAGTGAAGTCTCTGATCCTAAAAGATAATTTGCTGACTCAAAGATCCATTGCATTGAAACTAGGAATGTCTTCTGGCACTGTAAGTAAAATCATTCATAAAGATTCGAAGTTAAAAAAGGTGTTTAAACCTAAAGTTCATCTGCTTTTGCCAAAGCATATTACTGAAAGAAAAACAAATGTGAGAAAATTATATGAAAAACACCTAGCTACTGAAAAATGGAAAGTTGTGGTAACATTCGATGAGGCATGGGTGTAATTAAGTGACTGTAATAAAGAAAGATCAATTTTCTATTGCTCAATTGATGGGAATGACTTTACGAAATGGCTTCGTCAGTGTACAGAAAAGTTCCCAAAGGGATTTATGATAGTTGCAGGATTTTGTTACAACGGCATATTAAAAATTAAAAAAGTTTCAAGTAAAGCCAAAATTAATTCACTCTACGATCAGCAGAATATTTTTGAACCAATTTTTGAAGAAGAAATTCCAACCTTATATGGAAAGGACATTGATAAAGTTGAGCTTCATATGGACAAAGCCTCTAGTCACATGTCTAAATAAATTGCCGTTTATTTAGCAGAGAAAGAATCAGAAACAGGAATAAAGTGTATCCAATTAAATGAAATACCTGTAAAATCACCTGACGCTTCTCCAGTGGACTTTTGAACTTTCGGTTTATTAAAATGAGCCTTAGGAAAATGGCATCCAAGAACACTGAACGAACTTTGGAAAATGGTCCAAGAGGAATGGGGTAAAACTGACATGACAGAACTAGGAAAATGTTTACTTTCATGGAAAATTTGAGCTAGAGCTATTGTCAAGAATCATGGCTATCAGATAGAAGCAAATTGCCACAAAAAATACATCATTTAAACATAAAAATTAACTATCAAAATCGTTTCCATAAAGTGCAAATGACCTTCTGTATTATCTTGATACAACAAAGTTTGGTAAATTTTGATCAAGAAATTTTTTTAAACAAATAAGCTAATATATTAAATGTTTGCATTTAATAATAGTCTGACTTTGATTGCTTCATTTATTTGAAAAACTTGGCTTAATGAATCTTTAAGTTCTTTTAAATAAAGCTCAAGAAAAACAGGGTTGAAATAGTAGATTATAATTTGCATTTATTGTTTGCATCTCTCTTTGGCTCTCATTTTATTATTCCTAAAATTTTGAAATTTTTAAAGAACTTTTAAGTCCTAAAGTGTAAAGAAGAGTTTTCTACAATAAATTCTTGTCTACTTTTCTTTGAATAAAGTCAAATATTAATGAAAAATTCAACTCTTAAAATGTGTTTGTAGTCTCCTAAACAAGGTTCTCTCTTGTGCATATACACCATTTCTTTCTTTTTGTTTTCAATAACAATCACTTTATTAATAGATTCTGAATTGGAATTGTAAAAAATATATTGCCTCATATGGGGGGGAAAGCTTTGAGCATAACTATTGAAATAGAAATAGAATTGAAAGAATAGATATTGAAAAGAAAAAAATTGCAAGAATGGATTTTCTGCTTCATTTTAACAGAATACAATTTATATAAAAACAGAAATGTTCACTTAACACGTTCGCTGCCACTGACACTCTAGTATGTCAGCATGGTACTACCTCCCATGTTGGCAACGCTCTGGTGCTTCAGTCAACTAGGGTAAGCTATCTATATATATAAAATGCGTAGGTATGCGGCACAAAAATCGACGGTATTTCTACACTCCGAATGGCAACGGCTGCAACTACCAGATGTAAACATTAGTGCGTGTGTGTAGTGGCTCGATGATAGCACGTAATTTGGTACAATTTAATTGCTGTATTTTACTTGTGAATAATTTTTATTTATTCATTTGTTCCATCGGTTTTTCTAAATGTATGTAAGAGGACAAACTTTTGACAAAATATGTTTAGACCTATCAAACACAGTATTTTGTCATGGACAGTTGTATGCAAGTTTATCTAGAGTCCGTTCTTTTGATTCTGTCACTGTAGTATCTCCTACTTCTGTAATACTCAACTGTGTATATCAAGAAGTTTTAGGAATACCATAGTAAAATACTAAGTCATGGACAGTTGCATTATAATACCTTAATAGCAAGTAAGAATTAACTTTTTAGTTTTTTTTTAGTACTTGCTAAATTTTTACTCCATTTTATAAGTGAAGAAACTTTCCCAACATTTTTTAATTTGATATGATTAAGTGTAGATATCTTAATTGTGAACAATAGTACATACAGAGGATGATGTAATCCATACTATACTTTAGTACTTGCTGAATCTTTACTCCTTTTTTAAAGTGAAAATATTTTTCTCCAATAATTTCTTATTTAATGTAATGATAAAGTATAGATATCTTAATTTTAAAAAATATATGATACAGAGAGGGATGTAATTTTTAAAATCATTGGTTTTGGGTTTCTCAGTCTTATCTTTAACTCTGTTCTGAAGTAATGGAAATTCACATTTTTTAATCATGATGTTTTAGAATCAGCCTCATAGAGAATTTTGTAATGATTATAAATTTTTTGGCTGAGATCCCACTACCACTTAACAACGAATATTTATGATGACAGCTAATGGTAGCATTTCTTATATATGTTTCTTTCAATTGAGTTGTTTTGCAAAAGATAATATAAAACTAAAAGCGACCATGCTGGTTGCGCAGCGGCTAGTTTGCTCTATATTTAGTGCGGCCTTGGAGTTTGAACAAAGATCTTGTTGAGGCATGTTAGTGAAGCATTATTTTAATATTGTTTTACGCACGCCATTTTCAAATTTTGTGTTTTAATTTTTTTATGTGCATTTTTAAAAATGGCGGACAGTCACAGCCCAAGAAAAGGAAAGTAAATAAAAATTTGACTGATTCCGAAATATTAGAATTATTAGAAAAGAGTGACCTTTCTGATTATGACAGCACAGACAATCAAGATTACGGTTGGGATTCTACGAGCGAATCGGAAGGAGATAGTGATGTTGCGGTGGACACCATAGAAACGCCGGCATTTGAGGATGGATATGCCAATTTTAGTGACAGCGAACATGTTAAGAAAGCATTATAAAGGCACTTTTTTTTTTATTGATTATGGGTAAATAGATTTACTACTATTCAAAAAGATATGAGACACAATAATCAGTTTTCAACACTGACTGATATAATAAGCAGGCTTGTTTAGAATAGTACATGATATATAGTATATTAAGGGGATATTTTTAGATAGTATATACATGAAACATCCCAACTGGCCAGACACAGTCTATTTTGTCACTGTAGATGAATAAAAGGGTACATGGAAGTGAACATAATAATTTCAAAAATGTTTATGTGAAGATATTTGAAACAATAAAAAAAGTTTAGATGACTTTTACCCTAGCCAGGAGATGGCCAAATGGCTAGGGCACTGGTATTTGGCCCACTCTAGACACAGTTGTTTGGAGCCATTCGGAATCAGCTTGAAGCAGTAGATCCTGGTCTAATGAGCCCTCCAAAACCAAACCTTTACTATAATTATGGTGATTTGGAGAGTTTGAGTGAGCTCAAAATAATAATTATAATAATCTTTATTAAATTTCATGGTTTAGTTTGTTTTTTGTAAGAACATTTAGAACAAATTAGAAAGCTCTTAACATATTAGCTGAACCCTTAGAATAATCACTAGAAAAATGTGGCAATAGCATTTAATATTGAATTTCATTAACTACAACCAAATTTCAAAAGATATCTTGAATCTGTTTAGTGAAATGAATATTTACATTTCAATTTTAAGGTACATAACTTTATTAGCAAACATCTAAGCACATCCATCTCAAACTTAGGGGACATTTTCAACTTTCCCACTTCATATTACAAAAAATGTCAAGAGTTCAATTTACTACAAAATTATTACTGCATAACACATACTTATAAAAAAAATTTGGTAAAAAGAATATAGATTCAAACTCTTTCATGCTGATTTCAGGAAATCCAGTACAAAGAATAATTAAAATAAACAGAAAGAAACACTTTGCCATTGTCATCTTACGGTTAGTTTCGAATGCCTCGTTCTACCTTAGCAAAACAGCATAGAGTTTCATATGATAACAAACACCCATACCTACTATGGAACCCAAACCTGAATGCCTAGCCATATAGCCATCACACAGCATCATCACCTTAGTCAAAAAACTTCCCACTTCAAAATAAAATTGCAATATATGAACCACTGCAAACAAAACTTCTAAAATCTTTTTTTTTTAAGTTTAAAATGTAGAGAACTACCTTATTCCACTTCACTTGCTTTTTTTTTTTTTAAATATATTACTAAGAAATTTTAAAAAAATCATTGATATAAGAAATCATCATACATGAAATAAAACTAAAAGTTCAAAATTTTTACATTAACAAATTATTCAACTTACCAGCCAACTCTAGTCTGTATAATAGTGATGTTGAATCAACAATATCAAGCATGGCACCAGATTTCATTCTTTCATTGACTTCTGTATCAAAAATATCTAAAGCAGCTTCACTTTCACCCTGAAGAACAGAAAGATGCAGAAATATATTAGAATAAAACTTGTAGAACATAATTGTTAAATACAAGGGTGATTCATTTTAAGGAATCATAATTTAAATATATTATTCTTGTTCAGACTGAAATGCATAAAACTGGTAGAATAATATCTGGGATTTATAAAGAATTTTTTTTTTAAATAATATTACATTTCATAACATTGGAATTCTGTTTTTTTTTTTTTGCATACGAAGGTAGACATTTAAAGAAAGCAAAGCTTTTATATATTTTTAGAGGTAGTTTTTTTACAAGGTATTAAATCATTGATGTATATCATGACAAAATATAAATTGTCTCTGACTTCCCCCCCCCCCCCAAAAAAAAAAAAACTGTAGAAAAACATACATATTGCCTTCAAAGGTCTATTATCAAATGTAGATAACATAATTAATAATATTGAGAAATACAGGGTGTTTCAAAAAGAATCACCGGATTTAAAATAAGTATATTATGAAAAATATTGAACATAGAAACTTAAAATTAATTTTATATTACATACCTAATCATAAAGTTTTTTTTTAAAAACCAAATTAAAGGTGCTCAATATGCCCACCTTTGGATGCACGACATATGTTTATATGGTAGGCAGTTTCGTCCCAAACTTTTGCAAGCATGTCTGCATACACTGCTTCCACGGCTGTTATGCATACACAGACTGTCTTGGAATATTTTATGCCATTGCCTAATGCTCTGAGAGGTAGGAACTTTAATCTACCAGGGTTTTGTTGACGAAAATCTCGCTGAACAGTTGTTACAGGCTCACACTTCGCAAAGTGTACAACACAAAATGATTTCTGTTGTGCAGTCACGATCTTTACAAACACTGAAGTGGTGGGCAAAGGAAGAGCATTAGCACTACTTGTCGGCAACTGCAAGAAACTCGAGATTTCCCTCTACCTGCCTATAGTACATTATTCGACCAAAATGGATTAAAAGATGAATAGTTATGATTTTTTAAAATTGAATGATTCTTTTTTAAACACCCTGTATATTGAGTAAATTTCTCTGCAGCTTAACATCTGCAATATCACCTCATGTGAAGAGAAAAGATAAGAGCAAATGTTTAAAAAAGTACTAATTATAACCCCGGGAGTTTATTATGCTAGACTGTGTTGAAAGAAAAATCTTGTCATACTGAAAAATAAATGCTTAAATTATTATAACAACCCTCTGGTTCGTGTTTATCAAGACCACTTGTGCCAAATACATTTCTAAAACTTCCCCCAAACACAAATGCAAAACTTTAGAAGAAAAAAATTGTTGCAAACAGTTCTAGTGAACTAAAGCCACTGGTTAACTTTTGCTTATTTAAGTCATTCAGACTTTTACAACTTAATAATCAGAACAGCCACAAAATTTGCTGGAAAGGCCTTCGTAAAAATAGAACAGCGAGTATGCTGAGCTCCAGCCATCATACACCCTTTTATGCTCAAAACATAATGATTCTCATTAAACACAAAGCAAAAATCAGGTAGGAAATTGTGAAACTAAAGACATCATTTCATGCAATGTTCATAATAAAAGAACAACAAGCTAGATAATAAAAATGGGATTGGAACATAATTGACACATACAAAAAGCAGTGATAAGAAAGAAGAGAGAAGGCAATCTGCTTAATGTCAGCAAATCAATTTGATCCATAAATCATGGAATTAGAATTGCAGCACCTTTTCCCAGTTGTTGTCTCAAAGCAAAGTCATCATCTAGAGATAGGAATTCATGTTGCACCTTTTACTGAGATAAGTACCCTTGAATTACAATTGGTCTAGATACACCACCATATGGAAGACTACATAGAATCCCAGCAGTAATCCATAGATGAATTTTATTCACAAAGCAACTTACCATGCAACAACATGAAAACCTTTCATCATCCATAATTTTAATGTGACGGAACTGGAGAGTAGCTAGTGCACAAAAAGGAAATATCATACATGGCAGAAAAGGAAGTGCAGCTAAAAACCAGGTATACACTTATTCTAATATGCTGTTTTAGAAATTTTTGTACATCTATACATGATACAAATCTTTGTATGAAAAAATTTTGTTAATCTATATGTGAAATAAAATAAGTGACTATATCATGCTTCCCTAACAAAAAGAAAGATTATACACTACAATTGTTAATATAATCAAATAACATGCTAAACAATAATACAAAATATTTTAAATTTTATAAAACTGCTTTTAAGTATATACTTTTCTATCCATAGATTACTTATAGTTTTATAATGATCACATAAATATTTAACAGAAATTGGATTAAGATATGTGAATGAGAAGTAAGAAAGAGGGATATTAATTTTTTCATTTCAGTGCTCAAGCAAGCACTCTGCACACCCTAACAGACACAAAGTTGTCCGTTTAAAAACCTCTTATTTAAGAATTAATAGCTCATCCCAAAAAGCACACTATAAAGAATTTTGAGATGCTGTAATACCCAATTTACAGACCTTCTGGACACAACACTTAACTTTATAGCCTACATGTATTTATTTTATAGCTACAAATACATAAAATGCTATATTCTGATTATTGATTAAACTTTAACAATAAAAAAATAACTGCTGACGGTTGAAGCTATTTTTAATACATTGGTAAAAAAGTAGGTTCATTTTCTGTATTGCATGGTGACATGCTTAGTTTGCCCCCCTTTATACAAGAAAGAAAAATGTTTAAAATAAAATTCATATGTTAAAAATTTCTAATTTGTACTAAGAATTTCAGTTATGACAACTTGAAAGACTATGGGTTTTCCTAAATGGATCTCTCATTTTTACCACACTAATGACAAGAATGCAATGCTTAAATATGTAAATGATTTTACAGGTTTCAAAGAGATTATAACATCAGATAAAGGAAGTTTATAGATTGATATATGCTTCAAATTTTAAAAAAGGTGTGGAATTGTGAGGAATCCGAAAAGAGTAAACAGTCCTTAATAATAATAGATTTAAATAAATATTGACTGTGTTTTTGCTATCTTAATAACCACTAACTAACAGAGAATATATCATAAAATATTTATGATGCTTATATACAGCAGATAACGATTAAGGGGCTCAATCAAAAATTACAAATGAATATGCTTACATAAAATGCCATACTTTACACATAAATCATAAAAAATAAATCTGGCATAAAGTTACACAATACAATGAACTTCATATTCTTACCTTTTCTATATGATACAGTGCCCAGTGCCAAAAATTATGGCAAGCTAATAAACCACAAACCTGGAATAATTATGATATGCAGTAAGATTAAAACCATGATTTTAAAATTATAGTAATATTTAATTTAAAACAAAAGTAAAATAATTATATATATTTAAAAATGCAATGAAGAAATTTTAGTTACAGTTACTTCAGTAATATAAAATCAAAAAGTTACTCGAAGTAAAGAAGAGGTAAGACTTGATTAGCTAAACTGACAAACTGAAACTACCAATATTTGGCATTACTACTTTAGATATATTTATAAATAGCTCTACTACTGCATTGAGAGCTTAAACAAGTTTAATCAGCATTATAAAATAAACAAACAATCATTACTCAACAACCCATAAGGATGGTTCCTTGGTTGATTTAAATTTTAAAGTTGACCAAAGGATAAACTGTGCCAACTGTATGGTAAAGTGATAAAGTGTAAAAAAAACACCTGATTGATGATAAATAAAACCCCTGGTGCAATGCAATTACAAATTCTCTTAAAATCTAATGAGACTACAAAATGAAAATAATCTAAAGGCAGTGAACATGAATAAAGAGTGAAGATATTTAAAATGACAGTAATAAAAAACCTATTCAAAAACCAAGATGGGACATTTCCTTCTGGTTATGGAGATACAAGGTAAAAGTTATCTTTTGTTATTTAAGATTGTGACCAAGAGTATAAAGCTGTTTTTAAATGGAAACATACACCCGTCTAAACATGTAGACTCTGGCACTGAATGCCTACACTCTATAAGAAATAGCTGAATAGAATGAATTAAAAATCTCATTTAACATAGTTTGTTTCGAATTTAAAAAAAAAAAAAAAACAGATAGTAAGTTCTTTAAAATTTCTTTCTTTTTTTAATTTCTGAGAGAATTTAATCCTATATGTAAAAAATTTTGGGGAAAATTTTCAATACATATATTCTTTTTTTAATTGCTTCTTGACCTGAAAAAGTTTCTTAAACAAAATTACCAAATACAAGAAAACAAGTTCATGCATTTAAGAAATTAAAGGATGTAACTCCATTTGATACTCATTATTTATACCATAATTTTACACTTTCTTCATTATTGTCTATGATCAGTAGATAGCAGAACATTATTAACATCAGTAAGGCTTTACAGAAAGTTTATATTAGTATTCCCTTTACATTCCCACTTTGCATACCTCATGTATATCTGGTTGGTTAGAGTTTCACTGAATAATGATCAATTAATGTGTTGGAGTCTTATGTGCTGGAGAAGTTCATCCCATTGAATCTTATATCATCATTCATTTAACAGGTCATCTTCAATTCAAATCTGCATGTATAATTTCCACATTTCGAACAGAAGTTCATTGTAGGTATTACAAATATTGCTATTACTCAGATTATGGTTACTTTTAAAATTAATTTAAATTATTTTAAAAACAACTCTATTACAAATTGTACAATTCTATACCTTCCAGTCATCGGCTGTGTTTCTTAAAAAATTAACCCCTTCATCCACTCGTCCTTCCATTTCAAAAACATGGGCTAATGCATGTGTCGACCAGGCATCCTTCGCATTAATTTCTAAACCCTGGAAATTGAACATTAACATAGTAATGAAACACAACTGACCATAAAATTAGATTCATTAATATGTTGGACTGGAAATTTGGAAACATACTTCAATTAAAAAGATGCTAACATACCTTTTTAGCATTATTTTCTGCTTTTTTATACGATTCGATTTCAACCAGCCCAAAAGCATACATTCCAAACAAGTGACTAAATTAAAATAATAAAACAAACACAAAATGATGAGTTATTAAGAAAAATAAAACTTATTTAAATGTAAAATTAAAACTACTACAAATGCCAAAATACAATGGATTAGAAAATACATGCTAAATATTCTACAAGTAGTGATTGACAGACTAATGCTGAGAACAGAAACATGTATTCAATACAATTTTTCAAATTAGTTATTATTTCATCAACTGCATTCAAAAAATACTTTGAGCAAACTTTTTTTTCTTCAACATACACAACTCTACCAAACCTACTAATTATATATATTAATGGCTGACAAAAATTGAAACTCTCTCCCTACCTCAAGTTTCACTGAACATTTAAATATAATTTAATTTCAAATCAAACAGAGCATAAGAATAATAAATAATACTGAAAACAAATTTCAAATAGTAACCTGCAAGATTTTTTAATATAAGCCAGATTTTTTCCCTTCAATTTCTCAAATTATAAAATTTTGTTTGAAGAGATAACTAATGTAATACATTTTTTGTATTGGGTGGGTCAATTCAAAATGGAATCATTTATTTAAAACATCTACTATGGAGATTAAATGTCTAAAAATTCATAGATGTAAATAAATTCATAGATGAAATATGTTTCCTTCAAACTGTTTTAGCTCACTCCTTTTCGAATTTCATACCTTTTATGTTTTGTAGACACTGCTTTCAACCTTTATCTAACCAAAATAGTCGCAAATCAGGGTATACCATGCAGCAAGACAAGCATTTATCTCAGCATTACTTTCTGCTAAAGACCACCAAATAGTTTGGTCCTATTTCATTATGTAACTGAAGCTCTAATATTTTAATTATGTTCACCAGCTGCAATGGTACCTAAATGATGTTGAATTATGTATATTCATTGTCAGCTTGTACTGATTCATGTTTAGCTTGACCTATTTGGTAGTATAATCACATTAGAATACAATTAGTGCACAATAACTGAAGGAGGCGTTTGTAATTTTAAAAACATAAACTGTCATATCTAGAGCACCCCAGGGCCCAAAATATTATTTAAACAGTTGTTGCTAGTTAAAATAATTTACTTCAAAAATAACCAATAGAAGAGACAGCCATCAAAGAATACATACATTTTGGACTTGGAGGGGAAAACTGGTAATACAATGCATTACAAAACATTAAAATAATGAATAAGCTATGTTGCAAGGAGAAGAAAAAAAAAGGAGAGAGAGAAATGTTAGGAATTTTCACTCTGGATAATTTCAGTATGCTACTGCTTTAAATTTTCATTTTCCAAAATTCAAGTTATGTCTGGTATTTAAAATGAGAGGAGTAAATAGAGACAACGGCTGTTCAGAAAAATTACTAAAATTTATTTGAAACCACTGAATGGGGAATGGAATTACAGCTGCACAGTACTGTCAAGTAAGCTGAAACTTTTAAATAATAATATTCTGCAATGTTTACTACTGTTTCCTGATAGAGCAGGATGTTACTCACATGTTACTCTGGTTTACTTTTTCAAAGTTATACCCAAATTTCCAAATCTCAAGAACAACTTTGGTAACACATTACTGAGTCAAGCCTCAATTTTTTTTTTCTTCAAGTAGAAATTCATTTGAACCTTTTTTAGAAAAAAAAATCCAACCTCATTACTCATTTATTTATTTGATCCAGAACTGCAGCATCTCTTGCTGACCCACACTAATGAAAACAAACACTTCAATATTTATTCAAGTTTAACTATCATATAGTAGTGAGGGATCATTTCGATCTTTCATTTTAATAAAGTATAGAAGTAAAAATATAAAAGCATTTCCTGTGTCAGAATTTCTTAATGGAATATATACATACCCATACAGAGGTATATCAGGAGACCAATGAGGAAGAACTTTTTCCACTGAATCTTTCATTTCTTTTTGGTAACCAAGATAAAAGTAAGTATCATGAGCTAATTTAAGTGCTAAAATATCAGTTGGATGGGCTTGAAGTATATCATCCCATATGATTGTAGCTTCTATCCAATTTCTGCAAAAAGGGAAAGAAAAACAAACATGAGAAAGATGGTAGCAATAAATACTGAGTTTCGGCAAATTATTACACACAGATGACTACTACAGAAGGTCGTTCGCACTTTATGGAAACGGTTTTGTAATTTGTTTTTGGTGTTTGCATTTTGAGATAAAAATTTGGCAACTTCAGAATAATTGTCTGCTATTGTTTTGCTTTGATTGGAATGTAAAATAAAAGATTTATTTTGAAAATGGCTCCTAAAATTAATAGTTGACTCGAAAGTTATGTAACTGCACTTTCTGGGGAGAAATTATTCGTATCAACAAATTATAAAATGGTGTAAAAATTGCAGTTATGACATTTCAAAAATAGATATTTATAATATATTAAATTTGAAAGGGAAAAAATGTGTAACTGAGAGTAAAAATGAAAACATGACCACTAAACCTCATCCTAAGACTGTTCGAATGCAGGTAAATATCAAGAAAGTGAAGTCTCTGATCCTAAAAGAAAATACGCCGACTCAAAGATACATTGCATTAAAACTAGGAATGTCTTCTGGCACTGTAAGTAAAATCATTCATAAAGATTTGAAGTTAAAAAAGATGTTTAAACCTAAAGTTCATCCGCTTTTGCCAAAGCATTGCTGAAAGAAAAACAAATTGTAGAAAATTATATGAAAAACACCTAGCTGCTGAAAAATGAAAATTTGTGATAACACTTGATGGGGTATGGGTGTATGACTGTAATAAAAAAAAGATTAAATTTTCTATTGCTCAACTGACGGGAATGACTGTACAAAATGGCTACGTCAGTGTACAGAAAAGTTCTCAAAGGAATTCATGATAGTAGCAGGATTTTGTTATAACGGCAAATTAAAAATAAAAAAGTCTCAAATAAAGCCAAAATTAATTCACTTTAGTATCAGCAGAATATTTTAGAACCAATTTTTGAAGAAGAAATTCCAGCTTTATATGGAAAGGACATTGAAAAAGTTGAGCTTCATATGGACAAAGCCTCTAGTCACATGTCTAAATCAACTGCCGCTTATTTAGCAAAGAAAGAATCAGAAACAGGAATGAAATATATCCAATTTAATAAAATACCTGCAAAATTACCTGACTCTTCTCCAATGGAGTTTTGCAATTTCGGTTTTTGAATACGAGCCTTAGGAAAACAGCATCTAAGAATACTGAACGGACTTTGGAAAACGGTCCAAGAGGAATGAGGTAAAACTGACATGACAGTACTACGCAAAAATTTACTTTCATGGAAAATTCAAGCTAGACGTATTGTCAAGAACCATGACTATCAGATAGAAGCAAATCACCGCATAAAATACAGCATTTATACATAAAACTTAACTATCAAAATTGTTTCCATAAAGTGCAAGCGACCCTCTGTACTACATTTCAAAAATTTATAGATTTCTGTCAAACCACATCATTTAATTAATAGTGCATGTAACTATAGTGAATTTAATATAATGTGCTGATGGATAAACTGTAAACTCTCACAAAGCAAAAGAAAGCTTTAATTTTCCTAGTGAACAAATGCATATTTTACTTGTAGACACAAAATTCAAGATCAGTCTGATAATTAACTAAACTTACAAATTACTGACATTGCCTGAGAGGTTGACCTTGGATGCAAGAGAATTCATTAAAGAAAAAAAATTTCAATCCATAAATATTAGCGTTCATCAAAATTACAGGGGAGGACTCTTATGGTTCTTAATTAGCAAATGTTTAAAAATGAAAAAATGATTAGGCTTTTCAATATTTCTAAATTATTCACATTAAGTTTTAATAAATCATTTTCCAATTTTTTAAGTCTTCATATGAGAAATGGGAGGAGGGCCATATTACTCTATGACAGGGGTTCTCAACCTTTCAGGCTCTGTGCCCCCCTTTGAACACTGATGTGAGGTCACGCCCCCCCTCCCACCATCACCACCATATGTGGTCAATACAAGTAATACAATCGGAATTTGAAACTGAATCTGGTTATTAAATGAAAATATAGAATAGATAATTTCATACACAAAATTTAATATTACTACTCATATCTTAATTTGGAACATATTATTATTAGAACATATGAAATTAAAGAATTAAATACTGATCAAATATATTTGAGGTAATCGAGGATCTAGGTGAGGTTGGCATGTAATACCAGTCACTTTCACAACATTAATGAGAGGGCTGGCACTGTTTGTCCTTGACAAGTTTTTGAATATAAGGTTGTAACTATGACAAAGCACACCTCAGGTCACTTTCAACGTCCAGACGTACGACAATTATCGTGTTTTTGCAATTACAAAAATTATCGTGTACGACAATTGCCGTGTTCGTGTTCGTATGTCGAAAATATGTTACGGTTACATTTTGAGTGCAAAATTGAGTACAGTAAATTACAGTTAGTTTTACTTCTTATTTTGCTTTTTTTAAAACTCACACCTCCCCTGAAATTTCTCTACGCCCCCCCAGGGGGGCGCGCCCCCCAGGTTGAGAACCGCTGCTCTATGAAAAGCTGCTGAAAAGAGGATAGATGGGAAAGAGAAAAATATTTTACCTAACAAAAAAATAAATGACTGAAATAAATATTCATTGCTTATACCTTTCATAATATTATAATTCGACATTTAAAAGCGTCCCGGACGGTTAGTCCACATGCATAAAGAACCTGAAGACCAGACGCTGCATAGCAATACCTGCAAACTCAGCTGAGGGTTTATTTCCCCTGTTCGGTTCAAATTAGTATGGGCCTGGGCCCCGGGCAGACACTACAGATCTGTCGACCAATTTGAACAACCTTGGGCCCCAAATTTTATAATATTATAAATCTAAAAATAATATTCTATGTTTTTTATGTCTATTAATATTATATGGCTACAAAGTGAGTATGTTGTAGTTTATAAAACAGCTAGCAACTCCTTTCCAGAGCTTTAGTTACATGTATCACACTCATTAAAGTATGACTTGTTTTTGTCACAGAGGAGGGATAGTATCTGCCATTTACAGTAGTAATTTCATAATTAATAGTTCCCCTACAGCCTGTCTGCCTTTCAGAGATGTAGTTACAGCAGTCTAAATTAAACTGCAAAAAAAATCACCATTGTCTCAATCAGTCTGCATTGAATAAGTCAAAGAAAAAATCTCTGGGCTCTTTCTTTGGTTTAATGAAATCTCCTTCCCACAGAAGTTTAAACTCTCCTCAAGTCCCATCCACAGTTATAAAACTAAAGATGCTTTGCTTAGCCTCAACACCATGTTCAAGAAGAAATTTGGGTAAAATATCTTCAGGGCCAGCTCCCTAAAACTCTTCATTTATGAAAAGAGAGCAGAAAAGGTTTTCCCACTCCCAATTCAAACAAGCTGATTTTCCACTAGAACCTTGAAGTCAAAATTACTAATTACAAGAGACCTGCAAAAAAGCCTTAGCAATGTCCTGGTCAAAGTCCTACAACATAGAGCAAAAGGTTGTTTCCAATATCCATTTATACTGGATAAAAATTTGAAAACGCTTGATTAATCTTTATAGTAATCTAACTTTTCTAAAAAACAGGTCAAAGAAATATGTTTATTTCCTTTTCAACTCAGTCTTCCACAATGTTCTCAACCAGATAATTTGGGCCATAATCCACAAATAATTCACCAATAACTAATGAGCATTTATTCTAGTTTTGGATATGCCAAATATATTCAGTTTATTATTTGGAGGGTTTAAAGAAAAGGAGATGTAGTATCCCATATTCTTCTCCCAAATTTGTAATTCAATAGCCTCTAGAGAATTTCTGGAAGTCATAGTATGCCTAGTTAGTGTCTCAGCAAAATTAGTGCTCTCCAGTGAAGTCCAAATAATCAGCAGATGCACCACTTTCTTCACTACCAAAACCCTCTGGTTTTTCAAGAAATATAATACTTTTCAGTTAAATAAATTTATCTATGTAAAACCTCTGGCATTCTAAAAATGATCTGTAAGACTACAATACGAAGCAATTAAGTTCCACTACCATCTTTTGAAACTTTTTTTCAATGGATCCCTCACCATTGAGAAACACTGAAGTGCCACTGAATTAGGGATACCTACCTAGTAACGAGTTGGGCCTCCTCTGGCCTTGATAACGGCTGCCACACGACAAGGCATAGATTCAACAAGTTTCTAGAAATGTTCCATGGGAATGGCTTGCCAAATATTGGCTAAAGCTGTCCATAATTCAGTAAGGTTCTTTGGTTCTGTGTGATGGCCTTTCACGCCTTGTTCCAAAACATCCCAAAGATGCTCAATAGGATTTAAGTCTGGTACTTCTAGTTGGCCAATTCATGACAGAGAAGTCAGAGGAATGCTCATCCAACCAGCCAGTAGCCAACCGGGACTTGTGAGAGGTACAGTTGTCTTGCTGGAAAACTCCATTACTGTGCGGATAACAGAACAGCATAAACGGATGGAAGTGATCCCCCAGCAACTCTACGTACCGAATTGCATTGAGGGAGGTTGGTACACGCACCAAAGATCCCAAACTGTGCCACGAAAAAACACCCCAGACCATGATTGAGCCACCATGCCCTTGTACAGTTCCAGCCAAGCATGCAGGATCCATGGCTTCATGAGCCTGACGCCATATTCTCAGCCTCCCGTCGGCGTTAAGTAGTTGGAATCGAGACTCATCACTCCATGCTACTCGTTTCCAGTCCTCTACACTCCAGTCTCTGTGCTCTCTTGCCCAGGCAAGACGTGCAGCCCGATGGCGAGTATAGAGCAATGGTACTCTTGTAGGTCGACGGCTCCCGAAACCCATACAGTGAAGCGAGCGTTGCACAGTCCGTTTACTGACTGTACGACTGGCACCGTCATTAAACTGGGTGGTAATTTGAGCTAATGTTTGGCTTTGCTGGCTACGTACAATACACCTGAGCCATCTCTCACCACGCACTGCAAGGCTAATTGTCCTTTGCAGTTTTCCCGATCGCTAGTTTTTTTTTCCACCATCCATGTATTCTTGGTATACTCTTGACACTGTCGACCTTGAAAATCCTAGCTGTCTAACGATTTCGGAAATTGAATGGCCCATGAGTCACACACCTACGATTTATCCGCAATCGAAGGCGTCTAAATCAGGCAGCTTACCCATACTGGCAATTCCTACAACTAATTCAGAACAACCACAGTACGCGCTATATATGCAGTTACCACAGCGCCCTCACTTGCGCATACATGATGCGCAGCGCTACACAATTTGCATAGGCTTTGCTATCCCTAATTCAGTGGCACTTCAGTGTATTTATGGTGATGAGTAAGCTAATAAATATGCTTGCAGTGTTTCCTTTTTGAATCATCCCTAATCTGAGATTCCTCCTAGTCATAGCAAAAAAGAAACAAAATATTTACTAAGAAGTCAAAATCTATTTACTAAGAAGTTTCTCGTGGGAAAGAAATAGGGCCAAACATGAATGAATACAACATGCTTCAAAATTCTTACAGGGCTCATTTGCATTGCATAAGACTCATTTGTCAAACTGAAAATAAGATTAACAAGCACCTTTTATATGCTTGGCCCTACATGATGTCTGCTATTCAGGACTGAATATTTTGTTATACTGCACTGCAAGGAACCTTATGCTCAAATGAGCAACTGTAGGCATAATATAAAATTAAATCATAATCTATATATATAAAACAGTTCCGTAACTGACTCACTGACATACAACGCACAGACCAAACCGCTAGACCTAAAGAGTCAAAATTTTGCATGGTGATTCTTCTTATGGTATAGGGGTGCACTAAGAAAGATTTTTGAAAAATTCTTCTTAGATTTTTTTAAAATTAAATTTTTAAGCTGTTTTTGTAACTTTTTTTAAGTTTGCCTTTAAAATAATAATTTGAGGGTTATAGAATTTATATCACGAGAAAGATCATAAAAATTCCTTTAAAATGAAATCTTTTTCGAATCTTTACCTCGATTTTATGATTTTTGGTGAATTTTTAAAGATTCATTTTTAGAATTTAATTTATTAAATGCTGATCACGTAATTTCTTTTTCTGGTACTTTAAATAAATTTATCGTCACGTGCATAACAACTAAATAGACAAAAAATAATTTTTCTTTCTAATGCAGCAGACGATTGGATATTATCCAAAAAAAAATAAATATCCCTTACGATTTTTTTATAAATATATATATATATATATATATATATATATATATATATATTTTACATCAATTGTATACATTGATCGTCGTATTTATTATAAATATATATATTTTTTTGGCATTAATTGCATACATTGACCGTTGTATTTAATTTCAATGTACTGCGTAGCGAAGTGCGGGTTTTCAGCTAGTTGAAATTATAAAAATGGATACAAATTCCATTATTAATTACAAATTAAAGTGTTCAATACTAAAAAATACTAATCTTAATTTTGTAGAGTACAACAATGAGGAGAGGTCAATTTCCTCATTTTAATAGAGTAGTTCAATTAAGAACTTTCATTCATATACAACAGCAAATTCGGCAGTCTTTCAAATAACAATCCAGAATCATTAACACTCATTTTCATTTCTCATAAGATAAGACATAAATTACATACCCTGATGCCCATGCAGAAATTGCCTTCACATGATCTTTTTCTCTAGGTGTCAGAATATCACTTTGGCTTTTAGTCATCAGCTCTAAATTCTTTATATCATTTTGAAATTCTTTATCTAATAAAACACTGCGTCCAGTACCAATTAAGTCTAAGCCTATAGATAGAGCTTTACCCATCACTGAAAACAATTTGAGACAGTCAATATTCCGATACAATTTAAGAGAAAAATATATAACACTGACAATATTTGAAAACTAAATTAAATAAAGAAAATTATGTGAAAAACTGTAGTAATGTTTCAAAGTTGGGATAAAATTGCCTATGTCAAAAATATTGTTGAATTACATAAACACATAAAGAAATTTGAAACATTTCAGCTTGATATTAACAAATGTCTGTAATAACCATTATTAAAAATTTCTGTTGTGACCATTCAAATATTAGAAATAAGATTCAGAGGTATAGTCCAACTCAGAGGAAATTCAGATAAAGGTGAACATTCTGAGAAGCCCCTTAGCACACAAAATATGCATTTAGGTGTCAAAACCCTCAGGATTAGGTTATAATGATAAGCTATGAATTATATGCAACTGTTTGCCCCACAGTTGTCAACTACAAATACTACATTACATAATATATTGACTTGAGATTAAATATTTTGCATTAGAATGTTTAAATAAAAAAACACAGAACAAAGAGTGTTAACCAATTTAATATGCGGTATTTATAAAATTCAAGGTAGTACAATTATGGGAACTGATTAATTAAAATATAAATGCATGATGCATTACCCTGACTACACCTCTTATAAATTGATAAATTTTAAAAAAATTACCAGTAGAATTAAAATTAGTAGATCTTTTACTTGAATCCAACTAAAAGATTAATGATTCTATGCACAGTAAAAACTCTCTTCTAAATAGCAAAAGGATAATATCACTCTAGAAGGAACAGCTGGAGAGTATTAACATTTAATAAACTGAAGAATGGGGTCACTTCCTCAAGCCTCTCTAACAAGAAGTTTTATTGTTTAATTCATTAGCTTTGTCTTGGCAAAGTCAAATAATAGGTATAGATGTGTTAGAAGCACCTCGTTGCCAAGTTGGCGATTTTTTAAAGTTTGGCGATTTCGTGAAGTTTGCCGATTTTGTGTTTGATGTGGCAGCCATGTGATTTTGGCAAGATTTTGTTATTTTGTGGCAACCTAGTTTGAATGGCTAGTTGTGTGTTTGTTTACGTGATATAATATGGCAGCCATGCTGTTGTGAAATAATAATGACATATTTTGGATAGATTTTACTTTGGTGTTGCCAATTTCTGTTTTTGTTGGTTTTAGGATTTTGTTGTTGCCAGATTCGGGTGTGTCTTGTGTTTTGCGTCATTTATACACCCCGTGAATAGTTTTTTTTTTACGTTCTTTAGTGTAGTAATATTATGTTGTGGCAACGGTTTTTGAATTTTTTGTTCTGTTCGAATCATTTCGTCTCTTAGGTTTCAGCTAGGAAGCAGCTTGGATACAATAATCTGGTTGTATAGTTCAATTTATTTTTGTTTATTTATTTATTATCTGTGCAGTATTTAGTGTAATTTAGAAATATCAGGGGATTTTAGTGTCTAAAATAGAGGAGATATAATGGAAATAGATCGTTTCTTATATTTTATTGTGAACACTTATGTTTTTTAAATTGAATTTGTGCTGTAATGTATGTTTAATGAAGAAATATATATTTAACCATGGTGTTTTTATGTTTATTTAAATTGGTTATTATTAGTTGTATTATACTGACTTTTTTAGCGGGGGGAGTCCTTATCTGAGGCTGTGGAATTTTGTATTGTGCACTTGCACAAAGGAAAAACACAACTGTTAATAGCAAAGGAAGTGAAATGCTCTCAAGGAAGTGTGAGTAGAGTTTTGAGAGAATATTGTAATAAGTGTTTTCAAAATATACACTTTAAAAGTGGACTAAAGCCAGTAACTTCAGCAAGAGATGAAAGGCAATTGAAAAAGATTGCGAAGAAACATCGCTTTCGAAGTGTGAGATATTTGCAGAGAAAATGGAAAGTGGGTGTAAAAGCCTCTAAATCTACAACATTACGACGACTTCACAAATTAGGGTTTAGATCACGTGTGCCTAAGACATAGCTACTCTTACCATCTAAGCAAATAGCTGCTAGAGTTAAATGGTGTAAACAAAGGCTATTTTGGGGTCAAGATGACTGGAAAAAGGTACTCTTCAGTGATGAAAGTATGTTTTGTGTGTCCAATGGGAATCAAGGTATACATGTTTGGAGACTTAAACAAGAAGCTTTTGATAAAGAGTGTTTAAAACGTTCAGTTAAATTTGCGACCTCTGTCATGGTATGGGGCTGCATAACTGCAGAAGGCCCAGGTAGGTTGTGTATTATTTACACAAAAGTCAATTAAGAAGTGTATCAAGTAATTCTTAAACACTTCATGATTCCTTCCTCTGAGGATTTATGTTATGACGATTTCGTGTTTCAGCAAGATTCAGCTTCCTCCCACACTTCCAAATCGACAACTAAATGGCTCCAAGAGAAGAAAATAAATGCTCCCTTGGCTTGCGAATTCACCCGATTTAAACCCCATCAAGAATTTGTGGGGAAGTATGAAAAAACAACTTCAAGAAGTTGCACAAAGAGACAAAAAATATCTTATTTTTAGTTTGAAGAACATATGGGAGAATATTAATAAAAAAATTTGTGAACCTTTAGTCAATAATATGCCAAACCATTTATGAGCTGTCATTAAATCTAAGGGCGATGCAACAAAGTACTGATTAGCATGTAAAAACCCTTCAAGTTTAAATTGTGAACAATATTACATTAATCTAATTTTTTTTACATTATACATTAATATAATACATTAATCTATTTTTTTTACATTACACATTAATATAATACATTAATCTAATTTTTTTAACCATGTTATGAAGTATTCTAATATTTTGAATTTCTTTTCACTTGCTGTTTAAATATATTTTCTATTTCATTGTAATATGTTCATATTTTAATAATCTACAAAATAGGCAGATTTATATCATGATAATTTATATTCGATATAATTTATTATTTATTTGATAAATTAGATTTGCAATTCCCTTGACCATATTTTCTTTCATTATTCTAATTTTTTTAATCAGAGCTGTAACAACCAGATATTGTTCACCTGAACTCAAAATTGAAATCAATGGTCTTTGGCATTTCAAGAATCTTTTAAATTACTGAAAAGCAAAAATCAGAAATGTTAACCTAATTGAAATATGTTTAATAAAGCATGAGAATATCCCCACCCTATCCTGAAGAGAAAGGACATCTGTGAAAGTCACAGCTCTATTGAAAATAACGTTCTTTGAAATATGCCCCTGTTAGTCTTTTCTTTTCTAACAAATCATATTAAGCACTCAGTATTACAAGCTAGAAAAAGAGAAGTTTCATTATGAAATAATTTTTAACATACCAAAATTAGGATCTGTTGAAATCATTTCTTCAACTGTCTTAGATAAGCCACCCATAGAAGGATCTTCATACCAGCCAATATACTTGAAAACAATTTAACACAGAATTATAACAACAATTATGCCAAATATACACTAAAATTAAACATCACACACTGAATATTTTAGATTGCTACTATTTTAAAACTCTTTATTGGTGGCGATGTACATCCATATTTTGATACCCATACGTACAATGAAAAAATCCTTTTCCATAAGTTACAAATACCAAAATTCAACAGAATCAATAATATGTCAAATCATTCCCTTTCATCTGATCACTAGTATATTCAGAATAAACAAAACTAGACAGTCATGTTCATAGACCTACCTGTCTAGTAATATTTATAGAACTTTTCTAGTAGACTCTGCATCAGGAATGACTAATAGGTCAATTACTTCTTGCTTTGTAACACATGTCTATATTTTAAATTTATATAATCCTAGTGAAGATTCATATTTTGATCTTTGATTGAATGTTTTAAGCTTATTTGAGAACTTTCAAGCAATATATATATATATAAATGTATGTATGTATATATGTGTGTATATGTGTATGTTCCAGCATCACTCTGGAACACCTGGAGCAATTTCAACCAAACTTGGTACACATATCATTACAATCTGGAAAGAAACACAGGAGGGGTAAGACACCCCTTGCACCCATGGGGGGGGGGGGGGCAGATGTAAAAATAATCGAAAATGACTGATATTAGGGTCGAATCCATAGTTTTGGGGGTCTCTGAGATTAATGGTAACATTCCCGGTGCAGTCTATGTGCAAGTTCAGCTCCCCATCAGCATTGGGATTGGGGGGGAGGGGGAGAAGTAGTTAAAATAAAATGTCAAAATACCAAGAGTAGTGACGAAATCATAGTTTTCGGGGTTGCTGAGATGAATAGTGACATTTCTGATGCTGTTTAAGTGCAAGTTCAGCTCCCCCCCCCATTAGTATTAGGGGAGGGGGGATGAAAGGAGGGGTGAATATAAAATGTCCAAAATGACCGAGAGTAGTGTTAAAACCATAGTTTTAGGGGTTGCTAAGACGAATAGTGACTTTTTTTTTGCCGTTTACGTGCATGTTCAGCACCCCACCCCCCCATTAGCATTGGGAGGGATGGGGGGGGGGGAAAGAAGAGGTGAATATAAAATGTCCATATTACCGAGAGTAGTGTTAAAATTGTAGTTTTCAGGGTCGGTGAGACCAATAGTGACATTTCTGATGCCGTTTAAGTGCAAGTTCAGCTCCCCCCCCATTAGTATTAGGGGAGGGGAGATGAAAGGAGGGGTGAATATCAAATGTCCAAAATGACTGACAGTAGTGTTTAAACCATAGTTTTCGGGTTCGCTGAGATGAATAGTGACATTTCTGATGCCATTACAGTGCAAGTTCAGCTTCCCTATTAGCATAGGGGAAGGGGGGAGGGATGAAGGGGTGAATATAAATATCCAAAATGACCGGGAATAGTTTCAAATCCATAGTTTACAAGCTCTCTGCGAGGAATGGGGACACTTCCGATGACGTTTAAATACAAGTTGTCTCCTACCACCATTATGGGGAGGGGGGAAGGGGTAAAAATAAAATGTCCAAAATGACCGAGAGTAATGTCGAATCAATAGCTTTTGTGGTCACAGAGATGAATAGCGATACTCCCGATGCTGTTTAAGTGCAAGTTCATCCCCCATACGCATTGGAGAAGGGAGAATATAAAATGTCCATAATGACCGGGAATAGTTTCAAATCCATAGTTTACAAGCTCTCTGCGAGGAATGGGGACACTTCCGATGACGTTTAAATACAAGTTGTCTCCTACCACCATTATGGGGAGGGGGGAAGAAGGGGTAAAAATAAAATGTCCAAAATGACCGAGAGTAATGTCGAATCAATAGCTTTTGTGGTCACAGAGATGAATAGCGATACTCCCGATGCTGTTTAAGTGCAAGTTCATCCCCCATACGCATTGGAGAAGGGAGAATATAAAATGTCCATAATGACCGGGAATAGTTTCAAATCCATAGTTTACAAGCTCTCTGCGAGGAATGGGGACACTTCCGATGACGTTTAAATACAAGTTGTCTCCTACCACCATTATGGGGAGGGGGGAAGGGGTAAAAATAAAATGTCCAAAATGACCGAGAGTAATGTCGAATCAATAGCTTTTGTGGTCACAGAGATGAATAGCGATACTCCCGATGCTGTTTAAGTGCAAGTTCATCCCCCATACGCATTGGAGAAGGGAGAATATAAAATGTCCATAATGACCGGGAATAGTTTCAAATCCATAGTTTACAAGCTCTCTGCGAGGAATGGGGACACTTCCGATGACGTTTAAATACAAGTTGTCTCCTACCACCATTATGGGGAGGGGGGAAGAAGGGGTAAAAATAAAATGTCCAAAATGACCGAGAGTAATGTCGAATCAATAGCTTTTGTGGTCACAGAGATGAATAGCGATACTCCCGATGCTGTTTAAGTGCAAGTTCATCCCCCATCAGCATGGGAGAAGGGAGAATATAAAATGTCCATAATGACCGGGAATAGTTTCAAATCCATAGTTTACAAGCTCTCTGCGAGGAATGGGGACACTTCCGATGACATTTAATACAAGTTGTCTCCTACCACCATTATGGGGAGGGGGGAAGAAGGGGTAAAAATAAAATGTCCAAAATGACCGAGAGTAATGTCGAATCAATAGCTTTTGTGGTCACAGAGATGAATAGCGATACTCCCGATGCTGTTTAAGTGCAAGTTCATCCCCCATCTGCATGGGAGAAGGGAGAATATAAAATGTCCATAATGACCGGGAATAGTTTCAAACCCATAGTTTACAAGCTCTCTGCGAGGAATGGGGACACTTCCGATGACGTTTAAATACAAGTTGTCTCCTACCACCATTATGGGGAGGGGGGAAGAAGGGGTAAAAATAAAATGTCCAAAATGACCGAGAGTAATGTCGAATCAATAGCTTTTGTGGTCACAGAGATGAATAGCGATACTCCCGATGCTGTTTAAGTGCAAGTTCATCCCCCATCAGCATGGGAGAAGGGAGAATATAAAATGTCCATAATGACCGGGAATAGTTTCAAATCCATAGTTTACAAGCTCTCTGCGAGGAATGGGGACACTTCCGATGACGTTTAAATACAAGTTGTCTCCTACCACCATTATGGGGAGGGGGGAAGAAGGGGTAAAAATAAAATGTCCAAAATGACCGAGAGTAATGTCGAATCAATAGCTTTTGTGGTCACAGAGATGAATAGCGATACTCCCGATGCTGTTTAAGTGCAAGTTCATCCCCCATCAGCATGGGAGAAGGGAGAATATAAAATGTCCATAATGACCGGGAATAGTTTCAAATCCATAGTTTACAAGCTCTCTGCGAGGAATGGGGACACTTCCGATGACGTTTAAATACAAGTTGTCTCCTACCACCATTATGGGGAGGGGGGAAGAAGGGGTAAAAATAAAATGTCCAAAATGACCGAGAGTAATGTCGAATCAATAGCTTTTGTGGTCACAGAGATGAATAGCGATACTCCCGATGCTGTTTAAGTGCAAGTTCATCCCCCATCAGCATGGGAGAAGGGAGAATATAAAATGTCCATAATGACCGGGAATAGTTTCAAATCCATAGTTTACAAGCTCTCTGCGAGGAATGGGGACACTTCCGATGACGTTTAAATACAAGTTGTCTCCTACCACCATTATGGGGAGGGGGGAAGAAGGGGTAAAAATAAAATGTCCAAAATGACCGAGAGTAATGTCGAATCAATAGCTTTTGTGGTCACAGAGATGAATAGCGATACTCCCGATGCTGTTTAAGTGCAAGTTCATCCCCCATCAGCATGGGAGAAGGGAGAATATAAAATGTCCATAATGACCGGGAATAGTTTCAAATCCATAGTTTACAAGCTCTCTGCGAGGAATGGGGACACTTCCGATGACGTTTAAATACAAGTTGTCTCCTACCACCATTATGGGGAGGGGGGAAGAAGGGGTAAAAATAAAATGTCCAAAATGACCGAGAGTAATGTCGAATCAATAGCTTTTGTGGTCACAGAGATGAATAGCGATACTCCCGATGCTGTTTAAGTGCAAGTTCATCCCCCATCAGCATGGGAGAAGGGAGAATATAAAATGTCCATAATGACCGGGAATAGTTTCAAATCCATAGTTTACAAGCTCTCTGCGAGGAATGGGGACACTTCCGATGACGTGTAAATACAAGTTGTCTCCTACCACCATTATGGGGAGGGGGGAAGAAGGGGTAAAAATAAAATGTCCAAAATGACCGAGAGTAATGTCGAATCAATAGCTTTTGTGGTCACAGAGATGAATAGCGATACTCCCGATGCTGTTTAAGTGCAAGTTCATCCCCCATCAGCATGGGAGAAGGGAGAATATAAAATGTCCATAATGACCGGGAATAGTTTCAAATCCATAGTTTACAAGCTCTCTGCGAGGAATGGGGACACTTCCGATGACGTTTAAATACAAGTTGTCTCCTACCACCATTATGGGGAGGGGGGAAGGGGTAAAAATAAAATGTCCAAAATGACCGAGAGTAATGTCGAATCAATAGCTTTTGTGGTCACAGAGATGAATAGCGATACTCCCGATGCTGTTTAAGTGCAAGTTCATCCCCCATACGCATTGGAGAAGGGAGAATATAAAATGTCCATAATGACCGGGAATAGTTTCAAATCCATAGTTTACAAGCTCTCTGCGAGGAATGGGGACACTTCCGATGACGTTTAAATACAAGTTGTCTCCTACCACCATTATGGGGAGGGGGGAAGAAGGGGTAAAAATAAAATGTCCAAAATGACCGAGAGTAATGTCGAATCAATAGCTTTTGTGGTCACAGAGATGAATAGCGATACTCCCGATGCTGTTTAAGTGCAAGTTCATCCCCCATCAGCATGGGAGAAGGGAGAATATAAAATGTCCATAATGACCGGGAATAGTTTCAAATCCATAGTTTACAAGCTCTCTGCGAGGAATGGGGACACTTCCGATGACATTTAATACAAGTTGTCTCCTACCACCATTATGGGGAGGGGGGAAGAAGGGGTAAAAATAAAATGTCCAAAATGACCGAGAGTAATGTCGAATCAATAGCTTTTGTGGTCACAGAGATGAATAGCGATACTCCCGATGCTGTTTAAGTGCAAGTTCATTCCCCATCAGCATGGGAGAAAGGAGAATATAAAATGTCCATAATGAACGAGAGTAATGTCGAATCCATAATTTTCAATGTCGTTGAGATGAATAGGGACACTACCGATGCCATTTAAGTGAGAGTGCAGCCCCCCCATCAGCATTGTTGGGTGAGGTGTGGGTAAGAAAGTGTGAATATAAAATGTCCAAAATGAGTTTGCATAGTGTCGAATCCATAGTTTTCGGGTTCGCTGTGACGAATAGGGTTAGTCCCGATACCATTTAAATGCAAGTTCAGCCTCCCAACACCTTTGGAGGAAAGAAGGGGTAGAAATAAAATGTCCAAAATTACCGAGAGTAGGGTCGAATCCATAGTTTTTGTGTCACTGAGATGAACAGAATCCTCCCGATGCTGTTTAAGTGCAAGTACAGCCTCCCACCACCATTGGTGGGGGAGAGAGGGGGGGGGGGAGGAGTAAAAAAAGTCCAAATGATCGAGATTAGTGTCGAATCCATAGTTTTGGGAGTCACTGAGAGGAATATAGAAAACTAAAAATGTTGTTTATAATGAAGTTTTGAGTTAAATTAATAATAGAGTGAATTTTAATTTTTTTTTATTATTTACATACTGTACTTACTTTGAAATATCTGTTAATTAAATTACTTAGATTTTACACTATAGGTAGAATCCATTCCTTTTCCTGTGTAGTAAAAAAATTGGGATAAATAAATACCCGGGCCTTTGAATTTATATCAATATGCAGAGACATAGCCAGTAATTACCAGAAACCAGTGGTTTATTATATCTGGAGTGGGAAATGCATGTGATAATATTATACAATCATTCACATCCTAAATAATAAAAATATGTCGATTTTTAATTTCATAATGTCATGGCTGCCTAGTTCTTTGATCATTATTTACTCACTGGACTAACACTATATAAAGAATCCCTACAGTTTATTTTTGAAATCATAAACTGGAGATTTTCATGGATAAATGGGATAAAATGAACAAATTTTATTTTTCAACACATTAGCAAATTTTATTCTTCAACAACTAGTGTTAATATACAGTCAAAATCATAGTCCATTACTAACTTTTCAGACTGTGAAAGGTTTTAAAGCTTGAGTTAACCAAACTTAAAGCCAAATCGCTCACATCCATAAAATATCTTCGAAATAACCATAGAAGAATAATGTTGCAGCTCCAATCATTTTCTAGCGAAGTTTTACTTATATGGGAGAAGTAACAGAGGAAATGCTTCTTACCCCGCATTTTCAAGTTTTTGGGTGAATATAAAATGGAAAAAATATAAATCTTTTGGTGAATATAAAATCTTTCTTTTCACCCTATTCTTCTTTGTGAACCTAATGGACCACAAAGCCAAAAGAAAGTTCCAAAATTTTAAATATTTTGGTAACCTTACGAGAACCTCTCTCATGTCACCTCTAAAATAATTACACTAATATGTGAAAAACCTGACTGGTACTGTCGATTGCAGTTTTCTGTATATAAATGAAATGAAATATGACAAACTTGCATTATATAAAATAATATTTTTAAAAAAACAGAAACTAAATAACTTAATTCGATACTGGACAAAACACAACAGCTTCAAATAAAATTCTTTGGACCTGACAGAAATTTTTTTTTTACCAAAAAAGCTTGAAGATTCTATGAAATTATACTGACATAAGATGAAAATTTACTTTAGATCTAGGAGTCAAATGAAATAAAAAAATAAAATATGTCTGGTTAAAAATGCATGAAGATTATCCTTTTGATAAAATATGGGGTCAGCAATTACATTTTTTAAGCTTGCAGAATGTCAGAATCCAACTCATGCAAAAATTTTAAAAACCTAAAAAATATTTTGCCAAATATACAATTATAAATATTCATATAATTTCTTTTTAAATAATTCAAAAATTCTTTCTGATCATGGCTTGAAATTCTCTTTTCATTTTTTGCATAATAACAAATTTAATTGCTGTCATATTATGGGTTTTAAAAATTTTTAAACTATAATTTGAATATTTTGTTTGGTACGTAAATAAATTTTAAACTCAAAAGACTTCGGAGGACAATTTTTAGCTGATCAACAAAATATTTACTTTAGATACGATTAAAAGATTATAATAGTTATAATCCTGAACTTTTTTTTCCTTTCTAAAATACCAGACTTCTTGATAAGGACTTTTTGTAGCAGTAATTAATATAAAACTTACTCGCAAAATATACTAGACAACTAAAAAAAACTGACATACACCCTCCTAAAAAAGTATTTTCCCAAAACCAAGACAGTTCAAACTAATAAAATAAAATTCTGTGAAGAAAAAAAAAAGAAAAACCATGTATACAAAAATAGACACTATTTAATGGCTTTAAGAAATGGAAACTGAAAAAAAAGGAATTAAGTATTTTTAAGGACGATGTGCTACGTGCAAAAGCCCTGGATACCATTCCTATACCATGATTTGACACAACAATCAAGATCAATTGACATTAAGGGCATTTTTAAACATGCAAAGTGAGATCAGTCATTATTTCTCCCTAGATTATGTTGTGTTACTAATAATAAACCAACATTAAAAATTAATTACCATTCTTTTTATAGTATCACACATTAATTCTTCTAAGTTTAGTGGTTCGGGTAAGTAAATAAATAAATAATTAGAATACCCAAAGCTATCATTAAAAATCAAATACTTTCTAAAGTTCACAGGATTGATAAGGAAGTCTAGCAAACATTGAAAATGAAAATATCAGTAGAGTTACTCACAATCATTTTATGATCATGAATGACCCTATATATTCATGATCATTTGCCATAACTGAGATAGTTTGAAAAAATATTTCACATTATCAAGCATTTAGAGTTATTAAGTAAAAAAATATTGTATGGTAACAATAAGAACAACCCAATAATTATGGCCAAAATAAGTATCACTTATAAGCTAGTGACTTTTCGAAATTTTAAATATTTAGCAATAGGAACAAAAAAAGATAATGAATAAAACAAAATGAAAGTAAAACACAAATTATGAGAAAATAAATTTGATATTACTTCATGTTTGAATTCAAAAAGTAAATTAGAAATTAGAAAAATAGTTAAATAGTATGTTAAATATTTTTTCCTCACAATTTTGAAAATCCTTTCTCTTCTAATTCACAATTCTGTATGTCAGAGGTAAACTATCATAAGGGAATTTTCTTCATTTTCGATATTTTTATTTAAGTGACTCCTGACTCCTTTTGGGTGGAGTTTCTTTGAGGGAAAACTGTCATATATGCAAAATAAGATGGTGGATTAAATATGGACTTATAAACTATCACATATATAAGTCCTGATGAGAGGTAAACCATCACAAAGCTGTCCCGAAAAGCTCTCCTGAAAAATTAGAATCAGTGGCGCACCCAGGATTTTTTCTTAGGGGGGGGGGGGGGGCCGCCAAGATGAACGGATAAAAATATTTATAATGCATGGGGGGGGGGGGCAAATGAACGGATAAAAATATTTATATTGCAAAATCTATATTCATAATGCAATTTATATTTTTTTGGGGGGAGGCCCTTGCCCCCCCCCCCCTCCTGGGTGCACCACTGATTGGAATTTTGCACATATGATGGTTTACCTCTGACGTACAGAATTATACTAGCAATACAAAATATAATAAATTCATTTCTATACGGCAAAATAAGCATTATCTAGAAACCCACAGTTACCTGTGACAAAGCAGCATCATATAATTTACAAGCTTGATCACTAGCAGAGGACAACAACAGTCCTTCCTTTCTCCATTCCTGGTAAACACACACAGATTTTAATGATATTAATAATTATATTAATATATATAGACAGAGATATATATATTTTATCAACAATTTAACCATCAACTCTGTTCATCGAAAAATACAAAGCTCCAAAAGACAGATAATTAACAGTTTGAGACTTCGAGTAAAAATTATTTTTATCATTATAAAAGAGATTAAAACATTTAGGGAGTTAAAAATCTGCTGAAAATCCTTTGTGCAAGATTTTTTTTCCCTAATTTACAGTCATATCAAAAGAGGGTTCAAAGCTGATAATATGCTTAAATCCCAATAACTTGTTATTTTCATTGTTTTGATAATACTTAGAAAATTTCTCTTCAATTAAAAAGAAAAATAAGTAATGGCAAAATTTACTAAACTTAGTTATTATTTATACATTCTCATAGTCAACAGCTCAAGAGAGAAAAAAAATCTGTATTCAATATACATGACAGTATGATTCAATCAATTTCATCAACAATGTTGCTATAATTGCAAGAAATCAAGTATGTTCTTGACAAGCACAAAATTGAAAAAATTTGTATCAATTTTATGCATTAGTTGCAAGTCAAAACATAATTAAAATGAAGCCAAACAGTATTTCATAAATTTTTTAATGAGCTACATCGTCGTGATGCATTATTATTGCTGAGAATAAGTTTCAAGGATAATTGAACGAATCTTGTAAAAGAGGATATTGTGACTCGGATAAATGAAGACCTTTTTGACTGGGGCTCAGGAAACCCTTTTAATAAACTACTGAAAGATAATTTCAATCATCATACAACACTGAGTTAAGTCTTCGTTTCAAGAGCTGACATTAGAGGGTGACATCATTTAGCAGCTGAACAATATTACTCAAAATTAATCTTATGCTCCTTACACACTCATAGAAGTCAATACTAAAGACCTGAATTAATTATAGAATTATAATATTTATATAACAACAGCTCAGATAATTTAGAAATAAACTTATCAATTTGTTTAGGCTACTTTCTTTTATGAAACACAAATCACTTTGAATTTATTAATTAATCTGAAATAAAAACATAAATTAGTCCAAATGAACAAAAATTTCTCACAAATTTTTTAAATAAGAGGAAACAAATATTCTTGCTAAATGTAATAAAATATCAATCCCAGTAAATTAGGGATCCAGAAACAATAACAATCTCCTAAATTACCACAAAACTCTACAGAAACTGTTATGAAAACATCACATCAAGCTTTTTCAATTTATCAACGACATAGAATAGGATGACATTAACTTGAAATACTTAGTTTTAACTAATGCTACATAAATCAGACTTTTTCATTATTCTGAGACCTCATTTCTGTACCAAAAGGGAAAAATCAAAGAGCTCATTAATTATTATTTCATTTGGAGCAGCTATTACTTATAATGATCAGAAAAAAGTTACTCCAAGTCTAAAGAGTTAGTTGAAGATGATATATAAAATGTAACATTTGTGCAGAAATCAAAACTCTATCCAAACATTTTGCATATCAACTTCAGTGATCACAAAGCTTATCTTAGACAATTGACACATTACACATTAAATATTGTCCCAAAGTATTTTTTTTTAAATCTCAATGCAAAGCAGTTCCAAGGCTAAATATATATTTATATAAATATAACAGAACAAATAAAGTTATTTTACTCATGAATCAAAAGTTTACATAATCTTTTAACATAAATAAATATCATAAAACTTGAAATACTGAAATGTGTCCTGTGCTAAAAATTTAAACGAATGACTATGTACAGTTTGTTTCAAGCATAAACAACTAAGAACAAACATCTAACGCATGTTTTTTTTAATATTTCCCTAGTTGCAATCTCTCTTCAATACGAACGTTATCGTACTGACTGACTTATTCATCATATTTTGTATCATAATTTTGTTAACATTCTTTGCAAAGTAAAACTTAATAAACATTAACAGATTTAAATTGTTCTGTAAACTATGTGCAACTTTTTGTTTCCTAAATGTATAGGAACTTACTAATTTATGTTGCACTCTATTTCATATAAACAAGTGAAACAAGAATGTAAGATTTTACTGTGTGTGGCTCTTCTAACTGATTAATTTCATACGGATTGTGACATACGTAAACATTTCGAAACAACCAATACAGTATGCAAAACTAGGTGAAAAAGTACTAAGATCTGGAACGAAAAAATTAATCATTATAAAAACATGGGCTTATGACATGATTTATCATGTTCAATATTTTTTTAGAATGCTTGATTCATCTCAAACATAGCTGTCATACTACGAGTGACAATGTCATTGCAACATTGACAGTCGGGTTAGATGTGTTGATTTGTATTGAAAATTTTCAGAAAGGGTCTTACAGAAACTCCTCTCCAAAACTGCCTCATTTTTCAATCATATCTTGATCCAACGTAAGAACATAAACAAACAAGAGTTGTCGCAGGACAAAGAATAAAAATTTATGCAGGCAGATCAACTGCCAGAACTTTTTTGTCGTCAGCAGAATGAAAACATAACGAGAATCGACGGACACACACCACCATAGATCCACGCCCACAAGAAAATCCAGTTGCCATATATTTGACGTAAAATTCTTAAGCATCCATGAATGTGTTAAAAAAGAATTAAATTTTTCATCTTTGTTTTTGCATATTCTTCGACATTCAAATCAAATTATATCACCCTTTGAACCACATGAAAGCATATTTATATTTTTATTCATTAGAGATGTTTGGCCATGATAAATCATAGCGAAGATACTCCCTTCCCTAAAATATTCTCCCTAAGTCTGTGAAGTCTCCTTCGTATTTAAACGACCCACAAGTGATGACAGGAGTTTCAATTATAAGATATTTTAAGAGGAGATAATCTCTACTGTTAAAGCTTACAATGAAAATATGTCGAAAACTCAAAACTGGCATCTTATTTAACATAGGGAATATACTATTTTTCTGATGAGCAACACATTACCTCTGCTTATTTTGTAGATTAAGTCTTTCATTTACTTCCTCCTTGACAGAAAATTTTGAATGAAACAGGGACTTCCGTCACCTCTTTTTACACATAGGCTGGAGGGTGATTTTTATTTGTAATCTTTTTGGGCTGAGAGAGAAGAGAATGTGCTCTTTAGGTTCCGTTTAAGTAAAGTTACATAGTACCGTCAATATTTAAAGAAGAAAACAAGATCCATGAACAAAAGAACACAAAGAACATTATTGTTCCCTTGCGCTGTAGGAACTCTGTAGCAAGACTGCAAAATCTAAATGTACTTGGTACCTCTTTCCACTTATTTTTACTGTCCCCTCCACAGCTCTTTCTTCTCCCCGTTCTGTTCGTTAGGGAAAGAGTTAAAAGGAATATTTACGTATAGCATATTGTAAAATCCAACCTTTGAGTTTTTCTAAAGACATAAGGATATATGGACCTTAGAGTATATTGAAAAAGGGGAATGGGGCATTATTTTACTACTCAGAAAGAGCTAATTCTAATAGGTAATGAGGAACTATGTATTTATATAGATAGATGTATGATGCATACTATTAAATTCTCTTTTAGAATCCCTTTTCTCTGATTATCAACTTTTAATTTAACTTATTATTATTGTTGTTCTCTCATCTTTCTTTTACCTCCGCAATGCAACTTGTATACCATTATCCAATTTGACATCCTTTCCCATACAGACACTAACGCTTTCTGTCTCTCGTGATAGAATTTCTAGCTTTGTCGCTACACAGCAAATCTAAGCATATTGTTACAACTGGCAACAGGCGATCCTGACCTCTAGCGCCACCCAGCAGAGACTAAGCAGAAAAGAACGAACTCTGAGATGAGTAAACACCGATATCCGTTGTGCTGTAATGTTAAAATAGATGTTAAGTAGTTAAGTGTAATTGTTTATGTAATATAGTTGTTAAATATAATAATTATAAAAGCAACGAGTAGTTTCTATGCTCTAGTCTGAATTAATTAGCGAACAGCATGATGGATAATACAGTTACAGGATATTTTCACCCCTCCCGAGACTAGAATCAAGATGCAGATCGAGAGCTGACTATATTTGAGGTAAGAACACCTTGTTTATTTTCTCTAACGACCGAAGTCAGTGAAGATTTGCAATAATTTGGCATCCCTGCCGGGACGGGAGTGGAAATTTCTGAAACTTGAAATAGAATTATTTGTCTCAGAGTAGATATTTAGAAATTGTTTTAAGTACTGTTTTTGTTTCGGTTTATATTGAAAGTTAGAAGAAATGGCGGAAGATACAATAAACGTATTAAAAACAAAAAGAACTAAGTTAAGAACCGCCATTACCAAATGTTGTCAGAAAATAGAGGCTGAAATTGCAAAAACAGAAGTTAACGTTGAGGAGTTAGAAGAAACTTTAGAACTACTTAACGAGAAAGCAGAAACACTAAAGGGTACTGACACCGATCTAGAACGACTTTTGAAACCAAAAGAATATGAGAAAGAATTCGATAGTATAGAAGAGTATAGTGAAAAAGTAACGCTATGGAAGTTTAGGGCGAAGAAACGCATATCGGCAAATGCCCCACCACCGCGTAAACATGACGATAACTCAGCAGTTCCGCACCAAATCGAAAGTCCAAAAGAAACGACTACGGTGAAGCTGCCGAAACTTTCGATTCCTAAATTTTACGGAGATAGTAGTCAGTGGCTTAATTTTTGGAATTCATTTCAATCGGCGATTAATAATAATGAGTCACTGAATAAAATTGATAAGTTTAACTATCTGAAAGCATATTTGGGGGGAACTGCTGCTAGCATTGTAGAAGGATTTTCGCTTTCACCAGAGAATTACGATTCAGTTATTAAACTGTTAGAAGAGCGATTCGGGCGAAAATCCATCTTAATAGACGCCCACATAGGCAATTTATTAAACATCCCTCCTCTGAAACATTCGAGTGATGTTAAAGGATTCAGAAATTTATTTGATAGATGTCAGACACAAATTAGAAGTTTAGACGCATTAGGAGTTGTGTCTGATACTTATGGTTCCTTATTATGCCCTATGCTTTTGAAGTTACTACCGCAAGATTTAGTGCTCGCATTTAATAGAACAGAAGGCGCAACTGACAATTACAAAGTAAATGACTTAATGAATTTCTTAATGAAAGAATTAACTTCTCTTGAACGTACTAAAGCGACATTTACTCAACAGAAAAGAGATGATTTCCCCCGTCAAACGTTTTTACCCCCTTCTACTAGTCGCCAGCCTTTCTTCCCCCGTGACCCACATATATCGACCGGAAAGGGTAAACATCATCCGATGGCAAAAAAGGAATGTGCTACAGCTGCTGATTTATTTAGTAAAACCGAAGTAGCGCGGAATATAGAAAATAAACAGATTTGTGTGTTCTGTAATGATGACTCACACAACAGTCGAGATTGCGAATTCGCACAGAGCTTGTCCTTGGATGAGAAAAAGTCCATTTTGAAAAAGAAAGGAGCCTGTTTTAGATGTTTGCACATAAAACATATCGCGCGTGATTGCAAAGCGAAAACGATTTGCACAATATGTGGTTATAAACATCTTTCGATTATGTGTAATTTTTCTAAACATGATAATGTTAATAATGTTTCTTTGGAAAAAACAGAAAATAAAAGTGATAGCAGTGTCGGGGATAGTGTACTGACCAATCAATCTGACTATACGGAAGTGTATTTACAAACTTTGATTGTAGGTATTCATGGAAAAGATGGTAAAAAAGGTTTTATTCGATGTATAATTGACATGGGGAGTCAAAATTCCTACATAAGTAAATATGTCGTTGAAAGGTTGCAATTAAAAAGTTTAAAAGAAGAAATTGTCACCCATGGGTTATTTGGCGGATTAGAAGTTTCGGAAAAGCATAACCGCTATCGTATAAGATTAAGCAGCATAGATGAATCCCACACTTGTGAAGTTGACGTGTTGGATGAAAAGAAAATTTGTTCTGTAATTCCTAAAGTCAAAAATATGTATTGGATTAGAGAACTGAGAAATAGGGGAATTTATGTCAGTGACATTTTTGAAAAAGAAACATCTCGATTGTACCAAGAGGATCCCCAAGAGATTCATTTGCTGCTAGGAGCAGACATTGCGGGTAGTTTATTTACTAGTCAAATTGAACAACTTCCATGGGGAGGATTGGTAGCTTTGAAGACTAAATTGGGATGGACATTAATGGGCAAAATGACCTCTGGCAACACTGAGACAAAAAATTCCTTGTCAGGACTGACTTTATCTCTACATGTGTCCGACGCCAAACTGGCCGACCTCTGGCGCTTAGACACATTGGGAATTTTGGATAACGAAGAAAACAAAAATAAGAGTTTATTAGAAGAGGAAGCAAGAAAGTATTTCGTAGACACAGTGAAACGCAATAACGATGGTCGATATGAGGTATCACTACCCTGGATTTTAGATAACTCCATGTTACCCAGTAATCGAGACTTAGCTGAAAAATGTCTTCGTAAGACTGAGAAGAAACTTGTTAGTTCGAATAAAAGTGAAGACTATCACGAAGTTTTTAGTTATTGGGAATCTAATGACATAATAGAATGTATAACCGAAGAAAAGGAACATGGAACACATTATTTGCCTCATCGGCCTATAATTAAGGAAACAAGCCAAACAACAAAAATACGCCCTGTGTTCAACGCCTCGGCACGGTTAAAAAACTCTCCTTCACTGAATGATTGTCTCACTAAAGGTCCCAATTTAATTGAAATTTTACCCAGAATTTTAAATCGTTTCCGAAAATATCGGATTGCAGTTTCTTCCGACATCGAAAAAGCATTTCTCCAAATAAGCATTAGGGAGACCGATCGAGATTTTTTACGGTTTCTGTGGTTCGATGCCGAAAATAACTTGAAAATATATCGTCACAAGCGGGTAGTTTTTGGACTGACTTCTAGTCCCTTCCTATTGGCGGCAACGCTTGATTACCATTTGAACCAAGTTCCAGATAATTTGTCTGAGACCGCAGAACTTTTGAGAAACTCATTTTATGTAGATAACTCCCTGATCAGTCTAAATTCGATAGAAGAAACTGAAAAATTCATTGAAGAATCTAATTTGATTTTGTCTTCAGGACATTTCAATTTGAGATGTTGGCGATCTAACGTGCCAAATGCTATGATAAATGAAACGGAAATGGAAGCTGTACATATCTTAGGATTGTTGTGGGATCTTGAAACCGACACTTTATCATTAAAGATAGAACAAATGCTGATCGATGATGAACCTGTGACTAAAAGAAAGGCTCTGTCCTTAATACAAAGAATTTTTGATCCTATTGGATTTACTGTGCCCGTCATACTTGTAGCAAAAATTATCCTTCAAGAAACTTGGCTACTAAAAATAAAATGGGATGACGAACTACCAACACCTTTGAACAAACAGTTTAAAACTTGGTTTAATCAATTATTTTTGCTTTCTCAGTTACGTGTGCCTCGATGGTTGAATATAAGCTATGATAAAGAAAACGAAATCACCCTTCATGTATTTTGTGACGCAAGTAAACGTGCTTATGCAACTTGCGCCTTTTTAAGAATTTCAACTACTGCAGGTATCAGGGTTCAGTTAGTTAACTCCAGGAGTCGTCTAGCTTCCCTGAAACCGATATCGATTCCACGTTTGGAACTTTTGTCCTGTTTGATTGGTGCGAGACTTGCATCAACAGTTTTATCTGATTTGAAGTTATCCAATATTGCTACTGTTCTTTGGAGTGATTCTTCTACAGCTTTGGGGTGGATTAAGAGAGAACACTCATGGGGAACGTTTGTACATAATAGAGTTCAAGAGATACGAACGCTAACAAATCCATCTACCTGGAGACACATTCCAGGTCATCTTAACCCTGCGAACCTTCCATCAAGGGGCTGTTCTGCAGCTCAACTGTCGAAGTCCAGATGGTGGGAGGGACCTCCATGGCTTTACCTTACTGAAACCGAATGGCCCCAAACAGACGAACAACCTGATGAAGATCTTTTGCATCAAGAGAAACGAAAAACTATTTTGACTTCTCAGAACAAAGAGAAAAATTCAGATTCAGACTGGTTTTACCGATATTTCTCATCTTTCCAGAAGATAGTCAGGTTGATAGCTTGGATTTTCAGATTTTGTTATAACGCAAGGAGTTCAGAACGGAACACTGCGAATCTCTCGGTAGCAGAAACTGAAAGAGCTGAAAGGTCATTGTGTCGCCTGATTCAGAAGGATTCCTTTACTGGGCAAGAAGATAATTCTATTCGTGCTTTAAGGCCAATAGTAGATCAAGATGGTATTTTACGAGCAAAGACTAACATAATATACCGAAAAGATATAGAACATTTCCGATTCCCTGTTATCTTGCCTTCTAATCACGCAGTTGTACATTCATTAATTTTTGAGAAACATATAGAACTGCAGCATGCAGGTGTCTCGATACTAATGGCCAATTTGAGAGAGAAATATTGGATATTGAAATCAAGAAAAACCATTCGAAAAGTCATCCAAAAATGTGTAAAGTGTCAGCGGTTCAATGCACAGAAATCCGAAACTGAACCTGGAATTCCCCCGGAAGATAGAGTTCGGGATGCATCCGTATTTGAAGTCGTGGGTGTGGACTTGGCAGGCCCACTTTATTTGAAAGGAAACACAAAATCATGGATTGTATTGTTTACGTGCGCCGTTTTCCGAGCCGTACACCTCGAGCTTGTGACCTCCTTGTCAACTGAAGCCTTTATACTGTCTTTGAGACGGTTTATCGCTAGAAGAGGAAAACCATTCATCATATATTCAGATAATGGGACTAACTTTATTGGTACAGATAGGGCATTGTGTAATATTGATTGGGATGCTGTCTTATCTGTCGCCACTACCCAGAAGATTCGATGGAAGTTCAATCCCCCATCTGCCGCATGGTGGGGCGGATGGTGGGAGAGACTGATACGAATGGTAAAACAACTTTTAAGACGAATTTTGGGTCGAGCGTCATTAAACTATGAAGAGTTAAATACTATCTTATGCGACTGTGAACAGATAATCAATTCTAGACCCATTTCATACGTGTCAGAAGATGTAAGAGATCCAGCCCCTTTGTCCCCTTCAATGTTCTTGCATGACTTGCCTTCTTCAGGAATTCCTGACATTGATGCAGTGGATGGCAATGAACTGAATAGGAGGGCTAAATATCGACAAAGATTGAGAGATGAATTGCGCAAGAGATTCCGCAATGAATATTTAGGGCAGTTACGTCAACGAACGGTAAAAGAACGGAATGACAAACAATTAGCTATTGGAGATGTTGTTCTTCTAGAAGACGCAAAGAAAAACCGTATTCACTGGCCTTTAGCAAGAGTGATTGAGATCTTTCCTGGTAAAGATAAGGTTGTCAGAATAGCCAGGGTGAAGACTCAGTCTGGAGTTTTTCTTAGACCCGTACAGCGACTCTATCCACTTGAAATTCCCGCCAGTGAAAGTAGGGTTCTGCAAGAGCCAGTAGTTGTTGAGAATACCACGTCAGATGAAAGAACCGTTCCACCAGAAACTGTAGGTATCCAGAACATCAAACCAGACAAAGGAAATCAACCAGTGCTCTCAAGTGGTAGGTCACCGGTCGTATCCAGAGTTGGACGTATGGTGAGACCCCCTAAGAGGCTGAATCTAACTACATTGAGCCCCTCCAAGACCGTCGGGCCTCAAGGTGGGAGAATGTTACAACTGGCAACAGGCGATCCTGACCTCTAGCGCCACCCAGCAGAGACTAAGCAGAAAAGAACGAACTCTGAGATGAGTAAACACCGATATCCGTTGTGCTGTAATGTTAAAATAGATGTTAAGTAGTTAAGTGTAATTGTTTATGTAATATAGTTGTTAAATATAATAATTATAAAAGCAACGAGTAGTTTCTATGCTCTAGTCTGAATTAATTAGCGAACAGCATGATGGATAATACAGTTACAGGATATTTTCACCCCTCCCGAGACTAGAATCAAGATGCAGATCGAGAGCTGACTATATTTGAGGTAAGAACACCTTGTTTATTTTCTCTAACGACCGAAGTCAGTGAAGATTTGCAATACATATCTTTGAGAAACTTTCAGGTTTACAAGCTATTAAATTTATAAACACGATCTACTCTATCTCACATATTCTTTCTACGGGGTCTAAAATATTAACTGGAAGAAAGTATGTGGAGGGGGAAATATGTTCTAGAATGTTGGCAAATCTAGTGGAAAATTTCCGAGATATGTAATTAGAAGGTTTGTTTGGACGGGATTTTTTGGGACTCATTGTCTACTACTGCATGAAACAATAGATCATTTTAAGACAGACTTCTTCCATAAACCAGCTTAGTGAATATAACCATGAAAATACTAACAGGTCAGCCGGTTAATGGCCGAATGGCTAAGGCGCTGGAATTCCGTACCAGAGTCCGTGGGTTCGATTCCCACTATTGGTATGGATGTTTGTAGCCGTTCGAAATCAGCTTTAAGCAGTAGGTCCCAGTCTAATTAGCCCAAGTGTAGCAAAAAATAACCGTAGCGCTCCCAACCAACTAGTAACAGGGCAGACATCGAAAGAATCCTGCTCAACATAAGCATATATATATATATATATATATATATATATATATATATATATATATATATATATATATATATATATATATATATATATATATATATATATATATATATATATATATATATATATATGTGTGTGTGTGTGTGTAAGTAAGTAAGTTAGTAATAATAATGCCCTACTATTATTAATTGTTCTAATTTAACGCGTATTCTCTTTGTTTCAACCTCAATAAAGCACAGCCCTATTTCAAAAACGAAATAACCGAATATTCTATTCTCTTCAATGCACGTGCGGTAAAGTTATTTTTAGACATGATTCAGAATCCCATGTCCTCGATCGTCCTTCGAAGAATCTTACGACTTTCGACTCATATACCACATGATCGGGGGTCAGCCAATTAAAAGAATTTTAGTCACCTAGTGTCGGGGTCTCGAACAGCGATTTTCCGGGGACTTTTCTGTATGTTTCCTTACCCTGTCCTGGTGTCGTCCTTCTTTTGCTTTGCTATCTTCGCACGATGTATGCCGCCGGTGTCCGTCCCATCATATGGTGTCAAGTATATTTAAGTCCCGGCAGGTCCGGGGCTAGTTTTTTTTTTTTTGTGACCAAGTATCAAATTATCTGATGTAAAGTTAAGGTACTGAAATCTCTTCTACGGTGAGCTGTCTTCGTTACTTGGATTAATAAAAATATTTCACGGACTTGTAACGGCATAAAATGCAATTAATTAATTTAAAATTAACTCTCAAATATTTTTATAATTTTTAAATGTTACTTTTGAAGTTATTGTTAAAAATAATTTTGTGACAACAGTTATGTACATAGTTTTCTTTAGAATTCAGTTGAGTTAAAAAATAAAATGGTTTGGGGTTGATAAGATGTATTATTAGTTTTTCTTTAATTAAATACCATTAAATTAGTAAGTTCTTATTACGTTGTCTCAACTAGGAGACAACAACTGGTGACCCGAGCATTCGATTTGTTTATTTAATATGACTATTGAAAGCGGAACAGGAATAACTACTTTAATGGATGCCGAAGCGAATAAAGTCAGCATTAAGATTCCACCATTTTGGCGAGAAAAACTGGATATTTGGTTTTACCAAGTGGAAGCCCAGTTTCAAATAAATAAAATCACCACGGAAGAAACTAAATTCAATTATTTGATATCCCAGCTTGAACCGAAGTATGTTGAAAATATATGGGACATTATTAAAGACACTAAGTCCGAAAAATATTCTATGGCGAAAGAAAGACTTTTGAATACCTTCAAAGAAAGTGAAAACAAGAGAATTCAGCGTTTGGTTACTGGATTAGAACTAGGAGATTATAAGCCAAGTCAGCTTTTGCAGAAAATGAAAAGTCTAGCAACAGACGATTTTCCGGGAAAATTGCGGATGTTCTAAAATCTTTATGGCTGGATAAAATGCCTGATTGTATAAAAAATATTCCTCTCGTAAGCGATGAAAATTTAGATAAATTGGTCACAATGGCTGACAAAATTCATGAGATAAAATCTGAAAAAGAAATTTATGCTGTTTTACCAAGCATTAACTCTAATGATGCTTTAATTGCAAGAATAGCTGCTTTGGAACAAAAAAATTGATTCATTGCAAATAAATGACCGTTCTAGATCAAAATTTAGATATCATCACCGAAATATATCTGGAAGTCGTAGCCGTTCAAATAAGCGATTTAATACGAAAGGTAAATATTGTTTTTTCATTTTAAATTTGGCGATTGTTGTCGACCTGTGAAATGTTATTCGCCGTGTGCTTGGCGAGAGAAGTCGGAAAACTCCAGGACGCAACAGAATTAGCGGCTACCGCTGTTGCTGATATTAATGAAAGCCGCAAGTTTCGTTTATTTGTGAAGGACAAAAACACAGGACTGCGGTTTTGGGTAGATTCAGGTGCTAATGTTAGCCTCATTCCTGCGACTCATCGCAATGCAACAGTAGATGATTTTAAATTATACGCAGCGAATGGAACGGAAATTCCTACTTATGGAATGAAAATTTTAACTTTAAACTTAGGACTTAGAAGAGAATTTCAATTTCCGTTTATATTAGCTAAAGTCGATAAAGCGATTATAGTACTTGATGTTTTAAATAAATTTAACCTTTTAGTTGACATTCATAATAAACAGTTAATTGATGGAATAACTAACCTGTCTGTTCAAAGTAATGTAACGGCAGTGTTTTTTGATAATGCTATTAGTACTCTAGATAAAAATTCTAAATATGCTAATTTGTTACAACAATACCCAAATTTAACTAAATCAGTATCTACATTTAAGTATAATTTATCTATATTCACCCCATGTGACTGTATGAGTCGGCTTCACTGCGACCTTTATGATTGGTTCATTTTTCTTCGAGAAAATCACCCCGCAGGGATAAAAAAATCTGTTCCGTGACTGCAGCACGTTATCGGGCTATGTTGCAAGGTGTGGTCATTCCAGAACTCCAGCAGTGTGGATGTCTCGCTACAACGGCATTCCAACAAGATGGTGCACCTCCTCACATTGGACGTGAGGTTCATCAATTGCTGCGACGTCATTTTACGGAGGATCGCATTATTAGCCGTGCACTTCCTACCAGACGTTCTCCACGTTCACCCAACTTAACCCCGTGCTATTTTTGGCTTTTTGGTTACCTCAAAGATAAAGTTTATCGGGGAAACAGAAAATCTGGCGGATTTGAAGAATAAATCCTCTTGCACGTACGCAACATCGGTCCCGACCAGTTCCATGCCGCTGTGGATCATGCTATAACACGGTGTCACGCGTTGGCTCTGAAGCACGGTGGACACATTGAAAACCACCTGTGAAATCTTTGTGGGTTGTTGTTGCTACGTGCATGCCTTTCGTTTGCGCCTTTACTAATATTTCTGTAGGATCGACAGTTCTGGTGTAACGAACTGTACTAATAAAATTAATTACCGACACCTCGTATTCTTTCCTTTCTTCGTACAGTCATGTTTAATTTTCCTTACCTTCAACCGATTACAGAGCCTTATATGCACCTAGCGGTCCTGGTTGGTTGGTTGGTTGGGGTTTAATGGCGCAAGGTCCAGAGAGGACATGTTGTGCCAAACACATGGTAAAACCCGAATAACTCTATATAAGTCCGCATATTTTAAACCATAATCCTGTGTAAACATGATAAAAAGGTGATTTTTAAACAGAAATGATATGCACAGATGATACAATCAATGATATATAAAGTATAAAGATATATAAAGATGTCTAAAACGATGATATAAAGCACTGATAAAATGATTCAACGGTATGAACCACGATGCTTAAAAAGAGTTCGAGTTTTCTTTTGGAGTCGTCGAGGTTTTCTGGCACAGAGTGAGGAGAGGACAAAGCTCGCCAAACACTCGTAAAGAGTAGAATGAATGCGCAGAAAATAAGACGTAGAGATACTAAGATAAAAAGGGCGATTATAAAAAAAGGATGGTAAAAACAGTGAAATGTGCACGGTGATAAAATCAATCAAAATAGTAGATGTTACGGACAGCCATATACGGCTTGTTATAAAATAGAGTCAAATAAAACAGGTAATAAAAACTGTCTTATACGAGTATTCGAAATGGTTAGAGAAAATGAAAAAATAACAGTGAAATAAAATATTAGAGTGTAAAAAAAAAGGTGAGCAAATAAATGTAAAAGTGATAAAAGTACAGTAAAGCTGATGAAAGCGAAAAAAACGGGAGAACAAAAAAGGAGGAGTTAAAACTCCTCGAAAACAACATCATTGTCCGAGTCATCGGACACATACAGTTTTAAATCCGCATTATCCGTGACCCTGCGGACATATTGATTGCCTTTTAAAATATAACTAGGGTCTTTCGCCGTCCTAGAAAGGCCAATGCACTTTCTAGGAATGGCTACTTTCTTCCTATTTGGGTTAGGAGGTATTGGTGAATCTGCACTTATGTGATACGCGCACGACTGTTTGGGTTCAACAACATTTTGATGACCAGAAGGTTGGGCAGTTTTAAAATTGTTTTTAGATGAAGTTGCCTGTTGGGGTGCCTCTTTTTTCTGTTCTGTCGTCAGTTGTGCCTTTCTAGATTCAATATTTTGATGAGGAGACGGTGGCGGAGATTGTTTCAGTTTTTTTGCCATGTGCAGATGGAGAAGTGATAGCAAAGGGGTTGGGTGGATTATTATTGGTTTGTGTACTTGCATATTTCATAACTTTTTTAACAGCGGCAGCGTATGACACACCGACTCTAGGTGTTTTTGAATCCACTAATTTCCTGGCCTCCGGGAAAGAGATCTTGTTAGTTACTTTAATGGTTTGTGCACGGAGGTGTACGATGTTTAACAAATAAGCAAAATGAACTGTATGAGAAATAAGAATTTAATTGCGGGGCATTGTTTGCCAAAGGAAACTCCGCTTGTTGCCGGAGCTCCTTCTAGGACGGATACAGAGTTCGTTATGCGTTATTCATGCCGCTAGAGGGCGAAGTGGGTGGAGGCGTTACGTCATACATTATTATGTAACATACTCCCGCGTTGAAATTTTGAAAATTTCAAAATACATACAGTGATACATAAATATATTAATAAAAGTATGTGAATAAAAAGTTAGAACAAAGCACATTACAATAATAAAAAAATTAAGAAATATTATGCAGTATTGAAAAACGCATTAAACATATACCTTATTTACGATAATCATAAAGAGACTGATCATCATTTACAGGTAATAAACAAATTTGAGTGATGCCTCGTTTTACCACTCCATTAGCTGTTTTTATGTACACAACTCTAACAGCGTTGTCTGCACCTTTACAATTTATAAGGAAAGGACCACAGAAGTCAATTCCGCAGTTGGAAAAGGTTGAGCTTGGAATGACTCGCTCAGCTGGTAAATTTCGCAACAACTGATTTGAATTAATTGGTTTATTTCTGAAAGAAATTACACAATCATTAACAATTTTTGTAGCCATATTTCTGCCCCCTATGGGCCAAAATTCTTGTCTGACGCAATGCAAGAGTGATTACGGACCTACGTGCAAGTTTTTCTTGTGGAAATATTCCATAATGATTTTAGTGAATCTATGCCTAGCGGGTAAAGGCTTTGGGTGTTTTGAATCGTCGTTCAGTTGAGAATTTTTTAATCGACCTCCAACTCGAAGAAGCTCATCTTGATCTAAAAAAGGATATAAATTCCTTACCTGACTCCGCTTCAAGTCCTTGTTATGCTTTAAACAATTAATTTCGTAGGTAAAAGTTGCGTGTTGAACTAATTTAACTAAATAATTAGCCGCACTCATGACTTCTTCAGTTGTTAACTCACGTACCTTTCGATTCTTAGGAAATTTGACATTATGTATAAATCTGCAAATATAACTAAAGGTATGTACAAGTTTAGTAAAACTGTTACTAATTTTTAAAAAGTCATCAATGAAGCTGTTAGTAGTGTTAGCAACTAAGGCAGGATTATATGTAGTCTTTAGTTCTTTAGAATAATCATTATAAGTCATGTTAGTAGGTTCCTTATAAGATGGAATGTCCGAATTTAAAAATGAAGGGCCAATCCACCACATAGAGTTCTGTAGAAGATCAGTTGCACCAGTTCCTCTAGATATGACATCAGCAGAATTGCTTTCAGAAGAAACATGTCTCCAATCATAGCTAGGACACAGTTCTTTAATTTGTTTAACTCTGTTGGACACAAAGGGTTTAAGTTTTTCATAAGGAGTTTTAATCCAAGCCAAAGTTATCATAGAGTCCGACCACAGGTACACATGATGGAATTCAATTTGAATGATAGAGATGATCTTTGCTACTAGACGAGCTAGTAGTAACGCCGCACATAGTTCCAACCATGGTATTGTTAAGGTTTTTATCGGAGATACTCTAGATTTAGAACAAAACAGTGTTGTTTGCTGTTGTCCTTGGCTGTTTTTGAGCTTACATAGATTGCTGCTCCATGTGCCCGTTCAGATGCATCGCTGAATCCAGTGGCGCCGGAAGAGTCAAATATAGAGGAGGGCAAAGTAAAATAGATTAAAACTTTTACACCATTATTATTAAAAATACATATATACGGTTATAAAAAATAAACTTTTATGTTATTTTTCTAATCGGAGAAAAGTAATGAGAGATTTCTTCTGTTTTGAGAAAATCTATTAATTACATTTTCAATAAATGTGTCTTTATTTTTACTCACAGATTCTCTGTGAACACTAAGCAAACAGAGACCAGAAAGTCTCTCTTGAGACATGGTTGATCTCAACCAGGTTTTTACCCGTCGGAGCGTACTAAAAGATCTTTCAATTGTTGTTGTGGTAGGAGGTAAGGTTAAAAAATTTGTAACGCATTTTTGATGCACGGAAAGAACTGGCAATGTTTATCTATTAATTCAACAACCTCGAGATTAGTCTCAGTATTGTTACTTTTGACTTTTGAAACCCACATTTCTTTCCAAGTTTCGGCTTCACAGTTCAAATTTTCAATTTCATACACTTTTGAGAAGTTATGAATGTTTGATTTTAGCAAACTAATGGTTTCTGCATGTACACTGCTGGCCACCCAAATTGCAACACCAAGAAAGACAAGAGATATCACAACAAAATTTATTTTGTAGATAACATGTTGACCAAGTATCAAATGATTAAATTTATAGACTTCTGTGAAGTGTGGTTCCTGCCAAAATCAGTAGCCAGAGTAGCCGCCATTGTTGGAGATCACCGCTGCCACACGCCTCGACATTGATTCAAAGAGACTTTGGATGAGTTCTTGGGGTACAGCAGACCAAGCAGCTTCCACACGTTGCCAAAGTTGATCTGCTGTGGCAGCTGGGGATGGAATCTGGGTCAATCGTAGAGCAACCATGGACCACATGTTTTCTATCGGCGAAAGATCCGGAGAGCGAGGCGGCCAGGGAAGCAATTCAATCTGGCGATTGACGAAGAACTGTTGGACAATGCGTGCCACGTGTGGTCGTGCATTATCCTGTTGAAATATGGCTGTGGGCAAGCCCTGAAGGTAAGGAAGGACAACTGGCTCCAACACCTCGGAGATGTAGCGCTGGCTGTTTAAAGTACCGGCAATGCGTACTAGAGGTGTGCGAGAGTGATATCCATTACCGCCCCGTACCATAATACCCGGTGCAGGACCAGTGTGGCGGTGCATAACGCACCAGTTCAGCATCCTCTCTTCACGGTGTCTCCAGACTCGAATGCGACCATCGTGGTGTTGCAGACAGAAGCGTGACTCGTCAATAAAGACAATTTCATTCCATTCTGCCGTCCACATCCTTCTGTCATCGCACCATTGGCGGCGGAGACGTCTGTGGTTCTGTGTCAAGGGTAGACAAAGCAATGGACGTCTTGCGGACAGATCACTCTGCTGTAAACGGCGTCGAATGGTACGCGCAGACACTGGATGATGCGTTACAGACTGCATGTGCTGTGCTATGGTTCGTGATGTGACTGAGCGATCCGTCACTGCCATGCGCACAATTTGCCTGTCATCACGTGAAGTGGTGCGCTGAGGTGGATGCGATCGAACACGCCGGTCCGTCGTACCCTCCTGCATCCAACGATCACATATCCGCATTACAGTTGTTTGGTTTCGTCCAACACGACTACCGATTTCCCTGAAAGATAATCCACAATCTCGGTAGGCCACTATCCTTCCTCTGTCGAACTCAGATACTTGATCAAAAGATGATCGCTGTTTTCGACGAGGCATAATTGATCGTTTTTTTGAAAAGACCACAAGAAAAACACAATTGCCGAACTTGAAATCGTCGAAATCTCCAAGCCTTAAATAGCGCTCTGAAGTGGCGCCACAGGCGCGCGTGATGTGCGTCTGCGCTGAAATTCTAATCATTTGCATATCTCACCTCCGCTAATGTATGTTGTAAATTTCATGTTATTTGCATGTTTCCTTCAGGGTGTTGCATTTACAGTGGCCAGCAGTGTATTATCAGTTGCGGGTGAAAAATAGACAGAGCAAATGCACTATCCGTCTCTTGGGAAAATCGGAATTCAATGGACTGTATAATTGAATCCAGATATGGAGTAAATAAAGAAATACGAAAATAATTTTCAGCACTATCAGTAGAGTAGTTAGCCCTTTGCGTTTGCGTTGCAGCTAATCTAGGTATTTTAATATCAATGTCAAATTTTCTTCCGTCCAATATACATTTTTGAAATATATCTTTAAAGTAATTCTCTGCATCAGCCCTGTGATCTTTCAGAATAGATAAAAGTAATTGAATATGTTTCTTCGTCGATAAAAGGTTTATTGTTTTTGCTTGTAAAATATTACAAACAGGCTCCATTTTTGCACTATAGTGTGAAATAATATGCAAACACACAATAAATTTAGGAGTGGAAATTGCGCATAACAACTGGTTGGATTTCGATCGTGTATCTCCATTTATTTCCATCGTATATGATAAATGTTCTAGGGCGTTTCTTATTTCCTCAAAATGTTCCGAAAATATTCTAATAGACTTATACTTGGCAGACCATCTCAGTTTCACAAGATAAAGGAATTTTGGGTACATATTTTCTCCGATATGGACTTTTGCGGAAAAAGTTAATGACTTTTTTTTATAGTAGCTACTGAATTTTGTACATCCTGGATTTTATTTAAGTCGTTGACCACCAAGTTAAGTCTGTGTGAAGCACAATGAAAAAAGAGAGCTTTGTTATATTTCTCATGAATTATTTTCTGCACTCCGTTTTCGCGGCCTGCCATTGTTGCACAACCATCAAATCCTAATCCTCCTACCTTTTGCATACTTAAGCCAAAATTTTCGCAAGTTTGTAATATTGCTGATGACATACCTTCTGCATTCATGGAACTAAGTTCAGTAAATCCCAAGAATTCCTCACTTACTGAATTAGTATTTTTATCCACGAATCTTACTCCCAGGGCCTTTTTATCGCATGGACAAATCGAGACTTTGCCCAGGGCCCCTGATGCTAGGGGGCCCCCAAAACCCCTTGGTGTATGCACCTAGTACTTCTCATAGTATGTATAGCCCATGGATAGTTCTTATTTTTATAAATATTCATAAGGGGGGGGGCCAAATAGCATCTGCCCAGGGGCCCCCAGCGTTCATAATCGGTCCCTGCTTACTCCTATCGAGAGCTGCTCAATACCAGAAATATCAGCAGATTCATCAGCTAACAATGAAAAACCTTCACTGGCGTTCACTTCTGTAATAATTTCTTCTCGAATAATATCACCACAAATCTTAATTAATTCATTCTGAGTCTGGTGAGAAGTATATTTAGCATTTTTTGCACAATTTTCCAAATGATCTTTTAATACTAAATCTCCGCTCTCGACTCTAAAATTTAGGAGATCATCAAAATTTCCAGTGGTTTTACCACGGAGAGGTAAATTGTGGGTACCACAAAAAATTATAGTGGAAATGATTGGCATAAGTTTTTCTCGATTAGACTTAACTTGTTCCCGTTCATAGCTACTGAGCTGTTCAGTGACACAAGTACTTTTATCCTCCATAACATGTCGAAAGTTTACAGCTTTAACTGTCGATGAACGATACCACTCCGAACACATATGTTCTTATGCATTTTCATGGAAGTCTTTGTAATTCTTGAAAGGTTTTACAATGAAAGATCCAAAAAACTCTCTTCTTAAATTCTGTCGAAATGTAACACAATTTTTACAAAGTCCATCCTTAAGTTTACTGGAATAAACTAACCAATCGTAATTTTGTAACCATTCGTGACGAAAAACTCTTTTTCCATCTGAGTTCCATTTAAAATTGTAACTTGAATCGGGAACAAAATGTCGAGTCAATAACGCATATCTTGTTTCATCGGAAATAGAAGCATGCTTTTCAATAAAATCTCCTATATCTAAAGGATGAATATGAACAGTACGATTTTCACCAACATCAGATAATGACGTTGTATTAGATTCATGATCAACATCAGAATGTAATGACCCAAAACCTTCACTCACTACTGCTAAGCTAGTAACTATGTTAGTAGATGTACTAGGTTCTACTTCTAATGGTTCAAGAAGCTTCGATTTGTAATTACTGTCAGTTTTTTTCTTAAAAAAATTTCTGTTACAAATCCAATGCATTTGTACGCGTTTCAAATGCATCGGATTCAAGATTCCCTTTCGAGATGCAAAAACATTGTGTAGGGTTGCTTTTGAATCGCAAAAGCAAACGTCTGGCATTGGCGTTTAAACGCACTTGCGTACCTGAAATTGGCAATTAATCGCTCCTGCGTTTATGGAATGACGTTTATCGCGCTTGCGTTAATGAGTGTGAGGTTGCAATTTAGTATTCAGTTTTGTTAGGCTTTATGATTTTAAATGAAAATTCTAATATATTACGAGCGCTAGCTAGGTAGAAACAAAAAATTCAATTTTCTAGGGGGGGGGGGGGCAAGTGCCCTCCCTTGCCCCCCTTTCCGGCGCCACTGCCTGAATCCCTGTAATTCAATTATGATGGGATTTGTAGTGATCACATGCCTAGGAATTTTCACTTGATTTAAAGCGGGAAGTTCGTTTAAGAATTTAAACCATTCTTTCATATCATCAGGAGGAATTGTATCAGACCAATTTAACTTTTCCCTCCACAGATTTTGTACAAATATCTTGACCTTTGTAATTACTGGTCCAATAAGACCAAGATGATCAAACAGGCGTGCTATAGAAGATAGAACATCCCGTTTTGTGAAGCTTGCTTTAGAGTCTACATTCCGATAATTTAACCTTAAAGGTTAAATTATCGGAATTACATGCCCAAAGCATACCGAGAGTTTTCACAGGATCAGAATCTGAAGAAAAGTTATATTCAGCACCTTTACTGTCATTTAACAAGTTTGGGTGGTTGGATACCCATTTATGTAACTGCATGCCACCTTTGTTCAATACATTTATTGACTCAAATTGTAAGGAAATTGTGTCTTCTAAATTGTCTGAACCTGACAAAATGTCATCCACGTAGACGTCGGTAAGTAAAACTGCGGACGCACGAGGAAAATACTTCTGCTCATCCTCAGCTAAAGCCTTTATAGTTTTAGTCGCCAAATACAGGGCGCATGCTGTCTCGTACGTAATTCTACGCAATCTGTAAGTTTCAACAGGGGAGCACTGACTTGATTTCCACAAAATTCTTTGAAAATCTCTATCCGATTCTTCGACAAGAATTTGCCTATACATTTTAGTAATGTCTGTACTAAATACACATTTATGTGTTCGGAAACGAGTTACTATTGAAAATAGATCCTGCTGAACAAGTCCACCATTCAGTAATATGGAGTTGAGACTTATTCCATTCTCGCACTTGGCTGATGCATCAAACACGACGCGAAGAGGGGTAGAAATGCTCTCTGGGTGGAAAACTGCGTGATGCGGGATGTAATAAATTTCATTACAGTTCTCGCAGTCCAAAACCTTTTCCATATGATTTAACGCAAGATATTCATCCAGAAATGTTTTATATAAAGTGGACATAGTTGGATATTTGTCCAATTTCTTCCACAGGGAATTTAGACGTCTTTCCGCCATTGTTTTAGACTCTCCTAAACTAGAACGTTTACCTTCCTTGGTGGGCAATCGTACATTAAATCTTCCGCTATCATCTCTTTTGTGAGTGGTAACAAAATGTTACTCACAATACTCCTTATCAAATGTTTCAGACTCATTATTTGTATCATCAAGGATTCGATCTCAAACAATTTTTTTGGCAGAAAGTTCTAAAGAATCTCTTTCTGAAATATGAGTAAGACCAGTAAAATTGTGAGAAGCTGCATTTTCCACAGTCCCGGTAAACAAATAGCCGAAAACACTGTTCTGAAGCATCAAATTATTATCATATGATTTGAAGTTTCAGCCTTAAGCAATTCAAAAAATATCTCACAACCTATGAGTAGATTAATTCTATTCGGTATATGGAATGTAGGGTCCGCTAATTTTATTTCGCGAGGGATATATACGCGAGATATATCAATTTTCTTTACAGGCGTTAATTCTGTGATTTTAGGTAGCACAAGAAATGATAATGCTTTTGAAAAGCTTCCCTCATCGTTTGAAATTTTTGCTGTTACTTTATTTTTAACAAAATATTCTCATCCGCTTATGCCTGAAATGGATGAATTGCATTTTTCTTTCTTTAATCCCAAAACATCTGCTACTTCCCGTGTACAAATTGATACTGAACTTCCACTATCAAGAATTGCCTTCACTTTTATTTTTTCGCCAAATGAGTTCTCAATAAATAACATTGTAGTGCATAAAAGGCTGCTCGAAGCTAAACAACAATCTTTGGCGCCTATGGTTTTATTTGTTTTGTCTGAAGCGAGCAAATGAAATGATGACTCATTTTGAGCGGGAACTGACTTTGAGTTATTTATCGTGTCAGAATACGGAATGTTTTCACAGTTTTGATTTGAATGTATTGCGATATTTGACGGGGCGGGATACTTATGAAGGAGCTTATGATGGTTTGTCTGTTTACAAACGAAACAAGAACTTTTCGAATTTCAATTCGATAACATGTGAAAGGCGCTTAAACAGTTATAACAAAATCTATGTTTTTTAACAAGATTGACTCTATCTTCCAGTTTCATTTCTTTAAATTTCTCACAGTGATATAATGCATGGGCTTTGGTTTTACAAACTACACACATCTGAGGTGATTTATTAGATTTAGCGAAAAGGGATTTGAATCGTTCGGAATTTGGCTTGGTTGAGATGTTAATATGAATGCTGTTTAGAATTTGACACCGTGTTTCTAAAAATTCCAAAAATGCATCGAAATCTGGTACATCGTTATCCTACAGAGTTAATTCATAATTTTTTCGCGTTTCGCGGTCTAATTTTTCAAGAACAATATTCAGTAGTAAAGCGTTAGAAAATTTGTGTCTTTCGAAATTCAAAATTTTCAGTGATCTAAGATTTTTGTTTATATTATCCAACAAGTATCGAAGCTCTTTGACTCATGTTTGATAGATTGAAGATTTAGAATGATTCTCATGTGACAGTCGACGATGATCTTTTGGTTTTCATACCTAAGCTTTAGTGCTTTGAATAGGGAAACGTAACTGTCATCTGAGGTTTCTATAATTTTTGCTTCTCCCTTTAGTGACCCACGTAGATAGTGAAGCTTCTTGTTTTCAGAAAGCTCTGAATTTTCGTCAATTAGACTAATAAACTGGCTTTTAAACAAGTTCCATTCCTCGAATTTTCCGTTAAAAATAGGAAGAGGGATTTTTGGAAGTTTTATTGACATTCTTTTCAGCTGATCATTGTTAATCGAATTCGAATCATGAGTAGAATTGTCAGAATTTTGATTTAGATAAGCAGAATTGTTCTTACTGATTTTAAGTTTATTAATCAACGTTTTCAGACTCACCTCTGAATTTTGAAACTCCTCATCTAGCTGTGACAACATTTCCTCAGTTTCTTCAAAATTTTATAATATTCTTCTTTTAGAACTTCAAATTTGTCTTAATTTTCGCTTAACACACCGTTGGGTGTAAAGCTTCGAAATTACACCCAACTGAGCCTGCAGTTCGGCGACATCATCGCTATCTTCACATATAGTAATCTTCTTCAATTGTCTCTTTATATTACCGCGTTTGCGATTAAGCGTTGCAATGACTGATTCTGTAGTCATTGTTCTTAAGTTTAAAACTAGGTAAAATTTAATGCACTGGTAAACCCTCCGGGTCGCTAGGACCAAAATGTATGGAGGTGTACGATGTTTAACAAGTAAGCAAATGGACTGTATGAGAAATAAGAATTTAATATCGAGGCATTGTTTGTTGGAAAGTAATCACACATTTTGAAAATTAACCTTTTCATGCAACCCTAAGTCGCCAAGGCGCGCGCCAAACCGGAGTAAACCAGAAGCTATCCCATGATTCCTTCTTACTTCTGTTTATGTAATTTTCGTTTTGTATCGTAGTAATGTAACGTTCTTTTTGTTTCGTAGTAGATTAAATAAATACATGTTTAATGTTCGTGTACCTGGAATTACTTAGTACCAAGACAGCTGCACCGCCGAGACGGAGGTAAGCAATATATTTTTTGCTATCTTCACATCATTGTTTGCCAAAGGAAACTCCGCTTGTTGCCGGAGCTCCTTCTAGGACGGATACAGAGTTCGTTCTGCGTTATTCATGACGCTAGAGGGCGAAGTGGGTGGAGGCGTTACGTCATACATTATTAAGTAACCGTTTGTATTTCCTTTTCCACTAACCATTTCGGACACGAACGAGAATAAGCAACATGATCACCTCCACAATTTATACATCGCGGAGATGTTTCGCAAGTTTCACTGTCCTGTCCGACTTATGCACAACGGGCGCAGGTAATGGAACCACGACAAGAAACCTTGGAGTGTCCGAAGCGTTGGCATTTAAAACATCTCAGTGGATTTGGAATATATGGTCGCACAGAAGTACGAAGCCAAGCCATTTTCACATAACTGGGAAGGTACGGCGAGTCGAAATTCAGGATTAGGTGCTTCGTTGGAAGCACCTTTCCGTCCCGACGTATTGTGATACGTTTAACTGCTGATACCTGCTGGTCGCGTAAATTTTCTAAAATCTCGTCCTCCGGAGTATCCAGGAAAACAGATTCCGATACGACGCCACGTGACATGTTCAAAGAACTATGGGCAGATACTAAGACAGGAATTTGCTTAAACACTGACATGACGAAATAACGGCGGCTTGTTGTGGTGACGATACTTCAAATAATAAGTCTCCCGATCGAAGTTTTTTAATTGCTTTTGGTTCACCAATTAAACTTTGTAGCCCTCTATGTATCAGAAACGGAGATACGTTGTTAAATGCACCTTCTTTTCTTTTCATAATAAAAAACGAGTATTAACAAAACCAGTCTGAACATTTGTTTTTGGTGACTTATCCCTCCCCGTGGGATTTTGCTTTAAAGTACCCATAAGCAAAGGGGATAAAATTCAGATCTCGGCCGCACCACCCACCATGGAGCCCAACAAGGTGATGCAGGATCCTGCACCGGTGCTAGCCGAGAGCTATACGCTCACGAAGCGACCCTGAAGCAGACTCCACCCTTAGATTACAAAGAACACTTTTTGGATCACTCATCACCGGCCTGAGCAGTGGCAAACTCTTTAAAGTCTAGCACATTAGGAGAAATTGAGTATATCTCAATGCGAGATAATGCGTCGGCCACGGTGTTATCAGAGCCTTTGGTGTACCGAATATCGGTAGAAAACTGCGAAATATAATCTAAATGGCGCAGTTGCCGAGGGCTACATTTATTAGTGTTTTGTTGGAAGGCAAATATAAGGGGTTTTGGTCTGTATGAATAACGAAATTGCGACCTTCCAGCATATGCCTGAATTTTTTTATGCAAGAGTAGATAGCAAATAATTCACGGTCGTAAGTTGACTAATTCCTCTGAGCCTTATTCGGTTTACAAGAATAGAACGCTATGGGTTCCCACTGATCTTCCGAGGGCTGCATTAAGGATCCACCAATCGCGACGTTACTAGCATCAACCCATAAACTTATATAGACATCAGGAACAGGATGTTTTAATAGTGTAGCTTGAGCTATAACTTCTTTTGAAGCGGTGAAGGAGAGAATTGCTTCGTCATTCCAGTGTAATTGCTCAGTTTTGTTAGCACTGGAACTGGGATGTTTTTGTGTCCTTCAAGGAATTTAACTAGAGGAGCTAAAATATCGGCAGCTTTGGGAATGCATCGTCGATAAAAATTGAAAAGACCTAAATGACGCCGTAGTTGAGTTAGGGTAGTCGGTTAGGGAAATTTCAGAATGCATGAAACGCGATCAGTAAGGGGTTCAATTCCTTCTTCTGAAAGCTGGAATCCTACGAATTCAATAGTGGTTTGCCCAAATTGACATTTATAAACATTAATGCACAGTCCATACTTTTTAAGTTTGGAAAACAACAACTGAAAATGTTGCATATGTTCATTTTCCTTATCTAAAGTGACTAGCAAGTCATCAACAAATGCGTAAACAAATCCTAAGTCACGAGTTATTCATCTATAAAGCGTTGAAAGGTAATGACGCATTGCAAAGGTCAAACTGTATGCGCGTGTTTTCGAAAAGACCAAAGGGAGTGCAAATCGCAGTTTTATGTACATCATCAAGATTGATGGAAATTTGGTGGGATGCGTTTACCAGGTCAATGTGACTGAATATTTGTTTACCGTGTAATTCAGCAGTGAAATCTTCAGTACAGGGGATAGGATACTTTTCTTTAATAGTTTGTGCATTTAGAGTACGATAATCACCAACAGGTCTCCAATTGACAGATCCTTTCTTCGGTACAATGTTCAAAGTCGAAGAGTAATTACTTTTGGAAGGTCTCACGTTACCAAGCTGTAGAATATGTTGAAACCCAGCTTTACCAAGTTTTAGCCGATCTGGAGCTAACCGTCCAGGCTTAGCTGCGATTGGAGGTCCCTTGGTTTTGTGGTGAAGGTGTAGCGTGTTCGGTGAGGATCAATAATAATAAATTCCATATTAATACCAATAGCATTTATTTTAGAAAACTTAACAGCAAAAATTGCTCAGCCGTCCGCTGCTTTACAAATCGGGAGAGAGTCTCTTTTCGCTCTCCTCGACCGCGCTGGTGAGAGAATGAATTCCATTGGCCGATGTAGGCGCGATCTGGTGGTCATTTGCCAAATTATCAGACACTCTGCCGTGTGCCGACACTACAGTGTTTATGTAATGCGCAGTGGCGTAGCGAGGGGGGAAGGGGATCTGTCATGCCCCGGGGCAACAAATGGTCTATCTTTTTAACTAATTATATATATTGTATTACTATGAGTTTTCGAGGGGCGCCAAAAAGGTGTCGTGCTCCGGGCGCCAGTTATACTCGCTACGTCACTGGTAATGCCCAGTATTGTGCTTTACCGGTTAGTTGGATCCGGTAGTTTTGTAATTTCAGGAAATTTTAGCAATAATTTACCATAAACATTATTAACACAATTAGGTTTTACCGAGAAAATATTGCAAACACTTAATTTGGCAGGATCTTGTAAATGAGTAATGGAATCGATAAGACGGTTATTCCGTAAATCAAGCTTTAAATTAAAATAATGCAGGAAATCAGCTCTTAAAATTGCACATGAAACATCACAAATATAAAAAGAAAAAGTAAATGATCGGCGTAAACCTAAGCTATGAGTAATACACTTTCAACCATAAACATTAATTTTAGTGCCATTAGCGGCACGAAATGCTTGGAGTAATTTATCATTTCTGGTAGCGGTTACTAGACTGGCGTCAGATCCTGAGTCAACAAGGAAACACATACCCGTATTTCTGTCTCTAGCGAAAAGGCGACGAGAAGGTGCTGGGAAGAGGTCCGTCGCCTCTTCTTTTCCCGCTTCCAGTTTCCCGTAAATGAACAGGGCGGATTGCTTTTGTTTGCTTTTTGTATGATACCAACAAATTATTGAATCCTTATCGCGTGACTTTTAGCGGTATCGAGGATGATTGTCTTTTATGGAAACACTTCTAGAACGTCGAAGTTCTACGACTTCTTTTCGTAACTCTTGAATTTCTTTTAACAGCATCTCTGAAGTTGCTGGCGTCACAGTGTCGGCTGGTGTAGGTGTGGGAATCAAAACTGCACTGATGTTCGAAGGTGTTAAATGTAGGATGCGATCGGCAATCTCTGCCGTGTTATCGGGAGTGATTGGGTCGAGTGATGCGAAAATAGTCTGCACCATTTGTTGGGTAAATAATTCCAAAAGAAGTTCGTCGCTTACATTGTGACTTTCTGCTCTTCTCTTCAATTCGGTGGGTTTCCGATCTAGTAGCTTGCGATTTCAAGTGTTCGGCTTTCTCCGCATTTTTCGATGATTTTAGTTTTCAGTTCCTCGTATGGATGTGTAGTATCTGGCTTCATTATAATATCACGCACCATAGTAGCAGTTGCAGGCGGCAGGTGGGTGACATCATAGTTGAATTTTTGTTTTCGATTCAGATATAACTTTGGGAGTTGCTAACTCGAATGCACTTTCAAGCATATGGAACCATAAAGTGGAGTCAACCGATATATGAGGCGGTGAAAGGCAAAGTGGTGTAAGTCAGTAAGTCAAGTGGTGTAAGTCAAAGAGTTTAACCGCAAAAACTACAAAAAATTCCACCATAAATTGAACAAATTATAATTCATAACAATTATTACAATACTGCAAATAATAACTATTTACAATTCCACTATAAATTGAACATGAAGATTACATATTTGCCCTCAAATGAAAAAAGTTGAAAATGTGACTTACACCACTTTCCCTTTCAACGCCTCATATAGGGCGGTATTACTAGTAAAGAAGATTCTGTTGTTGATCCAGGGAAGAGAGCCAAGGTTACTGGCGAAAACGAAAACGTAAGTCCAGTGTTCGAAGACGCAGGCTATGCTCGATGGCCGAATTACCAATATGGGAATCACCAATATGGAGGTTCGAGGTGCCTCTAGAGAATTAGACACGACTCCATCACAGACTCCATCAGAAGGTTTTTAAATCTATATTTATTTGGACAACACAACGAACATATCCATAACGCTACTCGGCATAGCACATCCGACCAGAGAGAGGTTTTCTCCTCGACTCTCACGTGACGGCGCGAATCTCCCAAGTGAAAGGGGGGGGGAGAACTGATGTCACATGGTTCGCCTCTCGTTGATTGGAGCGGGAACACTACAGTGCTTTCACCTTTCGAAATGTTTTAAGCAATTCAAAAAATATCTCACAACCTATGAGTAGATTAATTCTATTCGGTATATGGAATGTAGGGTCCGCTAATTTTATTTCGCGAGGGATATATACGCGAGATATATCAATTTTCTTTACAGGCGTTAATTCTGTGATTTTAGGTAGCACAAGAAATGATAATGCTTTTGAAAAGCTTCCCTCATCGTTTGAAATTTTTGCTGTTACTTTATTTTTAACAAAATATTCTCATCCGCTTATGCCTGAAATGGATGAATTGCATTTTTCTTTCTTTAATCCCAAAACATCTGCTACTTCCCGTGTACAAATTGATACTGAACTTCCACTATCAAGAATTGCCTTCACTTTTATTTTTTCGCCAAATGAGTTCTCAATAAATAACATTGTAGTGCATAAAAGGCTGCTCGAAGCTAAACAACAATCTTTGGCGCCTATGGTTTTATTTGTTTTGTCTGAAGCGAGCAAATGAAATGATGACTCATTTTGAGCGGGAACTGACTTTGAGTTATTTATCGTGTCAGAATACGGAATGTTTTCACAGTTTTGATTTGAATGTATTGCGATATTTGACGGGGCGGGATACTTATGAAGGAGCTTATGATGGTTTGTCTGTTTACAAACGAAACAAGAACTTTTCGAATTTCAATTCGATAACATGTGAAAGGCGCTTAAACAGTTATAACAAAATCTATGTTTTTTAACAAGATTGACTCTATCTTCCAGTTTCATTTCTTTAAATTTCTCACAGTGATATAATGCATGGGCTTTGGTTTTACAAACTACACACATCTGAGGTGATTTATTAGATTTAGCGAAAAGGGATTTGAATCGTTCGGAATTTGGCTTGGTTGAGATGTTAATATGAATGCTGTTTAGAATTTGACACCGTGTTTCTAAAAATTCCAAAAATGCATCGAAATCTGGTACATCGTTATCCTACAGAGTTAATTCATAATTTTTTCGCGTTTCGCGGTCTAATTTTTCAAGAACAATATTCAGTAGTAAAGCGTTAGAAAATTTGTGTCTTTCGAAATTCAAAATTTTCAGTGATCTAAGATTTTTGTTTATATTATCCAACAAGTATCGAAGCTCTTTGACTCATGTTTGATAGATTGAAGATTTAGAATGATTCTCATGTGACAGTCGACGATGATCTTTTGGTTTTCATACCTAAGCTTTAGTGCTTTGAATAGGGAAACGTAACTGTCATCTGAGGTTTCTATAATTTTTGCTTCTCCCTTTAGTGACCCACGTAGATAGTGAAGCTTCTTGTTTTCAGAAAGCTCTGAATTTTCGTCAATTAGACTAATAAACTGGCTTTTAAACAAGTTCCATTCCTCGAATTTTCCGTTAAAAATAGGAAGAGGGATTTTTGGAAGTTTTATTGACATTCTTTTCAGCTGATCATTGTTAATCGAATTCGAATCATGAGTAGAATTGTCAGAATTTTGATTTAGATAAGCAGAATTGTTCTTACTGATTTTAAGTTTATTAATCAACGTTTTCAGACTCACCTCTGAATTTTGAAACTCCTCATCTAGCTGTGACAACATTTCCTCAGTTTCTTCAAAATTTTATAATATTCTTCTTTTAGAACTTCAAATTTGTCTTAATTTTCGCTTAACACACCGTTGGGTGTAAAGCTTCGAAATTACACCCAACTGAGCCTGCAGTTCGGCGACATCATCGCTATCTTCACATATAGTAATCTTCTTCAATTGTCTCTTTATATTACCGCGTTTACGATTAAGCGTTGCAATGACTGATTCTGTAGTCATTGTTCTTAAGTTTAAAACTAGGTAAAATTTAATGCACTGGTAAACCCTCCGGGTCGCTAGGACCAAAATGTATGGAGGTGTACGATGTTTAACAAGTAAGCAAATGGACTGTATGAGAAATAAGAATTTAATATCGAGGCATTGTTTGTTGGAAAGTAATCACACATTTTGAAAATTAACCTTTTCATGCAACCCTAAGTCGCCAAGGCGCGCGCCAAACCGGAGTAAACCAGAAGCTATCCCATGATTCCTTCTTACTTCTGTTTATGTAATTTTCGTTTTGTATCGTAGTAATGTAACGTTCTTTTTGTTTCGTAGTAGATTAAATAAATACATGTTTAATGTTCGTGTACCTGGAATTACTTAGTACCAAGACAGCTGCACCGCCGAGACGGAGGTAAGCAATATATTTTTTGCTATCTTCACATCATTGTTTGCCAAAGGAAACTCCGCTTGTTGCCGGAGCTCCTTCTAGGACGGATACAGAGTTCGTTCTGCGTTATTCATGACGCTAGAGGGCGAAGTGGGTGGAGGCGTTACGTCATACATTATTAAGTAACCGTTTGTATTTCCTTTTCCACTAACCATTTCGGACACGAACGAGAATAAGCAACATGATCACCTCCACAATTTATACATCGCGGAGATGTTTCGCAAGTTTCACTGTCCTGTCCGACTTATGCACAACGGGCGCAGGTAATGGAACCACGACAAGAAACCTTGGAGTGTCCGAAGCGTTGGCATTTAAAACATCTCAGTGGATTTGGAATATATGGTCGCACAGAAGTACGAAGCCAAGCCATTTTCACATAACTGGGAAGGTACGGCGAGTCGAAATTCAGGATTAGGTGCTTCGTTGGAAGCACCTTTCCGTCCCGACGTATTGTGATACGTTTAACTGCTGATACCTGCTGGTCGCGTAAATTTTCTAAAATCTCGTCCTCCGGAGTATCCAGGAAAACAGATTCCGATACGACGCCACGTGACATGTTCAAAGAACTATGGGCAGATACTAAGACAGGAATTTGCTTAAACACTGACATGACGAAATAACGGCGGCTTGTTGTGGTGACGATACTTCAAATAATAAGTCTCCCGATCGAAGTTTTTTAATTGCTTTTGGTTCACCAATTAAACTTTGTAGCCCTCTATGTATCAGAAACGGAGATACGTTGTTAAATGCACCTTCTTTTCTTTTCATAATAAAAAACGAGTATTAACAAAACCAGTCTGAACATTTGTTTTTGGTGACTTATCCCTCCCCGTGGGATTTTGCTTTAAAGTACCCATAAGCAAAGGGGATAAAATTCAGATCTCGGCCGCACCACCCACCATGGAGCCCAACAAGGTGATGCAGGATCCTGCACCGGTGCTAGCCGAGAGCTATACGCTCACGAAGCGACCCTGAAGCAGACTCCACCCTTAGATTACAAAGAACACTTTTTGGATCACTCATCACCGGCCTGAGCAGTGGCAAACTCTTTAAAGTCTAGCACATTAGGAGAAATTGAGTATATCTCAATGCGAGATAATGCGTCGGCCACGGTGTTATCAGAGCCTTTGGTGTACCGAATATCGGTAGAAAACTGCGAAATATAATCTAAATGGCGCAGTTGCCGAGGGCTACATTTATTAGTGTTTTGTTGGAAGGCAAATATAAGGGGTTTTGGTCTGTATGAATAACGAAATTGCGACCTTCCAGCATATGCCTGAATTTTTTTATGCAAGAGTAGATAGCAAATAATTCACGGTCGTAAGTTGACTAATTCCTCTGAGCCTTATTCGGTTTACAAGAATAGAACGCTATGGGTTCCCACTGATCTTCCGAGGGCTGCATTAAGGATCCACCAATCGCGACGTTACTAGCATCAACCCATAAACTTATATAGACATCAGGAACAGGATGTTTTAATAGTGTAGCTTGAGCTATAACTTCTTTTGAAGCGGTGAAGGAGAGAATTGCTTCGTCATTCCAGTGTAATTGCTCAGTTTTGTTAGCACTGGAACTGGGATGTTTTTGTGTCCTTCAAGGAATTTAACTAGAGGAGCTAAAATATCGGCAGCTTTGGGAATGCATCGTCGATAAAAATTGAAAAGACCTAAATGACGCCGTAGTTGAGTTAGGGTAGTCGGTTAGGGAAATTTCAGAATGCATGAAACGCGATCAGTAAGGGGTTCAATTCCTTCTTCTGAAAGCTGGAATCCTACGAATTCAATAGTGGTTTGCCCAAATTGACATTTATAAACATTAATGCACAGTCCATACTTTTTAAGTTTGGAAAACAACAACTGAAAATGTTGCATATGTTCATTTTCCTTATCTAAAGTGACTAGCAAGTCATCAACAAATGCGTAAACAAATCCTAAGTCACGAGTTATTCATCTATAAAGCGTTGAAAGGTAATGACGCATTGCAAAGGTCAAACTGTATGCGCGTGTTTTCGAAAAGACCAAAGGGAGTGCAAATCGCAGTTTTATGTACATCATCAAGATTGATGGAAATTTGGTGGGATGCGTTTACCAGGTCAATGTGACTGAATATTTGTTTACCGTGTAATTCAGCAGTGAAATCTTCAGTACAGGGGATAGGATACTTTTCTTTAATAGTTTGTGCATTTAGAGTACGATAATCACCAACAGGTCTCCAATTGACAGATCCTTTCTTCGGTACAATGTTCAAAGTCGAAGAGTAATTACTTTTGGAAGGTCTCACGTTACCAAGCTGTAGAATATGTTGAAACCCAGCTTTACCAAGTTTTAGCCGATCTGGAGCTAACCGTCCAGGCTTAGCTGCGATTGGAGGTCCCTTGGTTTTGTGGTGAAGGTGTAGCGTGTTCGGTGAGGATCAATAATAATAAATTCCATATTAAGACCAATAGCATTTATTTTAGAAAACTTAACAGCAAAAATTGCTCAGCCGTCCGCTGCTTTACAAATCGGGAGAGAGTCTCTTTTCGCTCTCCTCGACCGCGCTGGTGAGAGAATGAATTCCATTGGCCGATGTAGGCGCGATCTGGTGGTCATTTGCCAAATTATCAGACACTCTGCCGTGTGCCGACACTACAGTGTTTATGTAATGCGCAGTGGCGTAGCGAGGGGGGAAGGGGATCTGTCATGCCCCGGGGCAACAAATGGTCTATCTTTTTAACTAATTATATATATTGTATTACTATGAGTTTTCGAGGGGCGCCAAAAAGGTGTCGTGCTCCGGGCGCCAGTTATACTCGCTACGTCACTGGTAATGCCCAGTATTGTGCTTTACCGGTTAGTTGGATCCGGTAGTTTTGTAATTTCAGGAAATTTTAGCAATAATTTACCATAAACATTATTAACACAATTAGGTTTTACCGAGAAAATATTGCAAACACTTAATTTGGCAGGATCTTGTAAATGAGTAATGGAATCGATAAGACGGTTATTCCGTAAATCAAGCTTTAAATTAAAATAATGCAGGAAATCAGCTCTTAAAATTGCACATGAAACATCACAAATATAAAAAGAAAAAGTAAATGATCGGCGTAAACCTAAGCTATGAGTAATACACTTTCAACCATAAACATTAATTTTAGTGCCATTAGCGGCACGAAATGCTTGGAGTAATTTATCATTTCTGGTAGCGGTTACTAGACTGGCGTCAGATCCTGAGTCAACAAGGAAACACATACCCGTATTTCTGTCTCTAGCGAAAAGGCGACGAGAAGGTGCTGGGAAGAGGTCCGTCGCCTCTTCTTTTCCCGCTTCCAGTTTCCCGTAAATGAACAGGGCGGATTGCTTTTGTTTGCTTTTTGTATGATACCAACAAATTATTGAATCCTTATCGCGTGACTTTTAGCGGTATCGAGGATGATTGTCTTTTATGGAAACACTTCTAGAACGTCGAAGTTCTACGACTTCTTTTCGTAACTCTTGAATTTCTTTTAACAGCATCTCTGAAGTTGCTGGCGTCACAGTGTCGGCTGGTGTAGGTGTGGGAATCAAAACTGCACTGATGTTCGAAGGTGTTAAATGTAGGATGCGATCGGCAATCTCTGCCGTGTTATCGGGAGTGATTGGGTCGAGTGATGCGAAAATAGTCTGCACCATTTGTTGGGTAAATAATTCCAAAAGAAGTTCGTCGCTTACATTGTGACTTTCTGCTCTTCTCTTCAATTCGGTGGGTTTCCGATCTAGTAGCTTGCGATTTCAAGTGTTCGGCTTTCTCCGCATTTTTCGATGATTTTAGTTTTCAGTTCCTCGTATGGATGTGTAGTATCTGGCTTCATTATAATATCACGCACCATAGTAGCAGTTGCAGGCGGCAGGTGGGTGACATCATAGTTGAATTTTTGTTTTCGATTCAGATATAACTTTGGGAGTTGCTAACTCGAATGCACTTTCAAGCATATGGAACCATAAAGTGGAGTCAACCGATATATGAGGCGGTGAAAGGCAAAGTGGTGTAAGTCAGTAAGTCAAGTGGTGTAAGTCAAAGAGTTTAACCGCAAAAACTACAAAAAATTCCACCATAAATTGAACAAATTATAATTCATAACAATTATTACAATACTGCAAATAATAACTATTTACAATTCCACTATAAATTGAACATGAAGATTACATATTTGCCCTCAAATGAAAAAAGTTGAAAATGTGACTTACACCACTTTCCCTTTCAACGCCTCATATAGGGCGGTATTACTAGTAAAGAAGATTCTGTTGTTGATCCAGGGAAGAGAGCCAAGGTTACTGGCGAAAACGAAAACGTAAGTCCAGTGTTCGAAGACGCAGGCTATGCTCGATGGCCGAATTACCAATATGGGAATCACCAATATGGAGGTTCGAGGTGCCTCTAGAGAATTAGACACGACTCCATCACAGACTCCATCAGAAGGTTTTTAAATCTATATTTATTTGGACAACACAACGAACATATCCATAACGCTACTCGGCATAGCACATCCGACCAGAGAGAGGTTTTCTCCTCGACTCTCACGTGACGGCGCGAATCTCCCAAGTGAAAGGGGGGGGGGGAGAACTGATGTCACATGGTTCGCCTCTCGTTGATTGGAGCGGGAACACTACAGTGCTTTCACCTTTCGAAATGTTTTAAAGAGATTTGCTCTTTGTTAAATAAAACTTCTGATTTATGGAAAAATGCATTGTTTACTGATGAGAGCTAATTTAACCTTTTCGGTTTCGATGGCTGTAAATTCCCCTACAGTTAAAAATGGAGGAGTTCGTGGAATATTGTGGGGTTACGTGTCATATTCTGGCGTTACACTTTATTAAAACAAATATGAATGCAAGTCAGTATAATGACATTTTGCGGCGTAATTGACGATATAGTGCCCAAAAGATGGGGATTTGAAAACACTTTTTTTTCCTGCAAGCTAAACATGGTGTTCTTATAATTTGAGAACGGCTGCTATATTATATGAGAAGAAGCTTCATTGTACCTCACTAATCTCCTGTTAGTAATGTTATCGAAAATTTAAGGTACATGCTAGTCTTAAAAGTTCGAAAGCAGAATATTACTAGCACAAATAAGCTAGAAACAGTGAATGAGCCAAAATAGTGAATGAAAGAACTAAAAATCGAATTTATTCAATGAAGAAGAGATATTACTGATTACAATGCAATGTATACTAGATACCATATACAGTTGGCGCTCTACTTAACGACGATCTCTATTTAAAGACGATATTTCCCAGTCCCGGCTTCTCCGACGTTATGGGAAATGTTATTTTTTAACAAATTCTGTTTAAGGACGATCTCTACTTAAGGACGATTTTTCACGGTCCCTTGAAAGTCGTTAAATAGAGAGCCAACTGTATTTGTGGAAGTAGTAGAAAACCATTAATGTGCAAATACTTTGTGTTCTCCTAAAATGCTATTTCTTATTCTGTTTTAATATTATTTCCTTGTTTTCTCTTCAAAAAGTGTTTTTTAGGATAAAAAAAACTTGTTTTGTTGTTAATTTTGTTGTGCATTTAATTTCTATCGAAAATTAACTAGATACAAATACTTTTAACATTGACAGTGTGCGTGTGAGCGATGCAGCTCAGGAAAAGTTGCCTTGACTCGGGAAAAACCATCACTAGCTTTTGAATGCATTTTATTGAGAAGACTTTAAAAAAAATCAGGTTGGAAGATGAGGGAGATACAGCATGTTGCGAAATATAAACTGAGAGCTATGTAGCTTCCATCTGAGAGCGGTACTCGATGTAAAGAGAAGAGAAAAAATTCTTATGTTTGTCAGTTCTTTTTCTTGTGTGCAGCCGTGGAGTGGAATAAATGTTAAAAGTGTCTAATGCTAATAATTAAGTTTTCAGGCTTCTGGAACCGTCGCCCCTTGATGATGCAACGTATTGTGTAACGGATAATCGCAGAAAAGAATCGGGTAGGAGGAATTTCTTACCTAAACTAAATTAAAGGAATAACTGAAATAAGATTAAATTATTTCATGAGGCCGAAACCCGGGAGAATTATCTATTAATATAATATGGCTGAAAAAGATAAAGAAATAACGTTAGAAAAGGCAAAACGAAAACGCGCGAACTAAAGATCGACGGTTACGATATGCAGGTTTTTTCTTCTTAATGGCTGGGGGAACTAGCCTAGGCTTTTCTCCGGGGGGAAGCCGAAACCGTGAGACCACTTCGCCGCATGCGTTGCTCGGGTGCACCACAGGGGGTGGGTCCCTACTGCACCCGTTTGATGGTCCGCGAATTTTGAACCGAGTCAAGTGGCGGGACCGACTCAGCACTACCAGGGGTAAATTTGAGAACTTGGAGGACATTGTAGCCATGCCCTATTGTACGTGCCCCGGCCACCATTAGTGAACACGGTGGTGGATTTTGTCAGCTACCGGCCTCGAACCCGCAACCCTCATATCACTGGCTTGACGCCTTTGACGATATGTAGGGTAAGTATGCCGAATATGAGACGCCTTTTGATTTTCATATATAACTAGGAAAGTAAGTGATGGATTACAGTACCAACTTGATATCCTTTTAATTCATGTATTTTACTACATATAACAGTGACAGAAAAGGAAAATAACCTTACAATTTTACTTGTATGAAATTATAAACACAAATGTTCCATTTTTGGGGTCTGAAAAAAGTAGTCCTAATATGAGACACCCATTCTACAACTCTAAAAATGAATTAGAATTACAGAAAACACAAAACTGTACACAATAATTAGATAACAGTTACCTATATACACTAATAGGTGAAAAAGAAAAGTGATATTTTAAACAAATTAGTTGGTTTACACTACAGGTTTTGTTTACTTTTTGTTTTTAGATTTAAACTTTTCACAGTTTAGAAATAAAAAGTTCGTCAGCTCCACAATCTTCATGGGCCAACCTGAAACACCTTCTACATTGACGTCACTGCTCTCCCCGTTTGTCTTCTGAAAATAAACAACCACAAAAAAGGCATTCAGCGTCGTTTTCATCAATGCTATCATAACTGCTGTCATGGAGAGAAAGTTTTTCATCATCAGCAATTAAGCTGAGACAATCATGGCTATAATTAGGCTTATTCGTTCCCTTTTTTTAACTAGTGTTGTATTTTAATCCATCCTGAATTTTCCCCATCCTGTAGGGACCCCTTTGCCTTTTCCCTTTATTGTTTTCTTATCTTTTTTCTTATCTTGATCTCCTTTTCTTTGTTTATCCTTTGATTTCTTATCTTTTAGGTCTATTCCTTTTTTTGGTAGGAAATGAATTTCGAATAGGCTGCAGTTTTTTTATTAATGCTATCAATCAGTTTATTTTTATAGTGCGATGATGTGATAATATCGGCTTTGCGGGGTCTACTTAGTTTCGAGGTGTTTTTCTCAGGTAACGTAAGCAAGGGATTTAATTCTTCAGGAGTCACTAAGAACTGGTTTGAACTTGTTGTTTGATCAATACCTTCCACATTGTCACTACTGCTACATGGTTGTGGATTTCGCCTGGGCGTCATTGCATCTGCAGCTTCAGAGGAAAGAAGGCTGTGAAAGTGAAAACTAAAATGCCTAATATGAGATCCTATCTCATATTAGGCATGCTTTGGGGTCTCATATTGGGCACGACCATGTTGTTGAACACGCCAACGAATTTTTTAGGTTAGGATTGATGTTAGCTTAAAAACAAACCAGCGTGTTTACACTCCACATTTAAAGCTACCTATCTAATACCAACAGTTTTAATAAGAGTATTACTTTGAAGGTGAAAACAGCCAATGAAAATGGTGATGCAAAAAAGTTGACGAGCACACATTCAGGGAAAAAAATACTACACCTTTGTGTGCGCTTGCAAACACTCGACTGACTCACCGATTACGAATGATGCAATAGACTACAGACTACTGTTTTACGCTCCAGTTGCCAGGCGGCAGCACTTGATAGTCCTGTAAGCTGGGGTCTCATATTAGGCAAGGTTTCATATTGGGCATACTTACCTTATTAATAAAATGCATTCTGAATTACGAGTAGAAACGGAAGCTAGTGAGACTGATATTATCGAAGAGCTCTATAATCAGTTAATAGTAAAAGAGAAAGAATTAAATTCTCTTAATGAAAATATAGAAGAGCTATTAGATTTAGACTCGTTAGATAAGGAATTTGAAACAAGAAACGAATATAGCAATAAAATATGTTCTGCTAGATTTAAAGTAAATATGTATTTGGAAACTAAGAAAATTCGATCAAAATCTCCTTCCAGGTCAGCACAAAAGCACGAATTAGAATTCGAAACAGAAAGAAATACTAGCAATCTAATGATTCCGAAAACGAAAACAAATGTTAAGTTACAGAAGTTAGTAATTCAATCGTATGACGGTTCTCTTGAAATTTGGAACGAATTTTGGGGACATTTCGAAAATTCAATTGATCAAAAGGATACTTTAATGAATATAGAAAATTTTTCGTACCTTAAAGGCTTTTTAAAAGGATCCGCTTTAATTGCAGTTCAGGGTTTAAGCATATCTGACAGTAATTATAAAACTGCTATTGATATTTTAAAGGAAAGGTACGGTAACAGAGATTTGATTATTAGTTCACACATAAACAAATTGTTAAAATTATCACCAGTCAGAAAATCGTATCATTTGAAAGAATTAAGAAAATTATACGACAATAGTACAGTACAGATACGCTGCTTGGATTCCTTGGGATTGCAGATTAAAAATTCGGGAATTTGCTGTTTCCAATATTAGCACAATTAATATCAGAGGATATAGTATTAGATTTTAACAGAACATGAAAGGGAGAACATCAGTGGGATGTAAATGAATTATTGGAACATTTGAGAACAGAAATCGAAAGTCACGAGCGATCTAGCCTACTGCGGACACGAACCGAAGAAAAACAAATAAGAGATAGTTATCCTTGTGTAAATTTCGATAAAAGAAATTCAAAGGAAAACTGGCCCAGACACCTTGAAAAATCGAAACAAGTACCAATGGCTCTGTTTTAAAAACTGCGAGCAAAACTTTATGTATTTTCTGTTCAAAGGAACGTGGGGATTTGGGCGAATGCAAAGTAACGGTTGCCGATAAAAATAAAAGATTATTAAAAGAAGGACGTTGCTTTAACACTTTTGGGTTTTAGAATCGTTAGGTATTTTAGATAATAAAATTGAAAATAATCGGTAAGAACAAGAACAGATTCTTGTAAACTTTGAGAAAGGTATTGAATTTAAAGATCATTATGAAGTTAGATTTCCGTTTAATGAAAATAAACATAATCTAAGCGGTAATTATATGAATGCTAAGGCGCGTTTTAGGAAATTTATAAATAGGTTTCGTAAAGATGATACATTTTTTGAGCAAAATAAGGCCGTTATTTCAAAAAGAATTTCAAATGGCATTGTATAGAGGGTTGACTCAAAGGTTCCAGTAAGGAAGCTTTATATTATATGCTTCACCAAGCAGTAATATTTGAGGACAAATCTACAAAGTTTAGGATTGTAAAGATGATTAATTAATTGCATTAATTGCAATTAATTTCCATTAATTGCAATGGAATATATTAATTTAATTTCAACTTTTATTTTATTTCAACTTTTTAAACGTTCGTAAAATATTGTAATAATTTCCTGCAATTAATTTCCATTAATTGCAGGATGTTGCATTTGATGCAACATCCTGCAATCCCGGTGAACTATCATTAAACGAATGTCTGCATTCAGGTCTTAACCTGAACCCAGATTTATTGACTATATTACTGAAATTCAGATTAAATGCAGTTGCTCTAACAGGTGACATTGAACAGGCATTTTTACAAATAGGCTTAGCGAAAGAAGATCGGGATAGTTTACGATTCCTGTTTATGAACGACAATTCTAATCTCGAGAGCTTTAAATATTTAGAATGACGAGAGTTCCTTTTGGAGCGACCTCGAGTCCATTTCTATTTGGGGCAACAATAAAGTATCATATGAAAAAATACATCGGAAGATTTATTTCCGAAAGTATTTGCAAAATTAAATGAAGTACGTAGAGGATCTCATAACTGGAGAATACAGCGTAGAAGATGTATCTGCATTGCGATCAGCGTCAAAGCAGATTTTGCAAGAGGGAAAATTCAACTTGCGAAAATTTAGGACGAATATTCATGACTTATAAAAGGAATTGGTGAAAGAAGAAAATTGCGAATGCTCAGCTACATCCAAATTATTAGGATATGCATGGAACTCAGAAGACGACGTATTGAAGATGGATATAAATAAAATACTACTGACCATCAAGCCTGAAGTATCTAGAAGAGAAGTTTTGAAAATAGCTGGATGCGTATATGACCTCATCGGCCTTATTTCCCCATTTACAGTTCGTCCAAAAATGATGTTTCAAGAAGTATGGAGAAGAAAATTAGAATGGGACGAATCTCTTCCTCCAGATTTATTGGAAGAATGGCTGAAATTGTGCACCGAGCTTCACGAACTAAATAAAATTGCGATCACAAGACATTATTTTTCGTCATTATCATTGAAGCACATTGATAATCTATAGTTACATTGTTTCAATTATGTCAGCAAAAGGCATGTAGAGCTGTTATTTATTTGCGTTACATGAATCCAACAAATGTCGTAGAAACAGCTCTGGTAACATCGAAATCTCGTGTTGCTCCCTTGCATCATCTTATTCTTTCTAGAAAAGTATATCTAGCTACAGTGATTGGAGCTAGACTGTACAGTTTTGTTCGGAAGAACTTACCAGCGTCATTGGATATTACAGAATTCTTCTGGAGTGACTCAATGATTATTTTGCACTGGATTCAAGGGAGTTCAAAAAAGTTGAAAACGTTCGTAAAATATCGTATCGCTGAGATAAATTCGTTAACGAATGCTTCGAGATGGCGTCATTGTCCCACTAAAGACAATCCAGCAGATATCATCAGAAGAGGAGTCTCTTGGGAAATTGAAAAAAAAATGAATTATGGTGGCATGGCCCATCTTGGATGAGAAAAAAAAAGTCATTGGCCTAATCCAACAATCGAAGATTGTCTTCAAAATGAAGCGGTCGACGAATATGAAACAGTAAAAAGTTTCTTCATTGCAGCAGAGACGACTAGACCATTTGACATACAGAGAATTAGTAATCTAAGAAATGTATTGCGTATAACATCATATATTATTAGAATTATTCATAACATGAAAAATCCCTCAAAGAAGCAAGGTTCTCCAAGTTCGTAAGAACTATAAGACACAGAAGCGTTTTGGATAAAAGTAATTCAAGAAAAAGCCTTTTCAGAAGAAATTACATGCTTAAATGAAGAAAGAAAATTATTTCCAAACTCGAAATTAATACAATTTGATACATTTCTTGACGAAAAGGGTTTTCTAAGAGTTGGAGGCTGTCTGCAGTTTTCAGAATTATCTTACGAAGAGAAACCCCCAATCATTTTGCCCAATGACGATCCTTTTACGAACCTGTTAATTGGTGAACGCCATTTAAAAACAGGCGACGCAGGGGTATCAGAAACCTTTACTGACTTAAGAGGAAGATATTGGGTAATCAGGGGAAGACAAAGGGTCAAGAAATTCATTTTTAATTGTAACCTATGCAAAAGATTTCGCACAAGGCCTGCTACTCACGATTTGGCAAATTTACCACCAGATAGAATCAGAGAAGCCTTTCCCTTTGAAGTCACAGGATTAGATTTTTTGGGTCCTCTTTGCGTAAAGAAAGATGATGGTGTGAAGAAATGCTATGTGTTACTCTTCACTTGAGCTGTCACGCGTACAGTGCATCTGGAACTCACTCCAGATATGACTGCTCGAGTGTCTGTGCTTGCATTTCAGAAGTTTATTGCTCGAAGAGGGCTTTGTACGATAGTTTATTCGGACAATGCAAAAACTTTTAAGAAAACAAAGACGGAATTAGATATAACTAAACTTACTTGCAGCATGAGGAGACAAGATTTTTTTTGAAGACAGAATATTAAGTGGAGATTTACTGTGGAGAAAACCGCCTGGTGGGGAAGCTTTTGGGAGCGACTCGTCCGATCAGTAAAGATAACCCTGAAGAAAATTTTGGTAAGAACATCGTTGACGTTCCCTGAACTAGAAACCTTAGTGATCGAAGTAGAGGAAATCTTAAATTCTCGACCACTTACTTATGTGTCCAGTGATACAAGAGATTTCGAACCACTTACACCGGGTCATTTCCTTATAGGAAGGAGATTGCTCTCTCTTCCCGGGTCTTCGTGCCTGCTGCAACAAATTCAATATTATTGAAAAAATATAAGCATCAGAGAAATATTCTGGACCAAATTTGGAATCGCAGGCGTAAGGCTTATCTCCTCGAACTGAGATCAGCGACGTAGTCATCGGTTGTTAAACATCCAGTTTCCATTAAAAGGGACTCAATCGTACAAATTCATGAAGACAAAATACCGAAATTGATGTGGAAGATCGGAAGAGTTTCAGGGGTTCATTTCGGAAGTGACAACAAGCCAAGGGCCTGCACAGTAAGGTTGCCATCAGGAACTTTTGTTAAACGACCGATGCAACTTCTCTACCCGCTCGAACTTTCCAATGACTTTGAACTTTTTGGGTGGAGGATATTGCGAAATATAAAAAACAAACTATCTGTGGCATTCGTCAGAAGACGTTTCTCGGTGTACAGAGAAAAGAAGAAATTTTTATGTTTGTCAGTTCTTTTTCTTGTGTGTAACCGCGGAGTGGAATAAATGTCTCAAACACTCCTGTCTCTGTGTTTTAAATGTTAAAAGTGTCTAATGCTAATAATTAAGTTTTCAGGCTTCCGACACCGTCACCCCTTGATGATGCCACGTATTATGTAACGGATAATTGCAGAAAAGAATCGGGTAGAAGGAATTTATTACCGAAACTAAATTAAAGGAATAACTAAAATAAGATTAGGTTCGAGTACATTATTTCACAGCACTTTAGAAATAGAGTTCAATAAATCATAGTTTTGACAATGATTTTATTTTGACTCCACACAGCCCGTACCGTACCACTACGTACCGTAGAAGTCGAATCTTTTGTATACATGTTGTCAAATTTTACTGGAATCAGCCGACGTTCAAACCTGAATATTGGTAATTCAAAATATTAAAAAAATGTTTTTTAGGATTAAAAAACCTGCTTTGTTGTTTAATTTCTTCATGCATTTAATTTCCATCGAAATATATCAAAAAAGCCCTCGATTCCAATATTTTTGCAACCACCGTGTTTGTTTCTATACATATCTTTTTAGTTTCTCCGTTTTTAACCTCCTGAAAACTTGCGTTTTGCGTCTGTGTCGCAACAACGTCGTGGTTACAGCACAGTCGAGGTGTGCAGCTTCCTTTTTAGGAATCAGTCCACTCTCTGGGAACCGCACCACCTGAGGGATAGTCAGTGCCGGATTTCTGCCTAGGCCTACAAGGCCCCGGCCTAGGGGGGCCGGTGGCTTTACGTTAGCTCAAAAGCCTGGCTTGCCTTATCAAAAAGCTTTATCGAAAATAATATTATAATAAATATTTTTACTACATTTTGCCAAAACAGGGCGCTCATAATATAACTTACAGCCCTGCGTGCAACAAAGCTAGAATTAGGCCTCTTCGTTTCCCCTCTCTCTCGTCTGCAGTACACACGCTTAGCATTGCCAGGCCACGCGCAGGCAGTCCATTCTATATGTCGATGCAAGAAGTAACAGATTGTATTATTCTGATGTTTATTAAAGTCATTAAAGTCGATTAAAAATTATATGTTCTGTACAAGTGCATTTAATTTGCAAAATTTCCAAAATAGCTTCGAGATGGTGGGGGGCCCAAATGTCAAGTGCCTAGGGGCCCTCGGTCTCTAAGTCCGGGCATGGGGATAGTGCTCGCCAACTTACACTGGTGAAATAAATTAAGAGAATTTGCATATTTTATCGAATTTCATGAAAAGAACTGAACTGAATGTAAAACCACTGCTTCTAGACAAAAATGCAAATCTTGTACGTCAAATACTTAAGCGTACACATGTGTGTAGGCGGAGCCAGTAGATAAACAGGCTTTATAAGCGCGCGTAAGTTTAGACGCATTTCGTTCGCTAGCATACCTCGGACAATTTCTTGGTGTTATTTTGCAGCAATCGGTTAATTTCAAATTGTAACAGTAAAAATGAGTAACCACCAACGTTTAGATGATGCAATGAGGTGGCGAATTGTGGGGAGGCTAGAAGCAGGCCAATCTCAAGTCCAAATTTGTAGAGAGTTCAATTTAACGCCCAGCGTCGTGTGTAACTTATGGAAACAGGTCCAGGATACCGGATCCATCGAGAGAATGCCTGGGCAAGGTCGTCCAAGAGCCACGACTGCCAGAGAAGATCGCCATTTGTCGATTATAGCGAGGCGTAACAGGAGTGCTACAGCTTCTCATGACTTGTATGCAGACACAGGAACCCGTGTATCAAGGGTGGCTATTTCCAAAAGACTTCATGAGAGAGGGTTGTTTGCAAGAAGACCTGCTGTTTGCATCCCGCTCACTTCTACGGACAGGAGAATCCGTTTATCATGGTGCAGAAAGCATAGAGATTGGAGTATGGATCAATGGGCGACCGTTCTCTTCACTGATGAGTCCCGGTTCAGCCTAAACACCGATTCTCGTCATACGTTCATATGGAGAGAACCAGGGACCCGCTAACTACCCTCCAATGTCCGCGAAATCGACCATTATGGCGGAGGAGGTTTAATGGTCTGGGCAGGCATCATGTTGGATGGCCGCACACCTCTCCATGTCTTTGAAAGAGTCACTGTGACTGGTGTGAGGTATAGGGATGAGGTCTTGGAGCCCTATGTTCGCCTTTCCAGGGATGCAGTTGGCCCCGAGTTCATTTTAATGGACGATAACGCGAGGCCACATAGAGCTCTTCTGGTCGACGAATTTCTAGACAGTGAGGATATTCGCCGGATGGATTGGCCAGCCAGATCTCCAGACCTTAACCCTATAGAGCATGTCTGGGACGCTCTGGGGAGGGCAATTGCAACTCGCAACACCCCCCCCCCCTCCGAGAACCATCCAGGGAATGAAAACAACGTTGCTGAACGAGTGGGACCAATTGCCACAGGAATTAATAAACTGCCTTATTTCAAGTATGAAATCACGCTGCGAGACCTGTATATCTGTAAGAGGGGACCATACCCCTATTAACCTATTTTTTTGTTTATTCTGCAACCGCTGTTTCATACCTTCAGACTCCAACGAGTGTTACGCACGATCATGCGTGTGTATTACAATTATTGAATGGTTATTTGTTTTGTATCGTATCAATGTATGTACATATCAAATTTCATTAAAATCGATACAGTAGTTCTAGAGATAATCGACCAAGTCTGCAAATTCTCTTAATTTCTTACTCCAGTGTATTTGTGCCTTAAATTTTTAATAAATATTTTGTTTTTCTACGTAGAGATCAATACGTGGATGTCTATAGATTATATTGCCCCATAACCCCCTTTCTTTCTCACACTTTACTTAAACCACATCCCCTCCTTCGTTTCTAATGATGAGTTTGCATGAAATCCCATTTCTGCTTTCCCAAGAATTGCTTGAAGGATATCTCGGCCGGGCTGTCATCTCAATCTATCATGTACCAAAATCATTGTCATATTCAGGTCTGAAGATTCAAACTTTTCCTCAACTGAATTTCCTTCTCAAAACAATTTGTAAACAATTGCTAATTCCTAAACTGTTTATCTCAACTTTAAGGAGAGGAAGATTCTTGGTGCACGTATCCAGGATTTCGGATTTGTATAATGTTTCAGAAAAGTTCCGCCAGTGTACAACATAGGGAATTAAAGGGAAATTAAAGCATGTAATTCTTTAATCTAAATATTCATAAAACAGGCAAACACACGCTTTCTCGTCAGTATGTGCAAAAGTGTAACGATGGGAGAGCTGAAGCACTAGCCCTATGCACAAGTCCAAGGGTTGCAATACTCATGTCGCGACGAGGAATTCCCAGGGTAAGCAAAAAATCTCGCGAGACAAATTGCATGAGAAAAATATTAGTTTTTTCTCTGAAAAGAAATCACTTCGTTATTTTGTCTCACCTCTTTTCTCATATTTAGGTTCACACTCCTGTCGGTGAAAGAACAAAAGTTTCAAATAAAAATTTATTTATTTGTGATAAATGCAGAAACAGTTACGCAGCAAAGCGTAAGACACCTTTTTTCTCTTTTGAAAAATAAGACTCGAAATACTAAATAAAAATTTTAAAGATGGAATACTTTTTTGGGGTGAACTCAAAAGGTGTACATGATGGGAGAAAATTACTGTTACGTGGTATAATAAAGACCTGTTAACTATGCTAGAATGGTATAAGGTAAAACGGTTAAAATACTTCAAGACGAATACTACATTTTCCAGAAAATGATGCAACATCGAACAAAAACAGAATCCGACCGCAGCCAACGTCTCACAAGTACGAGTATATCTGTTCTACGGCATTTGTATTCATTCTCACAGCCACTTCGATATCGTAACACCTACCAAATGGTCTTTCGGCGGAGAAAGACATAATTACAATTGGAAATGACACGTTTGACATACTACATGCAACTCTCTTCATGGGATCACACCACCGCAATAACGTATGAGATATAGTGAGCAATTAACACTTTTGATAGCTCGTTCCTTCGAATTGGATATCCTCCCCACCTATCTCCTGACTTCGAAGAAATCAGATTAAGATATTTTCAGGATGTGCGTATTATTTTTCCTTCTCATGAAGGTTGATATGAAGCCTTTTATGTCACGGTGTTATACCTAACCAGGATAGTAATGGCGTCGTGGAAAAGTCTTTAACATTTCACATGACGAACTGAATTGGTTTCAGAGAAAACCATTCAGTTATTCTCCTATTCTCTTGGATATATGAGCTTTTGTCATGTGCGGTGAACTTTTTTCGGTGAATAAATTTATGAAATGTACAGAGTCTTACTAGTTAAACTCCAGGAAAATTTACAAACGCGACTGTATCCTAGAAATTGGATCAGCGAAAACAATATTGGTTGGTACAATTTCTTACACTCTAAGAGTAGTCAAAAGTTTGTACAAAATGCAACTTTTGATGAACTCATTAATTTCACAGAATGCCATAGGTAAATACCTACATATCCTTTTCGGGCAATCTTATCGCACTTCTATTTCTCTACCTATAAAGGCATATATGATGTATATCATACAAAGAAAAACACTGATAGATATGTAATTACGGAATAAACTAGCTTAAAAAAGACTACACGAGGTACGACCACTGAATTTCTATACAGTTATACCTCGGTACTTGTCTGCTTCAGCACTCGTCGCATTTGGACGCGAAAAAATTGCTCCGTATTTGACTAGTAGTTTGCGCTTTGTGCATAAAATCCCGTATTTCACCGTGTATTTCTTATTTTGCGCTCTTTTTATTTCATGCTTATTTTTTTCCTTACAAGTCATCATGAGTTCGAAGGTTAGAGATACCTCCCAGTATAAAAGAAAAATAGTGAGAACCACGATAGAACAAAGTATGAGCGTGGTAGCCGTGTGTCTGATCTTGCTGCACTGTACAAAATGCCTAGAACAACGATCTCTTCGATAGTGAAAAATAAACTAACTATTAAAGGAGCCAGTGTTGCTAGAGGTGTGAAGACTGTGACAGCTCACTGATATTAGACAAAAAATGAAATTATTGTATATTTGCATTAATGATAAACAATTGGCAGGTGATAGCATATCCGAGGCAATAATTTGCGAGAAGGCAAAACAAATGCATACGGATCTTTTAAAGGATAAGCCTAGAACGAGTGTCGAGAGCAGTGAAAAGTTTAAAGCCAGTCTATTGAACTCCGCTGCCAAGCAATAACTCTACTATTCCATTAGGCCATCAATTCCTTTAAGTACAGGTTGAGTGAAGAAATTTTTTATCTAATTATTGTTTTATGTTATGCCTGTCTAGTTTAAAGATTTTATTTAAAAAAAACCCATCAATTTATAAATCGCCTAGTAAAATAGAAATTTCTGGTTTCCAGGAACTAATTATTTCAATTTACATTACTCCTAATGGGAAAAATTCACTATGTACTCGCTGTGCCTTCTGGAAACAACGACGAGAACCAAGGTACCTCTGTATTATTTTAATATAAATGTTTTTCACGGCGCTACAGTGTAGAACAGTCAGGATTCTGATAGATCTACTTGCTTGACAACACAATCATCATTTTAATCAGAAATTAATTTAAACGACTGCTATTGTCAGTTCAATTTCAATTTTCCAGGCTGTTCTGCGATTACAGCCTAGTTTGGCGACATAATCGGGGGCCCCTTCCTGATAACATATCCCAGTTCTGAGAATTCGGAACAATCTTTGCAATACTCACCATCATTAAAGGTTTAACAAAGCTCAGCGACAGTTTGGTTATTTTTCGTCAAAAGGCAATAGCATTTTTTAACGCTGTCCATATTTAGGAGATAATTTGTTTTCGGAAATGCTGCTAAGGGACATTTCGAAAGAAAAATAAATTTATGTTTGTACTCGATCATTTCCGACTTAATAGTTTAGGATAGGATGAATTCAATACACAGATATGAATTAGTTTATTGAGGTCAATTTCCTGAAGATTCCAATCCATCGGTACTTTGTTCAGACGTTGTGGAATTATACCAAAGTGGTTACTCGCAATACACATAACATTTCAGCGGAGAAAGCCGACATATTCAATGGCTTAATCATCAAAATTTTCTTTTCGGTTTCAAGTTTAAGGGGCGAGAAACTGACAAATGCGCTGATTATCTCTATTTTTCACTACAGCGCAGCTAGAGCTTTTGGAAGATCTAGCTTCGAATGCAGTTTTCTATGCGTTGAACTGTTTGGGTTCAATACGGATCAAGTTCTCGCATTTGAGAAGGAAATGGTAAAAGTTCAAAAGACTGCTCAAACAAGATAAAATTATTGTGCCATCAGGCATGGAATCAGACAAATTGGGTTTCAATAACTCAAAGTTCTAAACAGACAACTGGCATTATATATTGACCACGAATTCCAATTTTTTTTGCGCACGACTCTCAGAATGGCATTAGTGTTTATAAGAAATGGGCAGGAAAAAAAGGGCAAATGAACTCTAGACAGCGAGTGATTTCAGCTACAACAGTTACACGTCTCTCTTGCTTCAATTATGAAATAAGATTAAAGGCGGCGGGAGAAAGTCTATCCTTAACGCAATATACTAGTACAGCCCACTTGCACGCAGTTGTGCACCGACCTCTCACTCGTAACAATCACTTTCTTCTACATGACCAGTGGCGTAGCTAGGGGGTGCGGTCCGCACCGGGCGGCACATATTTTGGGGCGGCATATTTTTATTTAGTATTAGTTGTAAAAAACCACTTGTTCAATTCATAAGTTTACTATTCGATTTCCACAAATTATGAATTACTGTATGATTTCAAATATTTTTCCTCGTCGTCAAGTCAATGTAGGTTTGAAAATATTATCTCTAAAAATTTTGCTCGGATACAGACATCAATGGTGCCGACGTCGAGTAGAAGTTCTATGTACTACTCCGTGCTCGATGTTTATTGAATGCTTAGTACCACCGTTACCATGGAGATGACGCGGCCTCCTTTATTACTGCCTAATTTAAATATGGCATCCAATGGTTAAAAAGTTCCCCACCTATAGTTTGTCTCAATTACAATTATTTATTTACGTTTATTAATTTATAAAAACCACCAATTGATTGACTTAGAAAGGGCGGCAAAAGTTCTAGCTACGCCACTGTACATAAACGTGAAAAGTAATTTTACGAGCTGTATTACTTTGACGTCTTAAGAGGTTACACAACTTGCTACCATGGACGAAACGTTCAGTACATAGCTGCGCGAACAAGCGAGAGAGATGCATGTAAATGGCCCGAGAGAAACTCAGAGGAAAAGGCAATGAGGCCTACCTACATTTCACAGTTGCTTACGTCAAAGTGTAGATTTAAGGCTCAAGACAAGCCATTACCCAACCAACAATTCTTTCCAGCTCAGGGCTTAACTCTTTTACTGAATCTAGCACATTTGCAAACGATACAAAAGGCACTGATATGGTTTAACCATTTCAAAATGTCTCAGACCCTCCATAAGCTGCTTTCTGGCACTTCAATCTTCTGAATTCTATATTCTATGGATTTAGAGGAATACTTTATCCTTTAAGGTTCAGAGAAGGAAGTGAGCAGCGATGTAGCATCTTGTGCTCAATTATAATTTCAAGATACATTCTTTTTTTCAAGGAGGGGACAATAACAGTCTCCGTAACTACTATTGACAGTTTCTGAACATCCTAGCGGTAAAGGATATGCTTATTTAAGATGCTCCTGTAACCGCATTCTCTTTTACTGTTACAAAACCTTCACATTTAAAAGTTGATATGATTTCTTTGAATTTTTACAGTAGCATGAGTCAGAAAATTGATACGGATACATGACAGAAACACATTTTATTGCTGAATATGACTCAATTACATCATCAGCATGTTATGAAATGAATTTAACAAATGATTGTGTGATCAGTAATAACACAATTCATATAAAGACTCATGATAATGAAATAATTTGATGAAAACAATAAATCAACAAGCTGGAACGTAACTATTTATGACAGAGTAGCCATCTATACTACCTTGACACGCAAATTGCCAACATCTATGCTAGTATCATTCATCAAACAATAACTTGGAAAAAAATTCTTAGCTGAATTAATCCTTCGGTGAGAACATTGTACACAACAGCCTTAATTATTACAAAAGTTTGATTCAGAAAAGCAAAATGTTGTTACAGGAAACAGAAGTGAAAATTTTCAATTTATGCTAAAGAAGGATGTATTTTTACAATCTCAAACCTGAAAAGATTACACAAACACACAAGATGAGAAAACAAAAAGTGACAAAACAATAACAAAATGTGTTATATAAGAAGCAATATCCCAAATAAATATTTTACTCAAATATATTAAAATTTTCAGAAAAAAATTAGTATAATTTAAAATGAATATGCTCAAGTACTACGGGACTGCAAAGTTACACTTAGCCCCTATATATTTCCTTTAGCTAATCTTATACAGCAAGTGATAAAAAATTTACATTGCCTATATAAGGTAAGTAGAATTTCATTTATACTGATGATATGTTTATTTTATCTTTTAAGAATAAAATTGCATATCAGTCTAATGGTCAAGAATTTCATTGAAAAAGCTCTTTAAGATTGCTATAACAAACATCTGTATGAGCTCTCCTTTCCTCTCCTTGGCCCCATATTATACCCATTACATATCATTTCTTTCAATATTGTGACTAAAAAAAATTTTTTTACTTAACTAATAACTCTGCTGATATTGTATAACAATTCTAAATTAACCAACTCAAAATCAAACTACTCAAACATTGTGTCAATATAATGAGTAACACAATAGATTGATACTTTAATTCTCATCTGAAATAAACATTTGGCAAGACTGATATTCTAGCATGCCATGTGTACAATCCACAATTTATCTAAATACTGCATTACAGAAGCCTTTTTGTAACTTACAGTCCCAATTTATATATATAATCTAAAGAATATTAACATAATTAAACAGGGCATCTTTATTTTCTTTCATTTAATTCGAGATACACTTATCACAGTGTGTGTGGAAGGACATAATTTCTTATAATAAAAATAGCATAAGTAGAGAAAAATATTTATTATATAACTACATGAGATAAACGTTGACACATTAAAATTGTTCAATGAAATCTAGAAAAAGTTGGCAGGTCAAAACGACAAAATTCTCATCGATGCACTTTATTTTTTATGACAACAAACATGATTCAGATTAATACAACTGTTACTGTTCTAATATACAAATGATTTGTAGTAGAGGGAGGAGCATGTTCATAGAGCACCTGGTTTAACATGCTAAGTTCCTTACACTGCAGCAGATGAAAACAATATCAAGAATACAATTGCTTGCAATGAGATGGCTCACAAATGCATAGAAACACTGCCACAAAATTATGATGCACAATACATAGAAAACGTATAAAATCATGAATTATTTAAAAAGGAGACTATATATTCAAATATGACTAATGAGATTACATTTAGATTTGGAAACAATTTTAACATCTCACTCGAAATTCTGCCCAAACAGAAAATAGTTTGAAACTCTAGTGCAACATTTATTACATCCAAATAACTAATATTTTAGCTGCCGTAAGCAAGGTTTTAGAACATTTATTAAAATTTATAATATATATATGTGTGTGTGTGTGCACACATGCACACATATATATACCCATACACACATGTGTGTTTGATTTTCATTATAATTACCCTAAAATTATAAAGAACCAATTGATTTTGTACATCATACATCAATGTCAGTGTTTTAAAAATTTTCTGAAAATAGGTATTCAATACAAAAATTGATTAAAAGATATTGAATCTAGATATTAAAATGAAGCAAAAATTTTCTCAAGCATAGTTTTTGGTCTGAAGCAAAAAGTTTCATGTGTGCATAGAAAAAGAATTTTTGGATAAAGGACAGTTGTGTTTATGGAAATGAGAACAAAAGTAGAAATAACTGTGTGTGTATGTCTGTATACATCAAAGGCTTCTCTTTGGCCTGATTAAGTCTGCATTCATAGACACTAACAGACTCATTTACTACACAAATATTGTGACAGTAAAGAAGGTTTTGACACACATTCATAATCCGTATGAAAATAGTTGGTGCAGAATTCCTTTGCTACTTACATACAAATCAGAAGCTAACAAGTCTCTCCCAATATTAATTACTTTCAAACGTAGATGATAATGTGTGTGTAATGAATTTTGCAGAAAGAGAATTTCTAATTGTAGCATGTGAATGAATTAGTATTTTAAAGAAAAATTTAGGCAGAACTATACAAATTTAGGCAATGCAAATAAAACTTAGCATCCAAAGATAATGAATTTGAAGCATGAAACATACATTTCAATTTTTAACTTCAAAAATAAGATGAATTTATTAATAATTAACAAGGCTGAAATCTGTTTAGAACAGCAGGTATATTTAGATAATTCTATTTATTGTACTATTTATTAGAAACATTGATTGATACACACGCACAAAGAATGACACACAAAAGACTAAGTAAGAAATTAATGTTAAAAAAACTGAATAAATAATATCCAACTCTCATCGAAAGTTCTTACATAATGCAAAAATGTTGGAGCAAAAAAACTTACTACATCCAACATTAGTTCCAAATTAATGAGAGTTTTAACCTTTGGGCTGAATGCATAAACAACAAGCACAGACTAATTTCTAAGGATAGGGTAAAACATCTGGAAAGACAATATTATGACTAAAAAATATAACACAAAATAGTTTTGGCATGGATACACAAGAGTTTAAATGTTGAGTTATTAGTACTTCACTGTAAGTAACCTTTTCTTTAAGCATAGAAACAGGAAATTAAATACATCAAGTAAATTATTTCTTAACTTTCACTATCGAAACTGTAAACCATAAAAACAACAATAATGATAATTAAAAAACTAGCAAGATGTTAACAAAACAGATTAGAGACAAAAATGTTAAGACGTTATTCCCAATGTTTCTCTTAACCTGCCAGCAGTGTTCATCTACTAAGTAAATCATTAATTTATATATTCATTTGTCATAAAAAGAGTACAGAGAGACCAGGTTTTATGGGATATTCAGCATTCTGTATACAGCTGTAATAATCCTTAGCTGATGAAATTACAAATGGTAAAGAGTAGCATAGACACTGAGAGGGTAAGGAGGGTCGATGAGATCTAGTTTCAAAATTTTGGTCAAAAAAGCCTACATAAAGGAATTATGCTCCACTAAAATACTTCGTATAAATATTTTTGTACCCCTTGAGCATATGACAGATGAGTCACAGACAGCCTTATCACTATCAAAAGAAAAAAAAGGAATAGATAACAATAGTTAAGGATACCAAAACCGAAACACTTAGTTTGCAGAGTAAAGATATTTGGAAAAGTAAGACTCCTAGTTTGACAGCTCAGAAATATACTACCCAAGTAAGAAAAATTACTTTTTATTGAAAAAGTAAACATTTAAGGGATTTCTAAAACAACAGCATGGATTATAAGCTGAACAATAAACTGAAAAACTGAGTTGCCAAATTACAAATTCTATGGTAATTGAAGAATTTTTTAATAAATGAGCCCAAGTGTTAAACAATCGCTTTATGATAATTTATAGCAATAAGTGTATTTTCAAACAAGGTAGTCAGAACCAAGGACACATGACTGAGGAAGTTGGAAGTACTATCATTCCTTTTTTAATTCTGTAACATGACTCAATGAGGAAACCAGAAAAAACGAACTCAAGATGATATTGGTAAATGATTTAAACTCACCAGAAGTATTGTATATATGTTTACACATCGGCAGCATTGCAATTAACAAATCTTTTGACAATAAAGATAACAGCATAAAGAAAATCTCTAATGGATGATGAGTGAATGATAACTTGATTCAGAAAAACATAGTTTAAAATAATATAAACAGTTTGATTTTCATTAACAACAAGACAGATTTCAATTGTGGTATGTATTAATATTTTATACATACCAAGTAAGACATTACCAAGCAGTTTCACTTAAGCAATTATGGAAAATTAAACAGTTATGTAAAAAAGATTGCTAATCTACCTAAAGTAAACACTTCACTAGATTATCAGTTTCAATGTTCATTTCAATGCATCAGATGCATATGTAAACATACATACACTACTATTGTTTTTTTTAAAGGAAATTTTATGAGTTAGACTGGTATAAATGAATGAGTAATACTTAAGTACCTATCATGAAACACAAAAGCATTTCAATTTCATAGTAATACATAAGGTAGAGCTGAAACATTCTAGTTTGATACATTTATGAGTTATAAACAAGCATATTATGTAGCCTAAATTGTTGTAAATCCCTTATACATGACTGTTGAATAAATAAATATATCACCCAAAATTATGATTCAACAATATATACAGATCTCTAATATGTAACTTTGCTTCAGCCAACTCTGTAAGTACACATTATGTTATTGACGTAGAGAGTAAGAAATATATGCAACATGATTAACAATTTAGATGCAACAAGTTTTTTTTTTTTTTTTTTTTTTTTTTGGGGGGGGGGGGAATACAGATATAACAAATCATTTAAAATTCAGATTCAGTTTTTATCAATTTGACAACAATTATAAAATCACTGAAATTTTAAAGAAATTTATTTACCAACTTAAACCCTCTCTTTGGGAATGGAGAGCCATTACCAAAGTAGGAAACAGTAAGGGTGTTCATCATTCAGTATTCATAATCATACATACATCTACAGTTCTTTCAACACCCTGTTACACTCAAATCACAGTTCATTTCATAGCAAAATACTCCAATCCAAAATTCGAGTAAAAAACAGTTAGAAAAAGCATTTTATTTGAAAGGTAAGCCAAACTGTTTGACTAGATATCAGCAAATATGTAATCTCAAAAAATAAATCCTACCAATATTTGTTCTAGTGCTTAATATAAACATTTTCTTACATAAGACCATTAGTGCATTTCCATACACACAGGGTATAATACTTCATACCTAACAATATATAATATTTAACTTCAAAAACAGCAACACTGAATATTTAAACACTAAACCACATACATTTACAGAAGGATCCAACTTTTAAGTTAGTATGACAATATAGATAAGGTAAATGCATGGTGACACATACTCTGATGAAAACATCACGCCTTTAACACATTTAGGCACTTAGTGTTTTATTCATGAGTTTCATAAGTTTTAAACTTAATGAACTACATGAAAACTTACACTGAATCCTTTACAGAGATCTTTCATGTTTTTCATTATATAAACAAATTTCCTTTAAAATGGCTGTCAGGTAAAGAACATTCTAAATATTAAGATTTTAGAACATTCCTATGTGAACAGGTTTTAGTAGCTAATAAAAGATTTTTTTTTAATATTATAATATATATATATATATATATATATATATATATAAATAAAATGCACTTTAAACTGTTAAAATAATTTGGTATCAACGAAGGACATTTTTTATTTGTGAACAAATTAAAGTCTTTATCATTGAGATTTCAACTCATAAAACTATAATCTTTTATATTATAAAGCAAGTAAAGAAGGGAAAAGACTCAAAAATATTTGAAAATGACTTGAAAAGCAGCAGTAATAGGAAAGCTAATAAAATCTAATGCATATAATTTACATAAAGTTTGATAATATGCTTCACTTTTAACCAACTGCATTTTTGTTGAGAATCTATAATTCTAATAAGGAATTGAAACTTTACAGGTGTATTGTTTTCTTAAAGGCAATAAAATCATATCAAAATTTTATGTTTAGAAAATACCTTTTTAGAGTCATCAAAAATTAGTTTTGGAGGAACACAATTTCAATTGTATAATTCTTCATGAAATATAATTTTTCCTTCAAGCCAGTTCAAAGTTACTCAAATTGACAACACTCAAGACAATTGCAGTGTCTTACCAGAGGAGAAAGTGTCCATTTTCCCTCTAAATGACAAAAAGGCAGAGACTTTAATGTCTGAAAATGGTGTGTACAATTGTAACAGCAAAGCAGAGTCATGCATGGACCAAAGACCAAGAGATTAAGGTAAGACTGGTGAGCACAATTTATGCTCCAGATGGAAGAACTGACTGCAATAACATACCTGAGAAAACAGAACAAAAGCACTGAAGCAAACAACTAGAAAAAGCTAGAAAATCTTTGGGAAAAAATTAATTTTCACCTTAGCTGAAGGTTTTCAAGAGATACAAAATGGAACAAAGTAAATATTAAAATTTTTTGAACACCAGAAGCCGAAAATTAAATTTTAATGTTAAATAACAGGAAAACTGAAAGAAACTCTCAGCCACGAGCTTATCTAAGTTCTTGTATGAGAAACTGATAAATCCATCTGATGGATTTAACGATCAGATTAGAGGCAAAGCCTGATTCATAGCAGGTTCACTGTACATACACAGCTGTTATGCAATAGATTTAATATGGAGAGAAAGAAGCATTTTATAATATTAATAAAATGTGGACTGTTGGGAAGAATAAAATGTTTAAGTACATGCTGATATTATCTGTATACATTCTGCATATGTCCCCCACTCTCAAACAAACGACACATACCTGTTGTCATCTTATCTGTCCTTTAATCATACAAATTTATACATTAAACAAATTTTGACAGCAGAAAATTTATCATCAACGCCAGAGGATGACAATACTCCAGATCACAATTAAGCATTAGAAATCACAATTAAGCATTAGGGGTAGGAAAAAAATTACCAAACAAAGCATTTATTGTCAAGCTCAAATATTTATTTCAGAGCTCACAGAGATTCTTTAGAAGATTGAAGGTGGAGACATCATGCCAGAACTTACTGCATACCCATATAACCTCTGTAGTATTTGTGTGTCATATTACAACTATGGTAAAAAATTTTACTGTAGCACAGTGAGAAAATTAAGTTATTTACTTTATAAAATTTATCAAGTATGTTTCGAACTTTACTGAGTGAAAAATGACAAAGGCAGGCTACTTCCTTTTCTTTCTTACAGAAAAAAAATATTTCATTTGTGAAGCATCAAACTGGAAAGAAAAGTAATTGAATGAAATAGTAAATAGCACTCATAAAGGAATGACTTGAATCTTAATAGAAGAACTGAAGTTTTTAGAGCCTTGATATTGTTGTTTTGGAATATTAACCCTAACATTTCATTGAAAGATAACCCATATTTGATATACATATCAATTAACTGTAGCAAAAGTTCAAGTTCAAAGTATAAAGTGATTTATATTGCACCACAAGACTGCTCCCACAACATTCTCCTTGCGTATTCAAATTGAAGTAATGGGTATAAAATATCTGCATCATTCCCCAAAGAAACAACTTCTTTGAATGTGAATAAAATACCATAATCAGATCAATATTTGCTGCTATCATCAATGACTGTTATATTAACCAGCTTATGAACACTTTACTAAAAATATCTGAATTTTCCCACAATACTTAGAACAAATAACACAATGATGTAGAATGAATACTATTTACTTGGATGAAGAAATGGCACTTTTGATTGGCAAGTAATAGACTTCTAGTTAAAGTACCAAAAGAGGGATCCAAAGAATACTCCAAACAATTTGAACCATACATGTATATCACATTTAAAGTTCTTGAAGGGTAGCTCTACAATATACATCTTAAGAACAAGGTAAGACACACTTTTGATTAAGTTAAACATTTATACTGGTATGCAGCAAAAGCCTTATTTGAATAACTACCAAACATTCAATGTATAAATTGAGGAAATATGAACTTAGATATTGGTAATATAAGCAGAAAGTAAATCAAGTTAACTTAAAGTATGCATTGTTACTAAGCTGACATAATTCATTACTCTTACAAATGCCAAAATATATAAATGGGGTAGTTATTAACTTGTTAATAACTTTAAATATATATTTCTAAGGATCTAATTTCAACAAAATAACAAAAATGATATCTAGGCAAGAAATAAGGCAAATGCAATACAATAACCGAAAAAAACCCTTCAGGAATATAGCTACACACTATGTGGGTTCCAAATAAATTTCTGGTACTTGGTTGTTTAATTAAGGCTACATCACTTTCAAACTGAAATCATAAGAAACAACATTTTCACATCAACTCAATCTCCTTCCAAAAGGAAAAACTATCACCATAATAAACTTAATGCATATGAACCGTCTTGATATTTTTATCAGACACATTCACAAAAGTTATAGTCGAAAACAAGAGCTGCATTTTGTTTAACATTCACTCTTGTTTCGGATATATTAAACAAAAATTTCTGCTTTATGATTCAAATTAACAATTTTATAAGAATACTTAAGTATTGTTTTCTTGAGAATGTACATTTTTCAAACATTTCATTTAAAACTAAAGCAAGTTACGTATTCACTTTTTATACAGAACAAAACCATACAATGATTTTAAAATTTGAGAAACAAAGTGTATTTTATTTTCTATCTACTCAAAGAACAAAGCTCTGTAACCCTTGAAAAGTGCAACCAAAGTAGCAGTGAGTGTTTTTGCCACCTTGTTCTTAATCTTGCACACAAATGCTCGATTTTTTTACTTTTGAATGTTGCATACAACATCTATCACTTCAAATAGAATGTATGAAAAATCAAATTGAGAGATTCATGTCCCAGTTAGAATCACAAATTTAAACAAAAACATATGGATTTTGCATATCTCAAGTTGATTTAAGACAAACATTTTTTATGCTGTAGAGCTAAGAAATTAGAAAACATTGTCTGACCAAAAGTTGACACAAAGCTGCAGGTTAAATATTTAATTTTAAAAATACCTTCAGAGTTTTTCTCTTTGTAATGTTGCATAAATCTCTTACATTAAAGCATAATCAAGCATACATATACAAAATTCTATTAATATAATGAATGTATATTTTACCTTGGTAACAGTAGCATGAAGAGTAACACCCAATAGAGGGAAAGAGGAGAGCAAGTCTTTATAAACCCGTCATCTTGAAAGGGCTCAATTTTAAATTTGTAAACAGTTCAGGAAAAAAAATCAATATTAAACATTTTTACACAAACGATAAGCAAATATGTTTGTGACTCTACTGTTCAATTTGCAGCTGTTTCCTATCCCCCCTGAACAATGAAATATTTTACAAACAAATTACCTTATACATGAGAATTTAGAAAAGTATTACACAAGATCATTCCATTGACAGAAGTAAGAGAATTTATTGAATGTATTTCATGATATATCTCAACCCTGGTACATACTGCAAAGTACATTCACTGGAAAAGATATTCTATATTGCTTTTATTACTTTGACATAATTTAAACACTACCATCAATCAATGAATACAAATAATACTAAGCTTATGCAATAAACTAAGCAGATATAATATTGAACAACTACGTATTAAATATAGGATCACATGCTTGAATAAATTTAGCTGATAAATAATTACAATACTCAAAGGTTTAGAGCAATAAGAAAATACAAGAGGATTGGACTAGCTTTGACAGTAGTTCTACTTTAAGAGAAATGAACTCATATGCTAGCCATCATTGCAGCTTCAACAACATACAGCTGCCTAACAGCATTTATTTACAGCAGTTCATGTGTTAAAACTTTTTTTTTAGATTTTCAAATATCTTATTGTGATAAAAACAACAGGCATAAAATTGATAGTGGAATCAGCAAAAGGAAATACCAATCACCAGCAATTCCACAATAGTGTAGTTCATTTCCTTTAAAACCCTGTCAGGGGCAACAACCTGCACCCGTTTGCACAGTGCAGATTTTTTTTTAACCTAAAAAAAATCTTGAAAAATTTTCCAATTAAAGGTTGCAAAATGCTTTACTTCTTTAAACTGATAACAGATGGCAGCACTAGCCATTTTTCTGCTCATTTAACTGGAATACATTGAATGAAAGTGAAAAAAAAAATACTAGATTTAGGAGTTTGCAATGTGCAAATGGCGAACCTCAAAGTAGGTCAAACATATAGAACTTTATCAGTTTGAAATAATTATAAAGATTATTTTGATCCAAACTTAATACATTAAAGTGTGCAGTTTTATGCAAACTTGATAGAATGAAAATACAAAATGTGCTATTGTATGTAAGAAACAAAAATTCATATAAATTTTAACTTGTTCTCTTTATACTTAATGATTTCAGTATTTTGCATTTATGCTTTTATAAAATGTATGCTATTAAATACAATTATTTTCAACTCGAACAAAAAAGGAATCCATTTACTATATACAGTTTAAAACTTATCAATTGCTTTCAAAATATATAAAGACATGGGTTTGAATTATGTAGGTGTGAATCATTTCTAGACTAATGGTGCAGCCACAACCCACGAAGATCACCATCACTAACAATACTTTTAATCAGTAATTAGAATCAATTTATTATCAGGCACAACATCATTCATTTAAGACCTAGATGCCTTAGCAATAGCTTCTTTTTGTGTCCAATCCTCTTGTATTATGGCCATTCAAAAGCCTGTGCTCATGATCATAACAGAAATTTTATTAACTGTTTACTAATACTTCCCATAAAATATTAATACATCATGCAAATTTTAGAAAATATAATAATTCACTTTCAAAACCCAAAAGGAATAAGAAATAGACCTCCAATTTTAGTTTCAGTATTAGTTTTTAAAGAATTTTTATATAACGTGATTGATCACATTCAAACTCAAAACAGATAGATCTACAATTGACATTTTGGGTCTTATTTTAAGAGTATGATCTTAGCTATAAATATGTTTAAAGTGAATTCAAAATTTTCACAGTTCAAGGAACATGGTTTCTCAAATTTAGCTTGGACATAAATGCCAAAATAGGTAATAAGATACAGAGTACAAAGCTTTAATAGGAATTATTTGGCATGTTTATAGCCAACCTAAACAAGACTTTTCCTTATAAAAAATAAAAGCAAAAAACTGAAAAGTTTAATATTGGTAATATTTAAGGAAAAAAGATAGCATTATTTAAAAGGAGTTTTATATGACAATGAAAATATATGAAGTCAGCCTCATTTTCTTTCATTCATATAACACACTCATTCCTTTAAAACCAAAACACTAACTGAAGAACAAGCACAAACAAAAATGGGGCTGTAAAATAAGAATGAAAATATACATCAGAATATTAATATGTTATACAGAACTTGTGTAATTATGTTTTTTACGAGTTACTTCTAGAAATTTTATATGTTGACTCACTTCATTTTTTGCTAAAAAAAGGGTTAATGCAGAAATAAAATTCTAATAAGCAGTAATAGTAGGAGGTATTACAAGAGGAGTACAACAAAAGGATGACACACAGACACACAAAATCATGACTGTCTTCAATTGTTGGAAGCAAAATCCAGCAACTGTATGCATTCAAACTCTACAATACTGTGGCTAAAAGCAAAAATCAAGGCAAACACGTTCATAAAGAGAAAATTTATTTTTTGATACAATAAAACCATAGAAAAATAGAAGAAACAACAAGCACATCAGCTTAATTATGGCAAAAAGAAAGAAAAAACCTTCATATTGTGAGTATGGACTGATAAAATATGTTACAATTTTACAGGGACAGAAACTTTTTCTGGGCTGTATAATATAAATATGCTCATAACTAAACATATTGAAATGGTAATTTCAATGAGATTATTGAATGCCATTTCATTGAGAACAACATGACAAAAGGGAAAGAAACTAATGTAACTTGATGGAAATTAAAATCAGGCATAACATGTATCCCTTTCTTTTTAAATGGGAAGCAATTTAAATAGCTAAGGAATCCAAATAAAAATATTGACTACCTGTGTTTAGTATAAAAGTTTTGTAATAGCACAAAACTAAAAAGGCAGAATATTTGACAATACATTGACTAGCATTTTACCAACTCATACAAAATCTACTATTTCGTACACATCATTGGCCAGCAATATTTCACACACATAAAATTTTATAAAAAGTTATTAAAAATTTACAACATGAACAGTTTAAACTGTGTTTAGTTTTTAAAAACACAAACTGAGCTATGCATTCACAAAAATAAAATGCAAATTTTCAACAATAAAGTATAATAAAACTCCATTTTCAAGCAAAATATTCAAACACTTCAAATTTGCAATAATAGGAAACTAACAAATATGCATAAAATATTCAATAAAAGCTTCATATAAAACAAGTGAATAAAATGAAAAATTAATCTATTTGAAGAACTTTCAGCTTCCCTCCCTATATATAGAATCATTACACTGATTTCTCCGAACACAAATACAGCTGAAATTTTTCATGCTGCAGTATACATTTACTCAAAATTTACAAGACAATTGCACAACTTAACAGATTACCTAAATTCGTAACTTTTATGCACATGCTAAACACAGTTTAGCAATTTGAATAAAAATCAGGAATTCCCTATTAGCACATTTTCTTTAGAAAAATTTGAATTGTCACAGAAAATAGCTTTTCACAGATCACCTACATTTGTAGCAATCATTCCAATCTAAAAAACTTCAGCCAGACACAGTAAGAAGTATAGGAAAAAATTAGTATTAGCAACATTCTCAAAACTTGTGTCTGATAAACTTATCACACAAAATCAACAACGCATGGTATTATTTAGCTACCCATTGTGAGCAAAAAATGCAGCACCAGGTCAAATGTTATGTAATAAACTAATTTAAGACATAGAGCTGCATGGTATACGAGGTGAACCCATTTGAGTTAGAACTCTATCCAGCCACTGCAATGGGCCATTCAAATGTAGCTCAATCCAACATGGGGTTGAAGTAACTGTTTGTCTTCTGTATTCAGCACCCCATCCTTTCACAAAGCTCATCCGAATTGTGCACATTCTGGTCAACTGATAAACAGCCTCAAAACCTTGGCTAACAGACTGAGCTAACAAAGCTGCAAATTCTTGATTATTGAATATCTTCAAATTACAACCTACAAAAAGAAAGAATTGTTAATATATATTTAATAATATTCTGTTACAGTACTCATGACACAAACAAAAGGATGAGTTGCATACCAATTATTTCACGCATCATTCATGTAGGGCAGAATTTAAATCATCACTTTCATCACAAATATTTATTTATGTTTGTCATGGATTCCCAGTATATCATACATAAGAATGACAGTGTAAGAAGGATAGCACAATATGCTGAGAAGCATTAAAGAATTTCTTGAAGTTACCTGATAATTTTCGCAAAACAAAGGAGCTACAAACATTAAACTTAATCATACAATGACAGAAATAGTAACAACAAATTACCTGGTGGAATCTTACAAACAGTAGCAGGGTGCCACCCATATCTTTGGTTACAATTGGGACTTTGAACAAAAATGCTACTATCACTTAAGCACTCAGCAAACACCTCTCCTCCAATATAATACAACCTTACGCCACGTCCTATTTAATAAAAAAAAATAATTTAGTAAAAATAGAATTATTAGCCTTACTATTTATCTTATATGAAATTTAAAATACATGCTAATAAAAATGATTCAAATACAACAAGGTACCCATCAATTTTTTTTTTTCAATATGAGAATCAGAAGATCAAAGCATAGATTTGGTGTAGTACAGACATTAATTTAAAAACTTGCTCAAAATATGAGGAAAATCCAGTTGTTATTCAAGGAAAAAAAAAAATCAGCCTATCAAAATAATCATTTTCAAAAACAGCTGCATAAGAATGGTAATGAAACTTGATAAAATACATAAATCTGGGTGAATGTGTACATTTCTTTTGAAAAAAGAAAATAAGCACTTTTTAAGCACATCGGAAAGAAAATTTTTGCACCCATATTTTCATTCACAAATGTATATATATGTATTTATACACACTTATGTTATTGTTGATATTTTCTAGAAAACTAATACATACTTTTATAAAAGAATAAACATACAAATGTTATGAGATATCAAACAACTAAATGTTTCAATCTGTATATCAGCAACATAAAATGATAAATCAGTTTTATCTGATATAGAATTAAGCAAACCTGCTGAGCAGCATAGAAGATATAATAATGGTAACCAAACAATCTTAAAAATTGAAAATCATTCTACAAAACATATTAAATAATTATACACAAACTAACAAATCAGTATTTTGTGTTCATATTTGACCAGATATTACAAACACAAAACAGTCGAAAAAATTTTGCTAACACACTAATAATTTTTTAATCATTTACATAGATTCTGACTAACATCAAGGCCAAAAACTAGAATCATTTTTATAATGACCATTATTAAAAAGGTACAAATTCTTTCCCAATTTATACTGAATTAAAAAATTTAATAAAATTCATTCTTTGGAAACTAACATTTTCTTCTTACTAAATATTAAATAGAATACGAAGCTATTTTGTTTACTTATATGACTGACATTATAAAGTATTATTAATCAAAAATAACTCTAAACAGAGAATGGGAAAATTATTTTTTTTTAAATTTTCCATAAATTATTGAGCACTTGCATTTTCCAGATGTTTATCTCTGAAATATATTTTACTTAAAAAAGGTACAATGAAGAGAAAGTTAAATTTGTGATATGTCGATGATTGGATTATTACAACATCACGTCGAAGACTACAAAAATTATATATCACCTGTTAGTAACATTTAATGAGAGGGGAAAAAAGGAACTTTTCAAAAGATATTATCCGATTGCCCCACATGAAATATTTAATACCTTACTGATAATGATAAAGATAAGTAATAATGATGAATATAACTTGTGCTATACTTTTTGGTATGAATTCCAATATATGTTACAATATTAATGAATCCTGCTCAGGAAAGTTTGCTGGGGTCGGAAATTGCACTAAAGTAAGTACTTAAAATTTTCCCTATCTTTGGGCAGCTGATTTATTTTGTATATTTTCAATTTAAACAACATGAATTAATAGTTTGGAAATAATTCCCCCACAGCCCATGTAGGATGGATTTGATCAAAACTTTCATAGTTTTAGATAAAATTTTAATTATGTAATACCCATTAGAAATTCTATAAAAACATGTTCACAGATCATTCAAAAATAATTCTTTGAAATAATGTTTTCTTTGGGCTATGCTAAGATGGAATGGGATTGAAATGTTGCGCATATGAGATAGATTTTCAAATGTCAGAAATGAACCCAAAATATCAGAAGCATGTACTAGATGCCTCATTATGCTTCCTTTTTGCATTCTACAAATGGTGGCTGGTATAAACATGGGGGAGGATTTCATTAAGAGAAAAATTCAAGGCCTCTTTCTAGCACAGCCAGATTTTTTGGCCTACAAGTTTTAAAGTAGGGTACTTTCTAAATCCTCTTTCAGGTTCATGACTGTGTTTCATGTGTTGTGCTGTGTTTAATTCCAGCTACTGCAATTTATACCCTTACACTGTAAATCTCATACAGCTACACCATATTTTCATATAGGTAACCATTTTCAGCACTTGCCTAGGGGAGAGGGGGGAAAGCCTTTCACAAACCCACAAAAAACAAAAACTTAAGGGTATATAAAATGTGTTATCACATATACACACTTTGAAGGATGCCATGTACATTAATACTTTATGATTACACTTATCTTAAAGCTTAGTTTTATTGGGAGGTTTAAAACAGAGGGCGATCTCAGTTCACTTCTTCATATGCTTATATGTGAACATATCACCATTAAAAAAACATATATTAGAGAATAATGATAAGAAGTATAACTATCCAGTATCAAAATGTAAAATTATAACCACAGAAAATAAGAAAGCCAAAAAATGGTTAATTCAAGTTTAAAATATAAAACAAGGGAAGTGAATGATGAAAGATTTTGGAATATTAATATGATAACTAGGTTCTAGTTATACTTTGAAACATCACTGGTGGATAACTAACTTTGAGACAGAAAGTGCTTGAACTCACAGAATGTGCTTGAAAAATAGGGTACTTTAACAGCAGAAACTTAAACCATGCAGCCTCTGTTTAATATGCTAATCTTTCCCACCAAGGCTACATGTATGGCACTTAGTATTTGATCTGGATAAAAACCATTTTCTAGAATACAAATAAAAATCTAATTCAAGAAGATTTCAACTTTAATTTTCACTATGTAACAGATTCCTTTCACTCAAGACAATCCCCCCCCCCCATACACACACACACACACACACACACACACACACAGAGATACATTTTTTGAGTATCACTTGTGTACTAAATTCAAAGATTATTGATTGTTGGGACATCAATAGTCTTTGAATTTTAATATAGGCATTTGCCTATACTAAAATGCAAATACTGCCTATACTGCATTTAATATGGATTTTATGCACAGCATATTTTATGCACAGCTAAAACAAATGTATACAATACAACTTATTCCATAAATTTAGGAAAATTACAAGCACCAACATAAATTAGTAAAATAAATAACAAACCTATGTGTCGTCTGGTTTGTTCAACCACGCTATTTCGATTCACATTAGAAAGAAGCCCAAGACAAAAACGCTCAGAACTAGAAGGGTCAGTAAACCCATCAACAGTCAGAGATGGTTGGGATGCATGAAAAGTTTCACCAACTCTTGTATTCAATTCATAATAGGAAATTGAACACCAAAATGCAGGCTCAGTATACGTAACAGGCTGGACATCTAAGATAAATAAAAAATATATCAACATTCATTCACAGACTAAAATTCAGATTAGAAATATGAAAAAAAAAATGCTCATTTAACAAACTTTACTTTTTTTTAAATTAAAGATTTACTTTTGAATATATCTGAGCTCTAAAAAAATTCTAATAAAACTAATGCCCACAAAATTTATATAAAATTCAAACAGTTTCTGATATATACCTTGTGTATTTTTGAAATTAAACACATTAATAAACTCAAGTAAAATTTTTATGAAATATGCAAGTTCTCATCTGCATATAGAACTAGAGATTACATTTCAAAGTTACATTTTCACATTTGCAAGCAGTAAATTAATGAGTTACACACTATAAGGATCACACTGAATTTACAAAATTTAATTTGGTGATATTCCCAAATAACTCTTTATCATCGTTCAAGTGAAGAGAGATAAAATGGTAAGAGATATAGAAATAGGTATCTCCAGGTTTATCATGCAACCAATGATTAAGGTTTCATCTCATTACGGGCTAGTTTTTGGACCAATGGTAAAAAGGCAAACTATGTCTATGGCAGGATATACTGGAGGGGCAGCATATTTTATCCCTCCTAGAGAGGGAGTATTTCATGCCCTCCGAGTTTTACACTGTAAACCATGGAACACATTTGATTCTTCTGTGGACTGGAACTTATCAGTCGCTAATAAAAATGGAGAGAATTGCTAGCACAGGAATAGTTTTACTTCCAACATGCTTGTTGGCTTTGCTGCAGCAACTAGGACTAAACCCCATCTACGGCTCAACAGTTTTTCATTAGTTACCTCTCAAATGGAGGAGAGTTTTATAATTTTGCGTTATAAGTAATAATTTAGATATAAAAATATTACAAACCTGAATGCATATGATTTGGTTTGGTTTTGTTTGGAGCACTATGGTCAACTTTTGCTACACAAGGGCTAATTAAGCCAGAACCTACTGCTTAAAGCCAATTCCAAATGGCTACAAATGTCCATGCCAAGAGTAGAACTCAAACCCACAGACTCAGGTACCAAAAGCCAGTGCCCTAGCCATTCGACCACTGAATGTATAAGAACTCAGTTTGATACTATCAAAAGTTATGTAATCAATCATATCTTCTGATGTATAATAATAAACTTTTGGTTCACACAAGAAAATTCATTAGTGAGTCAAATACAACAACTAATAAATACATATGATAGTTGGATGTCTGCAAGCAAGGCTTCAAGTTTTTAAAAACGATGTAGGAAGTTAAAATATTCTTTTGACATAAATCAAAATTCATATCTGTCATCCAACATCAATTCTATTTTATGGGCCATAACTTGGTATATGTCAACTATGTTTTTCATGAAGATTTTGCCCATTTTGAATAATGTCTGCACCTTCCTGTGACTATGCTCTTCAACTTGGGATGAAAAGTGTCAACTCCATCACTCAAGAGGAAGATATTTTCAAAAAGTGCATACCTCTAAACAACAAATTTAGATATCTTCATCTCTTACGATAAGAAATATAGCAATCCAAGATGTTGAAATAATCCAGTTTATTCTGATGGAGTGTAAATAAAGAATTTAATTACTCCCTACATACAGATTTCTAAGCTTTTTCTTTTAATAGAATGCAAGATATTTTCAAAATATCAAAAAAGTAAATAATTAGATTTCTGAATTACAGGACATCTGCTATGAAATGTAGCTATTATTTAAGTAGCATCATTAAGTAGAAAAAATATAGAAAAAAATTTGACTCTAAATTATCATGATATGAATTCTGAACAGTTTGAATTTACTGCCATAACAGCAATCTGAAATATGCACTCAAAAATACTCTAAATATGAGTTGAAATAAGAAATAAAAATTTATTCATGATAATCCATTGGAACACATTGACGAATGGCTAAAAAAATATGAAAGTTTTGAAAATTGGTGGAGATGTTTGTTTAGGCATGCTAATGAACATACTAAAAGTCCCCACCGATCAGACTTGAGCTTTCGTCACCATCTTGGAAAATGTGTACACTCTTTTGTTTTTTTTGCAAGTAATTTGAGAAATATTGATTTTATGTAAAAAACTTGAATACAAAAATTGAAGATCATTAAATTGTGAACAAAAACATTTACATTTTTTTTTATAAGTCTAACACGAAAAAAGATAATTGATTTTGAAAGGAGCGAACGATCACACCTGGGACATGGATGCGCGGGTCAACCACCCATTGCAATGGGGAGGGGGGGGGGGGGGAATTGACCCGCGCATGTGCACCAAAAGTCTTGCATACTCACATTTGTCAAACTTCTGCATATGAAAGCTCAAAAGAAAGTTGCAGCAACATCCAATCCATTGTTATCAGGTTGCATTTTGATACTTGACGGATTCTATATTTTTATGTCATACTTAGGCTGCATTGGGTACCTAATGGCTGGAGGTGGGTAAAAATAAATACCGACTTTGATGAATGCAACTATACCAGTAGAAAAAATGTTGCCTGGCCATGCATACGCTAGAAAAATCCTAGCTAATTTAATCACCCAAACAGCTTTAGCAAAAATAATTTTTGACGCCATGGACATATCTGATTTCAAAAGCAATAATCTCCATGAGTTGTTTAGAGATTTTGCTACTGAACTACTATCGGTAGATACCATAAACGGACATACTCATATACAAGCCATAGTATACGAAATTAAAATGAGGATGACTTTGAAGCAGTTGAAAGAGAATGGCTGCACTGCAGCCCTCTGGGTTCAGTACTTTGAAATGGTAAACCTTATGAAAGCTTGATCACTGTCAATTGTACAGTGAAAGTAAACAGTTTCAATATAATAGTAAACCCATTATTGCTTTTTCAGAGGATAGAGATTGTTAAACAAAGCGACGAAGACATAGCATTTTATTTAGAATACGAGTAAGCTCCTATTCCGTTGGCTCTGTTTAACCCATTAACCGCCAAAACTATAAGGGGTGAATTTTTTTTATACAAATAATATTGGCTATTCATTTGAACATATACAACATTAATTTATGGGGAAAATAACAACACTAGGATTTCTGATTGTCTTAACTTTTGAAAAATCGAGTGTTGTGTTTGCACAACGTCAGCGGAATAAGAGTATTGACATTAAGTGAGTTCAACTGAACTTCTGCAGAGTTTTCTTAGATTTGAGCACTGGGAATTTTTTTTAAGCTTTCTTCCCTCAACTGAAGAGGAAGCCAGGCTATATTCCTTTCGGTTGTATAACCAAGTGCAGAAGTGGTTTGGGAATGCGTTGAAATCTGAAGTGTGGGGCTAGAAATGTCAAGAGAAAACCCTCGTGCCCATCACAACTATAGATACAGTGACTCCCAATTCAGTTTTAAGCATAGTGTTTTGCAACTGTAAGACTGACTGGGGAGAAAGATGCGTGTGTAGGAAAGCAGGCATTAACTGAACAACGGCCTGCAATAATTGCAATGGGGTATGTCACAACGACATAATCCGTTACAGTTAAGAATTGAAGTTATTATTGCCCTGTAGACCATGATGATCCAATAAAGGAATTGATGAATGAGGTGATGCTAGCTGGCCCATAGATTATTTTTTCAAGACTGACGAGGCGAACAATCCCGTACCGAAAAAAGCAAGTCAACTATAAAGTAGGTAAGCTTAAAAAATTATACACAATGAAAATACTGTAATGAATACATACAAGTTTATTACATTCATTTATAAAATTAATAATGTTCAATTATCTACATACCAAAACACATTAAAGTCTATTTTCTTGTGTTTAAAGAAGGCCACAATGAGGGAGTGGAGATAATTCAAAGGAAAGCGTCTGCAACAAGACTTGGATGCTACCTCCATAATCAACGTGCATTTAATAGTCAATATTTAGATACGTGTTAGGGTTACAACAAAATGTATTTAATATTTTTGTACACAATTTTCTTTAATTTTTTTTTTACACAAAGTTAATATTTCCCAAGTTATTTGCAAAAATACAAAAAAGCCTTCAAAATCTTTAAACAACTCATGGAGATTATTGCTTTTGAAATCTGATATGTACATGGCGTCAAAAATTATTTTTGCTAATGATGTTAGGGTAAATAAATGAGCTAGGATTTTTTTAGAGTATGCATGGCCAGGCAACATTTTTTTCTACTGCCGTAGTTACGTATATCAAAGTTAGTATTTATTTTAGCTCACCTCCAGCTATTATGTACCCAATGCAGTCTAAGTATGACACAAAAATATAGAATCCATCAAGTCTCAAAATACAACCTGATAACAATGGATTGGATGTTGTTGCAACTTTCCCTTGAGCTTTGATATGCACAGGTTTGACAAATGTGAGTATGCAAGACTTTTGGTGCACATGTGCGGGTCATCCCCTCATCGCGATGAGGATGACTCATGCATCCGTGTCCCAGGTGTGATGGTTCGCTTCTTTCAAAGCCAATTATCTTTGTTCGTATTAGACTTATAAAAAAAATATAAATAATGCTTTTGTTCAATTTAATGTTCAATTTTTGTATTCAAATTTTTTACATAAAATCAATATTTCTCAAGTTACTTGCAAAAAACCAAAAAAGTGTACACATTTCCAAGATGGCAGCGAAAGCTCAAGTCTGATCGGTAGGGACTTTTAGCATGTTCAACAGTATGTCCAAACAAACATCTCCACCAATTTTCAAAACTTTCATATTTTTTTAGCCATAAAACCTATTATGACTAGGCTATAATACTGTATTTAGGATGCAATGAGTGAAATCACTTCCCTAGAATTAATGCCAAATGAATGAATAAGGTCAGAAAATGCAATAACTTTGTTGCCTTTATTGACAGAACTATAGCTTATCTGCTTTGAGGGCCAACAAGATATTTTAGTGAGATGCTCTGGACTCAATATAAATAAGTTTTCTAAAGATTGTTTTTTTATATTCAACAGACTGGCTTTATAGTATTCAGTTTTACATGATGCAAAAAATCCCTTGAGTAAAAAATAAGCCTCTTAACATTCTAGTTTAACTTCACTAAGCAAGATTTTAAGAACAAAACCATGGTTTCCTTTAACTTTTATCTTAAGGAAGTAGTCACTCCCCCCTTCATAAATGAGTCAAGTTTATGTATGCATAACAGCATTATACTTATAAAAACTCTTACCAAGAGGGGGGCTTGGTGAAGAAATGAGAGTAGCATCTGAAAAAGAATTTTTCCAAGATTAATTTTACCCCAAATATCCTTATGTATTGAATAAAAGATAATTGAAATGAAAATTTTTCTTTGAACAATCATTGAATTTTATTGCTAGAATTTTAAACACATGAAATTTCCCATTTAATGAGAAGTTCAATTATATGGTAGAAATAATAATGAGAAAGCCTCCTACATCCAATAGGACTCACTCAGCACTTCACATGAATGCAGTGAAAAAAAATTTTTCATTTCACACTCAAAAGTTTAATTGGTTTCTGTATAACAACTTACCACATATTCTTTTTCAGTACGTTCAGTACCAGAATGTACAATAAACTACACAAATGAAACAATGCTACATACTCATATTTCAAGTATCAGAACAAACTGGGACTGAGGGCTTGGATAACACAAAATCTTAGATAGAATTTCTATTAAACGTAAAACACCATTTTAAAAATATATTAGCCAAATAATTTTGTACAAGCATTAAAAATACACAAGTATCACAGAACACTATCATATGAAATTCTTGCACTATCATTTTTTAATGCCACTGACTAAAATCTTTTAATGCATTTAACTTGTTTTCTTAAAGCTACTAACCATGTACTTATGTTTTATGGTGAAAGCAAAAATGATAATATTACATAGAACAAGATCATGAAAAAACTAAAACTTGCTAGGCTCAGTTAAAATTGTTACTTTGCAGAGGTTAAGAGGGAAGCTTTGCAGAAGAGTAGTAGAATCAAATTTTTAATTTAGACCAATACAAAGAGCTCAAATCTGAATGGTAGTAATAGAACAATGAGAAAACTAAAATGCCGATAGGAGGTTCGATTTTTTACAAGTTTGGATAAACCTACGTTTTCCTATACCAAAATAATGCGATCAAGAGAGATAAACATATTTCCTTCAGTGAATTATTTACCCCTCAAAATCACAGTATCACATTGCCCTAGGCTTCCTCACAACAAAATACATGCTGCAGACTTATTCAATTTCATTGACATGCATGACAAAGAAAATACTTTTTTTTTCCCCAATCAGTAGTGTGCAAGCACACAACTTTTGGATTATATCTGCTTGCCTCTTCATTGTGGTACAATCAGTTAACTACTTAGAATATAAGTCAAAATTGAACTGCCCACCAAATATCCGGTGAATGAGGGTCTGGTGAAATGCAAATACATATTCATGGTAAATGATAGGACTACTTAACGATATTCATTAGAAGCACTCTTCTGAATTTTCCTTCTTTGACTGTGGATAATATTTTAATTTTTTATGGCTGAAATTCAGATTATTTTTAAATTTAATACTCATTGGCTATGAATATTTATATAAATCATAATAATGAAACTATTCATAAATTGATCAGAAAATTGAATAAATCATTGTCCAGGGTAACAATATGTAGTCCATTACACTTTTCACATAATTCATACAGTCTCGGTTTTATAAAATATTTTAATGTTAAAAATGCTTCACATTCTATGCTTACAACCTATGAAATATATTATGCTATCATTATGTCAATGATTATACAAATTAGCCAAGTATATCTTAAAAGTGAAATTTTAATAGTTTTGATATATATATATATATATATATATATATATATATTATATATATATTTTTTTTTTTCAATAAATGTCTGCACTCCAGATAGGGTTCTACTATAGGTGGAGTTTGTATACAGGTTTGTGTATAACCCCGAGTATTAAAAAAATTTATTAAATTGGAGGACTGCAGATTTAATGAGTTGATAGTAATAGAAATGAATTCAAATGAATGGTTTAAGAGTAACTAGGTCAGAGATACTGTCAATACCAACAATTATCAAATTAAGTCCCTTGGATTAAATGAGAATAAGAAGAATATGAATCCAAACTTCCTCTGATAAGACAAGAATGTTTAACAGACAAACTTCTCTTCTATCTCCTAGTATAAAGAGGTACTGAGCTCTCAATCTCTGGTCAACTGCTTATACAAAAGGTGAAAATCTAAATAAGATGTTTTAGCCATCCGATGATGTTTTAGCAGTCCATGATGCAGTAAGAGCAAAATTTTGCATTTCTTTATTTTAAAGAAGAGAAACCTCTTTCTGTTGATTAACTTAACAGGTTTTAAAGTACTAATAGAAGCACACACTTTAAATACATCCCATTCAAATGACATGAAAACAAATATACCCATATTCTCGGTGCCATTTTGCTCTTGGCTATCACCGTCTTCACTCATGTAGCCTGGTGGAGGGGTGTCTAGGAAACAATTGAAAAGATTAAACTCAAACAACTTTATGAAACAACATTCAAATCCATAAATAAAACATTAATGTAAAATGCTAATATAATCACATAAAACAATGCTAAGTTACATTTGAAAAGGTGCTTATAATTAAATATTTACACCTACAACATAAACAGTAGAACCCAATGTCGACTCCAAAGGGATTGGGGGGGGGGCAGTAGGGGCATTGCCCCTCCCAAAAAAAGCCTGGCATATTTTTTTCATTGCCGAAAATTATATAATCATAGACCTAATACTAAATGAGTTTAAATTTAAAATGAGACGATGTTTCTTTCTTTTATATATACAGTTGGCTCTCTGTTTAACGACGATCTCTATTTAAAGACTATACTTCCCAGTCCCTCCGATGTTATGGGAAATGTTAGTTTTTCACAAATTCTGTTTAAGGGCGATCTCTACTTAAGGACTATTTTTCACGGTCTCTTGAAAGTCGTTAATCAGAGAGCCAACTGTTTTTATATATATATATATATATATATATATATATATATATATATATATATATACACACACACACACACACACACACACAGTAATCACCGCTTATAGTGATCAGTGGTTATAAGAATCAATATCGCAAAAACAAAAGTATTATTTCCATGTTAAAATTTTCGCTTTAAAGAATCAATCCACCGGTTTTAAGAATCAGTTTACACTCTTCGCTTTCCTTTCATTTTTCAAAAAAAGCCACTTAAACCCTCAAAAGGTACGAAGTTCATTCTTCATTTTTTTAAAAGAAAGTGATAAGATGGGATGGAATACAGTCGTAAAATGCATCCCTTTCTTTCTTAGGCATAACATAATAGTTTCGCCTTTTAAACGCTTTAGCTAAACACTGTCATACTAGCTGGACCTAAGGGCATCCTACTCGTGCGGATCCGATTTCACTTTTCTCCACTGACAAACAAAGACAGGAACTCTTTTCCCACCTCCCACATCCTTGTTGCGGCTTCCTGGACCTTGAAGCACATAAATCTTCGAGGAAGTGACCACTATCACTTAGGCAAACGTGACATTATTAGATTCAGCATGTTATTAAACTGTGAAACGTAAGCTAGAAGGTGAATCTTGGTCTGAGACTATTGGTATTGAAAGAGGTATAAACAGCCTCCTGAAAACTTCATTACATCAAACTAGCATAGAAAACTTTTTCTTGCACCCTTCCTGTAGTTGAAATGTTAAACTGTTAAGCAGGTATGCTGTAACAAATATTTGATTTTTTTTCTTCTCTTACTATAATCATGTATATCTACTTATAGGTCTAGAAATTAAGTTGTATTTTTAGAATTATAAAAATAATTTTAATAAAAGATAATTAACGTAAATTAAAGAGCATTTTATAGTAAATTTTATATATATATATATATATATATATATATATATATATATATATATATATATATATATATATATATATATATATATATATATATATATGTGTGTGTGTGTGTGTGTGTGTGTGTGTGTGTGTGTGTGTGTGTGTCTGTTCCCGTCCAAAAACCTAAATTTCAGCTATAAGAATCAAAAACAGTAATAATAAACGTGATTCTTATAAGCAGAAATCACTCTCTGTATATATATATATATATATATATATATATATATATATATATATATATATATAATATAACCTTAAGAGCCGACGTTGCCCCCTCCCCAAAACTCTGGACTGGAGCAGCCCTAGGTAGAACCTTGATCAATTGTTCCCCAAATCATTTTCCCACATGTGTCATTCATTTCATCCACTCTGAACAACAATACTCCTTTACTATGTTCCCACATTTATTGTTCAGTGCAATAGGTCTCTTCAAAAATGATGAATCAAAGTTCCACTGTACACACTCTAATACCCTGTTACAGAAATTCAGGAAACAGAATGCATTATTTTATTTTCTGATCAAAATTCAGAAAATGTCAGACAGTTCAACTGAGGTATGTAAAAATAGGAAAACATATCTCAAATTTCATGCACCAGTTTTCATTTACTTTAACTTACAGGCAATCGATTTTGCAAATCTATCCAGTTTGTTTTTTCACAGTAAGAATGAACATCCCCATTAATATTAAAAAATAAATAAAAATCAAGCAATACAATTTGTCTTTTAGGGTTAAATTAAGTAATATTAAGGATGACTGTTTGTATAAAACAGCCTAACTTCAGATGCTATTTGTTTATAATAAAACTGCACCTTTGGTAATTTTATACTATTAAAATGAAATCATGTTTAGCAGAAATTTCAAATCAAGCCAAAAAATCTAATTAAAAGTGTCTTTTTGAGGGAGTGTGAACATTCATTTCGTCTAAAACACTTTTTTCCCAACATATAAAAAAGGGGAAGATTTCATTTTTACACATGCAATATTAAACTGAGATAAAGTATCGAAGTGCAACTATTTTTTTATCAATAAATCTATAATGGGTTTCAATTAACTGAAGAAAAGAACAAATTAATCTCATTTTGTTTACAGGAACATTTACCTTTCTGAAACAAATTTAAATGTATAAAACACTAATAAGAATTACAATAATTTAACAGTTTGAGAACTTTCATGCACATAATTAAACATTTTTAGTCCAATTAACAATTTATATTACTGCACATGAAATACTTCCACACTTATGCTTTAGTAAGATTCAATGCCACAAATGAACATCTGATTTCAGATAAATAAAACAAATTCTTAAAATTATACACTTAAAAAAATCACTCTCTCAAACTCAGTTTAATACTAATTGTGGCTTAAATTTCGGAGCAAACCGAGATGAAGAAAAAAAAAATGAGAGAGCTGAGACAATTTGGTACAGCTTCATTCCAATCACAGTTAATCTTAATTCTTACCAGTAGTCAATGGAAACGCAGTATTTTCCAGCCCTGCAGGAAATTCGGTATTTTCTGGCACTGAATTAATATAATCGTCTAGCTTAGGTAGAGGGTGAGGGATTTCACCAGTGTTTCGTGGAACTAAGATAGGTGGTAATGCTGAAAAATAAAAGTACAATTACGTCAATATTATTATACTTCAAATTAAAAAAGCTAGAATTCAAAGTATTTTTGACTTAACAAGCATGCAATAAAAATAAGTAGAAGAAATCAGGCTAAATGGTCTTCAAATCTGTCAATCACAAAACTGAAATACTTAAAATTTAACACAATTGTACATGTTTAGTTTTAAATAAAGTATGTCATACCAACTTTTGAACATTTATTAAAGGTAAGACAAAAAGAAATGACAGATGAAATGACTATATTAGGCACTCATTAAGGAATTCTTTTCCCCAAATAACACTCACCAAAAAATGTAGGAATATCACAAAAAAAAAAGTAGAGTTTAAAGAAAATGAATAACACACATGATTTTCTGGGGCGGGGACACACCCTGAGTATTACTGGGTGTTTTCAAACTATGATTTCTCCATAGAATTTTGTTAGCAGTTACAGAGGCTGTTTGCACATTTTTTAGAAGATTTTGGTTAGCGGAAATAAAAAATAGTTTGCTGCAAAAGAAATAATTGCAATTGTACTATGTTTTTAAAAGTCAAAATTATCATCTGCGGCTTGAAAGTTCTGTTTTTATTCAAAATGGCATTTTTAACAAAGCAGTGGTTCGAAGGTTACATTTATGCTCTTTCCGAAGAGAAATATGCATACTCCGTTATCCAAAAACGATGCGAGAGTCATGGTTTTGTGATATATAAAGCGTCGATAGGTAATATCGTCAACAAGAAAGGAAATAAACGTCAAATTGGAGCCTCAAGCAGGACAAAAATTCCAAACAAGTATCCAAGGAAAAAACGGACATCTTCGACTATTGCAAAGGTACGTTGCTTAATGTTAAAAGAAAATCCCCCTAGTCAAAGGACAGTTGCAAAATCATTAAAATGCTCGGTGTGCACTGTAAACAAAATGATAAACGTTGATTTAAATCTTAAGAAAGTGAAAAAATGCAATGTGCACGTCTTCTTCCAAATCATATCGCTGAACGCAGGACACGCTGCAGAATTCTATGAGAAACACTTATCCAAAGAAAAATGGAAAACAATTGTCATAATAGATGAATCATGGGTGAATTTAAATGATTGCAACAAAAAAAAGAGCCATTTATTATCATAAAAGGGGAGAAAAAAATTTAAGTACATGGTTCAAAGAATCGAAAGAAAGTTTTTCTAAGGGATTCATGGATTGTTGATGGTTTTTCCTTATAATGGCAAGTTAAAAATAAAGAGAGTGGAAAAAATGTCAAGATTAACTCCAAATACTATCAGGATTATATTTTATCGCCAATTATTCTGAATGAAATACCATCGCTTTACCCACAGTGCCATCAATCTGTGAGACTCCATCAGGACAAAGCTAGCAGTCACACATCAAAATCCACTGTAAATTTCCTAAAAGAAATGGAACAAAAAACTGGTATCAAGGCCATACCCTTCACTGATATCCCTACTAAATCTCCCGATGTATCACCTATGGATTTTTGTGCTTTCGGACTTTTTAAATCTGCATTATCCAAACGTCGTCCCAAAACCCTTACAGGACTCTGGAAAGCTGTTCAGGAGGAATGGGATAGAATACATCTTCTGACACTTCAAAAGGCATTATTATCCTGGAAATTGTGGTGTCGAAAGATAGTTCAGAATAAGGGATGTCAAATAGAACATTTAAAACACAATTTTATGTAATTTAGTTTTGTGAATACAATATACATCGTCAAAAAAAATGTGTGAACAGACTCTGTAAATAGATCATTTACCAGTGAAACCTCGGTTAAATATTATACTGTGTTATTATGACTGAGTTAAATACACTGTGTTATTAATAACGAGACTGTATGCAGGGTATGTTATGGCAAATGCAATTAGACTTCATTATTAAATTACACTTTTAAGAAAATAAAATAAGGTTACAAACACTAATCAAACACATTTGAGAAAGTAAGTTATAGGTTAATAAACATGCTTGAGATTAATTGCTGACAATTGAAAATAAGTGATCATAAAGACTTTTATACCAATGTGGAATGAATCATTGCTACTTTTGGAAAACCTAAAGTTTGATTGCTATATACATATTCTAACTCACAGATTGTCATAGATAAATTGTGCCCCTGTAACATTAAAGAAGAAAAACCAGGGAAATAACCTACTTAGCTTATCATGTGGGATCTTTTTCGGAAGTGGCCAAATAAAAAAAAAAAGTGTCGCTTGCATTTAAGAAAATATTACAGAAAAAGTTTTGGGGTCCATTGTTTAACATAACAGCCCTCCAAACCAATTTTACCTATGTACTTGAGATAAAACTCATTCAAAAACAGCATCCACATGTAGACAGCAACTTGACAAATTTGGACACTCAGAAAATAGGATTCAAATATTTATTTAGCTATAAGTACTAGAGAAAGAAATCCTACAGTATATTAAATTAAATTTAATATTTCCAATTATATGCAAAGTAGTTATGTTGAAAAACATGAAGTTATTACAAAATCTGTGATAGCAGAAACCTATATAAGAATCTCTTGCAAAATGGAAAATATTCAAGAAAAATAAAATGCCAATTGTTACACATGTAAAAAATACAGTTATCAAAACATTTTACATTAAAACTTGAAGTCAGAAAATTATAAAAAATAGGCTGAAAATCCTTTTATTATTATTGAACAAGTTTTTAAGATGTATATATATTTAAATGAAGGGAAACTAGTTTGAGGTAGCCTGTTCATTAGCTTGAAGAGAAGGGGAAAAATATGAGGTACACCCCATTTGAAAATATTCACAGTTTAGTAAACAATTTAGATTAAGTTGATTACATATTATTAAACTGTCTTTGTTGTCTACATGCAGCACAAATCATTACCATGAATGCTATTTTTGAGTTGGGATCTAAGATAAATATTATAAGTAGTTATTTTACTAAGACTATATGCATTACCTTTTCAAAAAATTTTTTATAAATTATTCACCCTCTGACTCAAACTAAGATAAATAAAGAGAGCCAGATTTATGCTTAATATTAATCCGCTTACTTTATCAATCTTAAGAAACTAAGTTATTGCTTCAAAAAATAAATTCTAGCATTAGCAAGGTTTTTATGCAATATTCATGAACAATTGTTAAATTTACTAAACTTGTACGGATCCTACATTCTAACAGCAGAAAGTTTTATGATCTAACTAAATATCTCAAAATTGTGGTATTAGAAAACTATACAACTTACATTTAGAAAATATCAAAAGGAATCACTTACCAGGTGTCTCAACACGTAGATAATGATAAGGATTTACACAGACTTCGTCCCGTTTGAGATTAAATGCAAATTCACAACTTTCAATTGCTCTTAGTTCGTGATGACTCTGCAAATTCGGCCAACGCCAAAGGCGGCAATAAATTACATGAGGAAGTCCTTTACGATGGGACACTTGCAATCTTCCGTCTAATGATCTAAATTAATAAAAAGGTAGAAAACTTAATATCATTCAAGTTATATTACAGTTTGTAAAGAATATTCAATAATATACAAAACAAAAATAAAATTACATAATATAATCCATTCTGTTGTATTTACAATTAAATCAACAGATAAATAAGGGCCCTACGGCTAAATATTTTAAACAATTAAAACACGCTCATTTTTTTTCCTCTTATTTTTATGATTAAACCTGTAAAAGACAGCAAGAATGGTAGATGAACTTACAAGTGGGCTGAAACTTTACATCCCTAATTCTAAAGAGATACAACTAATTCTATGGATTGATTTGAGTTTTTACATCAGGAGATCACTACATGGCTTGGTGGTGTAATGGTACAGAAAGCAGAAGGTTTGGAGGATGATTCCCAAGTAGATGGTAGCATTTTAAAAGAAAAAATTGATAAATGTCAGAGCATATGCTCATTACACATTATTACGGTTGGCTATTTGGTTTTGAAAGGTATGCAGTACAAGGACTAAACAAACCCTATACATTATCTGGGATTAGTTTAATGAATACCTTAATTACACACACACATCTGAATGAATTTTATACCTCTAAAGAAAGATTTTTACACAGCACCTCATTTAAATGATACTCTCATTTTTTTTTTCAAGTTTACATTTTATAGATAATTTATTGATAAGGCTTTACTCTGCAATATATGCCTTAAAAACATGTAAAGCAAAATAAAATAAATCAAGCTAGAATGCACATAACCAAAAACCTTTCTTTAGGGGTGATGAGATTAAGTTTCAAATTTAGAAATATGGAAAAAAAAGAACGTAATAAGATAATAATGAACATCAATTCAAGTAACTTGCAATGGAAGAAAATATTTTTTTAAATATGGACCTACACAGTAGGCCGAAAAAAAAATGTAGTTTTCCAATACATACTAGGGTATTTAAATGAAATATTTGGCATAGTGGAAATCCATGCAACAACAACCACAAAAAAAAAAAAAAAAAAAAAAAAAGACTTGATTTTGTAACTTTGTTATAAGTTGGGATAGTCACTTAACAAGAGTAAGACAGGATTTTAAAAGAATAAATTTCATATCCTGGCTGCAAATACAAACCCAGACAGCCAGTGTTTAGTTACTATTTGCCAGACTGAGGTGGAAGCTAAAACCCGATAACTTTCTTGTAATGGACAACTATTTATGTGAAACTCAATATAAGATCTATCCAATTTTTAGTTTCTTAAGAGATTAAGCAAGAATTAGTTTAAAAACATTGTCTTTTTTTCTTTATGGACAAAAAGATTACAATCAAAACAAACAACACAGTTTGAACAATTTTATCATTTTAATTAAAATTTTTAATTAGCAAAACTTGCAATAAAATGTATTGAGAGCTTTAACTTATTTTTTTCCCTCCTCAATAAAACGATGGAGATTCGAGGGGTAAATAATTAATTTAGACCAAGTAGAGGCTCGGCTTTAAAGTCCCCCTTGTATAGAATCGCGCAATGTGATCAATGCCACCTAACACAAACGAACAAGCAAGCTGTATTTGGGCGAACATTTCGGTTTCCAGCATTATAGAGACGTTACACAATTCAACTTACATCCAGCAATGGTAATGCATTCGTTTAAATCGGACAACACAGGGAGATAAATAATTATTTCTTTTCAAGTACTCACTCAAAGTGATAAGTAGATTCTCTTTTCTTAGGATAATCAATAAAATTAAACAATCGTTAAAAAAAAAAAAAAAAAAATAGTCTTCTTAGAAATCAAATGTACAATACATCAGTCTCTCAATGTCTGAATCGGCGGCCATTAGGAAGTGATGGCTGTCACCTGATGAAGCGAAATCTACAACCCGATACCACAACGAGTTCGTAGCAGCATGGAAATTATCCTCGTGGTAAAAATTATGAATGAATGCTATTTCTTCTAAATTAAGCCGATAACAGCAATACGTTCATACAGAGGATGTTCGCACATTTTTTAGACGATTTTGGTAAGCGGTAATAAAAAAGCGTTTGCTGCAAAAGAAATAATTGCAATTGTACTACGTTTTTAAAAGTCAAAATTATCGTCTGCGGCTTGAAAGTTTTGTTTTTATTCAAAATGGCGTTTTTAACAAAGCAATGGTTCGAAGGCTACATTTATGCTCTTTCCGAAGAGAAATATGCATACTCCGTTATCCAAAAACGATGTGAGAGTCATGGTTTTGTGATATCTAAAGCGTCGATAGGTAATATCGTCACCAAGAAAGGAAAAAAACGTCAAATTGGAGCCTCAAGTGGGACAAAAATTCCAAACAAGTATCCAAGGAAAAAACGGACATCTTCGACTATTGCAAAGGTACGTTTGTTTAATGTTAAAAGAAAATCCCCCTAGTCAAAGGACAGTTGCAAAATCATTAAAATGCTCGGTGTCCACTGTAAACAAAATGATAAACGTTGATTTAAATCTTAAGAAAGCGAAAAAACGCAATGTGCATCGTCTTCCAAATCATATCGCTGAACGCAGGACACGCTGCCGAATTCTATATGAGAAACACTTACCCAAAGAAAAATGGAAAACAACTGTCATAATAGATGAATCATGGGTGTATTTAAATGATTGGAACAAAAAAAAGAGCCATTTATTATCATAAAAGGGGAGAAAAAAAATTTAAGTACATGGTTCAAAGAATCGAAAGAAAGTTTTTCTAAGGGATTCATGATTGTTGCTGGTTTTTCTTATAATGGCAAGTTAAAAATAAAGAAAGTGGAAAAAATGTCAAGATTAACTCCAAATACTATCAGGAACATATTTTATCGCTAATTTTTCTGAATGAAATACCATCGCTTTACCCACAGTGCCATCAATCTGTGAGACTCCATCAGGACAAAGCTAGCAGTCACACATCAAAATCCACTGTAAATTTCCTAAAAGAAATGGAACAAAAAACTGGTATCAAGGCCATACTCTTCACTGATATCCCTACTAAATCTCCCGATGTATCACGTATGGATTTTTGTGCTCTCGGACTTTTAAAATCTGCATTATACAAACGTCGTCCCAAAACCCTTACAGGACTCTGGAAAGCTGTTCAGGAGGAATAGGATAGAATACCTCTTCTGACACTTCAAAAGGCATTATTATCCTGGAAATTGCGGTGTCGAAAGATAGTTCAGAATAAGGGATGTCAAATAGAACATTTAAAACACAAGAATTTTATGTAATTTAGGTTTGTGAATACAATATACATCGTCTAAAAAATGTGTGAACAGCCTCTGTATTCAAGAGGAACTTCAATATCATTATCCATAACATTATAACAGCTAAAACTGAATGATGCGTGTGGTTGAATTTGGTTTTCAAAAAATTATCAGTTAGCAAACACTTATAATACTGATAATTTTTCGTCCTTCAAATAAACCTTTTTTTTTTCGACATTAATCTCTTCTAACACAAAAACTATTGACAATTAAGCTATACATATTCCTACCAAATTCAAGACCAGTGTCTTTCTAACGGAGTTTTGGTAGCTCTAGAGTGTAAATACAAACTATTATGCCATCAGAAGAAAAATCAATGAAACCTATTTTGCAAACCCTGACAACTTAATTATATAATATACAAAATACTCATGTAGCGAGACAACGCGAGCGTCCGACCTCAAAATGAGACAATATTCTAATTAATTATACAAACGTCATTTTATATTTATATAATGAGCGGTATTAACGTCATTTGTTCCATCCCCTAAATATTCCATTAAGAAATAAAAAGTTTGTCATTAGTTACAGATCTCATTGCAATGGATTTCACAGGAAAATAACTCACTATGGTAATGATAAAAAACCAAAATCCTTAAAAACACCACTAACTCCTTAAATGATAGCATTAGAATACTGAATGATTTATATGCCTAATATTAGAATAAAATAAACATATCAGATAAAGCAAAACGGTTAAGTTCGTCTCTACGTGTTTCACGACTGCCAGTTCGGTGAGAAATTGTCTCGTGGTAACAGTAATAAAACAGTATCCCTCCTACTGTGCCATACATACATACATACATCACAAAGACAAACACGCATACATATATATAGAGGGCGCGGAGGCCCGGTTGGAAAAGGCGTCGAGCCAGTGATTTGAGGGTTGCGGGTTCAATGCCGGTCGCTCACAAATTCACCGCCGTGTACACTAATGACGGCTGGTGCACGTAAAATCTGTCGTCCTCCAAGTCCTCAAATTTACTTCTGGAGGTGTGGGGTCAAGTGTTCCGATCTCGTCACTTGACTCGGTTCAAAATTACGGGACCGGCCCATAGGGGTAATGGTGGTCCACCTATACGGTGCTCGCAGAAAAGTGGCCAGCAAATCCGCGGTGTCATATGACGGTAAGGATAATGTCCAAGAATAGATAGAGAGATAGAGTGCAGTTCAAGATATTAATCCATTTTAAAAGATATCAGTGAACGTTCCATTTAAGAATCGATTGGCTCTTGAAGTTGCTAAAACTGTTACTTCTGGCTTTTTGGATTCCTGTCCGCTGTTGCTCGCTAAAATTTTATTGAGATTAATCGTAGCACACATGAGCCAAGCCCCAGATTCGGAATCTGGTACGAAGAGACGATCGTATTACTCCAAACCAATAGACTGACCCTCCCTTATGAAACTAATTCTGGTTGCACTACAGTGGAAAACATGACACTGATGTGGTAAAGGTCGAAACAACTTGGAATATAACTCCATGATTTAGCTAAATCTGCTTGATACAATAGTTAGAAAAAAATATCTAAGCTTAGCGAACCCGAAAACTTGAGAGAAAGCCTTTTGGAATCAAGACAATGAACAAGATCAACTGATACCGCAACAGAAACGCAGCACTAGATAAGTGATAGATAAATAACAATACCCTAGAATACACTATCAGTGAGAGAGTAATTTAAGAAATGGATGGACACGCTGCATAACTAGTAGAAACTATTTCATCACGACCAGTGTGACTGAAATTGAGAGGATGTTAAAACGGTACTTTGTTATATCGTAAAGTGAAACAAAAGCGCAATCGGAATTCAGAAACATTTTAGGAGACAGATTCAAGTACAGGAAAAAATTGGGCCTCAGGCATGTTACTTCATTCTTTCTGTTTAAAGCACCTCTAAGTCAAGATGTTAACATTGCATGTGAAATTCGATTATGAAGAATCAAACCGTAGATAAGTGTGATTATTGACATCAAACACAGATAAAAATTTGCCCACAACGGACTGTAACATCTGTACAGTGTTCCATTAACTGCTTGACAGTTTTAAAAAGGAACTGCACGAAAATATGAACGAACGACTTGAATGAAGTCACAATTATCACGTGGCCTCCCCTAGGGCACCACACTCATATCGCAATTTATCGAATTAGGCTCGGCTTAGTAATACCTCCTCTTCTGAAACTGGCATTTTGAAAGGGTAAAATAGCCGCAGTAATTTTTATTTTATTTGAAGGTTAACACTTTAACCTCCTACCACATTTTTAAATAACTCGTCAAAAGAACAACTTTAATCTCGCAAATATAACTCAACACTTTATCTACCAAGATTTGAAAGGCCCATCATACTGCGACTATGGACAGGAATAATGGCATACGTGATTGCTAGTAAGAAATTTCAGTATCCTCGTACTTCCATAATTTAACATATAATGCATTCTTTATCATGAATGGTTTAAATACTTGATAACTCCTTTATCTGTTATATTATTTGAAAATTTATAATGTAGGAAATCTAAAAAGATTAGCCACCGGACTGTGAAAAACGCTTATAGTTAGATTTCTTGATTTCCGACGAAAGAGTACAGCGCACCCTAGCCTTGACTCCCTCCCTACAAAGACTTGAAAACATACAATGAACATAATAGAAGAAGAGAAAATTGTAGATTAAAATTTTGTAACTGTTATTAAGTGGCCCCACCGAAAATCACCTCATTATTTTAAATAACAGCAACGTGAACAAAATGCGTACCCCCTAAAGACTGGTGCCGATTTTTTGAAGAAAAGAATTTAAACACTTTGAAAGAACACATGTGAAATGATACACCAGGAAATATTTAAACTGATAGCATCCACAAGCGCAGAATAACCATGAACAAAAAAATTCTCGCGTATGTTCAGGTTTAATTTTTTTTAAATAGGATGCCGATATAAAAATGAAAGCTAAGAAATAAGGAAAATTATAAACTGCTTTGCGTTTTTAACTACCGAGGTTTATTTGATAATAATGTGTATCAACAGTTTACCTACTGTTATGCTGTTATATTGCAATACGAAAAATTCGGTTATTTAACTTTCACCCCCAGCCAAAAATGTCACCCCAGCTAGTTTAAATTTTACAGTTTTCATATTTGAAAAGGAAGCAGGTAACAAATATGTAACCGTGAACACAACTAGGAGAGCAAAGCACACACACAGGCCAAACAAAAACAGACAAGGTCGGCTCGAAGCCCTTTATTTTTCCCCCTTCTCCCGGCGAGCATGAGCGAGCAGCACTGTTACCCCTATCGGCTGCAATGGAACGTCCTGTCTGATTTTGCCAGACGAACGGGGTGGGCAGAAACGCAAAGCAGACACATTCATTAAAGCAAGCAGAACGATCAGCTGGCTGGCGGCGAAACGGGAAAGAAGTCGCTAACGGCGGACCAGGATTTCGCGCGGTCGCATACGCTCCAAACGGCTGCTCCTACATTTCACAGCAAAAATTTCCCTTTTCGAAATATTGGAAGAATATCAACCTCATGATCAGCTGATTGGTTTTGGTTTTTGAAAAAGACGACCAATAATGATCAAGATTCAGTGTTTATTAGTAATAAAAATGTCTATTAAATCAACGAAAACAGATACGTTATTTTTTTACAGCATGATAAAAAATGAAATAAGCAGGTATAATTAATGCTTTCATAATAGCGAATTCAAATGCAAAAAGCTCCATTAGCATAATTTTTATCCTCCATAGACTTCAATGTGAAACTAGAGGCTTAGTCATTACTTACACAGTTAAACAATCCAATTTTTATTTCAGGAGCTATTACATTAACAGTCGCATACGCCGACTGCCGATTCAAACGAATACTAACGCTAATGCCTAAATCGTAACATACATTCACAGATTCTGTAACAGAAAGCCATCGCTGTAAACATTCTGCTAAGTCCATTCAAATTATAACTTAATTTGAAAATTCCCCAGGCTAATTACTTCAAAATCGAGCAATGCAAATCCTCACACTAGATTATTTCGTAACATGGAAAAATTTAAATATGTCGTTCGATTTTCAATAAAATCCTGTATTCTTTAAGTTAAAGAGATCAAGCGATTGAAAACATTCCACAAATGCATCGAAAACAAGGCGAAAGCATTTGGAACTCTTCAAATTTGTATGGAATTCTATGAATGTAACCCACAAGAGGGAAAAAAAAAAAAAAAAAAAAAAAAACTTCTCAAAGAGACCCTGAAGTCAAGCGGTCTTTTCCTATATGATATACGGTGAAATTGTTTTCAAGGAGAGAGAATACTGGCAGTTATCACCGAAAAATTGGAAGGGATATCGGGAGAATCTGAAAACCGCACTTGAGCTAAAAATTTTTTTTTCATTGATTTCTCAACATTAAAGACAAATACAGCGTATTTAAATGATAACTGAATTTCTTCCATGTGTAAGATAGAAAGCATACTCCCGCGGTAGAAAAGGACTTTTTAAATGTTTTCTTAGTTACTAAGGTACCGCGCATAACATTAACGAATTTTCCCACACCAGATAGATGTATTCATTGAAAGTTCTCCAATAAAAATAATAATAAAACTGTAGTTGCATTATATGCAAGGGAAAATAAACTCTGGGCACTACACTAAAATTAATAGTTCGGTACAAAATTTGCAGACACTCGGAACTGCTATGTCCATAGATCCGCGATTACAGCAGCTCTAGATATTCTACCACAGTCTTGACATGAGCTAAGTCACATTATGAATCCAAGCAATAGATTTATACTACTTTTACGCAGGTGATTTTTTCTCCCGGTCAATTTTGCAAAGATGTTTCCTAAACCAGGGGAAGTACACAGATGATAAGGTGATCAACTTCCTGCTGCTTCTAATCACTTCATGCTTTTTCATTACATATAACGAAACATTCTTCTTTGGCTGTATATTAATTAATCATCAACCTCATGTGTGTTCCAATGCTAATAATGTGCAACGCTCTAATCATACATTGCATTCTGAAACACAAACGCAGGATGAAATAAGATAATTTATCAAAAACTCTAGGCAGTGCAGGATTTACGTATAAGCTACACAAGCTATAGCTTAGGGCCCCCAAGAAAGTGGGCCTCCAAAAAAATTATAAAGGGCCCCATATATGATTTGAAATATGGGGGCCCATATTTCAAATAGCTTAGGGCCTTATCAAGTCTAAATCCAGCCCTGACTATAGGCATTAGACATGGTAAAATGTAATACTTTACACATAACGTTCCTTCCCTCCCTTAGTTATCCGTAAAACTGAGGTATGAAAAAGCATACGAAGAAAATTAAATTTCATTGAGCTTCGTAAAAGGAGAGAGATCCTGGTCACGATGGGTTCGGTATGCCATGGAAATAAGCAATTTATACAGAAGACAGATAATTTAGAAGTGTACAATACTTTTATCACACAATTTCTTCTTGTTATTTGATTTTCAGTGTTAAAACTCGGAATGAATTACACTAAAGCGCATAGCGATGCTGTGAAATGGTCCGGAAGATCGGAACTAACCAAGTGAAAAATTACATATTATAAATCTACCAAAATGACATACTGCATTATTGAAAATCATTTGCGTTAGTTAACCTAAATTCATGTCACCATTTACTTTAATAACTTTTTTAAACTTAGTTAAGTAAGGCAAATTGTTTAATTTTCCCTATTATTGAAGGATTTGGGAATTTTTTTAGCTTTCACAATAAATGAATAAGAAAAAAAAGATCGGTAACTCTTTACCCCCAAAATTATAAATAAAATACGAATAACTATCCTTTTAAAGAGTCAAAGACAAATTGTGTTTGTTTTAAACTTTATTTTTAATACGGATTTCACAGTGTTTAAAAAAGGTTTGAACACCTTCTCTGTGATATGCCACTGTTTGTGCATGCACCTAAACAATTCGGAAATACATTTTTCAAATTGAAGTACTGATACATTAAGTTACGTACTTCATCCAACAGGGGGGGGGGGGGAGTTAAAAATTCTCTCTACCCATACTTGGGCGATTAACCGAGTCCACTCATGTAGGGCTTCAGTTAACGAACGTTGATACCAATACCGAATGCACCCAGATAAAGGAGTACAACTTAAAGCCTTTAGGAGCTAGCATTAGTTTCATTTTTCAACAATAATACCGAACGGGAATCTCGGCAATTCAAAAAGTTCAAGTCTAGGGACGAAGAAAAGTTTAAGGTTAAGGGAGAAACGGGCGTAAAACTGAACTATATCCATAACAATCAAAGACATTTTTTAAAATGCAAGCTTACTTCAGTTTGTAACCATTTTTGTTTCTGGTTTTTAATAAGGACTATATTCTTATCAAGTATGAGAAAACGTTTCTCAAACATGGGGCTACATTTGACAAACTTATTGCCGAAGTTCATGACAGTTTTGCAAACGGAGATGGGGAAGGGGTGTTTTCCCCCTTTTGTTGGTAGATAGTGTTTCGAGTTTGCCACCCCGTATATCTTGGTGAGGGGGGATTTGATAAGGTTAGAACTAACACAAAAATTGCGCGAACATAGCAAGGTGGAAAAGGGGAGTTCACATGATCAGCAGAAAATACTTCAACATTGTTATTTTCAGGCAACAATACACAGAAATATTTTAACGTTCCAAAAGATATAGACTATTGTTCCTGCGAAAAAATAACTATCCTTTGTAACTTCAGTACACTGCTAACATAATATCAGTATCTATTAGTATAAACTTGGCTGCAGAAAGTATTTGATACTTCTGCAAAGAAATCAATGCTGCTTACGAAGATTTATATTAGTCAATACAGAATTTCAACTTTAATTCTATTTAACCAAGGACTCATGGACACACTAACACGTCTCTATGTGAAACATACGAAGAAAGTTTATCGTCCTAGATCAGTGTTTCCAAACCTTTTTCGAGTCGCGACCTCTCCCCAACTTGCCTTCTTTCATTAAAAAGACCCTTCAAGACGAAGAAAAAAACATTAAAATGCACTTTTCATTGCATTCCAACTAAATGTTTTATTTCACAAAAAATAAATTTATAAGAAAATTTCAGACATGGAAAGCTTTAAGAAACGTTAAACCCTCAGTCAAAAGTGTGTCAAAGCAATAACATGAGAACCTCAAGAAAAATAATCCACCTAACGTGTTAGATCAGAATTATATGACAAATAGAATAACTATTACCTAGATAAAATTGGTTTATTCCATTGGGGAAACTACAATAGTAATACTAAAAGTGACGACTCAAGCTGATGAAACACAAACTAACGTTTAGACGTTAGTTTGTACGGAGTACCGCGCATAACATTAACGAATTTTCCCACACCAGATAGATGTAGTCATAGAAAGTTCTCCAATAAAAATAATAATAAAAACTGTAGTTGCATTATATGCAAGGGAAAATAAACTCTGGGCACTACACTAAAATTAATAGTTCGGTACAAAATTTGCAGACACTCGGAACTGCTATGTCCATAGATTTGTATGTGTGTACTATATACATAGTAAGTAGCCCCGACTTTCAATTATCACCAAATAAAGGCGGTTGATTTCGAACGAACTGGGTTTGCGCTTTGAATGAGACCTTCTCCTCGAAAAACCATCACTGACTTACAGTTTCATCGTAAATAAATATTGAGAAATTTTTCGGCGAGATTCGCTAAAAAGTTTAATTGAATAAAACCGAGGCGACCCGCAGGTCGGGAACCCCTGTTCTAGATTATATATCTGAACATGATTTTTATACAGATTGGTAACTATTATATAAAATTTGAAGATATGATTGCAATCATTTTTAATTCTTAAGACGTATTTTCGAAATTACGGTGATACTGCAAACAATTATCCACAAAGTAATAGAAATTGGAAGTTGCATTTCGGGCTCAACGGTTCAATAAGACCGGCGCTGAAAAACAAACAATAATTAGAAACGTCGTTACTGGCTTAGTAGATTCGATAAGACATCCTTGAATCTTGAATCAAAATTTGAGGACTCGCCTCATGTTTTCAATTTTACAAATTTGTCCTCAAGTGAACAGATACGGAGCTGGAACAGTTTCGGTAAATTTGTTACTAGCATTTTAAATATCACAAATAGTTAACGACATATAGACGAATGATAGAATTATAATTATATCAATAGCTTCATAAATTGTTAATTACGTTAAGAGAAATTATTCGCATAATAAACTCCCCACGATACTTTTAAATAACAAGCCCTCTACTATAAAATATTTTAAAAAATCATGACATTTTAAAAACATTTTACAGGTAATATTTTAAAATTTGACGAGTTTCTTGGCACTCTAATTCTGTAATACATTTCAATATAATACAAAGTTATATCAAAAATAATTTCGATATTACATAAAAAAAAAAACTGACATTTTTTAAAATCCTCATACGCTTTTTCTTTTATTTAAATAGCAATTTATTATTTGTCCTAAAATAATTTTAATTTGAATAAGTATAAAATCTGTTGTCCTCCAATGTCATTTCAAAAGTGTGGTCACCTTGAACTACTTAAAACAAAAGAAGGCCAATTAAAATAATTAAAGCTCTTAAACAGCCTTTCTATCAATTCCCCCAATCTTTTTCGCATTTCTGAGGTTCCCCAGCGAATTATCCTCTTTCTCGCTCATCTTTCACTTCTCCGTATCAGTTTTGTTTTTTCCCCGTTGTGGTTTCCTCTTCGAAGGTGAGAACTTTTTATTGGAGATGCTTTTCTCACTTCACGTACTATTTTCTTGCTGTGTGGAAAGTTCCGGTGTAGATACTCGTATCCGGGAAGACGGTATCTTGGTAACTGTGGAATTACTTAGGCCTCGGCTTCAGGTAGTGTGGTGCATAGTGGTCCCATGATCATCAATCGGCTGGTCTTACTGACTTTGGTAACTAGCAAGGAATTTGTCACCAGCAGAGTACCTTATTTTGGTCACGGATGCTTACGAGGTGGCACAAGAGTCAGAATGTGCATACTCTTGTTGGCATCGTGGGTGGATGGTGCAACTGGGGCCTAAACAAAGTAAGTTTCTATCCTACACGTTTGAATCACAAATGTTAGATAACGTAAATATCGCTCGGACACGCTTTTCCGTATTTCGCCGCAAAAAGAGACAAGATCTCCGTTTCTTAGAGATAAAATATTCAGTGGGTGAGAGTAAAACTGTCAAACGAAAAACACTGCGAACAAGTGATTAACTTATTCAAGTGCAAACACAAGCTATGTGGATCAAGTAACGAAGGGTTACGAGTTTTGGGTGTTTCGAAGTGGTTTAGCGTCCACTTATGGAACTCTAAAACTTAAGACCGGACTGTATTGAACAGATATTATCGAATCCAGCGTAATAACTGCGTACAGGAGTGAGAAGACAATTCTGTTGGCGCATCTAATACCGGTGCTTCAGTCACCTTTCCTAACCTCCATGTAAAGCTTGGCTGTCGAAAGCGTTCAATAGATCACGTCCGAGAGATCATCACATCCAAATGATGTAACACCTTTTCAACATTTCATTCCACCACAATTTCGCTTTTTACAAGCTTTAAAATGAGCCCGTTTAAAGTTAACCAAAATCAAGTAATTTAACCAATCAAGCGTTTAACAATACTAAATATTTTGAAACCTATTTTCTGAACGAGTTAAACACTCTTTAAAGAGAAAGAAAGAAAAACCGAGTCAAGGGAAATGTCTTGATAGTATAATCTGTAGAGAGACATAGCATACACAGCACATGCTCATAACTCCGTGGACATGATCTGAAAGACTAAATACACTATGTCTCTTGCAATACTTCTTGGCAATTCGAAAGCGACTTGCCGTGGTTGGCCGATTGGTATATTGATTATATTGCAATATATCGTGTAACCTGTACATTTTAATGTACACAAGTCGGCTATGACGTGGAAGAAAGAAATGTTCGATATAAATATGTAGTTTCCAACAAAGAATGAACTCCGTTTTCAAGGTTTTGTCTGAAATGGTGAGTGGAAAAGGCAGTACGTCATAAAGGTTTAAAAAAGAAAACAAGTAACGAGACCATCAAGGCCTAGATAATCGTATACTGCTGTCTGGTTGGTTGATTGATTGATTGATTGAATGTGCTATAGTCATTTGTAACTACTAGGCGGCTACAAACTGGGACCTACACTTTAAAATCGACTCGGATTGGCCACAAACAATCATACCAATAACGAGATTCTGTGAAACAGTCTCCGATACTGAATGCCAGTGCCCAAACCGACCATCATCCGGCGTATGCGGTTGAGATTAAAAGAGGTCTTGAAGATCAATTATCAAAATAAAATAAACCGGAAATATCCAGTGCTAAACAATAAACTTTAAAAAATACCGAAATACAAAAATTAGCTTTAGAAACTTCCTAAACATACAAAAAATCTAACAGAAAAGTGTCTCGATCACCCCCCCCCCCCTCCCTACTGTGTACCCTAACAAATAAAATATTCTATACTAATTCAAGTATGTTGAACAAAAACTTCTAAAAAGAAAAAAAATCAAATATCCTAGATAAAAATCCTTAAAACCTACTTAAAAACAAAGATTCGGATGATACACTTGACATGTTAACATGTGATTATGAAGAGGAAATCGAAACAAATTTTTTTTTAACGGCAGTCAAGACGCCGCTGCCTTTGTTTTCTGCCTAAGTTTGTTGAATTCAAGTAGCCCTGACTAATGGCTTCCCCGAAATGTTCATATGTTGTTCTCTCCCTTGTTAGTATTCCCTTCGGGAATACCTCAGTTTCCAAATTTGTGTCCATTCGCTGACGTTGAAAAGTTTGAAATGTTATGGTACAAACAACTTTTCACTGTCCATCCTTCTAGGTACAGTAACTACTATGCATTTTATAAAAATGGTTTCTATTACCTGCTTCGTATGTTTGCGGCGCTCATTTGGTATTGTCAGTCGCTACTTGAATACTCAGTCCTCAGTTTTGACTGAAAACCTGTTGCTATGTGTGAAGCACTACCTGTATAACTCGCATCACTCAGGCTGGCAGTTTACCATTTCTAATTGTCTGTACGTACTTCAAGAGTCCCAATCGTATGATCATCTCTTATTACGGAAATATTAACACTATAATTCAACGCATAGCACACAATAGACTTTTCTGCTGGATATCAACTCTGCTCAGTTTCTATGGGTTGGTTTGGTTTAGAGCGCTACGGTCATTTTTTGCTACACGAGGTCTAATTTAACCGGGACCTACTGCTTAGAGCCGATTCCGAACGGCTAGAAACGTCCACGCCAAGAGTGGGATACGAACCAACAGACTTTGGTACCGAAAGCCAGCGCCCTAGCCATTCGGCCATAGTCCGGCCAGTTTCTATGGGAATGAACTAGTTTATACAATAGCGAAAAGTCCTCAGGTGTTTAATCAAACGTTCTTCCAGCGAAAAACCTTAAACCGACTAGATGAAAAACTAGTTGTGCTACCAGGCGAAAATTTATGAATAGAAACAAGCATTAAGGTGTGAAACTATACAGAATTTTTTGTTGGAGACGGTTGTGGCACATCTGCAAACTTCATTCCATGGGCTAGATAGAGACTCCTCCAACTGTATGCGTTGCAGAACCACCAACAAATTTCATGCCTTCTAAAGACCACTTCCTGTTTTAAGAATCAGTAAATTGGTATTTTAACTATTCATGACTGAATCTGAAGAAAATCCTTCATCGTGCTCTTTTCCTTTGTGTAACTAGAATTTATTTCAATATTTAGTGACTTTTTTTCAACAAATCTTAAAAATTTTATTCCATTAATAATATAAGTTTCTAGGGATGAAATAGGAACACCCCCCCCCCCTTTTAAAAACTTTTACCCTTTTTAATTTCATTAATGCAGAATTTTTATAGTTTCATACGGTTTTACAAATCAGTCTTCACTTTATAACTATGTATTGTAACATACGAATAAGCTGCAGTGTGTCCACTGATGACTTTGAACATATAAAAAAATTAAATTAAATCAACCAACCAACTAAACAATTACCTTTACTATTTTCCATAACAGTATTTTGAAAACATCTCAAAAGGACATAAATGGGCAGCTTCGTAAGCTTCAAATTCTCAAAACATCATTATGCAAAACGTGATCAATTTCGAATTTTAAGCTATTTTCGGAAAAGGGATATTTAATAACCAAAATTGAAAATATGACCACTTCAATTAAGTCAAGCGGTGCTTTTAATTAGAAATGTTTATGATACGCGTAGACTTTATATTTGACTTCAGAAGGGTAAAGGGGGGAAAAAAATCAAAATTTATGGATAAAAAAAGTAACACTAAGAATTTGTTTACGTAAGAGGAAAACAGAGCAAACTAATAAAGTTATGTGGGTAAAATTTGTAAAAATCAACAATTACAATAATTTTATACTGACAGATCATGATTTAACCCAAATTTTCACAACCAAAACAAACCAGAAGGTTCCGTTTGGGGTCAAATTCTAATTGTTATTAAAATATTTACAATAAGGGCCTTTTAAATACGGTCCACAAACTTATATCACCATTTTGGCATTTTTAGGTAATTCAACATGGTTTTATTGTGACTGAAGTCGAAACTGTCAAAGCTATCTAAGCAGCAGAAGACGCGGGAACTAAGAAAAGGATTATTATTCTTATAATTTAATATTAATTGAAAAAGTAGAAACGGCTTTTTATTTCTCATGTATAAAAATTAACAAAGTTTATGCTGGCCCGTAAACCAATTAGATGGGGGAAAAAATTCTGAACTGGTAAACTAGAATAATTTGAACCATATATGCGCGAGGTTTTACCCCTTATCCTCTTCTCTTCGTAATACAATTGAAATTTTTTTTCACACAAAAGAGTTTCATAATTCGGCTGTATGGTATGTGTAATTTTTGCTCTCTTAACGCCTAAGGGCCTGTTCACATAGGAGTCTGTTGCGTAGCGTTAAGGGAAAGATGGCGTTGAGACGAAAATAAACCAATCAAAGGCGTTAAAAATTTATTGCTAATCGTTTGGAGGCCTATGATTGGTTTATTTTCGTCCCAACGTCATCTTTTCCTTAACGCAACGCAACGCAACGCAACGGACTCCTATGTGAACAGGCCCTAAGTCTTCGAGTATCCACTAAGACAATCAAATGAACTAGACACCGAGTCTAGACAGCTACTTTAAAGATGTAAGCTTCAGACTACGAGGAAAAACCAGGGCTCATACACTTCAAGACTAAACCTTTTTTTTTCCAATTACAAAAATACGAGATGTTAAAAACTGAATTGCGACATAAGACCCTAAAGCTAGCGTTTCTGATCTTTTTAGCGTAATATATATAATTCCATCTAATCGGAACGCTGCCCTCCTAATCGCTCACAAGAGGTAGAAAAAAAATATTCTTCAACACTCCGTATTAAATTTGCAATTACGAAATACAATACTAAACATGCGATTATCAGGCTATCAGACCAGCAGGAAGTGTCGATACTGAGCGTTATAAATATATCAAAATAGAACTCATATTTTGGCAATCGACGATACACGACTTCATGATGGCAAATTCTGATGAAATTTTATAACTCTCAAAATTAACTATTAAAATGCTATATTATCCATCGAATTCATTAGTGACGTCGAAATAAAATCGGCCTCAAGCATCTATGATAGATCTTGGTAGAGAATCTGCAAGGATTTTTATTTCCCCAACGGTTTAAGAGCGCGCAGATCTCTCATTACCCTATTTTACCCTGTTCTCATTAAACTGTTACAGTTAAATACAAAAAGGGGGAAGGGACCATTATATTATTTCTTCGTACAATCATTGCTATATTACTCTGTCATTTAAATTGCATATCATAAAAATAGAGGGTTTGATACATAGTAAACAAGAGCGCCACTTTAACGTCAAAAATGCGTTTCGATTCGCAAGGAGTTTTCAAACAACACATCCATAGAGACATTAAAACAAATTTTATTTAAAATTCGAAATACTGTACTCTACAAGTGAAGCAAGTAATATCGCCGCCGTCCACACCCGAAGGTTATACGGCCCTTCAATAATAAAACTAATCATACCGACGGCAATCCAACCCAACCGGGTCCCGAAGTTTTTCTTTTTGCAATTCGTTTACCTGTCTTTTTTTTTAATCCGAGGGGCTATCCACCTTCCCCTTGTAGGGGGAAGTGTATATTCATAAGTTCCTGCATAATATTCCTGATGTACCTTCTACAATAATAATCCGTAAATAATTTACTAGGGACCCAATCTTGAAAGCCCAAAGGTAGGTTTTTTCATGCTTCAGCCCATTTGCTACAATTGTATATACAGTGCTTTATAGTTTGTATATTGCCACACTCACAAAGATCTGTTTTAGAAAAAAATCTGTTTTGATAGACTCCTATACAGCCATGTTCAGTTATTGCTTGATTAACAAGGAAATCTGCCGACAGTCTTTTCGTAGAAACTCTAGGGAATACCTCAAATACTTTCCTTCCTACACTGCTTCTCTCCCAATTTTCTTGCCATATATTTATGTAATAATTCTTAATTTTATTCTTAATCTGTTCTTTAGTTAATTTATAATTTCCTGTGATTTCATTCAGTGTTGTTGCTTGTTTAGCTGCTGCGTCTACCATCTCATTTTCATTAATGCCATAGTGGGCTTTAACCCAGTGTAAGTTTACTGCTATCTCATGACTTTCTATTAGGTTTTTTATATTTTCAATCCTATCTCCCTTAAAATAATATGCGCATATAGCTTGCAGTGTACTTCTAGAATCACTGTATGTGTCGATTTCCTGTATTCCTTTACTTATAGCATCAGTGATGGCTATTCACTCTACAAGTGAAAATAGAATAGCTCTTATAACAAGGAAAACTGTAAATTATGTTAGATTGCTAACTGTATGTTATCGAAACCAAGGAATGAAGGGCTGCGAGTAACTTTTTAAAATTTATTTCTACCAAAAATGTTTAAACAACCATACTAAGACTGAAATGTCTTTTAAAAGGAGAAAAAAACTCGAAATAAGGTATACTTGAATTATTTTTTACTTTTTCAAAGATAAGTCGCAATAACCAGTCGTCAGCTATTAACATGGCGAATTTCACATGAAAGTATTACGATAGGAGGGCGATAAAAGCAGGAATACCGATAACACCGCATGTTACCTTAGCTACAGGATCAATTTAGATGGCAGGAAGCGCTTCGTGACCCTTTGGTTCGAATTCAAAGTAAGTTGATATTTCGCGACTTCTGCTAAACAGATGTCAATCTAACAACTCTGTTGCAATACATTAAGAACAAAACGAGCAGCCAACATTTGTTCTGTGAAGGTACATCTAGTCAAATGTACAGATGTTAAAATCGGCCAAGAAGGAAATCTGCGAGATTTTCCAAGCAGTTTTCCTTTCATACTGGATTTTGTCCTAGAATCATTTGGTCGAGCAAAACTATTATTTTTCACCAAGTCTCAACACGAAGACTGGAGACAGAATCACTGCATCTGAATGTAAGCCATACCAGACGTCTCAAATCATTTATTTGCACATCAAACAAAAAAACTCGGACAAAATTAAACTTTATCAGCAATTACATTACCACGTGCGTCCTTAAATTTAAGTTTAAAATTACTTGTTATAATAAATGCGATAATATCATTAAAATTCATTAATTTTAATATAATTTTTTTAATTGAAAATACAGTTTATTTCCGGACAATGTTTTGTTTTATTCTTGTTTTCCTTGCAGATTACTATTTGATGGGTAAGATATAAAACAAATAGACATTAATTTACAAAATAAAGGTCTGATTATTTACTTTTATTAATAACATTTAGTGTTTATGAATTTAAAATCTGTCGTGTAGTTTAAAGTATTTTAAAGGGTAAACCTCTAGTTAACGAATTTTCCATATAACGAACTTTTTTTCGGGATTCAGCGATTTCGTTAAATCGAGGTCCGACTGTATATATATACACACACACTCAATGATTCAAGCTGTCATTATACACAGGTGAAATAAATTAAGAGAATTTGCATATTTTATCGAATTTCATGAAAAGAACTGAACTGAATGTAAAACCACTGCTTCTAAACAAAAATGCAATCTTGTACGTCAAATACGTAAGCGTACACATGTGTGTAGACGGAGCCAGTAGAGAAACAGGCTTTATAAGCGCGCGTAAGTTTAGACACATTTCGTTCGCTAGCACACCTCGGCGAATTTCTTGGTGTTATTTTGCAGCAATCGGTTAATTTCAAATTGTAACAGTAAAAATGAGTAACCACCAACGTTTAGATGATGGAATGAGGTGGCGAATTATGGGGAGGCTAGAAGCAGGCCAATCTCAAGCCCAAATTTGTAGAGTTCAATTTAACGCCCAGCGTCGTGTATCAAGGGTGACTGTTTCCAAAAGACTTCATGAGAGAGGGTTGTTTGCAAGAAGACCTGCTGTTTGCGTCCCGCTCACTTCTACGAACAGGAGAATCCGTTTATCATGGTGCAGATAGCATAGAGTTTGGAGTATGGATCAATGGGCGACCGTTCTCTTCACTGATGAGTCCCGGTTCAGCCTAAACACCGATTCTCGCCGTATGTTCATATGGAGAGAACCAGGGATCCGCTACCTACCCTCCAATGTCCGCGAAATCGACCATTATGGCGGAGGAGGTTTAATGGTCTGGGCAGGCATCATGTTGGATGGCCGCACGCCTCTCCATGTCTTTTAAAGAGGCACTGTGAATGGTGTGAGGTATAGGGATGAGGTCTTTGAGCTCTATGTTCGCCTTTTCAGGGGTGCAGTTGGCCCTGAGTTCATTTTAATGGACGATAACGCGAGGCCACATAGAGCTCATCTGGTCGACGAATTTCTAGAGAGTGAGGATATTCGCCGGATGGATTGGCCAGCCAGATCTCCAGACCTTAACCCTATAGAGCATGTCTGGGACGCTCTGGGGAGGGCAATTGCAACTCGCAACCCCCCTCCGAGAACCATCCAGGGAATGAAAACAGCGTTGCTGAACGAGTGGGACCAATTGCCACAGGAAATGATAAACTGCCTTATTTCAAGTATGAAATCACGCTGCGAGACCTGTATATCTGTAAGAGGGGACCATACCCTATTAACCCATTTTTTTTGTTTATTCTGCAACCGTTGTTTCATACCTTCCGACTCCAACGAGTGTTACGCACGATCATGCGTGTGTATTACAATTATTGGATGGTTATTTGTTTTGTATTGTATCAATGTATGTACATATCAAATTTCATTAAAATTTGTACAGTAGTTCTAGAGATAATCGACCAAGTCTGCAAATTCTGTTAATTTCTTACACCAGTGTAGTAATACGACTAAATGTACAAAATCCGAAAGAACACGCCAAAGCGCCACCAACTGACTTTTACGCTTATCCCCTAGAACAAAGGGTCAAAATTACTTATGAACGACGACAAGGAGTCACTAAATGCAAAGTACCATCCACTGTCAGAATATTCAATTTAGTTGAGGATCTGTGATTCTTCTTCACGAAATGATCGCCAATACACTGGTGACGAGTGTACAAAGAATTATTTTAAACAAACAAGTTGACAGAAAACAAAGTTTATTCTTCATGTTTACTATTTTTTCTTCTACTTTTCAATTTGTCTCTAGTGAATCCAGCAGTTATTCAAAACTTGAGCCCAAGGGTCGAATCAACGCTCAAGACTAACACTCAACTTGAATTGCGTTTTATAAAAGTAACTTAGAATAGATTTTGGCACTTTAGCGCATCTAAAGGCGTCGTTACACATTCGCGAATCATTCACCCCTCGTCCCTCCGCGAGACATTAGTACACGCTCCTGGAACGTGACTAATCGACCCGAATGACCGTTCCCACATTTCCGCAACTTCCCGACGCCATTCAACCCCTTTGACATTTGACCCCTCCCCGTCGTCTTTTATCTCTTTCCGAAAAGCGCGATCTGGTCACCATTCCCCCTTTAAGCCCCCCCCCCCAAAAAAAAAAAACGTGGGAGAGAAGGGCCTTCGTTCCTTTGACCGCCCTTCAAGAAACCGCTTCCGTAGCGAGCGCCACGAGTGGGGAGGGGAATAGTGGGGTTATCGTTTACACAACCATTTATCTCCCCCTACTCCACTCTCCTCTTTCGCGAATGTGTAATGCTGGGGTAAAAAACATTGTCATATTAAACAATTCTGTGAATATTGCGCTAGGGGTAAACAAGTGGTGGCAATGACGTCAGCAACAAACGAGAGCTGAATACTAGCAGGTCAAAAGACCAGAAGTTGGATGATTCGTCTCTTTCCTGCTTCTTTTAAGTCAGTGTGGTTGGACCACACTGACTTAAGTGGTCGAGGGCCAATCAACTTTAGTATAGGAATGTGAGGGCCAGAGACATTCCAGAAAGAAAAGAATTACATACTGTATTAAAATGTATATTAAAAAAAAGTTTAACATACTAGTTTAATATACCACTTCATTTTACAGTCGAGAAATCAATGTAATGATTGGCACTGCTTTCCTGATACAAGTTTATCAATGTCCACTGTAAGTTCAGTAAGGCAAAGTCTCAGGATCGATTCCAGTGAAGCACTTTCAATTCGATTTCTCGTTTTTGATTTAATTTTTTGAGAGCAGAAAAGTATTTGCGCACATGTATGTACTGCCAAACAGCGATAACATTTGTAGGGAGAATTAAGCAGTTTAGGAAAACGTTCTTTAGCAATCAGTTTTCAGAATTTCAGGGACATCACACTTTTTATTCTGGTAGAATGGGTCTGCCTGAAGATCACAAATTTCCATTTGAAGGTCACAGGGCACCTCACTTCAATATCCATGGGGTTGTTGAACAAAGCAAGTTTTGGTTTTAGGGAGTCAAAATCCTAGAATCCGTCCTTGAACTCTTTCTTGATATCTATTATTATTTCATGAAACATACTAAAATTTGTGTCACTTTTTCTTCTTTCAACTGCTGACAAGATGTACCGCTCTCGCAACAACGATGACAATCTCTCGTCGTACTATATCTCTCGAACAACCTCTCTCTTCAAAAACAACCACTTCGAACAGCACTGTGCTCCCTTTCATACGGAAAGAAGGGTAAACGATTTTTTTTTTTCAAATGTTAAATTAAAATATTTTTCCAGTAAGAAGGGCAAGAGCCAACAAAAAGTAAAAATTGGCGGGCCGCGGGTTGGACTACACTGTTTTAAGTAACTTCACACGTGGGTCGGGAAGTTTTAGCCCCACGAGAGAAACACAGATATGTTGAAAAAAAAAAAGTATGTCCTTATTTTACATATTTTTAATTGTATTTGAAATATTTAGCATCCATCACTTTCATTAGATTTCGTTCATGTACTCATCCTACCACATGGAAAATAATGGTTTAAGTTGACATTTAGAATTATATCGTATAATACTCTGAAGTATTTCGTATTTTCATTTATTCCTGATGCAAACAATAGCTGTTCCGAAAATTCTTTCCGCTCCCAATAATTTATTTTTGTCCATTTTAAAACAAGGCTATGCTGCACTTGGGCAGAAACTTTTTTTTTCAGCATCATTCAATGTAATTTAGTTTTTTTCTTCATGAAATAAATAAACACAGATACACAATGTGCGTGTGTTTATAAATGGGAGAATGTATCTATATTATTTTCCTAAAGAATAGGTGCTTCAAATGTGCCCTACTATACATCTTGGACATTAATTGAAAAGAGGTAGCCAACTACTAAACAAGCCACTAAATGGCTGAATAACTACGTCCTCAAAGTCCAAGATAATGAATTCCAACACAACTTTTCCCAGTATTAGAAGGCAGTTAGATATCTGTTGACGATATTTTCACTATTACAAATGTAAGGAAAGGATAGAGATCTACATTTATTTTAGTTTACAATTTTATTACCCTCTGCTAGTAGACGTGCGACGGGAATTTAAATCGTAAATAGATCTACATTTTTTTTCTTCCTTGACGCTAATAATACGAAAGCAGTTTCACAGATATCCTTTAAGTCTGTGCGCGTACTGTTGTTACTTCTCTTATTTTCATAGCCTTAAAAATACGAAGTAAAGAAACAGTAGTTTGCGCACAGGAGTTAAAGGACATCTGTGAAACTGCTTTCGTATAATTAGCGTTTAAAAAAAAAAAAAAAAGGAATGGTAGATCTAACGACAAAAATTCTCGTCACACGTCTACTAGCAGAAAGGAATAAAAACGTAATCTAAAATAGGTTAAGAAACTTGGTTACGTGACAATTAAAACAAGAGTTACAATGATTTTAAAAGCTCTAAGTTCTTAATCTCTTAAAATTTTCCGCGGAGGAGAAATCCGACAAATTCTGAATGTATTTACAGTGACAAAAAATAGCTAGGGCAAATACACCTTTACATACAAATGCATCTGAATATTTTCAGTCAAAATCTATTAAGATCCACAATGCCCATTATTCTACTTGACTGGTGCTCTTACATAATGAGAGATATAATCTTTGGTTTCAATTTTTCAGACTTGCAGTCTCTCATCCACGGTGATATTTTCACCCATGTCATGTTGTAAGATAAATAGCAATAAAATGTAGCAATAATCTGGAAGCGATCTCCTGCATATAAATTAAAAATTTTTTTTTCCTAAAGTGTTTGTGAATGTACTTTAAAATGTTCACAAAAATTGATACAAAGCGACGCAACCCAACAGAAAAAGTGTTTATACAAACATAAACTAAATTATTTCATAAACGCTGTGTTAAAAATGCATTCATCCCTTCCCTAGTCAATCTGAAAAAGGGAGGGGGGGGGGGTGACCAAATGGCAAGTTAATCAGTCCTAGAGATGGAATACGGCTAAGTCAAATCTTCAGAAAAAGCAACAAAAACTAAAAAATTGTCAATGCAATTTCCTTTAACTGGGGGAAAATGTTACCGTTTTCAATTGAAAATAGAGATTACAATTTTCTGGGATTTTTTTTTCATTATTTATTATTATTTTAAGAAACAACAGGATTCTAAATTTCACCAACTGAACAGCTGTAGTTTTCTGGGACGCTGCCTTTAGAGTTATCAAGAAACGACTCTCAGGTATATATGACTATGTTTCAGCATTAGGTTTCCACAATTACGAAGGCGTGCTTTAAAAGTCCCTTAAATATATCGCGTGAAAGCGAGGTTTATGAAGTCCACAATCGAAAAGATTTTACAACGATTCCGTTACTAGATATTTAAAAATTGCGAACCCCTTTAATCTAGCTGAAAGAATGATGAAAAGGAAAAAAAATCACGTTTGCATGCTCAGAACATTTAAGTGTTCACAACCTATCATATTTAAGCAACCTTTCTGAAACCGAATGCTCAAATACGTTAGTTTATCTTTCGTCGTACTACTCTTCGTTTAAACATGTCTGTCTGTCTCAAGTCATGAACAAATCACGCATTTGAAACAAATCATTACAAACTTAGTACATTGTTAAGACACGAAATAGAAATTAGTTTGACAAATAAGCGTTTGTCTCGATTTTACCTAGCGTTACTTCTCAGACTGCGACAGAGCAGAGTCATGCTACACCGAAATATTTACTAAACAGACATAACTAGAATTTTAAGCTAATTAAATTCTGCTTATTTCAATTTTATTTGTTATTAGTGTTATATAAATTTCTTTTTGTAATAATAACGGGGCGGGGAAGAAAACAGACTGTCAAACTTTATTCATATTTCAATCATAATGCTCAGTGTATGTGTACTACTTATTGCTCTTTCCCACTGTAGTTCATATGTTGCTCCAGTAATATATTGAGCCTCACTTCTGACAAATCAAAGAAGTATAAGAGAGTTAATTCCTCGAAATGATACAAAAATGTCATGCTGCTAAATTCTTTAAAACACCTCCTGCTGCATACATTATGTAAAGATTAATCTATTTATATTCGTCAGCACGGGGATATAAGCAGTGGTGGGATTCAGCCGATTCTGTAGAACCGATACCTAATGTTCGCACCGGTTCTACAGAACCGGCTGAAACCCACCACTGATTAGGACATAGAACATGTTAATTTATTTGAATCCCACCACTGGATATAAGCACAGGGTAGGATGCTCAGGGAATAAGCCCCCGACATTTTAGTCTCTCAGCTATTTATAAACTGTATTGACCTAAATATGGTTTGGTTTTAGGTTTGGTTCTAAAGCGCTACGGTCATTTTTTGCTACACAGGGGCTAATTAGACCGGGACCTACTGCTCAAAGCCGATTCCAAACGGCTATAAGGGCCTGTTCACATAGGAGTCCGTTGCGTTGCGTTAAGGAAAAGATGACGTTGAGACGAAAATAAGCCAATCATAGGTCTCCAAACGATTAGCAATGAAATTTTTAACGCCTATGATTTGTTTATTTTCGTCTCAACGTCATCTTTCCCTTAACGCAACGCAACGCAACGCAACGGACTCCTATGTGAACAGGCCCTAAACGTCCATGCCAAGAGTGGGATTCGAACCCACAGACTCTGGTACCGAAAGCCAGCGCCCTAGCCAATCGACCATCGTCCGGCTGACCTAAATATGGACCTCAGAAGTATTAAACATTTTTATGTTTTAAAACAATATAGGTAGCTCGATTCACATGATAATACGAATGATTGCGCATCTCTTCTCATACTAGCCTAATAATGAATAAACATTTTGATTCACCTGCTTTCGGTTATTTAATTTATTCACCCAGCTTATTTTTAATATTTTTAAGTCAACTACACAATAGTCAAGAAGGGAACACACGTATTTAATACTAAATAAAAGTAAAAATAAATGAAAGGGAAGCAACATTTCCGCGCGTCTTTTTACTCATTCAGATGGCCTTTTGGGACGACTCTTGTAAGAGGAGTTGTGCTGCAAAATTTGGAATGGTTGGCCACCCTAGTGGGGCAGGAAGGATTTTTACCAATCATGAAACGAACATTGTGCAGTTTCTAATGGACAGCTACTTATTGTTTCAAGCGAATTCTCCATATTCCTCAGAACTCGCCACGAGGATGGAAGATTTTCAAGACTTACTTTTGAAGATATGATTCAGCACTATGCATACTGGATTCTAGACATAGCAAATTCCAAGTTTATTTTCACTTTTGTGCTTGAATTCTTTACAATATTTGGTTTTCGTTGTAACTGTTTACAAACGGACACTTAGGAACAGATAGCTCTTTTAATTTTATAAATTCGCTCTATGTTTCAATTTATTTCTTCAAAAATTTAGCATAGCAACAACTTGATACGATTTGAAATACATCCATTGCGCAAGAGGAATTTGCTGAATAAGAGATGAGACGATTTCCAATTCTGTCAACTAAAGTTAGATTAAATACGGTTACTGTTACATCGATACTCATCATTGCTGCCGTTTATATCAGTCCTCGTCGAAAACAGATAACAGGAAGAGTTGCAAAATGCTCAAATTAGCGACGGAGAGGGAAAATATCTCGTAAAAATACAAAAGGGACAGTTAGGAATAACCAGGATACATGTTCAGCAAATGTTTCCTAAGTTCAACAGTTGAACGTCGACCGATCAACTCAATGCAACATTTATGTGTGAATGGAAGTCCAACATTTATTGCGAATAAATGAAGGAATAATTATGCTTTCTTCACGTTTCGACAGTCAATGCCATTCAAGCTTTTTTTGTACGTCAAACAAAATTTCATCTATATCCTTTTAAAAACCGCCAATGAAACTTCAAAGCAAGAATAGGAACACTTGTTTCCTTCCAATTGACTTTTGAAGCATTATTATGCATATGGAAATATAAAGAGGTCCCACATCTTTGAATAACTAGACAACCCTAAAGAAATGACAAAAACGTTCCTAGGAAATATTTTGGGGCAGCAGCGATCAAAATTTTGTTATTAATATTTTACGTTAGATGAGGAATGAGAATTATAAGAGTCAACCACCTGTTTCCTTCAAAATGGACACTTACGAATGCCAGTTCATTTTCTTTTTCAAAATGTGGACTTTGAAATCAAATACCATCCAAAACCACAAGATAACAGCCTTCTGCTGAATAAATTATGCATTAAGGGAAGCGAGGCAATGCATCGAATCTTCACTCGGGATTTTCCCACAATGCGGATCCACTTTCATCGGTTAGGCATTAAGCAGCATGTATGGCAAGCGGACCATTTTGAGGATATTTAATGAGGTCTGAAAGCGAAATTTTTAGCGTCAAAAATATCGTAACATAGCTTCACCGATATTGTACTAGTGAATGCCCGGTTTAGCAAGATGGTTCACTGAATACATATTCGGGTTATAAATGCAATTATTGCTTAAACAGGTTATAAAAGGTGTCCAACCACATTTAAATGATGAATTTCGGTACAAAATATTTATATCGAATTTCAAGTTAGTAATAGGCCCATCTTTCTATACATGCAATGAGTTTTATGTAAAAAAGAACTTTTTAAGACGTACTTGAAAAGTCTCAAAATGCGCGTATGCATATAAGAGGTGAGGCAGACACAACTCCCTCCCCCGAGCAGTAAATGGGAATACAAGAATCCGAAATAGTAAAGTAACTCCTATACTTAAAAAAAAAAAAAAAAAATTCGGATTCATGCCACCTGGACATTCCGTTTTCATAGATATAAAGCCAAAATCTAAATTACTTTGGATAAATTTCTAATGTATTTTTTATTATTATTGGGAGGAGGGCATAATTAAAACTAACGAGATGTGTTTTTTTTTTTAAATGAGGAACAAATGCCTAAACATTTATGTTTACTTTTCACCGATTTAAAATTGTAACAACTAAGATATGAGGCTTTTGGAGCTATTAATTTTAAATACTCGTTTTTCAGGATTTAAAGGAGTAACGATTTTAAATTGTCTAAAGACCAAATGAGGAAAGTGATAGTGAAAAAAGGATTCCTTCCGTTCCCAGGGAATGAATTCAAGGCAAGTCCTGTTTTATTTGTCGGTTTGTTTTTTCTTTTTTGTTTGTTTTTTCGAAAATTGAATTCTTGCATTATTTTCCCTTTTCTCCGTAAATTTTCCATCAACGAAATACGTGCTACCGGGTGTTTCAAAACTCGCGCACATCAAACTTTGTGGTTGAGTTTTAAAGACGGATGAATTATGTTAACAGATAAAGGACATACAAAGGTTGAACGATTATCTTTATTGTCAGGTGTCAGACATGGTCAAATCACAGTAAATGTTCAAAATGATGTCGGTTTTTCTGGACACACAATCCAACTCTTTTTACCAGATTAGTCGACACTTTACGAAGTGTGTGAGAAGTAATGTCCGATATTGCATGAAGGATGTTACTCTGAAGTTCATCAAGCGTATGGGGATTATTGCTGTAGGCGACTTTTTTCAGATATCCCCAAAGGAAAAAATCCGGAATTGACAAGTCCGGTGAACGTGGTGGCCAAAGTCCTTTGGAAATGACAAGATCATCGAAAAATTTAGTTAAAACTTCCATACTGTCCCGTGATGTGCGACACGTTGCGCCGTCTTGCTGCAACCAACAAGGATTTTAAGCAACAAGGATTACCATGTGGATGTGCGCGAGTTTTGAAACACCCAGTATCTTTAACTGAGGATTCTATCCAAAAGCAGCAAAGTCGGGCGCATATTAGGGCTTGTGCAGATTCACGAAAACGTTCATTGACATTCTTCAGATGCTCAGTTGAACATACGCATTACTTTTTTTAAATAATCGTGGTTCCTGATAAAAGCGGGCTACTGGTAACTAAAACTCGAAGTCTTACCAGGCTAGGGATTTCCGAGAATCTCGAAACTAAGCCCGCAATTTCACCTCGTGTACGGACGCATGTCTCTTCGTGAAAATAAAATCTTAACTAATCTGCATTTTTTAAACCACTGGCGTAGTTAGAACTTATATAAAAATAAAATTTTATTAGCAAACAAGACTAAATGTACTAATAAACACGTTAATATAAGGAGAGAATTTGAATATTCTGTTGAAAGTATGAAAGTCATTTTAAAATACGGCTGACAGCGGAAGAAGCTGCTTAATGAAAAAAAAATGTTAGGTATTTCTGGGAAGCAAGATGAATTTATGTTAATTAACAGATGCTGCTACATTCTCTTATTTCACTTTCATTAACATTTGAACAGTCCGCATAAGCTGCTAGATAATTCCATAAACGGAGAAACATTATCATGAATTGTTTCAAAATATCATTTGACTAGTGCAAAACGGAGTACAGACGAATCTCTACTGCCAAAGGTTTAACATTCAGAAATTGGATAATTTGAAAGTTTGCCATAAATAATTAAAAAGGATTTTTTTTTTTCAGTCTTTAAGTCTATAATGCAACGATTCCAATGCATAGTAGAGTCTTGTATGTCACTGTTTCATAAACTAATAATTTCATTGCAAAATAAATAATTAACGAAACTGTTATTAGCACCCTTATAAACGGTACAGTACTGGGTTTTATACATTCTTAATTTAGTAACGCAATAGGCTAATAAATTAAATACACTTGCCAGAAACAGTCTGCATACAAGCGGAAACCGAACATTCAAGCATCAAAAAATATATTACACTAAATTTATCAACTTTCTTTTCTTTCCTTGTACTGATCGAATCATTTGTTATCTTTTAACAATGGTTTCAAAAATATAACATACGTTTTAAAATTTAAAAAAAAAAAAATTCAAAAAATTGCATGAATTCATACCAGAAAAATTCGCGCACAAATACAGTAAACTAATATACACAATTCAGTTGTATGTGATGTTCATTTTGGTAAAGTTTTGTAAAAATATTACCTCAATATTCGTTTCCAAAGTTGTTTTGAAGGTAAATTGTGGAAAATTAAAATGAATCAAAAAGGAAAGGAGATTATTCCTGAAGAAAAGAAAATTATCTTGAAACTGAAGAATGAAGGCAAAACTCTTCGGGAAATTGGCAAGACTCTTGGAAGAACTCATTCCTCTATTCAAAGAGTAAGCAATAATTACAATTCAACAAAATCTATTATCTCGAAGCCACGTTCTGGACGTCCCTCTAAACTGACACCACGTGAAAAGCATTTTCTCCTGAAGTCCGTAGGCCTAAATCCAAGAATTACTGAATCTCAAATTGTAAATGAAATTACAGGTTTGAGAAAACGATTCATGAAGATACTATACGGAAGATTTTGAAAAAATCTGACTATCATGGCCGTGTAAGCACGTAGAAAGCCACACATATCGGTCATCAATAAGCAAAAACATCTACTCTTCGCAAATGAATATGTAAATAAGCCTCTGGAGTTCTGGGAAAAGGTACTCTTCACAGATGAGAGCAAGTTTTGCATTTTTGGAATTAAAGGACGTAAGCTGGTGAGGAGAAAGGCAAGTACGGCTTACGAGAAGCAGAATCTCGTGCCCACAGCAAAGCACGGTGGAGGAATAATGGTTTGGGGGTGAATTGCAGCCAATGGCGTGGGACATCTGGTATTTATAGAATATACAATGGATCATATGGCATATTTGAACATTTTAAAAGAAAATTTAAAAGTAAGTGCTCAAAACCTAGGCCTTGGAGACGACTTTTGGTTGCGGCAGGACAATGACCCAAAGCACACTTCCCACAATGTGAAGCTCTGGTTGTTTGTACATCATCAAAAATCAGTTACATACTCCTCCACAATCACCCGACTTAAATCCCATCGAACATTTGTGGGATGTACTAGAGCGCAGGATTCGTCAACATTCCGTAACATAGAAAGATGTTGAAAAAGGTTATCATTATGGAATGGAATAATATATCTCCTAATGAAACATTCAAACTGGTTCAATCTATGCAGAAACGACTGATGGAGGTCCTTAGACGTAAGGGCTATCCGACAAGTTACTAAACTTTCGTGACAGTCAATGACTTACATTTTTTCAGATTTTCTTCTTTGTACGCAAACTTTTTCTAGTGTATTTCGTATTATTTTTAGTTTAATTTCTAAACAAAATTATGTGTTTTGTATTTCTAAAACCATTGTTAAATGATAATAAATGATTCGATCAGTACAAGAAAAGAAAGTTGATAAGTATAATATATTTTTTGATTCTTGAAAGTTTGGCTTTCGCTTGTATGCAGACTTTCTGGCAAGTGTATTTCATTATTGAAAGCAAACTTATGAATAATGATGTCTGCGAAGGTTAAAATTCAGGCCTTTTGATCCCCCTGTACTATATTTGCTCTTTCCTCCGTTTCTAAACACATCTTCGAAATGTAACACTGCATTTACAAAGTAGCGATAGCGGCGAGTCGAATTGCGGAGGGCGAATGTGTAAACGGTGGTCTCATCGTTTCTCCTCGCGCTTCGGGAGCGGGTTTCTGGCACGAGTCAAAGGGGCGAATGGCACCGTTGCGACGGGAAGTCTTGTTCACAGCAAGAGGCGGGAATGTGAGAACGGTCACTAGCGTCGATGCAGGAACGTGACTAATGTCTCGCGAATGTCTTGCGGGTGGCGCGATCGCGAATGTGTAAATGCGGCATAACACTTTCATCAAAATAGTTCGGAGAGTTGTACAGGAATGATAAGCAGACCAAAGCCAGCCGGCCGGTCGGCAGATTCAAAATGGTCGCGATATAAATTTCGCTCGTGTGATACCTATAAATATCTACAACGTAAACTGTCGAGATGGGAAAACTAATTTGATATCTTACCAAATAGGAAGAGTATTATTACTATGTTCGCATATAATACACGAGAACAACAATATCTTTCTCTTCAAGTTCAGGGTTAGAAGGGAACTGTGGCAGATGAACACTAAGTTTCCTCACTGAGAGTTGCTGCGGTAGAATTTTAAGTAGCAAATGAAAAAAATTTTGAAAACTGTATGCAGCTACATTAGTTACTCTTATACACTATCTTCACAAGAAATAATTGTAATTATTAAAATAATCCTTTATGATTATATTTCAAATTAGAGTTTGTTCTAAGACTTAGATTTTATAAATAATACGCCAATTTATGAGAGACTGCGTACCGACATTGACAGCGTGAACTTGGATGAATCTTCCCTTGCATGTCTAATAAAAGGTTTTCGCGATTCTTCTCTCCCAGTTAAATTACACTAACCTTATTTTGTACCGTTCCAAGCACAAATTATTTCAACATTTTACGTTTTACACTCGTTTTTCTTTATTTCGATTGAATTTCCAACTTTTCCCCATTGACCCCACGCATATGAAAAAGTACCTCCTCGTATGCCTTTGATAAAGTCATTCACTTCTTAACAATACTCAATACGTTAAACATCGCTCGAATACTTGCCAACAAAAATAAGTCGCTACCCTATACCCACTTTTACGAGATTATTTAAAAGGGGTGACCAAGATAAACAGTGATAAGAGCCATTTAGTCATGTCTATATACTCTGAAAGGCCAAAAACGGACAGAGGTTTTATTTGATATCATTGAACCAAGAGCCACAAAAAGCCGCAAAGAAAGTTATATAGAGACGCTGTTATAAACCCTCAAACTATGAAATAAAAGAACCCAAGAAAGTAAGTAGAATGCATTACAATTTTTGACTGTCAGCCACTTTTCCCTTGACCAGATATGGAGATACTAAAGCACGAAGTTTCTTTGCTGGCACTCGGACGACCCACGTCATTTTTGCATTTGTAGAAAATTTTTAAAATTTCAAATACACTGACTTATGAATAGAAACCGGCGCGGTTTTTTCCTTTTAAACATGACTAAATATAAGCAAAATGCGATACATTTGACAACCACAATTCAGTTAAAATCCTTTTAATAAGTAATGCATGTTAATAAAAGCAATAGAATAATAATTAGGATTTTTTTCCGTTAATATTATGGCATCATCAGTTTTTAAAATATTCGGCGCACGAATATAAAAAGGATCGTCATCCCTCCCGTAGACAGAGATAGGTGCGTCGCATTTTCGAAAAACGGGTAAGCCATCTTTAGTGCAGATGATACAGTTCCTACTAACGACCTAAGCAGTCCCCAATCTGTCTTCAGAAGCAATTTCTGCTCGGTCACTGGTCAACGAGTTGACAGAATCAGGATCCTGGCATCTAAGCATGGAAATTACGACTGGTTATGAGAATTATATTAAGGTGAGGGGGTAAAGAAAACACAAGTACTTTGAGAAAAAGGATTTTCAATTCATTTGAGACTTAGTTTCTATTCTTCCTCAATAAGGCTTAAAATGAAAATATTTTCTCATCCATGAAAGCTTGAATGCAGCCTTTTATATAATTCTCCACGTCTACACCAAACACAACAACGACCAACTTCCTAAAACATTGGTTTAGCCCTCGTGTAGCAAAAAAAAAAAAAAAATTGACCGTAGCGCTCCAATCAAACCAAACCAAACCAACCTAAAATACTGAAGTTTTCATCGCTAAAAAGTTACGGTTCTAAAATGCACAAATTATTTTTTCCCCAATACTTCTTAAGTTAAAGGGTCAAACCGAGTCTTTTAGCGACGTGATCATCGAAACCAACTTTTCGAACAAAGTCTGTAGAAATGAGTAGATGGTGCAAATATCAGGTCGCACTTCGAAATCAATTCATCTCGTGGACCGTGGAATTGAATATCCTTTTAACCGGATTTATTGTCAATTAAGCCACAACTTTTACACTTCGGATTTGTGGAGGGGGGGGGGGGGCTAGGGCTGTGATCATTGTTGCATTTTCCAGCACAGATTTACCTTTCATAAACAGGATAAGTTAATGAAGACTCAGGGTTATCACTGAGTTGTATTATAAAATATTTTATAGATATAATAATAAAAAATATAAAATAATTGATTTAAGTACTTTTTGATTACATATGGTATTGAATTGCATGTAATAATATTGAATGAAATCAATTGTACAACATTCATTGTAAAAAGAATTGTGCAACGTAATTAAATATGAAATTGCATAAATAGGTTATATTCAATGTTGGGTTCACATAAAAAGTAAGAATTGTAAAGCGATTAATTAGGGGTCAAAAACTGCAAAGTTTGTATTATATAAAATCGATGTAATACCATTTAAGTACAAATAGATTAAATATAAAGTATTTATTTAAAATATGCAGAAATAAAGTGAATGGTATATTATTATAGCTTATGTGATTGTAAAAAGCACTGCGTCCTGGCAAAATAAGAAGTGATAAGAACAAGCACTTGCAAAGTGCCATTCAAAATGCTGTATTTATTAGTAAATTTAACTGTTAGCAAATGGTTATTTAAACTTTTAATTAATTAGTAATTTTAATTGTTAGCAATAGCAAAAGTGTTTATATAAATTTATGTAAATGTAATTGTGTATATTGGGTAGTTATACCAAAGCATGTGTATATACAATCTAATGTACAATGAATTGTGTTAAGCGTTAACGCTATAGTCTATGTGTTTAATATATTATTAAATTTCAATGCAAAAGCAATGCGATTATAAAAAGTGTTGTAAATGTGATGTGTTTCGACTAAAGTAGTAAACATTCAATATACTGTAAGAATTACCTAATGATAGGGAACAGTAACTAGTACTGGTACGAAGCTGAATAATTCGCTGATTGCATATATAAATAATCAGTTAACGCATTGTGATTGATGGTAAAGCAAAAAGAGTAAAAGTATAGCCACATTTTTCAACTTTTAGCTAATAAATTAAACGGTTTATTAGTCTTAGATGGTAAATAATATGACAAATAATTCCCGTATTATAAATCTGAGTAAGGGCTTTAGTCCTGATAGGAATAAATAACAACAATGGTAGTGCAACTGGACTACTGGTTACAATAAAATGATTACAAGAATAAATAAGTACTTACTCAGTGCAATCTCCGGTGGTTCAGATTGTGAATTACCATACCATACCATACCATACCATACGAGTATATGATATACAACGAGCTGGAGTATCTCAAATTTGAACTTTGTTGCATTGGTGTGTACTGCCCAATGGGCTTGCTCATTTAGAATTGCTGCGGTCTAGTAATTGAATCGCATTAATTTAGTTGTTTCAGATTTTAAGCATTATAGTGCAATTTAAATTGAGGATCATTTACTCAAATTTTATCATCATTTTACTTTTTTTAGAATTGTGTGGCAACAGAGATACTTAACTAAAAAGTTTATAATTAGCTAAATGAGGTTGTGGACTGGTCTGGGGTTACATTTTTAGCTTGTTAGAATGACTGTAATGCAGAAAAGTTGGAGCTTCGCTTGGGCTTTCGGTCCGGATGGTGCTGGCAGTGGGTTCGATCCCAACTTTGTGTAACGGTAATTTAAAATATTCATTTGCATATTTAAAGTTGGATACAAAGTATTATATTAAGTCACTAAAAAAAATGTTAAAATAATGTAGTTATTTAAAATTTACAAATAATAATCACGTAATAAATTCTTAAATTTATTGAAAATTAAACAGTGTTTCATTGTTTAAAAAGATTGTCTCTAATTCACTATTAATGTTGTTTATTTACTTAAAATCAAGTTGTTCCATTTTTTTGATTTGTTAAATTAATGTTATTAAAATTTGTTGTGAATTGTTAAGAAGTATATTATACTTGTTCAAGCCATGTATATCATTGTTTGAAAGCAAGAGCAATTGTCTGAAGCGCATCTATATTTTATTGTATTGTTATTGTAATCAAGCAGTCAAGTTGACAGCTCTCTGTACAATGATTATTTGTAAAGTGTAAAAAAAAAAAAAAAAAAGGAGGACCATTTCAGTTGGAACTATTGCCTTGCTCTTATTCAAAATTTTGGTTCGATCTTGAAGTTGCCACTGATTTGTTTTTGTTCGTAATGGTATGGTTTCATTGGCTCTGGTGCGCGGTCCTGTGTGTGGGATGTTTCGAATTACCTTTCAGAAACATTAACGGTTTGTCAAATTTAAATCTTTTTTACCCCACAAGCCCCATATGTTTAAGCATGAAGTCGCCAATCCAAGTACTGATGTGTTTTAAAACTACAGAGGTAGATAAACGGATTTTAGAGAATAGTTTATTCGCAAGGGGGAAATAACTTATTTAGAGAAACTTTCTCCTTCACTGTACTATACTCCTGGAACTGATGCGTTCATTTTCTATACTTGGGAAATCTTCGCTCCTTTCAAATACTCCGGTCACCACGTTGATTTGGATTCTCTCACTCTCTACGAACTAAACATTTTCCGTCAAGGCTCGCCAGCCCAGTGTTAACCTACGGAGAACACTTTACCAACGACCGTTGACTTCGATTGAAAGTTTCTTTAAATTGGACTCCGTAATAGAGAAAGAAATATTTTCGTTCTTTAAAAGAGAGGCAAATAATATACATTTTTTTTTTTAATTTGGGGAGAAAATGTAACATACTGAGTTTTAAACGTAAATAATTTCCTTTGGTGAACAAGACAGCAGAGTCAAAATTTCCTCAATTACGGAGTCCAATTTAAAGCCAAGTCGACAATCATTGGAAATTTTTTCTCCAATGGTTAAGATGCAATGTAGCTAATTTTGGTTATTTCCAGAGCGCAAGCACGAATTTCGGATGATTTTTCTCTCCCCATGTGTAGGCGTTACATGTGTCAATCATGGGCGAATTCTTGGTAAGGAACGCAGTTCATTTTAATAAAAAATTATCATAATCGTATCTTAGTTCGATAAGTGTTTGGAAGATTTCCTAAGCTTCCTTGTTGTTTTCTTGCCCCTCATTTAAAACGAGTAGTCATACAGGATCATGTAAGTCTTAGCCGAGATTGGAACCTAAGTCCTGTATTCATGATTTTTACGGAAAGGTTTTATGTGATTGAAAGGACTTGTAAAATAATCAGTATGCCAAAACGTTATGAATTAAGAGTTTCGTATACTGCCCAGAAGCGACAAAGTACTTCATACACACGGTTTCAAGACTACTTACCCGCCAAGAATGGAAGCGATTCTTAGTTTGATTAACGTGTACAAGCATTTAATAACAGTATAACTGAGGGTAACTGAACATATCTAAAAGGATTCGTACTTGAAACTTATTTTATCCACAAGATTAAAAGAACTAAACTATGATAGATAAACTAGGGGTCGCGGTCGATTTATCCCTAAAGGAACAAAGAATGATCATAGCGCACCAAGAGCAACCGATAAAAAATATATAACAGAACCAAAAGATAACCGGAATAAGGTTATCGTATTTTACATAATTCTCTCCAGATATCACAAATCATTAAATGTAGAAAGAAATTATTAAATACGCCGTCAGAGTACTGAAATTACAAGACTGGTTTTAACAAAATTGACATCTTAATGTAAGCCATCAGCGGAATTTAGAATTAAAAGTGAAACCTGTATTCCGATGTGCCTCGAAATACATACGACATCGCGTTACCAGGCGCCTTTGAAAATTGAAGACCAACTGCGAGTTGCGCCGCAAAAAAGCTGAGATACCGAACGATTGCCGCCACTGTCTAGACTGTGTCTATCTTCCCAACAGCCGCTCCAGAGGCCGTAGAATCGCCGTGCTGCCCTGTCCGTCTCAATTCAGGCGAATGGTTTAGGAATCTATTGAAAAATTTGATTAACCGCCTTCAATGAAATTCACCCTAAGCCTTCGTCCCCCTCTAGCCCCTCCCCCCAAAAAACCCTTATAAAATACATTTGACCCATTTTTCCCCCACCTGGTTTTCGACTTAGTCTAGTGGCCACTGGATTAGTGAATCAATGTAATTATGAAAAACTGCTCTCCGAATTTATATAATTTTTAGAGGAACTCAAAATTTGTTGATTTGGGGAGCATACCAATACTGAAAAACGGACAGGTATATCCCGTTCCATACATTAAATACAAATTCCCACCGTTATATTGTTCTAATAAAATTGACCGATGCAATTTCCTCTCCAATTCAACCCCCCTTATAAAAAGGGATATAGGTTCACCTACATGGTGCTCCCATAATGAAGCTAATAAAATCGCCGCGTTGGGAAAAATGACTTTTGGAAATACAGTGATTTCAGCTTATAAGAATCACGTTTGTTATTACTGTTTTTGATTCTTATAAGCGGTTGATTCTTATAGCCAAAATTTGGGTTTTTGGACAGGCACATACACAGACACGTATATATACATATGAGATAATTTACCATTAAATACTCTTTAATTTACGTTAATTGTCTTTTATTAAAATTATTTTTTAAAATTTTAAAAATACAACTTAATTTCTAGACCTATAAGTAGATTCACATGATTATAGTAAGAGAAGAAAAAAATCTAAGATTTGTAACAACATGCCTGCTAAACAGTTTTAACATTTCAACTACAGGAAGGGTGAAAGAAAAAGTTTTCTACGGTAGTTTGACGTAATGAAGTTTTCAGGAGGCTTTTTATACCTCTTTCAATACCAATAGTCTCAGACGAAGATTCACCTTCTAGCTTATGTTTCACGGTTTGATAACGTGCTAAATCTACTAATGTCACGTTTGCCTAAGTGATAGTGGACACTTCGTCGAAGATTTGTGTTTCAGGGTCTAGGAAGCCACAACCAGGAACTGGGAGGTGAAAAAAAAAAGAAAAAGAGTCCTTGTCTTTGTTTGTCACTGGAGAAAAGTGAAATCTGACCCGGTCGGGTGAGATGCTCCTGGGTCAAGCTATTAGGACAGTGTTTAGCTAAAGCATTTAAGGGGAAACTATTATATTATGTCTAACAAAGAAAGGGATGCATTTTACGACTGTATTCTTTTAGTCCTTCTTTTAAAAAAATAAAGAAAGAACTTCGTGCCTTTTGAGGGTTTAAGTGACTTCTTTGGAAAAATGAAAGGAAAGCGAACAGTATAAGCTGATTCTTAAAACTGGTGGATTGATTCTTTAAAGCGAAAATTTTAACATGGAAATAATACATTTGCTTTTGTTTTTGCGATATTGATTCTTATAAACGGTTGATTCTTATAACCACTGATCACTATAAGCGATGGTTACTGTACTTGGTTTTTTTTTTTTTAAAGAGTACGACCAAGACATAAAACCAATGCTAATGCGATACGACAAGATCCATAAGTACCCAAGCAAATAACGTTGAGCTCTCTTTTCTTTGAATAGTTTCCGTGGGATGTGTATACCAATGCCATACATCGGGCTACGCTAGGCAGTATATCTTGAACCCAAATGTACGGTAACCGTATTACACAGATGATACGACCAATTACCAGGGGTGAAAAGAAAGGACGCCAACACCGAAGAGCTGCCCATTAAGGCAGGCTCTATGCATTTTTCATCTTCTTGCGCTCTTTATTTTGTACCACAATTCGTGTTAAACAATGTTTTTTCCGAAGTGCGCTGGATCAGTGGCGCACCCAGGGGGTGGGCCAAGGGGCCCTGCTCCCCCCCCCCCCAAGATTAAATCCTGGGTGCGCCACTGGGCTGGATATTTTTTCGGCCTGTAAAGAAATCTTGCCCAGCTCCTTTGTCTACCACCAGGCCTTGTACAAGGGTTCTGCCCCAATCCAAGGACTACAAGATACAGTGCCATAGAATTTTTTTTTTCCTTAAAAAATAGAGTATGAAGCTATTTTGTTGTAATTATTCTTGTAATATTTCAATAATGCAAATTCAATGTTTACAAAAATAAAGTTTTTGAATTAACTTATCTACCAGGTCGAAGAACAGTTAAGAGAAATATCTATACCGTCTTTAATAAATTTGTGAATGCAAGTGAATACTTAATTTTATTCATCGACTCAAAATTGGACTCCACTTTAACAAATAACGAATTTCTTAAAATCGCAAAGTTAACACCTTAGATACATCGTTTAATGCGAATTAGTGATTTCCAAGATCTTTCCGGAGAATATAAAAAACTTGGTAGGACATGAAAGATACTATGAAGAAACACTGATTGAACTTTTCAGTTTTAGAATCACAATATATTAATAGGGAATGTTGTGGCGGGAAAACAAGTGGACTGTATAGTAAATAACAATTTTATTGAAAGCTGATGCCGCAATATGGGCTTGAAAATGGCCGCTGCAAGCGATGCAACTTACACATTCAGAACAAGTTTCGCAATTACTACATTTTTCATGCAACCAAAAGGTGGCGCTACAATCGCCGGAAATTGACGTGATCAGTACGGAGCATTCCGCAGGCTTTGAAATAACATTTCAACACACACAAAAGTTAAACATAAACACATTAAGTATACTAATAAGATACAATACAATAATAAACAAAAGAAGTAAACATAAGAAAGTTGAATTTTGCATTGGCAAAATACATATCTTTGATATAGGCCTTTTTTTAGTACAACAGTGGAAGTTTGTAGTATCACTACTCGAACCTTACCGTCTATGCCTTTAATGGTCTCTTTAATTCTACCTATGCATCATTTTAAGGGGGAAGATTGTCCTCTTTAATTAAAATTAAATCACCTCAACATTATCTTTTTCGAATTTCCACTTCGATCTTTGTTGTAAGTTAAGTAATCACTCTTCCAAATGCTTTGCACTAATTTGGTTGTTAGTTGCCATCTAGATAGTCTATTGTCATTTATGATTATAAGATCGGGTTCGGGGATATAATTTAGAGGGCATCCTATGAAAAAGTGTCCCGGTTTTAAAGCTTGAAAGTCATTAGGGTATGATGACAATGGCCAATGGGTCTCAAATTTAAAATAGCTTCGATTTACATGATGACCGTTAAAAATTCTCCATAGGTTAAATTAGTATTACCAACTGTTCGTATTAAATAATATTTGAAGAATTTAACCCCTGCCTCCCGTAATCCTCCAAGTTTGGGGATCTAGGGGGAATAAATTTCCAAGTTATATGCTCTGAGAACAAATAGTTTCCTAGCTGATCATTACGCTCATGAATTAATTTGTACAGTTTTTATTTTTTTTTTTACTTCTGCACATGCCCCAATGAAATTCGTGGCACTATCTGTGTAAATCATAGCGATTTTTCCTAGTCTCGCAAAAAATCTTTTAAGACATGCAATAAAGAACTCTGATGTCAAATCGGAAACTATTTCCATGTGAACAGCTATAGTCGCAAGACAAAAATTGAAACAAATCGCCAAATTGCATTTTCGTTGATAAGGAATTTTTATACAAAAGGGCCCACAGAGATCCACGCCGGTAACGTTAAACGGTGCGTTAGGAGTTACTCTGTCAGAGGGTAGATTACCCATAATATGTACAGCAGGTTTAGGGTTTTCTTAAAAACAAATTATGCAATCGTTAACTACTTTCCTTGCTGTCAATCTGCCATTAATGGGCCAAAGTTCTTGACGTACGGCATACAGGAGCGTTTGCAAGCCTTCATGATGGCTCTTCCTGTGAAAGTGCTCAAAAATCATTCCAGTCAATTTATAAGTATTACTCTCGGGAATAATAATGGGGTGTTTCAGATGAAATTTTAAGTCAGAATTGCCTAAACGACCTCAACTCTTAAAATGTTGTTTTCGTCTAAAAATGGATTTAAATTTTACAATCCACTACCTTTGGGCACAGGTTCTCCCTTTAGAAGATTGATATCTCCTTTTCAAAATATCTTACCTGAACGGCTTTAAATATAGATACCTCCGACCTGCTCAATTCCTTGGTGGTGAGCAGTGCTTTTAATTTGTGGCCTATCTTACAATTACTAAAAAATCCAAAAACATACTGTAAAATCTTTACTATAATACGCACACGTGTATAATACGCATGCTTGATTTCACGCGAAATTTTCGGGAAATATTAAAATTCGACTATAATACGCACCCATAATATTTCAATATTTTATTTAAAAATTGCACAAATATTTATTAACATAAATAAAATTTGTAATAAAAAGAAACGAAAACGTCAAATACGGTAGAAAAAAAAACTTAAATTTTTTATTCAAAACAAACAATACTGTCCAATTATCAGTCGTAATCACTTTCACTAGAATAGAGCTCATCTATTGTTTGTCGTTTATTCAATGTTTAAAACTACGTTTATTTGTACACGAATATAATACGCACCCTCATTTTTGCGGACTATAATGCGAAAAAAAAAGTGCGTATTATACTGAAGATTTTACGGTATAACAAAATACGAATTAATTTCAAATAAGTATTAGTTAAACTTAAAAATGTATAAAAAATTATCCCTGGTAAGAATTAAGAGTTTTATCGGAGTGCCCTTTCAGTTCATTTAAATATTGTTCATTTTCAACAGGAGTCAGGAATATCATGTGGAACAATAATATCCGCTTGTAGGAATGTAGGTCCTTTCCACCACAAAACACTTGATGAAAGGTCTTTAGCATCTAGTCCTCATGAAATAATGTCTGTCTGATTCTGCTTGGAGACGTGACCCCAGTGGAAATTTTCAGTCAGTCGTTGAAAGTTACCTACTCTATTCCCGACGATAGTTTCTAATTGATGAGAATTTTTATCCAAGAGAGCAATAGTGGAATCTGACCATAAGAACACCGATTCAATTTGTAGATGTAATGATGCTAAACATTTTCTCGTACGTTGAGATACAAGTAGACAAACATTTAATTATAACCTCGGGATTGTTACCTTTCGTATTGGTGCTACTTTTGATTTATTGCAGAATAGCTGAATTTTTAGAGTTGTAAGCCATAGACTGTATGATGATAACTGCACCATACGCTTTTTCTGAGGCGTCTACGAATCCATGTAGAAATATCCGTACAGATGTCTTGGATAAGCAATACCTAGGTATCTTTAATTCATTCAGATTGCAAAGTGATAAGGAAAAATCATGCCATTCCTTAGCTAGAGATTCTGAAAGTTGCTCATACCATGCAATTTTCAGTAACCAGAGTTGCAGCAAGAAGATTTTAGCTTTTGCAATGACCGGACCAATTAAACCAAGAGGATAAAAAAATTCTGGCTATTTGTGATAGCACTTCAGATTTAGTGTAATTCAATTTAGGGTTAACCTTTGTCGTGTATGTGAGCATGTCTGGTTTAGGTTTCAACAGCATACCCAATGCTGTGGAACCACAGCATGTTTTTACCACTTCTAAATCGAAGTCTGATTTAATAGCATATTCTTGATTTACTTGAGATGGATCTGTTAAAAAATTAAGGTGATTTGAGCACCATTTGTGTGAATCCATACCTCCAGACTTCAACAACTTTATTAACTGAGCCTGTAGCTCTCAAAGTTTGGAAAATTAAGATTCTCTACTTAAGATATCCATATATGTATCTGATTGAAGAACTAAAGGTGCTAGTGAACATTGATCTCCATCATCGATGGCGAGTTGTTTAAGCAATCGCGTTGCTAAAAATGGAGCACTTGTGCCGTATGTAACACCGCATTTACAGTCGCGATAGCGGCGAGTCGAATTGCGGGGGGCGAATGTGTAAACCGTGTTCTCGCCAATCGTGGCGCTCGCTTCGGGAGCGGTTTTCTGGCACAAATCAAAGGGGCGAATGGCGTCAGACTGGCTGACGCAAGCACAAATGACAACAAGAGGCGTGAATGTGAGAATGGTCATTCGCGTCGATGCAGGAGCGTGACTAATGTTTCGCGAATGTCTTGCAGGTGGCGCGATCGCGAATGTGTAAATGCGGCATTTCAGTGCACAGTCTACAAGTCCTTACAGGTTCGCTTATCCCTTCCTTCCAAAATATACGCAGTAGATCGCGTTGAGGACTCTCACCGAAACTTGCCGGAACATTTTTCTTATATCGGCTGTAAGTGCGTATTCGTGTTTTCGAAATCTAAGTAAAACAGCAAAAAGATCATCCTGGAATATACTTTCCATCAACTATAATGAATTTAATGATTCTCCTGAAGACGTAACAGATGAAGCATTAAAGACTTCTCTTAAAGGCGTTGTCTCCTTATCAGGTCTGTAAACACCGTGATGAGGGAGATAATAAACTATTTCTGGTTCTTCATTTTCTAAAACTTCCTCCATATGGCCTAAGGTAAAATATTCATAAGTAAAATATTTATACTGCTCTAAGAATTCTGGAGGAATTTTAATCTTTGATGTAATCTTTTCCATAAACAGTCAAGTTTTCGTAAAGCATTTTGTTTGGAATCAACTAAACAATTAGGATTCTTCGAAAATGGCATTTGAACAATGTATCGGCCTTAATTGTCCCTTCTGTGTATATTCAAAAAATGTTCACATAGTTTTATCGTCAGTACTTTTAATCATTTCAACGTTATCTTCCGGTATCAGCTCTGCTTCGAAAAAATTAAGTGATTTATCTAAATTAGTTTCATTAAGTAAACAGTAATTTAAGAGAATTTTTTTCGTGTTGCAAAGATCCGATTACTATATAACCAAACTTGGTGTTCTGTAACATTAAATTTCCATCTTCCGTATAAATTCTTTCACTTTACAAAATTTCAAAAACAGTCAATTTCCGATCAAGAAATCAATCCGACTGGGTATATAAAAGCTCAATCTGCTAGTTCCACATAATCAGGAAATTTAACACTTTATATATCTAGTTTTGCTACTGGGAAAATTTCAGTTATTCTAGGGACTAATATACAATCTATATTCATCGAAAATGTCTCTCCTTATCAGAAATATTCGCATTTACTTTAGCCTTAACTGAATGAATTGAACTGTTTATTCCTGAAATTGGAAGATTTAATGCTCTCTTTTCTTAACCCCAAACTTTCTGTACAATGTTTAGTAATGAGATTTATTTCGCTTCCATTGTCCAACAAGCCTTTAAATTTGCACCATTGACCTATTTATTTTTAACATAACTACAGTATTCAATAAATCACTTTCATTCTGAGGAATAGCCTTTGCTTCTTTTTTTTTTTATTTTTCGAAAGCTTGAAACTAGCAAAACGCTCTTCTCTTCATTTCAGCGCCGAGCTGGATCGCGCCATTCTAACTGTCTGAATCATTGCTTCTAATGAGCTGAGACAATGTGTTTTGATTTCCTTCGTTTCATCGAATAAGTGCAATAAAAGTATGATGCTTCTTTTTACAAACGTTACAGAAGTATTTCTATTTACATTGCGATAGAGTATAAAAATTTAAACGGTTGTAGCATAACTATTGATTTTTAACGAATTCATATCTGCTTGAGACCTTCATATTTCGAAATTGTAAGCATTTATGTAAAGGGTGTGTGATTTTACATAAAACAAAGTTTTAAATGCTCCTTGGAATCAATCATGAAAGTTTTTGAATGATTTGAGATATTTGAAGCGTTTTAACCCTCAACGTACGGCTCCCGCGATTTTAGCAGGGTTATCACGTTGGTCCGCTACTACGGTTCACGTGAAAATCGCGGGCGAAGATTTTTTTCCTCACTTTCAATACGAATCCCGCATTTTCTCAGTGCAAGGTAAAAATGTTTATTGTCCATTATTTCGACGCTAGATGGCTCTACAGGTTCCAATTCACAGGAGAGGAATTCAGTAAAAGCCCGCGTATTTATCGGTTGTTCTCGTGTATTAATGCAGACGGGGAAAATGTAAAAAAATCCTCCCGTATTTCAGAACCGGAATTTACGAAAATCGAGCCGTACGCGGGGGGTTAAGGGACATTACCGAAAAATTTTTATTTAAGTATTCTAACATCAAACTTCGAGTTTCTAAGAAACTCAAAAATTTGTCTAATGACGGAATCTCTTTAGACTTCAGTGATAACTCGTATTGTTTCAGTTTCACTGTCCAATTTTCTTGTAATTACATTTATCAACATAATATCTGATAGATTGTTTGTTTCATATTCTAAAACGTTCAAGGCTCTTAAGTTTCTATTTATGCGGTCTAACAAATTGCGTAATTCCTTTGGTGATTCATGCGTGATTTTCTCGAAATTCGTTAAAGCTTGAATATGTTCATTAACTAGCATTCTTTTGTTTTCATAACGCTCTTCTAAAGCATTAAACAGAGACTGATAAGTATCATCTAGTGTTTCCAATTGTTTTGCTTCACACTCTGAAGAAAGGGGTGGACTGGCGGAGCCAATACTTAAAATTCTCATAATCTATAAAATAACTTAATCTAGAATGCTTTTTTTTTCAAAGAAAAAATTAAAACAAGCTATTTCTTTTCACGGTTCAAATATACGGCAACAAATATAAACAGCCAAAATCAAATAATGTCATACGTTCAATTTTGAAGGTTTTCCTTTGTACAACAATTGTAATAGAATCCATTTAATTATTTTTATTTTGTTCTAGTTTGGGAAAATATTTGTTAGTCTAAATAATAAATAAAAATTACTCATATTTAACATTCGAATCGTGATATCCAGTTAAAAGAACTATGGCATCAGAACCAGTTCATAATAGTAAGCTAGATCAGCGGATTGAAATTATTGCAAACCCATCAAATGAATATGTAGAAAAAAAATCACATCAAAACGAAGACACGAGTGGATGTAGGTATTTTGTCAGTTATTTTTGCATGGATGAAAGTGTTATGTGTCACATAGAATCATTGAATATCCATTGATAAATCTTGATACTTATTCGATATTTGAATGATTACCACGTGAGAGACACCTCCATCCACGCAAAAAAAGAGCTATTTTTGAAAAATTGAGACATAACAGCCTACATCTACTTGTGTTTTCAAATGGTTTGTTCTGAAAATGATAATGTCGACTTAAAATCCCCTTTAACATCGAAATGGATTTCTTTAATTTCGACAATCGAAATACCAAACCACCACAATGTTGATAACCAAACAACGAGGGTTTTTGACAAACCTGGAGTTTGAAGTGGTTAGGGCACAAGAGCACACGATCTCTTGTGAATACTCTCGTGGCGACTTTTAAAAAGCATGAGACAGAGGCATTTTTTTCTTCTTATCGATGTGAAATGAGTCTGAGCAAATCGTTTATCATTAAGTCTCCCTCCCTTCGACTTGGAAAAGAAAATGAGACGGGTAACTCAGGAAGCCCCATCTTGGAGTTATCAAAGTGTAGTATCGCTACAGAGTGCGCTTAGTGTATTTTATTATGACAACTCAAACACACAAGAATAATCTGATTATACATGAATACCGGATTATGTGGGAAAAATTTTGTACGTAGGTGTGAATGTGCATATGTGACACATACACGAGCAGGTTGTAGAGAAGGAGAAAATATATAACTGTTCGTGATGCCCCTCCTATATAAAATATTTTGAACGCTATTACATCGAAATGAAACTTTGGACGCGACTGGCTTAGCCATAAAAAGTCATTTTTAAGTTGATGAGAACTGACGAACGCAAGGGCCATAGAATTAACGTTATCGTTTCACAAAAATTGCGTTTTAGTCCCGCCAACTATTAAGTAAATGAGAGGGGGGGGGAAAGGGGGATTTTTAAGTTTACAAAAATATTTCTATATCAAGAGAGGTTCCACAATATCTATTTGATAACAGGAAGTATTTGTACTCTGGTAGATACGTGAAAGAAAAATAATCGAACTTAAAATCTATAAATTTCATTACAGCGATAAACAATCAAGTATAAAGCGCTAGAATGTCGTAAATATACACTTCTACTCTACAGAAGTTTGCATAAAAAAATTACTTAAGTCATTAGCAGCTTCAAGCTAATACCCGATAGGATAAGTCGAGATTCGTGAATAAATTCGATAAATTTTGAGATGTAAAGCAATATCCATAGAAGGCCCCCATCATAACTGAAGTTTGGGTCAATATCGTGCATAATAATGTTAGTTTCGACTAATTTACTGACTAACGAGGCACTCATAATTGCCAACTAACAAGGGACCTCCTATAAGAAAGCTTCACTGTGGGATGCAAATATGCTGGATGAACCTTTGGGTTTGGCTTTCTTCGCACCATTAACTACAGCGCGGATGCGATATTCTTAGTGTACTGTAACTTTTTAAAGTTAAATTTGTAAAAAAAAAAATCGAAACAAAGCTTTTATTCTGGTCTATCTTCACAGAGCTAAATCGCAAATTTAAGATTCCTCTCACAGACAAAAAGTTTCTCTCGGACAAACACGCAATTGAAAACCTTGTCTGCCTGCATTTCAAACATTACTGTCAGTTGCAGCCATATCGATATTTTCCAATTCATCTGTAAACTGAGAAGCACCTGTTATTAGATAACTCTTAAACAGCCACAAGAGGAAGCGCTTGTCGACAAAGCTAAAGAGAGGTGGTTGACCACAACGAGATAGATTATGAGAGGTCATAAATCTTCCAATAATTGGCAGTTTTGTAGACCTTGGTCACCGACCCAAACTAAATGTTTATGATAAATTTTAAACCGCTCGTGAAGCTTAAAAATTAGCTTCCTTTCACAAACACAGAAATCTTCAAGAATTCCGAACAATTTATATTCACTCTATAACCTGTGTCAACATACACTGCAAAACATGAAAATTCGTACGTTTGCAAAAACTCTTCAACCAATTATATACAGGGTTCCCACCTATATCCGTTACACCCCCTCCCTTAACTTCTAAACGGTGACAGCTTAGACCATAAAGTTAGTGTCTAGGTATAGTAAAAAAGGCTAAGCAGTACTCGATGAGACAATTTACAACGCCATCTATCGGCAAATTTTGAAATTAGCGTTTTTATCTGAAAAACGGTACGAGATACGGGAAAAAAAGTCAATTACAAAGTTGTTCAACATCATCGATTTAGTAAGAAGAGACACCTTGCGCACATTAATACTCAAAAGAGTGTAAAAAATGAACATTTGTTTGGTCGTGATTTTCAACACTATGGCGTCGCGAAACGCGAGCGAAGCTCGAAAAGATCACGAAAAGGCTCGAAAGTGTATAACGGCTAATGGAGAGCATTTTCAGCAACGTAAATAAATTATCCTGAAGATAGGGAAGTGTCTCTCCGTTTCTTTTTCCACTCTTTATGACATGACAATTTTCGAAATCGTGACCAAACAAATGCTCATTTTCTACATTCTGTTTTAAGTATTAATGTGTCTTTTCTTACTAAATCGATGATGCTGAACAACTTTGTAATTGACTTTTTACCCGTATCTCGTACCGTTTTTGAGATAAAAACGCTAATTCCAAAATTTACCAATAGATGGCGTTGTACGTTGTCTCATCAAGTAGCGGATTGCCTTTTTACTATACCTAGACACCAACTTTATGGCCTAAGCTGTCACCGTTTAGAAGTTAAAGGGGGTGTAACGGATATAGGTGGGAACCCTGTATAGCATCCTGTAAAGAAGCTCGCATTTTTCAGAATGAACGAATGCTTGCAAACTTCACAAATCGGTCGACCCGGCTGTTTTTTTTAACCATATCCGCTCAAGTTCTATGATGATTCGTCACAACCTACCACTCGTTGGCTTGGTTCGAATTCCGGTTAGACGTGGATGTTTCTACGTTTTCCGCCTCAAAAGAGAGCCTTATTGGATTCGGTCGCCTATTAAAGAGGCATAGAAAAATTACGGTATATACCGAGTGGTTATAATTAAACTTCCCCTATAAATGTCATCCTACAGCGCAAACGTGTGAACGGAATGCAACGAAATTTTGTATATGGGCTATACACGAGATGCGCTCACGGAATTTCGAAAAAAAAATTTTAGTTCCAAAATGTCCACCAGAGGACGCTTTTTCGGGAGAAACATGAAATTTAACACAATAAACGGCCAAAACGGAATACAGAAACAATAGTAACATTTATTGACTAGTTTCTGATCAGCTTGTCATCGAACCACATTAAGTAAAGGTAAGGGAGAAACAAAAACAGTTCTGTTTGCAGAAACAAGAACAGATTAGGACGAAATTGCACAAGAGGAGCAGTTGTTAATCGTGTCCAGGACGATGTAGGGAAGGCTGCTCCACGTGACCACCTTCATTCACCTGCAAAATTTCAAGTCGATGGACAGTGTGTTCAACAGCAGATCGTAACTGATCAGTTGTGAGGCTTCGCACATGAAGCGTTATGGAGTTCTTTTAAGTCATTCAACGTCACATCTCCACGATACACCAGACTTTAAATGAAAGTGGTCACGTGGAGCAGCTTTCCCTACATCGTCCTGGACACGATTAACAACAGCTCCTCTTGTGCAATTTCGTCCTAATCTGTTCTTGTTTCTGCAAACAGAACTGTTTTTGTTTCTCCCTTACCTTTACTTAATGTGGTTCGATAACAAGGTGATCAGAAACTAGTCAATAAATGTTAATATTGTTTCTGTATTCCGTTTTGGTCGTTTATTGTGTTAAATTTCATGTTTTTCCGAAAAGGCGCCATCTGGTGAACATTTTGGAACTAAATGTTTTATTTTGAAATTCCGTGAGCGCATCTCGTGTATAGCCCATATACAAAATTTCGTTGCATTCCGTTCACCCGTTTGCGCTGTAAGATGCCGTTTATAGGGGAAGTTTAATTATAACCACCCACGTATCCACTAAAAAAAACCTTTAAAAAGTAAAACGCCAAGCTTCAAAACAAAAGTTATGACTAAAAAATGATGTGATATCAAATATCCAAGCTTATTAAGTTCTGGTACTTAATTTCCTAATCACGAATTTTTCACATCTAAGTGAAGGTCTTAAGCATGACTTGTTGATAGAAACCCTTCTTCCCTAGACCAAACTCATCATAACCTGTTTCTGAAAATTCAAGTTTAAAATATTTATACATACCAGGCTTGTCGGCTGTCTTTTCGTATTTGGAATAAATAAATTTTGTCTGTTGAAACGTCGAAAGTATATTATTTAATTGTATAAATTATTCATTTTATGTAATGCAAAATATGTGTGTCCTATTATTTGGTTACTTTTAAAATGAATGTAGCAGCAATTTTAAGATGGTCACGAATTATTCTATAAATTTGAAATTTCTTTTCACGTTACATTTGGGCAACGTAACTCCAAAGTGTGGTATTCATATTTTTTGTTGTTTAATGCAAAATTTTTCCTTTGGGGAATGACAACATTTATTATTTTTCTTTCTAGCTAACTGTTTGTTTTGTTTGACATCACGCATTAACTTCAAATAGAAGACATTAAAATGATTAATATCCCATTAAAAATCTGTTAAGAAATGTAATTGAGTCCCAGTGCTTAATAAAATTGGATATAACAGCATTTTTTTTGTCGTACCTTTTGTTGGAATGATGCTATAAACACACTGTCTAAAAGAGCACCGAAGTGCGCAGTTAAAATCTGAAATTGATGTTTTAAATTCACATTAACTTTTTCTTTTTTTTTTCTTTCTGTTATTTTAATCATTTTATTTTTAAGACGGCCGCCAAGCCTGGTATGTATAAATATTTTAAACTTAAATTTTCAGAAACAGGTTATGATGAGTTTGGTCTAGGGAAGAAGAGTTTCTATCAACAAGTCATGCTTAAGCCCTTCACTTAGATGTGAAAAATTCGTGATTAGGAAATTAAGTACCAGAACTTAATAAGCTTGGATATTTGATATCACACCATTTTTTAGTCATAACTTTTGTTTTGAAGTTTGGCGTTTTTTTAATTTTTAAAAGTTTTTTTTAGTGGATATCAGTTTTTTTTCAAATAGGTAAATAACCATTCACAAACTGGGCTTTTGTAGGCAAACAATTGCCTGATACCTGGAGTCTCATCATCAGTTACAAATGCGTCACTTCGTTAACTTAATTGGAGCACTTTTTGCTTTTTCGAATCTCTGTAATAGGCTTGGTTATTTTTTCGTTTTAATTGTAATTTGGATGGCATTTTTCTATTCTAGTCAATCTTTATAAACACAATGGGAAATATTGAAATAAACACTATTTATACATCACTAGCTGTTTGCCCGGCGTTGCCCGGGTATTTATTTATCTCAATTTTTTTATTACACAGGAAAAGGAATAGATTATACATATAGTGTAAAATTTAAATAATTTAATTTACAAGTATTTAAAAGTAAATAAAGTATACAAATGATAAAGTAAAATTACAAATTCATTCTATTATTAATTTAACTCAAAACTTGATTAAAACAACATTTTTAATTTCCTATATCCCCCTTAGTGACTCCGAAACTATGGATTCGACACTACTATCGGTCCTTTTGGACATTTTATATTCACCCTTTCTCCCCCCGCCTCCCCCCTCAATACTGAGGAGAGCTGAACTCACGGCATCGGAATTGTCACTATTCATCTCAGCGACTCCGAAAACTATGTATTCGACATTGTTCTCGGTCATATTGGACATTTTATATTCACCCTTTCTTCCCCCCCAATGCTGGGGGGGGGGGGGCTGAACTCTCACTTTAACGGCATCGGGAGAGTCCATATTCATCTCAGCTACCCCGAAAACTTTGTGTTCGACACTATTCTCGGTCATTTTGGACATTTTATATTCACACCTTCTCCCCCCCCTCAATGCTGATGTGGGAGGGGCTAATCTTGCCATTAAGCGGCGTCGGAAGTGTCATTAATCTCAACGACCCCGAAAACCATGGATACGACACTAATATTAGTCGTTTTCGATTATTTTATGTGTGCCCCCTGCTCCCCTAGGGGTGCTAGGTGTCATAGGAATATGTCACACTAGGGGTGCCTTACACCCCTTCCCCCAGTGTTTCCCGTGGGAGTGAGAACAACGTCTGTACAAAATTTCATCTCAATCGGATGGACCGTTGGGCAACGCATAAAGGAAACACACAAACATTCTCTTTTATATCTATAGATTAATCATTTGCTATATGTATATTTTGTATACGTATATGTATATTTTATTGAGAAATTAATCTCTATTTTGCAAACCCACATGGTTGTAGCAAAAAGTGAAATATGAATAATAATTAATCATTATTTGAATTCAATACTTAGTATTTTCTATGGACATATAAAACAAACAAATACGGACATACACAAAATAATTAAAAATTCTCCTGAAAACAACGGAGTCTTATGCGGGAATCGAACTCGTGCCCACGGCATGGAAGGCTAACGCCTTAAACACTCAGCCATTAAGCGACAATCGCTAGTCTTCTATGATTGAACGGTTGGAAAAATAGCGGTGCTGCTGAATAATGGTTGCCATTTTGGCGTACTATCGACCTGAGATGCTAATTTTACAGTTTTCTGCTAATTAAAGATAGAAATATTTATTTTTTTAACTGAAACATATAAAACTATGGCGATTAAGTTCGCGAAGATTTTAAGTTAGCGAATAACTTATCGAAAAACCAAGCCTCAATCGAATCTGTTCAATATTAAACTCTATAGGTCTTCTTAAAGTGTTGACGAAAATATTCTTGGCGATAACACAATTCTAGCAAAATCCCTAACATTACTGAAAATTAAAAATTCCATATCTCTGTTAATTTTTAACTTTGAAAGTCCAATTTTTATCTCAATTTAAAGTACTCGCTGATAAGATTCTTCTACTTTTTGTTTTAATTTTGTACGATGCTTGGTTCATTCAGAATTTTATAATTTACGCAAACTGCTTTAACATGGCGAGAATAGGAGCAAGAGGTGCACAGTATATAAGCACTTGATTAAGCGGCTGACGTATTTTTGTACTTGGCGCTTTTATTCATTTGGCGTCTATTTTGTTTATTTTAGCTTGGCGTTGCAGGTCGACCTCTCTGCTTGATATATCCCCAGGATTCGTGTCTGCCGCATTAGACAGGGCAAAAATTCACTTAACAGTACTTGGTACTTTGATGCCAAACTTATTTCAAAATGATTTTAGAGATCAATATAAAACTCATTTTTACACGATTTTAACAAATTGGGGTTTTACATCAAAGCAATACCAAAAATCTTTTCGCAAACTGTCCAACTTTAATGTTTAGAAGGTTGGTACGTTTTCAGAAAGCCACAACCACCTTCTGGTAGGCGAGGGAAAAACAGAAATCATTTAAAAACGGATGACTCGGTTTAAACTAAAAATCTAAACCTCATACTTCAGAATCTTTTGCACTAGCACTAAATTTCGGAGGAAAAATAACAATCGAAACGTCTCTTGCTGCTCAACAGCCTCCAGGTGGAAACAAGACGAGAAGTGCGTGATGTAAGTTTGTATTATTTCGCAGTAGCTCCAATCTAAAGGCAAGTTTGACGACACGAATAAGAGTTAATAAGAAATGTTTGACATCCTTGTAAAAGAGCGAAAAAATCTATCGCCATAGTTTTATATTACACCCCATGCTTAGACATCGATTATAACCTTAAATAAGTTTTCTCAGATGCTCACCTGTACGATAGCGATTCAAAATTCAGCTTGAAAAGTCCAAGGGAATTTTTATATATATATATATATATATATATATATATATATATATATATATATATATATATATATTAGTGATTTCCGCTTATAAGAATCACGTTTGTTATTACTGTTTTTGATTCTTATAAGCGGTTGATTCTTATAGCCGAAATTTAGGTTTTTGGACAGGCACACACACCTATATATACCTATATGCGATAATTTACCATAAAATACTGTTTAATTTACGTTAATTATCTTTTATTAAAATTATTTTTTATAATTTTAAAAATACAACTTAATTTCTAGACTTATAATTAGATACACATAATTATAGTAAGAGAAGAAAAAAATCCAATATGTGTTACAACATACCTGCTTAACAGTTTTAACATTTCAACTACAGGAAGGGAGCAAGTAAAAGTTTTCTATGGTAGTTTGACGTAATGGAGTTTTCAGGAGGCTGTTTATACCTCTTTCAATACCAATAGTCTCAGACGAAGATTCACCTTCAAGCTCACGTTTCACGGTTTGATAACGTGCTGTATCTACTAATGTTACGTTTGCCTAAGTCATAGTGGACACTTCGAAGATTTGTGTTTCAGGGTCCAGGAAGCCGCAACCAGGATGTGGGAGGTGGGAAAAAAAAGAGTCCCTGCCTTTGTTTGCCAGTGGAGAAAAGTGAAATCGGATCCGGACGGGTAAAAGATGCCCTAGGGTCAAGCTAATAGGACATTGATGTACTAAAGCGTTTAAGGGGAAACTTATGTTATGTCCAACAAAGAAAGGAACGCATTTTACAACTGTATTCCCTCCCATCTTATCACTCTTTCTTTAAAAAACATAAAGAAAGAACTTCGTGCCTTTTGAGGGTTTAAGTGGCTTTTTTGGAAAAATGAAAGGGAAGCGAAGAGTGTAAGCTGATTCTTAAAACCGGTGGATTGATTCTTTAAAGAGAAAATTTTAACATGGAAATAATACATTTGTTTTTGCGATATTGATTCTTATAAACTGTTGATTCTTATAACCACTGATCACTATAAGCGGTGGTCACTATATATGGAATAGTGAACGAAAATCATTACACAAAACCATTAGTAATGAAACCTCCCTTTAAAATAGATGCTTGAAGTAATCAATTTCTTAGTATATTTCCGTGCATAAGTTAAATTTTAAGACAAACATATAGACAATACAGTAATGTGTTCCAAGATTCATCTGGATACTATCTAGAGGTGAAACGCGAAAGCGACTTCCTAATCGTTCACTTCATGCCTAAACCATTACAACAAACTTAGTTACAGTAAAACAGTTTTATGCCTTCCTTTACGCACCGTTAGAAACGAAAAGAATCACAATGACTACGTTTTGTTTAGTAACGATGTATTGTAGCAAGCTAGGAAATTTATACATTTTAAGAAAGTAAAAATTAAAGCAATTTATTATTTTTACAATAAAGATTTGAGAGATATGTATCCAAAAAAATAAGAGGAAGTTATTTTGAGAATGAGTTCTGAGCATTTTTACAAAAGAATCTTGTTTTCATGAATTAGTAGGCAATTCAATGTTGAATGCATAGGTGACAAATTTTACCATGATCAAATATTGCAGACGAAGCGTTGTACAGCTATTTAAATTTAAAAAATACGTTAAAACTTAATACCATTACACCGTTACAAAGTACCAGTTCAAATGTCGAATTTTATTCGACATTTGAGTTAGAAAAATTTTACTTTTATTTAAAGCTGTACAATAGGTGGTAATGTAGTGAACAATTCAATTTTTAGAAATAATCAGAAATTGTTCACGAAAATAAATGTTTGCACAAACAAATTTCCTATTAGATAAATAGAATATCAACAATATAAAAAGTATACAAAAAACGGTATATTCAGTATTTATCTTTAGCATGCACCTGGTATTTGTAAATCCAGAATTGAAAATCCTAATTAAGGTTATTGTTTAGCGTAGTGTTTTAGTTTTGTTTTGAAGCCCGCAGTTTGGTTTTATTTTCCGCTTTCTTTTTCTGGTTTACTGTTTGGCCTTTTTCGTTATGTTTTTGTCCAAATTTCCGATCCTGCGGGTCTTGGAATGAGGGATTGTATCGGGGCGGGCCCGTCTTCAGGTAAAAACTCCGCATGGCGAACGCCGGGACGGTTAAAGTTTTGTATTAGCTCCTAAATTAAGGGGCCCAGGGTTGCCCGAATTGGTCGGCAGATCTGTGCTGTCCGTCCGGCGCCCAGGTCTATAAAAAAACATCACCGAACAGGGGAAATCAACCTTCGTCTGATTTTGCAGGAATTGCTGCTCAGCATAGGTCTTCAGTTTAAACAGGGCGTATAGGCGTGAGCCATGGTCACCGTAATCTTAATGCATTAGCTCTTAAATTAGCTTCAAATGTACAGCTTGTAATTAAGATTTGCAACAGTTTTGAAATATTTAATGCTTGCTTTACTTAAAAATAATTAAAGATAAAATAAAAATTTTACCTAGTGTCCAACAATCGAGAGTAAATCTGCAAATCTAAGAACAAAAAATTTATCATTACCGACATTATCGGCTATATTTTAGCATATCCTAACATATGCGTCAAAATGTCTTCTGTGGTAACTTTCGCTACGGAAAAACAGGGATAGACAACTAATTTTTAAAGGCTTTATAAGGCATTTTTCAAAGACTAAAACAATTTTGAAAATTCCTGATTTTGACATGCTTTTATATGCAACTTACAATAAATAAAAGCATGGAAGAGGCGATTGAAGTAGATACATATTACATCCAGCATATCTTGCTCAGGACGCGATTCAATGCACGGGTCCCGCGACGAATGTGGAACCCTCGTCAGCAGCTTATAATGGAGGGTTGAGTAAACTGTGCATTAATTGTCCTCTCTGTAACAATCATTTCGTACGCAGTTGTTTACAAACGTGCAGGACAGCACTTAAACCTCAATTATATGGGTTGGCTTAAGTTATCTTTAATATTTTTTTGCTCAGAGGCATCAACTTCTGTTGAAGCATATGAGCATTGACAGCTTCATTTTCATTTTTTTTTCCCCTTTCATACCATGACAACTCATTTCATCAGCGAGCACCCGCGTGTTTTTTCGCTTTGCTGTAGAAATGGGTAAAAAGTTCAGTTTTTGAAAAATCAAAATGCTATGAAAACTTTAACTTCTCTCATTCCAACTTTGAAGAAAGGTATAGCTTTGGTGAGGTAAGTATTTTTTTTTCCTTAGTTTGGGACTTAGCATGATTTTAAAACGATCTTCAGGCTCAATAACTTTACATTCAAGCACTATTTCAATACTTTATTCCACAAACTCGATAATTATAACCATATTTTGTTTTTAAAAAAAAAAAATCAACGACGACTTTTCTGCGGAGAAAACGAAATGGTTTAATTAATCATTTATACATCAATTTAATAGCAAAAGTTATCCAATTTTGCATTTCCTTGATGAGAACTATTGAAACAGCCGGATTATTCAAACAACCAATATTGTATTCTATATTACGTGACTGATAAAAGCGGCAATCCATTTTGAACTGCGCATGTATTTTACCGAAGCATCATACGTACATATCGACTACAAGAGGCATGTCTAATTGTTTGAATGAACGCCTATGCTACAACTAAAATTCGCAGATTTGATTATATCATAAGTGTGGCTTCAAACTGACAAGGAAATCAGGGAATAGAAAAAACTTTAATTCACAATAATTAACTGTCAAATCGACTCGATGCGAATTCGAAAGCAAATTCAGATTTCTTCCTCAAGGGCAAAGCAAGAAACTGCTCATTTGAGTGAAAACTTAAGGTATTCCCTGATTAGTTTAACTAGGTAAAGCAATTCTTGAAACAGGCAAAGAAGCAGAAAAGTACTTGAACAAAACATTATCAGATAATATAAGTGAAAGAACAACCAAATTTTTAAAAGAGAAAATAATAAAAATAATGTTATAACTGCACTGCATAAATTACACTGTACAAATTAAGAGTAGGAATGCCAATTTTCATTGAACAACCAGTTGAAAAACATGCAGTAAACATTAGATGGAAATACAAGATAGGCCAGTGTTGCTACGCTGCACTCAGTTAGGGAGCGAGTTATCCGTTGTAAAGAATTCGCCGAATGGTAGCGAAAAGAAATTCAGCGATACAATCTAATAATATTTAAAATGAACAATTTATTTACAAGATGATTGAGTCTATGAAAATTACAGGAGCGATGCTCTCTAATGCTGTGCGGATATACAAGTCAGCTACCACACCTCAATTTATATTAGATGTCGAACTGCACTCAGGCACTAAAGTTCTTTATATCGTGCACGGGAACTCAGGATGCGTCACGATCACTTCTGCGAGAATTCAAGTCCACAGAAACTAAACAATTGTCCAAATCCTTCTGGGATCATAAAACAAGCTATGTCAGATACTGGAGGTCGACAGGAAGTCAAAACTCTTCGCCTATCACAAGGACTTATCGAGAATTTAAATTCTGGCTGCGAGGCCTGAGTAGAGCTTCTTAGCTTGAGATCCTAAACTCAGCATTCAATATACTTCTGCCCGAAGTAAGTCGACGATTCTTCTCCGAATCGAAAGTAAAACACTTTGCCTCACCGAGGACTTGAAACGAAGTCACGGCTGCAATTGCCGGAGTGGCATGTCTCAGCGTGAGAACTCGGAGCTAACTGAATTTTTTAACTCTCGTAGCGACGCACTTTCAATTTGGCGCTGGTATCGCTCTAAATTTAAAAGGGCTCTAATTGGCGCCTTTAAAAGTGACCTCATTTCTCTGGAGTTTGATTGGTCTAGCGTCAACAGCTGTTTGGGTCCGCCCGCAGGTTCACTGTTGCTTTTTCTGGAACGTGCATGAAAAGAAGAGGGTCTTGTTCTTTAAGATTGTGAGAATCAATGGATTCTTCACACCGTTTTACGAATAATTGTAATCACGAAACACGAAAAAAAAATAGAAATAAAATAGTAATTATTCCGCAGAATATCAAAATGGCTCAAACAAACAAAAAACAGACTTACTTAAAGTTTAGTGAAAAATTGAAAATCCAACTGCTGGGGAAGCTTTGTTATACCTCATACTAATTAAATACGGCATTAATTTTAAAGAGGCAATATTTTAAAAAATGAACTATGCTAAGTATTAAAAGCATTATAAGTGTTTTCGTTTTGAGAGATAATATTAAGTCAATACTGTAGAGGAATAATATGAAAAAAAAATATCGACCGTTAATGATTTATTGAAAAAATTCTGTTTATTTGGAATTGCTAGCCGCGAGACTGCTATGAGGAACTTTCCTCCGCAATGATGGATACATGGAAACATCGACTTTATAGTTTGAGGTTATATGGTCAAGAATTGATAATTGACAGCTATTGAAAGAATTGAGAAATTTATACGGACACATTTAATTCAAATATAAAAATAGAGAAAAAGATGAATTCTGGTTACAACATGACAACGGCCAAAAACACACGACAAGAGTTTCAAAAGAAAATCTCTTACATAAATTTCCACGTACACTGAAAATGCTTTCCCAATCTTACAATCTCACGCCGACTGAAAAGTTACCTCTCGCCAAAAAGTACGAAAACTGCTTTAAACTTGAATTGATTAAAAATATCACTACATAACCTCCGCCCAAACAAACAAAAAAAGGATCAATAATGAAAAGATTAAGAATAGTTAGAGACAATATTGGTCCTTAGAAAATGCATCCAATTTAGCTAAATTTTGTTCAAGTTTTAACAGGTGTGTGTGTGTGTGGGGGGGGGGGGGGGGGGCGATGATTTTAAACTGTAAAATATTCGAAATGTTGCATATCGTAACTCGTATGTGGTCAGTAATTACCAGACGTCCATTTTTAATATTCATACTGTCAATATAAAGCATGTGTTTGGTCAGAATTACGCTGAATTTCATTCATCAACAAAAGAATTGTTAAACAAACCTGAGTTCAAACACTTTCCTTCCATACAACTTGAAACGATCAGGTGTGCTATTTCAGTATTCTAGTAAATTAATATATATACGGCAGGAAAAAAAAAAAAAAAAAGTGCGATCGCCGATGGAATTCGTCGATTTTTTTATAATATAACGAAATACCTAACAAGCTCATCTGCGTGATTATCAAATCGATTCTTAGTAGGTGATTCTAAATACCGATAAAGAGTTCGCATGAAACCGTACTGACAGTCCGTTACATTCTATATCTCTTAATCGTGTCAAGGATTTTGCTACACAAGACCGGGACCTACTGCTTCAAGCCGATTCCGAATGGCTACAAACGTCCATGCCCCGACTCTGATACCGTACGCCACACAGTGGAGTATTTGAGGCAAAAGCCTGGCCAAAAGTGAAAAGATTAAAAATTGCTCAACGATTGTAAAAAGTGGATTTTATCCTTTCTGACTAACTGGTGCGTTAATCACATCATTTCCAGGAGCATAAGTAACATCCAACAGCTCCTAGCCTTAGGTGAAGAATAGGTTTTTTTGCGAGTGGACATGTAATTTGATTACGTTTCAGCTTTGTTGTTAGTTTAAATCTATATTTTTCGTGGCGTTAAGAATTAATGTTTTGAAATTGAATCAGGTTTACGTGTTAAAAAAGGGCATCAGATTTGTTTTAAAATATATAATAATTTACTTATTTTTATTATTAACATATTAAAAAAATGAAAGCTTGATAAATTTTATTTTTAAGTCTTTTAAATGCAAGTTAGGTTTCTTTAATGTTTTATGAAGGTGTGTCGGGGCTTGTCGGACCTAAATTGAATTATAATCATAATGGTTACAGTATTGAGAGTCTATTTCAAAGAAAAAAATGTTCCGCAAACAGCTGCCTTTTATAGAATTTTTTTTTATAAAGAACCCTTTTTATTTTCATGAAAATTTCTTGACGGGTATGATTTGAAAACGACTTACAACTATAGATGTATTCTGTATAAATCTTGTTAACATATAAAACTTTATTTTTCTTAAGCCTTTCAGACAAGACAAAAAAAAATTAAATGAGAAAATACAGTGTTGAACTTAACCAGACAAAATAAAGGATAGTATAAAACTTTTTTTTTTTATATAATAATAATGGATTACATCGTATTTCATTTAATAAATTTACTATTAGTCAAGAATAAAAGAATATTCCTTAAAACAGTTTATACTATTGTAGGATAAAGTGCACAATCAGTAAATAAATTAAAATATTGTTATATCACAACTTAATTTGACTCCGTCAATACTAATATTGGTTTTAGTGATTCTTAAATACCCTTTTTTTCTTAGCCAAATTGTAGAGATAAAAACTATATTTTTACTGGCACATTACAGGTTTTACGGTTTTCAATTTCTGAAGATGGAAAGGGAATTTATTAGACTAACTTTGTACGAATTGTTTAAGGAATCTACCGAAAAATCAATTGATGAAAAGCTTCAGTTTATGGAAAACCGAGTGGCGGATATCCAGATGCTAAAAGAAGTTTACTCACTCGTTCACTCAGGTATTATAAAACTGATTTTAAGAATAAGTGGACTTCAGAATAATTACAAAGAGTAGAGGTTCCCGGAGACGAATGGTGGTTGGTTGGCAAATGACGTCAAGGTACCTATAATTTCTATTGCCACCCCAGGCCGCCCACAAAAAGATTTCATTGAGTCAAGTGAGTAAACGCAGGAAAACCAAGAAACTGCGACAATTAGCAACCCCTAAAGAGCTGACATTTGCTGCAACTATGAGACACAGAACTTCTGGAAATCCTGATGTGGCTGACTTGATGAAAAAAAAAAAAAAAAAAAAAAAAAAAAAAACTCCAACAAGAGCTACAAAATTATGAGCTGCTCTAGACAAAGGCCAAGGAAAAAGAGAAAGCCTTATAGTAGTCAGACCCTACAACTTCTTCCAGAGGGGTCTGATGGTGGTCATTCTCAAAAAAAACCCAAGAAGAGAGTGGTGAAGAAAATGACGAAGATCAGAGTTCACGAGCATCAGATTGAAAAATTAATCTTCTGAAGTCACTAGAAAACTAAGATCCCTATAGTGACTTTGGTATACTTTGGTAAATATTAAATGTAATTATATATATATATATATATATATATAAAAAAGAAAGATTGATTTATATAGAGATAATTTTTAAAAAATTTAAACTTTAAATGTTTTTAAATTTAATTTTTTTAAAAAGGAGTATTTACTATTACAAAGTAAGTCAAAAGTCAAAAGTCAAAAGCAATGGTTTTAACTTTAAAAAACATGAAAAATAATTTTGGCCAGGTTTTTGCTACAAATATTCCACTGTGCGCCAGCGCGGTAGCCATTTGACAATCGTCAAGGAAATAACGCTTGTTGCTATACACTGTAAGGTTCTTTGAAAAGAAATTTTAACAAACATTCAAAAGAACAGCGAAATTAGTCAAAATTCTTCAATTTCACATACAATACCTAAGTCTAATGGAAACTGATTCATCAGTCTGAAAGCGAGCCAAGACAAATGCATTGATACAAACATCAAAAATTAAAACTTCTAGGCTCGCAGCAAACACCTACTCATATTGAGATCACAGCCCATACCTTGTCACCGCCATACCTTCTAATTTAGTAATTCATCAGGAGTACCATTTCACATGTATTCATGAACCTCAGTCTCAGAGTCGAAAGAATAGAAACGTTTTCGATCGTCTTCATTCATATGCATTAAAGGAAAGCACAGTATTAAATGACACACCTATTCGACAAAACAAATAGTTTGGGGATGTACTCACCAGAATTTTAGATGGGTATTCACATTAGGTCAAGTGCAGAAATGGCAGTTCAAATATGATATTGGAAAAGTACTTCCGAAATTAAAACTCAATAAATAATCGCAACAAATTAAATACAGGTATACAGAAATGGGGCATGCTAAAAACCGATAGTTTAATACATTGACATACATGGTCAAAAGCATGCTTCAGTTAGAAAATTTATAGACAACGCAAAAGAAATTAATAAAACCCGATGAAACATTCTGAAATGACGAGAGTATTAAATAATCGCACGCATTCAGAAAAACTAAATTAATTCGGGTGAACTATTGAGAATACACACTTCTTTAAAGGTAACTACAAAGTCCGTCCATTTTATTATATATTCGTGTCTAACATTTGCAATTACTGTATAGCCTTTAAGTACGCTCAAGTGTTCAATATTTAAAGAGCCCTAAGTCCATTCAAGAAGTTTCCTACGATTCAAAACTTTTTTAGAATACTTAATATTTAGAAACAAGTTGTGTCCGAAGTGCAAAACTACTCTGGCATGCTAATCTGAAAACACCCTCGGTGAGATGTTTTAGTTTTAAGTGTCGCCAGCGACAAGGTTACGGTGTTACGACAGTTATGGTTGAGTGATCAAACTTCGGAAGATAACAAAGTGAAGTTGTATTTAAAAAACGGGAATCTTTATGTTAATATTTTTATGCGATGCTCTAGTTTAGCAAAAGATACCGCAATTGCTTAGTACGCCGATGCACGGGCTAGGTCCCTAATATTTTACTGTACACTGCAACAGTTTCTTGGTGCTAGAAATGTACACACAAAGTACAAAAAATAGCCGATTGAAGAACAGTACTACGTATGAGCATTTAACCAAAGCTTATCTTAAACACGCATTAAAGAAAAACCATTCAATTTCTTGAGAAGTCCTTCTCAGAGTCAATTAACACGTCCAATTAGTTAGTGTTCATAGATTAATGAAATCAATGCTTTTTTTAAACGGGTTTAGCTATCTACACTTTTCTGAGACCCTGCTCCATATAACTATCTCTTCCCCAAGCTCAATGATAGGAAGGTAAAATTCCCCAATCCCTCAATTCTTAGGAACCCGGTGTAAGACCCGAGATACTAGGAAGGGGGGGGGGGGGGGAACTTCCCTACACTCAAAAAGCAACCGAAAAAGTATAGAAGAACATTTAGTTTTACATCTTATCATAAAATCCTGGTAGGTGAATTTTTTGGCCAAGACGATTCTTAATTTGTACATTATTTCAAGCCAATGCACAAAGGGCTTGAAAGCATACTTCGATAGTCTTCTACGAAAATCGCCCGGTTATTCTGGCGACATAAGTAGACCCTGAAGCAAAATGCAAGCAGTACAGTTCTGCGAAACAGGTAATTAAAGTTAAATTCTTTCCCCACAAACCAGCTATCATCCTACTTCAGTAAAGTGTGCAATAATTGATATCTGTGTGCAGCACATCTGTTCCTCTCACAGCCGAAAGGTGCGTTTCGCCGTGGGGTCTTATTCACCTCACTTCACACTGAAATCAACCTGTTCATAACCTCGCAATTCTTTAGGCCTTGTTCACATTACTTCCGGCGTGCCTCAGCTGGCGCCGAAATTGATGACATGAGCCGTGATTGGTTTCAGGAATCACGTGGTCATTGCATAGAGCTCTATAACTGGTGATAATTTTTATCGCTAACGCTATGCTCCAGAAGCAATGTGAACAAGTCCTTAGTTTACGAATGCATGGGCCCTTAAGATTTCAATTCTTTACTACACCAATTTCTCGGAAGAGAAATGTACACAAAGATAAGGATTCTTTTAAAATCTCGTCTCAAGTGTGCCACTCTAATCTCACAAGAAATATATTTGGTTCATTTTTCATAAAATTATGTTTTAGAGATCCCTTATAAACATACATTTCCAGAAAAATTTGACCTTTAATAAGAATCCTGTAATCAGGGTTTCGGCAGCAGGAATTTTGACAAAGATCCCGCCTAAGGCTTCAATTACAACATAAAGTTGGATCAGCAACTATCACTCTTAAACGCTCTACCATTCATTCCAGGTATGGCCGCCCCTCTCACACTCATACAGCTCTCACAGCGAGTTGCCATATTGGAAATTAGGAAATTTGATGAGCCCCTGTGGCAGTCAGTCCCACTCCTGCAACAATGCAGTTTTCAGCTCCAGGATGGTTCTCAGAGGGGGATGGCGAACTGCTATTGCCCTCCAAAGAGAGTCCCAGACATGCTCAATAGGGTTTAGGTCTGGATATATGACTGACCAAACTTTCAAGATAATCGTCGACTAGGTAAGCGTTATGTGGAAGAGCGTTGTCGTCCATAAAAAGGAATCGAGGGCCAACTTCACCCCTGAAAAGTCGAACATAGGGCTTTAAGATCTTACCCCTATACCTCTCACCTGTCGGGGGGGGGGGGGGGGCAAATATATGGAAAGATGTGCTGTCATTTAGTGTGGTGCAGACATCAGTCTTGGACTAGACTTCAGTGAGGTCTTCACAGACGAGTTGCGAGAGAGCCTGAAGATTGATTCCCGACGTACCTTCATCCAGAGCGAACCTGGGACTCGATACCTTTCCTCCACCATCTGAGAAAGGGACGCTATGGTAGTGCAGGTGTCATGGTCTGGGCAGGCATCGTGTTGGACGAACGCACTTCTCTCACGTGTTTGACAGAGGGTCCCTGACTGGTGTGAGGTATAGGGATATGATTTTAAAGCCATATGTTAGACTTTTCAGGGGTGCAGTTCGCTCCTGGTTCATAATAATTATGGACAACAACGCTCATCCACATAAGGCTCACCTACTCGACAATTATCTTGAAAGTGGGGATATTCGCTGGACGGATTGGCCAGCCATATATCCAGACCTACTAAACCCTATTGAACATGTCTGGAACTCTCTTGGAAGGGCAATTGCAGCTCGTCATCCCCCTTCGAGAACCATCCAGGAACTGAAAACTGCGTTGTTGTAGGAGTGGGACTGACTGCCACAGGAACTCATCAAACTGCCTCGTTTCCAGTATGGCATCAGGCTGAGAGCTGTACGAGTGCGACAAGGGCGGTCATAACCCATATTAGAGTCACTTTATGTTAGATCTTGCAACGTGCATCAGATCTAAATTTGCTAGTTGGCGCTTTATTTATTCGGTTACGGTGCTTATTTTTTGAAACCTTTTATTGGCATATGAAGAGAGAAAGTTCATTCAAGCAGGTAAGCTGAACAAAAGGGGAAATGAATACAAACCAATAAATACATTCGTCTTATGCTTAGTAGTCAATTTAGCATTTTTGTATTGGCTTTGAGTAATTCAAGCAGTATGAAAATTCATTCCTTTTACTAAACAAATATATAAGATATTAATTTCTCTTACATATGATCTGGGAAGTTTAATAAAATCACTCAATTTAAGTAACTGTTTGACATTTAGAAGTCAGCCATTAAGATTTTCTCCAGCAAAAGAAATTCTCATGCAAATGCAGATAGGTTTCTAGGCAGAAGGACACTCAACAATTCTCTAAGACGTTGAATCATAAATTCCGCCCCCTTTCTTAATTTAGAAAGATGTGGAATTTCTTTCCCAAAAAATTAAATACGTCCAGATTTTAAACAGCAAAAAATAAAATTCGCCAAAGAATTCTGGGTTTTTAGTTTGTCTCATATGAAATATTATTAGTTTGAGAAATAACAATTGAAGCAACATGTCTGCGTGATATTAAAGGAACCTTAGCGCGAAAATTTATTGCTGTCTGGGGGAGAGGAGAGAACTTTTTATTACTTTAATATAATACGCGAAATACAGTGGCCAAGTAATTATTGACGATACAAATAGTAAGATCTGCAAATCTGGAAAGGAAAAAAAAAATAACTGAATAACCCCAAAGTAACATGTTGACTGTTGTAGGCTTCAAATGAGATCTCTGAGAAAAAGATCATTTTAGAACATGGTTTCTTAAACTGTGGTCCGCCGACTAAGAGGAAAATTCTAGTCCAAAACACAAATTTCAAAACTTTTGAATTGATGCATGCTTTCAATTAGACTACGATTTCAATTTGAATTTAATCAGGTGTACAACTGTGAAGTAGTCACCTGGTAAAGTGGAACTATGACATTATTTCTCTACAGTTTTCCAGTTCATTTTTCCGCATATTAATGATTAAGGGGATGAGGGACCTTCAACATAAAATTTTTTTTATTCTCAATTTTTAACTCTATATACAGAATGATAATAATTAACAATCTTTTTTTACTACATTGAACATCCTTAAAATTCAAAATAAGGCTTTTTTAGCAGAATAATGCCTCTTTTTCAAAATTTTTTTTTCAAAAATTCTAACATTATTCAAAATGCTCCATGTGCATTCTATATCATTTAAAAACCTTAATTTTTTTAAAGTAAGTTTACCATATGTTTATAAACATAATTGTGCATTCATTTTTCTTTTCTTGGAGGAATCTAAAGTCTTAAATAATTTTTTTATTTTATTTGGCCTGTTATTTTTTATGTTTTTTGCATTTTTTACTTTATTTCCTGGTCTATAAATTTGAAAAGTATTTGAGGTTTCAAGGAACTATACACAGTTTTATAACAAACACTTCAATTGACAATCCTGAGAAATTTGGAAGAAATCGGAAAAAAATTACTGCGCATGGAAAATTTTGAAAATTCTAGCATTCTTTGAAGAATATTTTGAAAACTTAATCTTATTCTTCTACAAAATATTTATTTGTGAATTCTAATTGAATTCAATGCAGTAAAAATGAATATCAATTATACTTATGCTATATATTGCGTAGAATATTGAAAATTTAAAAAACAAGGTTGAAAGTCCCTTGTCCCCTTAAGTGATTGATTAGCGATATTTTCCTGTATATATATTGTGTTCATCAATTGCTGTTATTAGCGATTTTTATAAAAATGATAAATTTAAATTCTGGGTCTTCCCGCTAAATAATTATCAGTAGGAGGGGTACATATCTTTCGCAATACTATCAAAGAAGTCCACGAACAGGCCTGCAAAACATACGGTCCGCCAGCATTTACTCTGTGGCCTTTCGGAACACTCATACTAGAAATCGAAAGATTACTTTTTAATTTTTAATATTACGAAAGCAATATATAAGCAAAGAATATTACTACTAATTGAATTTTCAAAATAATCAGTAATTTATATTTTGTTAGATAAAATATTTTTCGCTTTCTCATTTATACTATTTTCGCAACAGCTTTTCTTAAGTAATATAACCCTCGTCACATTTCGAATTGTGCAGGCCTGCTTTAGAAGATGGTATCTGAATACATAGTTTGGATATACAATAAATTAACTGGTCAGTTGGTTGAGGGCACAACGATCATCTGCTACACGAGCTACAATTAATTGCATGCATTACGCATTTTCGTTGTTAAAATACCAAAATAAACTTTTTACTGCGCTTTACCCTTCACTTTTAAAGGTATTTCAATATTATACGATGTAAAGAAATAAAAATCAGATCTATAAAACCTTTTATCCATTTTAAGCAATTACATGTAATACACTATATCACAAATCATCGAATCAAAACTATTTTTAAAATTACAAACAAACACCGACTTTTGACTATGTAATGACTTTTTAAGAAAAAAAATTCATATTTTAAGACATCTTTTCGAAATAGAAGTTACTAGCCAGGCGAGGCCCGGCTAGACTCGGGCTTCGCCTAGCTACGCTCAAGCCATCCGTGTAACATATTTATGTACTTCGGGCCTCACAAAAGAAAAAAAAGCCTACAAATGTATTAAATTCAAGTGAATAAATTCCTTCCAATTTTCATTCCCGTCGCTGCCGACAGATGGCAGCACCACTGCACCAGATGATTTGGTTTCTCAGAAGTGAGTGATTTTTGAATGAAAATATCTCTAAAACTATTGAATTAACAGAATAAGTGTACGCAGAAAAAATTATCAGTTTTCGAAGCTCTTTCCAAATATGTAACATTTATGTACTTTCATGAGAAAAAAAATTACACCGATTCCTGTATATTTGTCGGCCATTTTTTTTTCGAAGATTGGTCCGCCCGGATGCGTTACGGTCACGTGATGATCTCGACATCCCCTTGTCTCTTTAATAATATAGATAAATTGTAGAGCCTGGCATTTACTGCCGCAAATTACGTATTATGGTGTAATATCTTACTAAGAAAATCAGATTGAAATTTTTTAGGTATCAAAGAGTATTCAAAGCAAGCATAAAATTCTTCACTATAAAAACAGATATTTGATAACTTCATTTCAGCGAAACATAAATGAATAAGCTAAAATCATTATCAGAAAATTGTCTTATTTTTCGGCAAAGTCCGTAAAAAATAGAAATTGCCGGGGACAATTTTTGAAAATTCCTTGTTATGGTCATCTTTGCTCCACGAGTACTAAACAGAGACCAACAGTTTAAAGCCGATTCCGAACAGCTTTCCAACAACAAAAAAAACCCGTAGGACTGAAACCCGGAGACAGAACCAAGGACTAGCGCCGCTTAGCATCTCCAAGGAAGGAAATTCTCTCCAGTTGAAGCGTTCTCAGAAAATGAGCTTTTAAAGGACTGATTTTTAGTTTAAAGGCGGCAAAAATTTTATTCCAAAAATCAGTATGCTCCCTAACAGATTCTACTACAAGTTTTTGATACAGCTGCCGGGGGGTGGGGGGGGGGGGATATTCGCATACAATTCGTTCACAACATATTACGGAAGATGAATTGAAACCGAAGATGTGCAAATCGACCCTTTTGGACAACTTCCTAACTTACCATTTTAGTCAATGAACTCGTTCAGACCTGCGTCGAATACGCGGACGAACTCGTCAAGTAAGGGCCTGTTCACATAGGAGTCCGTTGCGTTGCGTTGCGTTAAGGAAAAGATGACGTTGAGACGAAAATAAACCAATCATATGCCTCCAAACGATTAGCAAGGAAATTTTTAACGCCTATGATTGGTTTATTTTCGTCTCAACGTCATCTTTTCCTTAACGCAACACAACGGATTCCTATGTAAACAGGCCCTTAGTGACCATTTCAGTTCGCACTGAACGTAGTCATTTTTCAGGACCACACCATTTTTCAATAAGCTTTTCCGCACTTAAAATAGTTTTCTTGCTACTTCCCCATAAAATCTAAGATAACCCACTGAACCTTGAGAAGGATTTTGTTTTAACATTGTGTTCGTACGCAGCCGAGAGAGTTCTTCGGAGAAGTGAAATAATGAAGAAAACCCCATGATAAACGATTTTGATTTATTTACCTCGACTAAATTCGAAACTGTCAACAGAACTTTCAAGATTCGCTGGTTTATTACGAATAAGCTACCCCCCTGTATCGTCAATCCATTACTATGGAAAAATGTACCGTGATATTTTATAAATAACTAGCAGGAGTACCCGGCGATGCCCGAGATTCTAAGAACGTTTGTTTGCCAAAATCAATAAAAAAATTAAACACAGCATAAAAAACATAGTATAAAAAAAGCATGCAAAATGTTATACACGTCATTAAAATGAAAACCCAATATAAAAATATACAAATTTATAATAAACTCCTCAGAATTCAGCTAAATTCGGCCTGTCATCATTGCAGTAAAAAAAAAGCTGAAGTTTAGCAGAATTTTCCAATAGAACCATGAAATGACTCCAGCACTTACTGAATTGTAAACAAAAGCTGCACCTTGCAATTCTAAACTGGTAGATCTCACAACTTGTATTGTTGTTTCAGATCTCTTAACAGTATGAGGTGTGCGATCAGCTTCTATCCTAGCATTTTTCTCTTCTTGAGATTCTCGCAACAGCATGAGCTATGCCAGTGGTCGGCAAACCGCGGCTCGCGAGTCACATGCTGCTCTTTGGCCCCTTCAGTGTGGGTCTTCCACAAAATAACCACGTGCGGGCGAACACGTATAGTGCGATTGAAACTTCGTGAAGATTGGATTTCTTATTTCTGTTTTTACATACTTAGTAGGTGTTTATGTGTCTTTATCTTTAGGCGAGTGCTCTGAACCGACTTAATGAGAAAACATTTCCAGAAAGATTAAATGTCAACGCGTACCGTCAAGTCGTATCTTTGCATCGTGTTCTACAATGTATTTACTTCCGAGAACGTGTCCCCGCAGGAAAGACTAGACTAGTCAAAATGTCTTCGAATATAACCAACCAGTAAGTTGAAGATCTTAAATCGGTTTAAGCTTTATCAATATCAGTTAACGAGTCTCGTGACATAAATGGTACAGCGTAAGTTTCACTTTTTGTACGATTTATTTCATCTACAGGTCCTGAAGAAGAACATTTAGGATTACTGCCACTCAAAGGTCAAACACGTGGCGAGGATACAGAAAATGCTGTAACTGTGTGCATTGAAAAACATCATATTCAACTCGATCAAATTGTCTCAATTTCAACAGACGGGGCGAAAAGAATAACCTACGTAAGAAACGGGTTTGTTGCTTTTTTGAAAGAAAAATCACGAGATACTTACAATGAGTCCATTACCATTGTATCATTCATCAAGAACTCTGCGCGCAGACATTTCCAGAAGAAATTTGCAAAGTTTTGGAATTGTTGATTAAGATTATCAACTCCATTATAGCTAAAGTTCTTAATCATCGCCAATTTAAAGAATTTTTAGTTGAAATGGAGAGTGAGTACGCAGATCTTCTGTTGCATAACAAGGTACGTTGGTTATCAAGAGAAAACGTTTTGAAACGTTTCGCTTCCTTAAAAACAGAAATTAGAGCATTTCTCCTTGAGAATGGTGTTCACTATTCAGAACTAACGAACGATCAGTGGATCCAAAAAATTTATTTCATGGTAGACGTTACGTCTATCATGAAAATCATCTTACGTCTACCATCTAAATCAGCTTAAACGTAAACTACAGTGGAAAGGAAACACAATTTTTTCGATGTTAGAAGAAGCTATTTCATTCTAAAACAAATAATCTCTTTTTGCTCAAGATTTTGATAGAAAAACTTAATTCACTTTAAAAACAAAGAATTGGGGAACTCGAAATTTGAACGTCTTTGTGCTGATATAGATATATTGGAGAAAAACAAATGTGAAGCATAAGTGGTCTGCTTTGAAAGGCCTGGAAGATATGTTGATTTTTAACACCTGGAATAGTATTCCTGTCTCATATAATCATCGGGTCTACATATTCATACGAACAATAATTTTCGAGCAAGAATCTTATCAAGAGTTAATTGAGAAGTTGTCTTATTGATGTGAACCTGGAATCGTGCCTAAAATTAAAAACAACATACACTCCTGACTTACCCAAACTTTCCAAGGAGATGCGAGGCCATTGTTCATATTAGTGTTTGTCTTTCATTGTCATGATTTAATTTTATGGATACCTTACAATTTAATTTTATCAATAAATAATATCGATATTAAGTATGATATCAAGTTTTATTCAACGCACCTATAGTTTAACTAAGACTTAAAACTGTAAGTAAAGTTTATTACGTTAATTTTAGGGAGCGCTGTGAAGTGAAAGAAAGTGTAGTGTCAAGGATTGAGAAAGGTATGTTGAGATGGTTTGGACATATATAGAGGTTGAACGAAAGGAGATAGATGAAATACACTCGTCAAAAGTAAAATTGCAACCCCATGAAGGAATGCGCATAGCGATGTGACAACAACAGGATCGGTAGATGTCAGAGACATATGCAAATGATTAAATGCGCGTGCGCATCTGGTCACATGATACCCAGTTTCTGGCTATAAAAGCCAGTAGCTGGCTCTCTATGTTTATGCTATCTATGACAGATTATTGTTGTAATGGAACATGGAGAAGGGTAGAAAATGTCTCGGAGACATCAGCGAGCTGAATACCAGCAGTTATCGTCTGAGGAACGAGAACGTATCCTAGAACTGCAGGAGCTCGGTTTGTCGATGCGCGCAATTGCCAGTCGTGTTGAACGGGACGTCACTACAATTCCGCGATGTGGGGCACGATGGACGCAGGACCATCTGAGAACACGGCAAAGAGGCAGTGGATCATCAAGGTGGCACTGATAAGCAAATTCGGCCCGTTCGCAACGGCAAGTCATATTGAAACCTACCTACCATTATCAGATGGGACATCCGTAACATTTTGCATGAGGCAGGGATGCGCGCACAGCGGCCAGCCACTGGGGATCCTTTAACCACTCGACACAGGGCTGCCCATCTGGCTTGGTGTCGACGTTATCGTCACTGGACGAACGAATGGCATCGGGTATTGTTTTCAGACGAACCCAGATTTTGTTTATAGAGGAATGACGGTCGTGGACATGTGTGGCGGCTTCCCGGAGAAAGTTACTTTCCAGCTCATACCGGCCCCACACAGAGCTTCATGGTTTAGGGTGGCATCATGTTCGGACAGCGGACAACCCTTGTGCACATTAATGGCAGTTCAACATCGGCCCGGTAGGAGCACATGTTGTTATGCCCGTGGTTCGGCCACTTGTGCAGGCCGCCCCCGGAACGTTATTCCAGCAAGACATTGACCGGTTTCATGTCGCACGTCACTCTGAACAGCCTCAATGGAATTCACATCCTTCCCTGGCCGGCAGCCTCACGCGATCTCTCTCCCATCGATCATGTGTGGGCTGCCATCAGACTTGCGGTGCACAGGGCACCGCATCCGCATACTGTAGGGGAACTGAGAGCTGCAGTGGACTTTGCTTGGCAAGGAATATCTCAGGAGACCATTAATAGCCTCATAGACAGTATTCCTTGCCGTTTAGAGGCATGTATAGCTGCCCGTGATGGCCACATTAAATACTGAATAAACAGTTTAATTTATCATATCTTTGTTTGTTTCTTCAATCATCTGCATATGTGTCTTAACTCTACCGATCCTGTTATTTTCACATCGCTGTGTGCATTCCTTCATGGTGTTGCAATTTCACTTTTGACGAGTGTAAGTATACAAGACGAGTGTGAATGGGAGAGTTGGAAGCGAACGTACCTCAATGAGTTTGAAGACGTTTTTAGCAAAGTCCAGCTTAGGGGTATCCTAATTAAGTTAATAACAATGCACCTACCTATATAGTTTAAATTTTTTTTAAAATGGTCCTAAAATAAATAAAATTTTTCTTAAAAGAAATTTCAATCATTGTGCTGTTGATATTTGACTCTGTTGACTAATGAGTTTGCCGACCACTGAGCTATGCGATCAGCTTCCAGCCTTCGAAATCTGTGTTCATCAGATTCCACATTCCGTGAAGTTTGTTGATTGGCCGACATTTTCTTCCTTGTGGAATTATTTTTATTTCCACCAAATCTAGCCCTTTTTGAGGCATTTTATTTTTTCAATTTTATGAATAAACGGAAAATCATATGAAAATAACGATCGCTTATGAAGCTAACGTTCCGCCGCTTGTTTTTGAAAGTAACGTTCCGCTAACTTTCAGAAAATGGCTAACATCGTTTGTAAACAACCCTCCTGTATTACCACTCTTTGCTAACTCTATAAAGATCAAAAGAATGCAAGAATAAAACGATTTAAAAAATATAAATTATTAATTAAAATAAGTAAACACGTACAAACGTATAAAGTACACAAAAGTTTATTTAATTCTTTAATCTGTCTAAATCTCCAGTAAGGAAATATTTTTGAAGCATTTACAGAACATCGTCTCAATAAGAAATTTCTGAAATGAATATGGCAACAAAGAACGTGTGTTTACAAACAACGGCGGTAACCGAAATGTCTTGCAATATAAATTTTAGAGTATAAAATCCGACTTCAAATTATTATTCGAGTTATGGTTATTTATTATTCGGGTTTAATATATAACTTGAAACTTGATTTTATTTATTTTCTAGCGTTTCCGTTTCTCGTAGGCCTAACGTGGCTGAAAGTTGGTAGAGGGCTGTGAATCTAGAGTGGTGAATCCTGAAAACGTAAGAGCGTGAGGTTCTTACATTTTCTGGATTCATCGTTCGAAAATTGTTGGGGGTTTTATTAATTAAAAACTAACGGTAATTAATTTCGATTCCGGAAGTTCTTAGTTGCCTCCGCTGTGTTTAACGACGTCATTATGTAAAATTTCACGATCGTCTCTTCTAAACTGTGGATTTCTATACAATTACAGACAGACAAACATTCAATTTTATATATTGGATGTATAGAAAAAAATTTTGAAACTTCGTTTCTAATTTTAAAAATAAATTGAAGCCATTTGTTTTATAGCGAATTAATGCTGATAAAAAATCAAATCTCAATATTTATCAGTTTTTATTACTCTAAGTACGTCTTTGAAATTAGTATTTTATCATTTTTGAGAAACAATTGATTTCTTATATTATCTTTTGCAAATGCATTTAAATACTTTTAAATGAGCATTGTAAATTATTACAAATGTTAAGGATTTTTTTGGAGTCTATTACAAAGTTTCCATTATGGCAAAAAGATGAACATGACAGGAAAGATTGTTGGTCTATAATACACTGGTGTAAGAAATAAACAGAATTTGCAGACTTGGACGATTATCTCTAGAACTACTCTACCGATTTTAATGAAATTTGATATGTACATACATTGATACAATACAAAACAAATAACCATTCAATAATTGTAATACACACGCATGATCGTGCGTAACACTCGTTGGAGTCGGAAGGTATGAAACAGCGGTTGCAGAATAAACAAAAAAAATGGGTTAATAGGGGGTATGGTCCCCTCTTACAGATATACAGGTCTTGCAGCGTGATTTCATACTTGAAATAAGGCAGTTTATCATTTCCTGTGGCAATTGGTCCCACTCGTTCAGCAACGCTGTTTTCATTCCCTGGATGGTTCTCGGAGGGGGGTTGCGAGTTGCAATTGCCCTCCCCAGAGCGTCCCAGACATGCTCTATAGGGTTAAGGTCTGGAGATCTGGCTGGCCAATCCATCCGGCGAATATCCTTACTCTCTAGAAATTCGTCGACCAGAAGAGCTCTATGTGGCCTCGCGTTAACGTCCATTAAAATGAACTCAGGGCCAACTGAACCCCTGAAAAGGCAAACATAGGGCTCCAAGACCTCATCCCTATACCTCACACCAGTCACAGTGCCTCTTTCAAAGACATGGAGAGGTGTGCGGCCATCCAACATGATGCCTGCCCAGACCATTAAACCTCCTCCGCCATAATGGTCGATTTCGCGGACATTGGAGGGTAGGTAGCGGATCCCTGGTTCTCTCCATATGAACGTACGGCGAGAATCGATGTTTAGGCTGAACCGGGACTCATCAGTGAAGAGAACGGTCGCCCGTTGATCCATACACCAATCTCTGCTCTCTGCACCATGATAAACGGATTCTCCTGTTCGTAGAAGTGAGCGGGACGCAAACAGCAGGTCTTCTTGCAAACAACCCTCTCTCATGAAGTCTTTTGGAAACAGTCACCTTTGATACACGGGTTCCTGTGGCTGCATACAAGTCACGAGAGAGCTGAGAAGCTGTAGCACTCCTGTCACGCCTCGCTATAATCGACAAATGGCGATCTTCTCTGGCCGCCGTGGCTCTTGGACATGCCCAGGCTTTCTCTCGATGGATCCGGTATCCTGGAACTGTTTTTTTTTTTTCTGCTAATGTCCCTGTGGGACGACGACATTACACCCCAGTCCGGTGTACATATTAATACAAGACATAGAAACAGACAAATGACACAATCACAGAAGAATTTTATTGACAAACGATGACACCGGCGATGGACGATGGGTTGCAGCTCCCCTTTCTAGACGGGGCTCCAATTGCAGGCGGAAGACTGACCGGTTCCCCAGAATTACAGCCAAGTCTTATGCGGGAATCGAACCCGCACCCCCGGAGTGGCAAGCTGATGCCTTATCCACTTAGCCACTGGGCGACATCCTGGAACTGTTTCTATAAGTTACACACGACGCTGGGCGTTAAATTGAACTCTCTACAAATTTGGGCTTGAGATTGGCCTGCTTCTAGCCTCCCCACAATTCGCCACCTCAATCCATCATCTAAACGTTGGTGGTTACTCATTTTTACTGTTACAATTTGAAATTAACCAATTGCTGCAAAATAACACTATCTATTAACCCATTTTTTTTTTTTTAATTCTGCAACCGCTGTTTCATACCTTCCGACTCCAACGAGTGCTACGCACGATCATGCGTGTGTATTACAATTATTGAATGGTTATTTGTTTTGTATCGTATCAATGTATGTACATATCAAATTTCATTAAAATCGGTACAGTAGTTCTAGAGATAATCGACCAAGTCTGCGAATTCTCTTAATTTCTGACACCAGCGTACTTGATACGCAATTTAGGGATATTTTCCCCCGCGGGGCGATCGCGTCCAAATTTCACACAATTTTAAAACTATTTACTGATCTTCGATTTCCTTTCAAAAAAAAAAAATAATAATAATACATTCCGATTTTGGGGGGAATTGCTTGGTGTTATATTTTAAAACGTACGCGGCTAGTTTGTATTTTCTCGATCTATTTCCTACTTTTCCCTGCGCATCAATTAAACTCGACTTCTCTCCGGGCTTAAAAATGTTCTTACTGTATAAATCTTTTATGGGTACCATTATCAGAAGTGATTTTTTCACTCCTAATACATTTTAGAATGTATAAAGGAAGGTTTGCTTTAAATTATTGTTCTAAACTATTTATGTTAAACTAATCTTTTTGAAGAGGAAAAACTTTCGACTAAGATTAATGAGAGTTTATGGAGTTTAATATGAAATTTTTTTAAGTCACAGTATAGCAGTGACGGTGGTAGAGGGAAATTGGTTTTAGGGGAACAGATAATATTAAATAGAAGAAAAAAAATCAATCACACTCACAACCCAATCCAGCAGACTCCTTAAACAGTCAAATTAACCATACCAACGCCTTACGCATGTTTCAGCTCCCCTTCATCGAAATTTTAGTTTAGCTCTCCGACGTCTTTCTGATGTCCGCGAAATGTAATAAGGGAAAGCTGTTGCTGGCCGCAAGAAAATAGGATAGATGGAAAAGCGAAAAATACATGATATTAAAAAATAATAAAATTACTGATTCTTTTAAAAATTAAAGCTTAATATTCATTGCTTATTTATTCTTTTCGTAAAATTGTGAATTAAAAAAAATATTCCGTATTTTCTAGACTTATAATATGCTCCAACGAGCCCGATGGCAAAAACTGTTAACGAATTCCCGGTCTCAGGCCAGGGGCTGCCGGGTCTTCCTGCCACTGCGTCATACAATTGACTTTCCGAATAACAAATGTCGAATGTTTCTTTTTGGAGACATCTTTTCTCTGTTCTGCCCTTGAAAATCGCTTTCCAGCCTATATCTAGAATTCCTTGTCTCAATTAACTGCTTTGTCGGATCAGAACTAAACTCAAAGGAATACCTCCTTGACTTTAACTTTGTCTCCATACGAGAAAAACCGAATTGATTCCCCTTAGATAATTTAATGGATTAAGAACATTTAATAAGATATAGACTTATTAACCGGCATAAGAATGTAGAAACACCTCAGCATAGTGTCTGTCTGTGCTCAGGAAGTTTGTGATATCTTTTGCTATGTCACAAGGAAGGAGAGTGAAACCTCCCACGCCTTTCAATTGGAATAATTTAATAGCGTATAATTTAATATAGTGGATAATTTAATAGTGTTTTGTGGCTAGATCCCACCCAATATTAATGATCATAACATTTATTGGAGACGATGAAAGGCGAATCAATTTTCCGGAAGCACAAATTATTGTTCTTCACTCAATTAAAGGATAGGCGCACACATCGAACTTCATTTCGCCAACGAAAAAAATGACCCACCAGTGATATCGAAACATGCCAGTCTAAGGCAAGTTATTCACGTACTTATGACAACGAACTCATGCGATTGACGAACAAATCAGTCCAAAAAAAAAAACTGATATTATTAAAATTACATCCGAAATCTTTGGATTCCACTGCAGAAACAAACACTTATTGGGATTACAAACAAATTAATCTACGCATTGATGAACCACCCTATAACCTTGAACAACTAAATCGCATATCTGCGCGTTACCTCGTTAGTGATTAACGCGACGCGACGTACAATAAGTATTTATGCCCGAAATTATGAGCTCAAATCGACAGAACAATACTCAAAACTTCTACTAGTCGTATCTCAATTAGACTCGCGATGCGCCATAATTAAAAATGGAACAGCTAGTGAGTGGCTCATTGAAGGGAGAACCAAAGGTACTTGTCATCATAGAAGCTTAATTTATTCGAGGGGCACAGTTTATTTTCTTAAAATCTAATAAACAATAAGTACAATAAAATAAGGTATACAACAGAACATAAACCAATTTTTCATTTATTTAATTTTTGTTTTTTGTTTTTTGTAATAGGCACAAATTTTATATGAACATATACACTACACAAGTACTACGTTATTTACAATTTATAGGTGTGATAATGAAAAAAAAATCTTAATATATAAAATTGCTAATATAATTATTAAAATGGACAAAGCAATTTAAATGCTATTCATTACTGGGATAAGCATATTCTGTATTACAAAAACGGGAGTAATGCTTTTAGTAAAACTGTTGTTTCTTCCTTTTTGTCCCCCCCCCCCTCAAGAAAAAATAAATAAAATGCGGACTTTCATATATTTTTGTTTCAAATGCATTAATCAGTACAAAATTACTTAACCATGAAAAATGTAAAAACACTCTTCTTTTATAAATCAGCCTTAATGTAATTAATTGGGGTTGGGTCTTACTTTTCTAACAGCGGGGAATAAAAAAGTACAACTTTTCAGAAATTAACAAGTTTTTGTACACCATAAATAAACACAAATTTCTTTTGGCATGTTCAACAGGTTCGAAGAGGTAATAAAGATATTTACATAATAAGGTGCTAAATAAATTTATAAATCTTGCAGACTTGATATACTTAACTAATAAGGCAATGCAGTCTAGACATGGAATTAACTGTTTCCTAAACTGCGCCGTAAAGTCAAAAGACTATAGTCATAATAAAAGTGAGCGTATTTTTTAAAGCTTCTTCAAGCAGGTAGAACGTATAAAAATCTAAGTTTTGCTTGGGGTACCACATTAAACAGCGCAATCAATTACGGGATGTTTTATTCTTTTCAACCATGACATAAGGCACCCTTGTTGTGGTAGACCGACTTTTCTTTGCTGTGCCGACAGGCGTTTACCCATGCGCCTGTTGCGAATAAAAAATCAATTCAAAAGTGCCCCTAAAATTACAGAAGAAATGGAAAATGCCGCATCTGTTAGTTCAGCTCGAAATGCTAACAGATAAGGTGTCTAGAACAGTAGTGCACGACAACAACTGGCTGCGATACGAATTGAAGTCTGCGATTAGCCTTCACAATAGAATGCCAGAATGGAAGCTCCCAGTTCTGGAAGAGGCTTACTTTACATTAGAATATATATTAGAAATTTTTTGGACTGGACGAAAAACATGTGGAGGAAAAGAAAAACAAAAATGAACATCCCTCAATGAAACGCTGGAGGTTCCGTGCTTTAAGGATGCCTCCATAGAAGCTCGGTTAGTTCATTATAAATAGCCCTATTTTGCTACTATGCATTGCAACTCTATATTACAGCTTTAAAAAGTTTTGTCTTCATTATTTATTTATACTCTGCATTCACGAAAAAAAAAGATACAAGTTGAAACAATTGTACGAGCTATGCAAACTCATTTTCCAAGAAATAAAAAAAGGGCAGTAAACTAGAAATAATTAAAATAAAATTACTACTTACACGGAGCTTCATAAATGCACAAATGAAAAAACATCTACTAGCTTCAGTGATTCATCAAGCCGGAGAGAATTTGGTGCGATTTTCTTAACGGGCTTGTTACAAATGCAAGAATAATTAAAATAACATAAATAAGGGAAAATAAAAGAAATTTCCAAAAGAACTGCAGAAGCTGAGATTTTCTTTGTGGATTTTCCGAAGCTGCAAATTCTTGTTACTTTAATAAAAAAAATTTAAAAAATAAACTGGAAATTGTGTATAGTGAAAAAAGAAACGCTATTCTGGGAAATATATACGTGAGATCACTGCCACTATTATAAGCAAATTAGCAACTACATTTACTTCGTGATTACTTCAAACCGACAAATCAAATTAGTTTCAGTACGGGTAATTTTGAGAGGCCATTTATTTTATGTGGCTACAAAACATTTAACGAAGAAATTTTTTAAAAAAACCCATAGACTGAGCGACAAGTGAATCGGATAGTTTAAAATAGAGATATCAAAATCTGTGCACTTTTGGGGTCTATTATATTACGGACCGAATTAGCAACACTAGCTTTTAGAATAACCTGCCGATATTATACAACTGCACGAGAGTGTCCAATAACCGCCATTCAAATTTATTTAATTCAAGGGACTGTTAAGATATGTCTGCTTTGACTACTGGAATTGTGCGACTTCAGTATGTGCGCAATTTTATGGAGCAATTTAATTTTCATACTTCAAAAAATAGTTTTACTTAAAATATTTAGCTAGAACTGTTGTGTATGAATTCTTAACACTACTGCGTTTTACATACACGCATCCAATCAACCCTTACAAATAAGTAACCTTGACAACAAATTAATTCAAATTGTTGTTGCTTTTCTTCTCCATCTAAAACGTGCCACGGATATCTTGTCAAGGAATCATTTCGCAAAAATAGGCCATCATTTTGTGATAATCATTTATTTGTTCGTAGGCTGGGATTTTTAGCTCCTTCAGAAAACTATTTGCTATCTTTGGCGGGAATGGGATAGGTACGCGATGAAATCGGTACAACTTTGCATCGACCGGTATGGCACGAAAAACCATAAAGCGGGTGTTAAAATGTTTATTTAGACATAGGAACTTTGCTTTTTTAGTATTATTACTTCTGCATAAGCTAGAGGAATATTATTGAAACACTTTGAAATGTCCGATGCAACATTAAAAAGGATGGTCATTCAAATTTAAAAATATATTAGGTTGATTATGTGCATTACGGTTAACTTTCGCTGCTAGACAAGGCCTTACAATTTAAAGCCGATGCCTAACCATTCAGCAACTGCCTTTCCCCCGGAAAATTAGGATTGGGAAAAAAAAAATGGTAAAAGCATGTTCATAGAAACATACTGTAATCTTTGGTTTGTCACAGCACCTCTCCGACATTCGCGAGATCAAATTACAGATAAGAGTTACTCATTTATAAAGTTAACCGCAGGGCTTAAAAATAGTTTTGTACTGAAAATAAGCCTAATCTGTATCTAGAAAAAAGTATACAGGCCCTACCTAAATATTCAGCATGTCTGAATACTTTTTCAAGAAAACTTACTTACCAACTTATTTTAATTAAACTTTTGCATTTCACAAAGGCATCATGGATTTCATCAAATAGCATTATTCTAATTCTAAAGTATAAGTTTATTTTTAATCATGTCTTTGTGAATCTTTCAGCTGCTATCAGATATGAAAGATAATTCAATTTCATAAGCTAGGCAATATTTTACACAAAATACCTGGTTCAACATTTTAAAAAGTTATAATTTCTGGCCATGTCAGCATCTGGGTTTTTAGCCTACCACAACTAAAATACCTTCATATTTTCACGTCATTCATATTAAACTTTTTTTAAAGATATGGTAATGAAATATACACAAACGTATAATAAAGATGTTTGTTATAATCTGGGTTAAAAAGATCTGATGAAAAGGGTAAAATTGGAAAATTCTAATATTAAAGCTAAGAATCAAAATTTAATATTTTCAGAAAAAAATGCTTTCAAATTATTATACTAACTAACTGAATTTTGATAAAGTTCTCTGACAAGTTATCAAATTATGATCAAGTCCCCTTAGAACTAATAAACTTCAATCAGAAGCATTGGATACATAAAGACTCTCCTAATTTACAAATTATCATAAAAATGATTACTTTTAATCAATGTCATTGTTCATTAGCACATTCATGTATTCATGTGTTATACAAATTTCTAAAATTATACATTAAATTTCTATATGCTGGTCCAATGGACCCACAATTGCAGTTTGTTAAAAATTCATGGTCCATAAAATACTGTTTGTAACTTAAAAGTTAAAAAAAAATTTAAGATCCAGAAAACCCACCAATTTCTTCTTAAGCACTAGAAATGACAATCTCATAAGCTCTTACTAAGAATGTTACTAAGTTTTAGGAGTTCTAAGTTTTCCTATATAGAATTTTTTTTTTTCTTCTTTTAATCATATTTCTTTATCACAGCACCTAAAGATAAGTGTCTACACGCCCATACTACCACACTCGCTCACTCATATAACTCACATATATCAACATATCTGTAATTTTACATTATTGAACCAATTGCTAATACAATGGAAAAAGTTAAATTTTGTCATCTGTAGCATTTATTAGGAAAATTTTATAATATCCTTGCTCTCACAAAACCCAATCACTACAATCATAGAAGTTACATCGAAAATAACCAGAGATCATTAATTCTTTTATCTTTCCTTTTAAAAAACATTTTTTAATAGCTAAAATAATCTAAACTGATGAAAAATTTCATATGGTAAGATAAAGTGATGTACAGTCACATGTGGGTGTGGTGGCCCAGTTGGCAAAGGCATTTAGCCAGTCAGGGCCACCCAGAGAGGGAGGCAACTGGGACACTTTGCCCCAGGCCCCTAACTGCAGGAGGGGCCCAAAAAAATTTTTAAAAATAATTTATTAGATTTCATCCAAAAGAAAATTCTGAAACTTGTACCGTACTTCAAAATTCAAAATAATCTCCTGAAAAAAGGGGGCCCAAAAAATATTAAAAAAATTATTCGATTGATTAGATTTCTTTTACTCCAAAATTGTCTTTTGAAAAATACGCGATTTAGTTTTAATGAAAAATATAACTGTTTAGTCCTAACTGCTATAAAATTGAATTCTCTCTAATAAATTGAAGACAGTACTAACTACTAAAATAGATAGCAAAAAAGCTTTGTGAATGAAGATGTCATATTTATTGGAGAATATAACGAGAGCAGTGCAATGAAATATAATAATTATGTTAATCATTCATGTAATAAAATTTTAAGTATGAGTAACTGAATTTGATTGTGTGTTTTCATCTCTTTCCCTTTTTTATTTTTCTTGGGGCCCCAAACAGAAGTTTGCTCCAGGCCCCGTAAAGTGTCTGGGAGGCCCTGGCCTGTGATCTGAACATCTCTGGTTCAATGCCGGTCACTGACAAATCCACCGCCATGTACGTTAATGGCAGTTGGTGCACGAAAAATCTGTCGTGGCTGCAATGTCCTCCAAGTTCTTAAAATTTACCTCTGGAGGTGCAGGGTCAAGTATACCGGTCTGATCACTTGACTCTGTTCAAAATTACAGGACCGATCTTTTAGCTAATTTGGACTCAGATCCTTGTGGTGCTATTCATAACTGGAGCCACACCATTCTGCCCAACAGCCTTTATGGACTTGATCTGATATACTGTCAGTCAAGAGGCATAAGCACAGATGTCGCATAACGTATAATAAATTATACCACAGGCTGCATAATTTAATGCTCTTAAAATATTTAGATACAATATACTATTTATTGGATGATTCATTTAAATATTTTTTTTTAAATTCAAAGCTTTTATACCTTTTACATATGAAACTAGAACATTGGAGAAAAATTTTATGTTAGAAAAAAGATTTTTTTTCTATAGAAAATGCATAGCTCATACGTAATATATCTCTTTTTATCAGAGATTAATGTAAGCAAAAATGTCATTTTAAAATTATTAAAAATGGTTGCTACAGCTAATATAAAACAATATTTCAGAACCCCCCCCCCCTCCCTCTCTCTCTCTCAGCAGTATAAAATTTATGTTTTCATAACATAGCAAGTTTAAGTTACATACCCTAATATTATCAAAGTTCAACTGAAAATGTAATATAGAATTAAATCTTTCCAAGGTATTTGATAGAATATATTAAATTATATCTGAACAAACCTGGGCTAGGCTTAAACATGAAACATGGATCTATTTTCTTTTCTATTAATAATTTAAACAGGGATGATCCTTCTTTTTCTTTATTCAGAAGGTTTCAGTTTCAGTAACTTAAATCTTGAAAAAAAAAAGTAATTGTTTAGCAGAAAAGAAAGAAGATTTTATAAGCTGTGTAATACATTTTCATAGAAGAAAAAAAAAAAAAGGTGCTAGAAGTCACAATCATCAATAAACTTATAAAAAAAAAAAGGCTAATAGCAATGACGTGAAGAGACTGAAATTCCCATGTAGAATAACTCTTAATAAGACAAACTCTTAAACAGACATAATATCAGAAAATTTGATGTGTTTTATAATTATCTATTTATTGCCAAAATAAACAGTTAAATTATTACAATGGTCTGAGGAGAACATCAACATCACTAGCAAACAAGAGAAATTTTGCAAACTTCACATAGAAAAAATGAAAAAATTTTAAATCAGTTTTATTATTTCAGATAAAACCCTATCTAAAACACAGTACATCATAACTACAATTTATTTGTGAGGCATGAAGGACATTTTCAGAGTTATTCAAGTTTTTCAGATTTTTTCTCCTAATCTGTATTTTTTCACACAGATAATCAGGGAGTTCAATTTATTTCGATTTATAATCAATAGTTTTTCTTAATATTCAAAATAATAATGCTCTGACAAGTATGAATTATAATATGAGACAAGTTAAAAATACAGTACATATTCTTATCAGAATATTAAAAGGTATAATTTAACATAATAACAGTATGTCAAACTAGGCATTAGGCTGATCCTTACAACAGTATACCAGGCAAAGCTATCACAAAGGCCCAGGCTAAATTTTTAACTTCTGGCCTAGGTAGATCTCTAGCATAAGTAGTTTTTACAGAGGCAAAAATTAAAGAATCTAATCATTACAGGAATTCTTTCTCTCGTCAAAACTCCATTTTCCAGAATCAAAGTTCATCCTAATTGTGCTTAAAATCTAACATTCAGTAAGAGTCTTCTATGCATTTTAAAGCTAAAAACATAAGTAACATATTTAATGACTGTCTAATCAATATAAGTTAAATTGATTAATGTATACAATTTATTTGGGGGTATTTCGTAGATTTATCAACTGATTATAGTCTTATTGAGCTATATTGAGGCTAGAGCAGATGCTAGATTAGTTAACATAAAAATGTTCATTTCTTTGGAGTAAACTTAATATTAGATCAAGTAAAAGATTTGAAATTCCTAACCATCCCTAAATCTAATTTTCTCAATGACACTCTGATTGTCTAAAATTTGGCATATTAAATAAAAGGCAAAATCTGTGACTAATAATGTAATTATAAAATTTCCGCTTAAATTATGTAATGAGTAACCCTACCATTTCAATTAAGATTTGCTATTTTGTAAACAAATAAATGTCAACATGACTTAATTTGCTAAATGTCAACATGATGTCACATTAGACATTCATCTATATTCATTCATATAATTACTTTTACATATTAATATGACATATTAAACAAGGTCTAAAGTTAACTTGATTAAACTTGAACATTCTAAGGATTTAAATGTTTGGAAAATTGCATCCAAAAGAAGTGCATTTTGTTACAAGAGAGAAACCAATCATGAGAGGTTTTAGAAGAATTTCCCTGATTTATTCATTTGACAATTTTTATTCTTTTATAAAATATTATGACCACAAATTACTTTTCAAAAGTAAGATGAAAATATATAAGGAATCCAAAAAAATTCACATATCACTCTATAAACAAAACCTAAGGTAACTAGAACACCTACTAAAAATTCTCGAAATTTTTTTAACATGCACTATACATAAACTGTTAAGTCAACTGTTAAATCTCAGTTTTTGCTCATGGAGCTTCAAAGGTAAATAAGTAATTAAGTAAAACTTTAAGGAACTATATGTAAAGAATAAACTGACACATACACTAGATGGAATAATTTTCTTATCTTCACGTGAGTTTTATTTATACTAAACAGAATAAATTATTCATTACTTAAGTTAACAACTTAAGGTTATAAGGAAGAGTGTTGTCAACTTACCTAGGAATAGTTATACACCTGGTGTTGGGGTCTTGGCTTGAGATAGATCTTTCTAGTTCATCCAAACCACCGGTTTTCTTAAGTTTTTTAACTAAGCTTTTGACAGCTTTTTCACTCCACTTATCTTCACCTTCTCCTTTCTTCCAACCAAGAAGGCGTTTCACAACTGGTAGCGTGAATGGAAGAATGGATGTCATACTTGACAGAAACAAATCGAGTATTAAGCTGGCCTTTCATCCAGTTCAAACATAGTTATCTTATTTATATTTTCCCGAGTAGCCTTTGCCGTACACAAAAGTAAACAAAATAAGTTTTATACAAGCAAGATTTACGTCGCTTTTTCTTTTAGAAACCAGCACAATTTGTTTACCATTTCATATTACTTAATTTAAAAGGAAAACACTACAGTTACGTTTCACAGAGCCAAAAATGTTACAAAGTTATCATCACAGTCAATGTCAAACTACAAAATTTAAGTATTCAGCACAATGATACGATAAATTTGAGCAATATATAACAAACGATGATTACGATCAATGCAGGAATTGCTATCTCGCCTGATCAAAATTTTAAAACGTGCGAGATACAAAACGCACGGATCAACAGATCCCACGCGACCGAGCACGAATGAGAGAAACTGGCACTGCGCGTTTTTCTGACTTGCAGCGGAAAAAAAGTGAAACAGTCAGTTAGAAGTTTAGTACAAAAGATGGCCAGACAAGAGATCGGATTTATAACAATCATAGTTAAAAGCAACCAAACGGTACTATTATTAATGTCATAAATAAGGTATTGGGAATAGAAACAAAGTAACATTTAAATTGCCTATTACAAAAGAAATGTAAATAAGAAAATATTGATAAGAGATTTAACCAGATTTAAAACTTGAAAAGTGACATTGACATAAAACACTATAGAGGCACCAGGGAGCATGATCTCCTTATCCTCAGTATCAAGGTTAGTATGTGACATAAGATTAACCGTTCTCAAGTGAATTGACTTTTAATTAAACTGTATAAAGATTCCGTCGAATGCTGGTATCAATCTTTTTACCAGATTGATTCCTATTTATAGCTTGTACATTTTTATCTGCTGCAATACGTCTCTTCATATTTTCAATATCGTTTCTCATAACTTGAGCTCAGTTGCATATTTGAAGCCATTTTCTGACGCCATTTTGGCGCCAGAAAAGAAGCCAACTTGGAGCCTTTTTCTAACAGCAGTGGATTGAATATTTTTAATATAATGAAATCCACATCTTTGCCAACTATCCTACGGATTACGAATGTTGGAGAAAACACTTCTCCTGACCCTTCCGTCTCTGATGTTGCTATTGCCGCTCCTGCGAAAGATTTTCCCTTCTGTCTCGGTAGAGAGAAGACTTATTTGACGAATGCTGTTATGGAATGCGATTTAGATCCAGCTGTTACTTTTCGAAACCTTGACCCTCATTATCTTCAAATTGAAGAAATGCCAAACGTTCTGAACTTTCTCAAGATCTGCGGTGATAAGACACCTGAATTTAAGAACTTCAAGAGTTCGATCGACTTCATTATACAAACTTTGGATGAGACTTTGGCGAACATCTGCAGCTCAACTGGACTCGACCATGACTTTGAGATCAGCAAATTATCAGGTATGTGGAAGTACATTGTTGCTTTCACCCTTGGTCCTAACTTTGATAATTTAAAAAACCTAATTGCTATTGTGAGTAAATTTAATACTACTACGGTAGTTAAAAAATCTAGTAAAAAAAATAGAAGAAGTAATGAAGGTAATGAGCCACAAGGTAAGCGAGTTTCTCGCCAAAACTTATTAGACCAGATAAAATCGGATGTCATCGAAACAAGAAATAAATTTGCCCCTCTTGCGGAAAATTCTGATGATGAAATTGTAACGTATGATACCATCGAAGTAGAAAGAGAGCCTAAACCAGAACCATTCTTTATTAAAATGGTTCCAGGTTACCAAAAGATTATCGAAAATATAAACAACCAAATCCAATTTAATTTGCCCAAAACTGTCTCAGGACAGTTTCTTAAGATCTCTTCCACCACCATCGATCGATTTAGAAATATCCAAAGGTACCTTATCGCCAATAAAACTGAATTTTTTGGAAAAAAACCCAAGACTGAAAGGCCTCTTAAAGTCCTAATCAAAGGTATCTCCATTGACATTCCAGTAGAGGAAGTCAAGCAACAACTCGTAGAATTTGGTTTTGAGGTGAACAGAGTTTCACAACTCAAACGATTTAACACCAAGGAACCTCTCCCGATTTTCCTATGCCACCTCCAACAAAATAAGACTCTTGAGCATATATATGAAATCCGACACTTTTTAGGTTTCGTAGTTAGGGTTGAAGCCTACAAATTCAAAGGTACCAAGCAATGCTTCAACTGCCAAAAATTCCACCATAGTAGTGAAGTTTGCCTTCTACAGCCTGTCTGTATGAAGTGTGCTGGTGCACACTCATCAGCAGCCTGTACTAAACCACGTGACACCCCAGCAAAATGTGCTAATTGCAATGGTGACTACCCATCAAACTATCGTGGTTGCAGTGCTCACCCGGAACAGGTAAAAATTAGACGTAACCAAATTAATACCATAAAAGAAGCGGCCAAAGCCGGTAATTATACTCCCCAACTAATTGTCCCAACAAACTCAGGAAATACCTTTGATAGCAAACCCGTTAATTCAACAATTTCTTACAGCCAGGCTGTTCAGCCCAATAACTCCCCTTGTCCCACTATAACGACTGAACAAACCACTAATATTGTAACTCCTGCTAATTCTACTATTGGAACTCCAACCTCTAGAGTAACGCCAATGGGAAACCTTGACGGCACACTAAATAAACTTTTAAAAATTAGGGATGTTCTTAAAGAAATTAAACAACTCTGTTACGAAATGAATATACCAGATTTTAATTACTTAGTTGATAAACTTAACTCACCGTCCATAAATAACGTTCTTTCTGCTGCCTCACAAGAGGCAGCCACCTCTTCTGCCCCTTAATGCTCCCCTCTACTTCTTCTGCAAATTTCTGTTCTGAGCTGGAATGCTGATGGCTTGCGTACACGTATTCACGAGCTTCGGGAGTTTGTTATTAAGAACCCCGTTGATCTTATTCTGGTGCAGGAGGTGAAGTGTCCCACCCCCAGAACTCTTAAAATTCAAAACTACAGTCTGTACTTCACTACCCGCCTTGACCCTAATACTAACGCTCCCCTACGTTTCGGTGGCACGGCGATCTATGTCAAACGGAATATTAAACATAACCATCTCCCCAGTATTAACTTACATACCATTGAAAACACAATTGTTAAAATTTGGATAAACTCTAGTACTACTCTCACCCTTGTTTCCACTTACTTAAGAATTATCAATGGTAGACCCGTAGCTAATGAACTTTCTCAACTTCTTAATCTTGACCATAAAGTTATACTTTTTGGTGCCTTTAACGCTCACCACCCCCGTTGGAACTGCCAGAATGACCGTTCAGCAACCAGATATGGTACTGAAATTAATTCCTACTCAATTGATAACTCTGTTGATATTGCTTTCCCACTTTATCCCACCAGGCTTGGTGTTTCAGGCTCCCAATCCATCATTGACTTTGCCCTTTTAAACAACATTCACTATCAGTATGAGATTAATACTATTAATGATTTATCCTCTGACCACTTACCTGTTAAACTTGACATTAACTGCAACCCCGTGCTCTCTTCTATCATTTCTCCTTCTCATACTAATTGGCAGTCCTTCACTAAATTTGTTAACTTCTCCCCACCCTTTAATGATATTAACAGTCCTGATGACATAGACGCTGCTGTTACCTCTATCACCAAGACCACCCAAAGCGCGCTGGAATCTGCTAAGGTCCACTCTCCCCAATATTTCTATCATAAACTACCCCATTATATTGTTAACATAATTAAATATAGGAACCATTTCAGGAAAATTTGGCAGCAAACTCGGGACCCCAAAATGCTTAATAATTACAAAAATCTTGACAATCAGGTTAAAATTAAAATTAAAAATTTCAAAAATAATAAATGGAAAGAATTTATTGAGTCACTAGCTCCCACTGATAACTCAGTTTGGCAATATCTTAAGAGAATTTGGAAACCCCATAAGCCCCTTCCAACCTTTAACTCCAGTTCTGGTATCTTAACTAGTGACTGACAAAATTGAGGCCTTAGCAGCTAATTATGAAACCCAATTCAATCCCCACTCTAGTGTTTTTTGCCCAACTACAATTGATAAAGTCTATGATATCCTCCAGAACTTTCAGTCCAGTAATCACAATAGTGAGATCGAAAAAACCACTGTTAGCGAAGTTTTAAATGCAATTAACTCCCTCCCTAATAGAAAAGCCCCTGGTCAAGATGATATCACCAATAATGCCATTAAAAATCTCCCCCTTCATTATGCCAACTATTTAACTGATTTAATTAATAACATCTTTAAATTTAAATACTACCCGCATCCCTGGAAATCGGCCATTATTTTCCCAATTCATAAGCCTGGTGAGGATCCTTCCCTTCCGAAAAACTACAGGCCCATTAGTCTCTTATCTTCTCTTTCTAAAGTGGTTGAACACATTTTTTGTAGCCGTATTCATAATTTTATCGATAGCAATAATATTTTCTCTAATGCCCAATTTGGTTTCAGACCTAAACATTCTACCACACATCAGCTGCTTCGTGTTACTGAGTACATCCATGATGGACTACAGAACAGAATGCAGACTGGTGCTGTCTTCTTTTATATTCTTAAAGCTTTTGATACTGTCTGGCACAGTGGACTTATCTATAAGCTCATTAAATTTAAAATGCCAGCTGCCCTAATTAAGCTTATACAATCCTATCTTTCGGACAGAACTTTTGCTGTAAGCTATTCTGGTACCACTTCAGACCTACGCCCTGTTAATGCGGGAGTTCCTCAAGGTTCTAAACTCGGACCGGTCTTATTTAACTTATTTAATAATATAAATAAGTTATAAATGATATCCCCACCACCCCGAACACTTCGTTTGCACTCTATGCTGATGACACAGCCATTCTCGCTAAAAACCATAATGTCAGATATATGCATACTTACCTCCAACGTCACATTAACATTCTTGAGCGCTGGTTATAAATGGGGTATTAAATTAAATTCCAGTAAAACAAAAGCTATTTTTTCATACAATAGGATTCCCCCACCCCCAGTTAACGTTTATGGTCAGCTCATCCACTTTGAAAGGGAAGTGAAATATTTGGGTATCTTCATGGATAGTAAGCTTACTTGGAAGAAAAATATTAATAATAATATCTGCAAATGTTTTAAAGCTAGAAAAGATATCGCCCACCTCCTGTTCCAGAAGGAGATGAGTATAGAAAATAAACTTCTGCTTTACAAAACAGTACTTCGACCTATACTTCTTTATGCAGTACCTGTATGGGGGTCAGCGGCTAACAGTCATGTCCAGAAATTGCAATGCACACAAAACAAAACCTTACGTCTAATCACTAAAGCCAATAGATATAAAACTAACTACTCCATCCACAAAGATCTAAGTATTGAACCCATTCGCATGACTATAATTAATCTCGCCACTAAATTTTATAATAGTCTTTACTCCACCCCTAATGAAGAAATTGCCAATCTTCCGGATTATGACAATAGAGAATTTAATCGTAGACCTAGAGCGACTCTAGTGCTTGACATTGGTATTACTCCCAACTCTTCTTTCCCCTAATTTAAAATTTCTTTTTTCTTTCTTTCTGTCATTCCGTTTTCCTTTAATTCTTTCTAGACCGCTTTTCCCCCCCTCGCCATTTTTTCTAATTATATGCAGTCACATCTCTTACGTTTTTTTAAAAAAGGTAGAGTGTCGTCTCGTTGGTGTAATATGCCTCTACGAATCCTCATGGTCAAATTGTGAGCCGTCCTCCCTGATAATATCTTCTTCTAAGCTCCTGGATCCTGTTTCGTCAACCAATCAGGTTGCGGGAAACATTTTGCCCTCGACCTGTAGTTAAGCTTGATCTTTTTTTAACCTTTGTAATACAAATTCATCATCTTGCTTCCTTTTTCGGACTGTTTTCAAGCACGGGTTGCTTGATTGCTCTTTCCCATCCTGGGTTTGATCCCAGCATTTAATATCTTTGCTGCTCGCGGTCCTCTGTGGCTCGTCTTCGACTTTTGAGAGTTTAATCTTTATATTTTGCTTTTTATTTTATGTTATATTGGAACATTTTTTTTGACAAGTCTTGCTGATTTAATTTTGTGTTAACTTTAACTTACTAAATTCTAACATTTTTGTTTTTATTTTTGTAACTTCTTTAATTTATTTTGTTACTGTTTTTTTTTCTTCTTTAACTTGATTGATTTCTTCTTGGACCATGCGTGAAAAGCTTCAGTGCTTCCCATATCCATACCGAGGGTAAAGGGCTTGCTTAGCCCTATTTGGAACCTCACGAAATTTTTTTTTGTCCATGTCCAAGGGATTCATGATTGTTGCTGGTTTTTCTTATAATGGCAAGTTAAAAATAAAGAGAGTGGAAAAAATGTCAAGATTAACTCCAAATACTATCAGGAACATATTTTATCGCCAATTTTTCTGAATGAAATACCATCGCTTTACCCATAGTGCCATCAATCTGTGAGACTCCATCAGGACAAAGCTAGCAGTCACACATCAAAATCCACTGTAAATTTCCTAAAAGAAATGGAACAAAAAACTGGTATCAAGGCCATACCCTTCACTGATATCCCTACTAAATCTCTCGATGTATCACCTATGGATTTTTGTGCTTTCGGACTTTTAAAATCTGCATTATCCAAACGTCGTCCCAAAACCCTTACAGGACTCTGGAAAGCTGTTCAGGAGGAATGGGATAGAATACCTCTTCTGACACTTCAAAAGGCATTATTATCCTGGAAATTGCGGTGTCGAAAGATAGTTCATAATAAGGGATGTCAAATAGAACATTTAAAACACAAGAATTTTATGTAATTTAGTTTTGTGAATATAATATACACCGTCTAAAAAATGTGAGAACAGCCTCTGTATTGTAATATTCCAATTTTAAATTGACATAAAATATATTCCTCAAATTTCAATCAGAATAATCAGAATTGAGAATCATTTTACAATATTTTATTTCAAAACCCAACATTTTAAAGTGTTTTATCACCTTTCATACAGTTGAAACTATGTAATTTTAATCTCGATAAAAGAGATTACATATAATTCCTAATTCAAGGAAAATTTCAGTTGGCTTTTTTTTTAAATCATTTTTTAATGTATAGAACAGGAAGGTTTAAATCTAATTACGGAATTTTTTTTGTTGTGCATCCATATTCTAATTTTTTAAAATATTTCCTTTGACTGACATTGACATATAGTTATGCATAAAGTAAAAAGCCATACTTATAAATTAAATTTACTGGAAACTAAAAACTTAATTTCAAGACTACATGTTTTTGCTGTCATTTCTGCAAAATAATTACTATATTTATACTGAATATTGAATTTCTGAATCCAGTTTTATTTTTAATTAATTCAAAAACTTTGATTTTAACTTCATCAAATGAGTTTGTTGGAATTTTAAGATGTTAAACTGCCTTAATTAGCAATTTCTTTTCCCATACAAATTATGTACATCATATTGGTGATATATCATGTTGGAAATCTGCTGATTGCCAACGAAATCCCAAACTACCCTCTAAATCATCTGTCTCTAATTTGCCAGACAAAATGTTCTATCTCTCTGTTTTCAGGGTCGACCTGATCTATTGTAGCTCCTCAGGCAAGTTCTCAAAACGGTGCCTTTTCAAATTCTTTTTGAGACTCTAAGTAATGCTTGTATCACTATGAGAAATATTCTTCTTAATAGAAAAGATACATTTGGGGAAAATTACTTATTAAGTAAAAAGGAAAGTTTTATTTATTTTTTTAAAGGAAAATTAAAAAAATTACAGAGTTAAAAAAAGCAGAAAAGTAATTAAATTTCTATATAATTTTTATGTAATAATAATAATTACTAAATCCTTCTACGAGGAGCTCTAGGTAGCCTTGTGGTAGCGCGCTGTCTTTCGGTTCTGAGGTTGCTCGGACACTAATCCCGACACGCGTCATTAAATGCCTCCGTGTTTAGGCCGGATATGGGCACGTGAAATCCGTAGGTTGGAAGCTGTCTCTAGGAGATCAGGATGGGTGGGAGAGGCTACGATCCCCTAGATGTCACCCCAGGGGAGGGGTGCTCGGTCAAAATTGAGGTGGCAACTAGCTAAGGACTCCGACCCTTGGGGTGCTATATAAACCAGAACCGCACACTTCAGCCCGAAGCCTATGTGGACCTGGTCTGGAACTTCCAGCCAGGGAGCATTAGAAACAATAACAACAAATCCATCTACAAGCCTTTATTGTAGCACATTATTTCATTACATCTCTATGATTAATTATCTGTATTCTTTAAAATTATTGCAAGATCATTCATTCGCTCTTCAGTTGTTGTTGTTGTTCGTAGATTATTCTTCAAATCGGTCGAAAAACTGCGCTCAGCTGCTGCTATAGTTACAGGTAATATCATAAGAGGTGTTAGAAGAATACTTTTTAAACCAGCCTTCACTTTATAAAAGTTGAAAGTAAATACTGCAATTTGTTGTTAGTGACTAGCGATAAATGAACACTGAAATAAATGACATAAAGTGGAGTTTCGTTTTGTATGTAGTCAAGCATTCAGCGATAATTGGTAAATAAGTAACAAAAGGCACAGACAAATATAGGGTCTCATGTGATAAAAAAAAGAGTCGTGCATCATCAACTAATACATGTAACACATGACGCCAGATGAGTACTCCTTTATTCCTAACTAGCCGGGCTTCACCCGGCTAGGCTCGGGCTTCGCCTAGCTACGCTCAAGCCATCCGTGTAACATATTTATGTACTTCGGGCCCCACAAAAGAAAAAAAAGCCTACAAATGTATTAAATTCAAGTGAATAAATTCCTTTCAATTTTCATTCCCGTCGCTGCCGACAGATGGCAGCACCACTGCACCAGATGATTTGGTTTCTCAGCAGTGAGTGATTTTAGAATGAAAATATCTCTAAAACTATTGAATTAACAGAATAAGTGTACGCAGAAAAAATTATCAGTTTTCGAAGCTCTTTCCAAATATGTAACATTTATGTACTTTCATGAGAAAAAAAATTACACCATTTCCTGTATATTTGTCTGCCATTTTTTTTCGAAGATCGGTCCGCCGGATGAGTTACGGTCACGTGATCTCTCGACTTCCACTTGTCTCTTTATTATTATTCCTAATAATCTCAAATTCAACAGTTTATAAAAATTGTTTAAATTGTCTAAACAATTTTTATAAACTAAGAGGTTTATATTTGTGTATTTTTACGAATTTCGTCATAAATTAGATTGAGCTATTAATATTTTATTTTCACATTATAATTTGAAAATTTCAATTTTTATTATGTTTCATTATGGCGCCTGTTTCAATTCGGCCATCTCCGTCATGTCTACATATTGTTGATTTCATCGATACTTATCTTCCTTTAGATAGCATTCCAATTGTACATTTCATTTTATCCTACTCCTCTAGTCTACTGAGAAATTTATGAAGAAAGATTTTAACTTCAGTGTCATTATACATTAATGGTACAGTAGAGTCTCGATAATCCGAAATGATAAGGACCAGACCCTTTTCGGATTAACGAATTTTTCGAATTTAGCGAAATCATTCTTAAAATATACTTAAATTACATAATAACACGTGATTACATAATTATTACATATTTCGTGTGATTACACAGTTTATTTTATAAGGTCTGTTTAAACATTACCAAATGTCGGGACTCAATTGGTGATAAGAGAGCGGAACGCTGCTTAGAACAGTACTGTAGAGTGTAAGTTATTCGTACAGTACAGTGTAAGATTTTAGACGATCAGTAGATTGTTGAAAAGGATTTGAAAGAACCTGTCATCGTCTCAGACGAGAGTGAAGGTGAAGCAGACGGTGACAGAGAGCAGAGGGTATCCCACTCAGACACCTCGGCGGCATTTGATGAAGCGCTACGTAATTTGGCTTCAAGGGAGCGGTATTCTTCTCTTCGACAAAAAAATTTAACAGTTTTTTCAAACCAATGTAGTTCAGTAATAATTAGTTCAGTACATTGTCTAACTTTGAATTTTCTTATAATTTTCAGAAATATACTTTAAATTTCTAAGTATCACTGTGGTTTTATTGTAACCTTAGTTCTTTTTGACTTTTTGTTTCGGATTAAGCGGACTTTTGGATTACCGAAGTTCGGATTATCGGAAGTCCACTGTATCTGTTAAACTTTATTGAGCCTAGGTCATTTAAAAGCAAATTTCACTCTAAATATTTGCCCCCACGAAAGAATGAATGCAATGAAATCTGCAGTATCCTTATAAATTGGTTATTTATGTTTATATCCTAATTCATTCAATTTTTGAGCGATAAATTAATCATAATTCATCGCATATTTCACTTTAGAACAGGATAATTCACAAAAATACGCTGATGCGAACAACGTGAGCAGCAGGTAACATATTTTTGTACATTTTTGTATTTTTCAGGCCTAAATTTCCAAAATTATGTTTATAAATTCACCTGCCTGAGTGTTTCTGGCCGCACATAAGAGCTTGGTGGACCGCAGTTTGAGTACCCCTGGTCTAGATCAAGGGAAAATTTCATAGTTTGTAAAGAAGCTGTTTTAAAGCTATTGCCTCCAGTATCAAAAACTTCATTAAATTTTGGACAGAAAAATTAGAACCCTTTTTTTAACGCAGTCAATCATTCCTAATACATTTTAGAAATGAACGCTATTGGTCAGAAAATATAAGGATTTTTTTACTGTCTGAAGGATGAGGATATACAAAATGAAGAAGGCTCAAAGAAAGAAAATATTTTAAACTTCTCTATTTATTGTACTATCATTTGTAAAGACCCATAAGATATTAAATTCAGTACCCTCAAAATCAACAATTACTTTTCTTAGATATAAATGTAAAGCCTCCCTTGCAAATTTTTCAACTGGTAATATATGCACAAAATCAGTAAACTTTTTTATCATTTGAAATTTTTTACCACCATATTCCCATCTTCATAATCTATAAGTATCCAAAAAGTGGTTTTCATCCCTCATCTGTTTAACAGGTTTATTACAATATCCCGAAAAGGCGATTTTTCTTTCTTTATACTACAGAAGAAACTAGAATTAGTTCGTTCTTTGCGTGGATTCAAATTATAAGAGGTAATTTATGCTAACTGGTGTTCTGATGCGGAAGAACAATACAATAGCTTTTTCTTAAAATTCTGTAATCTTGAGAAGTAATAGTAAACAATAATGAGACAAACATTCAGTATCAGCAGAATACTTAAATCCATACTTATGACTACATAGAAATAATATATGTTCATTTAAAGATCTTAACACAGTACTATTAACATTTGTACATATTTCTAATGAATTTAATTCATAAAAAAATTACACCACAAAAAAATTATACAACTAAAAAAATATATTAAAAGGGCTTTGATCAACTATATATTAACTACAGAATTTTCTTAATTCCTCTAATATATCATTTAGAACACTAACAAATATTAACCGTTGTTAGGAATGGTACCCCCTCCCCTATTTCTCCCCGATGACCACCTGACCAGAACTTCCTGCTTGAGAGCTTGTCGAGCGGGGAAAGGGAAATGAAACCTCCCTCACAGGTGGTGGAGGTCATAGTCGTTGTTCCACGAGACATATTATTGACCTCAAATAATATAAAATTTCAGATAGCTATTTAAGTTGGAGATTTGTGATTGAATACTAAAGAAATAAATTTACACATTGTTACATTCAAGATGTTTCATTGCAGCTGGTCCACAAAAACAGGAGCTAAAGACACATGTATGTACTTTAACTGGGCAATAGAAACTACTCAGTGCAAACTCCTCTCATAGTGTAATGCCTGAAGTCAATATTTAGCGTCCAGCTGCAAAATGTAAATGATTACACTGATCAATCATCCTAACATAGAGTATTACAGATTTTCAAGATTCCTTAGTTTGGAATAAAATCTTCATAACCTTGGAGTCCCCGCTACCAAAAGCAACAATGTTTACGTCTCGGAAAGGTAAGTACTTAATAGTTAAAAAGTCCTGCGGTATTTACTTTATAGTTATAAAGTAAATACCGAAGGAAAGGTATTATCCGTTCCTTCAGTTTATTCTTCCCGATATGTTTAATTAAGAAATTAACATTCAAATCATTCAGTAGGTAAGAGTTTGGGACACTGCATTGAGACTGATCAGCATCTATTTCCGTTATACAAATGTTTGGGTTATTCCCTCATTCCTTTGGACATTAGTGATATAAATTAGATTGTCGACGAACTAGCTTCTTCAAGGAAGACTACACAAAGTGAGTTTGCAGCAATGGAAAGACTTTTTATGGAACGAAAGGTGTTGTCAACCACGTTTTACAAACAAACATCGGTAGATATTCAGAATTAGTCGGAAAAGCCTTGCAGTATTTACATAGCTTTAACATTTATTACTAAGACAAGCTTTACAAGAATTGTTTTGGTGTTTTCTTTTTAAAAAGGATCCTTTTTAATTTGCTTTCATAAAACAGATTCTCTTCATGCTGATACATGTAACAGACTGTAGAACATGATAAATGTTATACCCGTAATGACGAATGTCGTGGTTAATTAACGATATGATCTATTTTGCAGCTAATCAAAGAAAACACACCATATACGCATATATAACCATGTAACTTTCTTTTACATGATGCCTATAAGCTCCTGATATGGCTATATCAAAATATTAAAAAATGGGATAAAGTTTTATAATAACTGTAAAAGTCTTTCTCTTGAAGTTAAAAAGTTGCTTATTAATGCTGAATCTTATTAAATACAGCCTAAAAATTAGCATGTGAAAGCATGAATCTACCAAAATGTTTCTCTAACAGAAGAGTCCTCGAATTTATTGAGTTTCGGCCTATCGAACTGGAGAAATAAATCTTTCTTGGGATCTGGTCAAACATCTGAAGAGGTAAATCAAGAGGAAAAGTCTTAGGAATTAAAAATTATATGATTATAATAACCGGTTAAAATGCTCTAGCTATTTAGTTCCACTACGTTGCTTTGAAACTAATTTAGGTACCGAAAACTCTCTTTTAGACTCTCTTTTAGACCGTTTAATTCCTACTTTTCACTTTTTATCTCTCCCTTTAAACTTAATTCGTTAGCGGGGTTTCTTCAGGTCACAGGAATTGATGTAAGACAGTATTAACATGATGGTAGAATAGAATAAATGGACCAAGGAAAAAAAATATACAGTGTCTCGTATCCATTCATGATATTATTCTCATTCAAGATGCGTCAAGAATACGAAACCTTGGAACGGGACGAATATGACAAATTCAAAAATTGCCAGAGCAACAATATATATTAGTAAACATATCCTAGTGTATCAATTTGAACATTCTTTGCGGATGCAATAAGGTGTATTACCATCAGTCGATGATTTGAACCCATTCCGCATTTTCTCCGCGAGACGAATTAGGAATTCAGTTATGACTTAACGTGCCTCTTCAACTAAAATCGTTTTGTTCTCCTGCTCAAATTAAAGTGACTATTTTCAGTACCATACGACTTCCAACAGCGTTTCAGGCAAATTAATGATATAAATGATATTAACGTCCGTAAAATGCCCAAGCCCTTCAATGGGGTTGATGTCTCCAATTTCTAGTTTTGCGATTCTCGCTGATCTGTGAGAGCTGACATGGTTGTCCATGGCCACAAAGTCCTGGTTCACAGTTATGCATAACAGATGAACAGGATCCTCCAGAACCTCGAAATAATACATTTCGCTTTTGATATTTTACTCCATAGAATAAACTCTCTAATGTTCTTCCTTTTGTCCTTGTACCCGGCCAGTACAAGGCATAAACAGCCATATAACTATCAAGTTCAAAAACATTTTGTCGTTTTTTGACGTGCTTCTTACCCCCTTCACAAATGTAGTTGTCCAGAATCAATGTGATGATCACCCAGAACCTCCATTAGGTTCTTTGAAGATATCCGGTCTTGGTATTCTCTCCACACCATAGTAATTTGGCTCGACGGTGACAAGCTGATAAATGAATGCACCTGATGGATTATTGCACGAATATTACAATCCTATTCAGTAAACGAGATCTAATTCTGGAGGATACTTGAGTGCCAGCAGAGCTAGTGAGGTCTGTCGGTAACTCTGCGGATGTACAAGTTTTGCTCCTTTTTTAAGAAATATGAGTCGTTTTCTTCTGCTAATTTTCTTGTTCCAAAATAGATGCTCGCAAACAGTCTCATACACTCACGCGTATTGCAGTTTCCTAGGATAAGGAAGTTTCTCAATAGCAAAATGACGTAGTTTGGGAGTTAATATACTGTAATCTCAGATACAGTTTTTATTACAAAACATCCAATAGCTCATTTACGATCATCCAAACTCAGGTGACCTTGTTGAAATTGTCTACTACAGGAGATTTTTGAGATATGACCCCCCAAACTTGAGCGACATCGTTTTGCTTTCGTCTTACAGACGATACTGATTTATACATAACAATCAGTCAATGAGGGCATTCGTAAAAGTCTAGGAAGATCTATAAAAGTGCAGTCTTCAAGCTAACGTACGTAGCTTCTCCGACTCTGAGAGGCACTATAAACATACGGTATAAAAGTTTGAAAAAAACCCGACGTTGTTAAATTGTCAGATTTCATTAAGACAAAATGAAACAAATGCTTCATTGTAGGAACTAATAAAGGTCAAGGTAAAACATACAAAAGGGATTAATTTACAAGTTTAAGTGTGAAACACAACAGCCGTTTTTAAGATGGATACTGTGGCATGAATTATTTTATTTAATTTTTTCTGTTTTCAATGGAGGGCAAAATTCATTTTAAAACTTGAAACACTATTATTTTGACATAACATTGACATAAAAAACTATAGAGGCACCAGAGAGCAAGAGCTCCTTATCCTCAGTATCAATGTTAGTATGTGACATAAAATTATCGTTCTCAAGGTTACAAATAGTGTTGACAATGATTAAGAGAGGAAAAAAATAATTAGTTGATAATCCATTAATTAACTAGAATGAATACGAGTAATCAATATGGCATGGTTAACTTAAATGGTAATGGGTAATTTTAACTATGGGTGAGACAAAAAAACAAAAAAAAACTATAAAATAATTTGAAAAATTAGTAAACGGAAAATTTGGAATAAGATTAAGTTAAAAGACAAGTTAGTGAAAGAGGTCAAAAGGGCTGTAGGTCCAAAATCCGTAAGGTGCGAGTAGTGCAGTCAAAGAGGAAAGCAAGCATGTTTGGAATCCCAGGAACAGGTTATCAATCCCCTTCTCCCGAAATCAGCTGGTCCGAGGGGGAATCGCATGGTAGAAAGAGGAACGATCGAAAAAGGATGACAGGTCAGAAACCAGAAGTAGCCAGGCTATTGTAGTTTTGAATTTTGAATAGGAGGAGAGCCATTTAACCATTATGTATAGGAACAAGACCGGGATTTTTAACCAAAGTGGCCTTCGGGCGCCTAAAACACTCCTTAGAATCGTAATCAAGCAGGTCAATAAGTTAGTAGATAATGCAAGTCAAATAATTGAATATTTAGTTTATCACCCGCTAATATTAAATTTGCATAATATCAATTTGCATCGAGAAATTTTAAAATGGTGCACATCAAATAATGATGTTAATAATGACGTCTCCTTATAAAAAAAGCATAGAATTATTGCTTTTACTGGCCTTGAATTATATAAAATACCCACTACATGAAATAATTAAGAGTATTGGAAATCCTTTCTTCAGAAATTGATAAAATGGCATTTGTCTACTTGATATTAAGGTGAGGATAAATTTCGAGTCCCACTTGCTACAGAGATTTTCATCCAATATTACAAATGCTAATGTGATAGTATAAGATGCTGAATGATGTGATAGAGAAATTCCAAAAGAATTACTAAATGCTTATTGATTTAGAATATCTAGAATTAATATGAAACAGAATAAAGACAAGGAATCATAGCATTTGTCTACTATCATCTCCATGGTAAGAACTATTATCACGAATTTTGAGTGAATGAGTATAGCTGATTCAAATCCAAAGCTTCTAGATGAATCATACAGAGTTGAATATATCTCAGTTCCCTGGTGGTTCTTTGTATAGTTTCTTCAGGCTTTTGTGTTTTACTTTTTATTTCATGTTTGTGTGAAGATATATTTTATATAGTATTTCTGAAAAGGTTAGTATATATACTACACTACCTCTATATTTTGTTCCAATTAATCATAACCTTCTTATTTTTTAATGTTATTACCACTGCACAATTAAGTTTACAATTTTGGTGCGTTTGACCGGCGCGTTTATATCGGTACTACATTTCGTTGAAAAACTATTAGTTCGCCTTTCTGTATACTTAAATATTACGGTATTTAGGTTCAAATATGTCTAATGTGTAACCGTAATGTTATTAAAGGCTATGAATTCACGAAAATCTTATTTCAATTATGTAACCGGTGAATTTTTGTTCGTGTTTTGATTCTAAACGTAAATGTGTCAATTCTTCCAGTCAATTCTTCCAGAGTTCACGAGTACAACGTGTGTTGCGGGAATAAAAAATTAAGAAATATTTATCATTTTATAAGTATGTGAATGTTTATCAAATGTTTTTACTAACGTACGTATGATTGTGCAGTTCCCAATATTGGTAGCGTTTAGTTCAGTGGTAGTCAACCTGGTCCCTACTGCCCACTAGTGGGCAATTAAAGCTTGGTGTGTGGTGGGAATTTTTGTCTGTTAAAATTTTTTTTTCTTCCTCCATATATCGAATACACTGCTAACACATTCGTGAGTTTGACTATTTAAAATATGCTTTTGCAATTTACTTTTGAATTCCATCTCTAAATTTGAATTACAGGTAATAATTCACTGGACACCACTTGAAGTATACTTGTGGATGAGGGAGCAACAAATTAGCTCAGTAGCCATCCACAACTATTTATGTATATACATACTACATAAAGTATAAATAATATAAATTTTAAGTACATGTTTTAACCCTTCCCTCTAAAATTTACTTCTTACTTGTGCTAAATTGAGTCATTGCGGATATGCTCTGTGGGTGGTAAAAATACTTTGTCAACAAAGACACAAAAGTGGGCGATAGGTATTAAAAGGTTGACGACCCCTGGTCTAGTTTGTATTGAATTAAGTATTTAAGCAAGAATATGAAAATTAATTTTGCTATTAATTAAATTAACTAATACCTAATTTTGTTTTCTAAATTTGCTGTACTTTTTGTTATTTCAGTATAAGAGGACATTGAATTATCTTTGCAATATTTAAATATCCACATTAGAGGTTTTAGTTATTTTGCCTTTTATTATGCTAATAATCAAAACTCCATTAACTTGTGATGTCAAATTATAGTTCAATAATTTTTAGGGTCAATTCCTTGTATTTCTCAGTAGCAAAAGATCTGTTATTATGATTGAGCCATGGTGGTGAAACATGGCTGTTTTTGCTTATGAACAACTGTATGTTTGAAACCAAAGAAATAAATGGAGCTATAAATATGCTCTAACGATAGAAAACAAAACAAAAACTTCATTTTTGTTTTGTGTAGGAAATCTGATCTATTGGCTAAATGTTTACTTTTGGGAGATGAGATATCTAGCATATGTTTAATGAATTTGTATAGTTAACAGATGATTTTCATGGTTAGTTTAAAATACTGGTTAGAAATCTTCATGTTATGACTGACTCAGTAATTTCAAATTTTACCTGTGTATTAAAATTGAATCTTGGCAGTATTTATGCTTGGCTCAATATCAACTTACCAACAATGAATTTTACTGCAGTCTTTATTTAGCATCAGTCAGCTAAGTTTCAGCTAAAATACATAAGTGCCTTTCAAAATGATTGAAGTCTCTAAACAATCTGCTAATATGTTATTTCAAATGTTCTAAATTTGTTTCATGTACACTGGTTTCTGGGTCCTTAAAAATTATTCTGTTTTACATACAAGTGAAAAAGCCTTTATCATTGTGACAGTAGTACATCTATCAGAAATAGTAGTAGTACTAGTAATCCCTTCATAATGTAAAATAATGAGCAACTTCTTTCTTCAGTTTTGAACTGCTTCAACAAAACTTATTTTTAATTCCTGTTCGATGCCTAAAAAATGCCTATTTATTTTTCACTTCCTTCCTTTTTTCAAATTTAAACTTTTTTCATCTCTTTCATTGGTCATATGAGGACTACAGAAAGCACTTTCAGCTGCAGTTGTTTACCTTTTTTAGTTCTGTTTTTAAAATCTATTTTCTGTTATATTTGTACAGTTCCAGACATTTTTAGCAAAGTGTCCCTTTTTATTAGACTCATGCTTATATTAGTTTCTTGTAAACTAGTCTCCTGGTCAGTTAAAAAACTAAACATTTTAAGTGACCTTCATAAATTTTTTGAGTGTTTCAAAATTAGATTTTCTTGTCTTCTGTGAAAGTCACAATGACCTGTTAAAGCTAAGAATTTATCTTGTTCTCCATTTATTCATCCATGGTTCATATCATGACATCGGGAAAGATGAGTTCAAAGGAAAAATGGAACAAGTCTGAATATTACAGTTAAATCTAATTTTTTTTTTTTCTAAAAACTTGGAACTCTTTTCTTTCTACACTACTATAGCTTTGTTGTGAAATTGTGGAGATACTTGTAATGCTAATTTCACCCAAATTGCATAGCAAATAGATTTCGCTCAAAACAAAAGATAAAATTCTCAAGAAGATTGACTATGTCAAAGCAGTAAATTAAACCAAGTAAATGAGGGAAAGAAATGCATGTAACATATCCACAGGGGAGGGGTAAGTTATGTAATTAACATCTCCAGCTAATGGCACACTCTGAATTTTATCTTGGGGGGGGGGGGGTTAAACGGGTATAAAATATTTTTAATGCATATTCAGTAAAATTCATTTGGTAAGTATAAAAATGTAAAGAATAAAATCTAGTTTTGTTTTTACAAAGCTCTTGAATTAACTTCAGTTGTGACTACATTAATCTCTCTGTGTACATATAGCAAAGCCAGTTCATTCAGTTGTGATTGTGTCATGTTAGATGTTAAATAGATTTTCAAAATGTGTAAGGTAGAAATTGGCTTTCCACCAATATAAACTAATTATAAGATTTGTTCATAAAGGTTTTTTCCCTGTTTTGTCTATAACTGGTACACATAAGAAAAATATTCAGTGGTAGTAATGTCACAAGTTTTATCGGTAAGAATTGAAAAACTTTTTGCTGAATCAATTTTTTGACCAAATGGTTCAAAATAATTTTTTTACATACATTTATAATTTAGTTTCTTATGTTCCAGCTAATGTAGTTGGCATTTTTGGCAGAATTTTTGAAATGCTCGATGAGGTTTTCATTGCCTGCATCAGCTTGTTCTTTATAAAGCTTAAATTCTCTAATCATGATATCCTCCTCTCAAAGGGTATATTTTGCTGACCAGAGAAAGCTACTGTTTTCATAATTGGTTCTAATCATTTCTGCTTAACTGCAGATTGTGGTGCCCTACCTACATGAAATTGTTGATGGATTTGATTACATGTTCTGTCTTGAATATCATGGAGCCTTTCATAAGTCACTACTATTTGGCCACCCCTTGTATAGTGCTCTGTGTCTGCTTGCACTGTTTTATTCACCTTGTGTTCAGTGACTGTGATTCGCGAGAGTTATTCTTGTCTTATAACTGCTCATTCATAAGTAGTATAGAAATGACACAACAGAACATAAATTTTTAAAGATGGAATTTTAAATTATGAAATTTTTTTTAGAATTTTTACCAGATTTCTTCCCATTTTCTTTGGGGTGGCAGGGCCAAGCCTCCTATCTTGCCTCCTATCCTCTCCCCTCTGGATGTGCCACTGTCTTCAGCATGTCCTGCAGCCATGGACCTAAATTTTGCCCTTGTTATGGGCTCTTTTAGCATGGTATAGCATGTGTATGCTTGAAGGAAAATACAGTAACCGCTTATAGTGATCAGTGGTTATAAGAATCAACCGTTTATAAGAATCAATATCGCTATAACAAAAACAAATGTATTACTTCCATGTTAAAATTTTCGCTTTAAAGAATCAATCCACAGATTTTAAGAATCAGTTGACACTCTTCACTTTCCTTTTATTTTTCCAAAAAAGCCACTTATACCCTCAAAAGGCATGAATTTCTTTTTCTTTTTTAAAGATTGATAAGATAGGATGGAATATAATCGTAAAATTCATCCCTTTGTTAGACATAACATAATAGTTTCCCCTTTAACGCTTTAGCACAACACTATCCTATTAGCTTTTCCCGGGGGTATTTTTACCCGTCCGGGTCAGATTTCACTTTTCTCCACTGACAAACAAAAATAGGGACTCTTTTATACCACATCCTGGTTGTGACTCCCTGACCCTGAAACACAAATCTTCGGCGAAGTGTCCACTATCACTTAGGCAAACATGACATTAGTAGATTCAGCTCGTTATCAAACCGTGAAACGTAAGCTAGAAGGTGAATCTTCGTCTGAGACTATTGGTATTGAAAGAGGTATAAACAGCCTCCTGATAACTTCATTACGTCAAACTACCATAGAAAACTTTTTCTTACACCCTTCCTGTAGTTGAAATGTTAAAAATGTTAAGCAGGTATGTTGTAACAAATTTTGGATTTTTTTTTTTCTTCTTACTATAATCATTTGTATCTACTTATGGGTCTAGAAATTAAGTTGTATTTTTAAAATTATAAAAAAATTATTAATAAAAGATAATTAATGTAAATAAAAGTGTTTTATGGTAAATTTTCTCATATGTATATATAGGTGTCTGTGTGCCTGTCCAAAAACCTAAATTTCGGCTATAAGAATCAACCGCTTATAAGAATCAAACAGTAATAACAAACGTGAATCTTATAAGCAGAAATCACTGTAATTAGAGTTGTGATATTTCTCTAAATCCTTACTGGTAACTGAAAAAGTACTATCACCTAATCCACAATGGGAAGAACTATTGTCTGTCATGAATAGCAGTACATAATTTAGAGTATTTGACAATGCAAAAATGTGTGGTACATGTTGCAGGAGGGGTCACATATGGAATGATATACATCTCGAAAGTGATTCCTCCCATGAGGGCATTTTTACGCGTTCTACGCATTTTAAAATTTTCTATCTTCAAGCAAGCTAAATTTTGTAACATTATTTGTGATTCACAATGTCTTCTGAAATACACAAAATAAAAATTTTACAAAATAGTTTATTTTTACAATCATTAACATTTGATATATTTATGGAAGTTTGAAGCAAAATGATTATTTACAGCTAATTTATTGCTTTTTAAATATGTGGGCTGTTGAGGGACCCTTAAATTTGATTTTTTTTTTTTTTTCTAGGTTTGCTCTTTGGGTTCAGTGTGATGGCTTCTGGAAGTGACTTTACCATCAGGTGCAAAACTGAAAGTGGATCTTTTATAATGAAAAGTGTGAACAGTGAAAGTACTGTTCAAGAGTTAAAAATGCATCTTAGTAGAGAAACCAGCTTAAAACCCGAGTGTATAAAAATACTGTGTGGATACCCTCCTAAAGCATTAGCTGCTGGTCTTGATAGTTTAAAATTGAAGGATGTAAATATTCACTCTGGAGAAACTATTATTATTGAAAAAACAAGTGCTCTAAAAACTTCCGAAGACAAGCCAGTTGGTTCTGATATTGAGTTGAAAGATCCAATCAAGAAAGATGAAGCAGCTGTTAATATTGCTAATTCTGCGAGTGTGAGGGCTCCAACTTTTGATGAGTTAACTGGTGGTATTATGATGAGGCAAGTTGTTCCATCCAATAATTCGTGTTTGTTTGCTAGTGTATATTTTGTCCTTTCTAATGGTGATTTAAATTCTGAGAAAAGTACTGAATTAAGGAAAGTTATTGCTCAGGTTGTTTCAAGTAATAAGGAAAAATATAACTCTGCCTTTCTTGGTATGTCTAATGAGGATTATTGTAAGTGGATTCAAGATGCTGATCATTGGGGTGGAGCTATTGAATTGTCTATTCTTAGTGAGCATTTTGGCATAGAAATTGTAGCGGTGGATACCATCAGTTTGAAAATGCTTCGTTTTGGAGAAAATTCAAACTATGCTAATAGAATTTTTCTCATATATGATGGTATACACTATGATCCTTTAGTTGTGGAATTGGACAGTTCTGTGCAGACTGTTTTTCCTGTCAGTGATGAGTATCCAATGGAAATGGCAATGGAAATAGCAAGAGAAGCTAAATCAAGTCGACAGTATACTGATGTTGCTAATTTTACTTTGCGTTGTATGGTATGTGATGAAAGAATTCGTGGTGATAAAGAAGCTAGAGCTCATGCCCTATCAAGTGGACATAATCAGTTTGGAGAAATTACAAAATAATTATTGTATAGCTTTTTATTTGCATTCCATTATCATATAAATTTAAGTGCTTTGATTATATATACATTATGTGAAATGGGAATTTTTAGAGTTTTTTTTTTTAAATGTGTTTGATAAATTTTACACTCATGAAATGGTATTTTGATTCATTCACTATTTTCTGAGAACTGCATGTCATCCATTCATATGTTTTATTGCTTAATGATGGCTATATTTGTCAAGACAAAAGTTAAAATTGTTTTGATTCTTAACATCTTCACACTATCTACTTATTAGGCTGCCAACTCATTTAAATCTTGGGTTAGGATATAAAATTCGTGTAAAAATAAAATTGCAATTGTGATTGGTTAAAAATAATTCAACATGCTTGTATATGCTGGGATTAACTTGTGCAATAAGTTACCAAAGATCATATTGTATGGTTCTTATATATTTTATTACTACAATGGTCTTTACTAGAGGGTAAACTAATTTGAGTTAACAAAAAGAAAAAAAGCTATAAGTCTATTGATATAATTATGTTATAAATGTTTTAAAATTGGGGTTTTAATTTTTATATTTGGAGTCATCAGTGATTATGGTTTGCTTATAAATCTTATGAATTTTAAAAAACTGTTCCATATGAAGATTTTACTTCAGTTTTATTTGATACTTGAAGTAACTATCATGGCTGAACTCTGTATTATGGCTCTCAGTAGCTGAGATTGCTTGGCAAAAAAAAATAGTGTTTTTAGTTTTTAAGCTTTGTAACATACTACAAAATGGTAGATGGATATTGAAAATAATTCTTTTATTATTTTTAATAAAATATCTATTTACACCAGCTTAAAAATTTGATACTTTTGGGAGTCTTGCCTATTTCTTAAGTGGCATATGAAATCCTTAAATTTTCTGTATATACCTATTTCTTGCTGAAGACCTCATATATTCTTCATAAAACCTGTATTTTGTTTCACTTTTGTATGAAAGATTTTTTTTATAATAAAATCCATAATGAAATTGCTTGTCCTGTTCAGCTGGCTCCTTTACAGAATGGAAATGATTTTTTTAGAAATATTTCTTCATAAGAAACTTTTCATAAAAGTGTGTACTTTCTGCCCTCATTCACTTCCACTGTATAGGTCAGAGTTCAAATACATTTCTTTCCTCATGAGGAGCAATGTTGACACCTCTACCATAATAAAGTAGCAAACAGAAATTATAGTACTTGCAGGTTGATTAGTGCCTCTGTTTAAAAATTAACAAGATTGTTTTGAAAATAATTTCTATGTTTTGCTCTTTCAGTGTTTTGTTGTGATGGCTGATCCAATGAGTGTAACATTACGAATTCATAGAGGTTAGTTTTAAAATTGCCTTACTCTCACAAAAAATTGTTTCAGAGACACCATCTTTTACCACGCCGGGTTGATAGATTCCTTTATTTAAAAGCCTGGCCTCTAACAGCGCTTCGAATCAGTCATAACTTGCTTCTCCATTCTATCATAAATGTAATATGCTTACACCATTTATTTTATTTTTAAATCTTTGAAAGCAGAACAAATATTTATACCGGTATCTATCTGTAACTTTGTTAGAATACTTCATTTTCCATTGTATATATCCCATATATTAGAAACAATTTATACTACGTAACGGAGCATCCCTCGAAAGTGAGGCAAAGCATATTAAAATGATTTCGTATATATTTTTTTCCTATTACGTATTAATATTGAAATCGGAAGCGTATTTAAGGCGTGTTTGCTGTTTCATTATTTTATGCTGAACTTAATCACCATGAAAAAGACCCATTATAGTCTACACAAAGTTTTGCTGTCTGTGACATAATAGAGCGATATTCCCGAATGAAGCGCAAATAATAATCTTAAAAAAAAAATTGACCGGCTCATCCGAAGATGAGCGGTAAGTCCTGATGACAAGTCATGCAACAGCAGTCCATTACAGGTGAGCTAGAACAAACGCGAGGGGTAAACTTTGCCAAAAACAAGACCCCCCCTCCCCCCCCCCAAAAAAAAAACAACTTTAACTTATATTGAAACCGAAAACCTACAAAGTAGGAAAAGATTTTTAGCTCGGCTCCTGTGCCACACTCGGACTCTGTCACTAATTTACTTCAAAATTTCAAACAAGTACTTAATACATAAAGTAACTTAAAGTTATTGATAACTGAAACAGGACAAGGTAAGTCAATATAGGTGAACAACACGAATTTTAGTTTAACACATATACAAATATGCATAACATAAACATGAGCTTAATCAAAAATACCCAAGTATTTAAATACATAAAACATATACGAGCCACTTTTTTTTTTTGCACGTTCGCTGTATTGCTTTTAATTCACGGTCACTATAATATAAATTATTGGTATTTTGCATTTGTACATGCAATATTCATACTTACAATGCTAACTAAACTTTTTTTTTTTATTTCCAATGGCAAGTATTAGAGGACAACAGGTATCAAAAAGACAAAATTACAAGAACAAAATAGAAAAATGACATCCGTTAATCCATCAACTTATGTCTGGCAATCCAATAGCGCTCCCATAAAGAAACGGAAGGTAGAGCAGGGCAAGAAGCAAGGTGAAGCATGTCCATTTCTTCCTGGTTGTTACACAGGAGACAGGGTCGGGAGCTAAGTTAATTCTGTGGAGGTGCTTGCGAAGGCAATCATGGCCAGAAAAAAGATTTACCTCTATTTAATTTGCCACAGATTTACCTCTAGGCCACTCAGGGATATCATGGACATGGACATACCAGGGCTTGTGATCGCTTCTAGCAGCAACAACATGTGAGAAGGAACACCTGAGGGTCTTTTTGACAACTGTCTTGATGGAATGGTAGGCCAAGTCCTGGTTGTTTAACTGTAAAACAGAAGCTCCCTTTTTGCTTACTTAACGTAATGTACTGTACTTAATACATTGAAGAACAGCTACCAGAGATGGGCTCGAACTGACGCCCTGGTGACCCAAAGCACAAGGCGAAAGCACTGCACTACACTCCTACACAAATTTAAACTGTAACGACCTTAAAGGTTACGGAGCACATCATTCAATATACTATTACACTAATCATAAATCTTATATTGAAACATTTTTACTCTCAGTACCCTTTTTTTTTTAATATGAAAAAGTTTAGTTTACAAATTTATTTCACATTTAATAGAACTGCTTCCTGCTCAGCTACTCCGGAGCGCCTAAGGTCAACCAGGTCGCACGGTGTCCACGAATGTATCATATACTTGACTATATCTTGTTTATGATCACATTAATTTACAACTTATAAATATAAACTCCCAAAAACAAAAAGGTAAGTAGGTAGCACGATTCCCAACTTGGGGACGTGTTAAGCCCTGAAAAGTGAAGTGATCGTTCATTAATTCTTTTATAATAGTAAAGGTGAATTTACAACAATAGTAGTCGGCAAAAAAATTTTTAGGTGGCGAGCTTAACATTTCTCTAGTTGGCTTGGATCGTGAATCTCTCCACCTCTCACACTCCTTTAGACAGTGTTCAATAGTTTGTATTGCCCCACACTTTCCGATTCCAAAGAATCTTTTCTGGTATGTACCTAAACAGCCATGTTGGGTGATTGCCTGGTTTAACCAAAAATTGGAAGATAATATCTTTATTGAAACTTGCGGAAATGTCATATGGACTGTTCTGCCTAAATCTTCATTATCCCATCTATTTTGCCATTCATTCAGGCCCCATTTTTTAATTCTTGTTTTTATTTGTGCTTTAGTTAATTTTACTGTATCTATCTGTTCAACTATGCCTCGCATACAGGTGCGCGAACAATATGCGCAGATGTCAACATTTGACAGAGGACGTGTAGTTGGGATCAAAGAAGCCGGTTGGTCTAATCGGCGAATCGCTCGCAATTTGGATGGGAGTGATGCCACTATTGGACGATGTTGGCAGGAATGGGTGAACCATGGCCGACTACAGAGTCAAAAAGGAAGCGGTCGGCCTAGAGAAACGACAGAACGTGAAGACCGAGCAATCGTCAGAGCGGCACTCACAGCCCCAGATTCATCATTATCATCGATCGTACGTGCAACTGGTGATTCAGTGACCACAAGGACCATTCATAGGCGGCTCAGAGAAAGGGGGCTGAGCTCACGGCGCCCATTGCGCCGACTACCATTGGCCTCTGTACACCGGGCACATTTGGCCTGGAATGTCACTGACTGGAGTAGAATTGTCTTCCGTGATGAGTCCCGCTTCGAATCGAGCCCCAATGACCAGCGAATACGTGTCTAGAGACGTCCCGGACAGCGGTGGGATACCAACCTGACTGTCTTCCGCCATACGGGCCGATAACCAGGAGTGATGGTCTGGGGTGCCATTTCATTTAATAGCAGGATCCCTTTGGTTGTCATCCGCGGCACCCTTACAGCACAGCGGTACGTCTACAATATTCTACGACCCGTTGTTTTGCCCTTCATATCACGCCATCCTGGGCTTACATTTCAGCAAGAAAATGCCCGCTCACACACAGGCGAGAGTTTCTACTGCTTGTCTTCGGGCTTGCCCGACGCTATCTTGGCCAGCAAGGTCGCCGGATCTCTCCCCCCATTGAGCACGTTTCGAGCATTATGGGCAGGGCCCTCCAACCAGCTCGAGATTTTGACGATCTAACGAGCTAATTGGACAGAATTTGGCACGCTATCCCGCAGGAGGACATCCGCCACCTCTATCAATCAATGCCAAGCCGAATAACTGCTTGCACAAGGGCCAGAGGTGGACCAACGCGTTATTGACTTTTTGACTTTGTGAAGCTATTTCTCTTGAATAAATCATCCAATTTTTCTCAAATTGTAATCATTTGTTTTTCTGTACATGTACATCACCTCTACCGATTTTCGTCCCATTTCCTTCTTGGTCTTTTTTGTTTGTTTGTTTGTTTGTTGTTGTCTAAGAGTGTATATAAATACACTCATGGACAAAAAAATTAGCGCAAGAAATAATTGCGGGATTGTAACGAAACTTGCAATGAGGGTACATGTCGGGGAGATATGCAAATGATTAGAAATGCAGCGTGATTGCGCATTACGTATAGCCGGTAGAGGGCGTTGAACATCGTACTCTGTGGAGTACAAAACAGGTAACCAAAGCTGTATTGCTTGTAATTCACGGTCACTATAATATAAATTATTGGTATTTTGCATTTGTACATGCAATATTCATGCTTACAATGCTTACTAAACTTTTTTTTTTTATTTCCAATGGCAAGTATTAGAGGACAACAGGTATCAAAAAGACAAAATTACAAGAACAAAATAGAAAAATGACATCCGTTAATCCATCAACTTATGTCTGGCAATCCAATAGCGCTCCCATAAAGAAACGGAAGGTAGAGCAGGGCAAGAAGCAAGGTGAAGCATGTCCATTTCTTCCTGGTTGTTACACAGGAGACAGGGTCGGGAGCTAAGTTAATTCTGTGGAGGTGCTTGCGAAGGCAATCATGGCCAGAGAAAAGATTTACCTCTATTTAATTTGCCACAGATTTACCTCTAGGCCACTCAGGGATATCATGGACATGGACATACCAGGGCTTGTGATAGCTTCTAGCAGCAACAACATGTGAGAAGGAACACCTGAGGGTCTTTTTGACAACTGTCTTGATGGAATGGTAGGCCAAGTCCTGGTTGTTTAACTGTAAAACAGAAGCTCCCTTTTTGCTTACTTAACGTAATGTACTGTACTTAATACATTGAAGAACAGCTACCAGAGATGGGCTCGAACTGACGCCCTGGAGACCCAAAGCACAAGGCGAAAGCACTGCACTACACTCCTACACAAATTTAAACTGTAACGACCTTAAAGGTTACGGAGCACATCATTCAATATACTATTACACTAATCATAAATCTTATATTGAAACATTTTTACTCTCAGTACCCTTTTTTTTTAATATGAAAAAGTTTAGTTTACAAATTTATTTCACATTTAATAGAACTGCTTCCTGCTCAGCTACTCCGGAGCGCCTAAGGTCAACCAGGTCGCACGGTGTCCACGAATGTATCATATACTTGACTATATTTATCTTGTTTATGATCACATTAATTTACAACTTATAAATATAAACTCCCAAAAACAAAAAGGTAATTAGGTAGCACGATTCCCAACTTGGGGACGTGTTAAGCCCTGAAAAGTGAAGTGATCGTTCATTAATTCTTTTATAATAGTAAAGGTGAATTTACAACAATAGTAGTCAGCAAAAAAATTTTTAGGTGGCGAGCTTAACATTTCTCTAGTTGGCTTGGATCGTGAATCTCTCCACCTCTCACACTCCTTTAGACAGTGTTCAATAGTTTGTATTGCCCCACACTTTCCGATTCCAAAGAATCTTTTCTGGTATGTACCTAAACAGCCATGTTGGGTGATTGCCTGGTTTAACCAAAAATTGGAAGATAATATCTTTATTGAAACTTGCGGAAATATCATATGGACTGTTCTGCCTAAATCTTTGCCTAATCCCTAATAATTGCGGGATTGTAACGAAACTTGCAATGAAGGTACATGTCGGGGAGATATGCAAATGATTTGAAATGCAGCGTGATTGCGCATTACGTATAGCCGGTAGAGGGCGTTGAACATCGTACTCTGTGGAGTACAAAACAGGTAACCAAAGCTTGTTTGAGTGTGCTGAATCATTTACAAAGGAAGAGCTGAGATAGACATGCCATTACGCCGTGTTCGAAGACAATATAAGCAGTTGTCGCAGTTTGAGAGGGGGAGAATCGTCTGGATGATGGAAGCTGGGTGGTCAGCTAGGCGAGTAGCTCGTCAATTAGGCCGCTCTGATTGTGTTGTGAGGTGGTGTTGGGACCAGTGGATCCGAGAGATGTCATGTACACGAAGACCAGGCTCAGGACGCCCTCGACAGACCAGTCGTCGAGAAGACCGCCACATCGTAAGAAATGCACGCGTACAGCCAACTGCTTCATCGGCCGCCATCCAGGTACAGGTAGCACCTTCACTAGGGGCCTATGTGTCTTCTCGAACCATACGAAGGCGCCTGGCTGAAGGACAGTTGGTATCGCGGCGCCCATTACGTGTGCTGCCCTTGACGCCCACCCATCGACGCCTCCGTTTGGAGTTTTGCCGCGCACGAGGAAACTGGACTGCAGCGGAATGGAACCAGGTCGTCTTTAGCGACGAATCCAGATTCAATCTCGGCAGTGATGACAATCGTGTTCGTGTGTGGAGAGCCCGTGGTGAACGCTTCAATCCTGCCTTTGCTGTACAGCGACACATCGCTCCCACAGCTGGTGTGATGGCATGGGGTGTCATTGCCTACAATACACGGTCACCCCTAGTATTGTTCCGTGGCACCATGACAGCCCAGCGGTATGTTCATGAAATCCTGCAACCACATGTGTTGCCACTCATGCAACGGCTCCCAGGAGCCATTTTTCAACAAGACAATGCTCGCCCTCATACGGCAAGGGTGTCACAAGACTGTCTCCGCACTGTTACTACCCTTCCTTGGCCTGCCCGATCCCCAGATTTGTCTTCAATCGAGCATATCTGGGATCATTTGGGACGACGAGTTGGGCATCCCACGAGTTTGAACGAACTAGAGGCAAGGTTACAGCAAATAGGGAACGAAATGTCTCAAGACATCATACAGAACTTGTATGACTCAATGCCCGATCATATCGCATCGTGCATTCGCGCTAGAGGGGGTCCAACGGAGTATTAACTCCTCCGTTCTTTTGCCTTTTTCTTTGAAATAAATTATCCTTTTTCTTTGATTTTCTTATCATTTACTTATATCAAAGTAGTCATTACGTATGTAAAATTTCGTTTCATTTTGACGACTCCTTCTTGGTGCGCTAATTTTTTTGTCCATGAGTGTAGATATAAAATTCTGTCCCTTGAGTGATTTTCTCGTATTATATTACTATTCTAGATAACAGTTAATATATAAACGTGTATAATTACGCTTTATGACTTTATATTAAGTATGATATCGTCAGACAGTAGTTTTAAACGATTCAAGTGTGGGATGCTCGAAGAAAAATAATTTCCTATTTCAAAGTTATTCAAATTAGAAGGAGTAAAATTATCTTATGGTAATAAAAAGTATGCTTAAATATTTAAGAATAATTTTACTTTAATTAAGTATTCGTGTCACGTTTAATATTAGTTTATAAGTGGCACACACAATTTTTTTCTTCTTTTGTATGTGTTGGGGGCAGGAGAAACATTTATAATAAATCATTCAGATTCAAAACCTGTGCATATATTTTATGAAAGCTTAAAGCCACAGGTTTAAAAAAATATATATATATGAAAGCTGCAACATTCCTATTTATTCCTTTGTCTTTCTTCAATAATTATTCCTAAAGATTATCGAAAATTAGTCTATCAACTTTTTATGCGTTATTGTGAAAGGATTAATTTTGTACTGGCTAGGCAAATCCCCTCAAATTATATAACAAAAGTTAAATCCTTGTGGATTATTGCTGAAAGTTCTGTCTCTTTACAGGAGTTAAATTTTGAATCATTTTCAGTAACTATCCTAAAATTTCAGTTCCTATTTCTGCAATCAATTTATACTATATAACGATATATTTCAGGTTTAGTATGCAGCCTTTATTTAATAATGGGCATTATATTATTTAAAAACAGAGAGGCAATCCAATTTTCCATATATTATTGTTACGTGAAATTTTTTCTTCACATAACTGTGTTTACAGTTATTATGGAGCGGTCATCTAAAGTTTTACTGTCTCATGCCAAGACATTTATAAAGTGGGTTTTATGTATAATTCTTCTCGCGTTGAAAAAAAATATGAGAGATTTAATTGAACTTAGCAGGAATGGCCTTCCGACATTTTAAACTACCAGATTAATATGCTTTAATGTTGTATGCATCCGTTTTATGCGTATGTTCGATGTTATAAGGCAATGTGACCAGGGCCCGATTTTGAAAATTCTTGACTATAGGCACAACTCGGGATAGGGGCCCCCTAACACTGATGTGGGCGTAACATTTCAAAAATTGACACACAAAAAAATAATCATGAATCATTGTGAAAGTACCATTTTACCAAGAATTGTCTATTTGAAGCGTAGAAGCCTAGAACATTATCAAATAACAAAAAGCAATACAATATATTAACTTCTTCATTAAAACACCAATACAATGCACCCAGAAAAACTTATTAATCCCTTATATACATTATAACATACATATGATGAACCAATCAATCAAATTTGAAAGGATATATAAAAAAATTCCTATTAAAAAAGGTAAAATAAAAAACTTAATTGGGAATTTTCTTTTTTTTTCTTTTAAATAAAAAATTTTGTGGGCCCCCAACATTTGGGGGCCTCTAGGCCCTAAAAAAGAGACGTTAATATCCTACCGGGAATTTTCCTAATGGAAAATCAGGGCCTGAATGTGACAGTATACCCACACAGTAGTATTCTGACTATTTGTACGTAACGGGCAAAATCCTTAGTATCTACACCACCTTTTAAATATGTAATAATGTATCTGACGAGACACTGAAAGCATTAAGATCAAAAAGACATAATTAGTTACTCGTTTCTCACTTCCATTAGGATTATTAATTTCAGATTTTTTCTACGTGTCAGACACAGAAAAAAATACGTTTCTCAGGAATTCGCCCGAGAAATGCATCTACCATGTCTGACATGAAAACTTTAGAGCTCCCCCCTCCCAACTTTACTTTTTATACATGAAAAGCAATTTGATAGAATGCTGGTTAATTCTGTTAGTTGATAAAAACAAAATGCTTCATCTATCATCCATGACAGAATTATTAATTCGAAACCATAATTATTGACGTACTTCCTAAGTACTATCCAATGAGGGCCTTTTTCACTAGGAGTTCTTGGGAAGTGGGATAAAAATGACTACTAATTTGATAATTATTACCTCTAACAATGATATTACTGCGGTTATGTCATATACATATCTGTAGAGAGCGAAATCATTTTTATGAATAAATTTATTTTCATAAAAGGGAAGGTATATGTTAGCCTAGAGTACTTGAAGCATTATCCCGAGGGACCTTTTGAGTTTGTTAATAAATGTTATATTATGAAAAAGTGAATCGTGAAAATGAAGTAATTTAATGGATAGGGTTTGAGATGCATTACATATTGTTTAAAGTATTTTTGTGAGCGTCGGGAATCAAACCATGGATCTTCTATTCTGCGGGTGGATGTTCTAAGCCAGGCCTGGACAGCACTTACTCCGTGGCCCACGAAGCCTTTTGTGAAGACTCATAATATTGTAAATCTAAAAAAATATGGTATATTATTTTTTGATTTATAATACTACGGTATATAAAGATGTGTATATATATATATATATATATATATAAAAGAAATAGATGATAGAGAAAACCAGTAATAGCCCTAAAGCTACTTGCAGCCTGGAACAAACAACATGAAAAGAAAAGTATGAAAGAGGTTTTAGACAGCATCTCTTCATCAGCGATGTCAATGTTGTCTAAAATCCAATATATATATATATATATATATATATATATATATATATATATATATATATATATATATATATATATATATATATATATATATATATATATATATATATACAGGGTGTAACGAAACTCTTGGGCAAAACTTTAAGGGGTGATAGTACACATCAAGACAAACAATATTATATAGGAAACTTAGGATCCCAAACGTCTTCCAAAGGAGATAGACGCCATTAAAGTTTAGGGTCCGAAATTTCAAATGATCATAAAAAACGGGAAAATTTGTCGATTCGTTTGCTGTTTTCGCTTAAATTATTCTTTATGTCAAGATTTTCTGGAAAATAAATTTTAAAGATAAAGTTAAAAAAATGCCGATAGAGGGCGCTTTAGACTTTGGAGTAACAAACAACTATTTTTTACTGTTATTTTTTGTATCAGATTAAATGCTTTCAAAAGCTTAGACTTAAACTTAAATTTTGAGCTCAAAATCTGAATCGTTGGGGGTTGTTATGTCGCGAAAACTCAACAGTGTTCAGGAGGTAAAATTTGAAACCCCCTCCTCCCCTGTACGCAGTTCAGTTATTCACGATTTTGGATGCTCGGTCGTAGACCAGGCAGCAACTATTACCAGCTAAACGTAAAATAAACGAGAGAGGGATGACAAAAAATAAAAAAAAAGTTATTCATAACAGACATGAGCAATTTCTCCTCGCAAAATACCCGATTATGCAAATCACCCGATTTGGATGCAAAGTGTAGTACACAAGGATTTAACTGTATGGTTCTAACTGTATGTAAGGATGTAAAGTGCTGTAAAAGCTTTGGTTGTCTGCATTCATCGTGTTTTCGTTTTTGACGGCTGTAAGGATGACCAGCTACACTAGTCAAGAAATGGCCGATATCCATTTCATTTACGGCGTTGCAGATGGGAATGCCCTGGAGGCCCGGCGATTGTACGGGGAACGATTTCCTTCAAGACACTTGCCAAACCGAAAAACTTTCGAACGCTTGCATCGGCGTCTCAGAGAAACCGGCTCGTTTTTCAGTGGGATGCACGACACTGAGCGTACCAGGAGTTCCAGGACACCGGAACTTGAAGAGCATGTGTTGCGTGAATTCGAGGAGCAATCGGAGACGAGCACGCGGACTGTAGCCAATGCCGCAAATGTGAGCCACATGGCGGTTTGGCGAGTATTGAGTGCAGAATGCCTTCAACCCTATCATGCGCAGCGTGTGCACGCCTTGAAAGCAACCGACCATCAGCCACGTGTCGATTTTTCACGATGGTTCCTCCAACGATTGGTTGTGCAACCAGACTTTGCCGCACACCTGCTGTTCACCGATGAATGCAGTTTCAGTCGGGAAGGCATTTTCAATGCACACAACTGGGCGTACACTAACCCACACGCTACCCGCCCTCATTCATATCAACGCCGTTTCAGCGTCAATGTGTGGGCCGGAATTATCCACGATCATTTGATCGGGCCATATCTTCTGCCAAGGCGCCTGGACGGCGGAACGTATCTGGTATTCCTACAAGAGGTACTTCCAGTTCTGCTGCAAAGTGTTCCAGCCAACATAAAGGCTCGTATATGGTTCCAACATGATGGAGCGCCTGCACATTTCAGCGCAAATGTGAGAAGTGCATTGGATACAGCATATCCAGGGCGATGGATTGGACGGGGTAGTCCGGTAAATTGGCCGGCACGCTCGCCTGACCTCTCCTGTCTAGACTTCTTCCTCTGGGGCCATATGATGAGTCTTGTTTACGCAAGCCCTGTCGACTCCAACGAGGAACTGGTTGCGAGAATTGCCGTCGTAGCAGGCGATATCCGGGAGATGCCCGGGGTATTTGCTAATGTTCGAAAGTCCCTCCGCCGGCGGTGTGAGGCCTGCATCCTTGCTGGTGAGCACTCTTTCGAGCAGTTTTTGTGATTCCACAAGAAAATCATGCGTTTACCATTTTCTACGTGTCATCATTCATTCAACCTTCATTCATGCGCACGACGTGCGTACATCAAATTTTTTTATTTTATTTCGAGAGGAGAAATTGCTCATGTCTAGTATTATGAATAAATTTTTTAATTTTGTCATCCCTCTCTAGTTTATTTTACGTCTAGGAGGTAGTAGTTGCTGCCTGGTCTACGACACAAAGTCCTACGACACCAAGATCGGGAATAACTGAACTCTGTTCAGGAGGGAGGGAGTTTCAAATTTCAACTCCTGAACACAATTCCGTTTGCGCTACTTAACCACCCCCAACGAATCAGATTTTGAGCTCAAAATTTAAGTTTAAGGCTAAGCTTTTGAAAGCATTTAATGTGATAAAAAAATAACGGTAAAAAATAGTTGTTCGTTACTACAAAGTCTAAAGCTCCCTCTATCGACATTTTTTTACTTTATCTTTAAATTTATTTTTCAAGAAAAAACTGACAAAAACAATAATTTTAGCTAAAACCGCTAACGAATCGACCCATTTTTCCGTTTTTTATAATCATTTGAAATTTCGGACCCTAAACTTTAATGGCGTCTATCTCCTTTGGAAGACGTTTGGGACCCTAAGTTTCTTATATAATATTGTTTGTCTTGATGTGTACTATCACCCCTTAAAGTTTTGCCCAAGCGTTTCGTTACACCCTGTATATATATATATATATATATATATATATATATATATATATATATATATATATATATATATATATATATATATATATATATATATATATATATATATATATATATATATATATATATATATGAGGGTTGGGGCTTCAGTCATGGCAACTATTTTTTTTCTTGTAGATATGTGAAACGTATATGTGTCGTGTGGAAGTTCTGCAGGCATAGTGTGTATGCAGAACAACAGATGGCTCTGTGATAGCTGGTAGTAGCGCAGCGAGGGCTCTGAAATCAGTCAGTTGGTGAGTGTCGTGCGAGATGGAAGTAACCCGTGTTGAGCAGCGCGCTTACATCAAAATAGCCGTTCCCCGAGGGAGAAATGCGATGGAATGTCACAGTGAATTAGTAGAAGCCCTTGGGAATAATGCCCTACCATATCGTACAGTAGCACGGTGGGTAGGAAAGTTTCAGCGAGGACGTGTGTCAACCAGTGATGAGCAACGTTCGGGACGACCGGTGAGTGTGCGGACCGACTTGGCACGTGCCGTCAAGTCGAGCAGCTCATGGATGAAGACAGACGATTGACGTTACTGGAGTTAGAGAGGGCAAGTGGCATCGAGAAACGCACCGTCCACAGGATATTGCGTAATGAGCTACAGCTGCGCAAAATCGCTTCGCGGTGGGTACCGCATGCACTGACGGAAGTTCAAAGGTGGGTGCGCTATGCAATATGCTCCGACCACTTTGTACGCTGGTAACAGGACGGCGATCAATTCTTGTCACGAATAATCGCCATCGATTAATTTTGGGCCAGGGCATACGAACCAGAACTGAAACGTCAGTCCGCGGAGTGACGACATCCTGGATCACCAAGGCAGCAGAAGTTCCGTCAGAATCCTTCCCCAGTCAAATTGATGGCGATCGTCGCGTATGACGTCAGGGGTGTCATTGTTTGCCACTTTGTTCCTCATGGCAGAACAGTGACCGCACAGTACTGCAGGGACTTCCTGGTGCGACAGGTACGACGTGGCGTTCGGGATAAACGTCCGGATCTTGTGGACAGTGCAATAATCCTGCACGACAATGCAAGACCACATAAAGCAGGGTGTGTACGGCAGCTACTCCGATGTTGGGGATGGGAAGAATTGGAGCATCCACCGTACTCTCCTGACCTTTCGCCCTGTGACTTTGATCTCATTCCCAAGATTAAGAAACCAATACGTGGTAGGCGGTTTGCAACACGAGAGGACATTGCTAATGCTGTGCGCCAACAGATGGCCCGATTCACACATGGTGCGGCAAATGCTGATGCTGATGGCATTCAGCGCCTCCCACATCGTTGTCAGCGTGTGGTGACACTAGCAGGGGACTACATTGAGGGTCTTTAGGCCCAGGTTTGTCATGTCAACTTTATGTGTACTGTGTTATCATTCTTTTGCATAAAGAAGTTCTTTTGCAGAGTGAAGGCCATATTGCCCTGTATACTACCGTAATAAATTAGTGTGTTACGATATTTCAGTGCTATTCATTGTCCACACATGTAGTTAAGACCTTGTCCTTTCGTCTGTATATGTCACATTTTCCAACCGGACTGGTATCTTCAAGAAAAAAAATAGTTGCCATGACTTTTGCCCCAACCCTCGTATATATATAAAAGACACAGTTGAAAGTGAAAAACCAGTATATGCTCAGAACCACAAGAGCCAGGAACTAAAAACACGAAAAGATAAGTGAAAAGTATGTTTTAGACAGCATCTTGTCTTCAGCGGTGCCGATACTGTCTAAAAACCAATGGATTGTTTCTAATAAGTATGATCTGAGCAATAAACATACTTAGACACCGTACAATCCATAAGAAACAGAATAAGTGAATTATCAGTGGCTTTATCATAGAACACCAAACTCGGCGCCAGACAAAGTGAAAGTTAAGTTAAGGAGACCGCAAGAAGACTGACGTCCCAAACATTGCAACCATGGAGCTAATGGATTCACCAGCAGACTTACAAAGGACACTGTTTTATAGGACATATATATATATATATATATATATATATATATATATATATATATACATGCAAATGAATATTGATATTTATTTAATTTTAAAACTAATTAGTAATTTAATTTTTGCTTTCCTAACTACTCTATTGTCGCAGCAGCTTTCCATAAAGTAATAATGCCGAGTTGTGCAGGCCTGCTCTAAGCTACCTTGGTTAGGCGACGGATTCGATTTGAAGTGAAGTTCCTCACGAAGTCTATAACTGGGATGATAAGAACTCTTGCAGTCATTTACAATGACTGCAAGAGTTCTTATCGTAATGGTAAACCTCTAATCTTCTACATTTACTAATTAATCTTCATAACTTTAACAACAAAAAAAAAGAATCAAATATTTGATAAGCTATAACTCTGAAGAAATCTTGAATTGGAGTAAAACATAGACCTCAGTTTTGGTGTATTATTATAACTATTACTAATATAATTACATCTGCTTTAAACTCTTTATCCTGCGAAATTATTTATATGGATCAACCATTATTTCCGTATTATTAGAATCAAATTAATAAACAAAACATTTTAGCTTCAAGTACTTTGACTTCCGAGACGTGTAAAATTTTTCTTCTCTATAAAATGGCCGAATTAATAATAATAATAATCAGAAAAAAAGAAAAAGCTATTGAAAACAGGAAAGGGAGTTATATGTTCGGCTTCAAATTTTTCTCTTCGAAATTGCCAGAAACATTTCAAAAAATGTTAGAAAGAATTCAAAGTTTGGGTTCATTTGAAAACAAAGCATTTGCAGCGTTGTTTAAAAATTTTTTTTTTCCAAATATACGCTTTGAACATTCAGTATTTGACTTGTAACTTAATATTAATCATAATGAACACGCGAATTGTAATGTTTACTCTTATTTTAATAAACAGCTAACGCTTTAGAAAAATTAATATGAACTTGTTTAAATCTGATGTAAATAGTTACTTCATTATTAAGAATATTTCAAAAAAACCTTCTGAAATATTCCATTATCTATATATATAAAAGAGCTCGTCTGTTTGATTGTCCGCTATAGAATCATAGAATGTTTCACCCACCGGGACCAAATTCGGCACAGTTAATGTTTAGGACCCGAGAAACTTAAATCAGGAAAAACGAAATTTGGGGCTCAATTAGTTTTTTTTAAATTAATTTTTTAATGATTTTTGTGCCTCTAAGAGGTGCGCGACCACCTGTGGAGCCCCTTCACCACAACCAGATGCGTTAAGAGAGATGGTTTGGGGGGTGGTCAAATTCCAATGCGCGGGAGGAAGAGGGTTGGGAATGACCTTTGGCCCTGGCTCCCCAAATAAACACAACTGGCCAGATGAACGTGAAGAGCGGGGGTGCAGCCCAGTATTTTCTTGATGGAATGCGTGAAAAATTTTATATCTATTTATCTACCCGGGCAACGCCGGGCAATAATGCTAGTAGTAATATATTACTTGAAAAGAAAATCTGTCAACTTATCTAGTTGTTAAAAAGAAGCTTCTAATGAAATTCAGGTTCATCCGATGGTCGTATTTCATAGGATGGTGGGGAGCACGATATCATAGTCCTTTTATCTCCTAGGTGATCTGACTAGAACTGAAAATGCAACACTTTGAAACTGAATGAAATTTGAAGTGACCGCATTTAATATCAGTAACTATTTAATTAACTTATTCAAAGTAGATGTATCCAGACTTTATCAAATCTGCGTTTTGAGTTTCTCCTTCATGATTTGGTAATTTGCCAACAGAATTGGGCGGTTAACAGCCCAATAGCAGACCCAGTTTGCTTTTTTTTCCCCATACAAAAGCGATTTTCTATATATCATTTCAAAAAATTTTTTTCTGTAGGTCACGTAAGTAACACTTTTCATAAGTTGGTTTTTCAAACAAAAGTCATTCCTTATGCTTAACGCTGTATGGTACTCACAAGGACATCATGTTCTTAGGTGAAGCGTTGCTGCTATGAACTTTACATAATCATAGAAGAAAGAAGTATATATGTATGAACATTGAAAAAAACCCAATATTACATCGGTTGCGTGTGGTTTCAGGGCTTTCGTTAGAGCATAAAAGTCTTTTCTTTTATTTACAAAATTTCTTTAATTTATTAATTTTTCAGGGTCGACTTAATTTCATAAAGTTATTAATGTGTTGTTTACAAAATAAATAAATTAATATTTACGAAATTTGCCATCGAAAACACGAGAGGCTGTAAATATCTTATCGATCAATTTTCCCAATAGAGTGCTGACTTGGTTGGGTTGCAAAATCTGTATGTGAAAAGAAAAGCAGAATATCGTGGAGCATATTTTTGTGTGTTTGGGATTCACGTGCCCAAGAAAACATAAGTGGACGCGTGACTGTCCAGTTTTACACCCATTTCGCTCAAGTTAACAAATTTTTCGTTTCAAAGACATTTGCTGAGACGTGTCTGTCATCACATCAACTCCCAGATAAGAAGACAATAATTTTGGGAAATATTTTGCACAAGGTGACGATAAAGAAGAAAAAAACTTTCATCTAAAAATATTTTCTCTCGACCTTTGTCTTAAGTAAGAGTTCATGCGTCACTGTCGCGAAAAAATGCTGTTTCAATCATTGCACTTTACTAAAACTGACTATAAAAGGTGTCCGAACTCAAACACTATAGAAATCTTAGGTTGGTTATGCTATTGAAGCCACGAGTCAAAAGAACTAATTATTGCTTATTCAGCAAGTTGAAAGGTACGAACAGGCGAAAGTGTTAAGATACTGCAAAGGATAATATGCATTGATTATTGATTGCAGATTTTGGTTGACGTAAATAACTTAATCAAATTTCTAATCGTAAATTAATATCGCCCTGAGTATCCTGTTCTTCAAACTTTCTGAAGGGGTAATGTTTTTTAAAGCTAATCTAGTTAATTTTTTGATAAATTGATCATAAGTCCAAATTCCTTATAGAATTTATCGCAAGCGTTGGATAATTGTATCTTAAGGTTACTTTAACTCCTTATCTTTCCAAAACTTTCGTTTCGAAGTGCTGTGGAACTCCTAAACGAATTTTTTACAATTAGCTGAGCATCTGTGTCCCTATTTCACACGCTAAAAGGAGGAAAATGGTCCAATTTCTAACTTGGACATTGATAACTTTATCTTTAAGTGAAATGGTCCATCTGTCACCAGTTTTGAATACGATACAGGCTAATGATGTGATGCAAGAGGAAGATTTCGAAAGAAATGTTACCAATCAGTTAATAGATGAAATTAAATCTCGTATTTTGAGAAGCCTCGATAAAGTGGAAGCACCTAAGACCCATGTGTTACTACCAAAGTTGCAAACTCTCAGTTCTGGAGACGAATTGGAAAACCAAAGGAAATCTGCAAGGACTAAAACTATAACTGATTTCCTACATGCTGATGTTGGTGAGTAACATTTCAGAATAGATTCATTTCCTTATTAGAAACTAAAATATCAACATTTAGCCCATGGAAACCGCAGTTTCTTTTCCTTTCATTTATTATAAAACTTTTTAATACCAAGACTTCTCAATGGATATCTCAACTAGAATATAATGATTTTGACAAGATTTAGCTAAATAAATTTAAACATATTTTTCATCCGAAATATGGTTGAATCTATTGATTTATGGAAAAAAATATGTCAGAATTAAACTGCATTGGAATATACGATAATGCTACGCATCCCATATTTATGCTTTTCCCTTTTATAGTTAGACTTCAACACATTCATTTTTACACGGAGATCTATTTTTAAATTTTCATTTTGGAAACATTTTGCATGAAGATTTTTTTTTCAGCTTTTAGTCAAAAATTCTACTTAAATTCCGTAAATTGCACTCTGATTTGTTTGTTACAGTAATTGCAACTAGTGCTTAGCTGCGTTATTTATAACAAGTTGTATCACTTTGCGTTTCATTAGAATTGCTCCAAAATAGCTAGTAACTCATTTGAAAACTTATAGTCAAGGACTTGACACCAAACGTGGATCGCTGAATTGTTACACCGCCAGGACCAGTTCGCTGAGTCTCACTAACTGTATGCAAAATTTTAAAACATGTATTATACACATTTAGCCTATGTTTATTAAACACAATAACAAACAATTTATCTTTGAATTAAAAGATAAAATGCGTCAGTATTAATTTAAAACCCATACTTACAGGTCATAAATTCCGTTACATATTGCACTAATTTAGTCATCTCCTACCTACAATAAATTTCATTTTTAAAACCACATACGAATACTAAATAACTTTAGGATGGCAAATCTTCATCAATATATTTGCTATCACAAATCGTTTCAGAAATGCAGAACCAATAAATAAAAAAATAAAAATAAATAAACAAAATTTAAGATTATTATTTATTGTAATTATTTATTGGTATAAAAACAAACTTTAAGAATGTTTCTCATGACCTCTCTTGGAATAGTAGATAATCAAAATTTCAAAGCACGCGTCACATTTTCTCAAGTAGCCTTTAGAAGGACAATCAGAGTACAAGTTTTGCGTTATTGAAGTTCGTCTTTAAGGTATTACCACAGAAAAAAAATAATAAATAAATAAAACCCAACAAGCAACATTGGAACTGTTAGGCATCCGACTGCTAAGTCCTAATGTTCTGCATTTTCAGATCTTTTTGGCTTTCGTCCCTAGGAAATTTACATAAATGTTTACACGGGAAAACAGAAAACGCCAATGAGAATTTCAATGGCGTTTTATGGCAATTTATCCCCAAAGATGTCTCTGTCAAGCTCCGGACACTTTGATTAGGGGCATTCATGGCAGTAATCCATTTTAACAAAGGCTTCCTAGAATTACTGGTTATCCTAAAAGTTATTGGAATGCATCCTAGTGCAAATGCATGTAGAGCATTTGCTGTGCTTGACAAAGAAAGAATAAATGAATCAAGGGGACATTCTTTGCCTAGTGCAAAAGTAGCCAGAAAAAAAAATGATTAAAAAAGGAAAATTACTTAAGATTGAGAAGGAAGAGGGCCTGACCTATAAATGTGTGGTGAATTCTAAGCTTGTATAAACATAATATATTATTAAAATATGTTACATAAAACTTAAAATGCATTTTTTCTCAAAATTGAAATATGACCATTTTTTGCTGACTTCGAAAGTGATAACTCAAAATATTTTCATCGAATTTTTATGAAATTTTGTGTTCCTAGTCTATATATTGTTTTCTAGAGAATGTAGTAAAAGAATTTTGATTGAATAAATATTTTCTAATTTATGACCTATTTCAATAACGTTTTAAAATTGGCAAAAATTTCATAATAAATATTCGATTAGTTGTAAAATATTCATTTCTTGATATAACTTTAAACTTTTAGTAGATTGTCTAGATAAAAGCACGTAGTTTATTTTGGCATAACTTTTATTCAGATAAGACTAACTGTTTTTAATGTAGCATTTCTGAAGTTAGGAAACGGGGTCTAAAATTTCATTTATTTGACAGCTATCAAGCTACTGCCTAATGTTAAGAACTTTAAATTAATTTATCTGTGTTCGAGGTTTCCGATTTTGATGTCACTGATGAACCGCTGTAGCAAGGGCTTTGTCATCTTCGTGCTCAGGACACCGAATTCAAGTCACTGTTCAGAACAAGTTTTCAATCTTTATTTCAATTAACAGGGCTTAGAGAAATCACAATTTTCTGTGATTTAGAGTGATTTGGGATCACTCTATAACTCCATCCAATGGGTATAAACCCTTGAACTTGACTGACGTCTCAATTTTTTTTCTTTCTTCAAAATACACGATTCTAGCTACACTAATCTCTAAAATCGAGTATGGAAATTACCCCTCTACCTTTTCAAAATTAAGGTACCGGGATAAGTTTTTTAAAATTAACATGGTATTTGACAACAAAAGTGATTCCTAAAAATGTTTCTAACTCAGCATTAAACTTTTGTTTTAAGACTTACATATGAGTACTTCAGTTTTCACAATGCAGATCTTAGTTTCATTATTAGAGATCATACTTCGATAGAGATATTATTCATCTTTAAAAATTTTCCTGAATTTAATTAACTAAATACAAACACCTGAAACGACTCCCAATTTATCAAAAATAATTACTCCTCATTTTCACTCTGAAGTAAATTCAACTGAACAGCAATAATAAGCTACAACCGAAAAGCTTAAATAAACAATTCAAGAAAACATACCATCATAAATAAAAATAAGACCACCGGAACTCATAATAAATGTAAAGAGCAATTTTACTAAGACTTTTTTAATAGTACAGTAGAGTCCCGATAATTCGAATCGATTGGGACCAGACTCTTTTCGGATTAAGCGAAATCATTCTTAAAATATACTTAAATTGCATAATAAAACGTGATTACATAAATATTACATATTACGTGTGATTACACAGTTTATTTTATAAGGTCTGTCGAAACATTACCAAATCTCCGGACGAAATGGGCGATAAGAGAGCGGAACGCTGCCTAGTACAGTACAGTAGAGTGTAAGATTTTAGACGATCAGTAGATTGTTGAAATGGTTTTGAAAGAACCTGTCAACGTGTCAGACGAGAGTGAAGGTGAAGCAAACGGTGACAGCGAGCAGAGGGTATCCCACTCAGACGCCGCGGCTGCATTGGATGTAGTGCTATGCTACCAGAGCCCGACTTTGACCCAATGGGGCCCTGGGCAAAGCAGACTTTGGGAAATGGGCGAAATGGGCGATAAGAGAGCGGAACGCTGCCTAGTACAGTACAGTAGAGTGTAAGATTTTAGACGATCAGTAGATTGTTGAAATGGTTTTGAAAGAACCTGTCAACGTGTCAGACGAGAGTGAAGGTGAAGCAAACGGTGACAGCGAGCAGAGGGTATCCCACTCAGACGCCGCGGCTGCATTGGATGTAGTGCTATGCTACCAGAGCCCGACTTTGACCCAATGGGGCCCTGGGCAAAGCAGACTTTGGGAAATGGGCGAAATGGGCGATAAGAGAGCGGAACGCTGCCTAGTACAGTACAGTAGAGTGTAAGATTTTAGACGATCAGTAGATTGTTGAAATGGTTTTGAAAGAACCTGTCAACGTGTCAGACGAGAGTGAAGGTGAAGCAAACGGTGACAGCGAGCAGAGGGTATCCCACTCAGACGCCGCGGCTGCATTGGATGTAGTGCTATGCTACCAGAGCCCGACTTTGACCCAATGGGGCCCTGGGCAAAGCAGACTTTGGGAAATGGGCGAAATGGGCGATAAGAGAGCGGAACGCTGCCTAGTACAGTACAGTAGAGTGTAAGATTTTAGACGATCAGTAGATTGTTGAAATGGTTTTGAAAGAACCTGTCAACGTGTCAGACGAGAGTGAAGGTGAAGCAAACGGTGACAGCGAGCAGAGGGTATCCCACTCAGACGCCGCGGCTGCATTGGATGTAGTGCTATGCTACCAGAGCCCGACTTTGACCCAATGGGGCCCTGGGCAAAGCAGACTTTGGGAAATGGGCGAAATGGGCGATAAGAGAGCGGAACGCTGCCTAGTACAGTACAGTAGAGTGTAAGATTTTAGACGATCAGTAGATTGTTGAAATGGTTTTGAAAGAACCTGTCAACGTGTCAGACGAGAGTGAAGGTGAAGCAAACGGTGACAGCGAGCAGAGGGTATCCCACTCAGACGCCGCGGCTGCATTGGATGTAGTGCTATGCTACCAGAGCCCGACTTTGACCCAATGGGGCCCTGGGCAAAGCAGACTTTGGGAAATGGGCGAAATGGGCGATAAGAGAGCGGAACGCTGCCTAGTACAGTACAGTAGAGTGTAAGATTTTAGACGATCAGTAGATTGTTGAAATGGTTTTGAAAGAACCTGTCAACGTGTCAGACGAGAGTGAAGGTGAAGCAAACGGTGACAGCGAGCAGAGGGTATCCCACTCAGACGCCGCGGCTGCATTGGATGTAGTGCTATGCTACCAGAGCCCGACTTTGACCCAATGGGACCCTGGGCAAAGCAGACTTTGGGGGCCCCCTCCAAGGACAGATCCAGAGGGGAGTACATGCCTCCCCCTCCCGGACACTCACCCAGGTTCCCCATAAGTTGGGACCGGAAATTCAAAAAATTTTCGACCAATAAGTCAAAAATTTGAAAAATAATAATAATAAGAGTTAATTTATTAATTTACTTTTTGATGCTAATAAATAAATTCATGAAATTTTCTTTTGAAATTCAAAATAGATTAGTCTGAAGTTATTACACCCCCTCCCCCCCCAAAAAAAATGAAATAAATAAACTAGAAACGCTTATGGATGTAAGTATGCTTTTACTATAGTGGGTGCACTGTGCCCCCACCCAGGATTTTTTTCTGTATCTCCCACTGCCCCCATTTACTGTGTAAACCAAAAACCACATTTTCAAAAATATGTACAATTTAATATTAAATTAGGTGGGCCCCATAAGTTTGGGGGCCCTGGGCAAGTGCCCCACTTGCCCATGCGGAAATCTGGGCCTGAACACTCCGCCACGACCAGAGCGGACACCGTTTTTCTGACGCGTTGGCGTAATTTGGCTTCAAGGGAGATGTATTCTTCTCTTCGACAAAAAAATTTAACAGATTTTTTCAAACCAATGTAGTTCAGTAATAATTAGTTCAGTACATTGTCTAACTTTCAATTTTCTTGTGATTTTCAGAAACATACTTTATATTACTTAGTATCACTGTGGTTTTATTGTGACCTTTGTTCTTTTTGACTTTTGGTTTCGGATTATCGGGACTCTACTGTATTAATCTGAAGGATCTAAATAAATTTAGAATAATTCTATATCAGCGATATAGTTCAAAATAAATACCAAAATAGATTTAAATAGCTACTAAACCACAATTATATAATTCAAGATAATAAGAGGTTATCAACAAACACAATGGGTATCACAAAGACGCAACGCATATAACTTTCGAGCTTCTATTTTCACTTTCATGTATCAACTTAAGTATTATTTATACGAGATTATTTACAGAAGATTAATTCTCAATATCCCACGAATTGAAATTTCTGTCTCAGCAGAGTAGAACTAATACGAAATTGAAGAAAGAAAGAAAAAATTAATATTGTCAATTTTTTGGATCTTAATTTGTAAATATTGAGAAAATACTATTTTGTGTGACTGCAGGACGATGCTGAATGAGCTTACAACGTACCTGTAAAGAATTATGGCAGATATACTCTTAAAAATAATAACTGAAGTATAAACAGGTATAGGTGCTGTAAATTCTGATGTTTTTAAACTTCAATTCTTAATTATTAATCCCAGAATTTCCTCATGATTCGAAATTATATATATACTTCAACTACTAAATTAAATTTCTTCAGCATATAAAATACACAATAAAAACTTCTCAATAATGAGATCAATTTCCTTTAAAACACAAAACAATTTATTCCATTCGACATTAAGCATTACTGCCTTCTGGCTCTTTGCCAAAAAATACACTTTTTCTGGTAGAACATTTTTCGTTTTAAACACACTGCCATCTATTGGCATAAGATACAATTATAATTACAATTTCAAATTCTACTATCTTCCCCCCGAATGAACTATAGGTTCATTTAACAAACAAAAAAAATCAAAATAAAATAAAATGACAATAATAAAGAGAAATTTTTTTTAACAATATACAATATTATTAATTCACAAAAGGAAAAGAAGAAAAAGTCCTGTCAGGTAATTTCAAGGTTGTAGAGCAATTGTACTGGACGTTTAATTATTTTTCGCGCAGTCTTTATGGAACATTATCTTACCTTTTCATCTCTTCCCACATAAACTTCTATAACCTTACCCAATTGCCACAGCTGTCTCAGTTCACGGTTCCCACCTGTAAGAACAATATCATTAATTTTTATATTGGGACCATTTGATTGAGACACCACATGGTTAGACCGAAGTTCAAGAAGATACTGCTCTTTCCATCGTTTCTAGAAATGTTCAACTAAAGTTTGTTGATACTTAAATCTATTTCGAAGATCAATTTTTTCTGGTTCACTGTTTTTTGCTGGCAAAGTGGTAAGACGATGACCCACCAAAAAATGAGCAGGAGTCAATGGGGTAGGTTCCAAAGCATCATCATAAGTGTCGGTCAATGGTCGAGAGTTAAGTATTGCTTCTATATCGATTAAGACTGTTGTCATCTCCTCGAAAGTTAGCAAAGCTTTCCCTAAAATCTTCTTCAAACATGTTTTTATACTTCTCACCATTCTTTCCCAAAATCCCCCCACCAGGCGGCAAGGGGAGCAATGTATTTCCATTCGATCCTTTGAGAACCAAGATATTCTTGTATTTCAGATTTTTTACTCAGCCATCGTTTTAATTCTTTATTAGCCCTTTTAAATGTTGCGGCATTATCTGAATATACAGTTCTACACATTCCTCGTCGGCCAATAAACCTCTTAAAGGCTAATATAAAAGTTTCAGTTCGTAAGTTGGACACGAGCTCTAGGTGGACTGCTCGAACTGAGGCACAGGTAAATAAACAAATATAGGCCTTTCTTGTAGCAACATTTTCTTTAATATACAGGGGACCTGCGAAATCCAAGCCTGTCACATCGAACACTGCGCACATATTCATACGATCAGCAGGGAGTGGCGCGGTCTTCTCAACAAATGCCTTAGCCTTGTATTTTTTGCATACGAGACATTTATTTATCATTTTTTTTCACAAATTTTCTACCCTTTATGATGTAATAATTTGCTCTTAACTGCGTTAAAGTTGCTGTTAACCCGCAATGAGCAACCCTTTCATAACAAGATTTCACAAGTAGAGCAGAAAATTCATTATTATATGGCTGTAAAATCGGGTGTTTTTCTTCTTCCGTAATTTCTGCGAATTCTAAGCGACCGCCGACTCTGATTAAACCATTTTCGTCTATAAAAGGATGAAAACATTTTATTCGGGAATCATTTACAAGTTCTTTACCTGCCACAAGCATATCTTTTTCTGACTTAAACGCTAACTCTTGAACGTGAGATATCCAAAATTTTTCTGCTTCCAAAATTTCACTTGAATCTAAGGGTTCGGTTTTTTTAGTTTTCATTTTTAGATTGCTTACAAATCGTTTGACACATGTTGTTACTCTGATCGATTTAGTTAAATTCTCATACAATTTTAAATCAAAAAGATCTTCCTTGACAGTTGTGATAAGAGAAAGTTGAGCTTTACGAGCTTCTAATTCAACAGTAGAGTTATCTGGATCAATATGTGCAACTTTAGGCCAATATGCTTCTTCTTCGTGTAACCACTGAGGACCAGATCACCATAGGTCACAATTAATCAGTTCCAATAATTTCTTTTTTCTGGTAATGATGTTTGCTGGATTTGTTTGGCCTGGGCAATGACGCCAAATGTCTGGCTCTGTTAAGGATTGAATTTCTCGAACTCTGTTAGCCACATAAGGTTTCCATTTTGTAGATGAGACTTTAATCCAGCAAAGTGCTATACTAGAATCTGTCCAGCAATGATAACTGACATTAACACCTATATTTTGGAATACGGGTTTAATATGTGAAATGAGTCTTGCACCTATTAAAGCAGCAGTTAGTTCAAGTCTGGGAATGGTTAATTTCTTGAGAGGTGCTAATCTACCCTTAGCCATGAGAAATGTTACACTATTATTATTATTAATGTTAGTAAATCGTAAATAGATTACGGCTCCATAGGCTATCTCACTACTGTCAGTGAAACAATGAATTTGAATGGATTTCAAATTTTCAATCAAACTTGTACCGAAATAATATCTAGGAATTTCCAGTCTGTTAACTAAAGGTAATTCCTCACACCAAATTTCCCATTGACTTAATATGGAGTCAGGTAGTTCTTCAGCCCAGTGTATGCCCTTTCCCCAAAGTTCTTGGAAAAGCATTTTCAGCCTCATTATGAAAGGTGAAAGAAATCCAATAGGGTCAAAAATTCTACCTGCAGTTCGGATGATAGTTCTTTTGGTTTTGTCAGAGTTTTTAATAAACTCAATTAGGCTAGTTACATCAAATTTAAGTGTATCCTTATAACGATCCCAAATTAATCCTAAAACCTTTAAAGAAACAGTTTTATCCTGACATTTCGTTTCCTTGGAGCCAAATTCAATTTCGGAATTTTCCCACAAATTTTCAAGTTTAGAAGAATTGCTCTTCCATTTTCTAAGTTTCATACCTGCTCGCTCATTATTAGATTAACTTCTTTACATTTCTTAAATGCTATTTCTTCATTTGACGCCCCTGACAAAAGGTCATCAACGTACATGGAATCATTCCACATGTTGCATGTTTCAGGATATATATGAAGATATTTCTCTAGGGGCAATTTTATTACACCTGCTAAAAGGAAAGGGCTGGATGTAACACCAAATAATACGCGTTTTAAACGAAAAATCTTTGGACGTATCTCAGATAAGTCTTCTGGTAAACTGTCCACCCACAAAAAACGTACTACATCTCGGTCATTCTCATTAAGGGATATCATCAAGAACGCCTTTTCAATGTCTGCTATAAAAGCTATGTAATTGAGTCTAAATTTTAAAAGAAGATTTAATAAATCTGGATTAAGATTTGGCCTAGGATGCAATAAATCATTTAGTGATGGGGAATTTGGAGGATGCGACGAAGCGTCAAAAACAATCCTTAATTTTGTTGTGTCCTTGTCCTTTCTTATCACGGGATGATGAGGCAAGTAATAAACAGGTCTTTCGATTATATCATTGTTATCAACATTTTCTACTATCCCTAACCTTAAATATTTGTCGATAACTTCCTTATAATCAGTGTGCAAATTAGGATCCTTTCTAAATGTACGAATTAAGGAATCTAGCCTTTTTCGCGCGTTAAAATAATTATTATTCAAATCAACACTGTCGTGTTTCCATGGAAGTGCTACACAATAGCAATTATTCTTGAATGTCAAGTTAGATTTTAATATTTGATAGGCTTCATCGTCAGAAGTACCTTTTTTTGAAATTTCGTTTTTAATGCCTATTGATTCAAGTTCCCAAAAGGATTTAATATAAGTTGATGTTAACTCATCATCTTCTATGCTTCCAGAAACAATAGCATTCAAGACATTAACTGATATTGATTCACTCATCAAAGGGTTTAAAGAAACTGGACCTTGAACTGTCCATCCCATTAAAGTTTCTATCAACATTAAAACAGGACCTAAACGTTTTGTTTTTCCAGTTACTATTTTCCAAAAAAAGTCTGACCCGATCAAAATATCTATTTTTTGTGGATCGTCATCATGGTCTACAGTGTCCGACAGTTTTATGTTTGATGACTGAATTTGCTTAACAAATTCTTTTCTAGGAGCACCAGAAATTTCGGGCGATTCTAACGCGTCAATCATTACAAATTTATCTTCGTCATCAATGTTGCATAATTTAAATTGAATTTTAGATCTAATAAGTTTAACTGAATCTGTGCTGCCAAATGTATTTAAATTAATTGTTTCTTCCTTAATAATGGGTAAATTTAATTTATCGCAAACTTGTCTATGGATGAATGTTCTTTGACTGCCTGAGTCTAATAAACAGCGAACCTTTAGTTTTTCGTTAGAAGTGACAATGACGGCTTTAAATGTTGACATAAAACATTTTTATTATAGGTTCCGTTTTCGAAAGTAGGGATAACTGAAGTAACAACAGTTTTCGGATCAGTAACAGCCGTTTGAAATTTATCTTCTATAGTATCAATTTTATCACACAGACCTCTTCTATGTTCTTTGCTATGACATTTGGTACATTCAATTTTGAAGCGACAATTACGTTGTAAATGAAATTTTTTATAACAAGAAAAATAGCGCCCGTTTTGTTTCAGTAAATTTTTCTTTTCACTTAAATTATAACGATCACAATCATCAGCTACATGCTTCCCCAGTTTATCACAAAAAATACAAATTTCTCAGTTGTAACGTTAAGAGCTGCCATAATTTGCCTTTTATCTCTATTTTTATTATCAAAGGTACGAAATTTATTTGATTTATCTTCACACGGTTTCACAAAATTTCTTGATTTATTACTTTCGTTTTGTGTTTCCGCCAAGAGAGATGCGCGTTCACGTGACTCAACTTCTAATTTTAAAAATTCTAACAAGTCAGTGATTTTGTTTTTATCTGAACTATGACTTCGAGTAAACAATAAAATTACATTATTCGGAAGAGCCTTTATTAAAATAGGAAACAAAAGTGTTCCATAACTATCTGGCTAAACGCCAAGGCTTCTCAGTGACTCAATTTGTAAATAACATGTATCATAAACCTTTTTTAGCGAAGCAATATCTCTTGAATTCCGACATGGCGCCATATTAAGCAGTGCAGACATGTGTTTGTCTATGATCAAATCCTTTCGCCCAAATTTTGATTCTAATGTTTTAATTGCTGTCTCATAATTTTCATCTACAGTTAACAAACCAGAAATCGCCCGTGCGGTGTCATTCGTCAAATAAGAAAATTTTTCTACGTTTGATAAAGAATTGTTTTCATGGATAGAGACTTTATATCGGGACCAAAATTCGGTCCATTTGCATATATCACCATCAAATGTATCAAGTGACAAACGGGGTAACTTAATATTCGACTTCACATTACTTTCAGTAACAGTGTTTACACTAGGAGAATTTACATTCGTTTCAATAAAATTAGATTGTATAATATTTGAAGTTAGTTTCGCTTTGGCTTTATTCAATTTGTTTCTACAAAGCAATATATTTTCTTGATAATTTTCGACAGAAGAGAGTTCTTTCTCTAAATCTTCCGTTTTCGTGATTTCAAATATTTTTGAATTTAATTCAATTAATCCTTTTTCTTTCTCATTTAGTAAATCAATACTGTCACTAAGTTCATCAACATCTAAGTTCGGATTCGTTAACAAAGTTTTAAATTTATTTATCAATTTAGTTATGGAACTTCGTGCAATAGTTCGCGTAGTTGCGAGTTTTTCCATTTTCTTTTTTCAAAATGTTCAAAACTTTCAAAGAAATCAAAGGGTTTCACTCACCTTTAATCTAAAGGCATCCCGGTTTCGATCACCACTGTAAATTCTGATGTTTTTAAACTTCAATTCTTAATTATTAACCCCATAATATCTTCTCATGATTCGAAATTATATATACTTCAACTACTAAATTAAATTTCTTCAGCATATAAAATACACAATAAAAACTTCTCAATAATGAGATCAATTTCCTTTAAAACACAAAACAATTTATTCAATTCGACATTAAGCATTACTGCCTTCTGGCTCTTTACCAAAAAATACACTTTTTCTGGTAGAACATTTTTCGTTTTAAACACACTGCCATCAATTGGCATAAGATACAATTATAATTACAATTTCAAATTCTACAGGTGCTAAATACGAACTTGTTAATATTGTCTGAAAATGTCAATCAATCAACTTCTGAGAGGAAAATTATTTCAAAGATGCTAACATTAAACGTGACGGATATTATCTGTGAAAATGATTGTTGTTTCTGCTTTTGTTATTTTTTGAGTTATTGCGAAAAGTCATTTTCACGCCTATTAGGTGATATGCACCGATTTTCGTCGAAATATGATTTGGCCGTAACTCGTCGAATTAAGCCCCGATCGCTTTGAAACTGCATGTTTCGCACGTTTCCACCCCCCCCCCCCAAACAGCCGATTCCAGTGGGGTTTTTTTTATTGTGCGGTAATTTCAAGAGTTACGGCGATAAGTCTTGGTCAAAGTTATTACAAGATTTTTTAGCATAATCCAAAAATTTGACCGAGCCTTCCGAAGGTATGCGGTAGGTCCCGATGACAAGTCATGCAAAAGCAATCCTTTACAGGTGAGCTAGAACAAACGCAAGGGGAAAACTGCCTCCCTCCAAAAAAAAAGAGCAACCTTTTTAACTTGTATTGTAACCGAAAACCTACAAACTAAATAGGAAATATTTTTAGCTCAGCTCTTGTGCCACACTCAGACTCAATCACTACTTTACTTCAAAATTTCAAATTGCATACAAGTACTTCTTAATACATACGTAGATTAACTTAGCATAAATATAAAATATTTTTTTATCTTTATTTAAATTGAGATTGTTATGTGTAACTTGATAAAAATTCACGGGATGTTGAATACCAACTTCGTAACTGTATCCTATCAGGCAAACGGAGCTGCGCATGTGACACAACTTTAGCGAGTATGGGATGATTAGAGTTAATGCTCACAGTAAATGATGTAACAGGATATTCAAAATGCATATTGCGATGTTAGTGTAAACATTTTATGCCTAGATTTAGATCTTTAATATAATTGAAATAATCTTGAAAAATTATACGTTTAACGGTTATTTATCTTGGGGAAGACTTTCATCCTTTTAAGTTCACTACTGAATTATAACACTCAATATTTATTAAGTATGAAGAATAAGATTTTCGAAAAAATATCCATAGACTCATAACAATATTCTTATTTATGCAATTTTATTATATCTAACTCAACTTTATTTGAAATTTTTTGTTTTTTATTCTTTCAGAAACTATTTCATGCAACGGCCAACCCTGTTTTAAAATCCATTTCAATTTATTACCTCTAATGGATTTTCAGTCGGCGGAATTATGGCTATATAAAAAAGAAGGGATTACTGAATTTTCGATGACTCAGATTATTAGTATTAATGAGGAAGAGACGACAACCGTGTTCAACCAAAGTCACGTGAATGAATGGACAAGGTTTGATGTCTCTCATATGGTTAATGTCGAAAATATGACAGCTTTCGAGTTCAAAGTGCCAACAGATTGTTTAGGAACAGAAGGTGACAAGAAACCCTTTTTATTGATTCACAAGGAAATACCCGTGAGAAGCATTTCAAAAAGATCCGCATCAGACTGTACGAATGGAAGTTCAACATGTTGCCGACAAAAGTATTACATAGAATTCAAAGATATGGGATGGTCCTCATGGATCATTGAGCCCCAAGGATATGAAGTCAATTATTGTGAGGGCTCGTGTAGCGGCAACATGGACTTGTTAATGAATCATCGCGCTAGGGTTATGCATGCTTTATGCGAGAACAATCCTCAGAAAGCTAGAGAAATGAATAAAACAGAATGCGTAAGTTGCACACCCACCGAATACAGGTCAATATCGATAATATATTTAGATGAACAAGATATTAAAATAGTCAGTCACTTGCCAGATATGTCTGTTACAAAATGTGGCTGTGCATGAACAAACTTGAAATTAATTTTCATCGCTTGAGACTGTGATAAAGGGATGTCAACCCTCAAAAATATACTTCAGGAATGAAAAAAAAATTCGTAAGACCATCAATGAGAAAAAATGATACTCAACCAAACAAAAAAGTTTACACGTTATAATATCCTTCGCTAATACGGAAACATATTAATTAAAAGGAAAAATTAAACGGGTTGTTCTAAGTATTGTTCCTGTGCAAAGCTATGAGTAACTTTAAAATCCTGCTTTGTTTTCAAATGTGTTTAAAATCTGTGCGATTGTTTACATTTATATGCATAACAAGACAGAATCATCGAGTAGTCTTTCTGACGTAAATAACTAGATTCTTCGCCGAAAATTCCATACCAACAGATTTGGAAGTCCATTTTTTAAATGATGAGAGGTGCACTTATCACTTGAAACGTATATTTTGAGCTTTCTTAGATAGCGGTATCTTGTGTCACAGGATCTTACTTCTCAGTAAACAATGACATAAAATCATAGTGGTTTTCTACCCGTTATTGTTTACGTTCTCTTAATGATGGTCAGACTTTCAATGACTGCCTTTAGCTCTCAGGATTCTTTTCACTTTTGACCGTGAAGTAAAAAGAATTTGAAATACGACGAAAAACAAAAGTACTTCAATGATATGAAATTATAACAACAATTTCAGGTACTAGCAGCTTCACAAATGAACGTCAGAACTCCCAAATTTGACCAACAGTTTTCTTTGGCTAGAGACTTTTACACTAGCCCCCTATTCGAGTTTGATGGAAATAAGATCCATATATTGTAGACGAACAGATTTCCCACCAATATATTTTAGAATTATGAACTTCAGGACGAACTTATCTGTAAATATGTGTAATGTGTTTAGGTCCATTAAATATCAATCAAGCATCAAGGAACTCCCAGTTGTAACACTGCTGAAATTATATATACAGGGTGTTTCATATTGAATGGGACAAAAAGAAAGCATACCTGTGAACGCTGTAATTACTTTATTTTGATAAATAAAATTTACAGTGAAACTATAGTTATCCAAGTTTCTATAGATGTTCTGTGTGCCCCTCCGGTGACATAACAAATATCTATACGGTATTCCAGTTCCTGCCACATTCATGATAGAATATCCTTTGTTAATGATTAGAGTATATCAGTTATCCGCTGCTTCAGTTGCTGTAAGTCCTTGAGAAATGGAGGCACGAACACTTTGTCTTTAACAAAACCCCATAGGAAAAATCACAAGGGGTTAGATCTGGTGATCTCGGTGGCCAACAAAGCAATGACATATCGTCTGACCCAGCATGGTCAATCCAGCAATGATGTAGACTATCGTTCAAGTACTGACGTAAGTTTTTATGCCAATGTGGTGGAGCACCGTCTTGCTGCAGGATGAAACCGGGAACAGCTTCCTCCGAGGGAACGATAAACGATGTTTTGGCGCATTCCAAAACCCAGTACGCTTTCTCCTGCATGGATGGTGTCATTTCGATTAACAGTGCGTACCGATTTCGTAACCTTAAGATTTTTCCCTGTTGCCAGATAAAACTTGTATAATTGTAGTTTCAGAATTAATTTGTTTCGGCTAAATAAATCAATTACAGAATATGTACTATGCTATTATTTTTGTCCCATTCAATATGAAACACCCTGTGTATATATATATATAAATATATAAATTATACATACATATGTAGCATTTATTTACTTGATATTCTGATTTTTAAGACTATAAGTAAATGTTGCTAAGTATCTCAGGCTATTGTCTTGACAGTATATTTCTCTAGAGAATCATTCCACATACCAAGCTTTACAAAAATCTGAAAGCCACAAAGAGAATGAATTGAATATTGTATTACAACTATTGTCCATGTTATATATGCATAATACTGTATATACATGTATTCCTCTCCCAGTTCAAAAGACAATGAAGCTAGGGAACAACTCAGCACACACACAGGTTTTACCTGAATGTAATGGATCTACTCAAGCAGTTTCCATTCAATTAAAGTGCCCCAAAATAAATGATACCAAATATGCGAGTTAAAATTTGCTCTTTATTGTTTGTTTTTTTAAACACTAGGATAATGCTAAACTTTAGAATGTGCAAAAAATTAATACATTTTAAGGTCAGTTGAAAAGAAAACTAGTACATCATTACAGCTACCAAGAAAAATTTATAAATGTGCTTCTAGAATTACCTTTAGAGTGATATATAAATATAATTTATTTTCATTCAATTTAGATCCTATCCCCTTTCAGAAGATGGCATGGATGTTTGCAGCCATTCAGAATCGGCTTTAAACTGTAGGTCCTGGTCTAATTAGCCCTCGTGTAGCAAAAAGTTGACCGTAGCACTCAAAACCAAACCTTTCAGAAGAGACATAGAACTTGGATAACTGTATAATGCACATTAATGAGACTAAAGATAATCAATTACTGTAACTGAATCTTTATATTCTAGTTTTTGAATTTTAAGAATAAAAATTGCCATAAAATGAAAATTTTTTATGACTCTAAAAATTCATTGTATACAATGAAGAAGAAAATAAAATTAATGGATAGAGCAAAATTGAAACTTGACTGTATCACTAGCAATGTCTTTTTATAAACTAAAAGCACCTGGCACTAAAGTTAGAAAGGAAATTCGAAATGATCAAGACAAATTTTTCGGTCAATCTTACTGTCTAACCCAACGAAATTTGCTTTGGAGCGTATAACTTTATATAAAATTTATATGAAAACAATTGGTTTTCTAACATGTAAGATAAAAAGTGTATTGAAAATGTTTTTACTTGTAAATACTATTTATGTACAACTCCTTTTGTGTGATTGAGATTTTGTAGAATAATAAAGAAAATAACTTGATATGAAAAGGAAATTGTTACCGATTCTTTGAGACTGTGTTCAATTGATATTATTATATTGCATATTAGCAGCTGAATTCCTCTTTGCCTGCAATGCTTTTTGTTTCATTATATAGCTACTATCTGATCCTTAAAACTTTGTTTCAGAAAATAAGTTTCAACAAATTTTTCTTTTCAATATCATGCCTTAAACAAACACATGTTCAATTTTAATGAATTTGCACTATTAGACTATATATATATATATAGTCGAACCTCCATATATCAAAGTAGCAAAGTGCCGGACAAAAATTCGATATATAGGATTGATCTTTATCATAATTCTTATCATAAGTTTTATCATAATTCTCCTAAAACATTAAAATTAAAGCTAATTTTCGTATACAAAACTCCATTTCCAATTTATATGCGAATCACACTAAATGAAAGTTAACAACTAAAAAATGAATTAATATAAAAGATTTATTGAGTACTACATACTTTAAAAAAAAAACAATAATCCAGAAAGTGGTTACAATGATCACAGATCCATTCTTTTAAAAAAAACTATGAATATCTTACTGAACAGCCAGTTTTGCAGAAAGTTCAAAGAAATGTTCACATTTATTCAGTCCACTAAATATTTCATCAGGGACATTTTTTGCGAATTGAAGTCTACGAAGTATTGTTTCAAACGCCAAAAATTGGGAGATTTTATTCTAAACTGGAATAAAATCTCCCAATATGTCTTGAAAAAAAATTTCGATATATAGAGATTTTTTCGATATATAGAAACAGTTTTTTTATGTAATGAACATGGAGATTTGTTAAGAGTTCGATATATAGAAAATTTCGATATGGGGAAGTTCGATATATGGAGGTTCGACTGTGTGTGTGTGTATATATATATATATATATATATATATATATATATATATATATATATAGAGAGAGAGAGAGAGAGAGAGAGAGAGAGAGACATTTATCCATTATTTTATTTTTTTAAGGATTGAGTTTGTAATATTTCACTCGGAGATATTTTATTTTTGACAAAATGAATACAGCTATTTCCTTATTCTTTTTGAGGCCAGCAAAATAATCTTTACAAACTAGAATTCCATTAGGGACAGGATTGGTATGGTCTATTTTAATTTCATAACTTTTTTTCCTTCTATAACAAAAGAGAGGGAAAACTAACATGGCAATAAAGTACAAAATCTTAATTGATCATTATATAGATTTAGACTATTTATTGGAGATTTCAGTTGGACTCTATTTAATGAAGAGACAAAAAATATTTACTTTTGTTGCATAAACTCAAATGTTTTAAAAGTAATAATTATTTTATCTATATTAACCAGTATCAAATGCATCAGGTCTTGTATGATGCTATAAGGCAAGTTTAAAAATTTAAGGCTATTTTCTTTGAACTGCCGATGAGCATGTTTATGTCCATTTCAAAGCACATGAGTGCCTTCAACTTAAATTTTGTTATTTTTTTTTGGTATGATCAGATTTAAAGCAGAACTCAGATAAGAAACATCTATTTAAAATTTTACTTTTAGGCTAGCAAATCTTTCATCACTTGACTCTTTATTCTGGTGATGTGAAGTAATTTTTAACATGGTGCAAAGGAATTATTGGCATAAAAGGTGAAAGCAAGAATTATAATAGATTTATTAGTAGAACATTTTAAATCTCTTATACTATTAAATATTTCATACTTGATAAAAATGTTAAAAAATCTTTCAAAACAACACAACAATCATTTTAAACTTGAGTTTGAATAAATGTTTCATTCGATGTTTTCATGTGGCCCATACCAATAAATATTGCCTGCCCATTCAAATTTGGTCACTTTTGTACAAGATAAAATGCACAAAATACAAATGAAATCATATCATTTATTGAATATCAATTTACTTACAGTCCAAGAAGCCAAGACAAAGTGTAAAAAAAAACAAAAAAAAACTTAACTAGGTTAATAATGTCGATAAATAATAATTAATTACGAAGACTTTTGACCATCTTCCTTAATTTACTTGAACTATATTTCAGAGATTTGATTACACCTAATAAAAAGTAAAATGAGAGCAATTATTAGTAAGACAGCTGACACAGTTGGTGAAAAATAATAATGCAGTTTTGTAAAGTGCATCAATGACTTCATTATCTTAATTAAGAGCTCAAGTAAAATACACTGGTGAAATAAATTAAGAGAATTTGCATATTTTATCAAATTTCATGAAAAGAACTGAACTGAATGTAAAACCACTGCTTCTAGGAAAAAATGCAAATCTTGTACATCAAATACGTAAGCGTACACGAGTGTGTAGACGGAGCCAGTAGAGAAACAGGCTTTATAAGCATGCGTAAGTTAAGACGCATTTCGTTTGCTAGCACACCTCGGCAAATTTCTTGGTGTTATTTTGCAGCAATCGGTTAATTTCAAATTGCAACAGTAAAAATGAGTAACCACCAACATTTAGATGATGGAATGAGGTAGCAAATTGTGGGGAGGCTAGAAGCAGGCCAATCTCAAGCCCAAATTTGTAGAGAGTTCAATTTAACGCCCAGCGTCGTGTGTAACTTATGGAAACAGCTCGAGGATACCGGATCCACCGAGAGAAAGCCTGGGCAAGGTCATCGAAGAGCCACGACGGCCAGAGAAGATCGCTATTTGTCGATTATAGCGAGGCATAACAGGAGTGCTACAGCTTCTCAGCTCTCTCGTGACTTGTATGCAGCCACAGGAACCCGAGTATCAAGGGTGACTGTTTCCAAGACTTCATGAGAGAGGGTTGTTTGCAAGAAGACCTGCTGTTTGCATCTCGCTCACTTCTACGGACAGGAGAATCTGTTTATCATGGTGCAGAGAGCATAGAGATTGGAGTATGGATCAATGGGCGACTGTTCTCTTCACTGATGAGTCCCGGTTCAGCCTAAACACCGATTCTCGCCATACGTTCATATGGAGAGAACCAGAGACCCACTACTTACCCTCAAATGTCCGCGAAATCGACCATTATGGTGGAGGAGGTTTAATGGTCTGGGCAGGCATCATGTTGGATGGCCGCACACCTCTCCATGTCTTTGAAAGAGGCACCGTGACTGGTGTGAGGTATAGGGATGAGGTCTTGGAGCCCTATGTTTGCCTTTTCAGGGGTGCAATTGGCCCTGAGTTCATTTTAATGGACGATAACACAAGGCCACATAGAGCTCTTCTGGTCGACGAACTTCTAGAGACTGAGGATATTCTCCGGATGGATTGACCAGCCAGATCTCCAGACCTTAACCCTATAGATCATGTCTGGGACGCTCTGGGGAGGGCAATTGCAACTCGCAACCCCCTCCGAGAACCATCTAGGGAATGAAAACAGCGTTGCTGAATGAGTGGGACCAATTGCCACAGGAAATGATAAACTGCCTTATTTCAAGTATGAAATCCCGCTGCAAGACCTGTATATCTGTAAGAGGGGACCATACCCCCTATTAACCCATTTTTTTTTATTCTGCAACCTCTGTTTCATACCTTCCAACTCCAACGAGTGTTACGCACGATCATGCGTGTGTATTACAATTATTGAATGGTTATTTGTTTTGTATTGTATCAATGTATGTACATATCAAATTTCATTAAAATCGATACAGTAGTTCTAGAGATAATCGACCAAGTCTGCAAATTCTCTTAATTTCTTACACCAGTATATGAGTGATAAAATGAAGAAAAATTTCAGCCACAAGAAGAATTGAGCCAATTTAAATAAATACAGTATTATATTTTGTCATGGTAGAGTAAATAAAATAAAAGAAACAGAAATCAAACAGCTTTTAAAAGTGACATCCACTGAACTAGGAACTACAGTATATCTGAAAAATAAAGGATTATAATTTCAAAAATTTGCAAAAAGGTACAAATTTGAAAAAAGTACAGCCCAGATTTTAAAGAATATAATACAGAGACAAATGGGTATTCACAAAGGAAATATTTTAGAATTTTCCTTCCTTTCAAAAAAGTAATAAGTGATTTATATCCTGCACTAAATATACATGGACCAACCTTCTTCCCCTTACACATAATTTTAATTATAACTGATTCATAGTGAAACTGTCTAACAGTTAGATTATATTTGATGCCCGGTATAAAGGGCTTAAGTCAAACACAGTGATTTAAATATACCAAGTTATTGGCTTTTATACCAATCGCAGAAATATAATTTTGACTTGAGTCTTTTGTACAAAGAAATGTAATTTGTATACAAAATTGATAGACTTAAGCTTTTTATACCAGTCAAAAGATTTTTGTGTTTTTTATCAATACTAACAAATATCTAAAAACCTCCGTTTTTGACTTAAGCCGTTTATACTGGGCATCAAAGATATATAAATTTCTCCAAAGAATAATTTCAAGAGCTATAACCATTTGCATAAGACAACTATGTTAAACATTTAGTTATTTGAGAATATGCTTTCCAGATTATTATGAATACAGCTGTAAGTTAATAACTGTTTCTAACTTGTAGCAACAATACTAGTAACAATCAACCATTTTGTGTTGAAGTTTCTTACACTAAAAAGTTGATGGACTTTTATTTGTAAAGTAAAAACTAGTACAATAAGATACTCCATCTCTATCAGCTTATAAAAATGTATAGATAATTATTTCCTCAAACTGATATGTAGCTTCATAAAGAAGGAATTCCTAAGCATTATTAATATTCGATTGTTAGCTCTCATGACAATTATTGACTGCATTTTTTAACAACAAAAAAGTATGTTATCTATTTTAACTTGGAGCACTTGTACCTCTAAAGCTGTTCTCCTAAGGTAGGAAACGAATGGATTTTTCATTCTTATATATGTAACTGATCAATATTAGCAACATTTAACGCTAACAACAAAATGTATTTCAATTAGCAAATGAAAATTTATATAATGACACACATAATTAATTGGCATCAATCATGTATGGTGCTATGCCTCTTGTGACAGTTTATTCATGTATGAATCGACCACATACAGCTTGCTAACATTAACATTGATCCTCTATGGAATGAAAATATTGGATAAGCAGTATATATATAATCACTTGTTACCATTTACAAACTATAGATGTATTCTTTAGAAAACTTAAAGGAGTGCATCAGTGTCAATGATATTTCTTGACACTTTGTAGTCATTGCTTTCAACAATTTTCTTCCTACTGTTACTAGAAATTCAGAGATCACTGAACCAAACATAAGTTTCAATAATAATCGGATTGAAACCTAACCTTGTAGTCATTTTAAGATTTTAGTCTTAAGTTTGTAGTCAGTCCAGATTTTAGGGACCATGCATTGGCTGTTAAAGCACAAACACTTATTGAAATAAGAACTTAAATTTCAAGCATTATTTGTATAGTCAAACACAAAATTATCATAAAAAAATAATTTCAACAATAAAATAATTTTCAGTGCAGTTTTCAAGCAACAAGGATGAAATATCAAACTGCACATACAGAATTAGATAAAATAACTTTCTAAATTTCATTACCTTTTTTTGTTTTCAGTAAGAAATGTACTTCCTATATGTAGTAAATCAAGTTAAAACTATAAAACTGATTAGTTATGATAGTCAAGGTTCATTCTTTTTTGAAGAATACACTCTCATTGCATAAGTTCCAGTTAGATGATTCTAGTAATGGACTAAATATAAATATGCATATTTTGACACTTCTTACAGCTCTACCAATCACCGATTTCAGTTTCAGTTTGCTTTGCTAATCCCCCTATTCATCCAATATGTATCCCATTGAACCTCTGAGTGAGATGCCAAAGCTAACTGTTTCAATTCTCCCAGTATGGAGGAGAAAAATGTTCATTTTATCAGTACCTGCATTGAAGATTAGAAACAGGATGTTCACTATGTAAAGACAAACATGTTTACCTTTGACAAGCAACAAGCCAAAAATACATACTGACAATATGATATCTGGCTTAGGGTTAAAAGCCAAGATTGAAATTACAAAAGAATTTAATAGCATAAAAAATAAGATTTTATTTCCCAAGAATATCTATATATGGACAAATCCTATAACATATTATTTACATAATGAAACTGTGTTTACCTGCTGTCAGGATACCTTTAACACTCTGTGTGATGCTAGGCCACCATACTATATTTTGAATTGCTATAATAAAGAAAAAATTAGTACAAAACTGAAGTGATACTACATGAATAAAAATACAATTAAACCTGTATTAAAACACTTGAATACTCAGAATTACATTTTAATAGAGTTCAAAGAACTTGTATTGTCAAATCTCCATCAAACTGATACTACAATCTTAAATAATCATTAGCCTATAACTTTGCATTTTGCCTTGAAGTGCATAAGTAAAACTGAGTTAAATTTAGAAAACACTATAGATCATAAGGAGACAGCACCCAGTTTATGATGGGCATGACAAATCTGTATGCTGGAAAGTCCTCCAGGAAGGTGATGGTATAGCAAGATATACAGCCCATTCCTGAGAAAAGTGCAGTTTAGAGTGGCTAGGTACATTAAATCTTATGTTGCAAATGCAAATGGGAAAAATCAAAAGTACCAGCTTGGCCATTGTAGTATCAGGTGCCCTTAGCTAGAGATTGGGCCTAATGCTAGGCTGAAATTCCCGAGTGATGGGTGTGGTGCACCCCTTAACAACCTAAAGGGGAAAAGGTCAGTTGAGACTTGGGAGAGCAAGAGGTAGCAGCTCCAGGACATAGGTTGGTAGCTCAGTAACGGTCCTTATGTGCAAACATTCTTAGTCAGCTAGAAATACTCTTAGCAAGTAGGCTGAGAGTATCATCATAAAGCTCCATAGAGCTTCTGCTGTGGGCAAATTATATTTATTCTTTTGTTTCTTCTACATGTATATACGTGTGTGTGTGTCAAGGTGATACATGTCTTTCGTCCAAATGATGCCTCATCATTGAGTGAAAGAATTGAAGATCACTTGAACCACGATTGCTACTACAGCCATGAACATCAAATCAATTAACAGGATAAGCATCATAAAGCTAGAATGCAGAAAATGAATGTAGACAAACAGCAGTTATAATAAAACAAAGCCTTTTGAAAAAAATTGAAGGAATTTCAGACAGGAAAGTAATAATAAATGCATAGTTGAAATTGAATGTTTTCTAACACAGTGTTTGTTAAGGTATAAGCTTTTAAACATTTAAAGCTTATACCTTACAGATAGAATGAAGATTTCTATATCCCAGTAATCATATATCAGGAGTGAGAGAAGAATTTGTCTCAGGGGCTAATCTAGCTCACCCTGTATTGCCACAACTAAAGGAACTAAAAATGGACCTGATAGCCCCCCTCCAAAAGGTCAGCAGAAAAATAATTTGGGTCAATCATTCGTATTACTAGCAATATTAAATGTAGTCTCTTTAAACGGATCTCAATATATCAAAATATGTTCACCTTTTTCAACAACCAGACTACATTCTGTATCATGTGCAAGAGCCTGAAGAACATCTTCCATGTCTCGGTATGTTCCATCTCGGCTCCATCTCACCAAAATGTTATGCTGAACGTTCTTGGGAAGAAGATTTAAGTGATGCAAAGTAGTTTCAGAGCTGCAGTCTTGCTGCCAAAGTGAAAATCAACAAATTATACCAAAATCAGATTCCACTGACTATGGGGAATAATTTTTTTTAAATAATAAAATCCGTCATAAGAAATATAAATTTTGAAATAATATGTGAGAAAACTATAAATAATGAACTTTTATGAAAAAAAATTGAATCTGACACAAACAAGAACATTATCTTGAAGATCAATGTTAAAATATATCATTAAGTGAGAAATCTTTCATTTATAACACAAAGCATGCATATTATATACAAAATATATTACTTCAATAATACCCTGACTTTGTTTCCAGTGCAGGAGTGGCATCAACTTTAAATGCTCCTCATATAATTTTCTAAAATGTGACATCTGATTTTTAACAATATTTTCCTTTTTCTTTTTGTCTTCTCCTAAATACATTCTGAAATCTCCTACAGCAAAATTATACACATTAATGACATAAAATTATAATTATAGTCAGGTGTAAAATCATGAAAATGTAAATCAAATGCTTCATATTCAATTTGAGATTCCATTGAATACAGGAGGTCTGCATATATCAATTAAAAATTGACAGGTAAAATGTTAATGTATGTATCACCTAATGGGGTTACAGTATCAGAAAAGTTTGTGGGAATATTCAGTGATGAGAGTGAAGCTCAACATTTCCTGCAACCATGATGTGATAAGTGGCATCATTCCTCAAAATAAATGCATTCTGTATAATCATTGGAAAATTGGATCTTTTCCAATGATTTTTTGATAAAAATCATTGGAAGCAGTGGAGGCAATGTATTATTACATAAAAAAAGAAAAATTGCTCAAGACATTTGGATATACCTAATGTTTTAGAATGCATGAAAAAAATTCAAAAACTTTTGGAATAAGAACTAAGATGTCAATTAGCTATATAAAACCATCTGCACCATCAATCAAAAGAATTGTTCTTTCAAAAAAATATAATCTAGTTGTATTTTTGGTAAAGGATTTCAAAGAATGATAAATGCAACATATTACATGGATTCCATTCTGAATCAAATATTGGATGACAGACCTGATCAAGCACTATTCTCATGATCTTATAGTGAATTTCAAACAAAGGTTTTTGAAACATGAACATATCATTCATAGAAACATTTGTGTACTCAACTAAAAATAAGAGCAAAAATAAATTGACATACCATTATATGACAATCCAACAATAGAGAGGAAAAGCTGCTCCTCTGAAAAAGTTTCAGGCAAGCAAAGAAGTGATGCATGTAAGGCACTTTGAAAATTTGTGATTAAAGCTCGAGCTAAATCATTTCTTTCAGGTTTCTGAATCACTGCTACCTATGTATAATGGGCAGAAGAAAAACAGAAACTCAAATAACATTTCAACATGTTCATGTGGAAATACCATCATTTCAGACTTTTTTTTTACTGTACACAGAAAGTAGCACCATTTTGAGAATTCTATTAATTACAGAGAATCTTATATACTAGTGTATATGTGATTAAGCTGCCATTAAGGATTATTACTATATTTCAATACCTCAAATTTGTCATGTTTTCATGGCATTTATATTTTAAATAAAAAACACCCAAGAACCTCAAAATAGATTGTTTTCTGAAGATTAAAAAAAAAGCAGATTTAAAAAAAAAAATAATAATTGACCTACCATCTATTTTTTGACAGAAAAAACTCTGCATTTATATATACTTAGCAGCAGCTATATAATAATTATCACAATTGTTTCAGAATTGGATACAGACAATCGTAACATTAAATATTCATTTGATTACCATCCACTAATATTTTTATTTCATATTTTTTTCTTGAATTTTAAACTTTTTACAGCTTCAAAATAGATTGTTTTCAACTGATTAAGAAACAAACATTATTTTTACCAAGTAGCAAATAATGGTTTTGGAATGTGATAGGAACAATCATAACATTTGGTATTTTTTAAATTTAACGTAATGAAATCAAAATCCTCAAGCCCACTGCTGTAAAGTCCTCCACTTCTTAACACAATAGAATAATATAAAATCATGAAAAAAAGAGTTGAATGGACATCAATATAGAAGGGACTCTTTGTCGGGATATGGACAGTAAGGGTAAATCCAGAGAATATGATCGGGTTTGGCTCACTAAGCAAGAAAGGGAAAAATGCAACTCTTTAGATGGAAAACTTTGTGTAGCACTCAAAAATGTGTTCGAGTTCAGTGCATTTCAAAGATGAATTTCAATTTCTTAAACAAAATGTTGAAAGAATCAAAAGTAAAAATTATTTTAACCTACCTTATGTGGATTATTTTTTTAAATCCTGCTTCACTCTGACCAAATTGTTCTTGGCACACCAAAATTTAAGTTGGTTCAAAGTAGCCAAGTTGACCTGTAATAAAGCTACTATAAAATAGTAAGATACCCAAGAACAGAGATAGAAAATATACACAATGGTCTGCTTTGGTTTGTTCATTCAGAGAGGAAATGGTAAATTATACGTTGGCTAACTGGTCTTCAGTACCAGAGTCCATGGATTCCCATCCGAAGCTTAGCATGAGTGTTTGTAAACACACAGAATCAGCTTTAAATAGTCATTGTAGCAAAATATCATTACACCAAAATTCAATTTATGTAGATAAAAAGGCAAAATATGTAGATAAAAATGACAAATTCCAAATAGAACTATGTCCTGCTTGAAACAATATCCAGTAAATGATAAATTCCCATTAACTGTCCTCAAATTCTTGAGTGATCATTCTACTTAATGTGAAAATTGATCTAATTATTTGACAATATGCCATTTAGGCAGCACAGATCATAAACAGGACACATTTTTGGATACATCCATTTATATTTAACAAGTTGTGGTTATTTCATTTGAAATTGAAAAACTATAGTTTCATATTTAATGCAAAGAATCAGGGTAGTCAATTTTTTAGACTCATGTGTAATACCAAGAATTTTAAGCTTCCTATAGTATTATGAAAGTTAAAGATAATTAATAATCTGTATTACAATGACTGTTATTATTAACTATCATATGTAAAGTTTTACTCACATCTTCAATTTAACAAATTAAAGGGTGATGGTAATCACTCTGACCCAGTGTGATTAATTTCTTCAATTTTTGTTTTCTTCTAACAAGGAAGAGCTTTATTCTGAGGGTTATTGTGTGGACTGATGATATATTATGACCACTAAGTAGGGCGCAGTTAGGGTATAGATCAGTAATTGTTTTGTAATTTTAAGGATATAAAGGAAAGGCAAGCATATAATGAAAATTTATCTGACATTAAGAAAAGGAAAAGGATGTGATGGCCCAAACAGATGTTATATCGAAAACACAAAATTCAAATCTCAATAGACAGGAGTTAACAAGAAAAGAAAGAATAGCAAGGTCATTTGAAATGGATATACTGCACATTTGAGCTAATAGAATATGAAACTTATGACACTCATATCATTTTAATAGATTTTCACTGCATGTCTAACAATATTCATGATAATGTAATCACTTACAGGAGGCTATTTGGTAAACACTATGTTTCATGAGGTGGAACCAGTTTAGAGGATTCACTTGCACAGTAAACAATTTGGTTTTAATAAGTTTCATAGTGTGTTTGTACATTTTATCCTGAATACTTCTTGTCACAGCTTTGTTGCCTTTTTAAGCATATTTCAGAGAATATCATAGGTTTATTTGTCTAAATTACATGGACTTATAATGCCAGGGTTAATAATATTTTGTTGGAATGAACCATATATGACAATACCAATAACTATTGGCAGGACAAAACCATGTTTTTGTTTTTCCTCGAGTTCAAAATTGAGTGTTTGCCCTTCTTTGATTTAGGAAACATCTTTTTACAGGTATGTAGTTCAATTTACAAGGGTGTATTTTATCACAAACTTTTAGATGATTATTAGGATTACCCCACCTATGTATTAGAGCAGGGGTGGGCATTAAGTCGATCACGATCAACCGGTGGACCACCAAGACATTTTGGGGAGACTGCCTTTACTAAGACCTAAGGATATTATTATTATTATGTTTGTATCTTGCGTTTTGCTTTAAATGCGGTTTTAAAAGAGTAAGTTTAAGTAGTTATGTAGGTAAGTACATATTCCGTATTTATTATTAAGTTATAATAAATACTGTAGACCTTTTTTTAGCTCACCACACCTACGCCACTGGGTGGACCGCAACACCTTGAAAAAATTAGAAGTAGCTCGTACCCTGGAAAGTCTGCCCAACCCTGTATTAGAGGCTTAGTTTGCTTTAAAAAGCATACTACAAGTGCACCAAACCAGATCATATTCAACATTTTTATCCAATATACCTATTGAACAGAACATCATGAATAATAAAAATTATAAAATACGGAAAGCAAGGTATAATAAGTTAGTTTCAATTGAAAGAAAAAAATATTTGTGTTTACAACTATCTTACTGGTTTGTGCAATCGTCCACTAACATATAATGTTTGCCAGTCCAACAAGTCTTCAATTAGATGATTTGTACTGATAACTCCATATTTGATTAGCTGAAAATCATAATCAACAGAATTATAATGCAGCAATGAAAGGCATCAATACTTGGGCATGAAATTATGAATCTTGTAATTGAGACAATATTAGTTACCGAATTTTCTACTTGTATAAGAGTATTAAAGTAAGTTTTGGCACCAAAATTTTCTTGTATTCCTTGAATAAATTCAGCTCCAGCATACTTCGCTATTGAATAGTGATTAGGATTCATCTTTATATTTTCTTTATGAAAAGCCAATGGATCATCAACACAAAATATGAAATCAATCATTTTCTTCTGAAAAATAGAGAGAAATTTTCTTGTGTAAGTTATGAGAAAACACACTGAATTAAACACAGAAAAAATGGGCTCCCCAAAATATAACTACATAGTATATAACAACACACAAAGAACTTTTTGGGGGGTAATCTTATTTTTAAATGGAATTCTTTATTCTAATGATATCATTGCTCAAAATGTTTCAAAGATATATATATATATATATATATATATATATATATATATATATATATATAAAAATATCTTTTTATTCAAACTTAATTCAATTATTAATCAATTCTTCTGTTAATAATGGATTGTACGGTGTCTGAGTGTGTTTATTTTATAGATCATACTCATCAGAAACAATCCATTGGTTTTTAGACAGTATTGACACCGCTGATGAAGAAATGCTGTCAAAAACCTTATTCATACTTTTCTTTTCGTGTTGTTTGTTCCTGGCTGCAAGTAGCTTTAGAGCTATTAATGGATTTCTCTTTCATCTTATTCTTATATATATATATATATATATATATATATATATATATATATATATATATATATATATATATATATATTTATATATATATATATATATATATATATATTTATATATATATATATATATATATATATATATATATATATATATATATATATAATCAAAATCATCATTGATGATTTAGGTATGAGATTGTGGGATGAGTCCCATATTCTGTGCTAGATAATTTATAGTGCCAAATTGGGTGATTACTTTTGAAAAGAAGTTCTACAATCCTAATCTTTATAATGTTTATTTTGAGGCTGAAACAAATCAAGCCACCATAGCATTAGAAAACTGCTTTAGTTGTGCTGATGTTGCAAAAGGTCAATCATTACTTCCTGAGTACTGCTCATTTTTTTTTTCTAGTTACATATTAATGATCATTTAAATGCTTAGATTAATGAAATTTAAAATTCAACTTGATCCAATAACTTATGGTTTCAGTCAACTAACAAAATTCTAAACCTTTTTGTTAACTCATTATTTTCCTTCCCTCTACTGAATATATACAGGAGATAACTCACATCTTAGGTACCAGAAGTATTTGTTCCTACAATCATAGAATTTATGCCCCACCTGAGTATGTTCAGTACTCTTTAACTTCAAATTTTTTCAAAGGAAGATTCAAAATTTCTTGTTTCCTGTTCATTTTATACTATATGTTTACATTCATTTATATAGTATGAAAATATTTTTTTATTTCAATTTTTACATAAGAATTTACTATTTTCCAGTAATATTTTCTTTTTTTAATTCATAAAACATTATTAACATCAAAATGTCATAAACTTGTCAAGTTTATTATTTAATTTTATGAACTTTGAAAATATTTAATTGCTGTTCCTTATTCTTTTTTTTAAATAAAATTCTTATATTATGAATACTTCCTCATAAAAATTCTACTATTCTACATTAGATTTTGTTCTCATTTTTAAAATAAGAAATGAACATTTTGAAAAAAAAAATCTGTTTAGTTTTTTTTTACTTTAAAGAACTACGAAATCATTGTTTCCTCAAACATTTTCCTTAAATTTTGACCTACTTTATTAATAATAATATATTCTAGTGTACTTTGCTAATATATCTAGTAAATTGTTGAACTTTTACAAAACATGTTGACTATCAGACAAAAGGCTTTAAAACTGGGTGAAATGGCATTTTCCTAAGTTTAACTGATAGAAAATGCCATTAGGGTTGGTAACTATTTGCTACATGATGCCAAGAGGCATCATATATACACATGGGGCATGGATCTTTGGATAACTCAGGATATTGCACTCTTTAACTGAAAGTTTTATTTAAAATATACTTTCTTCGAACTTAAAGATAGATTTAAAAATAAAAGACAGCGTAGGGTTAAGCTATTATCTTTAAAGTAAATACAGTTGGCATCTATCCAGAACATAACATAAAATGCAAACCTGATCATGCAATTTGCCATAAGATTTAATTTCAAATAAAAATTTTAACTTCATTAAGTAATAAATAAATACTTTCCTTAAGCTACAAACAAAAAAATTATCCGACGCAAGTGCCAACTTTCCCTCATTTAACGCATCATCATTGATTATTGTTCAAGTTCAAATATAATACCGAAGTTTTTTACTTATCTTTCTAAAGACATTATAATCACAGAAGTAGACAACAACATACTGCTATTAAATTACTACATATTAAAAATATTGTATGCCTTTTTTTTTTTTTTCCTTTCTCTCTTTTCAACTTATAAGAATACTATAAACGTAAGATAACATACTTCTGACAGAGGTCCTGAATTTTGAGGATAAACCCCAGATCCATAAGCAAATGCAAAAGAATATAAAGGTGGAAACTTGCTAGCTATAACACTAACTTTAGTTCGAATACCGTTCATATTTTAAGATTTATAATACTACTTAACACGAAAATTTGTAACAATATTTGGATTGCCGCTTTGCATCAGACTTTTTCATTTTCACCGAAATAGGTTTGTAAACATCAGTACATGTTGCCACTCTGACTGCACTAAATAATGTATGTAAAGCTGAAAAAAAAAAAAAAATCTCTGATTTGAAGATTTAACCAGCTATCATCTGAGTATCCTTTCTAAACGGAGAGGGGAGGGGTATCATCCAGATTCCAAATCTTCAACTGATGACACATCTCATTAGATAGAGGTAAATGAGTTAATGCAGTATTTTAATAAAAAATAATAATAACTCATGAGGATAACAAAGGAATAATAATAATAAAAAAACAAAAACAGTCATAGTTTTATTTCTTAAAGCACATGCACAGTACGGATAATAATAGTTTTGCTCTTCTTAAACAACTACGTTTCGTTAAAAAATAAGTAAAATGACTACCTCAACATCAAATGGGAAAACAGGCTAAGTAAACGTTCTCTGCCGACAGATGGCACTACTGATTGAGCACCAGAAGATTTTACAAAACGTTCTGCTTGTACCGAAGATAAAATATCAGTTTTACAAAAATTATTGTTCTGCAAAATCATATTTCCTCTATGAGTAAATATAATTGTATCTTTGGAATTTTTATTTCATGATTCATCTCTACCATACTATTATTTTACACGTTTCGTTTCATTTAAAATGCATCCATCAACGTTTGAATCGAGTTTTTATTAACATTTATTACGATTATATTCCAGTTAAACAAACTCGGCTCTTTTTTTCTATGATATCATTTAAAAAGTGTATCTACCTAGGTTAGAGCAGATTTTGAGCAACAGTTTCCTTCTTTCGCAATTAATTCTTTTACTTTCGATTTCTCTTTCCTTTTAAAGCCGAAACCAATGAGAGATTAATGTATAATTTGTTGATGTACCAATTATTCCGGACATTCATACACAGCTTCCGCAGTATCAAAATGTTGTTTGATTTAACTCTAAAAATTTTACTTACAGTTATAAAGAATTAGGGCCTGTTCACATAGGAGTCCGTTAAGGGAACGATGACGTTGAAACGAAAATAAACCAATCATAGGCGTTAAAAATTTCATTGCTAATCATTTGGAGGCCTATGATTGGTTTATTTTCGTCTCAACGTTATATTTTCCTTAACGCAACGCAACGGACTCCAATGTGAACAGGCCCTAACTGACACTCTAATAAAGTTGAGAAAACTATATTTAATCCTAAGGTATACTATAAGCTAATTATTTAGAATTTGATTCGAATGACTCATAGTATTAACTATTATTTCTCTAGGAGTGATACTTTTAAATGTTATTAAATGACTATATATATTGAAGTTTAGGCACGCTTTTAATCCTTCTTGCTATGGCATTAGTAAAAGTTAACGCCCTAAAAATTTCAGGAGCTTAATTACAGATTTTTACTATCAGTGATTCGTTCATGATATAGCACAATTACACACTTTAATGATATTGTATTACCACCTAGGTTAAAGTAAAAAAAAAAAATGAGTTTTAGAGACTGGTTAAATCTTACATTTTAATTTAATTATAATTGTTTGGAAGCAACTCTCCGATAAGAGCATTGACATTACACAGGTATATACAACATATCTTAACATACAATATCGGACGTGAGTTGTGGATCAGTTTCATAGTTGCCAGGGTGCTTGTACTGTTTTCATTCAGTATGTGAATGCATATATGTTTACATGTTTGCATGCATGCTTTCGTAATTGAAAGTAATATTGTCATGGCAAATTGTATTAACTGTATACTAGGCAGAAAATTTTCGTTTAAAAAAATAAAATTAAAATTAAAATACAGGTAACCCTCCTATAACACGGTAGATAGGTTCCTAGAAAATGCCGTGTTGTGTGAAACCGTGTTATATGAGACCCAGAGACAGTTCAAAACAGGGGGTTGCGTTCTGAAAACTTATTAAAAACGAACATTTTTTTAAAAATTCCATATAAACAACTTAATTTTTATTTAAAATATAAATGTATGTATAACACAAAGCGAAAAGAAACAAAAAATATTATTTTCATTTAATGCGACCTTCATTTAATAAATTTCTTCCTCATCATTGCTCAGTACAATCAACCGAGAACGTTTTTTCGATTGAACGATATCACTTTCACTTTCAGAACCTTTTTCTTGTTTTAGATTTTTTGCACCTTCTATCCTCTTTAAAAAAATCTGTAATTTTGGTTTATTTGCTGGTTCTTACAAGGCCATTGTAGATTCACGGTAGGGAGATAGACAATTTTGCAGATCCCTTTTGAATTTTTGGCTTTTTTCAGCGGAAGGGTTTGCATTCAAGATTTTCAACTAAGCTTAGGCCTTCTTGTAATTTTATAGAGTTATAAATAAATGAATATGAATATTATAATTAAATGAATAAATTATAATTTGTTTATACATTTTCATGTAAAGCCACTATAGATCATTATTCCTCCCCGTCATTATTTTAAGGTAATTTAATTTTTAAATGTGTAAAACAAAAATCATCTGATCTAGTGCTATAGAAGTACAGTGTTGTACAAAGGTTTTCCAAATTTATTTATCGTGTTAGAGCGAAACCGTTTTACAGGTTGCAGTGTTATACGAAGGTTCCCGCAATTCATCCTGTCGTGTTAGAGCGAAACCGTGTTGTAAGATGCCGTGCTGTAGGAGAGTTACCTGTATGTCGTCATCGTCGTATGAAAAGCTTGCGAGGTGCCTTAGAGCATGAGCTCCTTATCCTCGATATCAACAGTGGGATGTATCCTGGTTACCGTTCGCAAGATTATAGCAGATTTGATAATGTGAATAAATAGTAAAAAATAAAATTTTAAAAAGTTCAAGTTAGATTAAATTAAGTTATATAAGAGCTGGTAATAGTAGTTTCAAAATTTTTTAAGTTAGTTGGTAATGACGGAAAACCTGAGGGTATACAGAAAATATTAAAATATTTAGAGGGTTTTTGGAAGAATATTGTTGAAAAATAAATGACGAATCAGGACGGTGAAGATAAGTTTCAAAGTACTGAGAAGGGCGGTCAGACAGAAATCCAACAAGAGCGAGTAGCGATGTTTACTAGGAGTAGCGAAGCTTACTAGTTACCCCCCTTTCGTCAGCTGAACGCTGGCACGAGTGGGAACCGCGAGGCGAATCTATGGTCGATTAATCAGGAGTGACAGGTCAGAAACCAGAAGTAGTTGGGCTATTGAAATTTGGAATTTAGAATAAGGGGAGAAAAATTTAGATATTGTGTACAGGAATGAGGAGGGGGTTTATAAACATGGTGGCCTTAGGACGCCTAGGAAACTGTCTAGGGTCATAGTCCGGGAGGTTAAAGGCCCTATCACACGTCAACGTGTACGCGTTTCAAATGCAACGGATTCAAGATAAGATTCCCTTTCGCGATGAAGAACGCACAAATTCCCCGTGTGATACAGGCACCGGATGAATCCGATTCATTTTCCAACATGTTCGGAAAATGCAATGAGTACGCATTTACAATCATGAAATCGACCAATCAGCGGCCGAAGAAGTTCACCCTTTCTCATACGTCACAACGACTGTAATTCAAGATGGCTGCACAGTGGTCTGTAGAAATTGAAGAATTATTCATAGATGAAGTATATAAAAAATGGCTAATACTGTAGTACATATTTTAATATTTTCTAACCTTTCCATCGCGTACAACAAATTGCAACCTCACACTCGTTAACGCAAGCGCGATAAACGTTATTCCATATACGCAGGAGCGATTGATCGCCAATTTCATGTACGCAAGCGCGTTTAAAAGCCAATTCCAGACGTTTGCTTTTGCGATTCAAAAGCAACCCTACACGATGGTTTTTCATCGCGAAAGGGAATCGTATCTTGAATTCGTTGCATTCGAAACGCGTACACGTTGACGTGTGATAGGGCCTTTACAAGGTCATCATTATTAACTGAATAGATGTTTTCATAAAAGTTTATTGCTAGCTCTTTAATGGGGTGCCAAATAGGTTCTATTGCCATATCTCTGTGCATTACTTCATTAAGCAGGTACAAAGGGGCTTTCCTAATCAGACGGAGAGTTTGATTTTGCATTGTCTGCAGTCTTTGAATATGAGTGTTCGCTGCTGATCCCCACACCGGAGCAGCATAAAGAAAGATGGATCGAAGGACAGTCTTATATAATAAAAGTTTATTTTCCATACTCATTTGGTTATGGTACAGGAGGTGCGCTAAGTCCCTACGAGTTCTAAGAAATTTTCCAATATTGAATATTATGTTTTTTTCGAGTTAACCTGCTATCTAGATAAACTCCAAGGTATTTGCCCTCACTCTCGAAGTGCACTGAGTGACCATACACTATGACCGGCTGAGGTGGAATTCTGTTAAAACTAAAACATATGGCTTTCGTTTTAGCAGGGTTTAATTTAATTCTCCACCGTTCAAACCAATGTTCAAGCATGTCAATGTCCCTTTGAAAGCATATATGCATATATTTTGTGTTGCAATATTTCGCTAAGATTGCCGTGTCGTCCTCAAAAATGGCCAGTGTTATGTTTGTAGAGTGTGGAATGTAATTAATAAAGATGTTAAACAAAAGTGGTCCGAGCTTCGAACCATGTGGAACACCTGCGTGAATGCTACAGAAGAAGTTAATTTAGTGTAGCGGACATTATTTAAAATATGTGCTTCAACTATGATTCACTTGAGAGCAACAAATTACTCGCTAGTCATATCCATCTTTCGTATACAATCACCTCTTCGTGGATTGTACTTTAGTAATTTCCATGTTGGCAATTCGAACAAGCATCCATTTAACCCTGACATGATAAATACTCGTGCGTTCCGTGGAAAGTTGATTCACAAGTTTTCGCAAGAACTGTTTTCTGCTCTGGGACTGCGTTTTTGGTTCGCTTGACCATCGACTGGATTGAGATCCGGCGACTTTGGAGCCCACTCCGCGACTAGGATTGAATTTAGGTGAAGCGAAGCAGTGAGGGAGCGTTGGGTTTGTGGTTTGGGGAGATCTTGCGGGAAGATCACCCTCCTTGAAGACAAAGGTAGGCCAAGGAAAACAAAAAGTTTTTGTGAGGACAGTTCATGCATACGAAGCAAAATTTCTAGTAACTGAATACAAAAATAAAAGTAAGTCGTAAAGTGCTTAGGAGTAAGGCCTTGGAACTTTATTTCTTGCTCCACGTTATCTGGCTGAGTTGCCATCCAGGACAAGTAGCCCCTTGCCAAAGCAAACCACTGTTTTCATCGAGCTTAACTTTCAGCACAGATTTTCGCCTATTCTTGAACAAGCCGTATCCTTGTCATGTAGCCTATTGTAGTTAGTTAGTGGTCACAGAGATCGGTGTGCGTTCTCTCGCCCGTATGGCATTTATCTGGACAAATGCACCAGATCGTTTTCCATGACACTCCCTTGAGAATAGCCATTATTGCTGAACCCAGATACAATGGAACCGGTTGACTCGTAGTGTATCAGGGTGTTTTGGCAACAGATGTGTCCAACCACAATTCTCAAAGAACCTGACGCACAGATGGTCCATTTCATTTCTGGAGGCTCTCATTATTCAATCCTTATTTCTGGCTTCACCCTTTTCCAAATTTTGAAGAGTGCAGAGATTGCACTAGAATCCATAGCGCCCTTCATTTTGCTAGTCACGCAAAGAAACAAAAACTTGCAAGTTCATATAAGCAACGTCTGGGTTTGCATAATCTATTGCCTATAAGTGTTGGGTGGAGCAGTGTTTCCAGGTGTAATCGAGATGCCTATAACAGTGCTTGCACCGATCGGTGCCTATAACAGTGCTTGCACCGATTCCTTTTGTAAACCATTTAAACGGGCCAATCCATTATTAAACAGGCTTCTTTAGAAACATAAACAAATCCGCTTTTCTTACCACATAAACAACTCTGCATGAAGTGCTCGAGAATTCAAAATCACGTGTAAAGGAATTTGTCGTTGAAAATATTGATTCTAGAATAATAGCCAGCCTCTGGAGATGATCCGCCTCCTTTTTCTCCCTAGCTAGATATCTATCGAGTTTTCTTCTACACTGCTTCATTTAGAAGTACATTTTTCTCGCTCTACCAAATGCGGTAAAAATTAACCACAAAATTTTCTATTCATGAGAGCTTATTTTAAAAGTAATTTGTGATATTTAGGATATGTTTAGGGCCCTCAACTTTAACCTTCAGAATACTTAAAAAAAAAAAAAGTGTGTAAAAATTACTACTCAGGTCCATTGGACACGCATCTAAATATATATATATATATATATATATATATATATATATATATATATATATATATGATTTTAAAATATACGAAACATCCACTGATTTAAAATGAATATATTTATAGTTAATATATTTCATATAATATAAAAAAGTTAAAAATATATTATAATGACTTCAAAATTTACTTTCATTGTATTTGAGTTTTTCAGTACACGTAGTACAAATAACGACGGAATGTTCTCTCCAAACATTTTTCATACATTTTGCACAGAATGTTCGTGTTTTGCGATCTTTTTTAGAGGAACAAACATGAGATCTTGATTTTTTTTTCGTCTCGGTTCAAAGGTATCTGTGTGAAGCAGTTCTGAAGCACGCATTGAGGCAGTGACATTCTCTTCACACCTTGCTAATTTTTCTGCAAGTTGAATAAAAAAATTCCTAAAAATTCTTTAATTTCTGATTACATTCATCATTTAAAGACAGCCATATTATGTACGTATTCATTACACTAATATCTATCATATTAAAAAATTCAATAAAAGGCCATCGATGTGTTATGCGTTTCACACTATAAGTTCTCACCATTTTGTCCATCGTGTCAACACCATCCTTCGTTTTATTATAGTCTAGGATTTTTTGTGGCTTCTTTTCCAAACTGGTGCTCACATCACAAGTGTTATACATTGTACTTAGCAAAGTAACAACTTTTCATTTTCTGGGAGAGCAAGAAATGATGTTTTCTATTTCTTGAAATCTAAATAAGTAGAAAATACAGCACGATTTTTTGGATTTGTGAACAAAGTGAGTAATTCCGGTTAATTTTTTCGAGTTGTTCCAATGAGAGAGAAATGTTTTGAGGTAAGGTGCGTTGCTGATGCATACGACGTAAAAAAGTTATCGCATGTAATATTACGACCAGAATTTTCAATTTTCTTTGCCCATCTTCTATCTACATTTTCTCCCTGGTGTAATTCAGAGATTTCCCTTTTTTGCCTGTATATACTTCCAATTTCCAAATAAACTATGTTACGCTGTCAAAAATAACCCAGAATTTTAATCCACACTTTCCTGGTTTAGATGGCATGTATTGCCGGAAAGGGCATTTTCTACGAAAATCAACTAGCTGCTCATAGACCAATTAGGAATATAAGGGTCTTGTAAATAACTGTTCCACAACTCAAAGTATTCTCTTATTGGCTGTAATTTATCACTCGATATTCTTTTACGCCTCTCATCAGCATTATCAAATCTTATAACACATAATATACTTGCGAATCTATTGCGACTCATAATGCCACGTAAGATTTGTCTTACACATTTCATGCTCCAAAGTTTGCATACTGCTTCATTTTTCGATTTATAGACTCCAATATGAAATAAAAGTCCAATGAATTTTTTTAAATCTATATTATCGATAGGTTTCTATTCTTTACCGAATACTCTATTGCCTTCAGCATTTGTCCATTTTACTGCAATCTCTAAAAGTATTTTACGAAAATGGATAAGGAATAAAGAGGCTGTAGAATCCACTTCACAATTTGAAAATCTTGTAGGTTCTGATTTTTCACGTAAAATATTGATTTCAAAACGTCTTCCTTGTGGTATGACAACTTCATCCTTATACCATATCTGCATATTATTTTTGGAAACAAAAGTACTATGCGAAGTACATGGGGGTGCTACATATACTTAACTGTTATTATTATCGGATTCTGAATAGGAATCGGAAACTTCATAAAGTGTGTTATGAGGGATACCAGATATACCCCATTGCGTTGTGGGCAAAATTGGGAGATGAACTCCAATGGTAACGATACGTTTTTATAAATAGTAAAATAAGAACACTTATTTACAAATTATTTACAGAGATTAGTTTACATAGTATAATGGAATTCTTGGCTATATGTATTACATGTATAAAAACATGTTGTAACCGCTTCCTGTAAAAGGACCATTACGGATCGAGCGAAATAAAATCAAATTTGATAAAATACCAGTTCCTTGTCTAGCATTATTTGAAAGGGAAGGAATGACCAACCTGGGGACCGTTGAGGAGGCAACAACACAGCACAGGTAATGATGTGGCACATCTAGCGGTGGAGGCAGCAGGCACGTCGCGGGAAGTTGAAAACGCACATTTTGACGGGGGTTTATCGGGGGCGCATCATCCCTCTCCTGGCAATTGCGCAGCAGTCAGAGGGTTTTGCCACAGCTCGCAAACATCGAATCTCCGTTCTTCTGCCTCAGGTCTTGTCGTCGATTCTCTCGAAAAAACTCGGGGTTCATTTTTCCCCTTTTCGTATTGGCCCCTCCCCAGGCTGGTCTTTCTCGTAATTTTTTTGCCGTTCCGTGCATTTTATTCGTGTCGACATCCCCACGGTTGATTCACGTGGTATTTTTATTTCCGCGAAAATTGGAGGGCCCTTGTATCTTCGTGGAATTTTGCTCCCTCTCTTCCTAAAGAATTTTGGGGTGCGTTGATTCCTAGAAGATGATGGCCCTACTCCATCGGAACAGGTGCGCGACAGGCCCCTTCCAATATGGCCGTTTTACGACCCATAAATGTGTTGACGGAAAAATAGCGATACTGTTGGAAGGAGTCAAAATGACCCACTTGCGAATCCTTCACAACGTGTCAACATAATCTACTTCATCTTCATCGGACGACATACATTCATCATCATCTGTGTCGTAATCTATATCGTCCGGATTTTCCATCATTTTTTTAATTTCTTCCTGAGTCAATACTTTTTCCCTGTTCATGCTCAATTAAGATTTAAAAAGTAATAAATAAATAAGGCAAAGTATAAAAAGAAAAATTATAAACATTCGTAAAATAGCAAAGAAAGTAAAAACTGCACTTATAACTAAAGTGTTCCGATATCAAGTATTATTTTGAATCAAAACTCAAAAACATTAATATACCAACAGCATTCACTCACTAACTGTGGCTGCTGATAAATGTCTTGCTGAATAGGATGCAACCCCTTCTATATGTATCTTGCCCGATATTATCTAGATCAGTGGTTCCCAACCGGTGGTCCGCGAGTGCCTCGAGAGTGGTCCGGCACCACATATAAAAAAGTTGCCAAATAAATGGGGATTTTGAAAGCAATCATTGAACTTAGATGGGCGGAATATATCCGATGACTATCAGGTGTTGAATTAAATTTTCTTAAAAGTTTAACATAATTATTTTATTATTAGAATATGATACGCTAGAATGTAAGTGCGTTAATCCTGCATCCCTTTTGCCTGAGGGATATTCTATACTCCCCTTACCCCCCGGAAGGTCCCCCCCCTCAATTTGATGTGTGTGTGTGGGGGGGGGGTCCGCACATAGTTCAATTTCTGGCTTAGTGGTTCGCAGACTTGGCAACCACTAATCTAAATCAATTCAGAATGTTCTCAAAACTTCGCCATAAAATCGCCAAATTTGGCGACATTGGCACAAAAATTTATCGCGAAGTTGTATTGTCAATTGGTTTCTATCAAGTTTTATTGTCACCATTCATATTTGTATGGCAACCTAAGAAAAATTAACAGTATACTATGTCCGTATCAATAGCGGGTCCAATGGACCCGTGCGGTAAGTAATGAAACAAATTATAAATCAGTGAAAAATTTCAAACAAAATTTTAATTGCAACTGCATATAAATAAAGTAGAACATAGGTGGAAAAGTCACGTAATCGCAAAATTTTCAGCCCTAATTTTTATGATAGAACCTGCATTAACTATTGCTCTCGGGTCCAGTGGACCCGTCTGGTAGACGGAAGGTTAAGATGACCAGTTAAAAAATACGCCGTTTTGTTTATTAGCATTGTTGAAGCTACTGGTGAAGAAAGATCCTAAATAAAACTTTTATGTTTTTATGAACTACTTAGGTCAGTTTATCAATTTCACCTTCAATCAACTTTTTCTCTCTATACACGAATCCCAGGATTTTTTTCTGGGGGTACGCGGGGATACGGCTTATCCCTACAAAAAACTTGGTGGGGATGGTTGGTTTTTGGTTTTGTACAAAATCAAAAAACTTGGCTGTGGTGCTTGTCATAAAGTTCACACGCTTGGAAATGAGGCAAAAAATGAGTATGAAGATATCAAGTGAGTGGGCTAATAATGAAGTTGGTCTTAGTTGGTATTAAGCATTATTTTGACTTCACTTAACGGAAATTTTAAGAAACTTACGAATAAATTGTTAATATATAACAAAAAAAGTATTTTTTTCAAAATTGCGAGTTTTCAGTTTCCCTGTGACGTATTTTCGTAAATCAATATTTATTTTTCTGTGTTTCAATCTCTGTTTCATGAACGATAAAGATTTTCCGTGTAAAGAAACAAGGCAACGGTGTAACGGCGTATGGCATAAATAAGCATAAATGTTTTCTTGGTCTAGATGGCAGTATGGTTGCAAGGGCATTGACCCTTAGGAATCCTTGCAAAGGGACGTACGTGCAGGGTAACGGGGTAGCGGGAAAAATCGGCAGAATGCAGTGAACGAGGTAGTATCGTGTGCTTGCATTTGTGTTCTGATTGTGTGTGAATACTGTGGCAATATCTTCTATGCGGTGCATGCTGTTAGTTGTCTACGCTCGAAGTGCAAAGGATGAAACAGACTTTCGACATTCGCGTCCTGTATTCACAAATTGTGCTCAAAAAGTTGTGTAAAACCATATTCGTCTGGCTGTTAGTTGAGCATTAATGTAAAACAAATTGTGTTATCTTGAGTTTTTTGGGACACTTCACATCTCTATAAAATGAATAAAATAACGGACTTAACCCATGTCAAAAAGGAAGAGAAGTTCCGATGCAGAAGATACACCTGAATCGATTAAAGTTTCAACACCGACATTTGTTACAAAGGCAAATGAACAATTGGATAATATGTGGTCTTCTTGTTAGTCGTTAGAAGAAAAGAATGGTAGCTGGGAAGAAAAGTTTTGTTTTGTACAAAAACAAAAAACTTGGCTGTGGTGCTTGTCATAAAGTTCAAACGCTTCGAAATGAGGCAAAAATGGGTATGGAGATATCAAAGGAATGGGCTAATAATGAAGTTGGTTATTTTGGCTCAAATCGAGAACAGCAGTTAACATCTCTACGGACCAAAATATTCAAACCCAAAGAAAGTGCTGGGCATAAAACTGCCATGAAGATATTGGAAGAGGCAAAGAAGGAAACGCTAGATAAAGTTTACCTGAAGTCCCTTTCACGTCAAAAAGAGGTAACTGCCAAAATATTTCGCACGGCCTACAAAATTGCAAAATGTAATCAATCATTCAATAATTTTGAAATGGAAATTGACTTGAAATAACTTAATAGTGTTGATATGGAACGAATACTTCACTCTACAAATGCTTGCCTTAACATTATCAATCACATTAGAAAGGAAATGGGAACAAAATTGGTCCGCAAAATCATAACTTCCAAATTAAAAATATCGTTAATCTCGACGAAGCAACATCCCTTAATCAAAAGTCTACTTTAATTTGTATTTCTGTACTTGTATTTCTGTGTAATGTTTTCTGGTTGTGAAATAACTGCTCCAGGGAATTTATTGACTTGATTGAGTTAGATGATGTAACGAAGAGATTACTAGAGACTTTCTCCGCTTTGGTTTGTCATCTATAATCTATTTGACTAACGGAAGAATATCTGAATGATTATCTAGTTTCTATTGCTTGTGATAACGCAGCAGTAATGCTTGGATCTCATGGGGGAGTTACGAAATAATTGAAAGAAAAATTTCCATCTATAATTGCATTTAACTGTGCCAATAATAGATTGGAATCAGCTGTTCATGATGTTGTCAAGAAAATTTCTGGAATTAACAGGTTCAAGACATTTATTGAAAAGTTATATGTTCTCCACCACGCATCATCAAAAAATAGCTGAGTGCTAATTCACTGGAACTGCAACTTTTGAAAATTGGACGAATACTAAGCACTCGTTGGATAGATCCAGTTTTAGTTCAATTTCTGCTGTTTGGCAATATTACAAAGCATTGCTACATCATTTTACAATTGTTAAGATGATTCTGCCAAAGACCAAAAAGACGTCTGTATGAAGGTTTGTTGAAGAAAATTACATCAGTGGAATTTATTTTAGATCTAGGGTTGATGTGTAATGCTCTTCAGGAGCTTTCTGAGCTAAGTTTGACATTACAAGAACGCAACATAAATTTGTATTGGAGGAATAAAATGATTAACTATCTTGCTCAAATATTTGAAGAGAGACAAATAGATCCTGCACCATATTATGAAAAAGCCACCATTGCCGCCAAATGTCTCATCTTCCAGGAGGTTCCCATATACAAGAAAGATAGAAAGGAGGACCCACCAATATGTCCTATTTCATTTTATGAAAATATGAAAATATTTATTGAAAAGAGATTACTAGATAATGAAGAAGCCGATTTACCTAAATGGGCCAGAATGCTAGATCCAAAACTGTGGCCAGAAGTTCAAAATCATTAGACGTTTGGGGAGGCAGATATAAGGAATTTATCAAGAAGACTTCGTTTGAATGAAAGTGCGATGATACAGAGTTTCCGAGAATACATGGAGGAAAAAATAATTCCAGAAGGATTATTTCAATTAATACACTATCTCGATATGATTCCGATATCTTCAAGTGAATCTGAAAGGGGTTTTTCACAGATGCATCTTATTGTTACCCCTTTACGAACTTCATTGTTGACTAAAACAACATGGCAGTGATGTTCATTAAAATTGTTGGGCCTCCTCTAGGTCTGTTCAATCCAACAAAATGTGTAGAATATTGGTTGCGTTTTGGACATCATTCAGCAGTAGACGGAAGTAACAAAGAAAAAAATCGAGACATTGAACTTCCTGAAGGCATGAGTCAGATTTGGAGTTTATTATAAAATTTTTATAAATGTGTTTTCTTAATATTCACATACTTATTTCAAAATTTTGTTTAGTTTTCCGAGTCTATAAATAGAATTAGAATTCACAGATTTATTATTTTATTTTATCAAATTTCTCCAATAAGTTTCAAAATGAAAAAAATGACCTTTAACATATTACTAAACAATGAATTTCTTTTGAAGTTGAAAACACGGTACTAAAAAACAAACCTTTATTTGAGAAAACACAGTATACCCACCTATTTTTTTTTAAAAAAAAGCACTGATGAAACCTTATCCAAAATTTGAACGCATCAACTTAAATATTCTCGACTACAACGAAGTTCATATTATCGATCATATTATCCAACTAGAATGAGAGTGTTCGCGCCACTGCGAACTTCGCTTTAACCGCCGGGAGCTGTATATAAGGTTTGCTTCTGTGCGCCCGAGGCGTTCGTTATCTTGGAATCGGGTGTGATTCCTCAGTCGTCGGAATACGCTCTGAAAGAGCAGGTTGTAGTGAATTGGTCTCCATTTGGGAGGTCAAAATTGTTCGTAATAAAGTGATTTAAAATATCAACTCAGCCCAGTCGTATTTGTTTCGAGGTGGATAATTCCACAGCCAGCGATCCTTTAATAAGGAGCACAAAGAGAGAGAAAATAATCATCATATTAATGTAAAAGATTTATTTTATCGGATTTTTCTTACAAATGCATTGTGTCCTATTTTACAGAATGTTGTATTTTGATATGAATGATTTGTCAGCCTGAATTTTAGAAGGCGCCATCAAATTAATTGAAATCAGTGATGAATATCATACATAAAGATTTTCCTTATTTAATCCCTCTAGTATCTTACTAAGTGTTCGACCATTACAATTTTTTTGTTTTACATACTTTTGTGAGAAGATTTTAAAACTTTATAATTATTTTGCACCTACTATTGTTTATTAATATAGCCCAGTTTGCATTTCTGCATTATAGCCGGTAGTTAACAAACAGTGCCTAGATGTAAGAGCAATCTTTCTAGGTTCATTGAGTATCTTTGCACGTTTTTGTTGTCAGTAGTGTTAAGACAGATCGTTAGCAAAGTTTAATATTCTTGTCAAGTATGTGTGGATCTTTCTAGGAATTGGGTATAAATGTTATTGTACTCAAAGAACTTCACAGTTGTTATGATTCTGTTTTTAAAGAAAATAACGTTAAATCTTTCTTCTTTTATGAAAATTACTGTATTTTGATTTTTAGATAGAGTTTTGTGTACTTATTTTTTCTTAAAGTCATAACCAATGATAAACTTAGATTAATTCTGAATGGGAGACCATTATTTTAAAGTGTAGTATTAAATATTGGATTAACACAGAATTAAAAACATTTATTTCATAACAGGGTATATTAAAGCGGTATGGAGGACATTTTCTTTCAGGGAAATTATTTGCATACAAATTTCCTTTGTATGCTACACGATTATGAGGTTTACTAAAAAATGTAGTCTTTTCACTCCTATTACCTTACGTTTCATTTTGACTTTCGAATGGCCCTTCATCGTTATTTTCAACGCTTGAACGCCTCTGTAATGACTCAGTGAACTGCTGGATTTAAACACAGATCTTGAAACCCCAAGGTCGCTATTCTAGAGACTAAACTATTCCGACAATGTGAAGGACTTTATCTTTTGGAGTATCTAATTCCTCTAATAGTTTCCTTATATTATTGTTCGATTTCCTCACAAGGGATTCAAATAGAATTTACAAAGTTTAAAAAAGTAAATTTTCATTTTTGTTTTAAATGCTATGTACATAATACTGTTACATGATACTTTTAAAATATATTCATGAAATTCAAAGTTTTTGATACATAAATTATCCTGACATCGCCATTTCGGAAAACAAAAATCATACTCTTCAACGCCTATCGTATGTCTATTTCAAGCCGTTCGCTATTACACCAGACGTGGCGAAATAGATAAATGTAAAACAGGACGTATCTGATAAAAAAAAAAAAAAATCCCCAATATTTTAATCTTAGTCGATCATCAGGTAATTTTAAGGAGGTTACTTCGTTCTTCCTGAATTTATGCCATTCAATCTAAAATTTGTCCTGCTCTTGGATTGCTTTAAGAAAGTTAAAACCATTAACTGCAGTTCTGCTCATTTTGTTTTCTGTAATGAAACAATAAAAAGAATTGCGTCTTCTGATTTCTAACCTTTTCCTACGTACTAAGCATTAGTCAAATGAGTTCTTTAAAAAGATAATAAAAAATAACTCAGGTAATCTCTTCCAACGAAACTACCGCGGGTTATTAACGTAGGATTACTTATCGTTGCTTACCTCTTTTGTATGTATATATGTACTGTATGTGTTATGTATGTATCTATCTATCTATCTACACACACACACACATATATATATATATATATATATATATATATATATATATATATATATATATATATATGTATATATACTGTCGGACCTCTATTTAACGAAGTCGCTAAATCCCGAAAAAAAGTTCGTTATATGGAAAATTCGTTAAATAGAGATTCACCTTTTAAAATACAGTAACCACCGCTTATAGTGATCAGTGGTTATAAGAATCAACCTTTTATAAGAATCAATATCGCAAAAACAAAAACAAATGTATTGTTTCCATGTTAAAATTTCCGCTTTAAAGAATCAATCCACCGGTTATAAGAATCAGTTTGCAATCTTCGCCTTCCTTTCATTTTTCCAAAAAATGCCACTTGAACTCTCAAAAGGTACGAAATTCTTTCTTAAGTTTTTGAAAAGAAAGATTGATAAAACTTTGGGGTGGAAAACAGTCGTAAAATACATTCCTTTAGACATAACATAAGAATTTCTCCTTATACGTTTTTGCTAAACACTGTCTTATTAGCTTTACCCAGGGACATCTAACCCGCCCGGGTCCGATTTCGCTCTTCTCCAGACAGGCACTCCTTTTTTCCCACCACTTTATTCCTGGTTGCGGATTTCTGGACCCTGAAACACAAATCTTCCGCGAAGTGTCCACCATCACTTACGCAAACGGGACAGTGGATTCAGCACTTAAAACCGTGAAACGTAAACGGATCCATTTTGCTGAATCAGATGAACCAGATGCTGAATCAAACGTTTCACGGTTTGATTCAGAATCAAACCGTGAAACGTAAGCTATAAAGTGAATCTTCGTCTGAGACTGTAATAAGCATACGTCGCTAGTATTCACTTTAGTTTTCTAACAAAATTGCCAGTTAGTGTTAGAACTTTTTGATAGTCGAATTCAAATATGATAAAAACAAGGAAAACTCTTAGTTTTTCTGAAAAACAGAACTTGTTAATTAGATATGATGCTCTTCCAAAGTGTAGTCAAAGAGAATCTGCCTCTTGTTGATTTTATAATCATGTGTTGTTACTTATAGGTCTAGAAATTGAGTTATAGTATTTGTTTAGAAATTGAGTATTTTTAAAATTATAAAAAAAAATTTTAATAAATGATAAATAACGTAATTTAAAGAGTATTTAATGGTAAATTATGTATATACGTGCCTGTGTGTTTATATATATGTACAAGTATATATTTGTGTGTGTGTGCCTGTCCAAAACCTAAATTTCGTCTATAAGAATAAACCGCTTATAAGAATCAAAAACAGTAATAACAAACGTGATTCTTATAAGCGGAAATCACTGTACTTTAAACTACACAAAACAGATTTTATATTTATAAACACTAAATATTATTAATAAAAGTAATTAATCTCACCTTTATTTTGTAAATTAATGTCTATTTCTTTTATATATCTTACCCCTCAAACAGAAATCTGCAAGGAAAACAAGAATAAAACAAAACATTGTCCGGGAATACACTGTATTTTCGATTACAAAAAATTATATTGAAATTAATGAATTTTAACGACATTATCTCATTTATTATAACAAGTAATTTTAAGCATACATTACCTCATGTGTTCTTAAATTTAATTACTGATAAAGTCTCTTAATTTTGTCTAAGTTTTTTGTTTGAAAAAATGTTTTTTCTCATAATACGCCTCGCATCTTTGCAATGTACTAAAAATACCTTCAAGCGTATTTTCTTCAAACTATAATTCGCGTCGGAATGTGTTAAAAGAGAGTTAATGTGTTAAATGTGTTAAAACAAAGAATAAGTTTGAAATGTTCAGAAATATTTTGAGAAATATGGAGGAAAAAATATTGGATCACAAGAAAAAGTTCGTTAAATAGAGAATGCACTTCGCTATTTGGAGGCTACTTTACGAGGAAATTCGCAAAATGTTCTTGGTTCTAAGGAAAAGTTCGCAAAATAGAGAAAATCGCTAAATAGAGGTTCGTTAAATAGAGGTCCGACTGTATATATATGTCAAAATTTTGATGCATTTTGGTACTTCTCTGTTTAACTGTTTACTGCTTGACCAAGCGATACAGGCTGGGTTTTGTACACGGCCAAAATTACAACTCACGACGACGAAGGACTTTAGCGTCTGAAATTTTGCTTTCCGGAGGACCGTTATGGATGGGGAAAAAAGGGATCTACGCATTATCAATTTTTGAAAACATCGTTTTGGGCATATTTATTACGCTAAAACAACTTAAACTACGAGTGATACATTTTTTTCGCAAACTTTGAATTTTCCGTAGAGTTTGATTCAGAAAAAAAATCTCTAGTGCAGGTAATTAAAATAACCAGGTTCGGATTCATAGGGCAGATTGAGAGCGTCTGTTCCAGAGGACTCCAAATTTCCCTAAAAAGTTTAGACAATTTAAAATTTATTTTCAAAAGCAGAACTGGAAAGGGAATTTTAGCCTCATGTTTCCCCGAACACTGTCGTTTAATTATTTTCATTTCTAAGGAATAGAAAATGAACATCGATACAGGACTCTCGAGATGCATCTCGCTCGAAAGGAAAGTAATTCGTCATCTCATTTTCTCTTTCACATCCATCGAACGGTTTAGGATGGAGATCGTGGGACCAATCCCTTCCGGAATGGGGGGCAAGGAATAAGAAGGGTAAGTAGCAGGGCTATATGATTAAGCTAAAAACTCTGGCCTTTCACTTTTTCTTCTGCCTGAAATTGTGGGCAGAGATGATTTCAGATTATTTTCAACTGTTCCTTCCTTCCCCGTTTGGCTGAATATTTTTTAGAAATATCCAGTTTGCTTCCTGCACTACGATAGAACTAATACCTATCAAAAATTGAGTATTCGTTAATTCTAATAACTTGAATTCAGTTTTATACCAAGTATATATTTAGCGTACTACTAACTTTTGCGGAAATATTATTATTATTAATGTTTTCTAATTTTCTCATATACAATGAAAATAGCCCTTTATGTGTTTAGCAATGTATGCTGAATCCGAAGAGTGTAAAGTTTAAATTTTTAAACTACAGTGATATAGTAGAAGAAAATCAATATTATTATAACATTCAAGCCAACAGTTACAGACTATGATACTGGATAACATTCGACCATCGTCTGACCCTGTGATAGGAATGAATGAATGTAAGATGCGAAGCCTTACACCTTTTACAAAAATGGGTTAAAAGATACTTTTTAGTTTCAATCGGCAATGAAACAACAAGGAGAGGAAAAAATAAAAATTCCCCTTTACGAACCTGAACAAAGAAGTAATTCCAATGCAAATTTTCACTTCTACCAGAAGCGAAAATTTTTCTTTCCGAAATAGGTTTGGAGCCTATAACTTGTACAGAGGCTGTTCGCACATTTTTTAGACGATTTTGGTAAGCGGTAATAAAAAATCGTTTGCTGCAAAAGAAATAATTGCAATAGAACTATGTTTTTAAAAGTCAAAATTATTGTCTACGGCTTGAAAGTTTTGTTTTTATTCAAAATGGCGTTTTTAACAAAGCAGTGGTTCGAAGGCTACATTTATGCTCTTTCCGAAGAGAAATATGCATACTCCGTTATCCAAAAACGATGTGAGAGTCATGGTTTTGTGATATCTAAAGCGTCGATAGGTAATATCGTCAACAAGAAAGGAAAAAAACGTCAAATTGGAGCCTCAAGTGGGACAAAAATTCCAAACAAGTATCCAAGGAAGAAACGGACATCTTCGACTATTGCAAAGGTACGCTGTTTAATGTTAAAAGAAAATCCTCCGAATCAAAGGACAGTTGCAAAATCATTAAAATGCTCGGTGTCCACTGTAAACAAAATGATAAACGTTGGTTTAAATCTTAAGAAAGCGAAAAAACGCAATGTGCATCGTCTTCTTCCAAATCATATCGCTGAACGCAGGACACGCTGCAGAATTCTATATGGGAAACACTTATCCAAAGAAAAATGGAAAACAATTGTCACAATAGATGAATCATGGGTGTATTTAAATGATTGCAACAAAAAAAGAGCAATTTATTATCATAAAAGGGAGAAAAAAATTTAAGTACATGGTTCAAAGAATCGAAAGAAAGTTTTTCTAAGGGATTCATGATTGTTGCTGGTTTTTCTTATAATGGCAAGTTAAAAATAAAGAGAGTGGAAAAAAATATCAAGATTAACTCCAAATACTATCAGAAACATATTTTATCGCCAATTTTTCTGAATGAAATACCATCGCTTTACCTACAGTGCCATCAATCTGTGAGACTCCATCAGGACAAAGCTAGCAGTCACACATCAAAATCCAATGTAAATTTCCTAAAAGAAATGGAACAAAAAACTGGTATCAAGGCCATAACCCTTCACTGATATCCCTACTAAATCTCCCGATGTATCACCTATGGATTTTTGTGCTTTCGGACTTTTAAAATCTGCATTATCCAAACGTCGTCCCAAAACCCTTTCAGGACTCTGGAAAGCTGTTCAGGAGGAATGGGATAGAATACCTCTTCTGACACTTCAAAAGGAATTATTATCCTGGAAATTGCGGTGTCGAAAGATAGTTCAGAATAAGGAATGTCAAATAGAACATTTAAAACACAAGAATTTTATGTAATTTAGTTTTGTGAATACAATATACATCGTCTAAAAAATGTGTGAACAGCCTCTGTAGCAGTGTAAAAGCTATACGGGAAAATTGAAATGAAATTAATAACTCTTCATATGACTCTTTTGATACCGTAGTGTATGCAACAAACGACATTTTTGTAAATATGAAACTGAGATATTTTGACTTGCTTCACGCCCATGTCATTTTTATGTTTTCGTAGCATATCCACTCGAGTAAGATGTAAAAGGTTGTTTTTGTATGTCATAAATAATTCAATTTAAAAAGACTCAGTAGCGGATCTGAAATGATTTTGAAGCTCATAAATGCAAAATCGTTACATTGTGGTTATGAGATTTTATTAAAGAGATTTCTTCTTAATAAAGTTCTATTAGTCATTCTTATTTTGTTTGGCTTTTGCTTAATTTTTACAAAGGAACAAGTATTAAAGAAAAGGAAGGATTTGTTTGGAAAGAGATTTCTATGAAAAAAACTCTTTTCAAGGTTTGGGAAATGCAAGAAATTCTTTCCTTAGGATTCCGTTTCTGTCCTAAATAAGACAGCCTCAAGGTTTCAGTTCTCACCAAGCATCATTTTCCACAGAGGTTTGAGGATATTTTGAATGCCATTATATTTAGGGACAAGGTATCATCGATAGTGTAAAACAGAGAACTAACAAATTAAAAGAATGCTGTAGGATAAATTCTTACCTTTAGTTCCAGCGAATACTTGCCAATTCCATATACGAAAACCGGGCCGCTGACAGCTCTATGGTCGCATTAAAAACTCGAACATGTTAAAATATATCCATTTGAATCAATAAATTGTTGGAAAAAAGAATTCGTTCTTAACTAAGATCTAAAATTAAGTATTTAATATTACATTAAAACAATTAGAATGTATATAATATTTACAGAGTTACAATAAAGGGCTACATCGCGACAGCCCAAAAATTCGAATTTTGATGTAAGCAAGAACAAAAAGAGAGGAAGTGGGAGGAGGGGAGGAGCTAATGGTTAAAGTTAGGGTTCTTTCGCTCATTCTCTTAGTATTTTACAGATTGCTAAACCATGTAACTAGTAGTCCTAAATCTATATGTAGTAAGTAATGCACGGGAATAATAGTTTGCCGAATCCCCGCCTTTGTCGGTTCCCAGGCTTTATGTAAAACGAAGGGAATGGGTTTAAGAGAACACTTAATGTAAAGTAAAGTAAAAAGAAAAAAAAATCACAAATCGTGAGCGTGATTTCCTAAGTCTGTTTTCCGAAAGTAGATTTTTGACGAAGCAGTTGATGTATGTATTATCTTTTTTACTTTTACATTATTTGTAAAGTTTGGATTCCCCGGTGAGTTAAACAAGAATAATCCCCGAGAACATTTCAACCGTTTATTGCTACTTTAAAAGAGAGGGTGGTGGTGGTGGAGGAATGGGGATGATATTGGTAATTTCTCTGAAATCATCGCCATGTTAAGAAGGCTGATTATGTAATGAAAAAAGCCAAAACCAAAGAAGACAAGCTCTTCGGGCTCTTTAATCAATTCAGTAAAACTTCTCCTTCGCCCTCGGCTTCGAAAGTGTGCGGGTCAGGACCTTGTTGGTCATCTCTTGGAACGCTAACAGTCTAAAGAGTAAGATCCATGAGCTTAGGGATTTCATAGATGAGCATAGTCTCGATATCCTTTTAATTCAGGAAACACCCTTGAAACCAGGGGATAGAATTAAAATACAAAATTATAACATGTACAGATTCGCCTACATTAATCCAAACCCAACCAATCCTCCTAGGAGGTGGACTGCAATTATTATCAAAAATACCCTTCCCCACTACCCTGTAACTCTTCCAGTTCTTAATGATATGAATACTACAGCCGTAAATGTCAAACTCTACAGCTGCGCTATCAATCAATGCTCTACAGTTGCGTTATTCTTAGACGTGAAAAAAGCGTTCGACAACATCTATTTACCTGGGTTAATTCATAAAATTATTATTTATAATTTCCCCCCGCACATTACCAGATTACTTATGTCCTACTTAAGCCATAGAACTTATCAAGTTAAAATTAACAATACTGTTTCACCTAAAAAGCCCATCAATAGCGGTGTTCTGCAGGGATCAATTTTAGGACCCCACTTATTTAATATTTATATTAATGATATTCCACAATTTTCCAATTCTCATCTTGCTCTTTTCGCCGACGATACAGCCCTCTACAGCATTTATAAAAATTTTAAATACGCAGTCTGCAAGATTAACAAACACGTTGCTCTAATTGTTAAGTGGCTCGAAAAAATGGAAAATGGAATTATACACTGATAATTGCGAAGCTGTCATGTTTTCCACTAAACGTATAAGTAGTTAAAATACATACAGGTAACACACCGATCCCCTGGTCTACCACTGTTAAATACTTCGGAGTTCATCTGAACAAAAACTTATCTTGGAATATACACATCATACAGAGTAAAAATAAATTTCGAGCAGCTGGAAGATTTCTATACCTCTTAATTGCTCGAAATGAGCCTTAATAATAAAATGCTCATCTATAAATCCTTCCCTCTTCCCTTACTGACACACTGCACCGACTTGATCATACGCAGCAGAATCCAACTGTAAGACAAATTATACAAGCACCTGGGTACTTCCGCAATATTGATGTTCACAATGAGTCGAAGCATCTCACTATTCCAAATTTTCTCAAAAAACTATGCACACATTGTTTCAATAGTATTGACAACGGACTAATTTTGGTACTCTTCGATTATGATCCGAGCAATCGAAAGAGGCCTCGTGCCATTCTCTTTTCTTTTGCCGCATTTACACATTCGCGATCGCGCCACCCGCAAATCATTCTCGAGACATTAGTCACGTTCCTGCATCGACGCGAGTGACTGTTCTCACATTCTCGCCTCTTGCTGTGAACAAGACTTCCCGTCACAACGGCGCCATTCGCCCATTTGACCCTTGCCAGAAAATCGCTCCCGAAGCGAGCGCCACGATTGGCGAGTAGAAACGGCGAGAATACCGTTTACACATTCGTCTCCCGCGATTCGACTCGCCGCTATCGCGACTGTGTAAATGCGGTGTTAATATGTGCCTTGTCTTAAAAAAAGTGCTTGTATGGTAAAAAACAATTAAAAATAAAAAAAAATCTAATACGTATCTTGCTACGGTAAAAATATTTTGTGTGTTTAATCTTACTCTTAGTTCCTATTACTTAACTTTTTCCTAGTAAACTGACAGTTTTCTTTGATCATTTTTAGTTTTGTCAAAGCTCATGGATCCTAGAGGCACCTCCTTAACCCGTCCTCCTACTTTTTCAAACTCCTCCTTCTTCTGCCAATCACGTTAGCTTACCACTGTAACGATTCTTCAAGTCCGAGGGCGTGTCCCAGATGATGTCGATGCCCTCCCTATGTTAGCTGATGGCATCTGATGGCGGGGATGATATCGAATAGTATTCCATAGTGAACTCAGACTTAAAAATAATAATACTAAATGCAACTTCAGCGGGTTATCTTTTAAAGGCTCATATTTGGCAGAAAGTAAGCACGCACATTTCGATTATGAAGGTAAAATTCATTTCTCGTGCTTGGTTCTTCAGAAAGTGAGTTCCAAAGGACATTGGGAAACAGAAACAAAAATAAAACAATAGCTTTAATGCTAGTAACCCAACTCCAAACTCCTTACAGTTACCCAACCGAAAACAAGAAAAATGGCGATTGCCCATAAAATGCCATAAAAGTTCGAAAACATTTACTTCAGAATGAAAAATGGTTTTGCATCAAAACGATGTGCCAAAGAGTAACCAACTCTTATACATTTGCCTACCATTATCCTTACAGCTATCAAACACGAACAAGTGGTTTACTAATTTCTAACTGGCTTAAATTCAAAGTGTTCGGCAACGAAATTCTGCCTTTTCCCGTGAACCCCTCATTTAAATCTATTTCTCTATTTTGCTAATTTTGCTTTATCTTACCTTGAGGGGCCCGGGGTTGCCCAAATTGGTCAGCAGATCTGTACTGTCCGTCCGGCGCCCAGGCCTATACTATTCTTAAACCGAACAGGGGAAATAAACCTTCGGCTGAGTTTGCAGGTATTGCTACGTAGCGCTGGTCTTCAGTCTGATAACGCTAAGGGCCTGTTCAGATAGGAGTCCGTTGCGGAGCGTTAAAGTATTTAAATATATTTAACCAATGACAAACCTCCAAACGATTAGCAATGAAATTTTTAACGTCTATGATTGGTTTATTTTCACTCAACGTCATCTTTCCCTTAACGCTACGCAACGGACTCCTATATGAACAGGCCCTTATAAGCGAAAGCTGCAATATTTAGAAAGCTGCAATATTTGCAATCCTCCGTAATATTTTGGAATTATATTGTCTTGAAATGGGTCAGATCAATATCTATATATATAAAACGCGTAGGTATGCGACACAAAAATCGACGATATTTCTACACCCCGAATGGCAACGGCTGCAACTGCCAGATGTAAACATCAGCGGCTGTCCGCAATTTGCAACCGCGTGTACATGGATTTACGCACTAAAATCAGGAATGCTCGAAAGTAAGTTGCACGAAGTGAAAATTGGAAACAGTCTCAAGAAACGTAAAACATCTCCTGCCCCCCACTCCATAAGGAGTATCAGCCATTACATTACTAACGACCGGCCTCACGATCGCAATCCCGCCGTTAGGTGAGGAACCGCAGGAAAGAGGGTCGTGAATAGAATTACCACCTCCAAATCAGACTCCCGCCCAATTCATTCAACGAAAACCGCCCAGAAGAAAAAGCAACAGCAGATTTTTACACAAATTTCAACTTTCTACACATTTTTCAGCACTTGCTGAATATTTACTCCATTTTATAAGTGAAGACATTTTTCCAACAATTTATTACTTGTTATGATTAAGTGTAGATATCTGAATTGTGAACAATAGTACATACAGAGAGTGATGTAATCCACGCTATATTTTTGTACTTGCAGAATTTTTATTCCATTTTTAAGTGAAAATTTTTTCCCCCAACTATTTCTTATTTGATGTAATGATAAACTGTAGATATCTTAATTTTGAAAAATGGTACATACAGAGAGGGATGTAATTTATAAAAGCGACCATGCTGGTCGCGCAGCGGCTAGTATTAGAAAAAATGAAAACAGCTACCGTAAGATGGGGTTACTTTGTGACAGATTTTAAGTTTTTTCCTGTTTCAGACTCGGGGCCTATTTCGAGCAAATAGCGCCCTTTACACGTACGATCTTCGAGTGCTTGGAGCGTACGGGATTGCGCGCGGGAAAACTTGCAGTACGCTCCAAAGCAGCTTTCCCTTCCTCTCCGACCCCTTCACACGTGCACTCAATCGCGCGGAATCGTGGTTTCACGCGGGAAAGAGCGTACGTGTAAAGGGCGCCAATCATCCTTAGTAAAATTGTTTAGTCTTGAAGAACGGAATCATCTGATATACCCTGATAGTCTGCTGCTGGCTACTCATGATACTAGAGGCGGCTTCTTGTTTTGACTAGCCCCTGTAAACGAAAGGCTCCTAGACTGCTGAAACTCAGAATTCTGAAATTATAGAATGGTTTGATTTCAAAATAAATAAGATGTTTAGGTATTCATCAATGAATTTGTTAAAAAGTAATAGACTCTTAGCGCGCTCAGGAATTTGTTTTGTTAACTTTTTTATGCATTAAAAGCGAATTAGAGAAATATACTGAGTGTAAGTGGTTTAAAGACACTTTTCCGTTATACGCATGCCTGAGTGAGGGACGCCAAAATTGAAGCGTCTACGAGACTCGATTCAGCACTAAAATTAACGTTCAAGATTCATACGCACATTTCCCGAAATTAAATTATTTATACTCTTCTACTAAAATACTGGAGACAGCACATACTAAAGGATGTTTGTATACAGTAGATTCGAATTAGTATTATTCGCTTATATATTGTAATCAGTAATAAACATTGATTTGAAACTAAAACATGCTTATAAAAAAATGACATATAAAAAAATGAAAGACTAAAATAAATCGAAATACAGCAGAATTCAATTAAGGCCATGGACTGCTAAAATGGGCTTCTGTGTTGAAAACTCTACAGTAACCGTTTATTTTTAAAACTTTAAGAGGCTATTTTTAAAAATTGAAAATTTAATGCTCTGCTTGCTCTTTCCGTTATAATTCAATGACTAACGGCATGGCTCAGTCTCTGCATGCTTTATGCTTTAAGATTTATGCACTCTAGTAATCTCTTTCTAAAAGATATGCAATTTTTAAGGCCAAAACTGAGCTAGCGTTCATCTTGTTATTTGTAATTTATATTGATAGAGTTTGAAATCACTGACTATGTACTTCAAATCATCAATTTTCTACTTTAGAGTAAAAGCTTAGTCATACTTTTTAGAATAGAAAGATGATACAGAATAAAAAAGATTAGGAAACTTGAATAAAAACATAAGCTTCTAAAATAATTTCTAAAAGGTCCTATTGCACAGCCAAAAATTATGTCATTCCAACTACTCTTCCACATGTTATGACATTATACAAATTTTTGTTTCACTTGAAATACGACAGTCAACCCTAGGAATCGAACTTTCTGATTTCGGGACACATTTTCTGATTCTTGCTCCACTAAGCCAAGTCATGATTTTTATTAATGATCATCCCAAAGTGTACACAAGCCTTAAGTTCAATATACATGCTTTGCTCCCATAACTTCACATAACCAGAGCAGTCAGGGAAATTTTGATGCGCTTTGATTTTGAAAAGGGATGAAATTTGGAAATTCAGGCTTCCACAAAATGTGTTGTAAGATACAGAGATTTATGTTTATTGATGGGATGCATAGCGGCAAAATTCGCATATAATCATAATAAACATTTTCTGACTATCATAGCCATAATTTGTAACACAAAAAATTCAATACTATCCTATATAAAAATGATGCAGATTGGCGGTATCTTTCCAATATTTTTTATTGGTGGGACTTATCTCTCTAGAACTGGCAAGAAATGTGTAGCTAATGATGTACATATTAATATTTTAATCTTTTTTTCGATAATAATATACTCTCTAAACAAGCATTTTTTATAAGAAATAATTTACATATCCATCTCATCAGTACTGCCAAAATGCTAGGTTTCTATCACCGCTAAATAATGATATTTTTCCTAATTTACAAAAAATTCAGAACAATATCTTCCCCAGATATACGTTACCGGAAGTACAATGGCTTGTTACTACCAGTTATAAATAAAAACAAAAACAAAACAAAAAAAAACTCTGATTTTTATTATTTGACATAATATGCATCTTCCGAACGAGTATTTCCCAGTTTCTTTGCTCCAATAAACCAGGAATGAAAATCTTCACTTTGTGGATCCCTAGTTTGTGCTTTTAGCTTTCATCTTCGTTTGATCTCAAGGAAGAAAAAACAAATAAAACCGGTTCTCTGGGCTATCCACGCGAAGGTGATTTTGACGGGAAAAAACAAAATCGGAATCAAGAGAAATAAATCAAAAAAGAGTCAACATAAATGTGTTTTCAGAGTCTTTAGAATTCTGAAAACGAAACGATTATTTACTTGTAAGTGGTTCTTCCGTGGAAGGTCGCGTCATTCATGTTTTGCTGTTTCACAGATTTCGTACTTATTACTGAAATATAACATCGAATATTTTGAGTGATTATACAAAATCTATTATTTTCTTCAACATATTACCATATTATAAACAACAAGAAGTTTTGCAAATTTGAAAGTAAAAGTTTTCTTTTATTCCAAAGAGGGTAATAATAAGTGTTGTTGCTTGCCAATGCGGGGCACTTGTCAGTGAGGACATTTACCGTTGGTTGCTTACAATGGGAGCACCGTATAGGGTAACCGCCTGGTACCATCTCTATTTTAATCGAGCGCCAGGGGCCCAGGGTTGCCCAAATTGGCCGGCAGATATCTACTGTCCGTCCGGCGCCCAGGTCTATATGAAACATATACCGAACAGGGGAAATCAACCTTCGGCCGAGTTTGTAGAAATTGCTACGCAACGCCGGTCTTCAGGTATTTTGATGGCCGATACGAGAAAGCGGAGGGGGCCGAGGTGTTCAGACGAATTTACCGAGCACTACCAGGGATCGTACAATCTCTGACCTCATAGAAGGACTATCCTGTCTACAGCTTTAACGTGACCATATCCGTCCTATCGAAATGAACATCCCCAGTCACAAGCTCAACGCACTACCACTAGGCTATCTCCGGCTCGTAATAAGAAGTTTATAGAGACCACCTATTACGTCAATGCGTTTACACGCAAAACTAATGATTGTTTATAAATGTTTCCCTCATTTGCACCTTAAACAATATACTAGTCAGTCTCTCCCTCTCTGTGTGTGTATATATATATATACATATATATACACTCTAGAACTAGGGGTACATAAATTTCGCATAAAAAAATATCGAAATTTCGCAAAAAATTTACAATATAAAATTTTCGCATTCATTCGCAAAAAATATATATAAATTCAAAAATTTCGCATTTATTTAAAAAAAAATCATAAAATTATTTACTTGGTTAAGTAAGTATCAAAATTCTTAGTTAAAAGTTAACATTGTAGTAGTCTTCACATTCTCTTCCTTAAGTCTATATCAATAAGCAAAAAGCATATTTCGCTTTTGCTCTGAGTTAAAGACCGTGTCTTAGAACCGAAGTTTTGAGATCTCTGAGTTAAAGACCGTGGTCTTAGATAAGCAATTATGTTAATAAATTATTACTATTATTGTCTAATTTCGCTTAAAAAACCGTTTATCACCGAGTTTTCGCCGAAAAGTAGTAAAAAAATAATTTTCGCCTTTATTCGCTCATATCGGCAAATTTCGCATTTATTCGCACCTACTTCGTAAATACGAAAATTACGTATCCCTATCTATAACAAAAAAATCGACGCACTGTAAAGAATCCATTGATTCTCACAATTTATAGTAAAACCCTCTCAATCAATTCACGTCCCAACAGAAGACAACCGTGGAATCCGGAGGCAACACAGCGGACAACCGAGCGCCAGAAGGAAACGTCCCAGACAATGCGAGCCTGGAGGCGAGGCGACAGTATGTCTGAGATTTTGGACATAAAGTTCAAAAGACATTAGTTTCGGTCAACCCCTTGATCGATGATGATCGGGGAAGATTAAGAGACTTAAAGCAATCAGCTGTTGTGCTGACGAAGGACGCTAATCACCAATCGAACTTCCGAAAAGTGATGTCCCTTTAAAGGCACCAATAAATACGCTTTTAAATATCGAGCGATCGCAGCGCTAGATTTACGAGTTGCGTCGCTACGAACTAAAAAAAAGTCAGTCAGCATCTAGACCTGCATCTAGAGGTCGCTACTCCGGCATTGAAGCCGTAGCTTACGATTCTTTATAAGTCCTCATGCGAGGCAAAGCTTTTTTTAGACACCCTGTTGATCGCTCCCAGACAAAGCGAATTTGTTGAAATAATATTTTAAATCCTTGTGAGAGGCAGAGATTTTTTCGACCCCCGTCGACTCGTTCCCAGAAGGAACCGTTATAGCTATTGGAGACAGCTTATGTTTTTAGATCCCGGACGGATCTGTTCGATAAATTATCAGCGGTATAAGAGACTTTGAGCAGAAGTAATTGCCGCGCGTCCTACTGAGTTTCCGGATAAGAAGAAATAGACTCCAGTGTTTAGACTGAGTACCTATAATATCGACTGATGTTCTTCAGCTGAATTTGTTCCCTGCACGTTATTTAGAGTGTATACTCTACAGTGTTGTAAATAATATTTCATCGAATTCATATCATTGTAATAAATCATTTCATTTAATATTACTGGATTGTATCGTCGTCTTCTACACGCTACCATTCGGCGAATTCTTTACAGCACCAAGAAGGAGTTGTCCAATTGTAATGAAATTTCGTATGAAGGGGCATATAAGGAGCGATTCTCTATCTGATGTTCAAAATTTCTGTTGCATATCGACTGCGGATATCTTACGTCCGCTGTAACAATGCCTCACCTAAGGATTCGTGGTCATTACGAGCATATTTCAGAGTTTGAAAGAGGTCGTATCATCGGATTGAAAGAAGCTGGTTGGGTAACTCGAAGAATCACTCGACATCTGGGCCGAAGCGATGCAGCGATGCTGGCAAGAGTGGATCAACAGCAGCAGATTTAAGCGTTAGCACGGCAGCGGTCGACCTAGGACCACAACAAAATGAGAAGAAAGACAGAGATTGTCAGATCAGCTGTCACAACACCGTATTTGTTGTTATCAACTATCCGACGTGTGACCTGCACACAAGTGTCCAACATGACCATTGACAGACGACTGAGAGAGCGGAATCTACGCTTACTCCTTACGACCATTACGCCATTTACTCCTCACTCCTGTACACCGTCAACTACGATTACAGTGGTGCTTAACTCGATGAATTTAAAATTGCTCTGACTGGGGACGTATAGTCTTTAGTGACGAGCCCCGTCTCCAACTGCGTCCTGACGACCACCAAAGACGTGTCGGGAGACGCCCAGGGCAGCCTGGGGTTCCTGCCCTTACTATTGCAAGTCCCACAGGCCCACGAGCCGGACGATGGCCAAATAGCTAGGGCGCTGGCATTCGGTACCGGAGTCTGTGGGTTCGAGTCCCACTCTTGGCATGGATGTTTGTAGCCGTTCGGAATCGGCTTTAAGCTGTAGGTCCCGGTCTAATTAGCCCTCGTGTAGCAAAGAATGACCGTAGCGCTCCAAACCAAACCAAACCAACCCACAGGCCCACGGCAGGGCGTTATGATCTGGGGTGCCATTTCCTTTGATAGCCGGACCCCTTTGGTAGTCATTAGTGACACCCCTACAACACAGCGGTACGTAGAGACATTCTGCAATCCGTTTTGCTGCAGTTCATCATTACCACGTCGGATTTACTTTTCAACAAGATAATGCCTGGCCGCATGCGGCACGTGTTGCGACGAATTGTAATCAAGCCTACTATTTATTATAGTGATTGTATAGTGGCTAGATTTAAATTTAAACGAGGGGCACCTTTTTTATGACAGCATGAAAGTGAATATATTTGTTTATGGGGATATGGCTGACATTTAATAATTAGGAAAGTATCCTTATATGGAAATATCACAAGGGAATCTGATTAAAATGTAATAAACAGATTTATTGTACATATGGCATAACAACACAATTACATTATTAATCATTACTCAGTTATCACCTATTCAGGCATTTCCTTATACTCAAAACCTATTCATCCATTTCATTATATTCAAATGATACTACAAAATACTATTGGTTATTTTCACTTATTAGTGATATATCATATTACAAAATACTACTGGCTATTTCACTTATTCGTGATATATCTCCCAACAGGCTATTCCTTACTTTATCCTAGCCACCTTCATTAAATTAACTCATTCCCTAACATATTTACTTATTGAAATCCCATCGAATAACATTATTACTTATTTTGCAAATGAAGCAATAGTTACATTATATACAAATGAGAGAACGGCACAGTACCTCTTTTAAAATTGATGCAGGACAGCGGAGCAGGGTTGTAGCTATTGCAGGGGCACACTCTGGAAAGTCGGAAGAGTCCATGCGATAGTCTGTGAGTCGGGGAAATTACTGATCATCACTCAATGGCAGCAGGCTCGGCGTGTGCATTTATTTCTCCATAAGGAGTTTATCATCATCCGTAGGAATAAAATAAGTTTATAAAGACTATGAGATTTAACTTTTTTTGGAACGAAGTTCTTTTACGCGGCTTACAGCAGAGTGAACTGACAGGAATCGTCACGTAACGAAAAAGGCGTTATGTCCCTTTCATAAGAGCTTTTTCTCAAGGACTCTGTGGCTGAATGGTTATCGTATCGGTCTACGGAGTATCGGACTATCGCACTACGGAGCGAGAGGTCCCTGGTTCAAATTCTCGCACAAGCGCTGGCCGTTTCTATTCCCACTCATTCTTGGAATAGCGTAGTGTATATATATATATATATTATAATATATATAATATATATATATGTATATATATATATATATATATACATATATATATATAATCAATAGAAATCTACATATTAAATCACGTTTAGAGTTGAAAAATAACGTAAGGAACTTCGTTCCTGACGGGGGGTCCCCCTATCGCACAATTTTTCTTGGTGTAAAATTTCTTGTATAGTAGAATGCACGAAATAACGCGAAACAATATTTAGTCAAGTAAACAGGGGAGCCATCTATTAGAAAGGTAAACAGTAAAAAACTATTAGAAAGGTAAAAAGTAGATACTGAAATTTTTAATGCCTTCACAAAAAATTATTATAAAGATAGTATCAAAAATAGCATTGTTTATATATGTGACTCGAAAAGATACTGAGTGACATTGAGATTGCAAATTTTTTTGTGTGAGAACTTCTCTACTCCCTTCTCGGGTATCACTTCTACCACTTCACTAGAAACATAAGCATCTCATTTTATTCGGACATGCAGAAATATAACGCGCATTTTCAAAATGATCATTAAGTGCTATGAAAATATATTAGCCTTTCATAGTGCTTAACATTTTGGACTCTTTTAAAGCCGCTCATGCGATGACTAATTCACAATGCCATTGCTCCGTATTATTTGAATACAATAAATCATGGTATATCCATGTTTGTATACGACATTTTCTCATGTAATGTCAAAAACAATGACATTTTATCTTCATCTGTATAAAAAGTTGCCAGTGAGGATTTTTGAATAGATGATTTATAGAATATTTATCATTCTTCGTATGCCTGTATTGCAACGGTTATGCTATATATCCAAGACAAAGAATTACTAAAATAATTGCATGCATACACTAACGTCAGAGTAATATGTAAAACATTCAAGTGAAGGGTTCAGCAGAAATTTTCATTTAGATCATTCACACGCTTAAACCAATATCTGAAGTATGCGAATTTGATCAGCTGACAGTGTCTGCGCAAATGAGAGGCATACATATCGCAACTCCATAGATACGGCTGAAACACGTGTGTATGTCTTATTCCGTTTATCTCCACAAGAATTGGTACTGATGATGGCAAACTGATTTTTTGGAAAGGTTGGAATAATTGGCATCAAGACAATTACAGAAACAAGTTTCCAGAGTTCTAAATGTATCATAATGTGCAGCCTTCAGACCATCGAGAAGTTTCCAAAACACTAGAGACGTTAGACCCCAGAATTATCATCCCTCACTACGACTTGTGTCAGCATTAACAGCCCAACTCTCTAGAAAACTTATCCAGATGAACCCATGCGTGGGCGGAGCCTCCAACAAGGATCCAACCAGGATCAGCCCCCAACAAGGATCATTAAGGAACTGTAAACGCTTGGATTTCAGGCGTGGAACTTGCCCACGAAAATCTCATATACTCATAGTGGAACAGATGCGGACGCAGCTCAGAAAACATCTTTATTACGATTGCGTGGCTACCTGTTATTGACGCCCTTAAATAAATTATATATATATATATATATAACAGAAGGTCGTTCGCATTGTATGGAAACGATTTTGATAATGAAGTTTTATGTATAAAAACCGTATTTTTTGCGGCATTTTGCTTCTATCTGATAGCCATGGTTCTTGACAATAGTTCTAGCTCGAATTTTCCATGAAAGTAAACCTTTTCTTAGTACTGTCATGTCAATTTTACCCCATTCCTTTTGGACCGGTTTACAAAGTCCGTTCAGTGTTCTTGGATGCCGTTTTCCTAAGGCTCGTTATAATAAACCGAAAGCTCAAAAGTCCTCTGGAGAAGCGTCAGGTGATTTTATAGGTATTTCATTAAATGGGATACACTTTATTCCTGTTTTTGATTCTTTCTTTGCTAAAAAAGTGGCAGTTGATTTAGACGTGTGACTAGAGGCTTTGTCCATATGAAGCTCTATTTGATCAATGTCCTTTCCATATAAGTCTGGAATTCCTTCCACAAAAATTGGTTTTAAAACATTCTGCTGATAGTAGAGTGAATTAATTTTGGCTTTTCTTGAGACTTTTGATTTTTAATATGCCATTGTAACAAAATCTTGCAACTATCATGAATCCCTTTGGGAACTTTTCTGTAAGTCATTTCATACGGTCATTCCCGTCAGTTGAGCAATAGAAAATTCATCTTTTTTCATTACAGTCACTTAAATACACCCATGCCTCATCGAGTGTTACCACAAATTTTCATTTTTCAACAGCTAGGTGTTTTTCATATAATTTTCTACAGTTTGTTTCTCTTTCAGCAATATGCTTTGGCAAAAGCAAATGAACTTTGGGTTTAAACACCTTTTTTAACTTCAAATCTTTATGAATGATTTTACTTACAGTGCCAGAAGACATTCCTAGTTTCGATGTAATGGATCTTTGAATCGGCGGATTTTCTTTTAGGATCAGAGACTTCACTTTCTTGATATTTACCTGCGTTCGAACAGTCTTAGGTTGAGGTTTCGGGGTCATGTTTTTTCTTTTTTACTTTCAGTTAGACTTTTTTTCCTTTCAAATTTAATATATTATAAATACATTTTCTTGAAATGCCATAACTGTGATTTTTACACCGCTTTATAATTTGTTGATACGAATGCGCAGTTACGAAACCTTCGAGCCATATATCAATTTTAGGAGCCATTTTCAAAATAAATCTTTTATTTTACATTCCAATCAAAACAACACAGCAAACGATTATTCTGAAGTTGGTAAGTTTTTATCTCTAAATGCAAACGAAAAAATAAATTACAAAATCGTATCCATAAAGTGCGAACGACCTTCTGTATATATATATATATATATATATATATATATATATATATATATATATATATATATATATATATATATATATATATATATATACAGTTGGTTCTCTGTTTAACGACTTTCAAGGGACCGTGAAAAATCGTCCTTAAGTAGAGATCGTCCTTAAACAGAATTTGTGAAAAACTAACATTTCCCTTCACACTTTACAGGCTAAGGACTGTCAATATATTTCTTAATATATTGGCGTGTTTAAAAATGTTATTTTTATCATCATTATTATTTTATTCCCAAAAAGTTATTTTAAATTACATTGAAAAAAGAGTACAAACAATACAATAAATTAGATTTTAAAAAGTCAAAATTGTTGATTGCTTCATTTTTCTCCTTGTTTTCGTTATTCTCTTTTCCAGATTTTCTAAAATGTTAAATGAGTCACCTACCATTTTCGATGTAATATAGCGTCGGAGAACATCTAGAGCAGAAATTGCATCTGTGTAAGACTGTGGCAGTGTTTCGTTTTCCGTGTCTTCAACTTCACCTTCATCGTCTGACACTGTGTTTTCGTTTACAATATCTTCATAAATTTGTTCTACATTTCTGAAATCTGTTGTTAAAACATATTTATCACAATTGTAGAAATCTTGAATTGAAACATCCTCATCTTCAACAAGACTTCTCCATTCTTCAGGGGTAATGTCATCTTCGTTGATTTCTACATCCGTACTTTGCAGTTCCACTACAAGTTCTTTGTGAATTCCAGCAACGCGAAAGCAGTTTTTTATTGTGGATGAAGAAACTTCTTTCCATGCTGATGTTATCATGTGCATTGCTTCCAAGATTGTAAATTTTCTAATTTTTATACTGTCAGCCGAATTGTTTATGAATTTCCTAATTAAAGATTTTCTGTAGTATGCTTTCACACTGCGAATGATACCCAGGTCTAATGGCTGCAACTTGCTAGTGCAATTAGCTGGTAAGAAATGGATAGTCAAATTTGTAAGTCCAGGGATATTTGGAGTATGTGCAGTGCATCGGTCGATTAAAAGTAAAACTTTTCTCTTTTCTCGATGCATTTTTGCATCAAATTTTCTAATCCAGTCAATAAAAATTTGTGATGTCATCCACGCTTTATTGTTATTGCGGTACTCACAAGGTTTCCTGGTGATATTCTTAAAACACCTTGGTTGCTTTGATTTGCTTGTAACTAGTGGTGGAAATTTCTCAGATCCATCCGAATTAGTGCACAATAAAACAGTCAATCGTTCCTTACTGTGTTTTCCACCAAAACACTTTTCGCCCATATACCTTAGGCACCATATTGTAGAATAGGCCCGTCTCATCTGCATTGAATATGTTCTTCTCATCATATCCATCTAATTTCCCCTTCAGCACTATTTTCCATTCATCCACTATTTTTTCATCTACGGAGCCACTTTCGCCAGATATGCTTTTAAATACAAGCCCGTATCTTTCTTTGAACTTTGTTAGCCAACCAGCCGAAGCCTGAAAATTTTGCATTCCAAACTTTTCTTCCAGAATAATAGCATTTTCTTTAAATATCACTCCGGAAATTGGAATGTTAGATGCTCTTGCTTGATGAAACCATTGCAGGACTGCCTTCTCAAACTCTTCTGATCGTCCACATTGAATTTTCTGCCGTTTGGATTTGGATCCCAAATCAAATTTTTGTGCTGCTTCAAGAATTTTCTCTTTGCTTGCTAAAATGCCTTTGAGAGTAGACTCGGGTAGCTGAAATTGTCTTGCGAATTGGACTTTAGTTATTCCAACACTTTCTTCCCAGTTTTCAATAATTTTCACTTTTTCGTGTAGCGTAAGATGCTTTCGCTTTGATGCCATTTTGCTCTGCTCACCTCGTATTCGTACTGGAATGAGCTCCTACACACAACCATGAATTCTCTAAACATGAACACGTACTTCCCAGAAGGAGTGAGAGAGGGGTGCTTTTGGACAGTTCGTAAATCACATGAGAACATGGTAGGTACAATAGAGTGATTCCACACCCGCACTAAGAAATTCGATCCACCAGGGAAGAATGTTCGATCTTCCGAGAAACAGTAATCCTCCCCCCCCCTCCCCCGTTTTTTTCCACTGCAACAAGTCTATAATTGCAACAAACATAAAGGAAATTCTGGGTCTGTTATTGAAACCAAACTCCCCCACAGAAAGTAACCCTCCTGTAAATAAAATGTTGAAGAAAAAGTTTATCATTCAAGAAAAATCGTCGTTAAATAGAAACAAAATCGTCGTTAAATAGAATTTTTTTACGTCGGAGGGACCGGGACCGGGAAATATCGTCTTTAAATAGAGATCGTCGTTAAGTAGAGCGTCGTTAAACAGAGAACCAACTGTATATATATATATACATATATATATATATATATATATATATACATACATACATATATATATATATATATATGTATATATATATATATATATATATATATATATATATATATATATATATATATATATATATATATATATACACTCATGGACAAAAAAATTAGCGCACCAAGAAGGAGTCGTCAAAATGAAACGAAATTTTACATACGTAATGACTACTTTGATATAAGTAAATGATAAGAAAATCAAAGGAAAAGGATAATTTATTTCAGAGAAAAAGGCAAAAGAACGGAGGAGTTAATACTCCTTTGGACCCCCTCTAGCGCGAATGCACGATGCGATACGATCGGGCATTGAGTCATACAAGTTCTGTATGATGTCTTGAGACATTTCGTTCCATATTTGCTGTAACCTTGCCTCTAGTTCGTTCAAACTCGTGGGATGCCCAACTCGCCGTCCCAAATGATCCCAGATATGCTCGATTGGAGACAAATCTGGGGATCGGGCAGGTCAAGGAAGGGTAGTAACAGTGCGGAGACAGTCTTGTGACACCCTTGCCGTATGAGGCTGAGCATTGTCTTGTTGAAAAATGGCTCCTGGGAGCCGTTGCATGAGTGGCAACACATGTGGTTGCAGGATTTCATGAACATACCGCTGGGCTGTCATGGTGCCACGGAACAATACTAGGGATGACCGTGTATTGTAGGCAATGGCACCCCATACCATCACACCAGCTGTGGGAGCGATGTGTCGCTGTACAGCAAAGGCAGGACTGAAGCGTTCACCACGGGCTCTCCACACACGAACACGATTGTCATCACTGCCGAGATTGAATCTGGATTCGTCGCTAAAGACTACCTGGTTCCATTCCGCTGCAGTCCAGTTTCCTCGTGCGCGGCAAAACTGCAAACGGAGGCGTCGATGGGTGGGCGTCAGAGGCAGCACACATAATGGGCGCCGCGATACCAACTGTCCTTCAGCCAGGCGCCTCCGTATGGTTCGAGAAGACACAGAGGCCCCTAGTGAAGGTGCTACCTGTGCCTGGATGGCGGCCGATGAAGCTGTTGGCTGTACGCGTGCATTTCTTACGATGTGGCGGTCTTCTCGACGACTGGTCTGTCGAGGGCGTCCTGAGCCTTGTCTTCGTGTACATGACATCTCTCGGGTCCACTGGTCCCAACACCTCCTCACAACACAATCAGAGCGGCCTAATTGACGAGCTACTCGCCTAGCTGACCACCCAGCTTCCATTATCCCGACGATTCTCCCCCTCTCAAACTGCGACAACTGCTTATATTGTCTTCGAACACGGCGTAATGGCATGTCTATCTCAGCTCTTCCTTTGTAAATGATTCAGCACACTCAAACAAGCTTTGGTTACCTGTTTTATACTCCACAGAGTACGATGTTCAACGCCCTCTACCGGCTGCGCAATCACGCTGCATTTCTAATCATTTTCATATCCCCCGACATGTACCTTCATTGCAAGTTTCGTTACGATCTCGCAATTATTTCTTGGTGCGCTAATTTTTTTGTCCATGATTGTATATATATATACATATACATATACATACATACATATATATATATATATATATACATATATATATATATATATATATATATATATATATATATATATATATATATATATATATATATATATATCGCTACTGTTAGTGCAAAAGATCGTATAAAAAATTGTGTACTTTACAGGGGAGCATAAAAACTGATTATTTCCTTATGTTATATTAGTATAATATTCATATTTTCCGCTCTGCTGTTTCCATGGTAACTAATGTATACATAACTTTTAAAGCATTAAATTCATAAATAAAAAAAATTACAGCAACACACGACTTTTTTCAATTTTTAATTGGAATTTAACTTTTACATACGAGCTTTTGCACTAACAGTAGTAATATATGAGCCGTTCACTGCGCAAATGGATTAACTCCATAATTCACAATAATAAGCTTCTCAGACGGTTAGTCCATAAGCATGGTGAACCTGAAGACCAGAAACTGCCTAGCAATACCTGCAAACTCACCCGAGGGTTGATTTCCCCTGTTCGGTTTATGATTAGTATGGGCCTGCGAGCCGGACATAGAGTACAAATCTGCCGACCAATCGGGGCAATCCGGGACCCTCGATTAACTCCATAAAACAAAAAGTGGAGAAATGCAATGAAATAATGTACATTATTTTTTAAAATTCCCTATATAATATACATTCAAATAAATACAATATCTACCAATAAGTATTTGTACACCCATGCAAATGAGGATATCTGCGGTCCTGATATACGTCACGCCTTCCTCCGTTAAATATCGTGTAGAAAACAACATTGGCATTAGTCGCATGCAAGATGCCACGAAGGGCAGAGTTATCTGATTTCGAGAAAGGTATAATCGTCGGGTATTAAAGAAATGGCCGATCGTTAAGGGACATATCTTGTGAGTCGAATTACCCAAAATCGACAGTGGCTTATGTGATTCAGAAGTGGAAAGTGAGAATGTACCCCGAGTCGGCAGACCCACAAATCTGGGAGATAGAGACCAAGGGTGCTGTAGAGAGAAATTCGGAAGAACCGAACCCAACTGATGGCCCACATACTCCAGGAGTTTCAACAGGCATGCGGGAGTGTTGTTTCGATGAATACCATCTGTAAGGAAGCACATCTGCTTGGTTTTCATGGTCGTGCTGCCTCCCATAAGCCTTTAATCACAAAGTTCAACCGCGTTGCTCGGTTAATGTGGTGCAAAACACGTCGAAAGTGGACCGTAGATATTGGAAATGGGTTCTCTGGAGTGACGAATCAAGGTTCACCCTCTACCGTTCGAGTGGCAGGGTCTGGGTCTGGCGTCTGCCTGGAGAACGCCTCCTGACAGAATGCATTGTGCCCACATTAAAGCTCGGCAGGGGTGGAATTATGGTCTGGGGATGTTTCTCCTGGTATGGACTGGGACCCTTGGTCCCAATTCATGGTAAGTTCAACGCCGACGCCTACTGCACTGTTTCGGATGACAGTGCGCTTCCTACGTTGTGGTAGTTTTACGGGTTGGATCCATGTTACTTCCAGGGCGACAACGGCAGTGGACTTTCCTGCCCAGAGCCCAGACCTGAACTCTATTGAGAACTTCTGGGACGAGTTGTATCGCCGAATTAAGGGGTGAAACAACCGTCCAAAATTGGTGGAGGAACTTACACGTCTTGTCCACGCCAAGGGGAAGAAAATACCACTAGCTATCATGCAAGGACTTGTGGAAAGCATGCTCCGGAGGGTTGAGGTTGTAATTGCCTCTCGTGGAAGCTCTAACAGCTATTGAATATGAATAAACTTTGTTTTTCTTTTCTATCGCAGGTGTCCAAATACTTATTGGTAGATAGTATATTGTAGAATGCATAAATACAGATGTAGCTTTCATTTACCGGTATATAAAATTAATAGGAAAGAATATTCAAAAAGTAATTGTCAGCAATGTTGCAATTTTTATGTGACTGTGGGAGTTAATCGATTTGGCATGTGAAAAAAGTAATAAAGTTAAATTCAGTGTTCAAATTTTTAAGGTTTTTATTACAGATTTTTCATAAAAATGAATATTATCAGTTCTGTTATAATATATTATTTATGATTAATTCATCAGCAATATAAATGATGTCTTCTTCATCAGCTGTATGTGAGGTATCTACATTTCGATTTGTTCTCAAGTTTTTACAGTAATCATGTTTAACAGGAGGAATGAATTTTAGCAGACTGCTTCCAAATTTAATTTTTATTCCTTTCAGGCTGAGTCTAGCTCCAGCCATGTCAATATGAGCTAGTTTTCCCTTTCAGGTTATATTTTAAGGACGTGGTGTAATGGATATATTACATATATATAAATTAAAAAATACTCCCACAAAGAAAGATGTAATGAAAGCGAAAGCTAACCGTTAATAACTTGATATCAGTTACTCATTTTTTAACAGCTAAATTTATATAATTTTCGAAATTTTGAGTACTGTTATAATTACAGTCAAAGGTGTTTTTTTCATAAAAGAGACATACCGATAAGGAAAAGCTATAGCGCTTGCATATAAAATAACTATATTTCACTAATCTGACAGGGATTTACGGAAACAATTTTTTTAAATCTATGATAGAGCCTCCATTTCACTTTTAACGATCAGGAAATCAGTCATGTTTCATTTTTGATAAGGAACAAACCAACAAAACTTTCATTGAGAGGGCAAAATTTTGAGTAATTGAGGTAAAAAGCAATAAATTGTTTTATAGGAATAAGATTTGGATGTTGGAATTTTTTAAAAATGTATCTAATGTGAAAAAAATCACTCTGCATAAATCTCAAATACTTAATCTACACGTGAATATAACTGAATAACAGTTAAACATTATGTAACATAACACTAATACAAAACTGGAACGGCACTAATAACACGAAAAAGGCATTTTTATATTTTTCGTTATCAGGCGGGAGAGCCAAAGCCTTTAACTAACAGTTTCAATCAATGAGGTCAGGCAGCTCGAGCCACGACCTCGGATATACTTTATTATTCGAGATATGGGGGAAAAATTCGAAAGAGGTTATTTAACATTGCATTATGCATATCAACATTATTTTGTAACACGCAAGATAAATTTTCATCTGTTATTCATTTCCAATAAGCATGAGAATGTTAAGATTACCATAAAAGATAATACTAAATACACGAAACGAATGAAAAGACAACTGGCACAAGAATTAAATATCTCCTGTCATCAAACATGACTAGGAAATTTGATCTTTTGAATAACTAATGCTTTAAACTAGCGAATTTGAAATGCGTATTGTGTATGTTACAACATTACTGTTTACTTCACCGCCAGAGATTTATCCCGGAAGGCCTTAGGGCCTGTTCACATAGGAGTCCGTTGCGTTGCGTTGCGTTAAGGAAAAGATGACGTTGAGACGAAAATAAACCAATCATAGGCGTTAAAAATTTCATTGCTAATCGTTTGGAGTCCTATGATTGGTTTATTTTCGTCTCAACGTCATCTTTTCCTTAACGCAACGCAACGCAGTTGGGCCCTGTCTGGTGCGGTGGAACATTAATGTTTATCTTTAATAACGACTGGGATGGAAAGAGAAAGAGATAGTCTAAATCGAATTACAAAAATAACATAGTGAAGAATGGTTTCAAATACAACACTGAAGAATAGTTTCATTGTATACTATCAGCAGTCACTACATTTATTTGCCCATGCGCCATTTAAGATGAAGATATAAGGCTCGATGAAACTTCTAACGAGTTTCTGAGACTTGAACTGCGAGCTTTCTGGTCTGCTCTTTCCCAGTGGTTCAGAAATTGTTGGCCGCAAACTCATGGGGATTCATCAGATAATATTAAGAAGTAAGGTCCTTGATCAACCAGAATCGTTTAAAGCCCGTGCTGCGGACTCATTAAGGTGCGAAGAAAAAAAAAACCCGTTGAAAAGTTTCACAATTTCCAAACAGAATACATTTAGAAAGCTACCGCACAAAGCTTCTTTATTGCCTCCAAAGAGCATAATCTATTTCGTTTTCGGTTATCAGGAAGACCTATCTCGAATTGTTGGAAAAAGCTCTACCGTATTTTTGTCCAACTTATCCTTGAAAACGTGCTCTCTCTATGTTGTTAATAACAAACTACCGAACCAAATGAATCTGGAACGTGGTTTAAGAATGAACTTGTTAAACACTGACGTTGACATTGCTTGGTATCTTTCTATCTGCATTTCTCTTAATGCCAAATTATTATTAGGCATCCACGCCGTCCTTGTTGTCCAGTGGTTAGCTTTTACAAACTCTACTGCCCTCTCATGGGGAGGAGTCTCGGTTCACCTATGTGACGCTTCCATACAAAATCTAGGCGTGGATGAATGTCCTTAGGATAAGAACCTGTCACGTTGGGGATAAAAAAATAAAGCCCCTAAATTATGAATACGAAAAAAATACAATTAGTTTTACAAAAATAATAATAATGTTTTTCAAGGTAAAATGTTGATTATTGTTTAACTTATTGATTAATAGCAAGAGAACTTACATCCGGAAATCTGAGGACCGCCGAAATGTTATTCAAATGAAATGGGGTCTGGAAGCATTCAGAGTTTCGGGATAACTATTTTAAGATATTAATTTGCCCTATACTCCGCTATCGTTTATAATGGTTAGATTCCCAAGCTTCCAACAGGTGGGCCTTCCTGACAAGGCATGGATGCTCCTGCTGCTTCACATTTTAGGTGCTACCGTGATAAAATGGGCAAAATAATTCGGAATGCGTCCTTTGAATAAGTGGTAACTCCCTTTTTTAAACCCTTCCTAATCCTATTTATTGAAAGGTTTTTTGCCAGAGTCGGTAAAAGGGTATTTAAAGGGTACTTAATTGAGTTGCTCTCATTTGTAGATGACCTTAGTCCAATGATAAGAAGAGAAGGATATGTTAAGAAATAATTGTTCAACTCGAACTTAAAATCCAACCGCCCGAACAGAAATATAACAAGCTAGCTAACAAGTATCTTCCACCATTTCAACCTTATGCGCCATTCTAAATACCTCCTCCTATGCTCCCGCCAATTTCCTTGGTTGTCTTTCCATCTACTTTCCGATATCGGCTGTGTCCACATAGCCTTCTCGATCGAGTAGCTACTCCCGCGAAAATTTCATTCCTTCATTTCGATCTACTTTACATACGGGTGCTTCCGAGAATGGGTTGAGCCATTTAGAAACTTCCTCAAACAGGAAAGAAATGTTTAGCTAACAGAAAATAATCGTACACATTTTTTTTCAGGAGTGGATCGTAACTTGGGAGCTATGAATTAATTATTCAGAAAAAGAAGTCAAAACTATGTAAAACCATTAAATGAACCCGAGAATGAAAGTGAAAAGGAAGAAAGTATAAAGATGAATAATTCAGAAGTAAATAAGAATTAAACTGATGTCACATGTTTTCCAATAATAAATTACTTTAGTGTAAAGGAGTATGTATGTATATTTGCAGTTATTTCTCTTCCTGTGCTTTGGTCGAGCTTAGGTGGGTGTTTTTGCAATAGGTGTGAATAGATTCTCATTGACAATAGTTGTAATTCAAATCTGATGTCACGTGCACTTTTTATCCATTGATACTGGGAGCAAAAATACAGAGCTTAATACATGGGCTCAATACAGAGCTTATACGCTATAGAATGTACGAGATGGGCGGATTATCGACCAAAAATTTTGCAGTTTTCATGCATGACAGAATCAAACTGCCTCTAAACGCGCGTAAATGACTCAGTATATTTTGAGGAATAATAAGGAATTATATCATTACTTTGGGCCCAATTTCCAGCTCAATACTTTCCCTAGAGCAAGGAAAATTGCTTAAAATACCCTCAATAACACGAAACACCAAAATTTATTGCCCTTATGTTAATAAATGGGAATTATCTAAATATATTAAGCAGTGTATTGTCTTACTTTAAACGCTTTACTTTCGTTTTGTAGTCCACGCAGGTCACAGACTTGTTGGTCAGAGGATGGGGCGTTTCATGTTTCTCTACTACTCTCATTAACTAAAATGTACACACATTAAATGTTACCAAACGTAACCATTTTGGTTACCATTAAAAGTAACGAAACTGTGCTTTACCTGAAACTCTGCTTGCTAGTCCGGGAATTGTAAATGGAACCCTCTATTTTACGTACAGATGTTTTGACTATTAATACACTACATGACGTCATGGTCTTCAGTAATAAGCCTCACAATGCAATGGTTTGAACGCTATTCTGATAAATTTTGGATTAGGAGTTCATTTCAAAATCATCCATGGTAAGGGAGCACAGCACTGGACAAAACTTTCTTTATAAGACTTCCCCAAGTCTCCTTTTTTTGCTATAGTTCTATGATTATTTTTCATAAACTAGAAGGTAACCCGTCATTGTGAGTCATAATACTAATAATGACGTCATAATGGAAAAAGTATATGAAAGTTAAAAAATATCCCGAATTATCTAACAATATTGCATTTAATACACACCTTGTAAAAGCAAACCCTTTCATTATTTTTTTATTTATTTAGTTTTTCATGCGATTGGAGTAGTAGACTGCCATCCAGTTTTTTACAGCTCACTACGCGATATGAATACTTGAGCTACTTGATTCATTCACATTCAAGTTTGTTTACTTTCAGAATTCATCGCAAAAGTAAGCAGATTTTTAAAAACTGTTAAATATACAGCTAAAAGCATCCAATTTTTTTTAGTTCTGAATGTTTTATAGAAAAATAGGCTGAACAAACGTGATTTGATGGAGAAGATATTAGTTTTTAGGTAAGAAAAAATTCTGATCCACATCTGAAATTGAAATTAAGCCTAATCGGCCGTTTGTTTACTGAGGGCTTCAATTGAAAGATGAGTACAGCCCGGAAGTGTTATACAGAGACAACGGCTATTATATATATAATTTGGAGGAGTCTTGGTTGACTGCGTAGATACATTTTAATCTGTACTATTATACTAAGCAGTGTATTTGTCAGACAAGGCTAAACGAACTGGTTTAGCCTTGAATATTTCCTTTATCATACTGCCAGCAGACCAGTAGAAACGATTGATTTTGATAAAATGCTCAACATCTGGTTTTTTGAATATCTCATCAATTTCGAAATCTGGTTGTTGACGCCATAAACGTATACAGTCGAACCCCGTTATAGCGAACCCGGTATATAACAAATTCATAGATATAACGAACGGAAATTTAGGTCCCGTCGTTTTCCTATTATACGTAATTTAATTAGTATTGCGTCAGTTTAATGTAATCAATTTTAGTCGATTTAATTCATTAATTATCATTTTTAATAGATTTTATCTTTTTTTTAATACATCATTATTTAATACAAATTGCAACTAATGAGTTATACATTTTGTGAACTCCAGCATTTTCTTAACGGTACGGATATAGCGAACCACCGGATAAAGCGAACAAAACCTTTGGTCCCTTGAAGTTCGTTATAACGGGGTTCAACTGTATATATATATATATATTTTGAATCCTCTAAAAATGTTCTTACTTTAAAACGAGCTCAAAACTCTTTCAGAAATTTTTGGTCATGTAGGAATACATTTAGCTTTGTGAAATAAAAAAGAAACTAAAATCTCTGATTGTTTTTAAATCGAACATTTCCAATGATATTTGCCTGGTAGTGAAGTACTCATCCAAAAGTGTTGTAGAAGGCTCTGAAATATTTACATTGACTTTTATAAGCAATTGATTTTCACATCTTGTGAATAATAAGTGACCAATGAAACTTCAATGAAATGGGAAATATGATTTGAAAATCAACGTATTCAAAATATTAAAAATAAATGTCATACCTTCCTTATGAAAATAAATATGTTTTCATGATTAAAACGTTGCTGAATTTTATTGCGATTTATTACAAAAGCCTAAATACTAAATGTAGGGGTTCGACAAAATGCGTCTTTCGTAGAAGAGTCCTTGAGCTTGCAAATATGCAGAGCCTTGAACTATAAGAAAATATTAATAGGAACACTTGACTCATGTCTTTGATGAATTCCAAACAATTTTTATTTCTTTAATTTTCTTTCAAAGGTACTTTTTCTCCTAAGATGATGTGGCATTTTATTTTGAAATAATGCGGAATTTTATCCTGATAATTTCCAAATAATTTTTGTACCTTTAATTATCTTTCTGGAATAATTGCATATTTTCCAAGATGATGTGAAAGTTATCCTAAATATGTTTTCAGGAACGAATTTAACTTCGGTTCCATAATTTTGTTTTTCCGGAATAATCCATTAACACACCGAACTTTGCAGCTACGTATTTTTTTAATTTGTGATAACAGGTCACACTACTTTCATTTTTGATTTCTTCTGCTTCTGTACCTCAGTTTCGAGGGTTGATTACTATGGATAAGACATATATCGCTCTTGATTTCCTTGAAATGAAATCAGAGATGATACAGATGGCAAAAGGAAATGTAATACGAAAAGTCAAATAAAATGAGTGATCCAAAGCAATTCAATCCAACGAACACCATGTTGTGAAGTTCGAATAATTAAAATATTTTGTGGCAGAACATTATGAAAAAAAGCTTCAATTTATTTCAAAAACAAGGAGAAAAGTAAAATGAATGTAAATGACGTTTTTACTTCGATTATCACTTTTCCTCTAATGTGCAAAGAGGTTTACGGCCAACGTTTGTCAAGTAGATCTTTTAGGTACTCAGAGTTTAAAGAAAAAAAGAAAGAAAAAAAAATGAGGTCATGGTTGAAAAGAGGAATGAGGGAAGATTTTTAATCTTTTAAAATACGTATCATCAGTTATATGTATTTTAAGATAATCTTTTAATAATACATGTAACTGAAATACATATTTTAGTTTTTTACATGTTAAAAAAATTTCAGGTGATTACATAAAATTCAGTTTAAATTTATCTTAAATAAACTTAGCTTACCATACAAAATGTACAGAGTGCCGCAGAATGGACTCCCACATTTCTGAAGGTTACTGGTAAGGAAGGGGGGGGGGGAGTATAGGGCGAGGACAACAGTTCGGGCGGATATTCTAGTTGTTAGTAGGCACCATGAGTTGGTCCGGTGACCATCGAGGTTTCGTTATTGAGGCGTTCTTTAAAAATAACGATTATGTAACCGTGTCCCAGAGGGCATCTAGGATGTGCTATGTAACTGATGCCGTTACAGATCGAAAAATAATCCTGCGATGGGTTTCAAACGTGAGAGCAAGTGGGTCTGCATTACCACGGAAACAAAGTGGTCGTCCTCGGAACACTAGAACCCCTGAAAATGTGCAACGAGTCCGAGGAAGTTGCAACCATTCCCCCAGAGATGACCAACAGAGTGATGGAAAACTTTACAGAACAATTTTGGCAGTACACCGCAGATAACAAGCGCCAACTGAGTGGTGTTATTTTCAAAACTAAGTGATAGAAAACTATATTCTAACTACTTTTCGAAGCTTTTCTCTGTGAATTGCTGAGTTCGTTTTTTATTGCCCTTTGAAATGTGGATTCTGCCGCACCCTGTATACTAAGAACTGTAAGGTCAACGTTGTTAAAGATTGCTCTGGTTCTAAACAGCAAACTTAATATTTAGTACACTCATGTCCATAAATTAAGGATAATTCAGAATCATACGGAAATCGAACTCTAAAGTAAAAATTTCACCTGTAGAATTATCACACACATCTTCAAGAATAATATGCAAATTACAGTAAGCGACCAGATGACGCCGATAGTGCGTCACAATGACGACAGTGTAACAGAGGGGTATATAAGGAATGGTGGCAAAGAAGTAAAATTGTTCACAAGCGTTCTGTAAGCCGCTCAGTGTCCTAACCGAATAGTTATGACACAGAGGACGCATGTGGATGATTTTTTACGTGGTAGAATTATCGGTCGCCTGGAATGTGGGCGTACTCGGATGGGAGTATCCGAGGAACTTGGAATTGCTCAAAGTGTCATCTCTAGGCTTTGGCAACGATTCCAAGATGATGGAAATGTCAGTAGACGTTACAGTACAGGTCGCCCCCGAGTTACAACGCCGAATGAAGACCGGTATTTGGCTGTAACTGTGAAAAGAAGGAGACGGAGCACAGCATCCGACCTGTCTCGTCAGTTATCTGCAGCCACGGGTACCACAGTTTCAAGGCAAACCGTGTACAGACGTTTGGGAAATATTGGTCTATATGCTCGAAGGCCTGTCAGATGTGTTCCGCTCACGGCAACTCACTGTCGGCAGCGATTAGCCTGGAGTAGAGAACATGCAATGTGGACATCGCCCCAGTGGGCTTGTGTGATGTTTTCCGATAAGTCCAGGTTTAGCATGCAGTCTGATTCACGTCGGACTTTCATATGGAGAACGCGAGGTACTTGTTACCACCAAGACAACATCATTGAACGACACCGTTACGGTGGTGCAGGATGGTAGAATTTTATGGTAGAATTATATTGGGCTCCAGAACAGATCTGCATGTTCAAATCGGAACCATGAACGGCCACATTTATCGGGACATCCTTCTGGAACAACATGAACGTTTGTTTAGGTGTGCCATGGTCAAAGAATTTGTGTTTATGGATGACAACGCCCGTTCTCACCGAGCAAACATCGTAAACGAATGCCCTCAATCTGAGGATATCACCTGTATGATATGGCCAGCATTCTCACCTGACTTGAATCCGATAGACCATGTGTGGGACATTTTATGAATGGTATCATGCATACATCATCTTTTTTGTTCTTTATCTTTTGTTTAATAAATGGGCTTTATGAATAAGTCACGTTTGTTTAGTTTCTGAACCTTTATTTGCCGGAGCTGGCATTATCCTTAATTTATGGACATGAGTGTAATTTCGACAACATAAATTAGTTGATGCTTAGACATTCTTAAATTTATGAAGTAAGCGAGTCCATATAAAAGAGACGTCCTTCCATTCTTAATATCGCAGTCTTTACAGCAAGTTTTCACTTCAAAAGTCAGGTGTAAGGGATATTTCTGTGGCATTATGGTAGATGTTGATCACACGGAATAGCTAGGTTCGCTGTCGGATGAACACGGAATGACACGGTTTGGCTAGTCATTTTTTGATGTTTTCGGCAAATCAGAAAAGTACCTTTTGCTGTGAAATGTAAAATTGCTCAATTAAGCTTTCAAATGCAAAAATTTTTTAGTTAATATTCATATTCAACCTCAAGCTTATGACTGGTCTTCAATGAGCATTTTCAATTGGGGACGAAAATATTCAATTAGGGACCAAGTATTACCTCTTTTATACATAACAACATTTGGCAATACGAATAACTTAGTATTATTTCATAATTACACTATCAGCTTTTGCCACATTAAAGAACCAGTTTTAAGTGTGACATATCATCTTAAAAAAAAAAAATTGAATTTTTTGGACATATCAACATCTATCATCACATTTATTGACTAGGTATTCGCCTACAGAACCCAGAACATAGATTTACAAGTAACCATGAGCATTTCAACTCCTTGAGGAAATGTGTCGGTCTCTGATATCAATTGCATACTTTTGAAATTAGCATTTACGAACCACAAAAAATTCCTCTCTAATGGTTCTCGAATATTCATTATTACTGGTGAAGATATAGAAGTAGTTCTTCTGAAGTGTTTAGGCCAAAAGTTGACAGGTACCAAATATATTGATGCATTTGGGGAGAGTTCAAATACTTTGAGTTGAAAATTGATTTGGATACAGAATGTAATTCTGAATTCAAATCGGACACGCTGCTGTTAAGACATAACTATAAATTTTTAATACAGAATTATGATAAAAAAACACGGCAAAAAATCTCTCAAAAGAAGTTTTTAAACAGAAAGAGTACGATTGTTTTCTTCTTGTTTTGAAACATATAGCTAAACGAGTTTTCATACTCCTTTTGGATTGCGATAAAATAAACAGAAGCAATAGAAATGTCATTCTATGACTTTTTAACAAGTTGCGAAGTTTAGGTTAGGTGTTATATGTTTTGAATTAAGATTTTGACCTTTAAATATTTTGAAGCATTCTTATCATATCTTGCAGATTTATTCCAATGTAATTGATATTTGTGCGACTCTAATAATTTTGAACAGTTTTATCGGTAAGAGTTATTACGATAATTTTTCACATATCATTCGGTTACATTTTTAAGTCATTTATTCTGTTCGGCTTTACGTTAAAAACCCCTTGAGATTATATGATATTACTAGCTGAAAACCCGCGCTTCGCTACGGAGTACATTCAAATTAAATACAACGGTCAACGTATGCAATTTATGCCAAAAAATAAATATATATATTTATAATAAATGCGATGATCAATGTATACAATTGATGTAAAATATATATCTATCTATATATATATATTTATAAAAAAATCGTAAGGGATATACTTTTTTTTTATAATATCCAATCGTCTGCTGCATTAGAAAGAGAAAAAAATATTTTTTTTGTCTATTTAGTTGTTACGCACGTGGCGATAAATTTATTGAAAGTACCAGAAAAAGAAATCACGTGATCAGCATTTAATAAATTAAATTCTAAAAATTAATCTTTAAAAATTCACCAAAAATCAGGAAATGGAGGTAAAAATTCGAAAAAAATTTCATTTGAAGGAATTTTTATGATCTTTCTCGTGATATAAATTTTATAACCCTCAATGTATTACTTTAAATGCAAACGTAAAAAAAGTTTTTAAAAAGCTTAATTTAATTTAAAAAAATCTAAGAAGAATTTTTTAAAAATCTTTCTTAGTGCACCCCTACACTATAAGAAGAATCGCCATGCAAAATTTCAGCCCTTTAGGTCCAGCGGTTTGGTCTGTGCGTTGTATGTCAGTCAGTCAGTCAGTCAGTGAATGAATGAGTCAGTTACGGAACTGTTTTATATATATAGATTATGATGTTTTGCACTTGCATATTTATGGCAAGTAAATCTAAATAGCGATGGTTATATTCCCAAGAGATAATTCCTAAGATTTTGTCAGATTCTGGATATATAACTGTATTGAGGCATTTATTAAAAGAGAGCATTATTAAAAAAATTCCTTTGTAACAATAATTGAGACTGGAATCTATACACATATGAAACCCTTAAATCACACTCATTTTAAAGCGTCATCTGAACCTCTGATTCGTAAGAACTCAAAAGATGTTTTAACATTTATTCTTTTTTTAGATCACTTGCCGAGTAATAAAAAAAAATGTGTTTTACTTTAGCTCTAGACATCTGTGAAGTGTTTCAGATCAAGCCCAAGTAGCTCGATATCAAAAATAGACAATGATAATTACTCCCCAGTTTAAATCGAGGGATTCTGAACTCCTAACCATATTTTGAGCGTGAAGTGTATAAATGGAAGCACGCTGAGAATTTGGATGCTTTCATGGTCAACATACTTCTAACCATTAACAATACAATCGAAATGTGAAGAATGCTTTCTTCCTAAAACCAACATTCCGTAAAAGATCGTGAAAAGAAATCCTCCCTGATATGAAGTGCAACCACTTTAATGCAAAGATAACTCGATAAGGCCTAATGAACATAGAAAATAAATCCCGAGGGAACGGGTGAACAGGTATGAAGGCCACTGAATACTACAGCTACCGGCGCTATTTTTTCATTCCTTACTCTTATTAATGGACACGTAACTGGGTTAGCCATGCTTGTACTTCAACAAGAACTATTTAAGTCAGCTTTCACCAGTGTGCGGGTTTATCTGGCCAGAAGTCGCAAATGAGCACGGTTTCAGAACTTGATCGCCTTCAAATATCGGAATACTAATGCTGCTGTGGCGCTCTTCCACTCTCTTGGTGTTTTGGCTGACCGTAGGTCACATCTCCTGCCAGAACAAGCCTTTCCCCTTCGGACCCAGGAGAAGGATTTTGCCAGGTCAGAGGTCATCTGGCTGCTCGGACTGTGCGGCTGAACTCAAGCAATGTATTCTCACTTGTGTCGAGAAATTCGACTGCTCCGAAATGAACGTGAAAGGTGAGTTGACAAAAATATATTCGCTTCATTTCTTGACATCCAACTGATTTTGATACAGACGTATTAGAGTCCGGTTTATCTGACTGAAAATAAGAGTACGCTTATCTTGCATCTTCTTTCACTCCATTCCTATTTCGAAAAACTTGAAATGCACTTTTATTATCACAAGCCAACAAGCATCAGAAATGGTTAGATCCGGGATTTATTATCAGACGTCTCGATTAGAAAATGTTTCTGCTAAGATAAAATAACATCTTTTCAGTTATTAAGTTCAATAATGTAATGTTTTGGAGAAAATATTTAAAAAGTCTGTGCTATAATTGAAAATGTCGCTTTTCAGGGACTAATGTACAAAATTCATAATCATTGAACCTCTGCTATTATGAGAAGAACCACGTAATGTCAAATTCATAAAAACCGTCACATTACCAAGATATTCCGTTTTATAAATTATGAATTTCTTGCCAGAAAAATTATATTATACAAACTTTTAAAATATTTCGAAATTTTTACTGAAATAATTTTTCTACCTCGATATTTATTTTATATCAATAACAATGTAAAACTACTTAGCTGCTCTAATTAGTGAAGTTAAAACCTCACGCCCTGTAATTCTACTCACGAAGTTCAATGCAATTAATCTGAAACTCTGACTCATTTCGATGATATGTGTGCCAAAGTTTAATGTGTCGAAATCATTTATTGATGTGCTATATCCCATCTCAAAACCTGCGGGATTATATTTATGTGTTTAAATGATAAATTTTATGCAAAAAGGACCATCTGTGAAGGATCCCAAATTTTCTTGAAACACCCACACATTTAAACATATAAATAAATAAATATTAAAACCTGCATATATGATAAAACATAAAATTTTAGCATAAATAGAGAAAAATAATTGCATTTACTGATTTATAATTCCAATATTTTAAAACAGTGAATATATTTACATTTTTGAAAGTAGCAATATAAAATATCCCAGAGTTATTCATTTAATAATTAATTTTGGATGCTTAAGAGGGTACAAGACACAAAACTCTTCAAATTTTTGAAAAAAAAACTATTGCATTAAAAAATTTTGGGTTCTTTTCCATTTAAAATGCCGTTTAAATCATGTTTCTATCTTAATTAGAACAGGAGATATTAATTTTTTTTTGTTTGCAACATTCTAATAGTAGCCAATTTATGTTTAAACCTGTAAATGCGTTTTTCTGCATGATGTGTTTTATCACCATTTCTCATCGTTAAATTGTTATAAGTCAAGAACCGTTAAAGATAAATGGTTCAAACTTGGAACATGTCTTTTCCAATTATTTTACTTTAATTTTAATTCAGCAAATTTGAAAAAATATTTGCTTTTGAAAATATGATTTTTTAAAAATAAGTTACACCATTTTTTTTTAATTTTTACTCTAAATATTTTTATTTTTTTTAAAAATTAATATTTAAAAAAATGCTGAATCAGAATTAAAATTTATATATTCTGTTTATTTAAATGAAAAGAACTTGAAATTCGATAAATAATATTTCGAGTTATAATGATTTTAAATTACCCCATTTTTAAAAAAAATTTAAATTAAAAAATTGTTCAAAACTTTATGAGAAGTTTTATGAAGTGATTTTGTTTACAAATTATATGGTTAACCATCGCAAAAAAATTCAAAATTTTAACTCAATAAATAATTTTTAAAAATTTTTTTCCCAGACCCCCCCCCCCCCTAAGAGGATGCAACTCACGCCTGAATCTGTTTTAGTTCATAATGTGGCATTTCACGCTAAATGAGAGAAGATGCATTATGAATTAAGAAAATACATAACGGTTAAATGGAGTAGACCTCATAAAATTTGAAATTAAGACGCGGGCATAAAAAACAAAAACATTCATATCAATACAGGATATCGTCAAATCTTTGTTATTCACTCATTTGCGAAAACTGGGATCATATTAGACTAAGAGAATTTAAACCGTGTCAATGTATTGTTGTGTACGCTCGCATCAAATCAATTGTTAATTCAATTAAGTTGCTCGAAATCAAATATTTCAATCTCGATCCAACCGTAATAACAGCTTCATATTCTTGCCGCATTTTGTGCCTCGAATTAGGATTTCCAAGGATGATTTCGTAGATGTAACGGAATATCGTAGAAGCCTCAATGATACCATTAACCCCACTTCATGCTCAGAACGGCCAGTCAAGCGGAAAGAAAATATTAACCTTGCTTCTGCTTTTTTTATGCCATTTCGTTATCCCTGATTACTTCCGAAAAAAAATAATCTCACTTATTTTCGAAATGTTCTTCGCCATTCAAGGTGCGAGGAACATTTTTTCACAATAAAATAACGAATCCTGACTAATAACAATAATGAACAAGAATCAAAATTCTATATTTTGATTTTTTTTTTCAGTTTGAGCGACAGTAGTAAAAAGAAATTTGTTTAAACAATTCATGAAAATGCAAGAGACAAAATTTTTTTTTGTCTGAACATAACTGAATATTTGAGTTTAAACAGACAACTGATTTCTGTTGCGTATGTTCAGTTATAAATTTCCTTGTATTATGTTGTAATGAATATCCGCAGCAAACACATCCATTCATATCCCTCTATTAAAAATGTTATTGATTTGTTTTAGAAGAATAAAATAATTTTCTTTCATAATAAAAAATTGACTTCAAACTTTTGATACTGTATACTTATACAAGTGCATTTATACTTACACAAGTACATTTATACTTATACAAGTATATAAGTGTATATGTCGGAGACGAATTGACAAATCCGACTTATTGCAAAGAACGCCGTCATTTTGCAATGCGCCAGGCCCATTGGACAACTTTCTAATGAGCCTGGTACTTTTGAGGCTTATTATAATAAACCCATACACCTTTGGGCTAGTTAGAAAATTCGCAATAGTTTGCTCAAACAACCTGGTTTTATCCAGGCTTATTGAAATATGCCCAAAGTAGCAAAGGCTTATTAGAAAGAACAGATAAAGAGATTGTTACTTAAGTACTTCCTTTACTGAACACATGAATGAGTTAAGAGTGACTTTGGTTAAAAAGGGTAAATTTAAAAACTGCGCAACAATCGTCATTGTTTGAAAAATTGTAATTATTATTAAACAATTGTATTCTTATTATTAAATAATTGTAATAAACAGATTATTAAAATGACAAACTTTTAGACTTTAAATCGGACTTTCTTTCACATCATACATTTTAACTTAAGTAGCAATCTCTTTTTCTGTCATTTTGAATAGGCCTTTACTACTTTGGGTTTATTGCAATAAGCCTGGATGACAACAGGTTGTTTGAGCAAACTGTTTTCTAACTAGCCTAAAGGTGTATGGGCTCATTACAATAAGCTGAAAAAATATCAGGCTCATTAGAAAGTTGTCCAATTAGCCGGGCGCATTGCAAAATGACGGCGCTCTTTGCAGTAGGCCGGATTCGTCGATTCGCCTACGACATATACAACTGTATACTGATACAAGTACAAGTAACTTGAATTCACTAAATCGATCTAATAATGGACCACTTCTATAAAATATAGTCAGGGTAATCATGTCGTGAAAAGTATAAATTCCAGCAGATTTGCAATTGTTTTTAATTGGCAATTATAGGGTATAATATAGCATTTTCACGATTTCTCTTTACGCTGATTTATCAAGAAAAATTTAAAAGAGACTTAAACATTTCAAGAAAAGGGAGTGTTGCAGATATAGAAACAAGAATAATTAACTTAGACAAATCTCTTTTTTTAATTACACAAGCAGATCAGGAAGAAATCAGGATTCCAGCTCATTTTTTTTTAAACTAATGCGGAGGCACTTGTCATCAAACATTCGCCTATACTACACCGCAGTTTTACTATCCATTCTATTATGGAGGCACAATATAGGCGAAAAGCATTATCCCCTATGGAGGGACGACACAAACGGAGGCATTTTTCGTGGGGCGACGCCGGGATTCGATCCGAGCACCCTCTGCACCGAAAACCAGCGCGCTGTACCACAGGCTCAAAATTTGGCTGATACATGTTTCTTTGTCATTTCTTTCTATTTTTTATCCTTTGTGTGAGCCACCATAATCCATCATCAACTATAAATGCCTAAGAGAATTCTTAGGTTACAAAGAAGCAGGAGTCCTAAGAGCCTGTTCACATAGGAGTCCGTTGCGTTGCGTCAAGGAAAAGATGACGTTGAGACGAAAATAAACCAATCATAGGCGTTAAAAATTTCATTGCTAATCGTTTGGAGGCCTATGATTGGTTTATTTTCGTCTCAACGTCATCTTTTCCTTAACGCAACGCAACGGACTCCTATGTGAACAGGCCCTTATTCTTGAAAATAATGCTTATTATATCTTATTTGGTTATACGTTATTTTGGCTTTTTACCTTACTGCAACTCTCTTAAGCTACCTTCGTTGCAATTTATTTAATAAAATAGGTAAATGTGCAAATTAATCACAAACTTATACTCTGTATTATACTCGAATTAAATTTCCGACTGTAATATTAAAAAAAATCAAATCTCATAAAAACTCATTTTTAGCAAAGAAATGGAAAGTTTGCAGTTTCATAAGAAAAAATCCATGAAAGTTCCTGGGAATAAGTACAGCACATGTTTTAAATTTATCTATTCTTTTGAATTATTGCGTTTCAGTTGAATTAGAAATTATTCATTTGAATACAACTAAATAATATTCATACTCAAAACTATTCTTAATACTGCAGCTAAACCTCAACATCCTGTTGTTTGGACGGATTTTCTAATAGTATAAATTAATCAGACCCGTTAGGATCTTGACAAACTTCACTCTAAAATTAAATTCGAAAATAATACTGAGTATAAGTTTGTGATTAATTTGAACATTTACCCATTTTATTAAATACATTTCAACGAAGTTAGCTGAAGAGAGTTGCAGTAAGGTAAAAAGCCAAAATATGGTATAATTGAATTCCTAATTGGATATTAAATGGAAAAATATTGCCTAAAATAGGAGTAAATGATGAATAATAGGGATGAAAAGGATTAATTATATAAATTGTTTATATATATATATATATATATATAATAGCTGTTTTTAACTGAACTATAGTCCTTGAACGCTGTCCTAAATACCTGCGTCAATATCGAAAAAAGAAAAAAATTCTAAATTCATTTTGTGAAAGTATGAAAGATGTTATGATTAAAAAAAATAACAAGTCTTCCCATTAAAGATGAGTTCTGTTTTATAAATGAATGAGATACTTTTCCTTAATGTTTTGCTAATAAATCATCGCCTCTTAAAAGGCTTGACAGATGAGTAGTTCTGTTAATGGGTTAATTATGGGTTGACTTGAGAGAATGTAGTACTACGAAGTTTGAGTCATGGCCTTGGGATATTATTATTTGACGCAGAAATAGAATCGGTGTAATAACCCATTATGTTACAACTGAATGGGCATCTATTTATTGAAATTAATAACTTAGACGGAAATGGGAATTTTTTTCTTTTTTCTATAAAATGTGTAAAATAATGTTACGAGAGTTTTGCTTGTTATGTATATTCCTTATTTTGTCAGCGTTATTTGTTTTTGTAATCTTGAAAGGTTTTCGAACTCTTTTATTTTTCAAGTAAAGCAAAACGATGTACGCGTTATTTCTACAGGCTAACTCTATAGGCACAAAACGATTTTCACAAATGACTGGGATGCGTTTCATATAAGAAGATAAAATATTGATAAAATATTTTAAAAGGCATAAGTAAATCTTTTCCATTTATACATATTTTTCATTTATTATTTCTCTCCATTTATACATAGGAATGTATAAATGGAGAAATGTAAGCTAATAAATCATACTGTCTGATTATTATTGATTTTTGGCATAAAATGTGGAAATTATCAATCATTATAACAAGGGAAAGTATTTTCACTGCTCACACAACTAAGCGATTCTTTATTGATTGTAAGGAAAAGTCTTTGACACTTTCTGCATTTTAATGAGCTGTCAGGATAGTATAGAAAATAAATAAATAAAAAAGCTAATTTCTCGAAACTAATGGCCAGCTGAAAGTAAAAATCCTTAAGGTTTTTTCACGACATTAAGAATGCAAATTTGAAGGTTTAATCGATCAGAAACAATATTCTATAATTCTCATGATTTAAAAAATATCCAGGTATGCACCTTTAAAAGAGAAATTGAAAATAAATCGTACAACTAAGATATACATTGACTTTAAATTTTTATTTAGTGATTCTCTCTATGTAGTAGCTATTATCAAATTTTAAAATTAGGAGTTATAAAGGAATTTTAAAATTAGGAACACACAAAACATAACGTATGGAAAAACACGGTATCTTTCTTCATCCCTCTGACAAATACTAACTTGACCTCCCATTGCGGAGATGTAAATAGTATATACGCGTAACAATAGCGTACATGAATAAACTTGTGCATGAATAAACTTGAGAGGTATGTCAATTGCATCACAAGTATGCTATGATCTGAGAATAAGAGTTCTGTAAGATAGTGGCTTCTCCCTTTTACACAAGCTCGCTTCTTTGCATACTTTTTCGCAATGCTTCATGCATTAGCGAAGAAAGGAAGAAGTCGATTCCCTGAAGTTGACGTTAGCCGAGATAATCCACACAAATTGGATTCTGAGCCATGTGATCAAATAGTCAGCTAATCCCTCCAGTATCTCGTTCCAAGCCTAAGCACTACATTACCGGAGACTGAAGCCGTTGACCTCTAAACTAAGATCTTTATGCACTATGGAACTAAAAACTGCCACTGACCATTTACAATATTCTATTCTTGCCAAACTAAAATGTCACCATTTATGTTTTCGTGCAACAACCGAAACAACACGAGAGCGAATTCCCTTTCTGACTCGAACATCACTGACTTTCAGCTCATAAGGGAAACTTGGATCAATTAAAGGTGACCGGTCGATAACGGGAAACTCCACTCACCCAACTGAAAACTCCGGCAGAGGCTTCAAAAAGTCAAAAGCTCTTTGCACAAACTCAGCTGCAAAGTACCCTTCTTCCTTTGAAATCGTTCCCATGTGCTTTAATCGTCTATTACTCTTTCATTCAGACGCATGAATGTTGAAGTACAAAAAAAGATAAACATAAATGATAAAAATAGAAAAATAAACGATTAAGGGGAAACAAAGTGAAACGTGAGTATTTATAAAATCACAACGTGTAGCGTGTAATTAAAATTTATTCCTTTTCAAAACTCTAATTTAGTCTGCAATCGAGTGCTTCACTTTTTTGTTTGGACATTTTGTCTTAGCACTAGATCGTTGAGTTGGGTATTTGGTTAAAGATATTTTTCAACTCTTATCGAGTATAATTGAATCGGTCATTTTGAAAAGGGGTCTTTTCCATTAAAAAAAAAATATTTCGCCTTCAGGCATTATTAGTTAGACTAAATTTAGTATTTATTACGTTTATAAGTTATCAATCCTGATGAAAAAAGATAATTTGTTAATATTTTTTTTAACTGGGGGTGGGGAAAAAAGTTGGAGAAAAGTGGAGATAACCCCTTTTCAAAATGACCGATTCAATTTTTCGAAACAAATACACGCACATTTTGTTGCTTCTAATCTTTTATTCACTAAAACAAGTATGTGAAAATGAAACTCTACAGTAGTGTTTTCCAACCCTTTCAATATGGAGCACTCTTTCCAAACAGCAGAGTAACCTGAGACCTTCTTTAAGGATCCTTTTCTAGAGGGTAAAGAAATGTCGACCCCCTCCTTAGAAAAAACAGTTCACCCCCCGTGGGGATCGTGACTCATAAGTTGATCATTATAGTACAGCATTTCATTTCTTAACAAAGAGTTTAATATCCATGATAGTCTGTACCTTAGTAAAACTAAGATCGCTAAATTTTTAAGCGGCTTCTAGTCACAATACAGACCATAAATATTTCTCTCTCTTTCTCTCTCTCACTATATGTAGTTTGGTTTGGAGCTCTACGGTCAACTTTTGCTACAGACTCTTTCTATAATCTCTCTCTCTCTCTCTATATATATATATATACATATATATATATATTTAAAAATAAGATGACTAAAAGGGCAGATGCGACCATTTAATACTCCTATAACCTGAAATAAGATAGACATATAAAAATAAGCAAAAAAGGGAAGTGGAGGTGGTATAGTTGATAACTGGGGGGGGGGGGTTGTGACCCCCCAACCCCGGTTAAACATGTTTTAAGCCTGGCAACACTCCCGGATGTCGGCTATAACACCAAGACAGTAATTACAAGATGAATAGTGTTTTAACTTTTTAATAAAGAAAAAAGAAAAAATCTTAATACTAAGATACAGAAATACAATAATACTAATTAACTAAATAATTACTCACTAACATATACACTATAAACATTAAGATACAAAAATACTTAACTCCACACCAAGCAAAGAGACACGAAACTCATGCACACTCACTTTTACAGACATAGTATGGATATATATATATATATATATATATATATATATATATATATATATATATATATATATATATATATATATATACTAGCGGACCCGACAGACGTTGTCCTGTTCAAACGTTGAAATTCTAGCTGAGGTTCCCGGCGATGCCCGGGATTTTAAGAATGTTTGTTAACCAAAATCAATTTAAAAGTTAACACAGTATAAATAACATAGAAAAAAAAGCATATGAAATGTTATACATATTAATAATATGAAAACCCAATTAAAAATGTATAAATGTATAATAAACTCCTCAGATTTTAGCTATATTCGGTATTTCGTCATAAAAAAGCTAAAAAAAATAAAAATAAATAAAAATAATAATTTTAAAAAATAACAATTTTTAAAAATTAAAATAAAAAAATAATAAAATAAAATAAAATAATAATTAAATAATTAAAAAAATAATAAAATAAAAGCTGAAATAAAAAAGCCTTAAAAAAAGCTGAAATAACAGGTCTAGCAAAATTTACACAACTCTGGATTCGAACCCGGGTCGAGAGCATGGTACTTTCCAAATTGGCGACCTTCCGAATGCGCCACGATAACATGGTTTTCTAGTGGGTAAAGTGAAACATATTCGCTATTGGAAAGTTGTTGTGGGCTGGTGATTATACATGTCAGAGGAGTTTTTAGTCAGAAGTAAGTTAGCAGGATAGAAGCTTAGTCTTTAGCTCTTCAATAGACACAAAGATATAGGCGAGGAGGATTGCAGTAGCGATTAAAAAAGATCTCGTGTCACTTAACGTGGTTGATTCGAATTTTCCATCGCGTGTCGAGAGTATCAATATGCCGTTGGATCTGATCCATTTTAGAGTATAAAATCTAACTTGAGAGATTATTATTTTCATTTATTATTCTGGTTTAATATATGACTTGAAAATTTTTGATTTTATTTATTTTTATTTTTTCGCTCGCTGTTTGCTAACTAAACCTAACGTGGACGCCATTATCTAGAGGGGTGATTTCACAAACTGTAACAGCTTCCATTTACCGGACGCATCCCCTTATAAATTGTTGGTTTTTTATTAATTAATTAAAAATATAAAAACATATTCTATCGGATCAAATTGTGAATCTAAACCATTCTCGAATCAACTTCATCGCACACACAAAATTTCATTAAAATCAGTCCAGTCGTTTAGGAGGAGTTCAGTTACATACACACGGACAGAAGAAATATATATATAAGATATATATATATATATATATATATATATATATATATATATATGATAATAATCCCAATTGGTGAACAGCTGCGTACAACTTATTGGAGACTGCGTACAATTTGTTTGTGTTTTTTCTTTTGGGGTGAAAAGACAATCTCTTCTTGCTCTATCTGATGGTTGGCAACAATCGACTACCAGTGCCATAGATTTTCTGATCTACATATTCGTGCATTATCCAGTTATGCTATCCTGAAGGTGGAAGAACGCCTCTCTTCGCAAGTTTTGATAATTCAAAAAATCAGTGAAATTAATTTCCATAGCCATTTTTTTACCAATCAAATCATATATTTGCAATTGAAGCCTAGAAAGAAATAATATATAGAGAATTTATTACTAATAATAATAACAAAAAATAATAGTTTTTAGACAAGTTCTATTTAAAAATAATTTAATGATGTCTTTCGAACAAAATGCTATCTTAGCTTGTTTGGTATTAGGATTTTATAACTTGTTTTTAAAATAAAACTACATGAAACAGATAAATAAGAGAAATTTTATCTATTAGATATTTCTTTTGATTTTCGCTATTAAATTATTAATTCTGTGCCATTTAGTTGTAAACTCGTTATTTCACTGAGAGTAATTTTTACAAACCAAGGTTATGGAATTCAGCAAACGATTTCGAGTCAAACACTCATTACAACACATTTGTTATAACTTTATTTTCAAATTTTGGCCGCATTCAATTCATACACTCTCTTTGGTCCAGAAAACTTATAATCATAGGTTATATCTGCAGAATACTAGAAATGCAATTATCTTTAACCTATTTTACAAACAGTTCTCTCGAGAATAGAGGTTAAAACGCTATTCAGTGTTTGCAAAATATCGAACAAAATTAATGTATTCTTTCAGAAACACAATTTAGATGAAATGAGCTTTTATCTTAAATAATACTGGAATAAATAAGGGTTCTTAGAAGTTTTTGTTTCATTATTAGCATGAATTAAAACCGTTTCCTCAAGTGGTCTTGGTAAAGAAAATAAATTCAATTTTCTTAAAATTTCATTGATCTTCATTACGCATATAAATGGGCCTTAAACTTAAGAACTAAATAGAAGCTAGGCTTTCACTTAATTTGCCCGATGTGTATTTTTTTGGGGAGATGTTCCCCCAAAAAATAATTATTTGCTTAAATAATTAAATAATAATTTGCTAAAATAATGCTTAAATAATTTTTGCTTTAATAATTTGCTTAAATAATGTTTTGCTTTGTGGTTAATATCTAACTAATTTATGTTTATTCTTACTTATAAACAAAAAAAAAATTCTACTCTCCAAAAGGAAGTATATTTGTTAAAAAATAAAACTATTAACCCCAATAGAACAACAAAAATGTTTATGTAGACTAGTTACTCGCCGAAAAGCATATATTTGCACTTCTATAGAGTCAGATATGCAATTATCTGTCTTTCCAATAAATACAGATTACCCTACCCTAAGAGTCTCAATCTTTTCTTCTTTTTTTCACCCTTTTCATCAGAAGAATTGTCATTGTTGATCAGGAAATAACAAAATTATGGTAAATTGATCATTTGAAGCAAGTTATCATAATCTGAAAGTCTGAAACCATATAGTCGTAGACAGGGGTCTGTGAAGGACCCCTGTCCAAACTATGTACCAAACTGTGCCCAAATAGTGTCCTCTCCAAGATTTGAAGAAAATTCTGTGAAGCAGGAGAGGTTTGACGCCAATCAGTAGAAGGCTACATAATATTTCATATTCTTAGCAGGACATCTACAGGGTGATTTTTTTTAAACTGACACTGCTCAGAGCGATCTGTAGCGCGATCTATCTGCCGCAATTCCACCAAAATTGATAGGCTAAGGACGACATGGGAAAGAGTTTTCGTGAAAAAAAAATCAGTTCCAAAAGTCCCCGATAGGGGAAGATATGGCCCTGTAGTTGTTGGCGTACCCGAGAATTTGCATAAAAGGCAAGTAAAACATCAAAATACAAAATTACGACTAAGTATTCGAAAGTAGCGCCAGTTTTTTTAGCTATAAAGATAAGGGATGAATACCGAAAAAGTTGTAATAAGTAGACAAATGAATAACAAAGAAATTTCACAGCAAATTCACTTCTCTCTCCTTCAATGTGACCACAGTCCTTGTGGACGACACACGCATCCTGAACATTACGTTCTCAACGGCCAAGCGTAACATGTCACCAGGAATGTTCATCAAAGTCTGGGATATGTTGTCCTTTTGGGCCGCCAAGTTCGAGACTCCACGAAGATACACCTTAGACTTTAAATAACTCGACAGAAAAATGTCACAGGGATTAGGTCCGGGGAGCGAGGTGGCTAAGCAAGTGGGAAAAAGCGACTGGTGACCCTTCTGTAAAGCAAAGGCGCAACAGACTCCGCACCGATCTTTATAGCCCAAAATATTGGCGTTGCTGTCGACTACGGAGTCATGAATTCGCATTTTGAGGTTTTAATTGCCTTTTATGCAAAATCTCGGGTGCGCCGACAACAACAGCGTCATATCGTCCCCTATCGGAGACTTTTGGAACTAATTTTTGTTTTCACGGAAACTCTTTCCCATGTCGTTCTTAGTCCCTCTATCAATTTTGGTGGAATTCTGGCTGATAGATCGAGCTACAGATGGCTCTGAGTAGTGTCAGTTTAAAAAAAAAATCACCCTGTATATGTCCCACATTGACTTCACTAAGTAATCAGACGAACGGATGATTCCTACCTGTTTACAGCTGCAGCGGATGAAAGAGTTGCAAGACAAATTGTTTATAGGAGTTTTAGGACAAGTGGTTTACACGTCCAATGTCCAGCCCTTTGTGCCCCGCTTACCCCTGAAAACAGAAAGGCTTTTTTAAAATGGAGTCAGGAACTTTGAAACTGAACGCGGAATCTGCAGATCATATTGCGTTTCATTAGTGAGTTCAGATTAAGGTTACTAACTGAATGACAGTCTGTAGAGTGAACGCGCCTTACGACCCTCATTATATTAGGGAAAGGGACAAATTTAGGGGCGATGGTTTGGGCTTGCAGTATGATAAGATCTTCGATACAGGTATCTTTAATGCTCTGAGGTATCGAGACGATACAGGAATCTCAGGTTAGAGTTTTCAGAGGTGCTGTGAATCTAGAATATGTGAAGTTTGGACAGTATTCATAGATGGTAATCAGTTCAGCTTCGGGAGGAATTTCTAAGCGAAGATTGTCGGCGCGTGTGAAGTCTTTGGATATGAATTAGATATAGCTTGCGTTGAATGCTCGAGGGAAACGAATTGCATTCCTCCAATGATCATTCTTAAGTGCTGCATTTCTACAGGCGTGGAATTAGTTACTCACAGAGTTATTTTGCAACCCAATCAAAAGCAGGAGAAATCGATGCGAAGCTTGCAAAGGGATCCAAACCTTTTGTTTATCATAATGCTCCCCTTTTTGTGAGCTTGAAAAGAAAATCACGCTTTGATTATTTTTTTTATATTGGCATAAGTCGGCCACAATTCAGCCATCTATTTTTATCTTGCACTTGCGATATATTATTGGACGAGTACAACGAGTTTCATTCAATTCTGACTATCGGTTTAGTAATTATTTTCAAGTAAGCTCATTATGCTTAGCAAAGGAAATACAAAGGAATACCTTATACAAAGGAAATTATAATACAAAAAAATTACTTCATTATCTTCATGATAGCAATATTGTTGATTCAAGGGAAATTTTTCGATTCGTAATCGTTTAATAAAATATTAATAAACGTGATCTCGTAAAATTAAATATTGTTCCATCATGTTTGGCATCATTATAATTCAGGTTTATATATTGTCTTCCAAATGAATGAATCCACTTTTTGATTGACGAGAAAGCTTATTGCATATCAAATATATTCTGGCGCAAAATTTTCATTGAAGTTTTTCTCATGAGTTTCACGCTTTTTTTCCGTAGGAAATGACGAAGAATTTAACAATGGACTTCATAAAAGTTGAAAATACTAGGTCAAAGCACATTACATTCAACTTGCATTGGTACGTTGCTTAACCCTACTCTGCTTTGCTGCCATTTGGCTAATAAGAAACTTCCTCATAATCTTCATAAATGTAAATGCCCGTCTTAAAAAAATAGCTACTTTGTGAATGTCTTTCTGAATGTGATTGTAATTGATTGAATTTGAATTCAATCAATCACAAAATGTGTTCAATCAAATTTTTTTAAAAAGGGCTATGCATCATATAATTAAGTCAAAGCATAAGGTTTTTCTAGCTACACAACTTTGATAATGTTTAAACACGTTTCAGATTTCAATTTTTGAGGATGAATTATGGAACAAACACAAACTTTATAAAACAGTTAGAAATATATATTTTATTCAAAGTACCAACTGTGTATTTTAATAAGCTCACCTTGTGATCAGTAATCCGACATAAATTTTTTCTGCTCGCTTTTACCTTTGAACTATTCAAAATTGTCTATTGTTAACTGCGGCAAATTTAGCGTGAGAACTGAATTAAAAAGAGCGGTTTTAAGCAATGATTCTTCTAGTAGAAAACTGAGAGGCTTTGAACTCAAGAAAACATTCACGATTAGTTGATTTGCTCCATATACGTAGTATCATATCTACACACATCGCATAAAATCCTGTTTCAAAACATTTAAATTGAACAAATCCGTTGAAACTGAATTCTTTATCTTTACAGCCCTTTATGGTTAATATTATTTTAAGTTAAGGTAGTACGTATATTATCAAAGGAAATTTGTTTTTATTGTTAGCTTTATTGTTTTTAAAGATGATAAAGGTTTTTTTCGAGCTAAGAAAAATATGATTAACGCATGCTGTTATACCATGCACGAGTAATTTTACAAAAAATAGATTTTTTAAAATTCCAATTTATAAGTTTGTTATGTTTAAAAAGTCTGAAAAATCTTAGAAAATCATTTCTATTGTTCACTGAAATTAAATATTGTTTCGTAAAAGGAATAAAATTTTTTTTGAATCGAACAAAGAGGAAGAATGACTCCCCTGGAAAAAATAGCAAGTGTCTGTTTTAAAAAACAACAGAAAGTAAACAATTTATTATTAGTCTTTGTTAAAAACTTGATTCATATGACATTAAATTTAATTTTCCCATAATGATATAAAATCGATTCTATCATTTTAAAATAAATTTATTAAAACGATTTCAGTTTTCGTTATTTCTATCAGTTATCTTGTTGTGTCATTTTGATTTCTATATAACTAGCCACTGCGCGACCAGCATGGTCGCTTTTTCCAAACAACTCAACTGAAAATAACATATGTAAGGAATGTTACCATTACCTGTCATCATAAATATATGTTGTTAAGGGGTATTCTTCATAAGGCTGATTCTGAAACATCGTGATTAAAAAATATGAATTTCCATTACTTCAGATTAGACTTAAAGATAAGACTGAGAATGATTTTAAAAATTACATCCCTCTCTGTATGTACTATTTTTCAAAATTAATATATCTACACTTTATCATTACATCAAATAAGAAATTGTTGGGGAAAAATTTTTTTTCACTTTAAAAATGGAGTAAGAATTCAGAAAGTACTAAAATATAGTGTGGATTACATCACTCTCTGTATGCACTATTGTTCACAATTCAGATATCTACACTTAATCATATCAAATAATGAATTGTTGGGAAAATTTCTTCCACTATTCAACTTATAAAATGGAGTAAAAATTCAGCAAGTACTGAAAAAAGTGTAGAAAATTAACTATTACTGGCTGTAGGTTGCTATGCCGGCGACGGTTAAGCCTAACCTCGCGATCATTTATGCTCTCTCTTTCACGCCTCTCTCTTAATGACTTATTTCTTCTTCGCTTTCTTTTTTGAGACTGTTCCCAATTTTCACTTGATCATGCAGCTTGCTTTCGAGCATTCCTGATTTCAGTGCGTAAATCCATGTTGACACGCGGTTGCAAATTGCGGACGGCGGCTAATGTTTACATCTGGTAGTTGCAGCCGTTGCCATTCGGAGTGTAGAAATATCGTCCATTTTTGTGCCGCATACCTACGCGTTTTATATATATAGATTCTATATGCACTGATTATTTAAGGAGCGTATGCCGATAGTAATAAAAGCATTTTAATGAGCCCCACAAAAATTTTGCAAAGTTGTGAGTTATTTTATGCAATATCGGAAGTAATCCTTGCTTTAATCTTTAACATTACATTAGTTTCACTGGTTGACCATTTATTAATTTTCCTCCTTAAAGGTAATTATTATTAGTCTCTGAAGTTAATTAAAATTCTAACCTTCATGTTTACAGGCTACATACGTGATTTCTTATCTCGAGGGTGACATTAAAATAAGTAACACTTATCTTTTAGTAGATTTTTTTATTTCCCTTGTAAATGATGTAGAAAACACTGTGATTTTCTTAATTAGTTGCAGCAATCAGGCTTACTTTTTTCATTTTCTTGACAGCTATTGTTTAGTTTTCTTTTAAATAACTGTTTAATTATCTTGAAACTGATTCTTCAAATAAATTTATGTATGGAAATATACTTTTAACCAACCCTATTCATCACTGCGAGCCAATAAAAACCATTGAGATTCCGTTCATAACATCCAGTCTGTCGCAAATATTACAATGGGAAGAAAACGTAAAATCTCAGGAATTTTTGACAACTTCAGTTTTCATACTTTTCAATTTTGACGGAAATTTTGCACCTTCGTAAATATTTCAATTTTTTAAATGGCAATATGCTAAATCAAGTTTTGTGAACGCTTAATTTTCTCTAAGTGATTCATATTAACCTTTGAAATACATTATGACAGATTCAGTCAATAAATTTACATTAGAGGCAAATGTTCTTCTATCTTTGATACAAGACAGATGCATAGAATTATTTATAAGCATGAGACAAATTCTGCAGTTATTTCGTTATCAGTTTAGAATATCATGTTATCTGTATTAATTTTTTAAATTTGTCAAAATATAGGTTATTTTCCATCTAAGCACTTTAACAATCAAATGAACTTAGCACGATATGCAAAGTTTCGTGTGTGTTATCTTTAGACACTAGGCTCTCTTTTCATTTAATTTTTTAATCTCCTATTCAAATTATGAAATGGGTTGCTGAGGTTTAGAATTTGATTACAGGAATTTTCATTCGAGAGAGCATGTGTAGCATACTTGATTCACATGAGATGTAAATGTGCTGCACTTTCGAACAAAATAATTAATTTTCGGATGTATTTAGTTGGCCATATTAAAAATTTTCTTACATAAAAGGGTGCAGATTTTACTGAGAATAGATACTATAAAAAGTCTGCTTTTTCAATAAGAAATATAGACAATTCTTGTGAAGTTCATTAAAATAGATACACCATAATTCAAATATGCACGTATCCCTGAAAAAGTCCTCTACACCAGGGATGTCAAACTCGCGGCCCGCGACGAACATTTTTGCGGCCCGGCCAATATATTGGCACACAATAATATATAATAAAATAACCGACGCAGAATTATAATAAGATAGGAAGAATTCACTAAATGTTTTTTTAATGATACTCTTTTTTGCTATTATTAAACAAAATGCATATATTTATGTTGAATATACTGTAATTAGGTAAATAAACCTACGTTTCTATTAATATTGATTTTTTTGCGGCCCACCTATAGTTAAACCTTGTTTGTTTAGCCCAAGGTAGCCTTTGAGTTTGACACCCCTGCTCTACACTTTCATATAATGATTCCATGAAGCAAATTTTCACGACCTTCAACTCCGACTGCCCCTCAGTCGGAGTTATAACCTCCTTGACCTCCTGGTTCGAGGTATCTGCACGAGGCCCCTCGCGAATTTCACAAAACTAGATGGACCACTTTGCCATTTAAGGGGCCCTTTCAGAGGGCCCTGGATAAACCTCCGATGGCTGACTCTGTCTCGATTTTCTACGATATCAATCCTGCTTTTATCAAACACTGGTTTCTGTTGTCAGTGATATACGTCAAAAATTGTGCTGGAGCAGAAAATAGAAGGTCTTATTGCTTTTGGATCATAGTGAAAAATACTCTAAAATAAGATTTATTGCTGGTAGCAATAGATTCCTCTTCCATAGAAGATTTATCTCTTAACTAAGCCTATACTGACTAATAGGAAATATGAATGGTTTTAAACTGGTAAAAAAAAATGAATAATTTTTTAAATACATTTTAGGATTTTTGGTCCGTTGTAAAAATTTAACATTTTATGATAAAGCGAAGAAATAAAGAATGTAAAATAAAACAACTTTAATGATCAGAAAATAAACTCTTTTGACATATTGACTTTATTTGAAGAACACATAGCAATCGACAGCAACAAGTATGCGGCTTTAGCATACCCTTTTGGAATTATGGACAAAGTTTGTTCCCTCATTGTGGGATCTGCAGCATGGCACAGTCATGACCATCGCAGTCCCTTATGTAAAATTACTCTAAATTGTTTGCTGGTCATGGAAGTAATGTAAATTTTTGCCACTTTTGATTATTCCTGATTCAGCATAATTATTCTATCTGACAAAATATAGTTTGACTATTTAAAGAAAGACATATCTCAAAACAATACTGAACAAAAAAATTAAAAAATCTGTAGGCAGTTCAGCCATTCGTAATAAGATAATGTACATCCCAAATACTCCACCAATTTATTTATTATTTATTTATTTATTTATTTTTCTACACACCTATCCACCACTTCAGCTGAATGTCTTTCCGAAAGTTCTTGCTCCCGTTAACATCACTTGGTACAGAAGTATAAAATTCAACACGATATTTTCAATACCACCAATCCACGGCAGTTTTATAGCTTACGAAGGAATTTTTAAACATATTATATAAATTCTACTCTTCCCTTTCTAATGAAGATAGCGACAATTTTCTTTTTTACAGATTGCCAAATATAATGGCTTAGTAATTTTAGCAGAAAATTGTCCACAACACATTTGCCGTGTAACGATTAACTACAAATAGTAGTTTTGAGTTTATTACTAGGTATTTCGTATCTTATATTAGGTAAAAAAGTGTCTAATAACGGTAACACGCCTTTTAAATAGCACTATAAGTTCACTCGTCGTCGCACATTTTTATAAATTTTCAGCCAGAGGAGGACAATGAAAATAATTTATTTATTTATCTTTGTGGTTAGTGGACTGTATGATATATCAATTTAATCTCTATCATGTAAATTTTCCCCGTCGGCGTTTTCGTTACTTTAAACTTCCTTGCATGTATGAGCTGATTGTAACCTAAATAATTTTAAGACCTGATTAAGAATAAATTAAACACGCATTTCGTTTAAAATAAAAAATGCGAAATTTTATTAGATGGTTACACTTTCTTAGTTGAACACTCGTCAAATTATGAAAGCGTACGTCATAAACAGTATTTTTAAATTGCTAATGAGCGCATTCAGCTTTTTACCATTATTTTATTACAGAGTAGATATCAGTTCTCTTCGAAACAAAAAAAAATCATTGCAACAGTTTGTAAGATCAATATTCTCATAATGTTGATAAGATATCAAGTTGTATATTGGGAAAACACTAAGAATCCCAGAAGAACTTTGCTCTGGGGCCCAGATATCATTGAAAGGGCCCGATAACATACACAGTTTGTTTATCGTAGATATCGCGAGAGAAAGGGGGGGGGGGGTTATATGTCAATATAACAGACAACTATTGGACTTCATTAAACAGCGTGTGAGAGAAAATGCTAGATAATCTTGCATTATCCATAGTCCCAAATTGAAATACCTTCAGGAATAAAACATAGAAATTGGATGAGAATGGGAACAAAGACTTTTATTAAAGCACTGAGGATGCTACAGAACGAGTTTGTAATTCATTTAGTTTATTTAAATCGTGCCAACTGCGCAGTTGTGAATGTTGGCCTTCACAGATGTCAACTCTTGGAGAATTTGCTTTCTCCGTTGCGTAACTCAAGATATCTTTGCTATAAAACGAGTTTTGTTGTCCTTTTACTTTTATGCTCAGGTTTTAGTGTCTTGAGGATCGATTCCCTCTGCAGATGAATAAATAATCAAGAATAAGGCGAAAAGGCTGGCGCTTGACAAAGGGTGGGGCTTTGAAATAAGAATTTTTTATGGCAAAGACAAGATATTACAGTTGTTTTTATTGGTTACATTAGAAAACCACGTGACTGCCCATTTTTACAACATTCCCGGTTTTCTCGAAGTTTATGATTTAAACGATACTGGCTGGAATACGAAAGTGCGTGCGAGGAAATTAGAAATGTGTCCAGTTTTTTTTTTGGGCTAGATTTTGAGATGGGAGATTTTGCTAGATTTTGATATACACTGTGAATGTGAATAGAGGCAATGAATAAGATTGAACAAAAATTGGACATATTAATAATTTAGTTTTTATCTGATGTTTCGTCGAGTTATGCGAAGGTGTGAATTCATTTTGCGTGTTAACAAATGTGTGTCTCAGTCTTACTGCATCTTATTTACAGAAGTTAATATTGATTGCGCATCTAAATGTCATCGTAGATAGACATATATCTCTCATCGTACTGACAGATATATGCTGTAAACACCATAAAACAATCACAAAATAAGCTCTTTTAGATTCGTGATTTTTTGTTGTAGTAAGAAAAGAAACTGTATTTTAAGTATAATATATCTGGATATAAGTATCATATACAGATCATCCGAAAACTTTTATCTTGATATCCATCTAAGTAGAAGTGCGTTTACAAAATCTGACTAACTCTTGGAACTGCAATTTGAAACCCAATAATTCTGAATATTTCCACTTGAAAATACATCTGATTACAACACACACTGATCTAACACACACACACGCACACAAACACACACACGCACACACACACACACACACACACACACACACACACACACACACACACACACACATATATATATATATATATATATATATATATATATATATATATATATATATATATATATATATATAATATAAATTAATCTCACTCCCTGTGAACATATGAATTACGAGGCAATAATCTTAAGAAGTGATGATAAATATCTGAAAAACTTTAAGAATTAGTCTAATCTCATTTATGCGGACATCCAATTTTACCTGTCGTCCTTTCACATGGATAAATAAATGAATAAATACGTGTCGTGTAAACTATAAAAGAAATAGAATTGAATGATGTACTGAGAAATTGAAAACAAATCTCCTTCTAGTTGTTTACTTAGCAATATTAGCTGTAAATTTCTCTGGTTTGAAAAATCCTTAATTCCCCTCCGTAGCCTGCAGTATTGAATAGTAACTCAGAAGTAACGTTGATAATTGATAATTTCTGAATTTAGAAAATTGAAATGCTTTGAAAAGGCCTAAGCAAAATCAAATGTTATTGAATGTATAGTATCATAATCTAGTTACGATTTATATACCCTAAAATTGAGAGAATCTAAGGGAATTATATTTTTAATGTAGTAGGTAGCGTTTCTACTGAAATTCTCTCTTTACTTCTTTGTCTACGAAGTTCCTCTTAGTTAGAGAGGTTTTAGTCTCGGGGCATGCGAATATTTCATCGTACGAAAATGATGACATCATAACTTATATCTGCAATCGAAAGTCATATTACAAGCGTACGCCATGATAACGGTTTCTTGACAAGGCAAAATTTTGGAGTGCTCAAGACTTAACGTGGTAATATTTAGTTTGGTAGATTTCAGAGGTGCTTTGGTCATATTTCACAGTACAACGTGTAACTATATCATGGCCTACATGTGAGAGCAAATTCCATTGGCTACAAACGCTCAATCCAATCTGACTCGCAGACTTGGGTGCCGAAGGTTTATCTACCTTTATGGACGTTATCCAGTACTTAATATTTCTGGTCAAAAGAAATCAACGATTAGAGACACTTATGTCTGTTAATATGCCTTTGTTTAAATAGAGGTGATCTTTCTTTCTATAACAACTCATTCGCATCTTTCAAAGAATTTAGACAATTTCTAATATTAAGAAAAATATATTTTTGAGACCATATTGAATAACAGTATTTGTATGAATGTAGATTATGATTTTATGTACAACCAGCAAGTTTGAGTTGTTTGAAATGAGAAAGTAATAGAGTCAAGTTCCAGGCGTTTGAACAGCAAAGATGTGTGAGAATTGAATCGTAATTTCGAAGAAAGAGCGTTTGTTTCGTCTAATGTTCACATATGGGTTCTTCAGATTAATTTAGAAAGCGCTTGACTATGCATATTTAAAGATGACGAGTAATACGTTAATCCATTTTTTTCATTAAAGTATAGCGAAGGGAGAATTCTTTGTTTCTCTTCCCTTTGGTCCTTTATTCTGTTACATCATCATAGTAATCTAATCCTATCTTCTACTGGCTTTCTTTCTTGTGACTCAAAATGACATAGGATTGGATTCAAATAAGATAATCCCACAACCGAAGTCAATAAGTCAAAAGTGGTCTTTCAACACCCTAATCATTTTTGGTATCTTGATTGCAAGCAGTTAGGTTGGACGACTTAGATTGTGATTTAGTTGAACAGGTTAGGATTGTGAGCGAAGGACATGTAATTGAGGATTGCAAGTCAAGTTTGCTATAGAGTAATTTAATAAACATGTTATTACCATTTCAAGTTGTAGTGCTTAATAAACGTTAGATAGCTGATAATTTAAAGCTAAAACAGTATGGGAGGCAGAAAGCCAGAGCATAGTCAAGTTTTCCGTTATGTTTTTAATTGTTGAAATACATCAAATAAACATGAATCTGGATCAGAAATACGCTAATAAACAATTTAAACTTTTTCATACATATATTTTTCATTTACTGATATAATATATTTCCCATTATTAAAGGCAACATTAATTTCTGTCTGTTGATGAAAGAAACAAAAATTAGGATTCATATATTTATAAATTTCTACCAGGACTGAGATTCTCCCCGTTTCTCAGAGCATTTGTGAAACTCACTCAAAGTGAAATGAAAAACATTTTAATTAACAATACTTCTTATTTTCAGAAGAATCCCATTTTAACAACATATGGTTTCAAATACTTACAAAGAAGCAACAACATTCACAGTCTAATAAAAGAGTCAATACTTTTATTTTCGTTTCACAGATTGAAGTGAGTTTGTTACGCTAAACGAACGTGATGATGTTGATTTGGTAAGGCATTCTTCAAATTCAATTGACGACGAAGATTTGAAACTGAATTTGGAACACGGAATTAAAAAGAAAAAAATTGTAGTTTTATATTTGACAGTAATGCCTTTGAACATAATATTTTGAAACCATATACGAGCATTGAAAAGCATTGGCGATTCCCAAAAAAGCATTGGTCTCCCGAACTATAGCAACAATATGAATGTGAAATGCGTTTGATATTATTTTTAAAGTATTATCATTTCAAATCAGCAGCTTTGCTATGACTAAGTTCTACAATTTTGTATAATGCTCAGTTCATAAACTTGAAAAGCATAAAAAAGTTTAATACTATGTCGTATGACTTTGTAAGACTTAAAATAAAAAAAAGGATGTTTAAGTTTGGCTCTGCTCTTTACACTACTTCAATATTATCATTTACTGGAAGATATGAACTCAATGGCTTTAATATTAAAATAGCACATCCGCATTTTTCCCACTAAATATATCTTCCCTTACCCTAAAATATCCGCTACTTGAGATTCTTTTCATGGTATTTACCGAACAACTCCGCAAAGAGTGAAATATAAGACTTGGAACAAAGTTATAGAATTCATAAATAAGATTTGGGCTAACGGTTGCTAAACTGAATTTCTCTCGAGCAGCTGATATCATGAAACTACATTCGTATGTCTGGGTCTCCAGTGTTTCAAGTCAAAGAGGAACATACCGTAATTAGTTCCCGCTAAAGCAACTAAAATAACATCAAATTTATTTATTTATTTTGTAATTTCACCATCCAAACACGGGGGATGTATATGTATTTACCACACATTTTAGAAAGACTTATTCCCGTGTGTAAGGCTAATTTCTGGAAAACAATATCTAAAACACAAATTTAATATGCCTATAACTCTAATTTAAGAGGACATGATTTCATTCGTTACTAAAGTCAAGTGGCTTGATCTCTACGAGTTAAAGGAATTCTAAAGCAGAGGCGCACCAACCAAGTGCTCAAAACGTTAGAAAGACGGGCCTCAAAAATGTATGTTTTGATTCCCAGATGTATAAAATATGTTTTCATGCTTCAACACAAGATTTGAAGTCAGCTGACTTATTCTTAGTCATGAATAGCAAATAAATCTTTTAGATGTAGATACTGTTTGAATATTTTAAACAATGTTTTTTGTAACGCTAAAGACGCATCTTTTTCAACAGTTAAATATGTTGAACATTATTGACGTTACTGATTAACTAGTGTCAACTGAAATGATTTGTTTCGATCAATTAAATAAAATGATGCTGTAGAAGCATTTGAAGATCAAGAGACTACTGGTAAATACTTTAATCCTAAAGCAAGAAATCAACCAATATGAAGTATGTTTAAATTATTTATTACCATTTTCATAAGGAGGTCATTTATTTATTCAGAGTATTTAAAACACACTTTTTCTTGCCCTGTCAATCTTTCAAAAATTTCTTTTATCCAAGATTTAAATACAAACCCACTTTTACATTTTATTTATTATTAATTTTAAAAATAAAATATATTTATTGGTTATGTTAGACTAAATATTTACTACATTTGTACTTTAATAATTTCGCTTACTTGTGTATGTATGGGAGATAATTATGGTAATAATTCATGATTTGCCGTGAAAAAAAGGATATTTAATCCCAAATCAAATTAATTTTAAATATCATTTATTTAAATTTTTTGCACCCTTTCTAAAATCAGCAGTCATTTAAAAATTACCTTTATTTAAGAAAAATTTTACCTAAATGTCAATACAAAACTAGTAATTTTAAGAATTTGTATAGTTCATTTAAAATGTGATAAGATAGATTAAACAACTATATTTTTCAATATTTCAAGTTTTACCAGGAAACCTGAAACGAAAATTCATTCGAATCGATATTATGTTAAGATATATCCTAGCATAATTTATCTTTAATCTTTTTCACATTCTTCGTGAAAGAAATGATTATTCAAAAATACCTCTAACTAAATAATTCTCTAAGAAAAATCTCACTCAAATGCTTCGATTCAAACCATCTGTCTAAGATGTAGCTTAATATTTATAAAAAGTGGCATTAACTTGAAATTATTTAAAAGAATTCTATTCTATCTTGGGTAAAAATACAGTAATGTTACTTGACGGGCAAAATTTGTATTTTAGGAATTCTGTTCACTCGTCAAAGGTTATCTTTACTGGTTAGTTTAAAAGAGCTTATTGTTAAGCAAAGGTTTTATGAGAAAAAAAAATCAAGAATCATTTCCTTGATAATCGGAATAGAAAGCAGGTAAGAGATGCCGTTACATGAAGACAAATTTCTAGTTGTTGAAAAATTACAGAATTCGGTCATATAATTGAAATAATAGTGATTCTCAATATGATTTTCAAATTTGCATTCATCACTCAATGTTCCCAATAATTCTGAGCCACCGATCACTTCCGTTTGATCTAAAATCAACTGGTAGAATAAAACTGGAAGATAAAATATTAAGAACTTGATTTTCGAGGCATCTACTCTTATTGACTTCAGAGAAGTGAGATAATTAAAAAATCCCACTGATTTTGAAAACCCAGATATCGAAGTCAAAGTTGATAGACCAGCCGAGTGGGTTAGTCGGCTGAAAAAATATGAGTTGTCCCACTACTCTCACATTCTTCCTACAACAAAAGCAGTTTATTAATGGGGCAGCACAAGATACTGAACACGTAATCAAAAACAAATGACTTTTCAGCTGCAAGGTTTTATTCCTGTTTAAAAAAACTGCCGCAATTTATATTGTGTAGTTATTTTTTGTCATTAAAAGTAATGCCCTTTCGTTTCATAGATTCCAGGTATTTTGAAATACCTGGAATACGTTTTCGGTGAAAAAGCTATTTCATAGATTCCATAAAGCTAAAAAATATGGCTAAGCCACTCTGTAGATTTTAAATGCGTTTCCTTTGAGGAAAACTAATTGCCATATCCCTCATTAAATGCACAGTCATTATCAAAACATCCAGATATTTCATAAATTGCCTCGAATTTTCTCGGGAAAAGGAGTGAAATAAACAGTATTTTCTCTTAATCGTTTATTTGGACTTTCAGTTTTTCTCTATTTAACTATCAGTAGTAAAGGTCTCAAGATATTTTATTTCTAATTGCCCCCAAACTAGTTTTCTTTCAATAAGTCCTGGATTGAAAAAGCATGTGGTCATTTCAGTGTCTTCTATAAAGATTCCACTCTTGGAGGAGAGCAAATGGAAATTCTGACAGGTAGGGTTTTCCAAGTCAAACGTAAAGAAAATACTTTCTTAATCTACTGTCGCTTTCAATGCTGCTGTGATTACTGAATAAAATATATTAAAATTGACAGTAAAAAAAGCCTTTACTTTAGACTGATGAAAAACGAAGTTCAGTTCTGTTGGATCATTAATGTTTATTAAGAACAAATACAGTGGTACCTCGACTTACGAGTTTAATTCGCTCCATGACTTAGCTCGTAACTCAAAATCCTCGTATCTCGAATCAATTTTCCCCATTGAAATGAATGGAAATGCCATTAATTCGTTCCGGGCTCCCCCAAAGCAACGCATTTTTTTGTTACATGTTTTTAAGTAAGAAAAACGTGCTTATAAACGACGAACATTGTATAAAAACGCAATACAATAGAATGTACTGCAATAAATTTGTTTTATTAAGTGTAATGTACAACATTTACCTTGAAGATCAGACTTGAAGATGCTGATGGAAGAGGAGGAGAAAGGTTGAACTGAAAAATTAAATCTTATGTGTTGATTTTTGATCTTTTCGCCCCTCTTTCCTAACTTTCGCTTTTGATACAAGCTACTCTCTTAAAGTGAACGAGTAAGACACGGAAGCTGGGCGATTATTGCATCGTTCACTGTGGCTGTAATGTCCAGATTCTTCTTTCTGAGAATCCGAAGAACGTTTTCTCAGAATCCAATCTCTCGGTTTAAGACTGGATAGTAGTCTCAGAATAATATTATACAATTGTATAATAATTGTACATAAAGGTTGTAAATATTATATGCTTCTTGTGTTCTCATTTGATGAGCACGTGACATGGCATTCGCTGCTCAAACTAGCGGTGGGATATCTGAAGCTTGCTCGTAACCCGAATTTTAGCTCGTAACTCGAAGCAAAAAATCTACCGAGAGAATGCTCGTATCTCGAAAAACTCGTAAGTAGAGACATTCGTAAGTTGAGGTACCACTGTAGTTCAATAACACTGTACGCTAAATTGTTTAAAAGTAAGTACTGTTCAATAAAATAAAATTTAATTCTGTTTGAGCAGGACCGTTATATTAAATGCTTATTGATGGTTTTATATGGTCTTTGTTGAAATCTTATTTAAACTCTACTGAAAGGTAGAAAATTAAATTATTACTCTATTTAAAAGGTCTTCTAAGAAAAATAGTTGTTAACCTGTTGGCCAAGGGCCTAAATGGCCATTTTTCAAGAGTGTGGATCTAATCCTCTATATTTCCTACCATTTCTAATGAATAAATCATCCCGGTGATAGGAGGGATTCTCTTACATTGAATTCCAAAATCTTACATTGAGGATACGTATGAAGATATTCAACCGGAGAAAAACTTCCCGACTCTTATTTTAGTGTTGACAGAAGAATTGCTAGATCTTTCAAAATTAAGTAATTGGAGATTTTAAAGCAAACCTGAAAATCGATTGTGTTCTTACTTTAATGTGATTTACAGAATGAGGATTTTACTGACATTTTTTGTTTATAACCTTTTTTCTTTACTTTTAAATCTCCTTTCTCAGAAATGTTCTCCGTTATGCCCCATACAGCCCTGAGCTAAGCACTCTGACAAAAATATAATAGGTTATTTTGGAAAAGTGAACTTAACCAACGACCCAGCAACTTAAAATTGGTGATGGAGTAACTCCAGTCAGAGAAAAGGGTTTTTTACACATGTTAAGCCGTGGAGAGTTCCAGCACTTTGACACAGAGTAAGGCAAAGATCAGTGGAGTTCAGAAAGAAATCAAGATTTGTATTAAGAAGAGTTAGTGCCACCTATATGTAAGCAGTAATCTGAAGTTAGAACCATTTATTGAAAGTTGAGTTTCGTCTAGAAATATGATCTCTATTTAGGGATCCCATGCAAATACGAGTTAGTATGTTTATTTTCAGTTTGTCCGATCAAGTAAAGTGATGCATAAACCTTGTAACACAGAACCCTTAAAAGTTGTTAAGAAACTTGTTAGGTAAAAGCATACATTTTTCATAACATGTACTCATTTGATGACGTAAACCTCTATTGTGAAGTAGGAAGTAGATTATTTATTTTATTTAAACCCTTCTTTATTCAAAAAGGAAAAGAAACTGAAGGAGTTATACTTTATGGGAAAATGATAGTTATTTAAAAATTTGAGTTTTGTTAAAAGTTAATTTAATTTAAACAATCACACACACACGCAGAATGTTTTTGCCGTTTGATTTCAAGAAATTGCTTGTGAAGGACGAATACAATGATATTTTAGATTCAACAGTTTCACAGTGCTCTTTCTAAACAGTTTTCATAACTTGAAACTGAATTTGTTAGCAATTTGCCAGTCTATTGCAACACGCTCTGTATAGTACTATAGACTTATTAAGCTAATTAAAATTTTATTAAGTTTGTAATAAAATGGAGGCTGTTCTTCTCCCAGCTTTTAGGCAACCATCAAAAAGAAATTTCTAAAATTTGGAACCGGAATGAAATCCCAAGAGACAAACAAAGACATTTATCATAAAACTTAATATACTTTACTTCACTGAAAAAAAAACTTAAATTTCTTTATCGAAAAACGTTACTCTAAAATTCTCTATTTAATTTAACAGATGTATAAATTGAAAGCGATTCGGAATTCATTTCCTCTATAAGTATTCAATACTAAGCCGACTAAATCAGATGAACTGAAAGCTTTCAAATTCATATAATGAGCGTAGTTAAAAAATGTTGAACAGGAAATTTCTCGGGATATTACATTATTTTGGGGTCTTTTTATTACAATTCTGCTAAATTTTGGGAAAATAAACTGTGAGGTTAAAAGAAGATTCCATTATTGGGAAGTGAATAGTATCAAGATTGGGAAATACGTGTTGTAACGCCTCCCGTACAATAGCGGATATTTTATGCGTGGAAATTTCGGGAAGACCAACCAACGCGCAGTTTGTGCACATAATTGATTTAGACGGCTGCAGACAGACAGTCGCCTGGCGACATAAAAACCAGAAGTGCTACCGAAAGCTCTCGGAACAGTTCGTCAGCTACAAAAGGGGAGTTGCCGACCGGAGGCTCCTGGTCGTCTGGGAATGTAACTGAATAAAGAAAGGCGGCGTTATCCAGACCTTTCGAGAACGTTCAGCGGAGGTATGTAAAATCGCCGAATGCGAATTCAGAGATTCAGAGATGAAGTTAGTCAGACTGACGCTGGATCCGGAGACAAGGAGATACTGCCGGGCCTAGAAAGACTTGAATGAGCGAAGCGACAACTCAAATCTGACCTTCCTCGTTGATGCTATGAACCAAAGAATTTAATTTTTTTTATATATATTGTAAATAGCCTGTATTTAGTCAAGAAAAGCAATTAAAGCATAAAATACAAAAAGGCTGGTAGTCTTTTATTTAAGGAAAAGTCCTTACAGTGTATTATTGCAGAATCCCTTTTTAGTTTCTTATAAAAAAATTGAAAAACCCCTGCAAAATTGACTCATATGGAGTTTCCACTTACACACACACACACACACATATATATATATAAGCTTGTATTTCTATTTAACATATTTTATATCTTAGCTCGGTAAGAACTGATATTTTTTTCTCGTAATTAATTATCAGCTCTTCCATTTACAATTTCGAATAAGATTACAAACAAAATTATCTTGAAAAGGATTGAAATAGCCCTTTTTAAAGAAAACAACAACAACATTGTATGCATCATTATACAGGATTGTATGATTTCAGGTTTTATTATATTTGTTGAGGAGCTAGCATTGTGAAATTCAAAGCGAGTTTCATTACCGTGAACTGAAACTTTAAAGCTTGGGTATCACGTTAATGCCATGAATTTGCTTTCCTCGACCGATGTAAAAAGAACTGGATGGAAAACTTTTGACAAACCAATGAGAAGCCTAGAAATACCATAGAGGGGGAAAAGCCAATAAAGAGGTTAATGGGATAGTAGTAATTCGCTTTCGGAAAATTACCAGAATATTAAAATGCGCTCTTAAAAAACAGAACACAATGCAAAGTACATTTATTGTTACAAAATGTTTTTCAAAAATCACATAATTTTAAGTGATCCTAAGTAACACAGAAATATCTAGAAACCTGTAATTACCGTGTAAATAGAGTGATGACCTGGATTGAAAGAATAAATTAGCTTGCTTCTTCAGTACAAAGAAAGCATTACTTTTTATGCGAGAAAGAAAGCCGCGGAATTTCTTTATTAACGTAACAATGTAAATGAGACCAGATTTTATCCAGGCCAATATATTTCCAGATAAAATTAATACTTGAGGGGATTATTTTTCGGCAAAATGTTTAGAAACGAAAACAATATGCTTTACGAAAATCTAAAATTTGTAAGGAAAAATATTTTTTCAAATAGATAAACTGTTTAGGTAAGATTTTGAAATAACAGTCTTCGAGCAAAGATTTGATATTATATAGGTTTATGTCTGGAGTCTCCAGGCCCCTCCGTGGGTGCGCTATTGAATATCAATATTTCTCCCTCATAACTTTAAATAAGGCTCATATATTGGTGTGCCAAACACAATTATTTTAAACCTGAACTTTAAACGAAAGAACATGTGACAATTTGCGCAACCGATGATAGTTAGTGGAAAGCTGGTGCATATTCAGATTTTGGAGTCGTGACCTCAGAGGTGGTGTCAGAGCGAATAAACGATAGAGGCAGAATTCTCTCCAAATATTCGTATGATCGTGACAGACGTTCGGTACCGTTAACAGCTGTTTACCGTTAACAACTGGCCATCAGCTCTACCGTCGACACTGCTGCAAAGAACTGGACACCAGCGCAGTGGGGGAGGAACGTCCTCTTGACAACAGTGGTTTGGGTCCAGAGGAGATGCCGGACAGAATCACTGCTGAGGTGGAAGCGACTCTCGTCGTCGTGTTTTCCGCCCAAGCTCTCAGTTTGAGGCTTTCCCATACCCCCTATGTCTAGTGTCCTCAAAATGTTTCAGAATTTCCTCGTCTTCTTTCTTTATGCTTTTACCGCCCCCCCCCCTGGATCATTCCAACGACCCCCCGGGGTCGGTATTGCCCACTTTGGGAAACCCTGGTCTTAGTGTATCCTAGTGGCTATTTCGTGGTCTGCAGTGCGATGCGAAAATCATTGAACGTTTCTCACCATCATACGCTCTGTTTGGATATTTGAAAGGAATTTTCTGCTTTTATCATCTGCTGACATCACGATTCCAAAATTTGAATAGGCACCAGCTTTATGCTGAATATCTCGGTTAAGCTAATCGTCTCAAGTTGTTTCCTTTAATTTTCAGTTTGCAATCTTTCAAATTGGTGGTGTTCCTTAAGTTCTGCACACTAGTGTACTATTTGATCTGGAAACTTTTCTTAAGGAGTCATAACGCGATTGCTATACCTTTTGCCTTGTATGGGAATTGTTAAATTCTTTTCACTGTGAATATCTTTTAGCAACTAGAGGGATCCAACATTTTAAAGATTTCAATAGAGGCAAGACCTGATCATCTCACTATCGTCTTACGGATCCTGCTTTGTCCTCAGACTACAGTGTCTGAACAATCAATTAAAGCGTTTCATGTGAAGATTACGTTCCTAAGAAAGTAGAGCATTTTTTGGATGTCTTCGTTATATTCCCAGGTCACATTTCAAATAATATCTGTAAAAAGTTGCACATACACCCTTCCCATTTTCATTCTTCGCGACTCAGAACCTGTACTTGTGTAGATAAAAACTCTCCGTGTTCTGTGCCCTAACTGCTCATTATACAAGTAGGCCGATTCCTTGGATAAAAAGAATATTTCAATATAAAGACCATTCGTATGCACCATAATTAACGACATTATTTTTTCTCGTGCTCAAATCCTTAAAAATAAATTACGGCTGTTGTGTAAATATTTAAGATTGTTTTGAGGATATTTGTAAAGGAATAAAAGGCTCTGAATGATAAGTTGGGATTCAATCAGTTTTATGAAACATGTTTCATGATAATTGTTGCTATCCAAACAGTCGTTAGCCAAGGAAATGGATTCAATTTCAATAATTCTTTAAACACTGTACTTTTATTGGGGTAAGAACAAAATAGTGTCCTGCTGGAATGGTTGTTGCAAATAAGAAACTAACGCTTTCAATTACCCGAGATAATGCTTCCTCATGGTGGATAAATATCTATCCTTTCATAGCATCTGGAAAGTTCCTCCGATCTGACGGCATGAGCTGTTACCGCTCGATTTTTCAAGCTGAGTTCATTAAACCCACAATCTGTTTTTCTTCTCCTTTTTACTGACATACATCGGGTCGTTTTCTTTCAAGGCGTCTGTGATGGAATGATTTACTTTCGCTTATCAGACACACACACACACACACAAACCCCTCTCATTTCAATTGGAATGCGAATATGAAGATGGGATCTTTTTATTTCGCGATCAACTTGTTTCACAAATATCTGAAAACCTTGAGTTAGAAAAGTATCGTAAAATTATGAGAATAATGATAATTCTGAGATTATTTATTTAGGAAAAGAAACTTCCTATTCAGGCTATAAAATGAGGCATCACTTTTTATTCAAGCTATTTGGAAAATATATTTTTTAAATTGCCATTTCAAGCTCTTAAATTTCGTTTTTAATAGCTGATGTATATCAATACAGAAACCATGTTAATGCGAAAGTGACTTTAGTTTTTAAATTAAACTTTTTATAAATAGTCTTTGAGAACTTTTTACTAACTAAATTTACTTTATTTTAACTAAAATATAATGATTTTATGCCAAATTAAATTTTATAAAAATGAGGAAAAAAATTAATTTTAATAAATAAAAATTAATCGATATTGTTTAATGTTTAGTTTCAAGTTCTTATAATTCTCAATGGAATTTCTCTAAGAATATAAGTAAATTTTTTTAATAGGTGCATATAAAGCTGTTGTCTCTTTTAATGAGGGTAATGTATCTAGGCTCCAATAGTTTGAAAGCTAAGGCAATGTACCACGCATATTCTTTAACAAGTATGCGTGAAATAATGAACAGGTAAAAATGCTGAAAAAGTACTAAATGATACTGGAGGATGTACATCAGAAAATATTCAAACAGAAAGTTAGAAAATATATACAGGGTGGTTATAATTAAAGTTCCACTTTTAAATGGTCTAAAAAGAAAACTACTGGACCAAATGTTATCAAACTTGGTAATAGTTTAAAGGAGGTCGTGGAAATTTCTTTTCCGCCAAAAAAAAAAAAAAAAGAAAAAAGGTTCAAACACTCACCATCAGGGGGGAAATGGCGCTGTATGCAATATTGTTAAACGAGATAAGACATGAAGACATCGGTTTAAAATGTGTTTAATCGTTTCTGAAACATGTTACAAAGCATGTTCAATGTAGCGTCCACCATTTTCCGAAAGCAAGTTAAATCGCATTACTGCATTCTCAACTGTAGCTCTTAGCATATCAGGAGGAATGTTACCGACATGTCGGTGTATCGCGTCTTTCAATTCCGCCAAATTCTTTAGATTATCACCATAAACAGTGCTTTTGAGATATCCCCATTGCCAGAAGTCATAGGGGTTGAGGTCTGGTGACCGGGGTGGCCATTTTGTGGGGAAGTTTCCGCCTATAATCCGTTCATTCGTGAAATGTTGCTTAAGTAACAGTGTGACACATGTACCAATGTGTGGTGGGGCCCCGTCCTGCATAAAATCGTGTTGTCTAAAATGCCACGTTGCTGGAGTTCAGGTATCACGAAACATCTTCACATTGACTCTAAGCGAGCTGCAGTCACAGTGCATGTAACAGGTCCAGCTGCCAACTGTTGTTCAAAGAAAAATGGTCCAATTATGAAACTAGCTGTCATACCACACCAAAAATGGGCCTCATCTGTCCACAAAATGTTCCATGGCCAATGTTCGTCCATTTCCATCTGTGCAAGGAATTCCAAAGCAAAAGATTCTCTTGCAGCAGGATCGTTACGTTTAAGTTCTTGAACACGTTTGATTTTGTATGGGTAGAACTGCAGCACTTTACGGACAATTTTGTACACCGTACTCCATGGTACGTCCATTCGACGTGCGACAAGCCATTGCGGTTTTGCATAACGCCACAAACAGTTTCGGTTTAGAAACGATTAAAAACCTTTTAAACCGATATCTTCATGTCTTAATGCCGAATTCAGGCTTCAAAATTCACAAATTAGTGATCTGAAAGAAAACGATTTGCGGAATGCGCACACTTTAAATGGAAATCTTGTTTAGGTCAATGTTTCTTAAGGGTATACAAAATGTTAAACCCGTGTAACAAAAGGTTAAGTTAGATTCCGACCCTTATTTCGTTTAACAATATTGCATACAGCGCCATTTCCCCCCTGGTGGTGAGTTTGAACTTTTTTTTTGCGGAAAAGAAATTCCTATGACCTCCTTTAAACTATTACCAAGTTTGATAACATTTGGTCCAGTAGTTTTCCTTTTATGACCATTTCAAAGTGGAACTTTAATTATAAACACCCTGTATTTTTTAAAATCCAGTAATCTTGTGCATGGTGGAGCAAAACATTGATAGAAACATTAAAAGTAAGATTTTTCAAAAGTAAATAATTTTACCACCTAATGTACATTTTTAGAAAAGTCAACCAATGCAAGCACTTCATATTTTTAAAATTAATTTTAGAATTCTTGCGAACTTTTTAACAAAACTGTTATGAGTATTCAAGTATATATGCTGCCGGCAAAGTTTGAAATCCGGCATTCTAAAGAATTCCTAGGCATTTTATAGAATGCCGAAAACTGGTCGGCAATGTATGTAATGATTAATATTTCACACATTTCCTAGGTATTCTATAGAATGCCAAATTCCAAACCAGCAAAGTATGAAATACATCTCCAATTCGTTTCGAATATCAAGTGGCAAGGCACGGGACTTTGAATCCTCCGCTCAGGCTCAGAATTTGCCATTTGCATTTTGCGCTTTGTTCGGGAGTGTCAAAATACGCGATTTTACTTAAATTTGTTCAACAAAAAAATTTGTTTTATACTATGCTGCATGAAAATGGAAGAGCAAGATAAAGTGTTGTCACAGTCAATACAGAGGCTGTTCACACATTTTTTAGACGATGTATATTGTATTCACAAAACTAAATGCACAAAAATAAAATTCTTGTGTTTGAAATGTTCTATTTGACAACCCCTTATTCTGAACTATCTTTCGATACCGCAATTTCCAGGATAATAATGCCTTTTGATGTGTCAGAAGAGGTATTCTATCCCATTCCTCCTGAACAGCTTTCCAGAGTCCTGTAAGGGTTTTGGGACGACGTTTGGATAATGCAGATTTTAAAAGTCCGAAAGCACAAAAATCCATAGGTGATACATCGGGAGATTTAGTAGGGATATCAGTGAAGGGTATGGCCTTGATACCAATTTTTTGTTCCATTTCTTTTAGGAAATTTACAGTGGATTTTGATGTGTGACTGCTAGCTTTGTCCTGATGGAGTCTCACAGATTGATGGCAGTGTGGGTAAAGCGATGGTATTTCATTCAGAAAAATTGGCGATAAAATATGTTCCTGATAGTATTTGGAGTTAATCTTGACATTTTTTTCCACTCTCTTTATTTTTAACTTGCCATTATAAGAAAAACCAGCAACAATCATGAATCCCTTAGAAAAACTTTCTTTCGATTCTTTGAACCATGTACTTAATTTTTTTTCTCCCCTTTTATGATAATAAATGGCTTTTTTTTTGTTGCAATCATTTAAATACACCCATGATTCATCTATTGTGACAATTGTTTTCCGTTTTTCTTTGGATAAGTGTTTCTCATATAGAATTCTGCAGCGTGTCCTGCGTTCAGCGATATGATTTGGAAGAAGACGATGCACATTGAGTTTTTTCGCTTTCTTAAGATTTAAATCAACGTTTATCATTTTGTTTACAGTGGACACCGAGCATTTTAATGATTTTGCAACTGCCCTTTGGCTAGGGGGATTTTCTTTTAACATTAAACAACGCACCTTTGCAATAGTCGAAGATGTCCGTTTTTTCCTTGGATACTTGTTTGGAATTTTTGTCACACTTGAGGCTCCAATTTGACGTTTTTTTCCTTTCTTGTTGACGATATTACCTATCGACGCTTTAGATATCATAAAACCATGACTCTCACATCGTTTTTGGATAACGGAGTATGCATATTTCTCTTCGGAAAGAGCATAAATGTAGCCTTCGAACCTCTGCTTTGTTAAAAACGCCATTTTGAATAAAAACAAAACTTTCAAGCCGCAGACGATAATTTTGACTTTTAAAAACATAGTACAATTGCAATTATTTCTTTTGCAGCAAATGATTTTTTATTACCGCTTACCAAAATCGTCTAAAAAATGTGCGAACAGCCTCTGTAGACATGCAACGACGATTCGAAGATGAACTGTCTAAGCTTCGAATTAATGCTGAAAAAAAAACAGTTTGTTCTTAACCGAAACTGCTTACCAGAAGTTAATAAATGATGTAAAAAAAATCCGAAATGACTACTAAGAAGGAATCACGGGACCATTGGTTACTGAATCGCTCTGATGTGATGTTTGTGGAAAACAAAAGTAAACTCATCTATCCTATTAGAGAAAGCGTCAGTACTATACAGTATTGCGTCACAGACACTGGGTTATTTCCCGTACTTCATGAAACTCATTTGGCTATTGGACACCGAGGACGTGATAGAATGTTGAAAAAACTTTCAACCAAATACAAAAACGTTACACGTCATGATATTGAACTTGTGGTGTACGCACCGTCACCTAGCAACGTAAGCACCAACATCTCATTATTAAGCACGAGCCTGCTACGAGTCTGGGGATAAGAGGAAGTAGTTCGCAGTGTTCAATGATTGCTTCCTCTCACGTGGTTTTTGTATGGAACGATTCAGTTGTAGAGCAGTTATATAATTTAATTTTTATGCAAGTGTGCATATCTTTTTATTTAGCATGTTAACAAGTTTTTATATGTTAATAAACGAGGATAGTTTTTTATATCCTCGAGTATTGTCGCAAGTAAGAAACCTCAACCCATATGGAGTCAGCTTTTACAAGTATCGTGGGTACCACAAAAGGTGGTGACCAGAGTGAGGAGTTTTCAGGATCGTCTTCTGCTTCTAGCCATGAATTCTGAAATTCTACCCGTGAGTGAGTACTGTGTACTTTCTGTTCCTAAGTAGGGTCTGTCTACTGCTGTGCGTGTGCCATTCTTCTGCAAACATTTCTCAAATAGTTGTTTTGTGGAGAGAAAATTGAACATGACATAAGAATTAGCAGGGGTTTCTTTTCGTGTACCCCCTATTTGGAAGTCTCACATGGAGTTGTGGTTTTTGCAAGTAGAGTCAGGTTTTAAGGGGATGAGGGACCTTCAACCTCAAATTTTTTTATTCTCAATTTTTAACTCTATATACAGAATGATAATAATTAACAATCTTTTTTTACTACATTGAACATCCTTAAAATTCAAAATAAGGCTTTTTTGGCAGAATAATACCTCTTTTTCAAATATTTTTTTCAAAAATTCTAACATTATTCAAAATGCTCCATGTGCATTCTATATCATTTAAAAACCTTAATTTTTTTAATATAAGTTTACCATATGTTTATAAACATAATTGTGTATTGATTTTTCTTTTTTTGTAGGAATCTAAAGTCTTAAATAAATTTTTATTTTATTTGGCCTGTTATTTTTTATGTTTTTTGCATTTTTTACTTTATTTCCTGGTCTATAAATTTGAAAACTATTTGAGGTTTCAAGGAACTATACACAGTTTTATAACAAACACTTCAATTGACAATCCTGAGAAATTTGGAAGAAATCGGAAAAAAATTACTGCGCATGGAAAATTTTGAAAAATTCTAGCAATTTTTGTAGAATATTTTGAAAAATTAATCTTATTCTTCTAAAAAATATTTATTTGTGAATTCTAATTGAATTCAATGCAGTAAAAATGAATATCAATTATACTCATGTTATATATTGCATAGAATATTGAAAATTTAAAAAACAAGGTTGAAAGTCCCTTGTTCCCTTAAAACGGCTAATATTATTAGTGAGGAAACGAAATTTCATTGTATAGTGGCTGCTTTGGGTATGGAAATACTTTTTTATGTTAAAGATTTAGTTCAGTTCCACCCTACGATAAACAATACGACACTTTAAAAACACGTATTGTGCAACAGTTTGCTCAATCGGGAAATGTTCGTTTCAAAACCCTTTTGCAAAAAGTGCACTTAAGCGATAAACGTCCTATACAATTACTTCATGAAATGGAATCCTTAGCAGGTGATCGAGTGTCCGAGGATGTTTAAAAACACTATTTTTACAACGTCTTCCATCCTTATTCAGTAAATACAGGGTGGTCATAAAAAAAAACTTTGCTGATATATGGACCTCTAGCGGCCGTTTCGTTCAACCTATCGAGATGAGATTTCAGATATAGCTATTCAGAGGTATGAGCTCGGAATTCTGTGAACGGCAACAAAGTGACGCACACTGTTAGGGTTATAGGTTATAGGTTAGGGTTAGGGTTATAGGTAGGGTTAGGGGTACAGAAACTCGAAATTTTTGAATGGCAAAGCCCACTTTTTCCCGTCACAAAATGCTCTGCATGCGAAAACCCTAAAGACTGCTGGAACGGAACGTGTACCACAAAAAACGGATGCGTCATGCACGCACAAAAAACAGCTCTGCGAACGGTCCAACAAAAACACGACCGGGGCGCACATATGCAAATATCCCCGATCGTGTTTTTGCAGGCCGTTCGCAGAGCTGTTTATCGTGCGTGCATAACGCGTCCGTTTTTTGTGATACACGTACCGTTCCAACGCTCTTTACGGTTTTCGCATGCGCTGAGCATTTTGCAACGGGGGGAAAACGGTGTTGCCATTCGAAAGTTTCGAGTTTCTGTACCTATAACCGTAACCGTGAGTGCCACTTTGTTGCCGTTCATAGAATACCGAGCTCATACGTCTGCAAAACTATATCTGAAATCTCATCTCGATAGGTTGAACGGAACGGCCGCTAGAGATCCATAGATCGGCAAAGTTTTTTTATGACTACCCTGTATTGTCTCTTAGTAAAGACAGTCTGCATGATTTAGCGCAGATAGCCGATAAAATCAATGAAGTATCGGGTTTTACGGTATCAGAAAAATACTTCTATTTCTATGCTAGATTTAAAAGATGTGCAAAGCCAAATCATTACTTTGTCTGAAAAGGTGGACAAACTGATCTGTAAAAACAAGTATAGAGGAAGACTTCGAAATGGATCTTGATCACGTAACAGATCCCTTTGTTAGAGGTAGTAAACAAATTTGTTGGTATCATTTAAAATTTGGAAGTAAGCTTCAAAATCTGTTGGATATGTGACTATTCGGAAAATTGAATAACACATCTGTTCCGGTGACGGCAGTTGGTGGATTCAAATTCAGTCGCCTATATACTTCAGCGTATTTACTTGAATTATGATCAAGAATATAGTCGCTTATATTCTTGATCTTAATTCAGGTTTCAGATTTTTGGCTTATTCAGGCGCTTCGGTTTCAGTGATTCCAAGAGATCCACATTTACACAAGTTTCACAATTCAGAATTTTTTTTTCTGCAAATGGCTCGAAAATAGATACATATGGAAGTAAAAAAAATTAATTCTAGAGTTTGGTTTAAAGCGAAAATTTTCGTGGAATTTTGTTATCGCTGATGTTTTACGTCCTATATTAGGTGTGGACTTTTTTGAATTCTTTGAACTATTAGTAGGTATTAAAAATCAAAAGTTGATAGATACTCGTAATAGTCTTTCAACTATTGGTGTGTATGCTTCTGGTAAAACTTTAGAACGGCTACAAACATCCATGCCAACAGTGGGACTCGATCCCATAGGATTGAATCGAACGCCAGCGCCCTAGCCATTCAGCCATCACCTGGCAGACATATGTTAGAAGGTCGGCAATTTGCCGTATACACTGACCACAGACCCTTAACATTTGCCTTTAATAAAGGCTGTGAAAATAATTCCCCGCGCCGGCAAAGACTCCTTGAATATGCACAGTCCAGTCACATTAATGTGACCACCTGTCAAAATCCAGAATAACCCCCTTTCGCAGAGCGGACCACTGCGAGACGTGCAGGAAGGGAGCCAGTTAGGTTCCTGAAGATGTTCACTGGGATGTTGAGCCATGCCGACTCCAGTGCCGTGGCCAGCTGCGCTAGGTTACGCGGGTGAGGATCCATGGTGCGAACAACCCGATCGAGGTGGTCCCACAGATTCTCAATTGGGTTCAGGTCCGGGGAATTTGCTGGCCAAAGGAGTACGGTAAACTCATCCTGGTGCTTTTTGAACCACGCACGTACACTGCGAGCTTTATGACACGTCGCATTGTCCTGCTGGTAGATGCCATCATCCTGAGGAAAAACAATTCGCATGTAGGGGTGAACATGGTCCGCAAGGATAGATGCATACTTGTGTTGATCCATCGTGCCTTCCACAATGATGAGTGAACCCAGAGAATACCACGAAAACATTCCCCAGATCATAATGCTCCCTCCTCTAGCTTGGACCCTTCCGGCAATTGTTGCAGGGTGTTTGCTTTCAGACGTGTCACGACGTATACGCCAACGTGCATCTGTCCGATGGAGCATAAAACGTGATTCATCGGATAAAGCCACCTGTCTCCACTCAGTGGAAGTCCAGTTGCGGTATGGCGTGAAAATTCCAGCCTTCGTCGCCGATGAACAGTAGTCAGCATAGGTGCATTAACCAGGCGCCTGCTTCGGAGGCCCATACGCAGCAACGTTCGCTGAACCGTCGTTGTGGAGACACTGTTGGTAACCCCTTGGTTCATCTGGACGGTCGGTTGCTCAACGGTTGCACGTCTATTCGCCCGAACGCATCTCCGCAGCCGTCGTTCACCTCTACCATCTATGGCTCGTGGTGCACCACATTTGCCACGTCGCTGATTTTGGATAGTGCCATTTTGCCATGCACGGTATACTTTTACCACGGCGACCCGCGAACAGTTTACAAAATTAGCCGTTTCGGAAATTCTTCCACCCTTGACCCGAAAGCCAATGATCATGCCCTTTTGGACGTCGGATAAATCGCTCCGTTTCTGCATGACAGCAAGAACTGAAATATTTTCCGAATGCCTACAACACACTTTAGTATCCACTAAATTTGCTGATGACACGTGCCTTCTGTGATTGGTTATTTAACGTTGACGTCAAAAGTAGGCGGTGGTCACATTAATATGACTGGACTGTGTATTTCTCAGTTTACTACTGATATACGTTTCATTTCGAGTGAGTCAAATTCAGTGGCTTTGACCAGAATGTATGAAATTCGGTTTTTAAAAATATCGATAACGAAAGAATGGCATGGGCACAGCTTTCTGACATTGACCTGCAATTAGTTCAGAATTCAGAGGTTCTTAAGCTCTAAACCTATCATTTTCACACCAGAAGGACTAAGCTTATGTGATACATCTACAGATGCTGTACGGCCTTATGTACCGAAGGACTTTAGAAAGGAAGTTTTTGACACACAACATAGATTGTCCCATCCGAGCGTTAAAGCTACCGTCAATTTGATCCGGAAGCGCTTTGTCAGGCCATCTTTAAAAAGAATGTCGCTACATGGACAAGGACATGCCAAGAGTACCAAAAATCAAAAATACAGGGGCATACAACGTCTGAGACAGGTTCATATCCACTTCCGTGATGCCGATTCAGTCATGTACATGTGGATATCATCAGTCCACTTCCTTAAAAAGGCCAAAAATATTGTCTTACAGGTGTTGATAGATATCGATACAATCGTTCGTCTGAAGTGTTTCCTTTGCCTGACCAGGCAGCAAAAACAGTCGCTGAAACTTTCTTTTCTGGATGGATCGCACGTTTTGGTGTACCTGATGTTATCACAGACCAGGGTACCCAATTTGAAAGTCATTTGTTCAGAGCTTTAGCCTGATACCTCGGGAGTGAGCAGTTGCTTACCACAGCTTATAATCCGGCATCAAATGGAATGGTGGAGAGGTTCCACCGGCAACTCAAGAACGTCATTAAATGCCACGCGACTGACCATTGGACGGAAGTGTTATCAATTATTCTTATAGGAATCCGTTCCAATTTGAAACGAGGCCTTGGTGCGCCAGTTGCAGACTTTTGTATGGTTCTCCATTAAGACTACCTGGGGGAATTTTTCCGATCTACAACTGCATGTGAACTTCCTCGGCAAGAATATTTAATGATGTTGCGAGAGTACATGTCTCATCTGCGTCCAGTTCCTGACTCAAAACACTGCAGACAGAATGTATTCATAAGTAAACATTTTACAACAGCTATTCATGTATTCTTACGGCATGATTGCATAAAGGAAGCCTCTCCAGCAACCTTACGATGGACCGTTTGAGGTAATAAAACGTAATGATAAGTTTTTAAGATTAAAGTGAGAAATAAAGAAGTTAATGCTGGTATCAACAGATTAAAGCCTGCCTATATTCTCAGCGGAATGGATAACACGAGAGAGTTGCGGCGAAGATGGCAAGTTCAGTTTAGTTTACCATAGGTTGAATATTTGTTATATTTCCATATTTAATTTATTTTCTTTCGTCTTACAGACTGGTGGGGAGTACCTGTGGTGTACGCACCGTCACCTAGCAACGTAAGCGCGAGCCTGCTACGAATCTGAGAGTAAAAGGAGGTAGTTCGAACTGTTCAATGATTGCTTTCCACGCACGTGGTTGTTGTATGCAACGATTCAGTTGTAGAGCAGTTATTTTATTTAATTCTATGAAAGTGGGCATATCTTTTTATTTAGCATGTTAACAAGTTTTTATGTTAATAAACTAAAAGTTTTTTATATCCTCGAGTATTATCGCAAGTAAGAAACCTCAACACATATGGAGTCAGCTTTTACAAGTATCATGGGTACCATAAACTGTGTACATCTACCTTTGTGAGCCCTACAAAAAAAAGGTATTTAAAAGGGCATTGTTGTGAAACCTATGATTTTTTTCTGGATTTAATTCCCGTTGTTAGGTAGATCTTATTGATTGTCAGTCTCAGCCAGATAAAGAATACAAATTTATTATGGTGTACCAAGATTATCTCACAAAATTTGTCATTCTGAAGCCTCTGACGTCAAAAAGAGCTGAAAAAGTAGCCTACAACCTAGTCGACATATTCTCATTGCTTAGGGAACCATCTATATTACAGTCTGAAAATGGCAGGGAATTTGCCAATAATGTGGTGACCAGTTTGAAGGAGTTTTGGCCAGTACTGAAGATCGTCCATGAGAAGCCTCACCATTCACAAAGCCAGGGTAGTGTCGAAAGAGCTAATCAAGATATTGAAAATATGCTCAGCACTTGGATGCAGGTTAGCAAATCTGACCAGTAGAGTGAAGGGCTGCGGTTCGCACAATTTATGAAAAATAGAGTGTGATAGTGTGGGAATAGCGCCTCTGACAATGTGCTTTTAGTGAAACTGGTTAAGAAAGGGTTCTGTACCCAGCGGTTTGTTGAGATGAAAAGACAATTTCAGGACGGGTCACGCCCAACGAGGCCTGTTTGACAGCACCTTAGGAGGTCGCCTGGCTGGGGAAAAGGCCCCTCGCCTAAATGGATGACGTCACCAGGAACCGGTTGAGCACGGCAAGAGAGGCTTTAAAATTGACTGCGATTCATTTCGCGGGGGGACTTGTTGCTGAGTGAGAGGGAGAGACCGGAAGTCACCGGACCTTAGGTGACTGATTGGATCTCGTCAGCAGGCCACGTGTATCGACGAATGCAGGACAGTCGAAGCGTGTGCGTTTTGTTTTTTCCGTTGTGGGCCGTGTGAAACTGCAAGGCAGTTTGTATTTGCGAATTGTGGTGTACAGTTGTATTTATGTGTGAGCCTTTCAAGAAAGAAAATAAAGTGTTTATTGTAACACTAATCTCATCGTCTTGAGTCACTTCTTGGAGTTGTGAAAGTAGTCTCGGCCAGTCGAAGCCGGGGACAGTTTGCATGTGATCGTGCGCGGCACAGCAGTGAAGCATCTTCGCCTTGGAGCCATCACAAGAGCTTATCATTGTGGAATCAAAAGATCATAAGAAGCCCTTTTTGGCTGCGAACCTAAAGTAGGTCTTACAACGTCTTTTCTACCCCAAGATGATTTAATACATAAATACAAAGGAACAGCTAGAAAAAAATAATCGAAAGCGTTCAAACGATGCAAAAAGATGAAACAAATCATCTTATGCAAGAAAGATTCCGTTTCAAAAAAACATGAATGAGATTATAGTCGATGGTGAATAAAACCAACATGATGACATACTTACCGAAGAGATTTCCATTCCTGCTACCTGTTGTGTGGGTTTAAAGAAAACCAATGAGGCACGCGCATGCACAAAGTGTCAAAAAATTCATAACTTCTGTGGCCATGCTAGTAAAAATGACGAATTGGATATTTTGTGCACTCTGTTTCAAAACTGAATAAAATTAATTCTAAAATCAATATGGAAATATAAGATAAAAAATGAAAATGAATTCGGGAAAAGTTTCCCACTGCTTCTTTGGGAACTACTATGTGAGTTCCTATTCCTGACATCGACAAAGGCCGAGATGATTCGCGCAATATTTTGGCAGTTGTAATGAGTGTGACAGAGGAAGGTTTCTACCGACTTGGAACTACTGAGGGAATTTTAAAACAACTATATGCGAGATCACAATTCACTTTATGCCTTAAGAACTTGTTTAGAATTAAAGATAATCCTGACCGTGAAATTTCTCTCTGGTCAGTTGCAAATTCTCGGTCCAGTGGAAACGACCAACGATTCATCAAGTGTATGTGTACAACAAAGTGCCAAAATATGAAGCGTCTTTGCGTGTAAAAAGGGAAGTGTAATTCAAAATGTCATTCAAGCGTACCATGTTACAATAAGTAGGTTAATTTTAATTCATTTTTTTAATGAGAAAATTAAATTTTTTGTATTTTTAATGTGTGCATTTTTAAAGTTCATTTAATGACCCTGTGTTACTTTTTATGAGAAATAAAATTAAGTGTAATTTAAAAAAATATTTCCTTTCTTGGTGCAACAAGTAGGTTCATATTTTGTTTTCTATAATAAGAAGGGCATAAATTTTGTTTTTGTGCAACTTTAATTTTTTTTACGTATTTTGAATAAAAGTTTTTTAATGGGACTCTTTCATTATTTTTTTCAAATCAGCATTTGTATTTTGAGGAATGAACGTCTTTTAAATAATTGCCTTATCATGACCTTTTCTTCATAATTTACCTAAACCGCATTTGTCTGTCTATAGAATGCATAGGTATTATATAAAATGCTTAGTGAAAGTATATAATAGTTCTGATATTTCATACTTTGCCTAAATACGCCAGGCATTCTATAAAATGCCTAGGTATTCTATAGATGCCGGCGCTTCATACATTGCCGGTAACATATACAGAGGCTGTTCACACATTTTTTAGACGATGTATATTGTATTCACAAAACTAAATTACATAAAATTCTTGTGTTTTAAATGTTCTATTTGACATCCCTTATTCTGAACTATCTTTCGACACCGCAATTTCCAGGATAATAATGCCTTTGGAAGTGTCAGAAGAGGTATTCTATCCCATTCCTCCTGAACAGCTTTCCAGAGTCCTGTAAGGGTTTTGGGACGACGTTTGGATAATGCAGATGTTAAAAGTCCGAAAGCACAAAAATCCATAGATGATACATCGGGAGATTTAGAAGGGATATCAGTGAAGGGTATGGCCTTGATACCAGTTTTTTGTTCCATTTCTTTTAGGAAATTTACAGTGGATTTTGATGTGTGACTGCTAGCTTTGTCCTGATGGAGTCTCACAGATTGATGGCACTGTGGGTAAAGCGATGGTATTTCATTCAGAAAAATTGGCGATAAAATATGTTCCTGATAGTATTTGGAGTTAATCTTGACATTTTTTCCCACTCTCTTTATTTTTAACTTGCCATTATAAGAAAAACCAGCAACAATCATGAATCCCTTAGAAAAACTTTCTTTCGATTCTTTGAACCATGTACTTAAATTTTTTTCTCCCCTTTTATGATAATAAATGGCTTTTTTTTTGTTGCAATCATTTAAATACACCCATGATTCATCTATTGTGACAGTTGTTTTCCATTTTTCTTTGGATAAGTGTTTCTCATACAGAATTCTGCAGCGTGTCCTGCGTTCAGCGATATGATTTAGAAGAAGACGATGCACATTGCGTTTTTTCGCTTTCTTAAGATTTAAATCAACGTTTATCATTTTGTTTACAGTGGACACCGAGCATTTTAATGATTTTGCAACTGCCCTTTGAATTGGGGGGATTTTCTTTTAACATTAAACAACGTACCTTTGCAATAGTCGAAGATGTCCGTTTTTTCCTTGGATACTTGTTTGGAATTTTTGTCCCACTTGAGGCTCCAATTTGACGTTTTTTTTTCCTTTCTTGTTGACGATATTACCTATCGACGCTTTAGATATCATAAAACCATGACTCTCACATCGTTTTTGGATAACGGAGTATGCATATTTCTCTTCGGAAAGAGCATAAATGTAGCCTTCGAACCACTGCTTTGTTAAAAACGCCTTTTTGAATAAAAACAAAACTTTCAAGCCACAGACGATAATTTTGACTTTTAAAAACACAGTACAATTGCAATTATTTCTTTTGCAGCAAACGCTTTTTTATTACCGCTTACCAAAATCGTCTAAAAAATGTGCGAACAGCCTCTGTATATATATATATATACAACATTTTTAAAAAATATTTGATATTCACCAAATATTGAGAGTGTATCATGCAATTTGTTATCTAGCAGCTGAAAGTAAAATACCGAAAGAGGGGGTTTAAATGTTCAAAAGTCCATTCACTATAATTAGCATAAGGTACTCAAAAAATGAGTGCCTATGTTTTTAGGTTCTACGAAAATTTCAATTGCGTATTGCTCATTTGAACGTGGAAAGTGCCAAAGACGATGGACAATTCCGCATTTTCTTAATTCAGATAAAATGTGACAAACTCGCATGCACTAAATAATGATATAATTACTTAACAAAATAAAGGATAAGGAGAGCATTAAAAAATCAAACTAGTTTTCAAGAAGTTCCTTATTTATTTAAGAGTTATTCAATTTATAGTTACCTAAATCTTTAAAACTACATTTGTTTGATAATGAATTTTTTGTTAACTTTAAAAAATTGTTTGTTTCATTTACAATTCGTTGCATAACACCAGAAAAACTTGAAACATGTTTTCAGTATAACTAAGTAAATTTCTCAATGTAGAGAAAACAGTTGACATCGTTACATACAAAAGCTACAACATTAGAAAGCTTAGAATGAATAAATAGATAAATAAAATATAAAATGAGTAAAAAATATTTTTCTGCTTGGGAAATGATTCTATTTCATGTGATATTCTATTTCATGCGATTATCCTTACTTAGTTAAGGGGACTCACGACCCTTAAGTCGAGGAAATAAGGCATATTTTCATACATTTTGATTCTTTGTAACTATTTTAATTTACTCCCAATTTTCCCAAATTTTATCTATATGATAAAGTGATCTATTTATTTTAATAAACAAATTTTCAATTTTCAAAATAATTTTTAATAATTTTTTTTAAAAAATGCTTTAGATATACCTTGTTTTTTAAGCATTTTTATTGTATACTGGCTTGCGCGCAGAACTATGAAATTAATTTTGCACTTAAATGTATAATACCTGTTTTATATTTAAAATAAATAATTCAAAATACAACTGAATACAAAACATTCAACAAAAAAATATTTTTTCAATTTTTTTAAAACTGCTCAAAATATACTTAAAATTTCCTTAAACTTTTACATTAATTTACCCCTGAAAAAATAACAAAATGTGCAGTGATTGCAATAATTCTAGTTCGGACGCAATAAAATAACATGATTATGTAGTGATAAAAATTTCATGGAATTATGTTTCATAGTTTTTGAGATATCAGTTGCGGAATGATGTAAAATTACATTTTGAGAAAAATGAGTTTAAAATTTTTCTTACCATAAACTTGATCAGTAATTAAATATTTAGAATATCAATATCTCCGGAACTAAGCGGAATATTTTCCTGCGGTTTGCTTTATTTTGTTCAGAAATGATCAGGCTTTAACATATATTTTTTTTCAAAAAATCGAATGTTTTAAAGATTTAAGGGTAGTGAGTCCCCTTAATCCGAAATCTTACCAAAAATACTGAAGGTCTTTGAACTGAATTACCTCTAGTCCTTTAAGAGAGTCGCAACTTCATCTCTCCCTTTTAATGAATCAATAAATTCGTGTTGATCTTTTCTCTCCAAATCCAATTTTACAGTCTGGTTTGAGCCGAGGAAGTGAGAGCCCTTTTTTCCATTCGATCAAGTAACCTTAACAACTGAATAATATACCTGAGAGCAGCACGGAAGCTCACTAGCCTTCGAGAACGGAAGGAATCGAGTCCCATCAACGTGCCAGCTCTTTTGTTTAAGCAACAGTTCATAACAAAACGTAGCATACTTCTGTCAGAGTGTCAAGAACACGCGATTTATATGTCACGTTACTGATATTAAAATCTAAATTGGGGTGTCCGGCGCTCAGTATGAAGGCCAAATTCTTTCTTAATTGTGGAAAAAAGATTCTTACTAGGTTATTTATACATTCGACTTTCAGCTGTGTTGATGGGGCGAAAAAATCCACCAGGAAACAGTCAAAACTAACGTTATAAATAAAAGATGGATTAAAAGTAAAATTGGCTTCCAGGAAATTTGAAGTGGGATCTTTCTTTTATGTAGATTAAAAGAGAAGCAAAACTTTACTTTTGTAATATTTTAGTTTACGAATATATTGCGTGTGTGCAAAGATTAGATGTCAAAAATTGCTCTATTATTTTATTTATATATATATATATTTTTGCTTCTTACTTCAAGTTCATTTTGCATCTTAGATTAAAAAAGAGTGTAATCTTATGATATATCCTATTTTGATGAAAATAACCTTGAGATAATGTAAATGATACATGTTTTATGCATCACGTCAAGGCTTATGGTACAGGGGTTTGAAAATCTGGAAAATACTTTTTTATTTAGGTAAATAGAAATTAAAACAACATATAGAACATAATTTTTACTGTGAACGTCAATCTCTATTATTCAAGAGCTGAAATTCTGTATTCGGCAACGGTGGTTTTACTCACTGAACCTTAAGATAATTAAGTATGTTTATCTTTAAAGTAAAATTATACATACAGAAAAGAATTGGTTAACTTTGTTCAGTTACTTTTTAGGACATTTTATGTCAGCGAAGAAAGTTTTCTTCAGTTACCAAAATATTTTTAATATAGTATCTTAAATTAAGTCAAGTGTGAGCAAAACTTTACACTTTTCTTAGACAAATATTCCACGTTATCTTGCATATAAAAAGAAAAATATTGCCATTTTGTGAAAAAAAAATTGGATTAAAAAAATGTTCTACTCGGAGAAAAAATTTAATTGAATTGGTGATTTTAACCTTTGATATTATTTGGGAATTTTATGTAAAAAAGACAACGACCATACGATATGAATATAAGTATATCATAACCAGTTAGATAAGGTTTAGTTAGATACAAAATGCTACTGTTCTTCGATGAAAAGAGTAACAACTCAGGCCTTATGATTTACATCGTAAATTCTTGACTGTTAGGAAAGCTGTAAAAATTACGTTTATTCTTAAGTGTCAGTAAACCATTTTATTTTACCTTTTCTCTCATGAAGGTTTTAAATTTCAAAGGTAAATAAATGAAATCATGCCTATTTCTGTTAATTATAATGTCAGACTTTCGCGGTCAGTTGAAGGGAAAGTGTTTTCCGAAACCTTTTACGCTGTCCTTAGCCTTTCTAAAAATTTATTAGTACATTCTAATTTACTAAATTTTTGAACAATTTATATTAGCAGATGTTTCTGTGTTTGTAGTCTTAGGTGGTGTATACATAAGAATAAACTCATCTTTGTATCCATGTGTGATATGCTACCCATTAAATCCTTTCCCCCAGTAATAAATCTAAGATCAATACTTTTCTGATACCTTTCAAAATTTAAAATTATGACCGTAATTAATTAGAATAGTAGACCTTCTAAGGCTAGAATCTTGAACAAAAATCCCTCCAATCTAGCTCATTTTTAATTGAAAGAAAAAAAATCCCACATGCAATCTCGATATATGTAGAAAAGAACTGAACATGGTTCAAGGAAAATTTTCATGTATAAAAGAGTTGATGCGCAGTCGCTGTGATCAGATCTTGAATTCATTCAGTCCTTCCAGAACCGTTCACTCTCCTATGGATTAAAATCAGCAAAGTAGTTTGTAATGATCATCTGGGGAAATCAGGATTTGAACTCGGATCTCCAAACATTGATGCCGGCATCCACCAACTGATTAACACTAGCGAAGTGAGGAAGATTTACTTTCAATGTGATCTCTAGTACGTTTAGGTTGACGCCTTTATGAAAGACTAGCTGAAAACCCGCGCTTCGCTACGGAGTACATTCAAATTAAATACAACGGTCAACGTATGCAATTTATGCCAAAAAATAAATATATATATTTATAATAAATGCGATGATCAATGTATACAATTGATGTAAAATATATATATCTATCTATATATATATATATTTATAAAAAAATCGTAAGGGATATACATTTTTTTGGATAATAGCCAATCGTCTGCTGCATTAGAAGGAGAAAACAATATTTTTTTTGTCTATTTAGTTGTTACGCACGTGACGATAAATTTATTGAAAGTACCAGAAAAAGAAATCACATGATCAGCATTTAATAAATTAAATTCTAAAAATTAATCTTTAAAAATTCACCAAAAATCAGGAAATGGAGGTAAAAATTTGAAAAAAATTTCATTTTGAAGGAATTTTTATGATCTTTCTCGCGATATAAATTTTATAACCCTCAATGTATTATTTTAAATGCAAACGTAAAAAAAGTTTAAAAAACAGCTTAAAAATTTAATTTAAAAAAATCTAAGAAGAATTTTTGAAAAATCTTTCTTAGTGCACCCCTACACTATTAGAAGAATCGCCATGCAAAATTTCAGCCCTTTAGGTCCAGCGGTTTGGTCTGTGCGTTGTATGTCAGTCAGTCAGTCAGTCAGTGAATGAATGAGTCAGTTACGGAACTGTTTTATATATATAGACTAGCTGAAAACCCGCACTTCGCTACGGAGTACATTCAAAGTAAAAACATCGGTGAATGTATGCAATTAATGCCAATATATATATAATAAATACGACGATCAATGTATATAATTGATGTAAAATATATATATATTTATAAAAAAATCGTAAGGGATATTTTTATAGACAAAATAATGTAGAAGAAGATATTCAAATTAAATCTAATATAAAGAATACTAAAGAATATAGTACAGTTAATATAGTACAGTTTCTAGAACATTTCTTTTACTGTATTTTAATATTTTTTTGGATAATGTCCAATCGTCTGCCGCATTAGCAAGAAAAAAAAATTATTTTTTGTCTACTTAGTTTTTATGCACGTGACGATAAATTTATTTAAAGTACCAGAAGAAGAAGTCACGTGATCAGCATTTAATAAATTAAATTCTAAAAATTAATCTTTAAAAATTCACCAAAAATCAGGAAATGAAGGTAAAGATTCGAAAAAGATTTCATTTTAAAGGAATTTTTATGATCTTTCTCGTGATATAAATTTTATAACCCTCAAATTATTATTTTAAATGCAAACTTAAAAAAAGTAAAAAAAACAGCTTAAAAATTTAATTTAAAAAAATCTAAGAAGAATTTTTCAAAAATCTCTCTTAGTGCACCCCTACACTATAGGAAGAATCGCCATGCAAAATTTCAGCCCTTTAGGTCCAGCGGTTTGGTCTGTGCGTTGTATGTCAGTCAGTCAGTGAATGAATGAATGAATGAATGAATGAGTGAGTCAGTTACGGAACTGTTTTATATATATAGATATGGTACCAAAACTGAAAAAAAATAGACTTTCGTACGAGGTGACTATGAAATTATGTTTTTGCTATAATACTTGTTGAGACAGAATTTTTTTTTATAAGCGCTGTAAATCAACATTGCCAGATAAATACATAAATGCGAAAGTATGAATTGCATTTTCTGATCCAAGCATGCATTTTTTATTCACTCTAAAAAAGAAAATTAATCTGAGATCTTTGAGAAAAGACTTATTTTGAAATTATGTGTTGACATATATATTTTTTCAACTCTAATGACAGTATTGAATTGTACATTTTAACTATCAAGATCAAAGAAACTTATTTTCCCATCTAAAGAAAAGGGCCTCTAGCACACAATCTATTTATCTTGATGCGACAAGTCCCTCACCCTTCCATTTTTCTTTCATGTTTTTAAACAGCTTCACAAACGGGATTTGCATTCAAGACCGTTTGCTTTTCCTGATAGTCATACTTTACAATTACACGGTCCGACCAACCTATGATTTTCGAGAAAAATCCCCACTGATTCAAACACTTAAAAAGAAATATATGTAAAGTGTTGAAATTATTTAAATAAAAACAAATTCAACTGTCAGAAACCTCAGCTATAGAAAATTTCTTTTATCTTTATAACACGTATGTTTTAAACTTCATCAGATGCTGCCATTACGCTCGGAGGGCACATAATTTTGAAATATAGTCTAGTTAATCAAAATATACTCATTTGTATTCAAACAAATTATTTGAATAGAAACAAATTCAACCGTTCAAAACCTCATCTACGCAAAACTTCAATTATATATACGTGTCATCTTTGGATTTCATCAGATGCTATAATTTTGAGGTATACAGTTCACGATAAATTTACTGATACTATACATTCAAATCAAAGTACATTGATGGCACTGGAAGTCAAAAAGAAACCGCATTCCATAGATAAAAAGCTTTCAAGTTTATAACGATATATCAAGCAATACGACAATCATCTTGAGAGACAAAATATTCTTAGTAAATAATTTTTTAACGGGCATAATTACCTAAAGTGAGTCTATTTAAATTCTCCCGACGTTTTCTCCACTCTAACAAAACTATTCTTTGCAGAGAAGTTGCGATTTTCAGCCATAATTTTCCCTACACAATCAAAGTTGACGAGATGTTTTATGAATACGGACTTAATAAACAAGAACAGTAAGTAAAAATCGAGTCCTTCAACACTACTCTTTTGAAAACTTGAATTATTTCACACTTGAACTGAAAACTAAATGCCTCGTTCTTCTTTAACGAATTTGAAAACAAAAGAAAAATCCCGTTCCTTAAGGCTGCTTAGAACTGTGTGTAAATAATTATACTTGATGCGCGGCAAATATGGAGCTTCATAATTGGTTTTCATGCAAAAGTGCTTATTACTAATCCTCTTCGATACGCCTCAGAAAAACGCTTTGAGCTATTCGGGAGGTATTAACACAGGCGGACCTCCAAAAAGCAGGCGCCAAACATCCACAGAAATAACTACTTTTTTTTCTGCATAACTGAAAATGAATCCCTTGCTTTTTTACTATGGAATAGCAGTTCATAGTCAGTGTCGCGACGCTCTGCGTTGTCTGAGAAGTGCTACTTAATGTAGAACAAACAGATTATCTTCGTTATTTTGAATGACATCCCAGTCTACCATGGCTGCTCTGTTCTTAGATCTATCTATACGCTCTTTTACTACTTTTAAGCACCCTTCAGCATAATCACCTTTTGTCCTTCAACTTAATTGTTTCAGCACTGAAAATGGGTGTGTTGACACAAAAGCGAGCGAATTCTTCCTTTTTAGAAACAAAGGTAATAAAGTGCTAATAAACATAACACTCTTACAATAAAATTAAAATTCCTGTTTCTGCTCTAATCTTTGAGATTTCTTTTTCATACGTTTTAATGGAATATTTATGTTCAACCTGTTAACTTGACTGAAATACTTGCAATCGAGGATATTAATCCCCCGATTGTGTCGTGTAGCTTTGAAGTACTTCAATTATATGTTGAAGTCGCAAAAAAAAAAAAATTAGAACTCTGAAAAACTTATAAACGGAATTGACGTTGGACGACGAAAAATCTCATTAAAATGTTTTAATGTAAAAGCAGTTGCAAGCAAAAAGAAAACTCACCCCCCCCCCAAAAATAAATAAATAAATAAATAAATAAATACTCCCCACTTATTAAGTACGTTTCATTTTGATATATTTATTGAGTTTATGCATGAAGTCATTTTCCCTTAAAATCGGAAACAATAAATTTGATAATCTGGATTAAATTGTGCCTAAGAAATATATATAATCTTAATTAAAATAATGTTTTAAAGATATAAATTTTCCGGTAAATCTTTCTTGCCCTTTCTTGGCTTGATTTTGAAAATTTCACTGCTTCGTATTGTTAAAGACACTTTTAAATTATCATTTAGATTATCTTCAGTTAAGAACTATTTTACACTGTTGTAAGGGACAAGTACATCAGGTTGCTTGCAGAATTAGAATGACTTCATTTTTCTCTTCAGGATGACTCTTTGGTATTCATCTCAACCGCATCAATCCGGGAAAGTGACCAATAAATGAGAAAAACTAATAACCGGGTAACATTTGAACGGAGTTGTACTATAAAAGTGAGAAACATAAAATATTAGGTTGGCAAAACAGTGCGATTTTTTTTTTTTTTTGTAAAAATAAGACACATTTCTATTTTTTACCAATAACTTAATTAGAATGACTTCATTTTTCTCCTAAGTATGACTCTTTGGTATTCATCTCAACCGCATCAATCCGGGAAAGTGACCAATAAATGAGAAAAACGAATAACCGGGTAACATTTGAACGGAGTTGTACTATAAAAGTGAGAAACATAAAATATTAGGTTGGCAAAACAGTGCGATCAATTTTTTTTATAAAAATAAGACACATTTCTAATTTTTACCAATAACTTAATTAGAATGACTTCATTTTTCTCCTAAGTATGACTCTTTGGTATTCATCTCAACCGCATCAATCCGGGAAAGTGACCAATAAATGAGAAAAACGAATAACCGGGTAACATTTGAACGGAGTTGTACTATAAAAGTGAGAAACATAAAATATTAGGTTGGCAAAACAGTGCGATCAATTTTTTTTATAAAAATAAGACACATTTCTAATTTTTACCAATAACTTAATTAGAATGACTTCATTTTTCTCTTCAGGATGACTCTTTGGTATTCATCTCAACCGCATCAATCCGGGAAAGTGACCAATAAATGAGAAAAACGAATAACCGGGTAACATTTGAACGGAGTTGTACTATAAAAGTGAGAAACATAAAATATTAGGTTGGCAAAACAGTGCGATCAATTTTTTTTATAAAAATAAGACACATTTCTAATTTTTACCAATAACTTAATTAGAATGACTTCATTTTTCTCTTCAGGATGACTCTTTGGTATTCATCTCAACCGCATCAATCCGGGAAAGTGACCAATAAATGAGAAAAACGAATAACCGGGTAACATTTGAACGGAGTTGTACTATAAAAGTGAGAAACATAAAATATTAGGTTGGCAAAACAGTGCGATCAATTTTTTTTTTTTGTAAAAATAAGACACATTTCTAATTTTTAGCAATAACTTAATTAGAATGACTTCATTTTTCTCTTTTCAAATGCACTTTAATGTAATAACAAAATTGTTTCGAATGACAACAAAGCACAACTATAGCCATCTTACTAAAAACCTTTTCAGCATCTATCTTGAGACAGGTGAAGCAGAATATGTGTCAGATTGGCCCTTTTAAAAAATTTTTCATTGTATAATTTGAATTAAAAAATGGGATCTCAAATTTTTTATTAGTGACATTAATAATGAAAGCTATCGTAATAATTTTTTTTTATTCAGTGAGGCACAATTAACAGCATCATACAAAAACCTCGTAAAGAATTGAGTATTCCAATCAAAGCCTAATACACAAAAAAGTGGTGTTGTGAAGACATAGAAATCTCTCACTGGTGCCCAACGGAATTAAACAAATACATTCCAAAATGGTAGGAAATGTAGTCAAAAACGATAGACCAAATATAAATTATGGTAATAGGACCGCCCTCAGTGAAGTGTACAAGATGGAATGAGTCATGTTTAAAGCAGCTATTATCCAAGGGGAGAAACTGGCTGTATGATAAATTTACCCCAGACTCGATCAAGGGCATCTTAAAATTTGAAATATTCTAATTCCTTTTTAAGGGTCAGATTACGATATGAATTTTAGATAATAAAAAAGCATAATATTAATTCGCTGAAAATATTTTTGACATAAATATATCATGGGAAAACTCTTCTCTTACAACAGCGTTACAAAACTTTGTAATATAAAAACATATTTATCTGTTTGTCATATATGTCTTCAAATGTTTATCAGTGTATTTACCGTGGAAAGCTAAAATTTTCTCCCCCCCCCCCCACAAATTCTGATTTCGATCGTTTTAAATTGATTTCTAAGTTAAAGTCAAATCGCTCTAGTAAGCGACTTTGTTAAGTTCCTGAATCGCAGTGAAGTCGAGTGTTTAGTAGTAAGGCATACCCATTCGAAAAGAAAGGGATTTCGGAGTCAAGTAAGTTACGTCAAAGCACCAAGGTAAACATTCAAACGAGATGTTGTCGAGTGTCAAAGCAAAATCTGAAGCCACTGCTTTGAAAAATTGATCACGAATGAACGAGTTTATTGTAATTGGATTAAAAAAAACATTTTCATTGTTTCTCCCTAAATATTGTATTAGGAGAAAACTGACAGACAGGCATAAATTTTCAAACAAGATTTTAGCAGTTATACATTATGTCTCTCGGCTAATTATAGAAAATTGCATATGAATACTGCAATATCTTTAAAATTAATGTCTTCAATTCATATGCTTATCTAACTTAGAATGTTGTAGTGATGTGGATTCCCCATAATGATATCCGCAAAATTTTACGTTTCCCTCTAAGAATCATTAAAATTTAAAAAAAAAATCATTATAAGGGAGATAATACGTAAGAGAAGGGATACGTAAGGGAGACGTATCTCCTTCTTTTGTATAATTAAAAGAAATTTCAAGGCATACTTAAAAATGTAACACCTGAGAAGCTATCCTTTTTTCCGAAATTCCAGACAGGGGGAGAAAACATCAAGTGGTTAAAGCCTCACGTTCAGTTTTCAGGAAATGAATCAAACAATGACAATCATAAATGTGTGGAGGGGGTTATTGCGTTAGAATTTGGTATCGAGATCTGAATGTTGCAAATATTTTGTTGTAAACATGACACCTAATGGCGGTTATTTCCCTACTTACACGGGTGTATGTGTGTGTGTGTGAAAAGCCCTTAAGGTGGAATGGAAAAGCAAATGGGATAGTAACGTAAAAGATCTGAGCAATAACGCAAATCATTAGAGGCGGCTATAGTTAAATGCAATGAAAATTATGAAAATATATTCAGCGAAAAATAAGGCCCAATACCAATTGAGCAGAATAATCGAAGTTGCCTGAAAGACTCGCAACAATCTCCAACTCGCAATATTCTGATTTCGAACTTACAGGAGATAAATGTTTCACTGGATTATACCATAAAACTATTCCCACTTGAAGAAGACTCAGGGCCCGACTTTGACCCAATGGGGCCCTGGGCAAAGCAGACTTTAGGGGCCCCCTCCAAGGACAGATCCAGAGGGAGGCCATGTGCCATCGCTCCCCCCCCCCCATAAATTCGGACCGGAAATTCAAAAAATTTTCGACCAAAAACTCAAACATTTGAAAAATAATAATAATAATAATAATGTGTTAATTAATTAACTTTTAATGTTAATAAATAAATTGAGGAAATTTTCTTTTGAAATGAATATAGTGGGTGCACTGTGCCCCACCCAGGATTTTTTTCTGTATCCGCCACTGCCCACCTTTACTGAATTAACCTAAAACCATATTTTCAAAAATATGTACAACTTAATACTAAATTAGGGGGCCCCATAAATTTGGGGTCCCTGGGCAAGTGCCCCACTTGCCCATGCGGAAATCTGGGCCTGAGAAGACTCCAAAGATTGGCGACATTCCTACAAGAAGTGACCCCACAGAAAAGTGGAAAGCCTTTCACACTCAATATGATAGATCGAAACTCTGATTTTCTGTCATTTGGAATTTGATTTCCAATGTTTGAAACGAACATGTGTTCGAAATTAGACTCACTCATTTTCACAGTCCCAGTTTTTTTACTCTTGTCGAAAATCAAGAGCATTTTGTTTCGTTACAAACCGTCTGAAAATTGAGTCCCATGTTACCAATTTGACAAGGGAAATTGCTAAATTAATCTGTTTCTACATAGTTTTCGCTCTTATGTATCAAGAACAAGGGGAAGCAGTATCCCGAGTAATACGGAAAAGTGCAAGCTAATAAGAGTTATGGGGTGAAAAGCAAAAACACCTCTCTGAATATTTAATAACATACTGACAGGTACAATTTACCACAATCTGACAAAAAAAAAACCGTTCAATCACACACACACGTATACATGTGTCTAGATCAAGAACTTGGAATAGTGTATCAAATTCTTTGACACTGAACGGTAGAACAAGTATTAATACAAAATGCGATCTTAAAAATTCATTTTTATTAAAATAAATTAATGATCCACTTGAAAGTAAATAACTAGGTCACACACAGAAACGCATTGCGTAACATCTTTAAGTTCGAATTAAAATAACGTGTTTCTGTTCTGACACATTTGAAATTGTCTGTAAAAAATATTTAAAGAGAATTCCAGCCTTTTACTATCAAATTATAAGCAAAAAATGTGATTTGGAAAGGATTCTCGATGAAATGGCAGTCAAAGAAATGATCGAGATAACAAGTTTTTGGTTCATTTAATATTCTGTGCATTCGATTCCTCCCCCCCCCCCCCCATTACTTCCAAGCAATGTATCCTTGGAAATGCGTAACAGATGGTTTGAAAGAGCATCAGCCAAAAGAAACAAATGGGGAACATCCATTCAAAGAAAAGTCGCATTTCATTGGATAAAAGGTATTACTGCCCCTTTCAAATTTCACGGAATCGAAAAGCCATTCAAAGTGTTATTCCACACGAAAATTGGGCAGATCTCTCTTAGCGGAGGAACAAAAAATGTGAAAGGAAATTTCGGATAATAAACTACAGTTGAGACAAGAAATATTTGCTTTCTTGAAATGTCTTTTAAACGAGCTGAAAAACAATACAAGAGGGATATTGATTCCTAAAATGTTTTTTTTCCTGGGTTGTCAATTTTTAAAATTAAGTTATCCTACAAAATCGTAACATACAATCAAGTTATAAGCGTTAAAACTCTTAATGATATTATAGATTTACTAGCTGAAAACCCGCACTTCGCTACGGAGTACATTCAAATTAAATACAACGGTCAATGTACATGCAATTAATGCCAAAAAAATAAGTATATACATATATATATATATATATTTATATATATATATATTTATAATAAATACAACGATCAATGTATGCCATTGATGTAAATATATATATATATATATATATATATATATATATATATATATATATATATATATATATATATATATATATATATATTTATAAAAAAATCGTAAGGGATATTTTTATAGACAAAATATTGTAGAAGAAAATATTCAAATTAAATCTAATAGAACATACCTACTAAAGAATATAGTACAGTTAATAATAAATAGTGCAGTTTGAAGTACGTTTCTTTTACTGAATTTTAATATTTTTTTGGATAATGTCTAATCGTCTGCCGCATTAGCAAGAAAACAAATATTTTTTTTGTCTATTACGTTGTTATGCACCTGATGATAAATTAATTTAAAGTACCAGAAAAAGAAATCACGTGATCAGCATTTAATAAATTAAATTCTAAAAACTAATCTTTAAAAATTCACCAAAAACCAGAAAATGTAGGTAAAGATTTGAAAAAATTTTAAAGGAATTTTTATGATATTTCTTGTGATATAAATTTTATAACCCTCAAATTATTATTTTAAATGCAAACTTAAAAAAGTTACAAAAACAGCTTAAAAATTAAATTTTAAAAAATCTAAGAAGAATTTTTTCAAAAATATTTCTTAGTGCACCCCTACACTATAAAAAGAATCGCCATGCAAAATTTCAGCCCTTTAGGTCCAGCGGTTTGGTCTGTGCGTTGTATGTCAGTCAGTCAGTGAGTCAGTCAGTTACGGAACTGTTTTATATATATAAATAGGTGAAGAGAATACAGGAAAATTCCTTTGGAACTGTACAATCTAATTACAATATTAATATAGCCACTTTTCACATAATTTTACGTAACTAATAATAATAATAATAATAATAATATTCTTTATCTCTAGCTCGCTGTCTAAATTTAGCCTATCATGTACTCTGAAATTCCCCAAACGGAAAATATTTGCATCTGATAGCAGATGAACTCGTCACACAGAATTAACGAACTCTCTTAGAGAGAACTGTAGTAAATGTTATTTCGATTTTGAATAACGAATAGAAAGATAGCGTACTAGTTATTCTAAGAACCATATGAAATCAATTGCCTTTAGCATGCTGTACCTAGGCAGAAAAATGTCGTTTTCAGTTTTTGCTTTTATCTAATTTTTGCTTTTACCTAGCAACGATTAGTCCAAGAGATATGCTCAGAAGAGCATAAAAACTCTGCTGGGAGTTTTCTTTTCCTTAATCTCCGTTGAATCTCACCGACTGAAAGTTAATCTCTTCCAAATAGTGTGTAAGGTATACGCAAGATTCGATTCACAAGAATCGAACTTTTGAGTGAATGAATTAAAGAAGCTGCTTGAGATATGCTAATTTCGGCATACGCGCTTAGTATAAATACCATGCAGCGTCATTAATAAAAAAGGTTGTTAGGGTTGAAAAAGGTTGTTAAGGCTGATAGATAAGCGAGAAGGAGCTACGGGGTAACTAGCTCCTAGTGTTATCCTGCGCTAGTGCTTAGCAGGCCCAAAGTTTACGTGGCAGTACTGCTGGTTTGACTCTCTGCTGGTTTGTGAGTATTTGAAATGTGTATTTCTATTGAATGTTAATATATATATTCCGTACAAGTAGTACGTATGCTTATTGCTGTAAAAGCAAATTCTATATGTGCAACGAATTCAATAAACATTGTTTCACGTATAAACTGTGTTTGTATCAAATTCATTTAGAGTGCCACTTCAAATTATATACACCCAAGTCTGGGTAGAAGTGAGCTATTTACTCTATAAGTGTATGATAAACCCGAAAACGTTCATACTTTTTGTGCTCTCCGTATTTGCAATTAGTTTGACTAAATTTTCATCAAATATACTTCGAACCAAATACATTTGACATCAATTTTCTCGTGATATAAATTCTGATATCGGATAAACGAGAAATAACGTATTTTTCTTTTTTTTGCTTGCAGAGGGTTTCTGCCCGGTTGGAGATCACAGAGCAGACAACTGTTCCATATCATCTGCATCTTTCCTGAATGTTTGCAAAACCGACACTGACTGTCCTGGTACTAAGAAATGCTGTCAAAATGGTTGCAGTAAAGTGTGTTCTAGTGCTCTGCCTGTGCCACCACACCAGGTTGGACGGCGTCATCGGAATCAAGCAAAGCAAGGCTAAATTGGAGCGATGTCGCGCAGCTATGGTCGAACAACATGGACCGAGAAGAATTGGATTCGTTTCGTCGAACGATCGGATAAAGATCAGATAGAGTCTAATAAAGAAATACAATGCGTTCAGCATATTCAAAAAAAAAAAAAAGAAGAAGAAAAGAAACCCAGAGAGCAACTATAAACTACACTCTTCTGGTATCTTCATCTTACATTCTGAAACTTAAAAAGTAAATAACTTGTATCATTCAGTGAATTTTACCTGATTAGCTGAATAAGGAAGGATGTTTGTTCATTAAGGTTTTGTTTTAAGGTTGTAGAACCTCCGACAACATTATATTCCCTTGCAGTAACATCTACTAAACTACACTTAAACAAATAGTACTATTGTCATTTTACCCCGGAGTAATTTGGTGAAAGTCTTTCCTATTCTGGTTACTGTTTTCTAATGCATGATTTTACTGTGTCAAATAAGGGAGAGAGTAAACGTTTTTATTCATACATAGACGGTAATGATATCAACAAGGAACGAAATTATAAATATTGTAATTTCAGTGAGCATGTTAATATTCGGCACAGATACTAGTCAGAGATTTAGATTTATTATCTCCCTTTTCAAACTGTATTATAAATAAAATAAACTAGCGCTTTTCAGATCGTGGAAGGCATCGAATTGCGACCGCAATGGCGCATCTTTTCACACGGCCAATTTTGCCTTTATATAAGACATTTAAAGTCATTTAATGACTAAATGAAAAGGAAATATTTATCTCAAGTGATAGAGTCTAAGATTTTTTTTTCCTTTTTGATTCAAAGTGTGAACAGAATTTTCTTAAGTCAATTATTTCAAATCGTTGCTAAGAAATGTAGGTTCATTATTCATTTGATATAAACCTGAGATAGCAATTAAACTTTCTCAAAAACCTCTTGTTTGTTGCAAACAAACATGGACTTGATCCATAGCAGTTATTTATACAGAAAACACAACGGAAAGTTTTAACCCTAATTTGTCCTTTGTGACTAAAAATGATCGAGTCGTAATATGGGAACACATTGAAGCGAGACACTTCTGTAGTAAATGACACTTCTGTAGTAAGACAGAGCCTGTTATTAATGTGTTCGACCAAGAGTCACTCTGTGGCAAACTCATAAAAACAGAGAAAGGTCTTTAAAAGATATTAGAGCCTAATATAGGCTAAAATGAATTGAGAGGATAATTTACCCTCAAAACTTCCCTTAACAATTATTGCGTGAGATAGCTTTTTACCAATAGTTATAAGGTAAAAGAGTTACTACAAGAGAGAAATATGCATTTTTCTACTTTGACCTCTTTTTACCTGAAGTCACTTACCCATAATTAATTTAAAACAAAATGTTCAACTTATTTATGTTTTCATCAAAATATGCTTAATGGTGAAGTTTGAATAAACTACATTTTGTGCCATATTAATTAGGCACACATCTTGATTTTATGACTAGAATTGAACATTTTACTTACTATTAGTAATATCTGATATTAATGACATTTTATATGAAGAGTTTTTATTATTGATTTTATATATATATATATATATATATATATATATATATATATATATATATATATATATATATATATATATATATATATATATATATACAGTGGAATCTCGATCTATCGTTTTTCAAGGGACCGACTGAACTGAACAATAAATAAGGGAAAACGATAGATGCGGGAACATAACAAAGCAATATGATCGTTGGGACTGGGTGAAATAAACGATACATACGGGAAAACGATGTTTCGAGGAACGATCGATCGAGATTCCTCTGTATATATATAAAGTATGTGTGAGTGTGTTATCTTATGAAATAAATTTTTTTAACTTTCTACCTGTCCAGTATATTTGAGATATGTGGTGACAACATGAACAAAGAATGAATACCTCCGTTGCTTGACAAATTTGATATTTGATATCAAGAGAAAAGACCGCACTTTCTAGAAAAAGATCAAGACTCCTCTCTGGTTGGGATATTTTGAAAGGAAGTTGACGACAAAATCGTTATGATGTCATGGCAAACACAAATGGTCCTCATTCGATTTTGGAGTCGCTCAAACTTGCTTTCAGAGGAAAGAAAAAACGTCATTAAGAATCTACATATTTAAGTTGCTAAGCCGACTTTTTGGGCAGTCCGTGAGAGAAAACTACTACATCGATATACTTAATTTTGGTCTTAAACAAAAGATTGTAATCTGACGATTTGTCAAATTTGGTTTTTGTAACCGCAATTTCTATTAATTAGTGATAACTTCTATTAATTAGTGATAAATTGATTTCTGCGCATGCTCAGTGACATGTTTAAATCTGGCTTTAGAAACTCACTGTTTCTGCGCATGCTCAGTGACACGTTTTAATGATAACCACGTTTATTCCGGTGAGTCTCTGTAGATCTCTCTCTGCCATTTTTATTTTATGATAATTATGTTCGTGAAATATAAGATTAAACCTGATGGAAATTGTTTATTCCACGCTGTTTAATTAGCGATAATTTACAATTTTAAAAAAAAATTGCTTTCTGCGCATGCAAATAACATTTTTAAAAATCTGGCTTTAGATACTCACTAAGCACGAGGCCGATTAAACACATTAATTTGTTTCTGCTCATTATTATGATTTTCAGTATTTGTCAATGATGTGGTAAGTATAATTTGTGTATCCGTACATTTATTTGCTATCTAGCCGTCATGTCTTGACGGATACCAACTAGTGTGGTATAAAGAGGTTGTGATTACCATTGTCGTAAAAAATTAGTTATTTTCTTTTTCCAGTGCGGCAGTCTTTCGATATTCGATCATTCTAAACCATCAAATTGTTGGCTGCTTTTTATGGGAACCAACATCACCTCCTGGTGCCACCTGAATTAGACCGAGCACCTACAAGTGTGACATTTACAGGGCTTGTACAATCTTCTTACCCCTAAAAACCTCTGGAGGCACTTTCCGATGCACAGATTTAATATGCCCACACCCAGCGTAAACACGAGAGTATTCCGAGATTTAACCGAGCGCCCTCAGAACTGAATCCCAACGCGCTAACCACTATGTAGCCCCGGGCCAAAAAAAATTAGTTATTGTACGTTAAAAATTTTCCTTTTAAATTGCGAAAAATGCATATGAAATAAACTTTTAATAATATTTTTTTCCCTAAATTTTCTTTCTTTTATTTTCGTAGCCAGCATTTAATGCAACCCTGACGAGCATATTTTGATGAATTTATGTAGTTGTTAGTTTGCTGTCATTCAGATTGCTTAAAATCTAAAAGAGACATTACGGAAAAGCCAAATGTTATTATTTGTTTGTTTTTGCTCAGTTCTGGACCATCGCGACAACTGATCCAATTGTAGAATAGAAATGAAATTTTCCTTTACAAGGTAACATTCATAGTTTAAGACACTTTAAAACATCGAATAACAGAAATAATAAATTCTTAAAGCTTCTTTTGTTTCTTAAGCATAATTTTTTCAAAATAAAAAACAACTTCTGCTTGAAAAGCGTATAAAATGCGATCTGTGTTTTGACTTCTTTAAAAAACTTCCCCCCCCCCCAAAAAAAAAAAAAAAAAAAAAGAAAAAAAAAACGTGAATAATAGCATTCAGAATTGAGCGTCCCAGGATAGTGAAGATCGTAAAGTATCGACCTTGGGGTTTAGACACCTGCGTTCAAACCCGGTCCTGGCACATGGTCACTACGGTATTCAGAGCGATTATTTAAGGTTGGGAAGTAAACCATTTTGGGTTGGTTTGTTTCTGTGTCTGTGACCAGATTTTTATAAGTTCACTTTCTATTCGCCATTTCTAGGCCCAATTTCTTTTAAACTAAATGGTTGGGCTAATCGGGAGTATGATGCAGCCGAGTGACCGGGCAACTTAAGGGGGGTCCTGAACACAAATTTTTTTTGTTTTCAATTAATGCGTATTTCGTGATGATTCTCCTCTTCAAACATGTCTTTATACAAAAATCATTATCCATACAAAAATACACGAACGGTGTAAATTTCCTTCTAAAAAATTAAATAATCAGAATTTACAGCGCGTTCATTTTTTGCTCTATCTGCCAAACCAGTAGCTCTGCTTCCTCTTTTTTTTTTACACAGGAAACGGTTTCAAAATAAATTGTCTTCGGTGTTTACGAAAATGCTTTTAATTTTTAAATCACATTAATAGGGGGAAAATCGGGTTTTTTTTCAGAGCAATTTTTTCTTCAGTGAAAAAATTTTCGGATTTTTTTCTCTAAATAAAAAAAAATTGGAGAAATTTTCATATAATTAGAGTGGCATCAGTGGGGAACAAAGGAATTCCGTACTGCTAGTTACCAGGCTAGACATTTTACATATACACTGCTGGCCACCCAAATTGCAACACCAAGAAAGACAAGAGATATCACAACAAAATTTATTTTGTAGATAACATGTTGACCAAGTATCAAATGATTAAATTTATAGACTTCTGTGAAATGTGGTTCCTGCCAAAATCAGTAGCCAGAGTAGCCGCCATTCTTGGAGATCACCGCTGCACACGGCTCGGCATTGAATCAAAGAGACTTTGAATGAGTTCTTGGGGTACAGTAGACCAAGCAGCTTCCACACGTTGCCAAAGTTGATCTGCTGTGGCAGCTGGGGATGGAATCTGGGTCAATCGTAGAGCAACCATGGACCACATGTTTTCTATCGGCGAAAGATCCGGAGAGCGAGGCGGCCAGGGAAGCAATTCAATCTGGCGATTGACGAAGAACCGTTGGACAATGCGTGACACGTGTGGTCGCGCATTATCCCGTTAAAATATGGCTGTGGGCAAGCCCTGAAGGTAAGGAAGGACAACTGGCTCCAACACCTCGGAGATGTTGCGCTGGCTGTTTAAAGTACCGGAAATGCGTACTAGAGGTGTGCGAGAGTGATACCCAATACCGCCCCATACCATAATACCCGGTGCAGGACCAGTGTGGCGGTGCATAACGCAGCTGTTCAGCATCCTCTCTTCACGGTGTCTCCAGACTCGAATGCGACCATCATGGTGTTGCAGACTGAAGCGTGACTCGTCAGTAAAGACAATTTCATTCCATTCTGCCGTCCACATCCTTCTGTCATCGCTCCATTGGCGGCGGAGATGTCTGTGGTTCTGCGTCAAGGGTAGACAAAGCAATGGACATCTTGCGGACAGACCACTCTGCTGTAAACGGCGTCGAATGGTACGCGCAGACACTGGATGATGCGTTACAGACTGCATGTGCTGTGCTATGGTTCGTGATGTGACTGAGCGATCCGTCACTGCCATGCGCACAATTTGCCTGTCATCACGTGAAGTGGTGCGCTGAGGTGGATGCGATCGAACACGCCGGTACGTCGGACCCTCCGTCACATATCCGCATTACAGTTGTTTGGTTTCATCCAACACGACTACCCATTTCCCTGAAAGATAATCCACAATCTCGGTAGGCCACTATCCTTCCTCTGTCGAACTCGGATACTTGATCAAAAGATGATCGCTGTTTTCGACGAGGCATAATTGATCGTTTTTTTGAAAAAACCACAAGAAAACACAATCGCCGAACTTGAAATCGTCGAAATCTCCAAGCCTTAAATAGCGTTTTGAAGTGGCGCCATAGGCGCGCGTCATGTGGGTCTGCGCTGAAATTCTAATCATTTACATATCTCACCTCCGCTAATGCATGTTGTAAATTTCATGTTATTTGCATGTTTCCTTCAGGGTGTTGCATTTACAGTGGCCAGCAGTGTATATTCTTTTCAAAATAAATAATCCTGAGATATTCTTTTCCAGAAGCAAAGTACGTAAACATAGTGATCTAAAGCAGGGACAAGACATCCTTGAAATGTTGGCAATGATCGCAGAAACATGCGATTTGCGTTCTCGAGCCGACGTGTCCTCCTTGATAGCTAGTAATCTTCCCCGATGAAAATATCTCCCGTTTTACAATCACGCCTTATTCGTGACATCGACGTAAAATCAGACGATGTACAAACAACTCTTTTCAACGATCAAGCCCATCCTGAGCCAAAATTTCGGATGTGCCTCTTTCAAAGGTATTTCCTAAGTCCTCCGAACCAGACAATGATGCATTATTTTCACAAAAATAAGCTCAAATATCCAGTAACGTAGCGAGCATAACTGGCGCCCGGGGCACGATATCTTTTTGGCGCCATTTTGGGATACCTTTTGGGAAAATCTTGTTTGTCTTCGGGACCATTTGGCGCCCCTCTTCGAGTGGCGCTCAGGTCATGATAGACCCCCTTGCCCCCTCCTCGTTACGCCACTGCAAATACCCCACTTATTTTACGCTTTCTTTTTTCAATGTTACAGTAAAGAATTTCAAAATGAAAGGAATTTTGTTACTTATACACATTAAGTCTATTCTATGCGACCCAAGCGAAATGTCTCACTCCTGATTGCGGCCCAAAAGTTGGACAACCATACTGTATAGTATATTTTAAGCCAAGAAAACGTACTTTTGTAGAGAATTTTCTGTCCATTTCTCATGAGCAGGGAGTCGAAACACAGGCAGTGGCAAGAGTCGACTAGATGATGCTGACAAGACTGTTAAGTTATCGTCTGGAGCAAGGGATTCTGCGAGGAATAAGTTTTCACTGAGATGGGTTAAGAAGCAATCGAAAGAGAGTGAGAATTTCGAGTTCAAATTCGGTGGAGTGACCTCCTGCAAGAAATCTTGTATATACTTTGTTAATTGGATTTTTAATCATATCATCTTTAGCTGAACTGAAGTCGAGTTGTAATAAATTTCCTGTTTGCATTTCTTACCACGAAAACCTCAGAGATCACTTAGGAGCTTGGTAAAAAATTAATATATCTTTACAAGGACAATTTCAACAACGGAAAGTTTCTTTTAACAAGTTAAAAGTAAGAGAGATTAGAGTATTAGATATAAGAGGACTGAATAATATAAAAACTAGCACCAAAATGAAGGAAATAAGATAATGAAGATAAAACCGTAAGATATTCCCTATAGGAAAATGTCAATTAGGCATAATTCGAATTTCAAAATCAAATTCAGATTCCTTCCTTAGAAGCAGACGCCTACACAGACAGCAAAATGGCGCCCAGGGAATCTTAATAGTCCACTACATTGAAACGGTGAAGGAGGAGTTGCCGACACGAGAAGCAGAATAAAGTTGAAAACATAAGAAATATAGAGAGGGCCGTCAGACAGAACATCAGACAAAATATAGAAAAGGTGCAGCACACGAAAGCTTTCAAAGTTGCATAAGACAGAACTGTTATGGTTACTGACTATTCAAAAAATCTTCATCTATTCAAAAAAAACTTGTAGATTTTTGAAAATTCGGCTAGATTATTTAAAAACGTAAGACATGCAAAGACGGCGCTTCAAATATTTATATTTTTTAAATCATTATTTCTATCTTTCAATAAGATAGAAAAAAATAATAAAATACATTAATATTAATATTAAGAATCAGATCTATATATGCACCTGCAAATCTCAATTTTCAGTTAATAACTGAAAAATAGCTCTGTGCATAATTTTGATACAAATGAAAAAAGAAACAGTCCGACCAGCTGTGCCCTTAAGCAGGAATTTTTCTCCTTCGGAGTTTTGATAAATATTTTAAAAAATATATAGTTGAATATTTATTATTTATATTATCTAAAAAGAGTTTTGATAAAATATTATATATTTTTCAAAAACGCGGCGGGCACATTGTCTTTTGACATTCGCCCGAGAAGAATCATCCGCTGGTTGCTCACAATAGGGGGTGCCTCCATTTTTGAGGCATTGACCTCATAGAAGGATTTTCGGGTCTACGGATTGAATCCGGCCTAGACAGGAAGGCATTCAATGGATTCGAGTGCTACTACTAGGCTACCTTTGGCCCATAAAATAAAATAGAGACGTTAAAAACTTTTTTTATATCTTTAGCTTATCCCGTCTTATCATATACAGTGTACTAATAGACCCCTATTTCATTGAAAATTGTAAGTGTACGACCACTTTTGGGAGCCACTGTATATGATATATTGTCGCTAATCTATCCCCGTCGTCTAGTGCTTAGTGTACAGCGTCGAATTAAGGCTTAGAAGCAGTGTTGGTTCACCCATAATAAAGTAGCCAACAAAATCGCGGTGAGGCTGGGCCTCAGGGCAAGTGTCTTGGGGGAAAAAAGTTTCAAATAAGCAATACAAAAGTATTAATCAATATTACAACAACATTCTTTCCCAACTTGCATAATAATAATTTGATCTGCTTTACCTCGGAATACATTTATTTTCCCACTCTATTTGGAACAATGATGGAATACTTTCCACTTGAATAATTCCGATTCTCTTTGCTGTGAAATTTCTCTGCTTGAAAGCTGGCTTGATCAGAGGCATGAAAAGACATTAGCAAGAACACGTTACACTAACAGTACTTTAAATGCAGAATTTAGACAGAGTTATTCGATTGATTTGAATTAGTTGAGCGATGGATGTTTTGAAATACTTTTGCACTCAATTAGTCACTTCACTTGAATAGATTTTATTATAAACAAAAACCGGTTTCATTCCACCCAGTTTTCGGATTTTGTGTTAATTTTGATTGTTGATTCTCTTGCTTGCCATAAATTAGCAAAATAAATTAACTCGCCCTCAAAGCTGTGGCAAAGTCAAACGGCATCAACTTCGGGTTGTAACAAATTTTCTTCAATAATTTGAAATGATTTAAATTGCAGCATAAACTGTATTATATATATATATATATATATATATATATATATATATATATGTGTGTAAATTGGTGTCCGTCGTTTAAATTGAACACTTCGGTTCGTACAAATACCAATTTTATTCTTGACGGGTCACAGGATAGAAAAACGATTAGAACTAAACATAGAACACAGTTAAATCCTCATAACATAGAAATTACTTCTTCGTACTACATCGTTAGAAAACAAAAGTCCCACCACAGCCGTCAGCTGGGAAGACACGTCTTAACACTATGAAAGTCAATTCCCTTCTGTCGTCATTCGTTCCGCGTAGAACGCTGAAGATCTCCGTCAGGCGGGAACGCTTCTCATTCGTCACTTCCTGTTGACCCAGCTCTCTCTCAATATCGCATATATATATATATATATATATATATATATATATATATATATATACAGAAGATGCTCGGTGTCCACTGTAAACAAAATGATAAACGTTGATTTAAATCTTAAGAAAGCGAAAAAACGCAATGTGCATCGTCTTCCAAATCATATCGCTGAACGCAGGACACGCTGCAGAATTCTATATGAGAAACACTTATCCAAAGAAAAATGGAAAACAATTGTCAGAATAGATGAATCATGGGTGTATTTAAATGATTGCAACAAAAAAAAGAGCAATTTATTATCATAAAAGGGGAGAAAAAAATTTAAGTACATGGTTCAAAGAATCGAAAGAAAGTTTTTCTAAGGGATTCATGATTGTTGCTGGCTTTTCTTATAATGGCAAGTTAAAAATAAAGAGAGTGGAAAAAATGTCAAGATTAACTCCAAATACTATCAGGAACATATTTTATCGCCAATTTTTCTGAATGAAATACCATCGCTTTACCCACAGTGCCATCAATCTGTGAGACTCCATCAGGACAAAGCTAGCAGTCACACATCAAAATCCACTGTAAATTTCCTAAAAGAAATGGAACAAAAAACTGGTATCAAGGACATACCCTTCACTGATATCCCTACTAAATCTCCCGATGTATCACCTATGGATTTTTGTGCTTTCGGACTTTTAAAATCTGCATTATTCAAACGTCGTCCCAAAACCCTTACAGGACTCTGGAAAGCTGTTCAGGAGGAATGGGATAGAATACCTCTTCTGACACTTCAAAAGGCATTATTATCCTGGAAATTGCGGTGTCGAAAGATAGTTCAGAATAAGGGATGTCAAATAGAACATTTAAAACACAAGAATTTTATGTAATTTAGTTTTGTGAATACGATATACATCGTCTAAAAAATGTGTGAACAGCCTCTGTATATGTATATATATATATTATATATATATATATACAGTGGTACTTACCTTAACAGACAGTCCCGAATAGAGGACACCTCTAATTAACGGACATTGTTACGAGTCCCAGTCCCTTTATATAAGGCAATCCATATTATTCCCTCTGGATAGCGGACAGTCCGAATAGCGGACAGGTATTTTTGAAAAACGTTCAATTATTTTGGCAAACATTTCAAAATTATTCTAACAAGCAAGCTAAAAATATATGCTTATGCGTCTTTACAACGAACTTTTCCAGACTCCTCCCTTCCGTGCTTGACACAATGGAATTCGAACCTAAAATGTTCACAATGTCATTCTCCTGTCCTTCTCACCCTTTTTTCTTCCTATTCTTCCCAAACTCCCTGTGTTTCTTGGAATTTAGAGGCGCGAAACCTGTTTAGGGGGGCTTGGTCGTTGGTCACTGGCGAGGCTAAAACTTTATATGTCTATTCAGTTTAATGCGACAGTGCAAACTGATTCCGATCGTGTTAAAATTGCGCTGAAAAGGAAAAGATTGAATTTGAAAGAAAAAATTGACGTTTTTGAATTTTCTGAAAAGGAAAAGCTGAGCGTTCGTAGCCTTGCCGAACGTTTCCACGTTGATAAAACGCAGATTAGTGAACTTTTGAAGGATAAAGAAGGAATTCGAAAAATGTGGGTCTTGAATTCGAACGAAAATTTGAAAAATTTGAAGTTTCGTAAGACAGAAACAAGCGAAATTGACGAAGTGTTGATGAAATGGTTTCGTTCTTCTCGTGCAAAGAACATTCCTGTCAGTAGTGTTTTGCTCCAAGAAAAAGCCAGAGAAGTCGGTGAAAGTTTGGGATTAGAAACTTTTAAGACCTCAAATGGATGGATGGAAAAATTCTGGACATGTCACAACATATCTTTTAAAGAGATTTGGGGCGAAGAAAAATCTGTAAATTCAAATGAAGTAACATTGGATTGGAAAACTTAAAACTTTGTGTAAAGGATATGATGACAGAGACATTTTCAATGAGATTGGCTTCTTTTACCGCGTCCTTCCGGACAAGACCTTATGGCTTAAGGGTGAAAAATGTAGTGGCAGGAAAATTTCAAAAGAGTGGCTCACACTTTTGCTGTGTTGAAACATGTTGGGAGACTTCGAAACTCCAGTTGTTATTGGAAAAGCTAAGAAGCCTAGATGTTTCAAGAACATTGATGTACGAAAACTTTGTGTTTCGTGGAAGTCAAATAAGAAAGCGTGCATGACCACTGAGATAATGATCGATTGGTTTGTGGAGTTTGACAACAAATGAAAAAACAAAAGAGAAAAATTATTCTGTTCATGGACAATGCTACTTCCCATCCTGATGATTTAAAACTGAAAAATGTTAATTTAGTTTACTTGCCTCCTAACACCACTTCAATGATACAACCACTTGATCAGTGAATTATCCTCAGCTTTAAAGTACGATACAGAAAGCTGCTTCTGAGCCATGTACTTTCACAGATTATCTCCTGCAAATCCAGCGAAGAGTTGGCAAAATCGGTATCTGTTTTGGATGCAATTTTCTGGACTACGTCAGCCCTAGGTGGAACCTGGGTGCGTTCTAAAATGTTATAAGAAGGCGGGATTTTAGAGTAGAAGCGAAGTGGCAACTGACAGTACTACTGAAAAAAAGCGAAAAAGAACTTGCGGATCTAGTAGCTGATTTGGATTCAAATGTCAGCTTTGAAGAGTATGTGAAGATCAACGACGATTTATCCATTGAGGAAGAAAACTTGCATGTTTCCAATTTCATTCATCGGAACACCGCTGAAGCACTGGACCTTTCTCAGGATGATGATGAAGAATCGTCAATGGAAGACTGCAAAATCAAAGATTATTCGGAAGCACTGAAATACAGCGAACAATTAGTTCTTTCTGAACAATGAAGACTCGGAGGGACTAGCAAAGCTAAATCCTATGAAGATTCACCTTGAAAAACAGGTTTGCTGTGTAAAAAAGAGAAATCAAACTTTGTTAACAGATTCTTTCAGTAGTAATTAAATTAATTTAGCCCCTATACATTGTATTTTGGAATTATTTAATGCAAGATAAAAGGATTAGCCCACAATTGAAAGGTAAAGTAGTAAATAGTTAATCTTTTCTTACCTAATTAATTTATTCTTTTAATTAAAATTGCAGCCGTAATTTTCAATTAAATGTCAACCAGAAGTGCAAAAACTTTATTTATAAAAAGGTTGTCCTCCCCAATAGCGGACACCTCCTAATAACGGACAAAACTTTTGGTCCCGTGACTGTCCGCTTTTCGGAGGTACCACTGTCTGTATATATATATATATATATATATATATAGTGAAATTTCTCTAGTCTTCCCCCCCCCCTTCTAAACGGCCATATTTCCCAGAACCGTTTATTAAGACTCCAGAGAGCCAATGTTATAGAAAAAACTTTATTCGACAGCCATTTCTCAAAACGGCCACTTTTTTTCGGAACCATAACTGGCCGCTATAGAGAAAGTTCACTGTATATACTGTATGTGTGTGTGTGTGCGTATTGAAAGTTTTAAACTAGAAACAAAAAATAAAAAGATTCTTCAAAAGAGCAAAGCCCGATTACAGCGTCTTACTTTCCGTGGTTTTGATGCTACTATTTAAGAAGGCTTGTTTCTGAAAGCCCCAATCTTAAACATAAACATCACTTATAATCAACTGTTCCGTAAAGACTACTTAATTAAAAAAAATTGAACCTATTCGCGACTTCTTAATTTGAATAGGACACATTTTCTTGAACATTAGCGTCGGTTGGATTTGACAGCCAGGCTTACTATTCTTTGAAGCAAGGGTGACTGAAATTTGACCTCTAAGGAGAAATAGATTCAAAACTATTCCGTAAAAGACTGACATTCAACAGGCTATGGGAGTCTGTTGAAATAATCATATGCTGATGATATATTGTCTCCTTCAACTGCTTCTAGAGGCTTTAAAGAACTGAAGAGTTTAGAGGAAACAGAACTATTCAGTAAAAGACTGACATTCAACAGGCTATGGGAGTCTGTTGTAATAATCATATGCTGATGATATATTGTCTCCTTCAACTGCTTCTAGAGGCTTTAAAGAACTGAAGAGTTTAGAGGAAACAGAAACTCTGTTCGCAGAGTTTGGGCCTGTTCACATAGGAGTCCGTGGCGTTGCGTTAAGGAAAAGAGGACGTTGAGACGAAAATAAACCAATCATAGGCCTCCAAACGATTAGCAATGAAATTTTTATCGCCTATGATTGGTTTATTTTCGTCTCAACGTCATCTTTCCCTTAACGCTACGCAACGGACTCCTATGTGAACAGTCCCTTAGGCTGATTGATTGACTTGCATGTCTTTGGACAGAACTGTGATGGGGTAAATATTAACGCAGCATCCAATACCTTAATAGTCAGTTAAGTCCTCGCATAGCAAAAGATGACCGCGGTGCTCTAGAACCAAACAAACCAACTTTAACAATATACCTTAAATTTATTGAAGATTAATAACCCTTAACTCATCCCAAAAACTGTGAAATCGGGACAAGCTGTCAATAGACGGTCCTTGATATACACATGTTCAGTCCCTCAGCAAATATGTGTCACTCATTTCTTTCAATGTAATCTTTCGTATCGTATAGCTCATCGACCGATAAACGTTTTGCTTTTTGCAAATTAAGATCTCTACTCAGCTAATACTCCTCATAAACAACAAAATGGAAAACATAATCATTTTGGCCCTTCGCTGATTTCAGTGTGAATCTATTTTACCCATTGTCGGTTGCTCTTACACTCGGACGTGTGAATAATGACGTGTTTTCGACCAAACGTGATTATCCAGAATAAGCACCAAGGTTGACCCTCTAGCCCTCTCCACCCCCTTGACTACCAGCATCAGTGTTGACGAAGACACTCATAACGGATGTTTGATCAGGAACATATGCGTCGAGTCCCTGCCTTTCACTTTTGAAGAATCCCTCTAGCGTGACAGGTAGCTAGGGCATTATATATATATATATATATAGGACAATAGGATTAAGCATATTTTAGACTTGAAAGCTGTGCTAACACGTAATAACTATCCCGAAAGTCTATCCAAAAACATAATTGGTTGTTTTTGTTTTAATGAATAGTTTGTTATGTTGCATTAAATATGTTAAACATAACAATAAGATAAAATAGAAAAATTAACTACTAAAAATAAAAATAAAAATAATAATTAAAAATAACTCTTAGTAATAATAACAATAAACTAAATTATTAAGGGTATAATAGTCCTAAAATACGGTAACCTAAGTAAGTCTGTAACTGAGAATCCACTACCTCCATGGTTGCAAGTTTTGTGACGTCAGTCATCTTGCGGTTACAAGTACTTAACTTCCACTCTGTCTAGCGCCAGGCTTGTTGTTCTTTGGTTAAGTACTATTATTCAATCTTTATTCAATTTATAATTATTTCTTCTGTTTTTCATGGATTGTACGGTGTCTGAGTGTGTTTAATGTATAGATCATACTCATCGGAAACAATCCATTGGTTTTTTGACAGCATTGACACCGCTGATGAAGAAATGCTGTCTAAAACCTATATCATACTTTTCTTTTCATGTTGTTTGTTCCTGGCTGCACGTAGTTTTAGATCTATTACTGCTTTTCTCTATCATCTTTATCTTATATATATATATATATATATATATATATATATATATATATATATATATATATATATATATATATATATATATGTGTGTGGGGGGGGGGATAGAGAGAGACTGTCATAAAGTGAAGGTAGGTAAATCTAAAACCTAAAATTTTGAACTTTCTTTTTCTTATGCAGCAAGCAATTGTCTTTCGACATTTTGAAGTTTTTTGAAAGAATCGTTGACCTGTGATTCGGGAAACATTTAGGCGTAGTTTATTGGTTGGAGAAGAATGATGTTTTTCGCGCACATGACAAAAATCTTTTCGAAAACATTCTGGTCATGGTATACGATTTCTGGAAGCCTAATTAGAAGTTTCTAGCCAAAAAATCAAGAAACTCATTAAAACCGTGTTTCAGATAATCTTATTTGTTATTTTAGATTTTCCTGTATGCAAGCATTTATGTGTATTTTGAAAATGCTTTGTTTATAATTATACCTGCATTGGTTTATTTAGAGTAGTAGAGGAGAGTTTAGTAGAGAGTGTTATATAAAAAGTCAGTGTGTCCAGACTGTATCAATAATAAGAAAATACATAAATAAACAACTTTGTATGTGGAAATGAGCGAGAATTTTTGAAAGGTAAAGTTTCGTACAGAGCTATCCTCCAAACCATGAGAGTTATGAGAGTTATGAGAAGGCATAAGAGCTGACACACAGTCTAGCTCGCACCCGTGCATGTTTCGATTTACCAGTGGTGTGTTTAATAATTGAACACAAATTTTTCATCCCAAAGAGATATCTCCGATGGAATAGTTCTTGTGTTTCACTTAATACACATAAAACGTTTCTCGTACACGTTGAACGTATAAACATTCAATTGAAATGTATTAAATATTTATTGACATTCTTCATTCCATCTTTGAAAACGATTAATCGATATCAATTTTTTTTCCGAATTCAATGAATTTTCCCTGATGTCATAAACAAAAAACTTCCATTTCCCAAAAGTCAACGAATCATTTTTGAGGGAAAAACTGATATTCATTTGATCGAGAAAATAAAGGCACGAGGCCCACTGGGGAGCCGAAAAAAAAATCCTGAAATAGATGATATCGACTTACCCCGGTCAATTAAGTCGAGGCATCACTGTAGAGACGTGTCTCCAATGGAGCAAAAAACGACACCAAAATATTTCCTGTACAGAGACTTGACTGTAAGCAATGTAACTGGAGAAGGGAAGCAAGTTTGAGGCGGAAACAAATGCTTCACGCCACCCAAGCGGAAAATGCAGAAGAAGGACTCGGTGACGATGCACACGTCTATTTCAAGAACTTCATAGATAGAGAGCAAAGCGATGGAGATAAGGATAAAATCCAGAAGAAAACTCACAAAAAATATAATAACACAACAAACCTGAAAATGAACTCACTCGTAATTCCTCACAAGCTACCATAAAATGAACTGCATGTTTTGAAAGAGAGTCGAGCTGTTGACAAGTTTAAAATAATAAAAAATTACCCATCGAAATAAAAATTTATTCCTTATGATCTTTATTTCAGATAAACTAATTTGTTGGGCAAGTCAGTGTAATTCCTATATAAGATCACTCTATGTATTCTTTCAAATCATCTTTAAACTCAACATACCCTCTTAAATTTTAATAAGTAATTGAGTTTCTAAATTGTCCCTCGCCCTTAATATGCATATAAGTATAATCTTATATATATATATATATATATATATATATATATATATATATATATATATATAAGTATATACAGAAAAAAGTAACATAACAGCATCACACTACCAAATAACAAACTATAAAGCTGTCAGTACATACAGATTCATGAAGGATGACAAGGAATTCTTTGTTATGAAAATAGATCAAAATTCAAAAGAAAACTTAATACACATAAGCTGCAAGTTTGTTCCGTTGGCTCGAAAGGTTCAAAGGATTATGCAAAGCAAAGATATATATATATATATATATCTTCATTTTGATCAATCCATTACTGATAGCTTTCTATTTTGGTGGCAAGGCGCTGTTTTGATCACCACCATTACGTTCCTTTCTTGTTACATCTTTTCGAAATAATCCATCGTTGGCAACGAAACATTATCATTCAATAGAAAGTTTCTTATCCACATTCGCAAAGGTTAGAGATCCTTTCAAAAGGCGAAAATCTTGATATCTCTGGCATCGAAATCTCAACACTTTTGAGCATGTTTGTGACAATAAAAAAAAAATGTCAAACATTCTACACGGTATGTTTGAAACATTTTAATTACAGTATCAGCAATGTAGGACAGCACAATTCATCAGCTGGTCACGTGGTGGCTCTAGCTCCCCTAGCAATATTTAAATATTTATTCATATCAATTAAAATTTATGATTAATTTTTGACGTCCTTTACAGAAATCATTGTTTTTTTGTTAATGGAAACTAAAGAGAACAATACCAGATATACATAAACTGCAAAACTTTCAACGTATATACATATTAAAAACGAAATATATGGCAAAAATTATTATGATGCTTACAAAGAATAACATAGGCAAGAAATTTGTAATCTCAGGTTATACAGAAGGTCGTTCGCACTTTATGGAAACGATCTTGATAGTTAGGTTTTATGTATAAATGCCGTATTTTTTTAGACAATTTGATGCTATCTGATAGCCATGGTACTTGACAATAGCTCTTGTCGAATTTATGACGAACTACTACAGATGGACGACAACGAAGATTGGGCTTTTTGGTTTATTGTAACAGTTAATAATTGTAAAACATATAAAAAGAAATGCTTCCCCAGATAGAGATTTCAACGGTGAGTTACATGACCCTTTTTTACGAGGGCGAGGAGCGAACTGTGAAGCGAAAACCTCTCCCTCTCTACGGGTGTCCCAGCGCCCACTCGATACAATTTTCTACACACCTCACCGTGAACAAAATGTTCACCTCTAATTACACAATATGTAGGGTATATAAACTGCTTAATAAAATGTCACTAACACTCAAAATACAATACAAATAATCAAATTTACATCAATACAAAAACATATATTATTTTAAACTTACTGACAAAAAGAGACCTAAATTTATGTACACAGTTCTTCAAAACAAATTTAAATTTTCATAATCTAAGAAAAAACATTAAGTATATAAAAAGTATTAATAATTTAATTCAAGAGGATATATAAGTTGTATGGGAAGTTTATATTGGCCACTTGAAGTACGAACAAGACAAGATCTTACGTGTCTATCACGACCTACGAATATTTGATGATGATGCCTAAAGGCGAAAGTAATTTAGATTTCGCTGACCCTTCCAACAAGACCACATCAACTTCTTTTAAATTATTTTTCGAGAAGGAACTATAAAGTTATGGGCATTTCTTAATTGAAGCAGATAAATTTCCTTCCACTTACGCCAAATTTGCTTCAAAAGTCTAGATTGGTACAATTTTCTGCGATTTAAATTTTCCTTTGTGGATAACTCATTGTTGTAAAGATTAGCAAAATGCACAGGATAACTATAATTTTGACCAGGAAACAAAAATTGAGCCGGAGTATGATGCTGTGGCTCATTTACATCATTACTTACGTAGGTAAGAGGCCGATTATTTAAAACACATTCGATTTCTGTGAGGATAGTCATCATTTCTTCAAAAGATAATAAAGCTTTGCCTAGGATCTTTTTCAAAGGATCCTTAACACTTTTCATGAGCCTCTCATAAAATCCACCCCACCATGGGGCACTAGGCACAGTAAATTTCCATGTTACGCCATTAATAGCGGCAAAATCCTTCAAATTTTTGTCTAAAACGATTTTTGAAAATTGCCTTAAAATGTCATTTGTGTTTTTGAATGTTTTAGCATTATCGGAAACGATGACTTTACAATTTCCCCTTCCAGCCAGAAATAATCTTAAAGACAAAATGAAACTTCTAGTAGACATGTCGGAAATGAGATCAATATGAACTGCTCGTGTCACTCCACAGGTAAACAAAGCAATGTAGGCCTTACGAATGTCTTTACCTGATTTCAGATAAACAGGTCCTATGAAATCGACGCCTGTAACTGAAAAGGGAGGCCTTTTCAAAATCCTGTCCTTTGGCAGCTGAGCAGTTACCTGTCTCGCAGGTTTCAAAGTATATTTCCGACAAATCAAACATTTATTTAAAATTTTCTTTACCTCTTGCCTACCCTTCATAGTCCAAAATTTTGAACGAATTTTTGCCAAAGTAGCTGACACCCCACCGTGTAAAATTTTGCTACGTTCTCTGATTATTATTAATTCTACAAATTTTTATTTAGGCAAAATATTAGGATGAGTTTCATTCTCAGAGAATTCACCCTGCTCAATCCTTCTCTTTAAACGAAGTATTCCGTTATTGTCTAAGAATGAAGCTAAGCTAAAGATTTTTGATTCTGTGGAAACTGGCTTGCCAGTTTTCAAACAGCCTTTCCGAAGGATAGGCTAGAGATTGTTCGAATTTTATGCAAAATTCTTCTGCAATTTCTAATTCAGTTGCAGTAAGTGGACCATTTTCGGATTCTAAATGTTTCAATTTCGCAATAAAACGATTAACCAATGCAGTAATTCTTAAGGCTTTCATTAAATTAGAAAACTTGTTCAGATTCAAAATAAACCCTTCCTTTTCTGAAGCACAATTATTTTGCACAATTACTTCACAGTTTTTTCTCATTTCAAAATCACAATTAGGTTCAAAATAATCACAATCAAATTTTTCACAAGGGGGCAAAATTCTGGTGGCTGTCTCAACCACGGCGGTCCATACCACCCCAATGAACTTTCAGCCAAGTCTGTGGCAGACATACCTCTAGATAGCACATCATCTGGATTCTGTTTACCACGGCAAAAATGTCATATGCCAGGTTCAGTTAAAGATTGAATTTCTTCAACCCTATTTTTTACAAAGGGTTTGTATTTGCTAGATTTACCCTTAATCCAAAAAAGTGTTATCTGACAATCACTCCAATAGAAACATTTAGCATCAAATTTCAAGCATTCCTTCACTTCTTTAACCAACCTAGCAGATAACAATGCTCCCATTAATTCCAGCCTCGGTAAGGTTATAGTTTTTAATGGCGTTACCCTGCTCTTTGAGCATATGAAACTTGTGATTACTTTACCGTCAGCAGAGACACTTCTCAAGTACAGCACAGTTCCATAAGCTGCTAACGATGCATCTGAAAAATAATGAAGTTCAAATAAAATAAACTCCCAATTTAACTCGGAAAGGTAATATCGTGGAATCTTGACATTGGTCAATTGTTCTACATCCTTGCACCACAAGTGCCACTTATGAGTCAGTTTGTCCGGCAATCCTTGGTCCCAGTCCAAACCCAATGTCCACAGTTCTTGAAGTAGACACTTCACCCTTACAATTGATGTCCGAGAAATCCAATCGTGTCGAAGAGTCTACCGACAATTTGTAGAATGAAGCGTTTAGTGTCTATTCTGCGAGATATAAATTTCACAAGTTCTGTCATGGAAAAGTATATCGTATCACTATCTGGATCCCAGGACAAACCTAAGACCTTCGACGATAAGTCAGAACGAACAAGAATGTCCGGCTGTTCGATTTTACTGTTCTTGGCTCTCCACAATGCACGAAGTTCGGATGAATCAGTTGTCCACTTTCTGAGTACCATTCCAGCATCGCTGAATATTTTTACACTTTCTAATGAAGTTTTCAGAGCATCTGAAACCTCTTCTCTTCCTCCTATTAGATCGTCGACGTAGACACAATTCAAAAGTAGATTCGATGTGGCTGGCAATTGTTCTAGGTATTTCTCAAAATGGTACTTCAGAGTGGCTGCAAGAAGGTATGGAGTCGATGTTAGCCCAAAGATAATCCTCGTGACGTTGAGCACAAATGGTTGTTCATTAGGTTCATCAACCCAGAAGAAACGAATGAATTGACGATCTGATTCATCCAATTCTATTTGAAGAAAGGCCGACATTACATCAGCTGTGAATGCAACAGCATTCTGGCGAAATTTCAAAAGCAATTGGAATATGTTTCCCAGGTGAATAAGAATTTGGAATAAAAGTTCAGTGGAAGAGTTGTTCTTGTGGCGATAAGTTGCAGATTTCGAACAGGCGATATTTTCTTTTTAGAAGGATGTTATTTGCTCGTCGGGCTTGAGACGGGGGACCTTGGTATATGAATTTATAAGGTCGTATGCTATTTTATTAATAAGTGTTATATTATGATTAATTTTTATATCTGAATTCCTAATTGTTAAGAAAAGCATTTAGGTGCTGGAGCTTGTCGACTTCCAGCGAAGATTTGTAGTATTATTTTGCCTTCTGCTGCAAGTAATAAAAAGAACTGTTTATAAAATATCTGTTTTTCATTTGCGGTAACTGGCATATTTATTTCTGTTCTTGAAATTCACTTTTTAAATTATCTTTCCATACCTCGGATTTGGTACAATTTTGGTGTCAGAAGTGGGATTATTTTACGTGAATGACAGTTACCCGAAAAATGGAAGAACAGTTTAATTGTTAGATTCGATGACAAAACTTGGCGAAAGTCAGAACCAGGCCGCCAGTCAGTTAGAGGTAAAAATTGGCGAGATTGGCGAAAGCCAAAATCAGTTAAAGGGAGAAATTAACGAAAGCCAAAATCGATTAGAATTAAAAATTGGTGAAAGCCAGAATTTGCTCGCCAGCCAATTAGAAGTAAAAATTGGCGAAAGCCAGAAACAACTCGCCAATCAATTAAAAGAGGAAATTGGCGAAAGCCAGAAGGAGTTGGAAACGGGTCTTGGCGAAATTAGCGAGAGCCAAGAACAGCTAAATATTACCGTGGGCGAGAAGTTTAATGAAATGAAGAACGCGTCGGCACTATTGAGTCGAAACTGAAGATGGCGGTTGAAACTGTAGAACGTGTCAGTACTTAAGGCTACGGTTGAGACTGTTGAACAGAAAATTAGAGAAGCCGTCAACAAACAAATAAATGGTTTAGAGAAAAAGTTCGTGGAAGAGTCAGCGCCAGTTACTGTACCTTGCTACTCTGATGCTAGTATCGAGGAAGCGTACCCGGTGTTGAAATCGTCCCGCCCTGCCGTAAAAGTGTCTACCTATGATGGCAAAACATCTTTGCAGGTGTTTAAAACACAGTTTAATATGGCGTCGACTGCCAATGACTGGGATATTGCGATGCAAGCTTGCCAATTGGCTACTTCACTCCGTGGCGAGGCTTCCGATGTGCTGCAAACCATCGCAATAGAAAAACAATTAAATTTTGAAGCCTTGTCGAGTGCTCTCGAAATGCGTTTTGGCGAGAAATGCCGTAAAGAGTATAGCTGCTTACAGCTGAAGTCCCGACAACAGAAATCAACAGAGACACTTCAGGAACTCGCTTCGGCTATTGAGGGTTTAGCTCAATTAGCTTTTCCGGAATGTCCGACGGAAGTCAGGGATAACCTAGCATTGGAGTACTTTATCGACGCCATACGCGATCCGGAGATTCAACGGGCTCTTAGAATGGCGGACATCAAAGACTTGAAGTCAGCTTTGGTGTACGCGATGAAGTTCGAGGCTGCTCAGAGGGCGACACGCCGTGACCGTCAACTAGTGAGAGGGGTGACCGCCGCCGAAAAAGACCCATTAGCGGCCCGTTTTGAAGAAATAGAAAAACAAATCGGCGCCTTGGCAGGATTGAATTCAAATATTCCGCCAAGAAGAAATCTATTGAAGTGCTGGACCTGCGGGAGTGAGGGGCATTTAAAAAGGCATTGCCTAGTACGCCAAACTGACGAATCAAGACGCCAAGGCCCAGGGAAATTAGTTCCCGGCCACCTGAATTGGCGAAGGCAGCCGGATGAGGAGAAGCCCTCTTGCAATACACTGAATGTGTTGTCGATGCATCACGAAGAGAACAGGCCGTTTGTTGAAGGTTTTGTAAACGGTCAACCGTGTAGCATGTTGGTTGACACAGGTGCTAACGTTACCATCGCATCGTCAGGACAGACATAGCCCAAGAACTTGGCGAGAAGCTACTTTTCACGCCACCAAACATCACTTTGCGGACCGTGACCGGGGATAAAATTAAGATGAATGGAAAAGTTGCGCTCCACATAAGCATCGGGAATAATAGTTATCGGCATACGGTATATGTTACCGATATTTTTGACCCGATGATTCTCGAGTTTGACTTTTTAACCAGAAATAATTTCGTAATAAATTTCAATTCTAACCAAATTGTAGCCACTCAAGATAGCACCATACCCTCCATGCCGGACAATAGTAGAAGAGGACTTTTAGCTGCCGCAACTCTTGTGGACCAGTCGAAAGGTACGGTCCCCGTCAAGATTACCGATGTCAGCAATAAAGACAAGAAAATCCAGAAAAATGAAATGTTGCTAACTTATACCCCGGTCACCGGGAAAAGTAGAAAGCGTGACCTGCGAGTCATTGAGCGTTCCAATTTGACCGCAGATGCATTGAAGAGTGCGGAATTTATTGATCAACGAAGAATGGAAGCAGAAAAATTTGACAATGAATTCCAGGCCGTGCTCTCCCGTGCAACAGATGTGGGCCGCACGAACTTGACGCAACACCGAATTGTCACGAAAAGCTACACCCCGGTCAAACAGCATCCCAGAAGGCGTCCTTTGACGAAGCAAGGTCAGCATGGCCAGCGACAGAATGAGGAGGCGTTCCGACGCGACAGCGACAGACCATCAGTTCCAGGAAGGAACCAAAGTTCGGCTGTGGAGTCCCGCTCACCGGGAGGGTCTATCTCCTAAGCTACAGTTCCGCTGAAGAGGTCCAATCGTCACCGTCAAAAGAATCAACGACGTCGTTGTGTGAACTCTAGTGTCTGCAAACAGCAAAGCGAGGGTCGTACATTACGACCGGCTCGCTCCTTACTATGGGACGTGAGTGGGTCCTGAAGTATTTGAGGATACCCGAGCCACGGCTCGTAGGCTGTTGCCAAGTAGATACAGGCTACCCATTTTTATTTTCTTTTATTAATGCTGCAACTGTTATTCTTATATGTTTATTTATTTAGTTTATAATGATATATGTTTTATGTTTATTTCTTTAGTTTATAATGATGTATGTTTTATGTTTATTTTTGTAAAGTTGTATATAGTAGTAGCATTTTAGGACCATTGTTGTTAGTGTAAGGACTGTCCGGGACGTTCAGTCTTTTAGAGGAGGGGGCAATGTTGCGAGTGAGGGGCCAACTTGGCGTGTTATCGCCAGCGTGCGATGTTTTGGAGTTCACGTGATTTAAAGCTATGGTTTAGCACGTTCACGCGTCTACCATGGAGTAAGAAATAAATCCTGCTCTTGTCTATTGTTGGAAAATGGTTTGGTTGAGCGGTGTGGCATCTCGGATTTTGTTTCCCAGGTGAACAAGAATTTGGAATAAAAGTTCAGTGGAAGAGTTGTTCTTGTGGCGATAAGTTGCAGATTAATGCTGCAATTGTTATTCTTATATGTTTATTTATTTAGTTTATAATGATATATATTTTATGTTTATTTCTTTAGTTTATAATGATGTATGTTTATAAAATATCTGTTTTTCATTTACGGTAACTGGCATATTTATATCTGTTCTTGAAATTCCCTTTTTAAATTATCTTTCCGTACCTCGGGTTTCGTACAATATCTTCATTTAACATACTCAGAATTTCACTTTTACTAATTAACTGTTCGAACAAAGACTCACAGACATCAGGATTCAGATCCGGTTCTAACAAATAATTATCAATTTTGTCAATTATCTTTGTTAATTGTTCTCTATGAATATCCCGTTTGGCTTTGAGCTTTATCAATTTCGACATTTTGACAATCGCTAACACAAAACAACAAAATAATACCAAAGCAAAACCTCAACTACAACAATTTCTAACAATTAAACGAAACCAAACTTACGAAAATAGAATGGCAAAGTCAACAAAATAACTAACGACAATCAAAACAAATATCACAATAAACCAATTCAACAAAAGCTTTAAATTTCTCATCCAAAACTTCGAAACCAAAACGACGACTTGAACTCACTTTAAAGTCGAACGGATGAGCACAAAAAATTGTCCAATTACAACAGTCCCAATTTTCCACAAAGGCACAATGTCCACATTAAACGAAACGAATTTTTAACGTGGCACGACAACGAATGTTCTTGAGAATATTCAGTAGTGGAAGGCGACTTCTTAGTTGACTACGAATTTCCCGCCTCAGATGCACCACTGTCGAATTTATGACGAACTACTACAGATGGACGACAACGAAGATTGGGCTTTTTGGTTTATTGTAACAGTTAACAATTGTAAAACATTTATAAAAAGAAATGCTTCCCCAGATAGGGATTTCAACGGGGAGTTACATGACCCCTTTTTCCGAGGGTGAGGAACGAACTGATAAGCGAAAACTTCTCCCTCTCTACGGGCGTCGCAGCGCCCCCTCGATACAATTTTCTACACATCTAGCTCGAATTTTCCATGAAAGTAAGCTTTTTCTTAGTACGGTCATGTCAATTTTACCCCATTCCTCTTGGACCGTTTTCCAAAGTCCGTTCAGTGTTCATGGATGCCGTTTTCCTAAGGCTCGTTATAATAAACAGAAAGCGCAAAAGTCCTTTGGAGAAGCGGCAGGAGATTTTATAGATACTTCATTAAAAGGGATTCCCTTTATTCCTGTTTTTGATTCTTTCTTTGCTAAATAAGCGGCAGCTGGTTTAGACGTGTGACTAGAGGCTTTGTCCATATGAAGCTCAATTTGATCAATGTGCTTTCCATATAAGTCTGGAATTTCTTCCCCAAAAATTGGTTCTAAAATATTCTGCTGATAGTAGAGTGAATTAATTTTGGATTTACTTCAGATTTTTTTAAAAATTTTTAATAAGCCGTTGTAACAACATCCTGAAACTATCAGGAATCCCTATGGGAACTTTTCTGTACACTGATGACGCCATTTCGTACGGTCATTCCCGTCAATTGAGCAATAGAAAATTGATCTTTTTTATTACAGTCATTTAATAACACCCATGCGTCATCGAGTGTTACCACAAATTTCCATTTTTCAGCAGCTAGGTGTTTTTCATATAATTTTCTACAATTTGTTTTTCTTTCAGCAATATGCTTTGCCAAAAGCAGATGAACTTTGGGTTTAAAAATCTTTTTTAACTTCAAATCTTTATGAATGATTTTACTTACAGTTGCAGAAGACATTCCTACTTTCGATACAATGAATTTTTGAGTCGGCGAATTTTCTTTTAGGATCAGACACTTCACTTTCTTTATATTTACCTGCGTTCGAACAGTCTTCATTTACATGTTTTCATTTTTATTTTCAGTTAGATGTTTATTTCCTTTCAAATTTAATATATTATAAATACCTTTCTTGAAATGCTATAACCGAGATTTTTACACCGCTTTATAATTTGTTGATACGAATATTTCTCCTCGGAAAGCGCACTTACGTACCCTTCGAGTCATCTATCAATTTTCGGAGCCCTTTTCAAAATAAATATTTTATTTTGCATTGCAATTTAAAAAAAATAGTAGCAGACGATTGTTCCGAAGTTGCCAAACTTTTATGTCAAAATGCAAACGACAAAAATAAATTACAAATTCGTTTCCATGAAGTGCGAACGACCTCCTGTACACCTGCCCCTTACAGCTAAATATTTTTTCCCTTTTTTGACGATAAAATAATATTTTCTTTCAATTTAGAAATACCTGTTGGTTAATGACTGCAAATGGCGATAAAATTAAAGTTTAAGGCAGTATAAGAAATATCTTGAGTCAGGTAATTCTCCGCCAAGAGAAGGGTCTTTCTTTCGGCAACAAAACTCAGTAAGTTTTCAGATAAGTCCTAAATTTGGGACAAACAAAGACTCTTCCTCCCCTGTAACTATTACATAAAGTGAAAGCTCAGAATAATTTCCATACACACGGAGTCGGTGAGTTTATACACTTGAGTAGTCAGTGTCGGATAGAGGACTAACTAGAGAGTGAATAAAAAAATATTTTACCTTGTGATTTTCTTAAATTATGTAACACAAAAGGTTTGACTTTGTTTTGAAATTAAAAATTATGAAAATTATTTAAATAAATAATGATAGTAATATTTATAATGAACTTTATTTACAACATAAGGCGGAAAAGCTTGGACCAACGTATCATCTTATTGGTTTGTAAATTAAACTTAACAAAAAAAGTCAATGATAGTAGTGTAGGCAGTTGCTCTATTGCGCCTTATATATAGTATCACGTAGTATGATAACACTTCAATAAAAAATGTTTTCGGGTAAACGTACATGATTAAAGGGTTATCACTACGTAGAAGGTAAAAACTCACACTTTTCTTATTGTCTTCAAATGTTTTTCACCAGGTGGCGCGGTAGGTGGTTTCATTCAGTAGTGCATGGCTACTTTATTATAACTAGACACCACTTTTATGAATATAGCAGCAGCCGTTCCGAAGTTAAGAGGGTGGGAAGGGACTTTAGTGGACATACTGTATATATATATATATATATATATATATATATATATATATACACAGATGGTTATCAAAATAATGGAAACACCTATCAATATTAGTGGCGTTTATAAATGTGCTTCGTTTTTCTTAAAAAGCAAGTCTGGCCACCGGTATTTTTTTAAATAATATAGTGTATGTATTATTCTACTGTCAGGTAGCAGTAATGCAGCTGCGAGCATCGGGGGGAACAGCGTAAAATGTCAAACCTTGTAGACCTTTCAAAAAGGGCAAATTGTTGGAGCGCGTTTAAATTGGAGTATCTGTTACTGCAACCCCCAGGCTAATGGGTGTTTTTTGAGCTGTGGTATCGAAAGTCATGATAGCATACAGAGTGCACGGAAAAACAACTTTTGCCAAACAGAATAGTGGACGAAAAGGAGAGCTGAGTGAAAGAGACGGGCGAGGTATTGAAGCGGATTGGGACATGAAGATAGAAAAGAACTTCAACCAAAATCACCGAAGACCTCAATCTGCATCTGCATGTTCCGGTATCAACCATTTGACGTAGAAGGGAACTTCACAAACAAAGCATTTACGGAAGAGTAGCTATTCCCAAGCCACTTGTAATAGATGCAATACAAAATATCGTCCACAATGGTGTTACGAGCGCAAATTCTGGTCGAGTAATATGTCGAAAAACGGCATTTGGTCCAACGAATCGTTGTTCACATTGTTCCTCGCAACAGGAGGTGCGTATGTCTGGAGAACACCTACACAACCGTAAGATTCTGGCTGTCTCATCTCAACTGTCAATCATGGAGATAGATCTATCAGGGTTTGCGATGGCATCTCATGGTTTTCTTCAGGCCCTATTGTACCCCTAAAAGTGAGATTGAATGGAAAGGCCTATGTCGATATTTTAGCTGACTAGTTCATCCTATGGTGCAAACATTGTTTCTTGCAGGAGATGGCGTTCTCCAGGAAGATAATCCCCTCTACATACAGCTAAATCTGTTAAGTATTGATTTGAAGAGCATGAAAAATGTCAAATACCTTATCTTGCCCTGTACAATGCCCCCGACTATATATCATCCAACCACTGTGATGGGTATAAGTGGATAGAGCCAGGTATCGATATCCACCACAGCATCTCCACAGGAAATTTCATGATTTTTCCCTGAAAAATGATATAATATATTCTTAACCACTGTTCATGACTTGTATAATCCAATTCCATGGTGAATCAGGTGATATTACATGACAAATGTGATCCTGTGCCCTATTAATAAAGGTTTTCATGATGTTTCTTAGTGTTTCCATTATTTTGATAACCACCTGTGTGTATATATATATATATATATATATACACACACACACACACACACACACACACACACATATATATATATATATATATATATATATATGTGTGTGTGTGTGTGTGTGTGTGCGATAATATTACTAACTACCTATAATTCCCCATTCTGAGCTTTATCTCTGTCCTGGTAACCCCGCTTTCTTTACTTTGGCGTAAACGCTTCGCCTTCCCACATACTACCTTCCTCCGCCAATTCTGGCAACCTCTCTGACCTAATTCTATTTTTCGCGCTCTTAGGAGGAGACGCTGGACTGACTCGAAGCGAATAAGATGTGTTTGTTGCTTTACTGTTTAATAAATTAGTTTGTTCCTGTAGCTGACTGTATTATTTTCCGGCCACGAAGAAGATGCATTACTTCATGGGATGACCCAATTCCGGTCATTTCATATATATATATATATATATATATATATATATATATATATATATATATATATATATATATAAGAATAAGATGAAAGAGAAAACCAGTAATAGCTCTAAAGCTACTTGAAGCCAGGAACATCCAACATGTAAAGAAAAGTATGAATAAGGTATTTGACAGCATTTCTTCATCAGCGGTGTCAATACTGTCTAAAAACCAATGGATTGTTTCTGATGAGTATGATCTATTAATATTCTAACAGTGATATCCAACCAATAATAGAGGATGTAAAGCGAAATTCGTTTAAAGCAAACACAAGAATCGAGTTTAAAAATGGCAGAAATACAACCGAAGAAAAAAAGAAACGTGAAAATTCAAAACAAATGTTTTAAAATGGCAAGGATTTGATATGTGTCAGGGTCATATATCAAGCAAAACGAGATATTTCAATAGCATTCCCATTTCTTCAAAGAAATGAAACGAAGGAGCCTTCGAAAACAAAATACATAAACAAGTTGAAGCACCATCGGTTCAAATGTTAAATACGGAAAAATGAAGCATAAATTAATTTTCTTTCAAATCGGTTCCAAAAATTGGGTCAGCTTGAGGCCATATGATTGTATGCAACATGAAATATTCATTGGGGAGACAGAGAAATCAATTACTATATCTCAATACAAAGAAAAATTGTTGTTGACATAGGGTTAAATAGTTAAGCGCTAGCACATCTTCTAATTGCTTGAATTGTAACAAAGCTAATAATAAAAAATGTGTTTAGATTCGGCAAATTAGAAATTAATCACTTTCACTTTAGAAAAATTTATTTTATTTATTTGGAAGTAATTGAACTGAGCAGTGTTTTTCACCATACTTCATATCGGAGAAAATTTTCCTCTTGACCTCTTTTTGTGAAAATTGAATTTTTGAAATGGAGAAACGAAACTTCTCATAAAGCATGATTGTTGTCGGCTGCTGTTACTTAAAATATTCCTGACATATTAATTTTTAAAATACACTCATGGACAAAAAAAATTGTGCACCAAAAAGGAGTCGTCAAAATGAAACGAAATTTTACATACGTAATGACTACTTTGATATAAGTAAATGATAAGAAAATCAAAGAAAAGGGATAATTTATTTCAGAGAAAAAGGCAAAAGAACGGAGGAGTTAATACTCCGTTGGACCCCCTCTAGCGCGAATGCACGATGCGATACGATCGGCCATTGAGTCATACAAGTTCTGTATGATGTCTTGAGACATTTCGTTCCATATTTGCTGTAACCTTGCCTCTAGTTCGTTCAAACTCGTGGGATGCCCAACTCTTCGTCCCAAATGATCCCAGATATGCTCGATTGGAGACAAATCTGGGCAGGGCCGTTCCTAGAGTAGCTGCCGCCCGTGTGCGAGAATAATTTTGCCGCCCCCCCCCCCCACTTCATACCGTATAGATTAATTGAAATTTCTCTGAAATTTTTTACCTTAAATGAAACAACGAATTACAGAAAATATTATAAACTAGTCGCTGCGCGACCAGCATGGTCGCTTTTAGTATTATATTTTCTTTTGCAAAACAACTCAACTGAAAGAAACGTATCTAAGGGATGTTACTATTACCTGTCATCATAAATATACGTTGTTAAGTGGTAGTGTGATCTCAGCCAAAAGATTTATAATCATTGCAAAATTCTCTATAAGGCTGATTCTAAAACATCGGGATTAAAAAAATATGAATTTCCATTACTTCAGATCAGAGTTAAAGATAAGACTGAGAAACCCAACTACAAAGACTTTAAAAATTACTTTCCTCTATGTATGTAATATTTTTCAAAATTAAGATATCTACACTTTATCTTTGCATCAAATAAGAAATTGTTACAGACAAATTTTTACACTAAAAAAGGAGTAAAAAATTCAGCAAGTACTAAAATATAGTGTGGATTACATCACTCTCTATATGTATTATTGTTCCCAATTCAGATATCTACACTTAATCATACCAAAGAAAAAATTGTTGGGAAAATTTTTTATACATGCATATATATATATATATATATATATATATATATATATATATATATATATATATATATATAAAAGAGCTTGTCTGTTTGTTTGTACGCTATAGAATCATAGACTGTTTCACCCATCGGGACCAAATTCGGCACAGTTAATGTTTAGGATCCTAGAAACTTAACGCAGCAAAAACGAAATTTGGGGCTCAAGTAGTTTTTTTTTATTATTAATTTTTTAATGATTTTTGTGCCCTTAAACGCACCACTTAAATGTGGATACAGCCCCTTCACCACAACCAGCCAAATTCGATACGCGGGGGAAAAGAGGTTTGTTCTGAGGGGTGATCTGGGGGTGGTTTGAGAGTTGGTTTGGGGTGACCGGGGGGGTAGGGGAGGGCGAAGTGTTTATTTTATTTTCCTTACGTTTAGTGGAGTCGGGGGTCTTTAAAATGGTTGAGAACCGCTGCTTTAGACAATTTTAGACAATGGCGTTCAAACTAATAGAACTTAATAAAATTTGGTAAAAAAAGGAAGAAAAGGAAAAGAAAAATTAAGTTTGTCCCATGGCCAGTTTTTGGAAGCCTTCTGTTGATCTAAATATATTGATTGTTTGAGGATCATAAAATGGGAAGAAGTTTAAGAGTTCTACAGGTTTTTTCCCCTAAGCTCACGAAACAGAGTTAACATACGATATGTATTTGAGATAAATCTTTTAGAGTTTTGGGGTTTTTTAAGCAGTGGGAGGAAAAGCTCTTTACACAGAGAAACATAACTGAAGGCGGGTCGAGATCACCTTAATCCACAAAGTTTTCGAATAAATCCGTAAATTTCAAGTAAAACAGTTCACACTTAAATCAAGAATCCAAGGTGGGAGAGCTAACAAATGTACTTATTTATTTACAATATGTACAAATAAAACTAAATTCAAGAGCAGCGAGTTGCTCATTATCAGGTGAGAGTCGAAAGTCCGAGTGACAAACTCTAGGACGTTACAAAGTTTCTTCTCTAGCGCGCAAAGCGCCATCTATACGGGTGGGTCCAAACAATAACGACTCATAACTTTCATTCCGAACTATTAGTCCATTAGTTATATTAAGGCATACGAAAATTAACGAAATTATATTTAAAGAATGATTGCCCAGGTAGATATATAGATATAAAAATTTTCATGCATTCCATCAAAAAAATATTGGGCTGCACCCCCGCTCTTCATGTTCATCTGGACAGACAGAGTGCGCTTAGCGCGTTTCTACTGAAATGATATACAAACAATAAGAAAGAAAGAAACTTTGAGCCTAGGCTTCATGCGGAATCCCGTCTTAATTTGATTAAAAAAAAGTTAATAACGCATCTTGCACTTTACCTGTTGGGTGATGTGGAAAAAAGTGCGACTCTTGGGTGATATGGAAAAACTGCGTTTTTAAGGGAAAAATAAAAAATTAAGGCAAATGTAAATTATAAAACTTATTTCTAATTAAACAGTGGATCAAACAAATCTAATTAAATCTAATTAAACAGTATCTAACAAATATAATTAAACAGTAATCTTATTCAATCCAAACGTGCAAATCACGCAACACTGTGTTATTAATTCTCAATAAAATCAGACGCATAATCAGAAGAAGGTCCGCAGCCTCAAAGTTTCTTTCTTTCTTAATGTTTGTATATCATTTCAGTAGAAACGCGCTAAGCGCATTCTGTCTGGCCAGATGAACAGGAAGAGCGGGAGGTGCAGCCCAATATTTTTTTGATGGAATGCATGAAAAATTTTATATCTATATATCTACCCGGGCAACGCCGGGCAATAATGCTAGTATATATATATAACCTCCTTAGGGGCCGTTCTTAGAAAGGGGGTAGGAAATGTCCCATTCTAAAGAGGGAATCGGGAAAATGGGCCGCGTAAGTTAAAAGTTAAAGAAATAAGGTGATGCAGTTCAAAAATCCAAGTTTATACTTGTTCTTGTAGTATATGATAAACATTTGCAAAATAATAAAAAAAAACATTTAAAATAGAATTAAGTAATGAATCCTAGCTTTTTTTTTTTTTTTTTTTTTGCAAAACAAATATCAAACTATAGATGTATTATTTCAATTTCGAACCGCTAACCGCGCAAAAGAAAGAATATCAAGTTTACTTGAATGTTCTGTGAAATATTTATATTGGTCAGCAATCACAAAATCGAGCACAAAAATTCGAGACATAAAGCTTTGTTTTTCAGTTGTTGAGATGGATACGTTCAAAATTAATATAAAGCAAATTATCCCGGTCCTTGTATTTATAGGCTCAGGGCATAAACGAGTATTTTCCTGAAACCTGACAAAAATCGCCCACACCTACGCAATGCCGGCGATGCGGCGCGATTTGATGGGATAATGGGTTAAAACGTGTTAAAACAAAAACGAACAATTTATTTCCCAACTGGTTGCGACGTGGAGCAGCGTTTTTAAAACAAATGTGGTTTCCAGTTATACTTGTAAAATGCATTTTTAACTCTTAAGTAGTTACCTAGTATAATGATGTATTTATATTGATTATTTTACTAATAAATTAGTTTTAATATTTTTTCAACCGGGGGGCTGACTTGCCGCCCCCCTTGACTTGCCGCCCGTGTGCCCCGCACCCCTGGCACCCCCGGGTTGGAACGCCCCTGAATCTGGGGATCGGGCAGGCCAAGGAAGGGTAGTAACAGTGCGGAGACTGTCTTGTGACACCCTTGCCGTATGAGGCCGAGCATTGTCTTGTTGAAAAATGGCTCCTGGGAGCCGTTGCATGAGTGGCAACACATGTGGTTGCAGGATTTCATGGACATACCGCTGGACTGTCATGGTGCCACGGAACAATACTAGGGGTGACCGTGTATTGTAGGCAATGGCACCCCATACCATCACACCAGCTGTGGGAGCGATGTGTCGCTGTACAGCAAAGGCAGGATTGAAGCGTTCACCACGGGCTCTCCACACACGAACACGATTGTCATCACTGCCGAGATTGAATCTGGATTCGTCGCTAAAGACGACCTGGTTCCATTCCGCTGCAGTCCAGTTTCCTCGTGCGCGGCAAAACTCCAAACGGAGGCGTCGATGGGTGGGCGTCAAGGGCAGCACACGTAATGGGCGCCGCGATACCAACTGTCCTTCAGCCAGGCGCCTTCGTATGGTTCGAGAAGACACAGAGGCCCCTAGTGAAGGTGCTACCTGTGCCTGGATGGCGGCCGATGAAGCAGTTGGCTGTACGCGTGCATTTCTTACGATTGGCGGTCTTCTCGACGACTGGTCTGTCGAGGGCGTCCTGAGCCTGGTCTTCGTGTACATGACATCTCTCGGGTCCACTGGTCCCAACACCTCCTCACAACACAATCAGAGCGGCCTAATTGACGAGCTACTCGCCTAGCTGACCACCCAGCTTCCATCATCCCGACGATTCTCCCCCTCTCAAACTGCGACAACTGCTTATATTGTCTTCGAATACGGCGTAATGGCATGTCTATCTCAGCTCTTCCTTTGAAAAGGATTCAGCACACTCAAACAAGCTTTGGTTACCTGTTTTATACTCCACAGAGTACGATGTTCAACGCCCTTTACCGGCTATAGGTAATGCGCAATCACGCTGCATTTCTAATCATTTGCATATCTCCCCGACATGTACCTTCATTGCAAGTTTCGTTACGATCCCGCAATTATTTCTTGGTGCGATAATTTTTTTGTCCATGAGTGTAGTTCCAAGATGATTTTTGTGAGACGCTCACATGGTCTGAAAACAGACTCAATCCTAACTTTGGAAAATCCAGTACACATGTGACTTTTTGTTAAAGGAATCAGGCAGACTGTTAAACAGACAAAGGTGCGGCGGCCACTTCCTTAAATGGATAAGGGTCATTCGTTAGGAATAGACCATCAGAGGACAAAGAGACAATGCTAGGCCCGCGGTGTCGGGCTGACAAAAAGGAAACGCAGGCCTGGTGGTGACTAGATGACTAACCCCCCGTGAGAGGATTGCATCAGACTCATGAGACAATGGAGCATTCGAGAACGAGGAAAAAGGTATAAATGAAGAAAATACGATTAGACTGGGTTTTTTTTAGACTGGACCATGATGAGATATTGAGGTACTGGAGAGCGGAGGGAATAGAGACTAGACGTGAAGTCTGGTTTGAACTGGGATTATGAACCCCGCTCTCAATAATGTTATCAGCGTTCTTCGGAACAAACTTGTGTACGTTATTATTAGTCTAGATATTTATTTTATAAAAAAATTGTGCGGTCGGGGGACCCCCGTCAGGAACGAAGTTCCTTACGTTATTTTTTAAACTCTAAACGTAATTTAATATGTAGATTTCTATTGATTATATATATGTATATATACACACACACACACACACACACACACACATATATATATATATATATATATATATATATATATATATATATATATATATATATATATATTATAATATACACTCATGGACAAAAAAATTAGCGCACGAAGAAATAATTGCGGGATCGTAACGAAACTTGCAATGAAGGTACATGTCGGGGAGATATGGAAATGATTAGAAATGCAGCGTGATTGTGCATTACGTATAGCCGGTAGAGGGCGTTGAACATCGTACTCTGTGGAGTATAAAACAGGTAACCAAAGCTTATTTGAGTGTGCTGAATCATTTACAAAGGAAGAGCTGAGATAAACATGCCATTACGCCGTGTTCGAAGACAATATAAGCAGTTGTCGCAGTTTGAGAGGGGGAGAATCGTCGGGATGATGGAAGCTGGGTGATCAGCTAGGCGAGTAGCTCGTCAATTAGGCCGCTCTGATTGTGTTGTGAGGAGGTGTTGGGACCAGTGGACCCGAGAGATGTCATGTACATGAAGACCATGCTCAGGACGCCCTCGACAGACCATTCGTCGAGAAGACCGCCACATCGTAAGAAATGCACGCGTACAGCCAACTGCTTCATCGGCCGCCATCCAGGCACAGGTAGCACCTTCACTAGGGGCCTCTGTGTCTTCTCGAACCATACGAAGGCGCCTGGCTGAAGAACAGTTGGTATCGCGGCGCCCATTACGTGTGCTGCCCTTGACGCCCACCCATCGACGCCTCCGTTTGGAGTTTTGCCGCGCACGAGGAAACTGGACTGCAGCGGAATGGAACCAGGTCGTCTTTAGCGACGAATCCAGATTCAATCTCGGCAGTGATGACAATCGTGTTCGTGTGTGGAGAGCCCGTGGTGAACGCTTCAATCCTGCCTTTACTGTACAGCGACACATCGCTCCCACAGCTGGTGTGATGGTATGGGGTGCCATTGCCTACAATACACGGTCACCCCTAGTATTGTTCCGTGGCACCATGACAGTCCAGCGGTATGTTCATGAAATCCTGCAGCCACATGTGTTGCCACTCATGCTACGGCTCCCAGGAGCCATTTTTCAACAAGACAATGCTCGGCCTCATACGGCAAGGGTGTCACAAGACAGTCTCCGCACTGTTACTACCCTTTCTTGGCCTGCCCGATCTCCAGATTTGTCTCCAATCGAGCATATCTGGGATCATTTGGGACGACGAGTTGGGCATCCCACGAGTTTGAACGAACTAGAGGCAAGGTTACAGCAAATATGGAACGAAATGTCTCAAGACATCATACAGAACTTGTATGACTCAATGCCCGATCGTATCGCATCGTGCATTCGCGCTAGAGGGGGTCCAACGGAGTATTAACTCCTCCGTTCTTTTGCCTTTTTCTCTGAAATAAATTATCCTTTTTCTTTGATTTTCTTATCATTTACTTATATCAAAGTAGTCATTACGTATGTAAAATTTCGCTTCATTTTGACGACTCCTTCTTGGTGCGCTAATTTTTTTGTCCATGAGTGTATATATATATAATACTGCGCTATTCCAAGAATGAGTGGGAATAGAAACGGCCAACGCTTGTGCTGCGATTTTAACCAGGGACCTCTCGCTCCGTAATGCGATAGTCCGTAGTCCGATGCGATAACCATTCAGCCACAGAGTCCTTGAGAAAAAGCTCTTATGAAAGGGGCATAACGCTTTTTCGTCACGTGATGATTCCTGCCAGTTCACTCTACTGTATGCCGCGTAAAAGAACTTCGTTCCAATAAACAAGATATAAATAAGAGCCATTTCTCCATTTATGAATAACTCTACGAGACATTTATTTAACGGATCACGACGATCAGGTTTACAATTTTATTTTTGACGCATTTTAGCTGGAATCTTATGTTTAGTATCATTTGAGAAACAAATTCCTGACTAATCGTTGTCTATCGTTTAACAAACAATCCACTGATTGGTATTATTTCAATCTCAAGTAAAAGAGATGCTTATTATAAAATAATAGAATTTTTGAAGAAATTTTCCTCATGGTGAATTGATTGATATTAAGTAGAAAAAGTTTCATTTGTTTCCAAGCGCCTAACAAATTTTATAGATCTCCACCGGCTAATCACCAGATGAAATAATAGCGCAGATTAAAGATGGGAAACGACCTCACATATTTCTTTGCTAAAACATTTCAAATAATTACGAGGGCCGAAGATAAGTTTTCAATTTTTTTCTTGTTGTTGTTGATTGGGAGCGCTACGGCCAGAGTATCTTTGAAGCCGATTCCGAACAGTTAGGAACAACCACACTTACCTCGTCATTCCAATCCATTCGAATAGAAGACTGTAGCATCGAAAATGAGTGCCCGCGCCTTTTAGGGAAAAATCTTTAAAACCAGCTTCGATTCCAGCAAGAAAAATCACTTGCATTATCTATCCTTTGATGACATACTAAGGCTACAGCTTCTTTCCTGCAGAAATCACATACATACAAAAAAAAATCATAGTTTTCAACTCCATCAACCTGCTTGAGAGAAACTACATAATTGTCTATAAACATTAAACATAGAACTAATCTCGAAGCCGACAAAAAAAGGTCAAGTAGCGCATTATTTTTTAGAAACTCGTAGTTTTGTTCAAACAATCGTGAATGCTAAACACATTTAATTATATATATAGAGAGAGACGACACAGAGTTACAAAACGAAATCACAATATAAAAAAAAACATAACGGGAGAGCAAATGGTCTCACACGACCTCACCCTAAGACAAAATCTCCCAGAATGACCTTCTTTTTAACACTCTTCGCGCGCAAACCTCATCACATCCGGAATGTGCCGAATAAACATAAATTCCACTAGATCAGCAATGTCCTGTAGACACACAGGCTTCGCAAAAGCGATAAATTTAAGACGTGGCGTCACTTTCGCTTCCGAGTCCAAACCTTACTCGTCCCTCCTTGGGAAGCTCATCCGTCTCATTGACGATGAAGCTTAAAAACACACAAACAAACAAACAAACACAACAATACGAGAGAGAGTATTAATAAAAATTGAGAGTTTTGATGAACGTAGCTCCCACACGAATAATAGAATGATTAACACTCAAAATATCATACTCAACTAAAAGTATTCACACAAAAATAGCAAAGTTTATGTAAGAAATCAATGAACACTAATTTTTTTTTTCAATTCAATCATTTACGAAATTAATTCAAACAGGCAATCTAGACAAGGAATCGGCATTTCCATACATTTTCTGAGTATATGAAAGAAACATTAAAATGCAAGCGAGAATATTAAACGTTATATAAAAACATGCCAGAAAATAGTTACAGATATGAGCTAACTATTTTACATAGTACGAGTACTATATTGGATAGATTGAGCTCGAAACCAGGTTTTAAGCATTGGGAATCGTGTAGTGCCCCAGTTCTGAATAATTAGAGCTTTGAAGCGGGCCTTAAAGGATTCACGAAATCCGTAGGGCCAGAGCTCAGTTTCTTTGCAGAATTCTGGCGTATGAGCCCGATCCAATTCTTTTTCTTAGACACGACGTCAGCGCTCGATGGCTTCCCTCTCTAAGGGCCTGCTCACATAGAATCCGTCAGCGTCAGATTCCGTTGGGGCTGATTGGTATATGATTGGTTAAAAATTTTACGCTGACGCTGACGGATTCTATGTGGACATGTCCTTACTCTGAACTCAGGTAGGAAGTTATTTGTCACTGGGTGCGAGTGGTAGGTCCATGCAGTGAAACGCGAACTCCTTACAAACTATGACATGGAAGAATCTCGCCGATAGACTGAAAGGTGGATTGAAATCCTCCCTTCAGCAACCCAAACATTTTTCCGGGGAGCCATTTTGATGTGTTAAATACCCAATTAACAGAAAATTTCACATATCGATATTTTTCGTCCGCTAAAAAGTTACAGTGCGTAGCGTATTTACATTGTTTATGTCTAAAAGCTAAAAAGAGTTACACTATTGATAAATTAACGCAGAATTTCAAAAGGAAGCTGCTTGAACTTGTTTGAATATGCATATACTTACTTCCCTAAACAGAATAGCATTAGGGGTAGAATTAGCAGAGGAAATTTCAGCAGTATCTGCGCTTTTGGGCAAAAAAGAAAGCCTAAGCAATATACTGAGCTTAATTACAAAGTTAAATTTTGCCCCAAAGGTTACTATTGCTTTAAGAATATTGTTAACGATACCAATAACTGTAGCAAGTGGCGAAAATAGTTTCTCTTAAGTTAAAATTAAGTAAGAACTTTTTACGTTCGACTACTGCACAAAATCGTCTTAATAGTTTGGTCATTTTGGCAACTGAGCATGGAATTGCTTATCAAGTACATTTAAAAGATGTGATAAAAAGTTTACAGAACTGAAAGTAAGAAAAAAAAGTTTTTTTTGTGATTTTAGCGTAGCTGATGTTACCTTGTTTTGTTTTTAAAATAATGGCATTTTGACTGTTTGTGCAACAATACACATTTTTAATAGCATTTGAAAATGTAAAAAATTATATTGTTAAAAATTTATGGCTAGGTACAGATATTTCTTAATTTCAGCTGTTTTGAAATGCTTGATTATCAATGTTATGTTATGTTATGTTTTATGTGTCTTTCTAAATACAGTGGTACCTCAACTTACGAGTGTCTCGACTTACGAGTTTTTCGAGATACGAGCACTCTCTCGGCAGATTTTTTGCTTCGAGTTACGAGCTAAAATTCGGGTTACGAGCAAGCTTCAGATATCCCACTGCTAGTTTGAGCAGCGAACACCATGTGCTCATCAAATGAGAACACGAAAAGAATATAATCTCTTCATCCTTTATGTACAATTATTATACAATTGTATACATTATTCTAAGACTACTATCCAGTCTAAAACAGAGAGATTAACACTCAACAATTATCACCCGGGGCACAGAGCCTGACTAAGGCAGGGGCATACGGGGCAGTTGCCCCGGGCCCCCACATTAGAGGGGGGCCCCCAAATCGAATAGAAAGTTCATTTTACGTATCCTTCTTTAATGAACTTTTTTTAGATGTGCTATATCCCTTTTAATGGTGGACATAGAATTGTCAGAAAATCAATAAAATGGATAGAACGATATTTCGTCTGACCATTGGAGGGGGGGGGGGGGATTTTATAGCTATTTTAGGTTCTAGTCAATTTTCTTGTTATATATCTATAATGAAGTGAAAAATTTAAATACCTCCATAAAGTTCGGTTCTTCATTACTGAAGTAGTGAAGCAGAGGGGGCCCCCAAAAGAAGTTTTTGCCCCGGGCCCCAATTAGGCTAAGTCGGGCCCTGCCGGGGCAGCTCGCTCTGCCCACACCTGAGTCGCCCTCCGAAACCGAACAGCGTTTTCCCTCTCTCGCAGAGATATAGCTTCAATTCCCTCCCCCTCACTGGTACTCGCCATGGGTTCTAGGGGATGGGATGACCTTGGTCCTACGATCGCAAGCTCTCCTCCTTCTACGAATTCTGAGAAAACGATCTTCGGATTCTGAGAAAGAGGAATTTGGACATTACATCCCAGTGAACGATGCAACAATCGCTCAGCTTCCGTGTCTCACTTTAAGAGGGTAGCTCGTTATAAAAGCGAAAGCGAGGAAAATGTGGAGAAAGAACCAAAAATTAACGAATAAGATTTAATTTTTTTCAGCTCAGCTTTTCTCCCCCTCTTTCATCAGCATCTACAAGTCTGATCTCCAAGGTAAATGTTGTACATTAAACTTAATAAAACAGGTTTATTGCCGTATATTCTATTGTATTGCTTTTTTATACAACGTTCGTCATTTATAAGAACATTTTTCTTATTTAAAAACATGTAACCAAAAATTGCTGTGTTTGGAGGGAGCCCGGAACAAATTAATGGCATTTCCATTCATTTTAATGAGGAAAACTGATTAGAGATACGAGTATTTCGAGTTACGAGCTCCGTCATGGAACGAATTAAACTCGTAAGTCGAGGTACCACTGTATATGCTTTTATTAAAATTTAAATAAAATTATTTGATTTTTATTGAAAATAAAAAATGGATACCTTTATTTAAGAAATATATATATATATATATATATATATATATATATATATATATATATATATATATATATATATATATATATATATATATATATATATATATATATATATATATATATATATATATATATATATATTCTTAAGGGGTGGCAATTTGTCTTTTGTCCGGGGTGAGGTAACCGCTAGAGCGGGTGCTGCCCTTCAGCCCCCCTGTGTATGGTAACACTGAGCTTCATTTAACTCATAAATTTATAACCTATAACATAAAAATAAATTCTCTCTGAAAAAATAAAGGTTTACGACATTTTAGAAAATGAAAACTAATCCATAATTAGACGTTAAACCATATGGAGCCACTCACTACTACCTTTCATGTAAGAAAATTATGTGTGTGGTCCCGTGCGTGAAGAGGTCTATACTCTATTAATTAAATTTTACGCCGTTTCCGTAATATATCTTGAATTATAGTAAGCGGCCATTTTGACCACTTGTTTCGACACTCGTTTTCTTTACAAACACAAACAAACACACACACACACAAATAAATTTTTAAAAAATTATTACATTTAGTTGACTAATTTTACTCTGACTAAATAAACATTTATCTATCTTGTGCACATTATTTTTTTTCTCTGTTTTACAAAGTTAACGCAACACGGTTAAAATAAATTTAAGGCTAAAAAATGAACGGAGAAATACATTTAAAACAACTTTGCAGATATTTCGGAAAATTTTCAGTACCCTTAATATTAAGAAAATTACCAAAATGTGTTTATCAATTATAATTTCTTTTAAGCAGTTTCAACAAATGCTTCTTCTGATAAATTTTTCAGTGAAAAGGACATTTACAAATTTATTACACTGTAAAAAATTCAAAGTTTGGACCATAAAAGCGAAACAGAGGATCCTTTGTCAGCCAAAGCTTTTTGAGTATATAGCAGTAAAATGAAAGCATGCAACTCTTCGAGTGATAAGGATTACTTTGAGTTTCGAAACAGCTGAGAATTCCCGGCGTCTATACAGCGCAGTATTTTGTCCCTAATTAAGCCTCAAAGCACTTCCTAAATTTCTATCTATAACATTCTGCTTGGCATAGTTGGTCCAGCTACTTCCCGTAAGTCATTTTACTAGGGATGTCTTCCTTCAGCACTTGCAGGATGATCTTCGATTTTAAAACTGAACCGTCATAAGCCATTTCCTTCTGTCTTCATTGCTTTCTGATACTTTGAGCTTCTTTTTCTCATCGTGCTATCATTTTGTCCAGGACTTCTGGAACTGCAGCACAGTGCGGAAGATGAAGAATTATCTTGTACTTAATACCAAAATATTAAGAACATTTTCTCTAGCATGAACAAATTGCCATAAAAAATTTGGATTCATTAGATGAGGAACATTAGAAGTATCGACCCCTCTCCCTCCCCTCCAATTCAGTAACAACTCAATCTTCATTAAATAAATATCTAAACGGTTTTCTACAAGTTTAACTCTTCAGAGCAAACACCTGCACCAGAATCGTCAGCAGATAAATTCACTCAGCATTTCTGCTTTTGTTAGGTATTCCTACCAAAGCTTATAGGAAGCTTATAAGAATAAAATTTTACTGTTGTTGTTGTTACATATGGCAATTTTTGGAACTTGCACTTTGCAGCCGAGACTGCTGGCCATTTATTTAAGGGGACACCGTATAGGTGGCCAGCATTACCCCCTACAAGCCGGTCCCGTAATTTAGAACCAAGTGCCGAGACCGAAACACTTGACCCCGCACCTCCAGAGGTAAATTTGGATTCATTAGATGAGGAACATTAGAAGTATCGACCCCTCTCCCTCCCCTCCAATTCAGTAACAACTCAATCTTCATTAAATAAATATCTAAACGGTTTTCTACAAGTTTAACTCTTCAGAGCAAACACCTGCACCAGAATCGTCAGCAGATAAATTCACTCAGCATTTCTGCTTTTGTTAGGTATTCCTACCAAAGCTTATAGGAAGCTTATAAGAATAAAATTTTACTGTTGTTGTTGTTACATATGGCAATTTTTGGAACTTGCACTTTGCAGCCGAGACTGCTGGCCATTTATTTAAGGGGACACCGTATAGGTGGCCAGCATTACCCCCTACAAGCCGGTCCCGTAATTTAGAACCAAGTGCCGAGACCGAAACACTTGACCCCGCACCTCCAGAGGTAAATTTGGATTCATTAGATGAGGAACATTAGAAGTATCGACCCCTCTCCCTCCCCTCCAATTCAGTAACAACTCAATCTTCATTAAATAAATATCTAAACGGTTTTCTACAAGTTTAACTCTTCAGAGCAAACACCTGCACCAGAATCGTCAGCAGATAAATTCACTCAGCATTTCTGCTTTTGTTAGGTATTCCTACCAAAGCTTATAGGAAGCTTATAAGAATAAAATTTTACTGTTGTTGTTGTTACATATGGCAATTTTTGGAACTTGCACTTTGCAGCCGAGACTGCTGGCCATTTATTTAAGGGGACACCGTATAGGTTTCCAGCATTACCCCCTACAAGCCGGTCCCGTAATTTAGAACCAAGTGCCGAGACCGAAACACTTGACCCCGCACCTCCAGAGGTAAATTTGGATTCATTAGATGAGGAACATTAGAAGTATCGACCCCTCTCCCTCCCCTCCAATTCAGTAACAACTCAATCTTCATTAAATAAATATCTAAACGGTTTTCTACAAGTTTAACTCTTCAGAGCAAACACCTGCACCAGAATCGTCAGCAGATAAATTCACTCAGCATTTCTGCTTTTGTTAGGTATTCCTACCAAAGCTTATAGGAAGCTTATAAGAATAAAATTTTACTGTTGTTGTTGTTACATATGGCAATTTTTGGAACTTGCACTTTGCAGCCGAGACTGCTGGCCATTTATTTAAGGGGACACCGTATAGGTGGCCAGCATTACCCCCTACAAGCCGGTCCCGTAATTTAGAACCAAGTGCCGAGACCGAAACACTTGACCCCGCACCTCCAGAGGTAAATTTGGATTCATTAGATGAGGAACATTAGAAGTATCGACCCCTCTCCCTCCCCTCCAATTCAGTAACAACTCAATCTTCATTAAATAAATATCTAAACGGTTTTCTACAAGTTTAACTCTTCAGAGCAAACATCTGCACCAGAATCGTCAGCAGATAAATTCACTCAGCATTTCTGCTTTTGTTAGGTATTCCTACCAAAGCTTATAGGAAGCTTATAAGAATAAAATTTTACTGTTGTTGTTGTTACATATGGCAATTTTTGGAACTTGCACTTTGCAGCCGAGACTGCTGGCCATTTATTTAAGGGGACACCGTATAGGTGGCCAGCATTACCCCCTACAAGCCGGTCCCGTAATTTAGAACCAAGTGCCGAGACCGAAACACTTGACCCCGCACCTCCAGAGGTAAATTTGGATTCATTAGATGAGGAACATTAGAAGTATCGACCCCTCTCCCTCCCCTCCAATTCAGTAACAACTCAATCTTCATTAAATAAATATCTAAACGGTTTTCTACAAGTTTAACTCTTCAGAGCAAACACCTGCACCAGAATCGTCAGCAGATAAATTCACTCAGCATTTCTGCTTTTGTTAGGTATTCCTACCAAAGCTTATAGGAAGCTTATAAGAATAAAATTTTACTGTTGTTGTTGTTACATATGGCAATTTTTGGAACTTGCACTTTGCAGCCGAGACTGCTGGCCATTTATTTAAGGGGACACCGTATAGGTGGCCAGCATTACCCCCTACAAGCCGGTCCCGTAATTTAGAACCAAGTGCCGAGACCGAAACACTTGACCCCGCACCTCCAGAGGTAAATTTGGATTCATTAGATGAGGAACATTAGAAGTATCGACCCCTCTCCCTCCCCTCCAATTCAGTAACAACTCAATCTTCATTAAATAAATATCTAAACGGTTTTCTACAAGTTTAACTCTTCAGAGCAAACACCTGCACCAGAATCGTCAGCAGATAAATTCACTCAGCATTTCTGCTTTTGTTAGGTATTCCTACCAAAGCTTATAGGAAGCTTATAAGAATAAAATTTTACTGTTGTTGTTGTTACATATGGCAATTTTTGGAACTTGCACTTTGCAGCCGAGACTGCTGGCCATTTATTTAAGGGGACACCGTATAGGTGGCCAGCATTACCCCCTACAAGCCGGTCCCGTAATTTAGAACCAAGTGCCGAGACCGAAACACTTGACCCCGCACCTCCAGAGGTAAATTTGAGAACTTTGAGGATTTTACAGCCAAGACGGATTTAACGTGCACCAGTCGCCATTAGTGTACACGGCGATGAATTTGCAAGGACAGACATCGAACCAGAAAGGTTCAGATCACTGGCCCGCTGCCCTTGCAAACTGGGCCATCGAGCCCACAATAAATAATATTCGAGTATAAAATGTGCTGACTAGAATGCTCGGAAAATCTCAAGCGAAACTTAGCGTACTTTGAGTCAAACATTCTTTGAAAACAACTGAAAGAATGAGGAAACAGCCAAGGTAACCACCATGAAAATGAATTTTCTAGCAACGGTCAAACAACTGGCAGCTGCTGTTTTGTGTTTATTTAACGAAAATAGCCAAAATGATTAATTAAAAGATACAAAAACATGTTTGCGCAATGTTTATGGATATTTAGATAAAGTCAAGAGGTATTAAAATGATGGATAGAAAATTTAAAAAAATAAATAAGTGCATTTAAATTCGTTTGTGGTCCAAAACACCGTTTCCGTTTTATTCTAGTGTTGAAGGAATATTTCTGACAACATACTTGATCCCCGTACATCACGATCAGTCCTAAATTGTAAAAAGCGTCCTAAATTGTAGGTACTAAGAAAGCTAAAAAATCCAAAAGGGCCATAAGGCCCCCAAAATTAAGAAATAAATATAAATCTAAAAACCCTTATTTAATGTTGGATCGTCATTAAATAATAGGGTTAACTCCTCAAAAGAAATGACAACACTTTACTACTGAAGTTAATTTAAATTAATGGAACCCGATTACATGATTGATGGTAGTAATGTATTCCGTTGTGAAGCACGGGTATTTAGTTTTAGGTATATACAGGAAAAAAGAAAAAGGTAAGTGAATATATACAGGACAGAGATACGAAAACTTTCTTTCAAGTTCATCTTTTTTAAAGTATAAAAAATATTAAGAACGAATCAATGGATTTTTGAATGTATTGAAAAATTTCATAAATACATTAAACACTGTTGTCTGAGGCCTAAACTATATCAACTAGTTTGAAACTATTTGCTAGTATTAGTTACTATTATATTTTATCGTTATTTGTTGGTAATTTCGTATTTTTACTCTGCCTCATTTTGGGGCCTCTTTCAATGTCTTATCCATGGGACCCGCCATATTTGGAGGTGTCCCTTCCGTTTCGCCGACACCAAATTCCCCCCCCCCCCTTTTTTTCGCCATTTCCCGACACGAAATTTCATGCCGCTCTGTTTTTCCCGTTCTCTGAATATCTCAATGTTGGGAGGGGGGGGCTAGGTGTTTTTCCCGCTAAAAAATGAAATGCTCATAACTCTTTTAAAAATGGCGCTCAAACACGCTCAAACGACGCTCAAACGAATGCCGTTTTCAAAATTTGGATATCTCAATGTCGGGGGGGGGGGGGGGGGGCTAGGTGTTTTTCCCGCCAAAAAATGAAATGCTCATAACTCTTTTAAAAATGGCGCTCAAACGAAAATTTTTTGCGCTCAAACACGCTCAAACGACGCTCAAACGAATGCCGTTTTCAAAATTTGGATATCTCAATGTCGGGAGGCCAACTTCACAGACGTTGATACTTGTCCATGTATTGACTTACAGATTACGACCAAGAGTTAGGATCGCCGAGGGGATTACGTCAGCGAGTTGCTTGGGTCACCAAAGAAGCTTCGAGAATGTTCGAAGTACAGGTTGGAAACGCGCGTCTTTTCGATGTTGCTAGAAGATAATTAGATAGAGCTTGAGATAATCGCAAAGAGTGAGGACGCGAGCGGGCTAGCTGCGTAAACGCGATGGCAGACAACCATCTTAATGATGTTAGATCGGAGAGTGGTTCATTTTGGAATTGGATTAATAAACGAATTTAATTTACTGACGATGTCTGTACTCGGCTACCATGGACTGCATCAACTACGACACGCTGTAAAAATGGATTTTTATGAAGAAAAGGAATAGTGACTGCAACTTTATCGTAAAAGAATTGATGTTGTTTAAAAACCGTGTCATGAGTCGGTAGGACTCTCTCTTTCTTGTAGATACCCAACAATGAATTAGCGAACTGTTCGGGAAGAATTTTCAAAGTAACAATGTGTGAGACTACAAACTGTAAGTAAACAAAAATTTTTCTTTTGTACCAAGTGTAATTTTCTGAACTGTGAAAACTGGCCAGTGTTATACGTGTCAGTGCTCAGTGAAGGATGAGGAAATTACTTTGTGGGTCTTCGGAAAACTTAAATCATTTTTCTCTGTGTTTCAAGAATCTCTATGCATCGGTGTCGGAGTGACTTTGTGTGTGCAAAATCAAGTCGTGTTTTTCTGTGAGGATCGACCAATTCTATGTCCGTGTGAAAACAATGAAATTTTGTACGAGTTTTATGAGCAGTAAAAAAGTGTTTTCGCCATGGATGACAGCATTTTAGAACAGCAAGCTGTGAGTGAGGTGAGAAACATGACTAACAAAAACGAGCGGACACAAGAGACGGACGGAAATAATGTACAGGCCAATGGAATTAATAAGCAGCAAGATAAATAAAGTTGAAACGAGAAATAACGCCAGTCCAACATTTAAAACTCCGAAGTTTAAAAGTACAATTTTTAAGAATGCTATACCATAGATGAAGCTCTTTGAAGAAGAATAGGAGAAATTAAAAATAGATGATAGGTGGAAGAAAGAAAATATTAAGCATTTTGTTGACAGCGATGTACAGGAGACTATCATAAGCTTACTACTCTATAATCAAGAATACAGTGACATAAAGGGAAACTTGGTCTCGATATACTTTAAGTCCAGGGAACAAATGATAGATGAGTATCGAAAAATAAAATTAAGTTCCGAAGAAAAGATTTTTGTGTACTATAAAAAAGGGTAGAAATAGGACGTTCACTCGGATACTCTGATAGAGAAATTGTGGTGATTTTAAGTCTCGACTATCCCTCACAAATGCGCATATTTCTAAATAGTAGAGACACCTTGTGACTAGATTGAGGAGGCGAAGAAAATTAGTATCAATGAATCAACACCGGGAAACAAAGATCAAGAAAGAATGCAATTTGTTACACCAAAATTTCAAAGTGACCGCTTGAACAACCTTGGAGAGGAGCCGAGCCAAGATACCGGGACCAGCGTCAAAGATGGAGCCAGCCCAGTGGTGTACTTAGGGGGGCGGGACGGTTCGCCCAGGGCCCCACTTACTAGAGGGGCCCTACGACAGGGGCCTTTTTTAAAATTAAATGATAACTTTATTGCAAAAAAATTACATATTATGACGTAGCGAAGTATTTCTACGTAGATCCTGACATTTCGTGGAACTGAGAAGCCTATTGTGTGAAGCGGCACGACTGAGACCTTTGAAGTCGCCTGTGGAATGGAACTAACGAGCTTTATTTTTCAGTTAAGCACTCTTGTCATTTAGGCGTTAACGACTTGGAGTGTCAACAGAGTAGTTAGCAGACAACACCAGACAGTGAACACTAAAAGGACTCCTCTTCAGAAGTCAGTAAGCCAGGCTGAGGGTCGCTAGACGGACCGCGGGTGGATTTCATCACGGGGTTGAAAGAACCTCCTATTGTTTGGTGGGGGTGTGCTGCAGAGGTGGCTCCAGGGGACTGTGACAGTGTCATGTTACCCCCCCCCCTAAATTCTAAGAAGTACTTCCGCCAAATTCTAAGAATTTCATTGGAAAGCTTTTGTGCGGGTCGGTCACTCTGAAAAACCGAAATGTGAGGTCGCCGAGGAAACGTACTAACGAATTTTATTTTCTAGTTAATCAGTCATTCCCCTTATGCGTAAATGGTCGTCTCATCAGAGGAGGGCCAAGTGTCAACACCAACAACTGAAATAGTGCTGTGCTATGAATGAACCAAACACGGCGGAGCCAGATAACCCTCGGAGTTTGATTACACCATCGATTAAAAGAGCTGTTTTTGTTCAGAGGTGTCGGGGGACAAGGTATTAAATAAGCGAACGACACGCGACTCGACACAGAGCGGGGGCAGCAGAGTTGACTTCGGTCAGAACAGCGAGATGGCTTGAGATCTGAAATCTGGGCGGAGCGTATGCCAGAGTGCCGTCAAAAGACTGATGATAAGTTATGCTGTATGCCTGAACGCACGGGACGTGCATCTTCGTTTTATTCATTGTATACAGTTCAGTTTATTTAACTTAATAAAGAGGTTTTTTCGACCCCCCCACCTCTGTGCTACTCGTTGAAAATGAATTCGAGGAATCCAAATGGGACCAGATGGTCAACGCTACTCGGGTTGAATCCAAAAGTAGCTCAACATGAAAATTCTGACAAGCAGTTGGAGAACTTGGGAAAATGGAAATTTTTAAATGCCAGACTGAGACTAAACAAGACTATTTATTCCAAGCAACAGGTTGAAGTAGAAAGGATAGGATTAAAAGGAACGATATTTTGCATCGTTTGTAAGATATTACATTGATTTTGGTTACGTAAAATTTGCCTTTTTGAGGCCACAGAGAAGATGAAGAATCTGAAAACAAGGGGAACTTTTTGGAACTTGTAGAGCTTATTTCTCATTACGATCCTGTTTTGAAAGAACATATTTTAAGAAACCAACAACTGGAGTCGTCTGGGAAGGCTGTGGCATCTTATTTATCCCCAAGAATTCAAAATGGGTTCATTTTCTTTCTGGAAAAGAGCGTAAAAGATGTAATTTTAAAGGAAATACAAGAAGCTAGGTGCTATAGAATACTATTTGATAGTACACCTGATGTACACTGGTGAAATAAATTAAGAGAATTTGCATATTTTATCGAATTTCATGAAAAGAACTGAACTGAATGTAAAACCACTGCTTCTAGACAAAAATGCAAATCTTGTACGTCAAATCCGTAAGCGTACACGTGTGTGTAGACAGAGCCAGTAGAGAAACAGGCTTTATAAGCGCGCGTAAGTTAAGACGCATTTCGTGCCAGTGCTAAGAAAAATAAATCCTCCACAGCAGCTCTCTTTCTTGACATCTCACTAGCTTTTGATAAACTTTGGATCGACGGTCTCATCCACAAACTTATTAATTATAACTTCCCACCCCAAATCATCCACATTCTCATCTCCTATCTCAAAAATCGTACCTTTCAAGTAAGAATTAATGGCCATCTCTCCAGCAAATTTAAAATTAATTCAGGCGTACCACAAGGAGGAGTATTATCCCCAATTCTTTTTAATCTATTTGTCAACGATATCCCCCAAAATATTAACACAAACATTGCTATTTTCGCCGACGACACTGCCCTTTATGCTACTAACAAAAATTTTAAATACGCTGTAAAATACATCAACACCCACATGTCCTCCATTCAAAATTGGCTCGACAAATGGAAAATTAAAATTAATTCTGAAAAATGCGTCGCTGTCATGTTTACATCTAAACGTAAAAAGACATTCAACAGTCACCAAATACAAATAGGTAACACAAAAATCCCCTTGTCTGATACAGTCAAATACCTCGGTATAGTTTTAGATAAAAACATCACTTGGAAACAACATATCTTACATGTCAGGGACAAATTCCGAGCAGCCAGAAGATTAATTTACCCACTAATCTCTCGGAACAGCAAATTCAGCTTAGTCAATAAAATGCTCATTTACAACTCCTATCTTCGTCCTATCTTAACTTATGGAGGGCCAGCGTGGTCATATTGTGCAGACACCCATATCAAAAAACTCGCATCTGCTCAGAGCAGTACCATTCGACAAATCGTTAATGCGGATTGGTATTTCAGAAATACTTGTATTTACAGGGAATTAAATATCCCTACTATTCGAAATTACCTCAAAAATCAAGCTATAAACTTTCACAATTCAATTGACAGTGAACTCCTTTCTAATCTTGCAAACTATGATCACGCTGACCCCACTAACAGGAAAAGGCCTCGAGCCATCCTGAGTCTTCCGTCTTAATTTTTTGTTTGTCCTCGTCATTTAAATAAAAATATAAAAAATATAAAATCAATACTTGGCTTGCCAAGGCAAAAAACAACTATAAAATTTTATAAAATAAAATAAATATCTATTTCCTATCCTTAAACTTTCTATTAACTTAATTATCTGTCTCTGAGCAAATCCATTTTGGCTTTGCTCATTTTTGTAGTTATTGAACTCACGGATCCCAGACCTTATCTTTCTATCCAATCTCTTTTCTCTATTCTCGCTTCACTAGCCAATTGATTTCCAGCTTACAGACAGCCGTAAACTCCACCCACATCAGCGAATTACTTGAAGATCCAGGAGACATCCAATCAGAACTGTTCTTCTCACCATCCAAAGTTCTGACCAGAAGACTCACTGCTTGACTTTTTGTGTTGCATTTCCCTGAACTTTTGATGATTCTAGACGAACTTTATTTTCATTTTCTGTGGAATTTCTGCTCCCCGATGGCACAACTACGAAATATCTGTGTTAAAAGGCACTGGCCTAGGCAACATAGTTAGACATTTGATCCGATGGTCTGATGGACGCATTTCGTTCGCTAGCACACCTCGGCGAATTTCTTGGTGTTATTTTGCAGCAATCGGTTAATTTCAAATTGTAACAGTAGAAATGAGTAACCACCAACGTTTAGATGATGGAATGAGGTGGCGAATTGAGGGGAGGCTAGAAGCAGGCCAATCTCAAGTCCAAATTTGTAGAGAGTTCAATTTAACGCCCAGCGTCGTGCGTAACTTATGGAAACAGTTCCGGGATACCGGATCCATCGAGAGAAAGCCTGGGCAAGGTCGTCCAAGAGCCACGACGGCCAGAGAAGATCGCCATTTGTCGATTATAGCGAGGCGTAACAGGAGTGCTACAGCTTCTCGGCTCTCTCATGACTTGTATGCAGCCACAATCGACCATTTTGGAGGAGGAGGTTTAATGGTCTGAGCAGGCATCATGTTGGATGGCCGCACACCTCTCCATGTCTTTGAAAGAGGCACTGTGACTGGTGTGAGATATAGGGATGAGGTCTTGGAGCCCTATGTTCACCTTTTCAGTGGTGCAGTTGGCCCTGAGTTCATTTTAACTGAGTTTCACGATAACACGAGGCCACATAAAGCTCTTCTAGTCGACGAATTTCTAGAGAGTGAGGATATTCGCCGGATGGATTGGCCAGCCAGATCTCCAGACCTTAACCCTATATAGCATGTCTGGGACGCTCTGGGGAGGGCAATTGCAACTCGCAACCCCCATCCGAGAACCATCCAGGGAATGAAAACAGCGTTGCTGAACGAATGGGACCAATTGCCACAGGAAATGATAAACTGCCTTATTTCAAGTATGAAATCACTTTGCGAGACCTGTATATGTGTAAGAGGGGACCATACCCCCTATTGACCCATCTATTAACCCATTTTTTGTTTATTCTGCAACCGCTGTTTCATACCTTCCGACTCCAATGAGTGTTACGCACGATCATGCGTGTGTATTACAATTATTGAATGGTTATTTGTTTTGTATTGTATCAATGTATGTACATATCAAATTTCATTAAAATCGGTACAGTAGTTCTAGAGATAATCGACCAAGTCTGCAAATTCTCTTAATTTCTTACACCAGTGTATCTCACAAAGATCAAATGAGTGAGGTAATAAGGTATGTGCATATTGAGACCGGCAAAGTCCAGATCAAAGACTCCTTTTTTTAAACGATCAAAGGATTGTTTATTCTCAGCGGGAAAAAGGGAAATGAAGTGACACAGGAAATTTGAAAGGCTCTAGAAAGTCATGGCTTGGATATCGCACTTTGCAGAAATCAATGCTACGGCAACGAATCGACCATGACTGGCATAGACACAGGTGGGCAAGCAAGGATTCGAGAACTAAATTCAAGAGCCCACTTCCGTGGCATGTGCCAATCACTCACTCAATTTGTGTGGGGTGCACGTTTTTAGTTACACTCCAACCAGTGGCACTTTTTTCGGCACACTGGAAAATTTTTACAACTTCTTCTCGGGGTCAACTCACATGGGGAAATTTTGATTGCCGTTATGGAAGTAGCAGTTAAAAGGCTGTCCGATACAAGGTGGAGTGCACAGTAAGCAGCTGTGAAACCAGTAATGAACAATTTTGGAAAATTGATCGATGTAGTGAAGAAGCTGTGCGACGAGTCTGAAAACCTGGATACAAGAGAATCAGCTCAGATTATAATGGCAATTACAGTCGAACCTCCATATATCGAACTTCCCTATATCGAAATTTTTTATATATCGAACTCTTGGCAAATATCCATGTTCATTACATAGAAAAACTGTTTCTATATATCGAAATTTTTTTCGACATATTGGGAGATTTTATTCCACTTTAGAATAAAATCTCCCAATTTTCGGCGTTTGATACAATACTTCGTGAATTCAATCCATGGAAAACATCCCTGATGAAGTTTTTATGGACTGAATAAATGCGAGCATTTCTTTGATGAACTTCCCGTAAAACTGGCTGTTCAGCAAGATATACGTAGTTTTTTTTAAAAGAATGTAACTGTGATCACTGTAACCACTAACTCGATTATTGTTTTTTTAAGGTATATAGTACTCAATAAATCTTTCACATTAATTCAATTTTTAGTGATTAACTTTCATGTAATGTGATTCGCATATAAATTGGAAATGGAGTTTCGTATACGAAAATTAGCTTTAATTTTAATGTTTTAGGAGAATTATGATAAAACTAACATCAATTCTATATATCGAAATTTCTATATATCAAATTTTTTTCCGGTATTTTGCTACTTCGATATATGGAGGTTCGACTGTATTTGCGATTTTACGTTTTTAGCGTTTCTACGCCTGTGGTTAGCCATTTTGAAGGAAAGCGACCACACTCAAAGCTACCTGCAAATTGAGGGGATTTCCTTGGACAAGGCTTTAAATAAACTAAGAGCATTGAAACTTTCTATTAATGAAAATAGAGAATCTTTAGTTAGTGATGCTTTGGACTTCGCTTCCCAGAAATGAGAGGAAATGGGGATTGATATTGAAAAGAGAGGAAGAAAAAGATCGAAAAAGATGATGCCGGGTGAAAAAGCTAAAGATGGAGGTTTATCTTCACAAGAAGAACTTAGGAGTTGTTCACGTTCCAATGTGTAGATAGGTTATATTTGGAACTCCAAACAAGAACAAATTCCATGTAGAACATTCATAACAAATTTGAACTCTTGCGGTCGGTTAATTTGATCAAAGCTCTAGATCAGAAATTGCCAGAACTTATTTCTCGCCTAACTGGAAGTTACGACGAATTTTCTAAGGACGAGGTTTTGTCAGAAATAAAATGACTAAGACGTTATATGCAAGCTACAAATATTAACCTTTTCCTTACGGGGTGGGATAGCATGTATCCCAAGAATGCGAGTCCAAGAATGAATATATATATATATATACGAGGGTTATTCGGAAACTAAAGTCCGTTTACTTATAAACAGAAAACATTACAGATTTTTTCAAAAAACTTTATTTTTTAAATTCCTTACATGTGTCTCTATTTTTCTACATAGTTTCCATATTTGTTTAAACATTTGTCATAACGTTCTACAAGCTTCTGTATGCCTAAGTCGTAGACGTCTGCCGCCTGTGAGGATAACCAGTCTTGAACTGCTTTTTTCACCTCGTCATCTGTGGCGAATCTGTTGCCGCCGAGAAACTGTTTTAGGTAGTGGAATAAGTGTAAATCACTCGGCGCCAAGTCTGGACTGTACGGTAGGTGGTCAATCTGTTCCCATCCAAAAGATCTGATCAGATTTTGGGTGTGAATGGAAGAATGGGGTCTGGCATTGTCATGCAGCAACAAAACTCCAGACGTCAGAAGACCACGTCGCGTATTCTGTATTGCACGTCTAAGTTTAGTTAGGGTAGCGCAGTAAGCGGCTGCATTTATTGTTGTCCCTTGCTGCATAAACTCGACTAACAAGACCCCATGTCTATCCCAAAACACGGTTGCCATGACCTTGCATGTTGAGATTATCTGCTTGGCCTTGACTCTGACTGGTTATGTTGTGTGACGCCATTCCATTGAGTGACGTTTAGACTCTGGGGTTCTGTGAGAAACCCACGTCTCGTCCCCTGTGACAATCTTCTCTAAAAATTTATCACCTTCTTTATGATATCGATCCAAAAATCAAGAGCACAAGCCAATCTTTTCAGTTTGTGTTCCTCAGTAAGCAGCCTGGGAACCCAACGTGCGCACAATTTGCGAAATTTCAACTTTTCGGAAACGATTTTGTGCAAAGTTGTTCTACCCACATTCGGAAATTCCAATGCTAAAGTTGAAATTGGGAATTGCCGGTCTTCACGAATCTTTTCATCCACGGCATTGACCAAATCATCTGTAATCAATGATGGTCGACCTGAAAGCGGTTCATCATGAACATTTTCCCGTCTGTCCTTGAAAGCTCTCACCCACTTACGCACTTTGCTGCTATTCATCGCATTTGGGCCATACAGGTCGTTTATCTGTCTATGAATTTCCGCTGCTGAAACGTTCTTTGCTGTCAAAAACCGAATCACTGACTGTATTTCACAGTCGGCGGGCTGTTCGATTGTTTTAAACATTTTGAAGTAGCACTGTACTTAGCACACTGCAACAATACCAATGCAAATGGCGTCGTTTGACGAGCAAGGCATGCCGGGAGTTGGTACGTATGCGCGTTTCAATGTGTCGGACCTTAGTTTCCGAATAACCCTCGTATATATATATATATATGATATATATATATATATATATATATATATATATATATATATATATATATATATATATATATATATATATACATACATACATACATACTATATATATATATATATACATATACATACATACATACATACTATATATATATATATATATATATACACAACTCCTTTAAAGGTCGTTCTTACAAAGGGGGTATGCAATTTCTTGTTCTATAGAGGGAGTCAGAAAAATGGGACCCGTAAGCTAAAGGTTAATACAGAGGAAGTCAAAAAATGGCCAGCTCGTCAAGTTTTGCAGTTCATTGTTGGTATGGAATTTCAAGAGTCAGTACAAAATTTGTGCTTAGCACTAAAGTTGTTTTTGTCGATTTGCATTTCAGTCGCATCTTGTGAAAAAAGTTTTTCAAAACTGAAAATCATCAAAAACTATTTGCGCTCAACAGTGAGCCAAATCAGACTAAATGGCCTAGCCATGTTATCCCTCGAGAACAAGTTGGCTATGAAAATAAACTTTTCATGAGATAATTAGACAATTTTCTGATGCAAAAGTTACAAAAAAAACAATTTTAAAAGGAGGCTCTTGCATAATCGGAATTAATACAGGATTGTTTTTCCTTAGTTTTGTCTTTGCATAAGATTGTGTTTAGTAAAATAAGATATATATATATATATATATATATATATATATATATATATATATACAATAACCACCACTTATAGTGATCAGTGGTTATAAGAATCAACCATTTATAAGAATCAATATCGCAAAAACAAAAAGAAATGTATTATTTCCATGTTAAAATTTACGCTTTAAAAAATCAATCCATCGGTTTTAAGAATCAGATTGCAATCTTCGCTTTCCTTTCATTTTTGCTAAAAAGCCACTTAAACTCTCAAAAGGCACGAAATGTTTTCTTAAGTTTTTGAAAAGAAAGACTGATAAGACTTTGGGGTGGAATACAGTCGTAAAATACATCCCTTTCTTTGTTAGACATAACATCAGAGTTTCCCCTTAAACGCTTTAGATAAACACTGTCCTATTAGCTTGACCCAGGGGCATCTCTACCCGCCCGGGTCCGATTTCACTTTTCTCCACTGACATACAGAGACTATTTTTTCCCACCTTCCTTGTTGCGGCTTCCTGGACCCTGAAACACATAAATCTTCGGCGAAGTGTCCACTATCACTTACGCAAACGGGACAGTAGATTCAGCACGTTATCAAACCGTGAAACATAAGCTATAAGGTGAATCCTCGTCGGAGATTGTAATGAGCATTCGTCGCTAGCGTTCACTTTAGTTTTCTAACAAAATTGTCAGTTAGTGTTACGACTTTTTGATAGTCGAATTCAAAAATGATAAAAACAAGGAAGACTCTTAGTTTTTCTGAAAAGCAGAACTTGTTAATTAGATATGGTTCTCTTCCGAAGTGTAGTCAAAGAGAAGCTGCCTCCCGTTTGTGTGTAACTTAGTCTACTCTTAGTAAAATTTTAAAATGTCGAGAGGAAATTTCGGCTACCATTATCAAAAAGGGAAATCTTGATCGATAAAGGAAGCGCGATGGAAAATCAGTCGACGTAGAAGAGACTCTCTTGCAGTGGTTCACTCAAGCCCGAATGATGAATATATCAATAGAGATGTGTTGCTGTAAAAGGCCGAAGATTTTGAAAAAAAAAAAAAAAAAAAAATGGGAGAAAACAATTTTTGTGCTACGGAAGGTTGGCTTACCCGATGGAAAGAGAGAAACAATATTGTTTATAAAAAAAATTACGGTGAGAAGCAAAAAACGGATATGGAATCTGCTCAAAAAGGTCTCTCTGATTGCTTGCCTGCAATAATGAAAAACTACGCCCCACAACAAATTTTTAATACAGATGAAACCGGGCTTTAATTTAGAGAGATGCCTGATCGAATGGTGATATTTAAAACAGATTTGTCATCTGTTGGGAAAAAACAAAAAGAATTATCATATCTCCACGATGTAACTCCACGATGTAGTAAATCTCCACGATGCTTTACGAAAATAAAAACTCTCACTGTGTGTTATGAAAATTCAAAAAATGCTTGGATATGTAGCAGGATCTTCACTAACTTCCTTCTAAAGTGGGATAAGGAGCTAACTGGAAAAGAAAAAATTTTGATTTTGGACAACTGTCCGGCTCATCCAGTTGTAAAGCTCACAAATATAGAGTTTTGTTTTTTTGCCCCCGAATACAACACCAGTAATACAACCTCTTTATCAAGGTATCATAAAAACTTTTTAAACGCTATATCGCTCTGACATGCAACAAAGAATTGTTGACTCGATCGACGAACGAAAGAGATCTGCGTCAGAAATAAGAAAAAGGATCCCTTTGCTTGATGCTATACATATGATTGCAAGTGCCCAGAAAAAAGTTTCAAATCACTGTATTGTTAATTGCTTCAGTAAAGCAGGATTTTTTTGTAAGACTGATGACTCATTAAGTCAAGCAGAAACTGATCTTGTTGAGGAATCACTTCGTGAGTGGGTTGAAATCGACGAAAATCTACAGACTTCGGAAGAAAAGACAGAAGATGAAATCATCTAAGAAATTTAAGAAAAACTGTCGATAAAACTGAGGACGAGGATGAAATGAATGACCTATTCCCTGGGAATCCACCATCAGCAAAATAATCCAGAAAAGCGTTGAGTATTCTTAGAAGGACTCTTGAATATAGAGGAGCTTCTGAAGAACTTTACGGGACATTTTATGATATTGAAAGAGGTATAAACAACCTCCTGAAAATTTCATTACGTCAAACAACCATAGAAAACTTTTTCTTGCACTCTTTCTGTAGTTGAAATGTTAAAACTGTTTAGCAGGTATGTTGTTACAAATATTGGATTTTTCTTCTCTTACTATAATCATGTGTAGCTACTTATAAGTCAAGAAATTGAGTTATAGTATTTTGTTTAGAAATTGAGTATTTTGAAAATTATACAAAATAATTTTAATAAAAGATAATTAACATAAATTAAAGAACATTTAATGGTAAATTATGTATATATGTGTATATGTATATATGTGTGTGTGTGTCCAAAAACCTAATTTCGGCTATAAGAATCAACCGCTTATAAAAATCAAAAACAGTAATAACAAACGTGATTCTTATAAGCGGAAATCACTGTGCGCATGTGTGTGTAAGTAACGTTAACGCCCCACCTTTATTACTTTAACGCGTATTCTAAATTTTCCTCAATAAAGCACATCCCATATTCCAAATTATGACCCAGGAATAAACGAATTAACAAACTAGTTTGTCCCTTAATGCAAGCGCGGTAAAGTTATTTTTCACCTCATAAATCAGACATGAATCAGAGGTGCGTGCTTAGTTCACCGCGTAGCGCCTGTTCGAAAAGTCTTGCGACATTGAATCATACCTTCACGTGTTCGATTCTGGCCATTTGAGGGTATTTTAAACTCCTGGCGCCCTCATACTTTATAAGGTCCGGCAAAGGATTTTCCAGGGGTTTTTTTTCTGTCTGTTGTCTGCCCTCTACTGGTGTCGTTCTTGCTTTGCTTATCTTCGTGCGTCTCTTCTCCAAAACTCCAGATATATTCCGCTGCTGTCCCATAATGTGGTGTCCAACATATTCAAGCTCCGGCCGGTTCTGGTGCCGTATATTTGTGCCATTTCTTCATTCTTTGATGTTCGCTTTTAGTACCATAAGGAGTCCTGGGAAATAAAGACTTCAATGGATAGTAACTATGTGTTTCTTTACCTTATATCATCCTTTTGTGTCGTGTATCGTCGTCGATGCCTGCTAAATAATAATGTCTGAATAAATCAATTCTATGGATACTGTTCGTCCGTCTCTTCTCTGGATCTCCAAGGTGTATGTCTTCCTTACTCGGTGTTACGACTACAACTTTTTTTGGGATAGTGGGTGTACCATCTCTACCACTACGTGATGGGAATATCATCGCATCTAAAGTCGGCTGGACAATGCTCCTCTGCTGGGAAAGGAAACTGTGTAGAAACACCCCGAGACCATAATTCCACCTCTGCCGAACTTTACTGTGGGCACAGTGCATTCTGGCAGGAAGCGTTCTCCAGGCAGACGCCAAACTCAGACCCTGCCATCCGAACGGTAGAGGGTGAACCTTGATTCATAGTTACAGAGAACTCATTTCCATTGATCTATGGTCCAGTTTCGACGTACTTTACACCACATTAACCGACCAGCGCAGTTGGACTTTGTGATCAAAGGCTTATGGGTGACAGTATGACCATGAAAACCAAACAGATGTACTTCCTTACGGATGGTATTCATTGAAACTACACTCCCAGAGGCCTGTTGAAACTCTTGGAGTATGTGGGCCATCGATTGGGTGTGGTTCTTCCGAATTTCTCTTGACAGCATCCGTCAGTTTCTATCCCCCAGTTTCGTGGGTCTGCCGACTCGGGGCACATTCCGACAATCACCGCTCACCTTCCACTTCTGAATCACATAGGCCACTGTCGATTTTGGTTAATTCAGCTCGCTAGATATGTCCCTTAAGAATCAGCCATTTCTGTGATATCCGACGATTACACTTTACTCGAAATCAGATAACTCTGCACTTCGTGGCATCTTGCATGCGACTAATGCCAATGTTGTTTCCTACACGATATTTAACGGCGGAGGGCGTGACGTATATCAGGACCGCAGATATCTTCATTTGCGTTGGTGACCAAATACTTATTGGTAGATAGTGTATTTCTGCACCTTATTTAAGTGATTGATATTAAAAGTTTTTTTTCTTTTATGTAATATAATATTTATGTTTTTAGGTTCTGGAAAACTGTTAAGCATGTCAGATAGTGACGATACCAATGCGGAATTATCAAAAGTAATCGATAAATGTTCTTCTATTGAGCCTAAATCAGTAACTGCCAGCACTAATAATTTAATAACGCCTACCAATGCTGAAATATCAAATGTAATCGATAAAAGTGCTTCAATTGAGCCTAAATCAGTAACTGCCAGCACTAGTAATATAATACCCCCTACCAATATTGAAGTACTAAATTTAATCGATGGAAATATTTCAATTGAGCTTAAATTAGTCACTATAACCGCCAGTACTAATAAGGATTTAAAAATGCTTAGTACTTCTGAACATCACGTTATCGGCTTTGATACTGAAGCTGGCATGAATTTGGATTCATGGCTAAACTTTTTTAATCGAAAGTGTCAGGAAAACGGTACATATGAAGAATGGAAAAGAAATAACTTGAGTAAATATTTAAAGGGGAAAGCATTTACTGTCTTTATTAATTCTTCCCTACATATTCAAAATTGGGAAGAATTGTGTTCAATTTTAAGAGAGAATTTTATACAAATTAATGTAGTTTCGTTTAGTGAGTTCACTAACCTAAAACTGAAAGATAGTAAGGATGTTAGCGGATATTTTCATAGAAAATTGGAGTGTGGTCGAGGGCTGGAATTATCGAACAACCTACTATTGGAAGGTTTAACTGATGGTCTTCCTCCAAATCTTCAGCAGTTGATAGCCCTTAGTCCTGCTACCCCAGCAACATGTCTCACTCTAATTTCTAAACTGCTAAAAAGGCCAAGAGACACGTTTTGAATCTAACAGTTAGCGAGATTATAGCTCAGGCGGTTAGAACGTTGGTCTCGAAGCTCTGCGTGCGGAACGTCGTTGGTTCGATTGCTCGATCCCGGGCCTTGACATAAGACTTTTAATCAATTTAACACTTAAATAGTTATGATCATTGCTCACCTCTTACTGCACAAGTTCGCTCCCTTATTCGATTTTTTTCTCAGTGCACGGGTCAACAGCCTGTGGAGACGGTCTGATTAAGGCGAAAAAAGCTAGCTGTCATTAGAAAAGGTTAAAAATTGCTGGGGTTTTTTTTGGGGGGAGGTCTCAAAAATGATTCCGCCCCGGCCCCAAATGGTCTAGGTAAGCCACTGAGCCAGGCAGAACAGTGGAGGAGAATGTATGAAGGGAATAGCAAAGAAAGTCCTCAGTCAAGAAATAATTATGAAAGAACTTATGGAAGTGATGGACCACGTCATAGATATGACCAGCAAGACCAGTTTTCGGGTGGATATACCAACAGAAAAATGATAAGAAATGACAGTGTTCAAGAAAGCCACGAATAAACATACCAAAACAGGACTAATCAACAAACAAATCAAAGCTGATTGATGGTCAGAGCTCAGGTAGGTGGTTTAAGGACTCAGTGCCTTCTGTACTCAGGAGCAACAGTAAGTCTGGTTTCATGTGCAATGTTAAGCAAGTTAAAATATTTTAATTATAAGAAAATAAATAATTCTGTAATTATTCAGCCGCAGGGACAAATAATCATGAAAAAATTAGTAGAAGCAAGAGTTAAAATTGGTAGAGTAAATAAGTACATTGAAATTTTTATTGTTGACTGGGATTTGCCATATATGTTATTAAGTTTAAGACACATTCAACTTTTCGGTTTAGACATTGATTTTAAAAATTTTGCAGTATCTCAATTTGGTGATGAACTTAAATTATGTAATGATAATGTGTTTTTTGGAGTAAATTCATTTCATCTACAAAACAATAAAAGTTATGGTAAAGAGAAAAAATTATAATAAAAGATGTTAAGGTGATAATGAACATAAATTTAAGAATTATGGTAAACCTCAGAATTATAGTAAGAGATGTTATTATAATAGATATCAATGTAAGAATTTTGAAAATTATGATAATGTAAACAAACCTTTAAAGAGTAATGATGAATCTAGAAATGGTCACCCTAATGAGCAGGTTAAGAGAGTTTTTCATGGAAAAAGTGCAAATGAAAGTAAAAGAGCTAATACGAGTGTAAATACTTTATATGAAAATGACATCAAAAACCTAATTTGTGACTGAATCCCCTATTTAGAAAACCTGAAATGAATTATAAAAATTTTGAAATTGTAAAAAATGCTAATGGTAACTTTAAAAAATTTGAAGAGCCATCAGGTATCCCCTGTGGTACAGTGAAAACTCTTTTTTAAACGCCCAGTGATATTTTGGAAGATTCAACACCAGAACAAATACCTGAGTACTGGTTAAAATTAAATGTAATTCTAGAAAAATTTTAAAATGTTTTCTCACAAAATAAGTATGATGTAGGAAGGATAAAATTAGAGCCAAAAAGAATTCATTTGACTTCAGAATTACCTGTTACCCTTAGACCTTATCGTGCGTCACAGGCAGACAACTTAGAAATTAAAACGAAAATTGATGAACTTTTAGGTGCAGGGTTCATGAAACCCTCACACAATCCCTATTCCGCACAAGGCACTTTAGCACACAAAAAAGGTGAAGGTAAAACAAGACTTTGCATAGATTATCGAAAATTCAATGTAATAACTAAAATTGATTCTGAACCTATTCTTCGCATTGATGACCTCTTGGACCAGTTAACGCATGCAAAGTATTTTTAGACACTTGACTTGACTTCAGGTTATTGGCATATTGCAATACATGAACGAGACACTGAAAAATTGACTTTTACCACAAATTTTGACCTTTACGAGTGGCTTAGACTACCTTTTAGATGGAGAAATGCTCTAAGTGTTTTTCAGAGAGCTGTAAGACAAATTCTTAATAGATACCAAATTAAATATGCATTAAATTTGATGACATTATAATCTTTTCTCAAAATTTTAATGAACATATGCAACATTTAGAAGAAATTTCCCAAATTTCTCAGAAAGAGAATAACAAACTAAAAAAGTCTATGTGCCAATTTGCAAAAAAAAAAAGAGATAAATTTTTTGGGATATGAAATTTTACAAGGGAAATATTCAATACATGATGCAAATATTGAAAAAATCAAAAAATTATTGCCACCAAAAAATGTAAAAGAATTACAAAGATTTTTAGGCTCCATTAATGTCTATCAAAATTTTATACAGGATTATACAAAGTTAAGACTCCCACTAAATAAACTGCTTAAAGAAGATGTTAAATGGATTTGGTCCCAAGAATGTCAAAATTCATATCAAAGATTAAAAGATGAACTAATTTCTAAGCCGATTTTGACCTTAAACAGGTTTTCCACCTATATCCGTTACACCCCCTTAACTTCTAAACGGTGACAGCTTAGGCCATAAAGTTGGTGCCTAGGTATAGTAAAAAGGCTATGCGCTACTTGATGAGACAACTTACAGCGTCATCTATCTGCAAATTTTGGAATTAGCGTTTTTATCCCGAAAACGGTACGAGATAGGGGGAAAAAGTCAATTGAAAAGTTGTTCAGCATCATCTATTTAGTAAGAAAAGACACATTTCGCGCATTAATACTCAAAACAGAATGTAAAAAATGAACATTTGTTTTGTCGGGATTTTCAACACTATGGCGTCGTGAAACGCAAGCGAAGCTCGAAAAGACCAGTTCAGAGTGCAGATGTGTATAGTGGGTAATGGAGAGCATCTTCAGCAACATAAATAATTTATACTGAAGATAGGGAAGTGTCTCAGTTTCTTTCCTTCGCTCTTTATGACATGACAATTTTAGAAATCGTGACCAAACAAATGTTCATTTCCTACATTCTGTTTTAAGTATTAATGTGCGCAAGGTGTCTTTTCTTACTAAATCGATGATGCTGAACAACTTTGTAATTGACTTTTTTCCCGTATTTCGTATCGTTTTTGACATAAAAGCGCTAATTCCAAAATTTGCCAATAGATGGAGTTGCACGTTGTCTCATAAAGTAGCGGATTGCCTTTTTACTATACCTAGACACCAACTTTATGAACTAAGCTGTCACCGTTGAGAAATTAAGGGGGGTGTAACGGATATAGGTGGGAGCCCTGTATAACCCAAATTATCCCTTTCACATATATGTCGATGCTAGTCAAGAAGCTGTTGCCGCCGTTTTAAAACAAGAACATCCTGATGGTCAGATGCACCCCATAACTTTTCATTCTAGGCAACTAAAGCAACACGAACGCAACTAGACCCTAACTGAACTTGAATGTTTAGCAATAACTAATGCAATTGTCAAGTATCACTGCTATCTTCATGGTAAAAAATTCACAATTTATTACAATGTCATTTCAATGTCTCCGCATTACAATGGCTAAAAAATGTAAAAAATTTGACAGGTCGACTTTTTAGATGGTCTTTGAAACTGTCCATGTATGATTATGAAACAATGCATATTAAAGGTAAACATAACTATGAAGCAGACATGTTGTCCAGAAACCCTATAAGACATTTTGTGCCCCAATATTATTATTTTTTAAGTACAGATGAAATCATTAAAGGTCTAATATTATCTTCTTTTTATGATGTAAAGTACAAAAATTTAATGAATTATTAACTGTGAAAAAGAACTTTATAAAAATTATAGTTCCACCATCACTAAGAGAAAAATTAATAACTTCAGCTCATGAAAAATTTTGTCATCAAGGCGTTAAGAAAATGTTAATTTCTCCTATTTATTATTGGCAAGATATAATCATAAACATTTCAAATTTTGTCCGCTGCTGTGAAACATGCCAGAAGCACAAGAAATCGACTCATAAAAAATTTGGACTAATGGAACAGGTGCCTGTAGCCTACGAACCATTTGATCTAATATCTATTGATACTGTTGGAGGTTTAAACTATTACAATTCAACAAAAAATATCTTTATTTTCTAATTAACCACGCGGCAAGGTATATTTGGACTTTCCCATCAAAAAGGTGTGACTAGCAAGACTTATACTAACTGTTTGAAGCAAATTTTCAATATCCGAAAGTATCCGAAAGAGATTTTGAGCGACAGAAATGCTGCATTCACTTCTTCTATATTTAAAAAGTTTCTAAAGCATAACAATATAAAGCAACTGTTGACCTCTGCACATAGACCCTAATGCAACGGGGAAAATGAAAGGTGCAATCAAACCATATTAGCAAAATTATGACGTTAAGTTAATTCTTCCTTAAGAAAAATTCCCTGGACTAAAATTCTAGAATATGTTACTTTTGAGCATAATAATCAACCCCATTCAGTAACAAATTTTCCATCTGCTTACCTTTTATTTGGAAATTTACCCTTTGAGTCACCTTTACCTAGCATGTCTTCATTAAACTACCCACCTTTTGAAGAAGCAAGGAAAATTGCTGTGTAAAGGACTGTTCAATACCCCAAAAATAATAAGTTAGGTATGATAAGCATTATGTAGAAACTAACTACAAAATTGGAGATTTGGTCATGTGTGAAGAATTTGAATTCAAGAAAACTAGATCCACTATATTCAGGCCCTTATAAAATTTTAAGTCAACTTTCAAATGGGAACTTTGAAATTAATCGACCAAATCAGTGTATCAGGATATAGATATTGTGCACTCTACGAGACTAAGACATTTTCACCCAAGAAATCAGTTTCAACTAAATTAATATTGTGTTCATGCAGCATTTTGTTGGGGTATGAGACATATTAGTAATGTATTAAATTGCAAATAATTGTGTAGAATTCTGAAAATTTGAAAATTTATTAATTATTGAAAAATTAAGAGTTGTTTTTGTAATCTTTTGTGAAAATTTATATGATATTGATAATATTGCTTGTTAAACCTGGACTGTACTATTTTGCATATTCTAGTGTCTACAGAGATGGTGACAGTATTTTTTAAAAAAAATTTATTTCTGATTTTATTAAAAGCTGTCAGTGTGATAATTTTGAGAATGACAAAATTTTGGCTATGATTTTTTAGTTTTTAAAATATTTTGTTTGTTTTCTGAGTCATCCCGTTCAAAATTCCAAATTTCGCATAGAATCCCAGCCTAGCAGTCGAGAAGAGGGATGAACTAAAGTTTTCTTTTGCGCTGGACTAGGTTTTCACGTGTCTGTGAGCCAGTTCAGACTTCTGACTTTTGATAATTGTCCGAAGACGAATCGGGGGCTTTTATGAATAAGTCCGACATGGAGGCTCCCCGAACCATACATGATGTGTTTTGTTTTATGTATTCTCCCCGAACCATACATGATGTGTTTTGTTTTATGTATTCTCCCCGCTGGAAATATGCATGGGATGAATTAACAATGTCCCTAATTGCACCAGTTGTTTTTTAAATTTTTTCTACACTCTGAAATTTTAATTTTAGAGGATTCAGTTTTGGTAAAGCTTCTGGGGATCCATGTGAACCTGCAATCCTCTGACCCTAACTTTGGTGTGTTTGTGTGGCACATTTGTGAAAACAACCCACACAAACACACACCTTGATGTAAACAAATTGAATACGAGTGAATTTCACGGTACAACAAACTGTGTACCATAATTGGTTTTGAATCTGCATAGTGATTTTCATTATGAATATGATATATAAGCTGAGTTATGAGTTATAAATATGTTTTGATGTATAATTGAGTTGTGATTTATAATTAATATTTAGAAGAAATGTTTTGAATTTCAATTGTGATGTATTTTGAGTAAATAATAATTGCATAAGAGCTCTATAAAATAAACTGGAATTTGATTAATAGAAATTACGATATTTAATGATTAGGATTAGATGTGATAGTAATTTTCCCATGGGAACCAACAAACTGATGTAAATGTTTTTTTTGCATGTTTTTTCAAATTTTTAATATGTTGTGTCTCTGAGTATGCACATTCATCATGTTCAACCTGAGGAGTTGTTGAATTTCATTGTATACTATATTATAGGCGGTACTACTTCATGTGCTTTCAGCTGTGCACATTTATCATTTTCAACTTGAAATTTTTCTTTTTCTATATTTGTTAAGTTATGTGGGAAGTGTTTTGAAATGGAACTGTTTTAAAATATTGAAGTTTTGAGTGATTTAATTTGTAATAAAGGACTGTGGACTAATGTAACCAATCAAAGACTGAGAAGCTCCAACGTTTTACAAACATTAAGCCATGGACTTTCGGCATTTTCAAGCATGTGGACTTTAACTTATGTGTTGAGACCTTCGTGTTGACAGTCCTCCTATCTTCACAATGGAAATTTTTCTTATAACTAATGTTTTATTTTCATCTTATAATTATTCTTGACTTCTCCAAGTAATTAATCTTAGTGTTTTCAACTTCATCATATTATTAAATATTATGTTACTTTTGTAATTTTATCTTAATATTTCATGATTATATATATATATATATATATATATATATATATATATATATATATATATATATATATATATATATATATATATATATATAGAGAGAGAGAGAGAGAGAGAGAGTACTGTGCAAATTAATTGGGACAAACACAAAAATTTTCACATATGTTGTTTAATTTGTAGAAGTTCACTTACATGCATGGTATAGGAATCTAGTCGCAAATATGCCCTCCTCTAGCTTTAATGATATCCTGTACACGTTTTGGCATGGATTCCACTAATTTAGAACATAAAGTTTTGACGTCTTCATCACGAAACCAAACTTTTATGACATTCTCGATCATTTTTCTCTTAGTTGAGCAGTCTATCTTACTCACACGTGTCTTCACAATGCTCCGCAAATTTTCGATGGGATTTACACCTGGAGAATTACCAGGCCAATCCAAAATTGTTAATTTCTTTTCTTGAAAAAATTTCTTTACTAGCTTAGAATTATGCCATGGAGCAAGATCTTGTTGAAACACACCAACACCACCAGTGAACGTTTGCATAAAAGGCACAGTTTTGTCTTCTAGTATTGAAATGTATATTTTGGAGTTCATCCTTCTTTCAATTGGTACTAAGCTGCCAGGTCCTCAAGATATAAAATAACCCCAAAACATCTGCTTTTGAGGGTGCTTAACTGTTTGATTAAGATGTTGTTCCCTGATTGGTTCTCCAGAGCTTCACCTGACAAATGTTGATCGAAACCCTTCCACAAAAAATGCATTTCGTCGCTGAATACAACCTTATTCCAGTCTTGTGCAGACCAGGATTGATATTTCCTGGTCCAGTACAAAAGTTTTCTCTTCATTGCAGGCGTTAACAATTGTTTTTGGACTGGTGTTCTTGCCCCTCTCCCTGCTACAATAAGCCTTCGTCGTACTGTCGATCAATCAACGCTCACACCAGTACCCAATAATTCTCTCTGAAGTTCTGTACTTGTCTTGCGAGGATGTATTTTACTATGTCATACAAAAAAATTGCCTGTCCAAGGTGTTGTCTTACGTTTGCGTCCACATTTACTCTTCTGGTTTGGAAAAACTGTTCCAAACTTATTTTGCCGATTAATAATCCTAGAAACACTGAATTTTCCAACTCCAACTGCTGCATCAATATCCCTCACAGTCATAGAGATATGCTGACTAAGGGTAACAATTCTAGTCCTTTTCCTGGGAGGGATATCCATGTTTTTCATACACGTGAGAACCAGACAACTCGGATAATCAACCACTTCTTACAGCAGCTGAAACGTAACTGACGCAAAAGTGCTCTACCTGTGATGATCACGTGGTCAAACCAGTTTAGACTAGTCAAGGGCAACCTCCCTTCGTAACAAATACACTTGCAACCGGTTTCAGGCAGGGAATCCCTGGGAAAGAACGAATTTTATGAAAAATAAAGCTTCTCCCAATTAATTTGCACAGTACTGTGTATATATGTCACGGCACTTACACCACGCACCCTTTAACAAACTAATTATTCTAAATGGCAGTCATTAAACAATAGGCCGGTGAAAGAACTAATGCTTAAATAACATTTAACGAACTTTATTTCTCAACATTATTAAAAAACTTCCTCAACCCAGATAAAACACTATTTTCAATCATCTCCGCTCACGACAGACGCGAGTCCTATCTGTCCGAAATATATCCCTAAACTCATGCTTTGTTATCCGAAAACGCGCTGCACTTTTCGAGAGCGTAAAACACGTGATGTTTGCGTATAGTCAGGCACTGCCCGCCTGTACCTTTGTCGACGAACTTCTGAGCGCGTGGGAGCAATTATCGATGACCGTGAACTCTCCGCTGCGAAAAACAACCTACTTCCTGAATTGGAAAACACACTAGAATACTCGCTAAAAGAAAATGACCGTTTAACGCTAATTAATATAATTAAATATAGTATCATAAACCGGGCAACTCCACTTCCCTGCCCAGTCTATGGGATAGCATGCCGAACTATGGCTAAATCCTAGCCGTTAGGTTCCCTTAGAAATTACAGAGAATACGCTGGGTTAATGAAAGTAAAAAACATTTATTCAAATAGCGTATTTACAAAATATTTACATTAACTCGATGAGTTTTGCACCTCCAATGCATTCATGGCATCCAGCCAAATCTACAATCACACGTGTAAGGCAAAATCACAATAAACACGTCACATTTAACACGTCCGGCCAAAATCACAATAATTTAGCACGCGGATCTATGGCCCGTGAAAATCCAGTTGGTACGAGACAAGTCGACCTCCGTCCACCGAACGCCGTCTCTCTCTATCTGACGACCTCTCTGTCCAGCTCAAACCGAGTCCCGTCCAAACCGGTTCTCCTTCGACTGCATACCTCGGAACAAAAGCCCTGTGTCCAAAATCATGGGTGATCTCGTCCTCCGGGCTCCCCGTTGTTCGTCCGTTTACTGTTCGTAGACAGCGGCATGTCTCTTGATCGATTGACTTGATCGCACGCGTGTCAAATTACCCCTGGTATTCAAAACTTTGCCGACTTCAAATGTGGAGAGGGAGCACTGAATCCGCCTCTGGAAAATGCTCATTCACTGCTGTAAAGAAACTTCAAACTGGAAAAAATAGATCGTTATTCACAGTCTTACGGCAAACAACACACAAAACTGCTTCCTTCCAAAAGCTAACCTCTGTACCATATTTCACATATGAGGCGTTGAAAGGCAAAGTGGTGTAAGTCACATTTTCAACTTTTTTCATTTGGGGGCATATATATAATATTCATGTTCCATTTATAGTGGAATTGTAAATAGTTATTATTTGCAATATTGTAATAATTATTATGAATTATAATTTGTTCAATTTATGGTGGAATTTTTTGTTGTTTTTGAAGCTAAACTCTCTTGACTTACACCACTTGACTTACTGACTTACACTACTTTGCCTTTCACCGCCTCATATAATACCGGGGGTTAAGTAGAGAGTCCGCCGGCATCACAATAGTTTATGCTTCCAGCATTATATATATATATATATATGTGTGTGTGTGTATGTGTGTGTGTGACACCAGAGTGTTTGTGTGTATATATATATATATATATATATATATATATATATATATATATATATATATATATATATATATATATACAGAAAAAGTGGACGTTTGTCATACCTGTGGAAGTATTAATAAGAATTGGGTGGGCAAAGGAGCGGTCATCCCATGGTCTGTCTTTGGTCATTATAATCTAAGCATTTGTTTTGTTCAGCACCTCAGGTGACTGAAATGTGAAGAGGGTTTGTACAGGTTAATAGGCAGCTGGGATGACTTCCAAAGACGACGTTAGAGGGGGTGATAAGACAGAGTCTTCGAGAAGGAGAGAATTTTTGGCGCGCGATTACATGTGCCATAAAATTTAGATTATTAGAAATTAGCAATTAATAAATGAAATAACACTAGATTAATGAATGCCAGCCATACAATAACAAAACAACATTTAATAAAAGAAATAAGTAATAAAATTGATTAAAAAGGAATACAGTCGAAGCTGGAGGCCGGACATAGCCAGGCAGACACACGGACAAGGGTCAGAGCGCAGAGTGCTATATGGGGAAAAAATGTCCACCCGCATAGCTTCGGGTTACCGTAAGTTTTTTCGACAATTAGCGAAGGAAACAGTTCTTTATCGCTCGGCTGACGTAGTGATCCACTGCAAATTTATGAAAGATGAAAGAAGTAGAGTTGTCATATTCGGTGGTTTCACCCATGAGATCCAGAAATTTTACACATAATAGGTTTCTAAGAGGAAGTTTCAACAAGATAGGTTTTTTTTAAATTTATTTATTTATTTTTATTTATTTAATTTAATCTAATTTGACAACACGCAAAGTTTAACCACCTAAATAGTGGAGTCAAGGGTGTTAGGCACCAAAAAAAATCAAAAAGGAAATGGATCTCTGGCTCATGATGTTTGTCGTTATCCTGGTATAGTTCAATTCCGTCAGGTGTATTATCAATTTTTACTATAATTCTTCAATTTTGGGGTTTCTAGTTCAATTGAAGAGAATAAGTTGTCTGAATTGCATTTAATTACTGTTGTTGGATTAGAAGCATAATAATAATCAACAGGTCTGTCAAAAATGGGGTTACGCTTCGTGATGAACACGAAATACAATTGTTAAATTTTGTAAATATCTTCAGAGGTATAGTGACAAATAACCTTTTTTAAAATGCATCACGAAAGAAAATTAATAATAAAGAAAATATAAAAATACAGTTCAACATAGCAAAACACTTAATCAAGGTAAGAATGGCAATAAAAATTTCAATTATGAAAATGGTTCAATTAGGGAAAACAGGTTTTAAAGTAATTCTTTCAAAAATTGTCTTAATTTCAATTCAACCAATAACACTCAACATTATAATTTTATTTTTGGAAAAAAATGGATTTATACCACTGTAGCAGTGAACTTAACACAGGTTTTCAACAGTGACAGTCTGCGGTGTGACAATTTCTGCTTCCACAGAGGTCCTGGGAAAACACACTAAATTCAGGCTAACTGAGCTACCATTGGGTTGGGTTGGTCATAGGTGACTTTGCGTTCGGGGTCTAACCGACTCACTTGGAATTATATTATAAATTGTGTTCGGGGTTTAACCGAATCACAAGGGAATTTTATTATAATTTGGTTGAGGGTATGTTATTGGAGAATACTGGTTTTGACTTAATTCGGGTTCAACAATTTCACTATAATTTCAATATTCAAATTTAGTTAGAAAAGTGCACATTCAGGTCATGCTAGGGTAAATTAGGGTATAAAATATAAAATGTCATAGTAAGGAAAAACAGGATCACTTTAACACATATCAGGGAATTCATATTTATTTTTCTGGGTTTATTTTGAGAGTATCCAGACACCAAAAAATCAACAAACTTTAAATATCCAAGGCTCATCAAAATTCAAAACATCAAAATATGCATTATAAAATAAGACCATCAAAATATTTTCAAAAATACACTAAATATATTTATGGTTCCTGAGGAAATTTTGTTTCATAGTTCAATCAAAATTTATATCTGAGGTTAATAAATACTTCTGAGTCTCTGTTTTGTTAATCACACTCTCAGTTCGTATTGCTAGTCAACGTCCCATTCGTTGCAATAAATATACCACAAGAACACAAAACAAAAATGTAAACATTAAATCACTAAAAAATATACTTTACTATCCTCATCAATTATTAAATTCACTCGATAAAACAAAAATATACACTAAATGAAATTATCAAAATGTACCAAACTAGAAATAGCAAACTAGATCTTAAAGTATGGAATCAAATATACACAGTTATATACTCAAAAATTAAATTTTCTTATTTGCATAAAAGAAATGGTGGAATTTTCTTATTTTTTATTGTTCATTACCTGTTCCTTTATCTATTTATTTTTATGAATTATATCTAAGAAAACACTTTAAAATTACTCATATTCATTCAACTTATTTTTTAAAAACACATCACTAAAATTTTATCTAATATTCTTAAACACATATATTATATCTTTTATTGAAAAATAATTAAAAATACTTTACACTATAACTTACCCATGGAGTATCAATCGCTATTTAATATTTATTTATTTATTTTATAACTGAAGATTCAAATTATTAAGGAAAAAATAGGTTAAGAAAATAAATCCCTCTAAATTTATATGATGTCCAAGAGTCCTCTCGAAAATCTGGTTTCAATGTTAAAGTTACAATATTCTTTTTTTTTCTTCTTCTTCCAGTTAATAGTCACTATCAGGTCAACCCTTTCGCACATCGGCGCACTGCTGTGTTTCATGACACAGCGCCATTCCACTGAAGCACATCTCTCCCAAATAATTCTTGATTGGCTTGAATCACAAAAATGAACTCACAAAAAAGAAAGTGAACCAAGATACTTCATTTGTAGGTCATAATATTGTGGAGAATATTGTCTTATATAAACTTATTTTATAAACTTTACATCGTCTTATATAAACTTATTTTATTCTTGGATCACTCACTGGAAAGCTTACAACATTGGTCGTGCCTTACACTTAGGCACGGATATATCACATTTATGGCAGTCAAGTACTCCGGAAGCCGCCGGAGCTGTACATAATGGTTAAAAGACCGCAGCGCAAAAACTACATGTTACCAGGCCCGAGTTCAGACACAGAAGACCCCTGAAACTCTAGTTCTATGCCCTTGAGTACAGGCGCGCTGAACTTCCAATTGGATTAAACGTGACACCTGACCCCAATCACGCCACCTCGGATGAGTTCGTGAGGATCACGTCATATTCTAGAACACTCTTCTTATACAACCTGTAGGCGCGTGGCTTGCTTAAGGGGAAAACTAATAGATTAATTTGGTATTTAGGTCAAATTGAGGGATAATGCTCTATTGCGGTAGGACCAAGTTAATGAAGGAAAACGATTGAAATTCATTTCATATATATATATATATATATATATATATATATATATATATATAATGAAATCGACTGGTTGACACTTGGGCGGTACTCAGAAAATAGGAGAACGGCAATTCGGCTTGGTAGTCGAGCCTTGTGCAGCATCAACACCAAACTAAATACTTCATTTAGACGGAATAATACTTTTATTATCTAAATGCGTTATGGCTATCTAACAATTTGACATATTACTAAAATATATACATACGAACAAGCTATTTACAAAATAAGTTATATACAAAATGCGAGAACGGGTTATAACAACCGTTTACTCCATGATTCAATCTCGTAGTGCGCAGTTCCGACGCTCGCACCAGCATATATGACAGTTAGTTTCGAATACCCACGTGACGCCCCCTGTTGTGCCATATGCCCAGGCGTCATGCAGAAGGAACGCAGAAGTTACTTCTACAACGCGAAACACAAGATCAAAATCTGCGAATAAATGGATTAGATTTAACCCTTGAGCGGGCGCGCCCCTGTACAAAGTGCAACATTTTCGTAATTTTGAATGGTTTGTTTATACAAGTAAGGTTTGAATGTTCTCAGCAGTTTCTATTTATAGCTACACCCTTTCTAATGCAGGTCTGATTTTCTGACCCCTGTATTCCTTTCCACCCATTGTTAGTCGTGATTTAACCGTGGTAAACCAGCGATTATACTGGATTGCAATACGACAAAATTATGAGTTGATGTCTTAGATCAAATGTGCAGCTATTACACGGTTTTCCGCATATCACGAAGATGGACAATCTCATTGTTTTTTAGGTTTTTGGACATAATAGGAATCGATTCGCAAGTTGTCCTTAGATGCATTAAACTACAGTTTTGAAATAAGGCGATTGTATCTGCATTCTTTGGCCTTTAATTATAAATATATTTCAATATTATCAACATTTTATATCTTGTCATAAAACGCAGAATTATTGTTTTCAGTTTGAAAAAAGAAAGTTTATTACAAAAGGTATAATCAAGGTAAAAGAGACGTTGCACTTTATGCAACGCGCGCCTGCTGGTGTTCCAAAAATTGGCGTGCCCGCTAAAGGGTTAAACTGATGTGGCGTTGATATAATATAATTAATAATGGTGGGTCGTTATTATTACTTACTTACACACACACACACACACACATACATATATATATATATATATATATATATATATATATATATATATGGAGTGGAGGAGGGGGGAGTGAAAATATATAACCATCCTAGTCCATAATGATACAAAAAAAATGTCAAAAAATTATCTGCATTTTCATGCAGGCAATCGTTGACAGCCATGGACTGAAAATTCTTGTATTTCAACTGACCGGGAAGAAAACGAGAAAAGGTAGGTGCCTCGAAAGCAAAAGTAAGTACATTCAATAAACTTTTTAAGTCTCCTGAAAAGCAGAAACTGAAAATAAGGAGTTCTTAAGGACCTTAAGAACCATGGTCATCTTTCCCGCAAGAAAATTTCATACAAGGAAGTGCGAAACAATGATGAAAAAGGATACGTGCCGATCAGTTTTCAAAATCAAAGTCGCATTTTACTTTTTAAAAAAACTGGAAAATTTAGAAACATTCGAACAAAAACTAACCATTATAAATTTCAAATCACAAATAATATATTTTTTTTTCCTTTTTTTGAGATTCCCAGTTTTAATGGCATTCTTGATTTTCAGCTCCTCAAACATGAAATATCTAAATTTGCAACCTAATTGGATAATGCTATAGACTGACAAATGACTCCGAATTTTTTTTTAAACTTGTTCTTTTGTGAGAAAAACATTCCTCCTCTTAATCCTAACATTACTTGTATTTACAAAACATACCCGAATATGTAATTAAATATTTTGGAGTAATAACTGTGCGATTGTTAGATTAGGTGTCTCTAATTAATTGAAAGAATTTCCAAACATCTGTATGGTTTTGGAAGGATACACTATCCTGATTATCAGAGACAGCCTTGCATAATTTGCCCCGACCTCTTGCGATAGAGCGAAAATCTTTTAAGGGGACAGTGGACCTTCAAACCTAACTTTTTTTGTTTTGAATGGATTTCCTTGAAATGTGAATATGTGATTAGCACCATAGATATGTAAAAGTGGTTAAAATTTAATGATGAAATATTAATAATTTATGAATTTAATAATTATTAATTATATTAAAAATTGGCCTCATTAAAAATGTTCCATGCACATTTCTTTTGCATATAATATGGTAATTTTTATTTACAGGATACCTTATAGAACTAACAATGAAACTTATTGCTTCTTTTAAGCATTCATTAAAAATATAAAGAGAAAAAAATAACAGTGAAAATACCCTTTTTATGACGCAAAATACCTCTAAATCATCTTTTCAAGTACAAAATTTAGAAATTCCGAGCTACGAAGCATAATTATTTTCAATAAGATTTATTTAATATACAGTTAAGTATATAAAACTTAAATTTCAAAGCAATACGGTAATTAGAAATGCGCCCGGAGCAGTTTGAATATTCGTATGACACGAAAATTTTTATTTTGAGAAAAACACATTTAAAGTTATTGCTATTAGTAACCACATAATATCTAAATCAAATGCAAATGCCTATAACTAGGAAAGTAATCGCAGAAATTAAAAATTCTTTTTGCAACTCATCCGTAGTTTCACAATTGAATAAAATAAAAAAATGGAATTTTTGGACAAGTTTCATAATTTTGAAAGTCCACTGTCCCCTTAAACATTTCCACTTCTATCTAAATATTGAAAGAAAGTACCGTCCATCAAGACAAAGGCTCAACCCGCAATCTCCCACACTGAGTGGCCAGTTTATTATAGCTACCTGACAATTTTATAAAAATAAATTATGACGTCCCGCTGTTGTTGCTGGAGTATGAGACTAGTTTAAAGAGGGATTGCTAGATAATTGTAACGACAGTTCAAGTGTATTGCTTGTGAACGTGTAATGATTGTGGTGGCGAAACTGCTTCGCTTGTGAAGTGTTCAAACAAAGTCTCAATGTAAAATGTATGGTCGTCACCGGCTATTGAATGCTCGAGCTGATACGAGAGTTTCCGAACTTGTCCAGTCCAATCTATATATATAAAACAGTTCCGTAACTGACTCACTGACATACAACGCACAGACCAAACCGCTGGACCTAAAGGGCGGACATTTTGCATGGCGATTCTTCTTATGGTGTAGGGGTGCGCTAAGAAAGATTTTTCAAAAATTCTTCTTAGATTTTTTAAAATTAAATTTTTAAGCTGTTTTTGTAACTTTTTTTAAGTTTGCATTTAAAATAATAATTTTAGGGTTATAAAATTTATATCATGAAAAAAATCATAAAAATTCTTTTAAAATGACATCTTTTTCGAACCTTTACCTCCATTTTCTGATTTCTGGTGAATTATTAAAGATTCATTTTTAGAATTTAATTTATTAAATGCCTATCACGTGATTTCTTTTTCTGGTACTTTAAATAAATTTATCGTCGCGTGCTTAACAACTAAATAGACAAAAAAAAATATTCCTTTTCTTTCTAATGCGGCAGACGATTGGATATTATAAAAAAAAAAATATCCCTTACGATTTTTTTTATAAATATATATATATATATATATATATTACATCAATTGTATACATTGATCAATTGATACATTTATTATAAATATATATATATTTAATTTTTTGGCATTAATTGCATACATTGACCGTTGTATTGACTTTGAATGTACTCCGTAGCGAAGCGCGGGTTTTCAGCTAGTAGAACATAAAATTACTGCTCATCTTAATCAGAGACTAACTCCCATGGCTTAACGTACTGTTCGCCCATTACACTATATCGGGTATGGAAGCCGAAGGCCTGTTCGCTGCAGCTAACAAGATCCAGTTCGCTCAGGATCACAAGAATTGGACAGTAGATGAATGGAAGCTAGTAATTTGGCTCGCCGAATCCCGTCCATTCCACTTCTAAAGAAGTTTATCCGATATCTCCTTTTTGCAGATTCCAAAGCGACGATAGAACGCAACAAACATCCCCCAGCAGAACATATATTAAGAATTTTTCAGAGAAACTGAAAAAAAAGGTATATACTCTGATTAGGATGCATGATAAAAGGAAGGTATAGAGATTCGAATAGAAAATACCCTAATCAGACTACCTACTACATCATGAGGCGGGAATTCTTCCATGGGAACTTTCTAAACACATGTATAAAAAAAGTGTGAAAATCGAGGATAAAGCACCTTCATAAACCTCTGGAAATAGTTAATAATAGTTCTTTGTTAGTACTGTATGCTATACTTTAGCAGTGGATCAGACCCTTTCTTCATTTTTGCGATACCAAAGAACCGGTAAATTTGTGAGCCATATCCTAATTACAAATTTGCAGTCGAAATTATTTCCTTGAAAATGATTTTTCAAAGGACACTTAACTTAAATTCGAGCAACTAATTTGCAAAATGAGGCCATTTCCTTTGAAATCAAATTTAGGTTGTGCAACAGTCGGCATTGCATATTTTTGAATTCAGTTTTCTGCATTTGAAAACAGACCTCGAAATGCAATGAGCAGGGTTTTTTTTAAATCTTTTTTTATTTTAGTCGAATTTGACAAAATTACTTTTGTAGCGACAGATATCAATAATATGATGGCCTGTAAGGTATTAACTACGAAAATTTATAAAATTAAAAATTGCGGTCCCTGCCTACATTCCTATGCGAAAAAAATCACTAATCTGTGACTCGAAATGTGAAAAATTTCCATGACCCGAACATTCGGACTGAAGATCTGTTATGTCAAGTGACGCAAAATTCTCGAAATTTTTGCGGCACTCAATATTATGAAGGCTACGGTGTTCAATTTTGAGTTTCGGTCATTTGAAAGCGACGGTGCGCCAGGACTCGGTTCAAACCGGAGGCTTTCAATCTCTCAATCGAATGACAAAACTATCCAGACGAAGCGAGGAAGCTATCATATCGAATGACTTTTTGAGGACAGTGACGCCTTGCATGTATTTTTATCGAACGATGCCTCATTTTTCCATGAATTTCATTTCTTTTAGCGTATACCTGATCAACGGTTCATAATCATTCTTTCTGGTGGTAAGACGACATTGTAATGACCATATGCCAGAACCGAGTCACCAAACCTTTAGAAAAATGTTCTCTCCTTTTGAAAGTCCTTTACCTGTCAAGGTTGATGTTTTTGGGAATTCTTACAATCTGCCTTGATCTTATGGAGACTAAATTAATATATTATTCCCGTTCGACAATTTCAAAGAAAATTTTCAGAATTCGTTTATAAATTTGGCGGTAAAAATTTATATAATTTATATAAAAAAGCGAGGGTCTGGTAACTGTAGCATTGCTCATGAAAGAACTACATTAAACTATTCTAAGAGAACTTGGGGATTTTTTCATGTTCCAGCTAATTTGAAACTCCTGGGTGTGATATATATTTAATTTTATCTGCATAAAAAAATCGCCTAAATACATATAGAGAGGTAACCTGTAAATTATGTATCCTCAATATAATATACAGATTGATAAATTCATACACTATGTACCAATAAGTATTTCGACACCTGTGATAGAAAAGAAAAACAAAATTTATTCATATTTAATAGCTGGTAGAATCTCTACGAGAAGCAATTACAGCCTCAACCCTCCGGGGCATGGTTTTCACAAGTCCTTGGATGACGGCTAGTGGTATTTTCTTCCACTCGGCTTGGAGAAAACATATAAGTTCCTTCGCCGATTTTAGACGGTTGTTGCACCCCTTAATTCGGCGATCCAACTCGCCCGATTCGGTTCTCGATAGGGTTCAGGTCTGGGCTCTGGGCAGGCCAGTCCATTCGGTTTACCCCATTGTCACCATACCAATCCATGGTGGACCTCGCAACATGACAGCTGGCGTTGTCATCCTGGAAGTTACATGAGTCCAACCCGTAAAACTGCCACAACGAAGGAAGGACGCTGTCATCCAAAATAGTGCAGTCGGCGTTCAGCTTATCATGAATTGGGACCTAGGGTCCACGTTAATGCCAGGGGACACACCCAGACCATAATTCCACCTCCACCGAACTTTACTCTGGGCACAATGCATTCTGGCAGGAGGCGTTCTCCAGGCAGACGCCAGACCCTAACCCTGCCATCCGAACGGTAGAGGGTGAACCTTGATTCATCGCTCCAGAGAACCCGTTTCTACTGATCTACGGTCCACTTTCGACGTACTTTGCACCACATTAACAGCAGCGTGGTTGGACTTTTTGATCAAAGGCTTATGGGTGGCAGCACGACCATGAAAACCAAGCAGATGTGCTTCCTTACAGATTGTATTCATCAAAACAACACTCCCGGATACCTGTTGAAACTCCTGGAGTATGTGGGCCATTTGTTGGGTGCGGTTATTCCGACTTTCATTGGACAGTACCCGTCGGTCTCTATCTCCCAGTTTCGTAGGTCTGCCGACTCGGGGCACATTCCGACAATCACTGCTCACCTTCCACTTCTGAATCACATAGGCCACTGTAGATTTTGGGTAATTCAGCTCGCTAGATATGTCCCTTAAGAATCGGCCATTTCTGTGATACCCGACGATTACACTTTCTCGAAATCAGATAACTCTGCACTTCGTGGCAACTTAAATGCGACTAATGCCAATGTTGTTTCCTACACGATATTTTACGGCGAAGGGCGTAACGTATATCAGGACCGCAGATATCGTCATTTGCATGGGTGTCCAAATACTTATTGGTAAATAGTGTATTATAAATCAATCACCACAAAGGTGAAAAATATCATCTCAATATAGCCTCTCACATAATATATGTTACCTAATAATGTATGACGTGACGCCTCCACCCACTTGTCTATGTACGCCCTCTAGCGCCAAGTATAAATAAGAACGAACTCTGTATCGGTGCAATCAAGCAGCTCCTGCAACAAGCGGAGTTTACTATGACAAACAATGCCTCGCTATTAAATTTTTATTGCTTTTACAGTCCATTGTGCTTATCTTCTTAAACATCGTACACCTCCGTACATTTTGGTACTAGCGACCCGGAGGTTTTACCAGTGCATTAAATTTAACTTAGTTTTAAACTTGGGAACAATGACTACAGAATCAGCCATTACAACGCTTAACCGCAAACGTGGTAATATAAAGGGACAGTTGAAGAAAATTACTATATGTGAGGATAGCAATGATGTAATTTCGAAGCTTCAAGAAAAATTCTAAGTTCTAAAAGAAGAATATTATAAAGTAGTCAGCGAAAAGGATTTTGAAGAAACTGAGGAAGTGCTGTCACAGCTAGATGAGGAGTTGCAAAATTCAGAGGTGAGTCTGAAAACCTTGATTAATAAACTTAAAACCAGTAAAAACAATTCTGCTTATCTAAATCAAAATTCTGACAATTCTACTCATGATTCGAATTCGATTAACAATGATCAGCTGAAAAGAATGTCAATAAAACTTCCAAAAATCCTTCTTCCTATTTTTAACGGAAAATTCGAGGAATGGAACTTATTTAAAAGCCAGTTTATTAGTCTATTTGACGAAAATTCAGAGCTTTCTGAAAACGAAAAGCTTCACTATCTACGTGGGTCACTAAAAGGAGAAGCAAAAATTATAGAAACCTCAGATGACAGTTATGTTTCCCTATTCAAAGTACTAGAGCAAAGTACGAAAATAAAAGAATCATTGTTGACTGTCACATAAAAAACATTCTAAATCTTCAGTCAATCAAACATGAGTCAGTCAAAGAGCTTCGGAACTTTTTGGATAATATAAACAAAAATCTTAGATCACTGAAAATTTTGAATTTCGAAAGAGACAAATTTTCTAATGCTTTACTATTGAATATTGTTCTTGAAAAAATAGACCGAGAAATAACAAAACAGTTTGAATTCACGTTGAAGGACAATGAAGTTCCAGATTTTGATAATTTTTTACAATTTTTAGAAAGAAGATGTCAAATTCTTAGTAGTATTAATATTAATATTTCTTCGAAGCATATTTACGAAAGGTCGAAATCCCTTTTCGTGAATTCTAATGATTCATTTAAAATGTGCGTAGCTTGTAAAACCCAAACTAATCATCCGTTATATCACTCTGATAAATTCAAAGCGATGAACTTAACTGACAGATTAAATGTGTTTGAAACTCATCGGCTCTGTAATAATTGCCTAAGTAATCGCCATTCTACTTTTAATTCTAAATCTAAGAGAGCTTACTTTGTAAAAAATCTAATCACTATATGCTCCTTCATTAGTATCCCGCCCCGTCGAATACCTCAATACATTCAAATCAAAACTGTGAAAACATTCCGTATTCTGACACGATAAATATCTTAAAGTCAGTTCCCGATCAAAATGAGTCATCATTTCATTTGCTTGCACCAGGCAAACAAAACAAAACCATAGGCGCCTCATTATCGGCAGATGTCAAAGAGGGTTGTTTAGCTTCGATCAGTCTTTTATGCACTACAATGTTGTTTATTCAAAACTCATTTGACGAAAAAGTAAAAGTGAAGGCAATTCTTGATAGCGGAATTTCAGTGTCAATATGTACACAGGAAGTAGCAGATGTTTCGGGATTAAAGAAAGAAAATTGCAATTCATCCATTTCAGGCATAAACGGAGGAGAATATTTTGTTAAAAATAAAGTAACAGCAAAAATTTCAAATGATGAGGGCAGCTTTTCAAAAGCATTATCATTCCTTGTGCTACCTAAAATCACAGAATTAACGCCTGTAAAGAAGATTGATATTTCTCGCGTATATATACCTCGCGAAATAAAATTAGCTGACCCTACATTTCACATTCCGAGTAAATTAATCTACTCATAGGTTGTGAGATATTTTTTGAATTGCTTAAGGCTGAAAAATTCAAATTATATGATAATAATTTGATGCTTCAGAACAGTGTTTCCGGCTATTTGGTTACCGGGACTGTGGAAAATGCAGTTTCTCACAATTTTACTGGTCTTACTCATATTTCAGAAAGAGATTCTTTAGAACTTTCTGTCGAAACATTCTTGAGATGGAATCCTTTCCGGGGGATGATACAAATAATGAGTCTCAAACATTTGAAAAGGAGTATTGTGAGCAACATTTTGTTACCACTCACAAAAGAGATGATAGCGGAAGATTTATTGTACGATTGCCCATTAAGGAAGGTAAACATTCTAGTTTAGGAGAGTCTAAAATAATGGCGGAAAGACGTCTAAATTCACTTTGGAAAAAATTGGACAAAGATCCAACTATATCCACTTTATATAAAACATTTATGGATGAATATCTTGCGTGAAATCATATGGAAAAAGTTTCGGACTGCGAGAACTGTAATGAAATTTATTACATCCCACATCACGCAGTTTTCCGTCCAAAGAGCATTTCTACCCCTATTCGCGTCGTGTTTGATGCATCAGCCAAGTGCAAGAATGGAATAAGTCTCAACTCCATATTACTGAATGGTGGACTTGTTCAGCAAGATCTATTTTCAATAGTGGTTCGTTTCCGAACACATAAATATATATTTAGTGCAGACATTACTAAAATGTATAGGCAAATTCTTGTCGAAGAATCGGATAGAGATTTTCAGAGAATTTTGTGGAAATCAAGTCAGTGCTCCCCTGCTGAAACTTACAGACTGCGTACAATTACGTACGGGACCGCATGCGCCCCGTATTTGGCGACTAGAACTATAAAGGCTTTAGCTGAGGATGAGCAGAAGTATTTTCCTCGTGCTTCCGCAGTTTTACTTACCGACGTCTACGTGGACCACATTTTGTCAGGTTCAGACAATTTAGAAGACACAATTTCCTTACAATTTGAGGTAATAAATGTATTGAACAAAGGTGGCATGCAGTTACATAAATGGGTATCCAACCACCCAAACTTGTTAAATAATAGTAAAGGTGATGAATATAACTTTTCTTCAGATTCTGATCCCGTGAAAACTCTCGGTATACTTTGGGCATGTAATGCCGATAATTTAACCTTTAAGGTTAATGTAGATTCTAAAACAAGCTTCACAAAACGGGATGTTCTATCTTCTATAGCCCGCTTGTTTGATCCTCTTGGTCTTATTGGACCAGTAATTACAAAGGTCAAGATATTTCTACAAAATATGTGGAGGCAAAAGTCAAATTAGCCTGATCCAATTCCTCCTGATGATATGAAAGAATGGTTTAAATTCTTACACGAACTTCCCGCTTTAAATCAAGTGAAAATTCCTAAGCATGTGATCATTACAAATCCCATCATAATTGAATTACATGGATTCAGCGATGCGTCTGAACGGGCATATGGAGCATCAATCTATGTAAGCTCAAAAAACAGCCAAGGACAGCAGCAAACACTGTTTTGTTCTAAATCTAGAGTATCTCCAATAAAAACCTTAACAATACCCAGTCTGGAACTATGTGCGGCGTTACTACTAGCTCGTCTAGTCGCAAAAATCATCTCTATCATTCAAATTGAATTCCATCATGTGTACCTGTGGTCGGACTATATGATAACTTTGGCTTGGAATAAAACTCCTTTTGAAAAACTTAAACCGTTTGTGTCCAACAGAGTTAAACAAATTAAAGAACTGTGTCCTAACTATGATTGGAGACATGTTTCTTCTTAAAGCAGTTCTGCTGATGTCATATCTAGAGGAACTGGTGCAACTGATCTTCTACAGAACTCTATGTGGTGGACTGGCCCTTCATTTTTAAATTCGGACATTCCATCTTCTAAGGAACCTATAAACATGACTGATAATGATTATTCTAAAGAACTAAAGACTGCATATAATCCTGTCTTAGTTGCTAACACTACTAACAGCTTCATTGATGACTTGATAAAAATTAGTAACAGTTTTACTAAACTTGAACATACCTTTAGTTATATTTGCAGATTTATACATCATGTCCAAAGAATCGAAAGGTAGGTGAGTTTCAAGAAGTCATGAGTGCGGCTAATCATTTAGTTAAATTAGTTCAACACGCAACCTTTATCTACGAAATTAATTCTTTAGAACAGGGCTTGTGGCGGCCCAGTGGTACAGCGCGCTGGTTTTCGGTGCTGAGGGTGCTCAGATCGAGTCCCAGCGTTGCGCCACGAAAAATGCCTCCGTTCGTGTCGTCCCTTCATAGGAGGTAATGCTGTCCGCCTATATGGTGCCCCCACAATAAAATGGACAGTAAAACTGCGGCGTAGTAAGGGCCAATGTTTGAATACAAGTGCCTCCGCATTGGATTAAAAAAAAAAAAAAAAAAAAAAAAAAAAAAAAAAAAATTTTTTAGAACAAAACAAGAACTTGAAGCGGAGTCAGGTAAGGAATTTATATCCGTTTTTAGATCAAGATGATCTTCGAGTTGGGGGTCGATTACAAAATTCTCAACTGAACGAGGATCCAAAACACCCAAAGAATCTATGCCTAACCAGATAGGCATAGATTCACTAAAATCATTATGGAATATTTCCACAAGAAAAACTTGCACGTATGTCCGCAATCCCTCTTGCATTGCGTCAGACAAATTTTTGCCCATAGGAGGCAGAAATCTGGCTAGAAAAATTGTTAATGATTGTGTGATTTGTTTCAGAAATACACCAATTAATTCAAATCAGTTGTTGGGAAATTTACCAGCTGAGCGAGTCATTCCAAGCCCAACCTTTTCCAACTGCGGAATTGACTTCTGTGGTCCTTTCCTTATAAATTATAAAGGTCAACGTAAAGGAACATCTCAAAAAGTATATGTAGCAATATTTATACGTTTTGCCACTAAGGCAATCCATTTAGAGCTTGTCACAGATTTAACATCAAAGGCTCTTATAGCAGCATTAAAACGTTTTTTCGCAAGAAGAGGAAAATGTTCATGTATATTCTCTGACAATGCCAAGAATTTTACTGGGGCAAGTTCAGAGCTAAAGAGGTTGCACACACTTATGAGCAATCCAGAGGAAATTTTAGCGAATTATTTAGATATCTGAATGTATTAAATGGAAATTTATCCCCCCCCCCCCCAGATCTCCATACTTTGGTGGATTGTGGAAATCGGGGGTTAAATCCTTTAAATTCCACTTTCGAAGAGTAACTGGTTCATCTAAATTAACATTTGAGGTATCTGAATGTATTAAATGGAAATTTCCCCCCCCCCCCCCCAGATCTCCATACTTTGGTGGATTGTGGAAATCGGGGGTTAAATCCTTTAAATTCCACTTTCGAAGAGTAACTGGTTCATCTAAATTAACATTTGAGGAACAACTAACAGTCATTACACAAATCGAAGGGATTTTAAATAGCCGACCAATCAGTCCAATGTCAACAGACCTCAGTGATTTAGCTCCGTTAACCCCTGGTCATTTTTTAATTGGTCGTCCATTGGATTCTGTTGCAGAACAAACAATGATTGATAAAGCAGACAATTATATTACAAGGTGGCAAAGAACCACAAAATTCGTCCAATACATTTGGAAGCGATGGTCAATTGATTACCTCAATCATTTAAACTTGCGAAACAAATGGATGTTTCTAAAAGATAATGTTAAACCCAACGCCATGGTTATACTTAAGGACAAAGATTTGCCTCCTTACAAATGGAAGCTTGGCCGCATCGAAAAGATAGTTAAAGGTACGGACAACGCTGTTAGAGTTGTGTACACCAAAACAGCTAATGGAGTGGTAAAACGAGGCATCACTCAAATTTGTTTATTACCTGTAAATGATGATCAGTCTCTTTATGATTACTGTAAATAAGGTACATCTTAGGCTATGGCCACACGAGCGTTTTTTCACGCAGAAACGCAGCTTGAAAACAAGCCGCAAAATATAGGTAAGCTGCTGTAACGTACGCGTGGCCACAAGCAACTTTTTTTCACGGTGGCGGGGGACTATCTGTCGCGTTCTCAAGGTCACCCGCTGGAGGATAGAACCAGACCTATTTTTCAAGCTGGATTTCAAGCTCAGGCTACGGCCACACGAGCGTTTTTTCCCGCTGCTTGAAAACACCTCGCTGATAGTATTGAAGACGTGTTTACATGAAGATAAGAAGATAACTGTTTCTGTTGTTGGTATATTCTTGTGCTCTCGTAATATTTGATATTTAAAATATAATGGAATATTACTTTGAGAGTGAACTTATGAATACTGAAATCGAAAAATATCCATGTCTTTACGATACATGGAATAAGGATTTCAAAAACCGGGAACTCAAAAGAGATACTTGGATGACTGTAACAAAGAATGTTACTGGGGGAAAATGGGACCAGGTGGGTCAAAACAGAAGTAATTTTGATAAGTAGTAATACAAATTATATTTTATTTTTTACAAGTTATAACCTAAGTTGTAAGTAGGTGATAGTTATAACTAGACAGCGGATTATACACTGCTGGCCACCCAAATTGCAACACCAAGAAAGACAAGAGATATCACATCCAAATTTATTTTGTAGATAACATGTTGACCAAGTATCAAATGATTAAATTTATATACTTCTGTGAAGTGTGGTTCCTGCGAAAATCAGTAGCCAGAGTAGCCGCCATTGTTGGAGATCACCGCTGCCACACGCCTCGGCATTGATTCAAAGAGACTTTGAATGAGTTCTTGGGGTACAGCAGACCAAGCAGCTTTCACACGTTGCCAAAGTTGATCTGCTGTGGCAGCTGGGGATGGAATCTGGGTCAATCGTAGAGCAACCATGGACCACATGTTTTCTATCGGCGAAAGATCCGGAGAGCGAGGCGGCCAGGGAAGCAATTCAATCTGGCGATTGACGAAGAACCGTTGGACAATGCGTGCCACGTGTGGTCGCGCATTATCCTGTTGAAATATGGCTGTGGGCAAGCCCTGAAGGTAAGGAAGGACAACTGGCTCCAATACCTCGGAGATGTAGCCCTGGCTGTTTAAAGTACCGGCAATGCGTACTAGAGGTGTGCGAGAGTGATATCCAATACCGCCCCATACCATAATACCCGGTGCAGTACCAGTGTGGCGGTGCATAACGCAGCTGTTCAGCATCCTCTCTTCACGGTGTCTCCAGACTCGAATGCGACCATCGTGGTGTTGCAGACAGAAGCGTGACTCGTCAGTGAAGACAATTTCATTCCATTCTGCCGTCCACATCCTTCTGTCATCGCACCATTGGCGGCGGAGACGTCTGTGGTTCTGCGTCAAGGGTAGACAAAGCAATGGACGTCTTGCGGACAGACCACTCTGCTGTAAACGGCGTCGAATGGTACGCGCAGACACTGGATGATGCGTTACAGACTGCATGTGCTGTGCTTTGGTTCGTGAGTGACTGAGCGATCCGTCACTGCCATGCGCACAATTTGCCTGTCATCACGTGAAGTGGTGCGCTGAGGTGGATGCGATCGAACACGCCGGTCCGTCGTACCCTCCTGCATCCAACGATCACATATCCTCATTACAGTTGTTTGGTTTCGTCCAACACGACTACCGAATTCCCTGAAAGATTTTCCACAATCTCGGTGGGCCACTATCCTTCCTCTGTCGAACTCGGATACTTGATCAAAAGATGATCGCTGTTTTCGACGAGGCATAATTGATCGTTTTTTTGAAAAAACCACAAGAAAAACACAATTGCCGAACTTGAAATCGTCGAAATCTCCAAGCCTTAAATAACGCTTTGAAGTGGCGCCACTGGCGCGCGTGATGTGCGTCTGCGCTGAAATTCTAATCATTTGCATATCTCACCTCTGCTAATGCATGTTGTAAATTTCATGTTATTTGCATGTTTCCTTCAGGGTGTTGCATTTACAGTGGCCAGCAGTGTATATAATTGCATACAATATTTACTGATTTGCATTGTCTTTCTATTAAAAATATTATAAATAAAAATTGCATTCGCTCCAGAAAATATATCTTCTGTAATAGCTATATCCCCGTTTTACACACCTGAACAGCAACCGATACCTTTTAAATATGTTCTTTTGTTCAGGTAAGTAATATTCAGATCAAAAATATTAATGCCAATTTCTATTTTAAGTGCATATTTATATTTTTAAGTACATATCTATAAGTACATATTATATTAAGTACATATTATTTTAAGTACATATTTATTAAGTACGTATTATTTTAAGTACATATTTATTAAGTCGCCGGTTCAATTATTAAAACACATAACGTGTTAACAGCATTTTCATTTATTGAAACTGGATTCATGTTGTACTGCAAAGCACAAACCACAAACCACTGAGCTCGCGTAAAGAACACGCAAGTGTGGCCGGCTTGTGTAGATTTTCAAGCTGCGTGAAAAGACGCAGCGGGAAAAAACGCTCGTGTGGCCGTAGCCTAAATGTGTTTTTCAATCCTGCATAATATTTCTTAATTTTTTTATTATTGTAATGTGCTAACTTTTTATTCGCATACTTTTTTTGTTTAACATTTTTATGTATCACTGTATGTATTTTGAAATTTTCAAAATTTCTACGCGAGAGTATGTTACCTAATAATGAATGACGTAACGCCTCCACCCACTTGTCTATGTACGCCCCCTAGCGCCAAGTATAAATAAGAACGAACTCTGTATCGGTGCAATCAAGCAGCTCCTGCAACAAGCGGAGTTTACTATGGCAAACAATGCCTCGCTATTAAATTTTTATTGCTTTTACAGTCCATTGCGCTTATTTTCTTAAACATCGTACACCTCCGTACAATATATCATCCCATAATTCCTTAAACACCTCCATCAGGCAATATATATATATTCCCTGATCAAAGAATGCAGAAATTTACAAATATATAAATCGGTGATCATACACGTGACAATTTTAAATGATATGAAAAGTACAGTAAAAGTGAAAAAGAACGAATCAAAGAGGGTTGAAGACCAAGATGAGACTCCTAAAACATAAACGTCTCTTTTTAAAGTCCTTACCAGACTTTTAGAAAAATATTTTGCTTATTTTACTGGAGTACAAATGTTACTTGAAATCGTAACATTTTATTTTTGTAATTGAAATTTAAGAAAGGAAGCTCTAGTCTAAAGCTTATTCCATACTCAAATAAAAAAAATTTTGTTAATACACTGCTGGCCATTAAAATTGCAATACCATGAAGGAGGGGCGATACAAGCGTCGAATTCGCGTGAAAGGAAGAAGATGCTGGAATATGCAAATAATTAGCATTTAAACGCAATCGAATGACGCAGGAGGGAGAAGCGGCATCTCAAACTGTTGAAAAGGAAAGTTACGCGGCGGATTTTTTATTCGGAAATCGCATTTGAATGTTCTTTGTGAGAAGATCGTGTTATGTCTCGTATAAGGAGGAGAAACGGCTACCAGCACACATCGGAATTCGATAGCGGCAGGATCGTGGCCTATCGAGAATGCGGTTTATCGTTCCGCGATACTGCTACTCGCATTGGTCGGAATCCAACGACTTTCATGCGAATATGGAATCGATGGGTTCAGGGGGGTCACCACACAGGCTCTCAACGGCCTCCCGCCACTAATGCCCGAGAGGAATGACATGTTGTCAGGTCGACCTTGCAGGATCGTACAGCCACATCACGGACTTTCAGTCAGGAAATGGACTTGTTTGCAGCACAAGTATCCGCACGGACAGTCTGCACGGCGACCATTATTGCGGCTTCCCATGACACTGCAGCATAGAGACGCGCGACGACAGTGGTGCGCCCAACGACAAAACTGGATATAGGAGTGGCACCACGTTGTCTTTTCAGACGAGTCCCGGTTCTGCGTGCAGCATCATGATGGACGTATCCGTGTCTGGAGGCACCGAGGAGAACGCACGTGGACTGTTTGCATTCGATATCGTCATACGGGCCTTACACCTGGTGGCGATGGCATGGACAGCCATTATGTACACGACACGAACACCTCTTGTTCGCGTCGTTTGTAATCTGAACAGTCAGCGTTGCATTTCTCAGATCTTAAGGCGGGTGGTTGTGCCCTATCTTCGAGGCCTCGGAGACGCATTCTTTCAACAAGATAACGCAAGACCGCATGGTGCCCGTCATGTCCTGACCTACCTCGACACAGAGGATGTTCGACTGTTGCCCTGGCCAGCACGTTCTCCAGATCTCTCACTCATTGAAAACATCTGGTCATGGATTGCTGAGAGAGCGGGCCACCGCCGCTCTCAAGCCACTACGATTGATGAAGTGTGGCATAGACTTGAAGCGGTATGGAATGACTTGCCCGTATCTGTCACCCACGTCCAGTTCGACTCGATGCCTAACTGGGTTAGAGCCGTTTTAGCTGCCAGAGTCGACAGCTGTGAGTGCTAATTTCGGACACTGTATATGCCCAAATTGCCTACAAATTTAATCATGTTTTCTTCCTACTATGCTGTATACGTAAAATAATTAAAGTTTTGTTCTTTGCTTTTCTTCCTGGTGTTGCAATTTTAATGGCCAGCAATGTATAATTGAACTCAGAAGAAAAGGTGAAAACGAGGAAAGAAATAATTTTGGATTGAGCAAGTATCGGGGCTGGGAATCCCTTCGGAGATCTAAGTGGTCGAGTCAATGAGAGCACGCTCGTTACTCTTCCAGATTCAACGGCGCAATCACTTGGAACGCAAATCCGCGTTTCTGGAATACCTAGTGACTTCATCGTAAAGAGGGTGAGAGTCGGTAATACTGAGCAGAGCTGTAATCTGGATCAGCTTAAGCTTTTCAAGGAAGAGGAGATGAACACAATTTCAAATGGGGCAAATATATCTGATAGGGGATTCTTATAGCGGCCTGAATTGGGTTTGAAGCTTCGTACAGGTAATAAAAGGATAAACTGTAGTTATCAGACAGATACGAGAAGTTATTTTTGATTGGTAAAAAAAGTTCGACAGAGTCATATGATTGACTGAGCAAAGGTAAACTCTCTTTAAATGAAAACACGGTAACAGATTTACAAAAGACCACTTCACTCATATCTAACACATTCTTACTTAACTGAACTCTCGATTATTCGCGCACCACAAAAGAAAAATGCTAAACAAAGATACAAAGAATATGAACAATGGTTGGAAGACAAAGTTATACAGGGTGGTTATAATTAAAGTTCCACTTTGAAATGGTCATCAAAGGAAAACTACTGGACCAAATGTTATCAAACTTGGTAATAGTGTAAAGGAGATCATGGGAATTTCTTTTCCGACAAAAAAAGGTTCTAAAACTCACCACTAGGGGGGAAATGGCGCTGTATGCAGTATTGTTAAACGAAATAAGGGTCGGAATCTAACTTAACCTTTTGTTACAGGGATTTAACATTTTGTATACCCTTAAGAAACATTGACCTAAACAAAATTACCATTCAAAGTGTGCTCATTTCGGAAATCGTTTTCTTACAGATCGCTAATTTGTGAATTTTGAAGCCTGAATTCGGCATTAAGACATGAAGATATCGGTTTAAAACGTTTTTAATCGTTTCTAAAACAAAACTGTTTGTGCGGTTATGCAAAACCGCAATGGCTTGTAACTGGCTTACGGCAGGAAGAAGCAAATGATTTATGCAGATGCGCTTTACACGTCATTTGATTTTCTAGAAAAAAGTGAGCCTGTTTGTCAGAGTTCTCATTGTTACGAATCGACAATGTCTCTAACCATGCAAGACCGTGCTTTTCTCGTTAAATGTTTTATGAATGCGATAGCAATGAACGGCGTGCTTTGCAAAGGTATCGTTCAGTAAGAGGAATACGCCGAGGGACAATGACACCGCAGGTTTTGAAGAAAATGATGGCAAAGTTTGAAGCCACGGGTTTGTTATCTGTTGCACCTGGGAGGGGATGGAAACCGAGGAGGATGTTGCATTAGCAATGGAGGAAGCAACAATGGAAAGCACACACGGTACGTGCTGTCGCACGTCGAATGGACGTACCATGGAGTACGGTGTACAGAATTGTCCGTAAAGAGCTGCAGTTCTACCCATAGAAAATCAAACATGTTCAAGATCTTAAAGGTAACGATCCTGCTGCAAGAGAATCTTTCGCTTTGGAATTCCTTGCACAGATGGAAATGGACGAACATTGGCCATGGAACAGTTTGTGCACAAATGAGGCCCATTTTTAGCTAAATGGCGATGACAACACCCATAACTGTAGGATTTGGGCCAAATAAACCCCTCACGTTATCTACCCAGTTCCATTGCATTCTCCTAAAGTCACCGGTTGGTGTGGTATGACAGCTAGTTTCATAATTGGACCAATTTTCTTTGAAGAGCAGCCGACAGCTGGACCTGTTTGTTACATGCACTGTGACTGCAGCTCGCTTAGAGTCAATGTTAAGATGTTTCGTGATACCTGAACTCCAGCAACGTGGCATTTTAGGCACCACGAGTTTTATACAGGACGGGGCCCCACCGCACATTGCTACATGTGTCACACTAGCTGTGTTTACATGGACAACAATAATACCCGGGATTTACCCGCTAACAGGGAAATCCTTTGAAGTCCGTTTACACGGGCAACATTTTCGTCCTGCTTTTACCCGTCTTACCGGAAGTAAAGGCCATCAGAAGATTCGGCGGAAGTGATCCTCATACACCATCATTCCTTGTAAATCACGTTGTGGGTTCGACCCCAGCCGGTGTCGTACTTTTCCAAATTCACTCTATTGTTATTTTTAGCTTTCCCTTCGAACTCCACATTTATCTCATTACGAAGTGTATGGTCCTGGCGAGGGCCTTTTATTTTTTCAATTGCTGTTCTTTTGACCTCGTATTCTTAAATTTTAAAAATAACCAAAAAAAATCATAAAACTTTAAAAATCCAAAAAAAAAACTGAAAAACTTACAAAAATATTTTTTGTATTCTTATGATATCTGCTTTTCTGGGCCTCTTAACATTATTACTTTTTTGTTTTCCGTGGATCATTAGTCTTATCTAATTTTTCTTCTAAATTTTCTTAACTTGTAACTCTATTTTTTTTTCTCTTAAAATTACATTTTTTGCTTTAATTTAACTTTACTGTTAAATTTGTTTTCCTTTTACCCACGTTATTCTTACCTTAATATTTTAATTCATTACTTAAAATTTTAACTACTGAGCACTCCTACCTTGATTACATATATCTTGCTTACAGGAGATAAAAGTCGACACGACGAAGGTACTCCTCTTCTAAAACACAATTACGTCTGCGTCTATTTATTATTTAAATGCAGCACATATCAGTCGCTGTTGATAATAATGGAACGTTTACGATTTTTTCTGTTGATTTTAAAAATAAATTTAGAAAATAGATTGGAAAAAAGGAATATAAGAACTAGAAGATTGATGCGGATATTAGATATAATCGTACGATCTGTGGCTTCATCGCTAGATTAAAAATAATTAATTTATAAATTTTAATGTTACGTTTAATTATTGATTATACTTATTAAATTTATTAATTTTACCATAACACTTAAAATGAAAATGTTATTGAAATGAAATTTTATTTCTTATTTTACATACCAGATGGCAGTACCAGTCTATTTATAATGTAATTGGAGATGGGTTTTTTTAAAAACTAGATGTGTCAGATCAAGAAATAAATGAAATCCTCCGGAAAAAAATTGGCACTTTTCTACTGTTTTCTTGAAAATTATGCGATTGTTAAGGGATTCCAGATCCCTCCATCGATCATTTGGCTGCATTTTCATGGATTCGCACGTGTTCAAATCCGCCATGTTTGTTTACTACTAGCTTCCTGCTTCGAAATGCATCATGGGTAATTAGCGGGTTTTATCCTAGTTCGAAGCAGGGTCGAAAATCAACCCTGCATTTTCCCCTATCGTAGGGAAAAAGCAAGAAACGACCCTGCTTTGACCCGGATTTTTGGCACATGTAAACGGCACTTATATTACTTGAGCAACATTTCACGAATGAACGGATTATAGGCGGAAACTTCCCCACAAAATGGCCACCCCGGTCACCAGACCTCAACCCCTGTGACTTCTGGCTATGGGGTTATCTCAAAAGCACTGTTTATGGTGATAATCTAAAGAATTTGGCGGAATTGAAAAACGCGATACACCGACATGTCCGTAACATTCCTCCTGATATGCTAAGAGCTTCTGTTGAGAATGAAGTAATGCGATTTAACTTGCTCTCGGAAAATGGAGGACGCCTCATTGAACATGCTTTGTAACACGTTTCAGAAACAATTAAACATATTTTCAACCGATGTCTTCATATCTTTTTTCGTTCAACAATATTGCATACAGCGCCATTTCCCCCCTGGTGGTGAGTTTTGAACTTTTTTTTAGGCGAAAAGAAATTCCCATGACCTCCTTTAAACTATTACCAAGTTTGATAACATTTGGTCCAGTAGTTTTCCTTTTATGACCATTTCAAAGTGGAACTTTAATTATAACCACCCTGTATAATACACGTAATCCACAAGAAACTGACAAACAACAAAAAAAAAAACTACACTGATTCAACCAAAATCCTTGTAAATTACAACACGATAAACCTCTGAATAACTTGTTTTAGGCAGAAATCTGTTTTGGGATTATCCGTGTTTTCAGGCCGTGCATTTATTAGCATAGATTTCGCACGTGAAAAAGGCTTTCACTTACGAAATTTATGTCAAAAAGATTGGAAACTTCAGAATTAGTTATCAGCTTCAACAAAGTATTTATTATGATTTGAATTACTTCGTCATATTGTACGCTTATCTATGAAAAAAAATGAGTCTTTCGTTAGGAATTACTTCAAAACGAAAAATCTTCAAATAGAATTATAATTTTATGTTATAACAAAATAAGGCAACTGATGTTTCGGAATTATTTATTCAGTAGGTGCTGTAAACTATTTCACTTTAAAATAATTTATTATAAAGAAAAAATCTTTGAGAGGAAAACGATGTGTGCTTGGTAATGATTTATCTTAGATCTTGATCAGATATGGAAAACAATTTTTTAAACTTTTACAAAAAGTTACATACAAAAGTAAAAAAGCATTTGAAATTTCATAGTTACCTTTCTTCTGCTGTCAATGAAACAGTTCATACGACTCATAAAATATGTATTCAAATTACCTAGGAATTTAAGCTAACAAGTCTTCAACATTTTTATGAATACATGATATAAATTACAGCAGCCAATAACAACTACTGTAAAGCGATTAATTCATTGTGCTAAATGATCTGATTGCAGAGGGATAATTCGCAACATTGAAGAGAAAAAAAATGTAAATTATAACTAACTGGAGAAGCGGCAAATACTCACTCAAATTACTCGCATCAAGCTTGTGACATCGTAGACCAGCACTATAGTTTTTTTCTCTCTCTCGACAGAAGTTTTAAATGCGTGGAATACATGATCTCACGGACTTACAGGCGCTGCGACTGACTTTTGGTGGACTAATTGTGGAAGGGGAAATACCGACTTTGGGACAACCCCCCCCCCATATATATATATATATATATATATATATATATATAGGAGGAGGGCGAATGACCCAATAACGAGAATCTTATTGATCTAAGCACCATTACCATGCTTTTTCATAATTAACATAAGGTTGTTTTGGATTCAATTATCGAACGTGGTTAGTTTCTAAATAGATGATACAATTGTTCCCAACTAGAAATAAAACTTCAAAAATCAAAGTTAAGTATATTTTGTGGCTCGCACTGCGAAACTGAGCAAATACCTGTATGCAGAATGCGAGAATTTAGGTAGCACTTGAAGGTCAACTGAGAACTTAGTTGCGATACACAATCGGTAACTTTTGAACGAAGAGAACAAGCAAACATTAAATGGATTTGACACGTATTTAGATAATAAACACAATCATAAATAAGACACAAAACGAAGCAATTTAATAAATATATTTATTGTGCACTTGTAACAAAAAGTGACACTTTACAAACACACACAGGCACAATCACAATATGCAAAATTGCAGTTATTAAACTGCATCACATTTTGCATATGAACTATTTACTATTTAATCCCTTAATTTTACAATAAAACAAAATATAAAATGACTTTAGCCATATATATATTTATAATAAATTAAAGCTCCCAATAATTTTAAAATGAGAGGCAATTTCTCATAACTATTTACAATTCACAGCTTTCTCATAAGGAAAATATATTTTATGTGAATACAATACCAACAGTCAAAACAGAATGCGCAATGGAAATAATAACAATTACTGTATTACTGTGCCATAATTTTCGATTTCAAAGCACACGGTGAGCAAATACCTTAGTGATTTAGGGAGAAATAAAAGCACATCAAAGATAATGCACACAACTACTGTCTATGATAAGGTCAAACATGCAAATGCAACCCTGAGTTTACATAGGAAATGCATGTCCTACAACTATAATGAATAAAGCAGAGTAGAAATAAACACGCCATACACCAGAAGCAGTGTATCACATGAAATTGTACTACTGTTTCCCCATTTTAACTTCATCCCTCTTCAAAACTGGAATCAATACACATAGCTTACGTTGATTCTTTATATATATATATATATATATATATATATATATATATATATATATATATATATATATATATATATATATATATATATATATATATATAATACAATGACTGCACACGTTTAATAACAAGAGTAAAGAAAGTTTTGACGCGCTTTCAACCCTAAACTTTTCAAACATAAAATTTGACGAATTGAAACATTTAACAAATAATACAGCTACATTTTTGATACGCTTCGTCTCCTTACAAACAGAACATAAACTGTTAAAAATTATTAATATTTAACAATAATGTTATTAAACTATTAAATCGTTAAAACACATTAATTTCGACGATGACTCTTTAATGTTAAAAGGAAGAATTCTCTAACAATAAAATTAACAATAAAATTTTAAAAAGTAACAGAGCACTCTCGTGTATAAAAATAAGAAACACATTTTAACATAACAAGCTAAGATTTTAAAAAATTGCGTTCTTTAAAATTTCCATCCTTAACAAACTAAAGTACTGTGATATTGAAATACAAAAATTAATAACTCATTTCGGTACTTACCTATTATAGCTGAAATTTGGCGGCTTTTGCACTTAGCGCAATGCCAACGCGGCAACCTATTTTCGAACCGCAAGTCGCAAGCATTTGCAGCAAGCAGCATGTTCGGAAAAACAAATATGTATGTGGAAACCGCAAGAGAAAAATTTTTAAAAATCGGCAGATGAACAAAATTTCGATGATAAATAATTTTAGATCTAATTAAAAATTGCGCACTGATGACAAAAGAGAAATACGCAAAAAATATTCAAAATGAGTATGTTAAAAGAAAAGCAAATGTTTAGAACCACAAGTCTTACGATGCTGAAATTTGGCATGGTGGTTGCTCTTAAGCCCTACGTACGCTCTAAGAGATTGTTTAATAAAAAAATAGATTTTAAGGGGGTTCAACCCCCCCCCCTAAAAAAACTACCACTGGAACCATACTTTCAAGGATTTAAAAATTTTGTATGGTGTTGCTCTTTGGCCCTAGGTGCTCACTAAGAAATCTTTTTAAAATATTCAATCTTTAAGAGGATTAATTAAAAGAGGCAAATGTCCCAAAATAAAATACTGACTGACCACTAAATCTCTTGCTAAAACTTTTCTAAAATTTTATATAGAGGTTCCTCTTAGGCCCTAGGTGCTCATTAAGAAAGCTGCTTAAAAATTGAAACTTTAAGGTGGCTTTACTTTGGGGGTGTCCCCCTAAAATATAACGCTGACTTACTGATCTCTGGAACAATAAGCCCTAGGAAGCTGAAATATTGCATGGCGGTTCCTATAAGGCAAGGCCCTAGGTGTTCACTAAAAAATCTTTTTAAGAAATTCAAAATTTAAGGGGGTTTAAAGGGGCTTAAACCTCTCCAAAAACACAGACTGACTATTCACTGCATCTCTGTAAATAGAAAGCCTGGGAAGTTAAAATTTTCCTTGTGGTTCTTCTAATGCAGTAGTGCGCAAGTTGTGAGTCGCTATCCACCGAGGGGTCACGGATAGTTTGAAGCAAATTTATATCATTGAATTATTTAAGTAAAAAGTATGCTTTGAATTTTCTTTAACATTCATAATATTTTTATTTATATTTTCTTATAAGATTTTAAAAATAAATTCAACCTTTAAGGGAGTTAAAATAGGGGCTAAAATCTCCTAAAATTAAAAATAAATATCTAAAACACATATTTAATGTCGGATTACTGTTGTTAAATTATAGAATTATAGGGTGTACTCCTCTGAGACAACACTTTCCTTCTCAAGTTAATTTAAATTTACTAAATTGCATAATTGATGGTAGTAATGTATTCCGTTGCGAAGCACAGATATTCAGCTAGTTTTTAATGTAATCGAGAGAGAGAAGAAAAAAAGCTCCAAACGAAACTTAAGCGTAAAGCCTCGACAGCGAAAAGCAATGAATGGCGTAATGGCGTAAACGATACTAGCAACCAGAAAGGGGGCACGCCGTTTTCTCGCCAAGCAGCCAAGTTTCAGTTATAATACGTAAGTAATAAGTACCCTTATTTCCGATTGCGGCTTAAATTCTAAAAGAAATTGAACCCCCTCCCCCTTCATCAAGCCAGCAATTAAAATATTTCCCTTCATTGTAACTTCCACAAAAACTGCATCTCATATAAGACAAGACAAAGACTGATATTTTACCACAATTAGCTGAGTAAAAGAAAGCTGCCTTAATAACAGATATACAGAGAATATTCAAAGAAATGCAGTTTGAGCACACATAACATATAAATAAATAAAATAAATAATATGGCTTGTGCACTATCTTCTTAAGATAACGGGAAAAGGCACACAAATATCATAACCTCAATAGACAAAACAAAAATGGCATCACAGACAGTAACGCAGGGCACATCCAATTTTAAGTACAAAAAGAAAACAGTTTTATACTGAAAAGCATTTGAAATGAAAAAGTCCAAACAAAATAATACTTCAGATTACGATTGACATTTTGAACCCGAAGTATTATTGCAAGAGGTAAGTGTCACAGCTAACTAGGCTTCACTAAAACAGCTTTCAAAATTCAGCTGCACAGTAAGTCTTGAGGCAAACTACCGCTGTATAGACAACAAACAACCCCACTTAATCCGGATAATTTCGATTTCAAAGTTTAACAGGATCCTCATCGATATTTTTAAACAGCAATATTTCCCAGCATGACCCTTCATTAGATATCTTCAAAAATAGAAATATACCATTGTTTGGTAAACAAAAAAAAAAACAAATTTTCGGTTTTAAGTTCGGATGACTGCCGCCTACACTGCATGGTCAACCACAGCATGGTTGGAGTCTCGGATAAGACATGGTTGTTCTTAAGCCGTCATGTTGTAATCTAGTGGCTAATCCAATAAATAATTTTAAAAAGTGGCTATCTGAGTAGAGGTGCATAAAAAAATCATATGACTGAAATGGTTAACATTCACAAATTTGACAGAGTCAAATTTATGTTTATCATACTTGTGTTACCAGCATAAAATTTAACAGAGTGATTTATTTAGGGGAAGGGGGATATATCATTATTTAAAAGAGAAATCAACAGCTCAAGAATAAATCCGGATACATAGCCCTCTCTTCATTTACATAAAACCTTTATTCAGAGCCAAAACACGTAGTTTAACTAGATGAAAGGATTTTTTTTCTTGTTTTTTTTTTGTTTTTTTTTTTAAGACGAGACACATGTTTCAATAAAGGAATTTTTTCTAACGCCTATTAATGAATCTATACAAACATTTCAAACACTTACACTGAAAACCTAGACAAAATCACTGAAATGTCGATTCTTGGTGTCAAAATTCATAAAACCACCAAGAAACAGTTCAACTACAGATTATGTGATCAGAAGACCCAATTCCAAGAACAGAAAATAATCGGAATATTTTTTAATTCGATTTTCGATTAATTCTAAACCATGGATGCGTACTCGTGATAAATAATATCAGTTGGATTTTTAAAAGGGTACAGTAATATTAGGAATGTGTGACTGATTGTGACAGGAGATAATAAGCATGCAATAGACATACGAACGCAAAAATATATAGAGAGAGATTTTCAACTCCCAGCGTCAGCACTTTGTTTTATTTGCAAATCTGAGAGGGTATGTTCACTTGCCCCATAAACATTTATTTAAATTAGTGAGTAGATTTTTTTTATTGTTATTATTATTATTATTATAAACTACACATTCACTCATAACTATGTATAAAATATTTATAAATTCTGCGTAAACAAAAAGTAAGTTCTTAACTGGTGTTTTTTTACTCATTCAGAATCAAATTTCTTTAATAAAATTTATTGCTGTCATTTCGCTAATTTTTAGAAACCTAGGAATGTCATCTAGTTTTGCCACCGACTTAAACATGTACGATTTTAAACGTAACATGCTATTTTTTCAATAAAAGACATTAATAAAGATTGTTTCGACACATAAAAATATAATATGAAAGTGACCTGAAATAAGAAAGGTTTAATGCTGTTTTACTCTGAACAGTACCAACATGTTTAAATGCAGAAGAAATTCTGATATGTATGAACCCGAAAATAAAAATTCTTCGCCACCAACAATCCCTTTATATATGAGAGGGTTTGTGGGTGTAAAAGCAAAAGATACAATAAAAACCGCTCACTCACGATCCACACCAATAAAATCACGATCTTGTTGCATCCCACAGAAAACATGAAAAAAACAGTTTGGCCCATGGATAAAAACAAGGCATAAAAAATGCTGGTAAAAACATAGAAGATGCTTCAACTTAAAGTTAGACACTATAATTCAATTTCACTTATTTCAGGTGGATCTTTTAATTTCAATTTTTAATACTCATTGTCATTTAGAGAACAGATGTGTCATTACAATAAAAGTATTTCGAGAAATGCCCGTAACAGTCGTCTTTTGACTATTTTTTTTCCTTGATTTCTCATTTCTCTGCTTTATTAAGGTACAAAAAACGTTGACAATTCTAACTGACCAAGAACATAATTTATTTTTTGATAGGGAAGGGTGGGGCCAATCATTTCTGCTAGACTTTCGATACTTCCAGTGAAAAAGAAATACATTGCCCTCCAAGTGCTTGATCTGCTACTCGATACTTAGTTGTAGTCAATATTGATAACCCTGAATCTCTAATATCATGGAGAAAAATATTGCTGACAAAAAAATGCACATAAGTAATAAAACGCTATCAAAAAATATTTGCCTAATAAGTATACAATGAACAAAATATTTTTTTTTAAAGTATCAAAATAATCTAAATCTTCCACACTTGACCAGTAGAGTGCAAACTATTTTGATCATTTATAACAATAAGAGAGACTAAATATGTGTGTCGTATATATATTTAAACAAAGTCGTCACACTAGATTTGATCTTTGATTTGCAATAATAAACATTTAAGCATTTTCCACAAGACATTAATGAAAATAACTCACATTTTTAAAAATGACATTCATTACATCTATGAACATTAAAAATATTTTATAGAATTGAACTCATAATTTCTTCAAACACTTTGAAATGAAATACTTAAAATTCTTTGTATACAAATGATAGAGCAGAATTCTCCAATTTCCTGTTCCCTATTTAGTAATGTGTATCATTATTGATAGAAACAAACAAAAATAAGATACACATACACTAGGCACAAAATGACATGTGTCATTATTCTTTAAATAATGTTGTTTGACACAATGGATGAGTATGATACATTTGAATGGTGTGAAGCAATGAAGAGTGTACACACAGTAGAGACCATGACAGAATGATTGATGACTTAATTGAAATAAGCTTTGACAATCATATTTACAGAAGCTAAAACAACCACATTCTTTAGAAAGCAAGTTAAATACAAGCAATAAGAGAAATTTAATACCAGAAAATTAATCAGTCTTATATAGCTTGAATGAAAAATGGAATTCAGAAGAAGAAATTTTGCTTGTGTATGAAGATCTACTAAATGATGGCGAAAATTCAAGCTTAATGGTTAAATGTCAGAAGCTCCAATTTGACAGAATTTTTCATATAAATAAATATTTCTTTTGAAGAACATTTTGATTTTATAATGAGATACATTCAATCCAGCATCTACAGAAATTTAAGAACTACAGGCCACTACAGAAAGACAACATAGACTAAGAAAAGGAAAAAGATGATATATGCACAAAAACACTAAGCACAATAGAAGAAATGCCCCAATAACAAAGACAACACAAGTATTTTACATAACTAACTAAATTCCAAAAAAGAAAAATTACATACATAAAACACAGAGCTTTTTACACTTCATTTTACTTTTGACTGCAAAAATTTTTACAAGCAAGTTTACAAATGTGATAAATTCAGTAAAGCAGATATTTTATGGTTCACATTCAAATACCTTCAACATTATTACTACTTGTATATAAACTTGAATAATACACTAAAAGAGCACAATGCTCCAGTAATGTGCCAAATTTTAGGTCTGGGGAAGAACCATACACACATATATATATATATATGCTTTTCAAGTGATTGCATGCATCAAATATTCTAAACTTTAATTACAACCTATAGATAGATTTTTTGTTATGTGTGTGGCAAACATACAAAAAATATACAATTTTCTTGAAAAACCTAGACTATGGAATACACACATTATAAAAATGATTAAAACCACAATTTATTTATTTTTTAAATTTTGCTCTTGTTCTTAAGACGTATTCCATTTTTAAACTAACAGCTAATAACAAGTATTAAAAATTTAATGGAGTGCTTTTTTTATACATAAATCTACTGTTTTAAAACAAATTCTAAAAAATAAAATAATGTTCAAAGATTAAACAAGAACAGTTTAAAATAAAAGAAATCATAAAATTTAACAATTTTACAAAGCACTTAATTTTTTTTTAATAATAATTTCACAGCTGAAAATTAATTCTAAATTATTATAGCAACAAACATGAAAAGAAAAAGGAAAAACGTATAACTTGTAAAAAGTTATGAAGCCAAAAAGAAATATCTAAAAGCCTTTGGGGAATTGTACATAGAAAGATGCAAGTAACAAAATAAATATAAATGTGAGACACATTAAAACAAAACATATGTGATACTTCATGTTAGTACAGATGTCACATATTATTGAGGTTTCAACAGGAAACACTTACATACAACTTTTCTTGTTATACTATACAGTCGAATAGAAAAGGATTCTTTAGAAGAAGTACATGCCTTAGAGAATTCTTGTCTTTTAAAATGTAGCTTCATTTTAGATAAAACAGCATGATTAAATAAAGTAAAAAGATACATAGTGTCTTAAGTATTAGCAATTTCATTGGATTTTTTATGTAAAATGAATAAAATTCCATTTACAGCTTTTTAGGCAAATTTTTCTTTTCAAAAAGGGACACAGTAAATAAAAATAATATGCACATGAAACTGTATGTTTCTCTTCTACCCATGAGGTCAAAATCATTAGAAATATTAGCTCAACTTATTCACTTTAAGGAATTAATAATATTTTCATAAAAAAGGAAAGAGAAAATGTAGTTTGAAAAATTTCACAGCTTATTGGTAATAAACAGTGGTGGAAGAAAGTGAAAGAACTCAAAATAAAGAAATACTCCTTTGGGAAGCTATTTCAGTAAAAAGTGTCAAATTTTTATTAAAAAATGTAGAGATCAACAAAACTATCAATAATCAGGTGTCTGATAGTCATACCATAGCTTCATAATAAGAATATCATAACAACTTGGGGGAAACAGCTTTTTTCAAAGATCATATAAAGTTCTTCTAGTTCAAAGATAAAAGGAGAATGACTCTTACTTCACAGGCATGCCTAAGAAAGTAAGGAACAGCATACATTAGAGCAGTATCATGGCATTTGGACCTTGAGGAACCTTAGCTGAAATCCATTGAATAATCAAAACTCTGTTCATTATTTGAAATTAGACAAATATTTTTCAGGAGGAAAAGAAATATTTATAAATCAGATGAAAAAAAGGAAGTTATTTCACTACACAAAATTCTTCAGGAAACTTTATTCATTTCATATAAAACTTTATTTTTATGCACTTTAATAAAAAGTTTATACTAACTGAGGTGAGGTACTGTCTACACAAACTTTTAAGAATAAAACCATATCAGTTACCTTTCCCCTTCGGCTCTTAATTTCTAGTGAATTGAATAAATGTCATGTCCCCTATGCAACAAAATATTTGCAAATGATATTACAATACCAAATAAAACATGACATACAGGGTAGGTATTAAGCACCATATGGTATAAACACACATAAGGAATATTAGTTATCTTTAAAATATTATATTTAATAACCTATACATCTATATTTAATTTGCATCATAATCACATTTGTAACAATTCAGTGTGTTTATATACATAATAAACACAGACAAAATCTCACATACTACCATAAGATACTGCGATTACATACTGCTATTACATGTTTAAAGCCATGGCACAAGAATGGCACCATTCCAAGGGGGTAAAAATATGTACAATGACTACTGGAGAAGATGTAACATAACTTAATCCAATATTTTATTGCAAGAAGTCAGGTTTTCCACCAAATAACTTCTAAGCTAAGTCAAAATTTTAATCAAGCATGTTTAGAAAATATAAACCCATTTTTACAGCAAAATAAATGCATTAAAGATGAAATTGTTGTAACAGAAATAAATGATTAAATATAATTTTTATTTCATTTATTTTAGAGAAATAATTTTAAGATAAGTGAAGAAAAAAATATTTCAATTTAAAATCAATCAATCAAAGAATATAAATCTTGAAAAGACAAGAATTTTTTTTAAGCATATACTACTAGGCACAATCACAGAAATATGAAGTTCCAAACAATAAATTTTGTAGAAAAAGTTAAAGCTTTAAACAGCCACCAGCAAGTAATTTAATGCAGCAGAAAAACAAACTAGAAAACTTTAGACTGAAATATCTAATTAAAAGCATATCTTATATTTTTAATTTTGGGCAAAGTTAAAATTTTGAGAATTTATTAACTGCTTAAATTATAGAAAATTACACTTAATGATATTTTAAGCAAACATATATATGTGCGTAAAATAACTGTTTCTGAGATACTTCTAATCTCAGATAAACATGTTCACCAAACAGCACAAATCAAAAAAATATTGAGCATTTTAAAAAATATTTTTACAATATCAAACTGGAAGATTCATTTTTAACAGCACAAAATACAAAATAAGATTTTAAAAAAAAATAAATAAATAAATTAAAATTTTTTTTTTTTTTTTAAAAACAGAAATATGGCATTAAATAATTTTGATCAGATATATATAATAATAGGAGAAATAAAATGTATAAAAATATTTCCTCATGAGCATCCTACAGCATGATAAAATAAATGTCAAAGAGGGTGGGAGGGAGAGAGAGACTTCATTGAAACACAGAGCTCAATACAAAGTTAAGGAGACAACAGATTTCAAATGCATTCCTTCAATTTTTATGCTGTGTATCACAGATTTTCTTTACATAACAAACATATTCATTTCTCTTTGACTCATAAAAACACAAACTAATGAAATATTAAGTTATGAATCTTAGTCACAATAAAGTTAAAGCTCTCTTTTTAGAGGAAAATTGCATATTTTGCTGACTTACTTTGCACGAAAAAATGCGTAGTACTATTCTGAAAAATTGCATAAATGTGATGAAAAAATTATAAAAACCCATACGTGATAAATTCATGTCTAAAAGTATATGTTTAAAACACAAAATCTATCAATTACCCTAACTATTAAAAAAATTTAAATTGTCTTTGTTTCAAATTACCTTTAACATCCTTTCCTACCATTTAGAGACAACAGGGCCTTTATTTAAGTTTTTACTAGAGTAATATAATATATTTTTTAGTGTATAATAGAGAAGGGAAGCGATCCTACCATTTAGAGATAACAGAAGGGGCATTTTTTTTTTAGTTTATATCAGTCTATGTGAGGAACAAAGCTTGCATATAAATTTTACTTAGCATAAAAATATGCCAACATTAAAATTAATTTTGCTGATATGTTCATACATTTCACATATATACAGTAAAATCTAGATTGATTGTTCCCCAAATAATAATTTTCCCATATGTGTTGTTCATTTCATCCAGCCCCAATAATATTTTCCGCATTTATTGTAAAATACAATAGGTCCCTATAAAAATGATAGAGGTTCCACTGTATTAATGCTATGCCCAGAGTCACTCTTTCAAGAATAGGGTGTTTTGCAGGCCAATATAATAAAGAAATAGCCTCCAAATGGGGAACACACATAAGATAGAGCCAAGCAAGTAAAATGGTATTTGCCAGTCATGTTCACACTATTACATAATGGGCAAAAGGGAAATAGAAATAATAACGATCCTAATAATTTTATCAGCAGAATTGAGAATTTTAGATTTACAGATTAATATTGCTTATATTTTTATAAATTTTGGAATAACTTTGGTATCACAAGTGCATACTAATAAGGCAAATTATTTTAAATCTCTATATAAAACAACATATAGTACTGTCAATGTTTTTCATTATTATTATTTCTATATACTTATCTTATTGTACATATTTGTTTTTAAAAGTAAACTGTTAATAAATTATTTTAAACTAGTAAATATATCAAACCACTTTAAATAATTTGAAAACTTTACTTTAAAATAAAATTGTAAGTAAAATAAAAATTAAAACGTGAGATACGGAACTAAGTTTGAATAATTATACAATGTTAGCTTTATAAGTGACTAAAAACTAGTTTTAATGTTTTTTACTGAATCATTGTTGGTATTTGGCATGTAACTGTTCGCTGATTGAGCCAAATTTGTGAAGAGTAACTCTGCTCCTTGCACCAACTGATTTCAAAATGCTATTCTCTTTCTAACACTGATTGAAGGATTGTGCAGTGCTAAAGTGTGATAACATCTTTCATAAACAAACCTTCCTTTAACAATAGATAATGTGTTATCATTCAACTTCATTTCCCTAGTTTTCCTTTGTTAGGTGATCGCCAAAGGGCTTGGGTGCTGGTAATTTATACCAGAATCTGTGGGTTAGAGTCCCACTACGGGCATGGATGTTTGGAGCTGTTTGGAATGAGCTTAAGCAGTAGGTCCCTGTGTAATGAGCCCTCACGTAGAAAAAAATTACTGTAGCGCTCTCAACCAACCAACCAACCTAGTTATCCTTCACTTTGACAAAATTCCATATTCTGTTAATTTTTTTATGAAATGCTGGAAAAATTTCATAAATATAACCAAAAACTCAGATAATGCAACAATGCCTTAAATAAGATATACATTGAACATGAATTCACCTAACTTAATATCTCTCCTATTTTGAAATTTCTCGCGCTTCTTTGTTTCATATTAATTTAACCATGGTTTTTTCACTACAGGATAGAGAGAATCCTTTTCTAAACTTAATAAATTTAGTCCATATAAAAAAAACCTATAAATTATGCTATACATAAAAAAATTCTTAAGATTATAATAAGTTTTGAAGCTACATAATTTTTTTTTAAACATGTCACAAGACTTTCATTTTAAAAAAACTCTGAAGTTAAAATATAAAACTTTCAAAGATATATAAGACAGTTTTAAAAATATCTTCAAACTTCTTTAATAAACAACTTAGGAAATATTTCTTTTATTTATTAATTAAAAGTTTAAAAGTTTTGTAAGAGAATTAAAAAAAAAAGCATAAAACAATACAATTTCTACTCTGCTACCCACATTGAGGGCTCGGGTTCAAATCCCAGTTAAGGCTAGGGTTGCCAACTTTTTCTGTGACGATTCCGGGACAAATAGCTCAAAACTGAACATCATCATCATTATCAGTCATTCATTACCTAGTCTTCTGAGGAAAATTTTTATGTATGAAAAATTAAAATAGTTTTTTTTAAATTTATTTTTTTATATTTTTTATTTTAACTATTATAGAAACTTAATTTTATATATATATATATATATATATTACATAATAATAATAATTAAAAAAATTTTAAATCTAATAACAAATTTAACGTTATATTTTTATGGGTTTTTCCAATAATATTTTTTCTCACTTTTTGCTGCAATTACCAATTCTTTCGCAAGTGAGTCCGTATTTAAAAAGTTCACAAATTCTGCACACGATTCACTATTAAGTTGTATTTGCAATTCCGTCTTCACTAAGTCGATATTCATGTTATTCCTGGCCTTCGTCCACACACTGTTTATGTGACTAAATACTCTCTCTGGGTAAGCATTACTCGCAGGGATGGACAAAATGAAAGACACAATTTTCATCAGCTCAACCGATTTTTCATGCTTTTTGAAATACTCTGCCCATAGTTTGTCATTGCAATCACCATCTGTGCTATCACTGTGTACTTCCTGATCTGTATATAAATTGATCTTGTAAATAAATATTGCGGAAACTTTAATTTTAGTCTCTGACGTTCACACTCCCTGTCGGATTACTACGACGTCACAACGTTCAACGGATTTACAAGATGTCAATTTCAACTTAAAAAAATTGGAATAGTTTCCGCTACCTTCCAGGACAATTTTGCATTCATCCGAAATCAAGGACAGTGATTCCAATTCCGGGACAATCCCGGCCAATCCGGGACAGTTGGCAACCCTAGTTAAGGCATGGACATTCCTGGGTTGTTCTCTCATAGGGAGCAGTTTTGGCTCACCTATAAGGTAGTAACCAACAAATTGCGATGTGGATAGGTCAAAACATCTCCAGCATTATGGAAATACAATATCTTTTAGGTTCAAATGCATTATCTTACCAAAAGCAACTTCAACTCAAAAATTATCTTTTATATTCTTTGCAAGTTAAAAGTAAAATTGAAATTCTTTTGCAGTTTCAGTTGTCTTGGCTTTATGGAGATTTGTTTATTCAAATTCAGCTTACTCTTTCAAAATTCTGCCAGCAGAGGGCTCCAATCACATGTACTAATTATTAGCAGAAATACAACCATTATATGATGCATACTGGAATTGAATAAAATGTTACTATTCTGATAGGGACTAAAGGATGAATGCATAATATAATATAGTGGGATACTGGAAAGAAATTAAATAGATTTATTTATATGTGCCTTTTACGGAGAATCATTTAGAGGTGGAAAAACAGCTGTTTTCCCATTTATGATTATTTAGATCAAAAATAAAGATATAATTTATATTTGGATAGATGAGTTTTCTGCAAAACCCAGACAAGAAGCATGGATTTTTCTCATAGTGTAATCAGTGCAACAAATTTAGTTAAAGGTTTTTAATGTTCAGAGACCACAGAAATTTCATATAGCTGGTTAGTAAAGTTACTTAACAGCCAATTGACAAGGAGAAAAGGAACTCTTCATCAATGACCTGTTTTAACACTAACAGAGGCAGATTACAAAACATTGGATCAAAGACAAATGACTGTATCTAAACTGTATATTTTTTAATTATGTCAACAATGTAAGATATGAGAGCTGTAGCTAAGATTCAGTATTGTTATAGCTTCCAGATATTTTTGATTCATTATCAACAAGATGTGATCTGGAAATACAAAGAATGGTACAGTTAATAAAAATTCATGTCTTACAGACATCCATCAAAAGACTACATATCCATGAGATGACAGCAAGATGTAAATTTGGAATAATTTTTATTATACCCACATTCAGTAGACTATTAAAATAAAGAATGTTCAATCCTTTTTTAGAGTTATTTCATGAAACCACCAACACTGGAGCGAATTTCATAAAGATCTGACTGAACTATGTGGTCATGCATTCTCATTGGTAACAAACTGCTCAGCAGTCATTACAATTGAATACTAACAGTTGCTTTTCAAAATGAATGTCAATAAGCTGTAGAGAGATGTTTGTTGCTAGGTTTACTGTGATTTTTTATGCATGTAACTTGTATACCATGCACAACATGTTATCATCTAATGAAGAGTTTGGAACATTCTTAAGTGTGTGATCAAATCCTTCCCCGTTAATACCTAGTCTTACACAGTAATGCAATATTGAAAAATATTTAATTCATTTCATTAGAAAAGTATATTGTCACTTAGAGTGTCACTAGAGAACTCAACAAGATCAAATCATACAATGACAAAATTAATGATCTTATTATGTTTTCAATTAAAAGATTTGCTCACAATGAATTACAAATTCATCTGAATTTATAAATAAAATTTTATCAATACACTACATTAAAGTATTATAATATCTTTTACAAAATTTTAATTATACAGCAAAATTAGATTACAGTGTTTAATGCACTAAAAGTAAAAATTCAATCTAATTTTAAAAATGCTACTAAAGGTAACTTTTATATTATTATGAATACTTCAACTAATCAAAAACAATTGCTTTAATTTGTAGGTCCTGGTCTAGTGAGCCTTTGTGTAGGAAAAGTTAATTGTAGAGCTTTAAACCTACCTACCAACCAACCTAATAAAAAACAAATGCTTCAATTCAACTGATTCACTTAAATGAATCTCAATTTTTAAGCAATTAATCATGGAAGTAATTATTAATTGACTTACATATTCAGTATATTTTTTTTTATCTAAATACAAAACTGAAACCTCTACCCCTCCCCCCCCCTCTCTGCAGAAAAAAAAATACCTCTTATGGAAACATGTCAATTATGCTGATCAGTTAAATGTGAGAAATTGAGAAAAATTTTTAAAAAGAGTTAGGGTGTAATTGTTTATGCATACATTTATTTATATATTTTAATAAATAGTCAGTAAAACAACCTCAAACTAGAAGCAGATTCTAAAAATTTGCTTAAGGAAATTATAAATATATGTATGTGTTTATATAAAACATATATTAGTACATTCTATAAAAAAAGTAATAATATACAGTTCAGAAACATCAAGTGACTCCTCTACAGGAAGAAGGAAAAAAAACTGTCCATGAAATACATTCTATTCTAAGTAATTAACTTATTAACTTATTTCAGGACCTTATTAGATACTATAAAAAAATGGTTACAGAAATTTTACAAATGACTTCCTTGAGTACAAAAGAAAAATTCCTCACCACCTAAAACACATGCAACCTCTAAAAGACATAGCACACAACAAAAATTTTCTAAAACAGTATTGCTTTTCAAGAAATGCTGCTTCCAGAAACAGAAAACAATTTTCTTCATCAAAGATAAAGAAACAAGCACTCCTTTGTAGGCAATAACTAAAATCCTCCCTCACGCCTCAAAACAACCATACATGTTGTCTTTAGTCAATTTTTGTTCTGTGCTACAGGCTTTAAAAAATATGTAGAACACCTAAAAATTATCTAACAGCAATAAAATTTAATTTTTACCATTATTTGAGGTTCTTCAAAAATTTTAAATTATTTTAGGTACATTGTTCAATTACTTCAATTTATATATATGTTATTGATGAAGGTATTTAACATTAATTTGCATTAAATAAGACATTTACAAAATTTATCAAAAGCATTTTGAAGCTGAACTGATAAATAAAACTAATTACCCATAATATAAAATAGAACGGTCATTTTATTTCATTAATAGAAGTTTTATATAAATTATTGTATTTTAAATTCATATAAAACTTTCGACAAAAGTGATACTTGGACATGTACCTATGATATAATATAGAAAATTTACAGCTAAAACCATTAGACAAATAGCCAGCATCTCTCTAATCGTGTTGAGAAATATCAAATTAACTATCTACTAAGGAGCAATACTGACAGTTAAATTGCTACTTTATATAATGTATAGAGAAAAAAAATTGAATTTTAAACAATATTAAATGTGGTACATGATGAATTTATTCTGTAATGCTATTAAAGATCATATTAACTAAAGAACAAAACGTGCATAATGTAGAATTGTCATAAATATTTAACTGGAGAAAAAGAGAATGATCAAAGAATGCATTTGTCTTAATTTGAATCAAAATTGATCTATCAGCTCCACATGACAGAAGTTCACTAATGAATATGTTGAAGAGAATATTTTGATAAAATAAGCTTTAACAGCAGAAAATAATACGACAAAAATGTCCTCGTACTCAAAACTGATGGCATCACAAACATTAAAAGGATTGAAAACATTAACTACAAGATGAGAAAAATAAAATTTGCAAACAAAGGAATCTAAACCCTTTACATGTTAGTGAAATGGAGTATTGTGTACTAGGGTAAAAATATAATGTATAATAAATGAATAAAAGAGAAAATCACTGCAGCATATCTAAATCCACTCAAAAATTAAAATATAATCCATAAAATTTTGGGGAATATTCTATGCAAACAGGCTTCTTTGTATGTCTGTAAAAATTCATTCCACATGGTAAATTATTTTCAAAAGAAAATCTTGGGATGAATCTTTACAATTCTTAGTAAAGAACTCTTACATTTTAATTTCCTTAACAGCCTCAAAATTAAATAAGTTCATTACAACTTTTTTATCATTATCATATAAATGAGTAAAGTATTATATATATTTTTTAAAGTTCATCTTATTTCCTATTTAAAAAATTTAAATACTATCTTCAGAATACTGACACAGAGAAACTGTATCAAAATTCAGCATAAAACACACAATGACACAGAGTGAGGGCTTTATGAAAATAAAGCATAACTGTGTAACACAAGTTACTAAATCAAAATATTTTATAAAGAAATTTCTCTTTTCTACCTACAGCACAATATACATGCAATATTAAAAAAAAAAAGTTATACAGCATTTATTACATTTGTAATGTACTTTTTGTAAGGTAAAAAACTTAAGATATATCATTAAGAATAATATAATAGTGAATATTTAGATAATTTTGAGAAACACTTCTGAAGAGAAATTTTACTAGTTAGCAAGTTGAATCAAATCCTTTAAGTCTACCAAATCATAATGTTTAAGGGGGAATAAGAAAGGTTTGAAACAATAAATAATTACTATTGAAGGTAGTGTAATTTTGAGCACTTAGGGTATTATAAATCTTATAGATGGGTTTAAAGAACAGGCAGGGTTTAAACATGCTGCAAGATACATTTAATTTAACATACAAATACCCAATTACTGATTGTTATATACTTCATAAATTATGTTATAAGAACTAAAAATTGATTTCTAAAATTTCATTATTTAGCTACTGTTTTTAATGTTTGATATTATTTACCAAATTCAATAAAGATGCATATCATATGCAAGAAAGAAAAAAAGCAAACGTTCATAAAACATTTTAAACATTCACAGTGATGCAAAAGCTCATTATAAAACTATAATCTAAATATCACATATGTTAAGGAATCTTACCAATGTTAGGTAATGTACGAGAGTCAATGGCAGTAACGGCATTCTCTCCAGCACTGCTTAAAGCAGTTCGAGTTTTTGATGAACTCATTGTCTGTTTAGGAGCAAGACTAGTATGTACTGCTGCTATGCTATTGCTGCTACTCCCTTCAGGTAAATACGTTCGATGAGGTGGATCACTACCAGCTGTATTACTAGTACTCTGAGGAGGACGAGGTAAACGTCTTCTCAACCAACCATGTCGCAGAGCAGCAGGGGGTGTCAAGCGATTGACAGGATCCCAATCTAAACAACGCTTTAAAAAATCTATAAAAAGAACATCATCACAACCCCGAAGAGCCCTTATCCAGTCTTTGCTAGCAGGAGGTCCCCGCAACTTTCCTCGTCGAGATCTTCCTCCACTGAGTACTAATTTGCCATCAGGTTGTACAGTAGCAGTACAGTAACGTGGATAACCTTTTGAATTGATAAATGTCTTGGCACGTTTGGACTGTTCTAGAATTTTTTGAGATGGCATACCAAGAAGTTCTATCATACATGCTAACTGGTCACTCTCATCTTCACCAGGTAGTAAAGGATAACCAGTTAAAAGTTCTGCTAATATGCATCCCAAACTCCACATATCTATTGGCATCCCATACTTAGAACCAAGAATGACTTCAGGTGCCCGATAGAATCGAGATTGGATATAAGTATAAACTCTCTGATCTTCAAAGCAACTTGATCCGAAATCAATAACTTTAATTCCACTACGTCCTTGTTGCTTAAGTAAAACGTTTTCAGGTTTCAAATCACAGTGAATAATTTTATTCCTATATAAGGCGTCTAAGCACTGCAAGAGAGAATGTGCAAACTTACGTACCAGCTGCAAGCTAAATCCTTGAAACTTATTCTTCTTAATAAGTTCATACAGATTAATACTGAGAAGCTCAAATGTGATGCAAACATGATTACGGAATGTAAAATGCTCATACATATGAACAATATTCATAGTATTATCTTTATCTTGCTTTCTTAAATGATCAAGTATGCGAATCTCTTCTTGAGCTTGTCTATAGAATCGCTTCTCATTACGTACCATTTTCAATGCAACATACTGATTATTTTTATGATCATAAGCTTTAATGACTTGTCCAAAACTGCCTTTTCCAATGACTTTCAGCATTTCATATCGATAGGATATTTGATCATGAGGAACATGAATATAAGAGCCTGTATTATCATCATAGCCACAGTTAGAAGGAGCACCAATGACACCTTGTCTCTTTTTCGCATTTGCACCAAGGAAATAAATATGAGAATAAGAATAGATCTCCTGTTGCTCATAAGGTGTCAATTTATGCATGTATAACTTCATAACCTGTTCTGGTGTGGCAACGAGTATTTTTGGTTTTCCTGAACAGCTCTTGTTACTAGAAGAGCTGTCACCACTGGTCGCAGGACGGACTTCTGGAAGCTGAGGAACGGTTTTGGATGTTGAAGTATCAGAATGATCTCTCTCATTTTCGAACATATGACGGCCAGATACATTATTTTGACATACTGTTTTGAAGCCTCCGACAGTTTGACTTTTAATTGGCGGTAAAGACGTCTTCGTATTTTTATCCCCGATCTGCGGAAGAAAAGATTCCTTTGGAGTTGAGCTTGGATTTCCATTTATGCTCGTAACAAGAGATCTCGTACGGGATAAAGGCATATTAGTTTGTTTTACACTTGTAGACATCCTCTAAGCCTAAGAAAAATCTTTCATCCAAGATTTTTAAACGAACTGAGAGAAAAGAGAGGACTAAATTTCGATTAACATTTGTCGAAGACTTCATTCCGCTTTGCATAGTTCAAATCAGAGTATTTAAAACAAGAGAAAACAGTCTCACACGCCAAAATTTTGACGCATCCATCCCCGCTTCTGCAAAGCAAATCCTCCGACCGATCGGACAACAGAAGTGTGTTTTCATTTCAGTTCTCGTTTCACACTACTCATGATAAACCATGAAGATGAAACATGGCAATAGACGTTTCAAGGGCTAATAGCTATAAGAAGCACTGGTAGAGTGACTAAACGTCCCTATTTTTGGGGAAGGCGGAATAGTACCAATTTCAGCAATTTTTCCCCTTAAACTAGAAAATGTAGCAAGGTTGTAATTTTTTTTTTATTATTTGTCACAAATTGTCCCCAATTAGTGCTCAGCATGGTTTACTCAAATATATCAGCTTAAAGAATAAATGCTTGTCATTTTATCTGAAATTATATTATAGTTTAGGAAGAGACTAAGTTTCATAGAAAGGTTTTATAATTTCATGGAAACTTTGAGCAGTATTTTATAAAATGGATTTCCCCATTTACAAAATTTGAAAATACCCACAAAAGCACTCAATAAAGCTTGGATCTGGGACGTACGTAGAGGGACGGTCAGGGGGTTTCTTCACTCAAAAGTGTTTTATATACTGCTATAGTCAGAAATGCTGGTTAATAATATTTTTTTCAGAAATTATGTCCCTCGATTAAGTCCCTGGAAAATATTTTCTGGCCACGTGCTCGGTTTGCATTATGAAATGCCTCAATTAAAAATTAGTGATACTAATATATATGATTTTTTGTTCACTAAAATAGTCCATTCGGTTAAAAAAAAATACACCTATGGAATACAGAAAAAGATAAAGTATAGGAAAATTGATATAAAGTATTTTGCAATTTTAAAACCAAATGATGTATGATATATTATGGAAAATTTTACTAGCACTAAAACTGCTGACATTTAAAATTTAGCCTTTTTTTTAATTATTGAAAAACAGTCATTTTGAGAAACCTGGTAATTCTATTGTTAAAAATGGTACAGTTGGTCATGTATTTTCTAAATTCAAAAACACTACCTAAGAGACTTCTGAAATATGAACAAAATATTGAGCTCGGCACAGAAACTCTGCTAAAAATATAGCAACACATACATCTCCTTACTCCCCACCCTGAAAAAAATTGTTGGGTAGGGAATCCGTTGTTTGTAATTTCGCTTCTTTTAAAATAATGAGACACCTGCTTCAAACAAATTAATATTTCACAAATTAAATAATTAAATTAAATACAAGTATGAGAAGAAAAAAAAATTGTTGTATGTCCTTTTCAACAAGCTTGTAGCTTTAAAGTTTCAAACTTAGAAGTGCTTCCTCTGAAGAGCTATGTATGCTGAAGCCGTCTCCAGACGCAATTGTGCATGCTGAATCTTTAGCTGACAACTCCCCTACCCCTAGAAGGCTAAAGGCCTGTTCACATAGGAGTCCGTGGCGTTGCGTTAAGGAAAAGATGACGTTGAGACGAAAATAAACCAATCATAGGTCTCCAAACGATTAGCAAGGAAATTTTTAACGCCTATGATTGGTTTATTTTCGTCTCAACGCCATCTTCCCCTTAACGCTACGCAACGGACTCCTATGTGAACAGGCCCTTAAGATCTCTAGGGAAAAAATATTTAATCCCAATGTTAATTTTCCTGAAGCCTAGTTAGATACTGATCCTCTTCCCCTTAAATAGCATATTTGCAGGGAATATTTGCAGCATAAATGTGCAGTGTTTATTGTCAGCATAAATTTGCGGTGTTTGTTTCAGCAATATTGTCAACGAAAGTTTCCGGGAACTTAAGGAAGTTATAACAGTGATAATTTTTTCTACAAATAGCCGAAAGGCTTAAAATACACTCTTAACCCCCCCCCCCCCCCAAAAAAAAAAAAAAAAAAAAAATCACCAAGGGGTAATGAAAATTGAACACAAATTGATATGCATACAGGTTTCGACGGAAAATGGAAAATTTTAAAGCTTGGCGGCTAATGAATGAACATGTGACGCTGCAGCGTGTCTTAACTGAGCAACTGGCAGGATATTAAAGAGGAGAAATTTCGATTCCAGGTCATAAATTCTCTGCGAATTTCATTCCGTATACTCAGGTAGACAGTAACTATGCCTAGCATACAGGTGCGCGAACAATACGCGCAGATGTCAGCATTTGAGAGAGGACGTGTAGTTAGGCTCAAAGAAGGCGGATGGTCTAATCGGCGAATCGCTCGACATTTGGATAGGAGCGATGCCACTATTAGACGATGTTGGCAGGAATGGGTGAACAATGGCCGAACACGGCGTCAAGAAGGAAGTGGTCGGCCTACAGAAACGACAGAACGTGAGGACCGAGCAATCGTCAGAGCGGCACTCTCAGCCCCAGATTCATCATTATCATCGATCGTACGTGCAACTGGTGCTTCAGTGACTGCAAGGACCATTCATAGACAGCTCAGAGAAAGGGGGATGAGCTCATGGCGCCCCTTGTGCCGACTACCATTGACCTCTGTACACCGACAAGCCCGTTTGCAGTAATGTCGGGGCATTCGACCTGAAATGTCACTGACTGGAGTAGAATTGTCAAATAATTGCTAGCATAAGGGCCTGTTCACATAGGAGTCCGTTGCGTTGCGTTAAGGAAAAGATGACGTTGAGACGAAAATAAACCAATCATATGCCTCCAAACGATTAGCAATGAAATTTTTAACGCCTATGATTGTTTTATTTTCGTCTCAACGTCATCTTTCCCTTAACGCAACGCCACGGACTCCTATGTGAACAGGCCCTATGGGACAGAGGTGGACCAACGCGTTATTGACTTTTTCACTTTGTGAAGCTCTTGAATAAATTATCCAATTTTTCTCAAATTGTAATCATTTGTTTTTCTGCACATGTACACTAGGGTGGAGCGTAAAAGGCGAATTTTTAATTTTTTAATTTTTCATTTATTCCTGTATTATTATTTGTTGATACAATAATAGAACATACTCCATGCCAAAAATCAGTTTTCTACGACTTCATCTTCAGGTGGCGCACGACATGAGAGGGTAAAAAAAAAACTCATTTTTAGTACTTCATTCTACCCTCAATTGAGAGTGATAAACAATTTGTCACAAATTTGTTATTGTAGGTTTGTGTACTGTCCTATACTGCATTTTTGATAATAATTTACTAAAGTTCTGACTAGATTACTTGCATTAAGGTTTACACTTTAAGCCAATTTTATTTAGGGTTAGACGGATGCTGCACTATTGGACTGGCGCCATCTTACCACACATTGGAGAAGATATAAGTTCTATCAACTCCTCACGTGGCACTGTTTGAAACACTATTATCTTCACTAGATGGTACACCAATGAGAAGTGCCTCAGAGGTTTTGTCTGTGGTTTTGTGTTGTGAATTATAGACAAGTTTGACAGCAAATTTTGAAAGATTGGGAGACTAGTATTGGAGTAGATCTCAGATTTAATGTTTTTTTTTTTGCGCGAATCGGTGTTAATAAAACAAAATATTTTGTGGATTTTCAAAAAGTTTCACTGAGGAGTGAATCTCATTTCTGAACTCATTTTAACATTGGATAATTCCGTCAGTAAGCAAGCAATCTTGGCACTATTTAAATAGTACTAAAATGCCTAAAACAAGAAAAGATTTACGTTGTCCTGTGTTTGGTGAATCACAAAAGTGTAGTGAAAACATGTTACCTACGTATTTTGATGTAATAAAACATTATTTGTGGATGAGAAACCAGTTAATGAAGTCGAAAAAGGGTAAAGACCTTGGAATTAAGGAAGTATGTGAAATAGTTTGTACTGACATCGAGAACATATGGAACAAATCCTCAATTCCTACCATTAGCCATCAACAAGTTATCGAAAGGTTGATTTCGTATTATAACAAGTAGAAGAATATAAAGAAATTACCTAATGATACAAAAAAAACAAGAATTTTACGAAGATTCTTTGAACAACTCTTGTTTTTGAACAGCTTTGTTATTTGCTATTGCAACATGTAAATGTATTTCAAGACAACTGTGTAAATGTGTGATTAAAATATCTACTGCTAAAAAAGACTTTTTAAAAGACCAACGGGGGGATCGTAAAATGTATATTGGATCTGTGGACCGAGTGACAACCAAATCTGTTCATCGTTGTATGAGCCAAATGTCATACGTAGAACTGGTCTCAAATTCGTTGATTAAAATGGACTGTAAACTAATAAATCGTATCGAAACTATTGTCGACCATACGACATACGAATTAATATAAAAATTTTATTAACTTAAACACATTTCTACAATACTGATGTATGAACCAAAGTCATACATAAAACATCGACCATACGATGTGCGAGTGCGAGAGTAACTGACTTGTTCTAATTATAGGGGGTGTTCAAGGGCACGTTTGGCGATTGCCAACATAGCCATTGGCGTCAACATTCTCCCCAGGTTGAAATATTATATTTCAAAATACATTAAAATACAGTTATTACAATTGAATACATGAAATGAACAATATATTACAAAAACAATTTTGCCTCATATTTTGGCTTAAACAAGTTCTAAATGAATACAGATAACTTAAAATGTAAATAATGTTATCAATAATACACGAATATACAAATTAAATATAAACTCAAAACATAAAACAACTAAAAATTTACATATTTTGATTAGGCAATACATATAACTTTCTAATACTACGTTTATATATACCGTGGTTTGTTTTCACCACAGCTACTCTAATTTTATTATCGGATCCTGGTATCACTTCTTGAATACGTCCAATCAACCATTTACATGGTGGCAAGTGATCTTCTTTAACTAAACCATTAGACCAGGTTGTAAATTTTGTCTTTCAACATGCCATTTGGTGCGATTTTGTAAATGATTTAAAAAACTAATCTGCCATTTTTTTCCCTTTTGGCTTGAACAATTTTGGTGGTTTTTTGCCAATTTGTTAAAAAATTGTCCGGTCTGTTCAATATTAGTGGTTCAGGGATTGTATTCAAAATGCGTCTGATCAAAAAATGTGATGGAGTTAAAACATCCAAATTATCCACATCTGAGCTCATCGAAATTAACGGTCTGCTGTTTAAGATGCCTTCGATCTGAATTGTAATAGTCTGGAATTCTTCCAAGGTCACCTTTCGATCACCAATAGTTTGTCTAAGATGGTATTTAAAGGATTTGACACTGGCTTCCCAAAGTTCACCGAATTTCGTGGCTTTGGGAGGAATAAAATTCCAGGCAATGCCTTCTGAGGCTAAATAACAAGCTAAATTTTCTCTGGCTTTTTAACAAGATTGTACAAAGCTTTAATTCTAAATGCGCGCCTACGAAATTGGTGGCATTATCCGTGAACAGAGACGAACTTTTACCACGTCTAGAGAAAAAATTTTTTAGCGCCGCGATTAACGCCTCTGAGGTTAAATCTGTGACAGTCTCTAAATGTACTGCCTTTGTCACAAAGCAGACAAATATAGCTTTGTATACTTTGTGGTATACACCCTTTCTTTGTCTTTTAAACTTTACATAAAAGGGTTCACAGAAATCTATTCCTCTGGCATTAAAGGGGGAATTTTTCATTTAATGCGACCTTAATTTAATAAATTTCTTCCTCATCACTGCTCCGTAAAATCAAACGAGAACGTTTTTTCGATTGAACGATATCACCTTCACTTTCAGACTCATTTTCTTCATTTAGATTTCTTATACCTTCTCCTCTTATATCCTCTTTAAAAAATCTATAATTTTGGTTTATTTGCTGGTTTTTACAAGGTCATTGTAGAATCACGGTAAGGAGATAGACAATTTTGCAGCTCCCTTTTGAATTTTCGGCTTCTTTCAGAGGAAGGGTCTGAAAATACTCTTAATATACTTTATTTATCAAGGACAAGATAACAAGCCTATTAAAGTTACATTTTAAAAATTAGAAAAAAAAGTATAGTTTAAGTGTTATTTCCGAAGTAGAGAGAACATAATAATTTTATATAATTTCAAATATAATTTTTTTAAAAATCCATAACTTCAGATTTAATACATTGATATCATATCCCTTTTACGTTACTGAATGGAAAGGAATTTTTAAAAAAACTTATTAAGTACGTATAAATTAAAGGGAAAAAAATGTAGTTCTTACTATGTTTTGATAAAATACTAATTCAAAATACGATGCAATGGCTCTCAAATTTTCCAAAACACAGATACGTTTATCACATTAAAGTTCCGAATATTATTATACACAACAGATAAGCAATTTTTTTAGATAACAAATTACTAACTTCAATAGAAGGATAAAGTACGATGTGGCAGTTTTTGACGTATTCACTTGAATTGGAATAGGTTGAAATTTGTGAAAGCTGAACATAAGATATCTAAAATTTTTATTACAGTCATGTTTTATAATACAGACACAGGATATTTATTAGCAGCAAATGACTGGGGATTTCCAAATGATTAGATCGAAATTACAATTAAAGATATCTGCAATATCGCCCCGACGTCCGATATTGCAGATATCTTTAATCTATCGGAATCCTCTGAGCAATTCCTTGAAGATTCAAAGTTTTCTGAGATTATTTCTTTTAAACCTAATTTCATTTTCACCGGCAAATCCCAATTTTTCAGTATTAAAATCCTTAATTTACTATTGTCTGTAATGAACTCATATTAATAAATAGTTTCAAAGTACTAACTTTCTCTGTAGATAAGGATAATTTGCAACGTTGTTTCAAGACACAAAATCAGAACTTTCTTTCAGTGAAAGTTATATTTTGTATTTTTTTGCTTTGTTTAATTTCTCGTTGATTTTGTGAAAGTTGGTCTTAATTTTACTTATGGCGGGCCCGATCGTAACCATGATTCAACTGATGGCAAAATCTACAGCCTCGGACCGTTTCGCCGGCTACAACCAGCTACAGACCAGTTTGCGGTTTCGCTTGGAGGTTTATTTGGAAAGGGGAGGCGATCGGAGCAAAGCGCTTGACCCTCCTATAGAGAGAGAGCCATTACAATCCCTCAAAATGTCAATCCTAAGGGGGGTGGAATTCTCGAACTGTCAACTGGACTCCTCTCACCACAAGAGTCTGCAAGAAGAGAAAAAGGGAAATACGATTTTTTTTAGTACATAGCAACCTTAAGTCAGAAGGGAGAAAAAGGGATCGTCAGAAAAAAGCACCTTTTAGAAATAATACACTCTGACACAAAAAAATATATGCACCCAGAAGAAATCGAGCTACTATCACGAAACTTGGCAGGAATGTAGTATGGTAAGAGATATGCAAATGATTAAAATTTCGACGCCAATGAGACAGGGGCAAGCACGCTATGCGCATATGAGATGCGCAGCTGGGAGAGTTTAAAAGCATGATTGCTCGTGCCAAAGGGTTATTCAAACAAATCTGTCGACTTAGATGGATGGTATTGTGACTAGTGTTTCCTCTGAGACGTAACCTGCGACAGTACGAACAATTGTCGGACTTTGAGAGGGGGCGTATAGTAGGCCTCAGAGAAGAAGGTTAGTCGAACAGGCGTATCGGCCGCCACCTCGGTCGGAGCGATATGGTAGTTGCTCGGTGTTGGCAACAATGGATCGCGGAAGGAATAGTCTACCGTCGCGGAGGGTCAGGGCGTCCCAGGAACGCAAATGCGCGCAATTATAAGAGCGGCCACGTCCGCAGCAACAACGTCGCTAGAATCGTTTCGACGCCATTTACCACCTTCCAGACATCTGGTGGTATCAAGGGAAACCATTCGGAGAAGACTGGCAGACGCAGGTATAAGGAGCCGACGTCCATTAACATACCTACCACTGACCCCACATCATAGGCAGTGTCGATTGGATTTTTGCCGGCCTCGGGCAAGCTGGAGTGTGACCGACTGGAAGCGTGTGATCTTCAGTGATGAATCCCGATTCAGTCTCAATGCTGATGACAGCGCATCTGCTGATGACAGCGCAGTGCTGATGGCCGCCAGTCCGATCCGGCATTTGTTGTCGAGAGGCATACGGCGATTACACAAGGTGTGACAGTGTGGGGAGCGATTTGTTGGGACACACGATCACCTTTAGTCTCCCTTCAACGCACTTTGACGGCACGCTGTTACGTGGACGACATTTTAACGCCAGTTGTACTACCGATGCTATCAAGTCGCCCAGGGACCATTCATCAGCAAGACAACGCTCGTCTACATACTGCGCGACTGTCCCAACAATGTCTTCAAGGATATGACGTACTCCCATGGCCTGCCAGGTCACCAGACCTCTCGCCAATAGAGCCCATCTGGGACGTGCTTGGAAGGCAACTGCTGCCGTGCCGGAATACTGCTGAATTAACTGCCCAGTTGCAAAGATTATGGCATGATCTTCCGCAGGAGGTCACAGGTGACCTCACTGATTCGATGCCACGCTGTGTTTCGGCTTGTATAGCTGCCAGAGGTGGATTTACTACTTACTGAATTGTAACCTTTTCAATGCCATATCTTCTTAATAAAACGGTCTGTTCTTCTGAATTTGTAATCATTTGCTTATCTCCTCATACACTACATACATGTTAAGTTTCGTGATAGTAGCTAATTTCCTTCTGGGTGAATATATTTTTTGTGACAGTGTATATAGAGATATTAATATATTAATATACATACATATATATATACATATATATATATATATATATATATATATATATATATATATATATATATATATATATATATATATATTGGAGCGCTTGCAACACAGCGTTGAGCAAACGGGGCGACGACAGTGCCATCCCGCGGGTAGAAGGGTTAGGCTACGGCTACACGAGCGTTTTTTCCCGCTGCGTCTTTTCACGCAGCTTGAAAATCTACACAAGCCGGCCACACGTGCGTGTTCTTTACGCGAGCTCAATCGTTTGTGCTTTGCAGTACAACATGAATCCAGTTTCAATAAATGAAAATGCTGTTAACACGTTATGTGTTTTATTAATTGAACCGGCGACTTAATAAATATGTACTTAATATAATATGTACTTAATATAATATGTACTTAATATAATATGTACTTAAAATAATACGTACTTAATAAATATGTACTTAAAATAATATGTACTTAAAATAATATGTACTTATAGATATGTCCTTAAAAATATAAATATGCACTTAAAATAGAAATTGGCATTAATATTTTTGATCTGAATATTACTTACCTGAACAAAAGAACATATTTAAAAGGTATCTGTTGCTGTTCAGATGTGTAAAACGGGGATATAGCTATTACAGAAGATATTTTTTCTGGAGCGAATGCAGTTTTTATTTATATTTTTTATAGAAAGACAATGCAAATCAGTAAATATTGTATGCAATTGTACATAATCCGCGGTCTAGTTATAACTATCGCCTACTTACAACTTAGGTTATAACTTGTAAAAAATAAAATTTAATTTGTATTACTACTTATCAAAATTACTTCTTCTGTTTACGCCCACCTGGTCCCATTTTTACCCAAAAACATTCTTTGTTACAGTCATCCAAGTATCTCTCGAGTTCCCGGTTTTTGAAATCCTTATTCCATGTATCGTAAAGAGATGGATATTTTTCGATTTCAATAATCATAAGTTCACTCTCCAAGTAGTATTCCATTACATTTTAAATATCAAAAATATAAAAATGAAAAATTACGAGAACACAAGAATATACCAACAACAGAAACAGTTATCTTCCTATCTTCATGTAACACGTCTTCAATACTATCAGCGAGGTGTTTTCACACTGCGTTAAAAAACGCTCGTGTGGCCGTAGTCTGCGCTTGAAATCCAGCTTGAAAAATAGGTCTGGTTCTATCCTCCAGCGGGCGACCTTGAGAATGCGACAGATAGTCCCCCCCCAGCGTGAAAAAAAAGCTGCGTGTGGCCACACGTACGTTACAGCAGCTTATCTTTATTTTGCGGCTTGTTTTCAAGCTGCGTTTCTGCGCGAAAAAACGCTCGTGTGGCCGTAGCCTACCGCAGGAGTTGATACCTGGACACCGACGCAGACGGACGTGGGGAAATAGTGGGCATGACGGCCCTAGGACTCTGAACATTTTGCTAGTGACTGTTCCTACGACGTTACATTCATGTTAATCTTAATTTATCTTGTATATAGTTCCTCCTTTTTATATCTAATTATCTAAGCACGTTTAAATATATAATCTTAAGATATACATCTCATTCTGAATTTCTTGAGGACTCTTTCACCCCGATCGTGTTTTTGTAGGCCGTTCACAGAGCTGTTTTTGTCCGGGCATAACGCGTCCGTTTTTTGTGATACACGTACCGTTCCAACGCTCTTTAGGGTTTTCGCATGCGCTAGGCATTTTGCGACGGAAACAGTGGGCGTTGCCTTTCGAAAATTTCGAGTTTCTGTACCTATAACCGTAACCGTGAGCGCCACTTTGTTGTCGTTCACAGAATCTTGAGCTCATACCTATGAATAACTATATCTGAAATCTCATCTTGATCGGTTGAATGGAACGACCGCTAGAGGCCTATATATCGGCAAAGTTTTTTATGACCACCCTGTATATATATATATATATATATATATATATATATATATATATATATATGTATATATATAATACTTTTAACCCAAACCGGTACAGGTGATGGATTCACTCACAGGTAGTCATGGTCGCTGTAAAAAACACATAGGGGAAGCCCTGAAGAGCCCGCACAACACTGATGAGGTGCACATTATTTTATTCTGGATTATTCTGCAGACATTTCAAGAAATCCAAAGGTACCTTTACAGCAGGACACACACAAACAATGCTAGCGGCTACCGGGATCTGCCGGGGCAGTCAGAAGACGTTTACATCATGGTGTAGTTGGAAGCAGTACACGGACAAGAGACAGAAGAACGAGAGAACTCGAGCCAGAAGAGCAGGCAAGGAAGGTTTGAAAATCGCTGTTCAACGTTTTTATACTATGGGGGCGTTAGAAGTTTATAATTATTTTAATTGGTTGGAATCGAACATCCGACTTGACCATGTGAAGGTATGACTCAACGTCGGAAGACTTTCCGAACATGCACTGTGTGGCCAGATAGACGCGTGACGCTGACTCATGTCTAAAAATAATTTGAAGGTTTCACGCGTGCAGTGAAGGGAATAGAATAGTTGGTTAATTCGTTTATTCCTGGGTCACAATTTGAAATAGGGGATGTGCTTTATTGAGGTTGAAAGGAATTTAGAATAAGCGTTAGCTTTTCAAAGGCAATTAATAATGGTGGGGCGTTATTATTGCTTACTTACTTACTTACACACACACACACATATATATATATATACAGCGATTTCCGCTTATAAGAATCACGTTTGTTATTACTGTTTTTGATTCTTATAAGCGGTTGATTCTTATAGCCGAAATTTAGGTTTTTGGAGAGGCACACACATGCATATATATGCCTATATTAGATAATTTACCATAAAATACTCTTTAATTTTCGTTAATTATCTTTTATTAAAATTATTTTTTATAATTTTAAAAATACAACTTAATTTCTAGACCCAAAAGTAGATATACATGATTATAGTAAGAGAAGAAAAAAATTCAATATTTGTTAGTACATAACTGCTTAGCAGTTTTAACATTTCAACTACAGGAAGGGAGCAAGAAAAAGTTTTCTATGGAAGTTTGACTTAATGAAGTTTTCAGGAGGCTGTTTTTATACCTCTTTCGATATCAATAGCCTCAGACGAAAATTCACCTTCTAGCTTACGTTTCACGGTTTGATAACGTGCTGAATCTACTAATGTCACGTTTGCTTAAGTGATATTGGTCACTTCATCGAAGTTTCAGGGTCCAGGAATCCGCAACCGGGTTTCCGGAGGTGGGAAAAAAGAGTCCCTGTCTGTGTTTGTCACTGGAGAAAAGTGAAATCGGACCCGGACGGGTAAAGATGCCCCCGGTTCAAGCTAATAGGACAGTGTTGTGTTAAAGCATTTAAGGGGAACTATTATGTTATGTATAACAAAGAAAGAGATGCATTTTACGAATGTATTCCATCCCATCTTATCACTCTTTTTAAAAAAAATAAAGAAAGAACTTCGTGCCTTTTGAGGGTTTAAGTGGCTTTTTCTTTTTGGAAAAATGAAAGGAAAGGGAAGAGTGCAAGCTGATTCTTAAAACCGGTGGATTGATTGTTTAAAGCGAAAATTTTAACATGGAAATAATACATTTGTTTTTGTTTTTGCGACATTGATTCTTATAAACGGTTGATTCTTATAACCACTTATCACTATAAGCGGTGGTTACCAGTGGCGCCAGAAAGGGGGGGGCAAGGGAGGGCACTTGCCCCCCCCCCCTAGAAAATTGAATTTTTTTGTTTCTACCTAGCTAGCGCTCGTAAAATATTAGAATTTTCGTTTAGAATCATAAAGCCTAACAAAACTGAATACTAAATTGCAACCTCACACTCGTTAACGCAAGCGCGATAAACGTCATTCCATATACGCAGGAGCGATTAATCGCCAATTTCAGGTACGCAAGCCCGTTTAAACGCCAATTCCAGACGTTTGCTTTTGAAATTCAAAAGCAACACTACACGATGTTTTTTCATCGCGAAAGGGAATCTTGAATCCGATGCATTTGAAACGCGTACACGTTGACGTGTGATGGGCATAATATAACATAAAATAACATAAAAGTTTATTTTTTATAACCATATATATGTATTTTTAAAAATAAAGGTGTAAAAGTTTTAATCTATTTTACTTTGCCCCCCTCTATATTTTACTCTTCCGGCGCCACTGGTGGTTACTGTATATATGCGCGTGTGTGTGTGTGTGTGTAAGTAGGTAAATATGCTATGTATAAATATATTAAGCTAAAATAAAATATATAAACTAAAGAATGTCAAATTAGAAAATTATACAGTTACCGACACGTGCAAAAAATTTAAGCAATCAATTTCAATTTTATATAAATGTATATAAATGTATATTAATATATTATGCTATATATATATATATATGTATAAATATGCTTTGACTTACGAGTTTAATTCGTTCCGTGACGGAGCTCATAACTCTAATGAGGAATTTGCACTTTTTTTTGTTTACATTTATGATATAGAAAACAGAAAAATATAATCGAAAGCATCTTTTTTTTTTTAGTTTTAGAACTCTAAAAGTTAACATAATTTGTTTTTAAACGCGCACTATTTACTTAGCCTCAAAAACGTTACTTTTCCTACGCGGATACATATGACGTCACACCGCACGATAGCACATTTCGCTCATTCCTTTCAACAACGTCATATTTCAAAAAACAAGATTTTTCAGGAGAGTGATTTGAAAGTTAAAAAGTACATTGAAATGTATTGAAAATAAATTTTAATTCTGATCTCCAGAGACTAAATATTGAGCGGTGAGATAGGACGATCTCGCAGGGATATACTACTCTTTCAGGGCTCTCTGAAAACAAGCATAACTAAAAATTGCCGATTTTTCAGATATGACGTTGTTGAAAGGAGTGAGTGATTTGTTTATATCGTTGTTTTGAAGGTAATGCGTAGTTTCAGTTTGATGTCTAGCTTTTTTTTTAATTTTTAAGATGTCAAAGAGTGTTAAAACACCTTTAAAATATTCTTTAGTACCTTGCATCACAAGCACGACGGTAAATACACCTGGAAAGCTTTTTGGAACGAAGTTCTTTTACGTGGCTTACAGTAGAGTGAACTGGCAGGAATCGTTAAAGGAACGATTCCTGCAGGAACGAAAAAGCGTTATGCCCCCTTCATAAGAGCTTTTTCTCAAGAACTCTGTGGCTGTATAGTTATCGCATCGAACTACGGAGTATCGGACTATCACACTACGGAGCGAGAGGTCCCTGGTTCAAATCCCCAATATATATAATATGTATATATATATATATATATATGTGTGTGTATGTATATATATGCACATATATATATATATGTATATATATATATATAAATGTATATTTAAATATATAATATATATATACATATATATCACATTATACAAATCGTTCAAATTTCTGGATATAGATGGCAGTGTAGAAGTGGAATGGTATAATTCCCCACGGTGTGTGGCCAATAACGGATATATTGTAAAGGTTGCAGAGGCAGGGGTAAATAGAGGCTTGTAAACCAGGAGGTAATAGAAGAATAGCTGTCGTTGTTGCCAGTGATAGCGATCTAAAGTCTATAAATATTACAAGATGGATGGTTGTTATTTTCTGGCCCACTGTAAAAACTTCAGATGATAAGGGTTAAAGTTGTATTGCAAAATAAAATTATGGTGGGGAGGTACTTCGTAGACTATGAACAGAGGCTGTTTAATAAGGAACCAATTGGGGAAGGAACTACTGAAAGAAAAACAGCCCACTGCCCAATAAAAATGAGGGGTGGGCCAGAATCGCCCCCCCCCCTGTAAACGGACAACAGCCCCTCCAAGGACGAAAGGAATAGGAGAGAAGGTCCAGATCGATCTCATACTTTTTTCCTCGGAGTTTAGATGATAGAGAGTCTCGTCTGCCTCAGAGTCTAGGAGAAGTGCGAATAACCCGCTAAGATGTTCCTATACATGACATGATTCCGGGTCCCTGTCGTCGATGCCATATTTCATCGCTGCATACTTCAGCTGTAGTAAGTGCCTCCCCGTAAACTATAAAAATCATTAACATATCATACATAAAATAACAACAATTGTCATATCATTCTATTCGCATTAGTTTTAAACAATTCACTTTAGTATGTATACAACATTAGTCAAATAATAAAGTTCATATTTTATATGTAATTTCATTTCAAAATTTCAAACAATTCGCAGTGGTAAAGAAATTGCACACAAGTCTCTGCTTCTGAATATCCCACGTTAATATCCTACGATTCTTATCATTCTTAATATTATGATAACTATTCTTATTATTAAGTTTGGCGATTAACGTAATAGATCAACTATAAAATTTACTTCCTCTTCATACTTGTTATGACCATAATAGTGTTAAAATGTAATCTCATCATCAGATCATCAGACAAATGGGATAACTACGTTCTATAGGCCACGCCTTCCAACGTAGGCTTGCATAGTAATGACCAGAGTAAAGGTGAAAAGAGATAGGTGGAATTTGGATCCGGGGAGTGGTTTGAGAATAGGAAGTTTAATGTGATAGCTAAAGCGATGCTCATAGGAGCAATGCTTAAAATAGATAGAAAAAACTTGAAAATAAGAAAATTTTAAAATTTAAAGCTCACTGCTTACCAAAGTAAGTAGTAAGAATACAAAAAGTAATGAAAAAAAAAAGAAGATTTAAAATAACTAAGAACAGAGAACGGCTCTTGGCCGTCTTCTGTTGGCAGGATCGGCAAAGTCATAGTTGGCGAGATTTAAAAGGAGTTCATTATCAATAGAATTATGGAAGTTAGTAGTTAAATTTTTGAGAAAATTTGGAATAGTAAGGAGGCCAAGCTCCTCGTGGATTTCAGCATTCCTGAAATACCACGGTGCGTTAACAATTTGTCGAATAGTAATATTTTGTGCTACGGTTAGCTTTTTAATATGAGAATCTGCTGCGTATGTCCATGCCGGAGCTGCATAAGTAATTAGAGGTCTAAGAAATGATTTGTAGATGAGCATTTTATTATTTATAGATAATTTACTGTTCCGAGCAATTAAGGGGAATAGTGAACGTTTAGCAACTCGAAACTTGTCCCTAATTTGTGTTATGTGATGTCTCCAGGTGAGATTTTTGTCAAGGGTGACTCCTAAATACTTAACGGTGTCAGACCAGGGGATAATCGTGTTACCAATAATAAGTTTGTATTTGTCAATTGTGCGTTTAGTTTTTTGTGTAAACATAATAGCTATGCATTTATCTGTGTTAATTTTGATTTTCCATTTGTCGAGCCACTGTTGGATAATTTTCATATGGTCGTTAAGGTATTTGACGGCGTATTTGGGGCTATGATCAGTTGCGTAAATTGCGGTGTCATCGGCGAAGATGGAAATATTAGTTTTGTTATATTGATAAATATCGTTAACGTAAATGTTAAATAAAATTGGAGCAATAATAGAACCTTGGGGAAGACCGCTATAGAAATTTAATTTGGAAGATAATTTATCTTTAATTTTAATTTGGAAAGTGCGATCTTTTAAGTAGGAGGTGAGGAGTTTAATAAGATGGGGGGGGGGGAAATTGTAATTAATAAGTTTATGTATGAGGCCATCAATCCAGATTTTATCGAACGCTTTAGCAACGTCAAGGAAAAGGGCAGCAGAGCATTTTTTATTTAATTTAGAGTCAGCAAGATGCTCAACAATGCGATAAATTTGGTGAGGGGCTGAAAGGGATTGGCGAAAACCAAATTGATAGGGGATGATAATATTTGCAGAGAGGAGATGATTATTGATTTCATAAGCAATGAATTTTTCAGTAAGTTTACTGATGGTATTTAAGAGGCTAATTGGCCGATAGCTATCAGGAGAGTTCTTATTTTTTCCAGGTTTAGCTATGGGCACAATAATGGAATTTTTCCAACTTTGAGGAAAGTGATTCAATTTAAAGATAGCATTAATAAGGGCAGTGATTTTGAATATGAACTTAAGGGGGATGTTTTTAAGCATAGTATTAGTAATTTGGTCTTCGCCAGGCGACTTTCGATTAGGGAGTTTTTTAATAATTTCCTTAACTCTGGAGGGGGGAATGTAAATTTCAGCAGTGGGGTGATTAATAGAATTAAATAGGTTTATATTAGTTTGAACAGTATTGTCTATACTAGTATTGGGGCTGGGATTAAGGATGAAGTTGTTGGCAAGGGTTTGAGCGATAAGATTAGATTTATCTTCGTCAGAATAAATGAAGTTATTGTTACTATGATCAATGAGGGGGGGGGGGGGGGAATGACATTAGGTTTATTTTTAAGGCATTTAGCGGCTCTCCAAATGGAATTGTCAGTTATGTCAAGTGAAGTTATGTAAGTTTCCCAACTTTTATTGGCTTTGTCATGAATATAATATCTTAAATTTTGTTGAGCGTTGTTCATTAAGGTTTTATTATGTGTGGTTTTGTTCCTTTGCCAATTTTTACGCGCTCTATTTCTTTCGTTAGTGAGAATTTTAAGTTGGGTATCGGTACGAATTTTATTAGAAGGAGGAATAATTTTGGTGTTTTTAATGAGGGCGGAGTTAATGTCATTAGTTATGCTATGAACAAGATTTTCGATGTCGTTATGGGTGTTAATTTCAGGATGAGTGTAGGGTAAGTTTGCAGGTCTTTTTTGAAGTTATCCCAGTTGGTGAATTTAGAATGATTGATAATTAAGGGATTAGTGTCTAAAGGAATGGTGAGTGCAACTGGGTTGTGATCCGAGGAGAGATTGCAGAGGGTTTCAATAGTAATATTATGGGGAAAGCCTTTAACAAGAGCAAAGTCAATAGTGCTACTGCTATACCTAGAAAAATGAGTGGGGGAAGAGGGGGCAATTATGTCAAATTCAGAATTCGCAGTAAAATTATAAATGGTGTTTCCGTAAGTGTTATTAGTTTTACAGTTCCACAGAGTGTGATGAGCATTAAGGTCGCCAAAAAGGATAGTGTTAATGTTTAGATTATCAAGAATTTTTAAATCGTCAAGGACGTCGTTAGGATTTTGAACAGGGGGAATATAAGTAGAAACAATAGTATAGGATGGGAGGTTATTAAGTTTAATATTAACAGCAGTAGCGTTTATAATTTTGAGGGGGGAAATGATTAATTCATGATGGGGTAAAGTATTTTTGATAATAATAGCAGTGCCTCTCTTGGCTTGTGTATAAGAATTATAATCAGTTCTATAAGTGGTGTACTGAGGGATGTTAAGTTTATCCTCTGGTCTGAGATGAGTTTCTTGTATGAGAATGATATCGGGGGTATGCTCATTTACAAATTCTTTAAACTCCCGGATCCTGGAAAGTAAACCGTTGGCATTCCACGCAAGAACAACAAGGGAAGGAGAGGGCGTACCCATTAACTTGAAATTTCCGGACGATTAAGCATGCCAGTGAAGAAGCCAAAAATTTTGTCATCTTCAGTCTGGCCTTTATTAATTCTATCTCTTGTAGTGGTGAGTCTATCTATTAAGTGGGTTAAATTGGAGGTACCTAAAGCAGCTTTAATTTCCTCAAGGAGGTCGTTAATTTGTTTCATTTGCTTTAAGACGTTTAAACCATCAGTAAAGTTAGGATAATCAATAATTTGGGTGGTTTCGGCAGTTTTAGTAGTTATTAAATTTTGAGTAGGAGTGGTAGAATTGATTTGTGGGATATTTCTAGTGGTGTTGGAGCCGGCCGCGTTGGCATAGGAAAAACCAGGGGTTACTTCTTTAATTTTTCTTTTAGCTTCGGCTTTATTGTGGGGAAATGCAGGGCAACCTCTGAAACTGGCAACGTGGTCTCCATTACAATTGCAACATTTGGGGTTTTCTAATTTTCCTTGTCCTTTATTACAATCACTAGTTTTGTGATCACCAGCACATTTAACACAACGGGGATTCATGGTGCAATTTTCTTGATGGTGGTGATAATACTGACATCTGAAGCACTGAAGGGTTTTGAAGGGGGAGTTGTATTTTTGAATGGTAATTTTAATGTGAAAGAGGGCTTGGAGTTCGTAAATGTTTTTAGAATTTTCTGCAGGGGTGAGTTGAATTTGATGGAGTGGTAGAGGGGTTTTTTCTTCGTTTTTCTTACCTCTCATGAGGCGGTTAACTTTGTGGACTGGGTATTCTAAACGTTCGAGTTCTTTTTGAATTTCGTCCGGTTCAATATCAATGGGGAGTCCTCTGATGACCACTTTAATTAATTTTACTGATCCTAAAGGTAGAATGAAGCCTTGTATATTAGTATCTTTAAGAAATTTTGTGATATTCCTATGGTCATCTTCTGATTTTGGTTCAATTCGAATAAATTCTCCGCTCATTCGTGCGTGGAAGTGCCTTTCATCTTTACCCGCTAATAAGTTCAAAATTTCTCTATAGTTATCAGTTTTAGCAATCGTAATATGCTTAATCTTAATTTGGTTTTCTTTAGGGCCTTGAGTTTGGATAGGGTTTTCGTCAATATGGTTTTTTAGAGCATTAAATTTATTTACAGTTACAGTATTGGTAGGGATAATGGGGATAGTAGCTTTAGCAGTTAATTTTCTGGCCGGTGTCTTAAAAACCGTCATTATTCTCCTGGATATTGGGTTTACGTTTTTTGTTAGTGTTAGAATTTGAAATGGAAATGTTAGTGTGGTTAGATTGGTTAAGACTATGCTTACCTAGTCGATATCTTTCATATGCCAGAGGGAATGCCTTTTCAAGAGTAGCGTGTAGATTTTCCAGGATCAGTCCATTTTGAAGGTTTGATAAGATTCTTTCGTTATCTTCCGATAGTTCAATAAGGGTTGGTTGGTTGGTTCCATTGTCCGTGTTCATATCCAGTATATCGTCAGCCGAGGTCGTGTCCGTGTCCATAAGTTTGTCTTTCATAATTCCACGAGTGAAACTCATGGTATCAAATGTAATCTGAATGGATCATACCCTTATAATTTAATATCGTAATGCTTCCTTATTGTTATCATTAAATTTGTCATTAGTTTATTTTATTCAGAATTATAATGTTGCTCACAAATAATATTCTAAGTCTATTTTCACTACAGTTGCTAGAAAAAAAAATATTTGTTTCCTTTTCTTAAAAAAAACTTAAATATTCTAGCAAAATAACAAAATATTATTTTTGTCTTAATTATTACTAAACTCTCTTCCATAATATCCACACACACTTCCAACCACGTGCATCCTGGTCACGGCACCACAGATGTAGGCGTTTTAATTACCTTAACACAATGGATGCATGCAGGGGTTGGAACAAGCAAGGAAGACATAGCATTGGCCTTAAACATACATTTATTTGATAACGCACAAATTTCAATTAAATTGTAATAGCTACTAGTACAATATTATCTTTCATATTAACATTTTTACATATGAGAACTCAGAAGCAGAGGCAAACTATATTGTCAAAGTAATGATTTTTACAGTCTATGGGGAGGCACTTACTACAGCTGAAGTATGCAGAGATGAAATATGGCATCGACGACAGGGACCCAGAATCATGTCATGTATAGGAACATCTTAGCGGGTTACTCGCACTTCGTTGTAACGTCGGGCTCTTTCCTGGAAGAGACAACACAAGCCCAAAGTTCTCTCTTTCTAGGAAGGCCTGTTTCTGAGAAGGAAAGGGGCCGCCGGCAGCTGCTCCGTAGAAAGTGCGGAAAATATTCTCCCGCCGGATAAGAGCTCCGCAGAAGGTGTTGAGCCTCGGACAATCCCACATAGAGCAGTGTCGATAGTGTGCTGCGCGGAGACAAGGTGAAATCCAAGGGTCCTCGAACCTCTCGGAGTGTTCGACGCAGGGACCCCAGAAAACAGGAGTAAGTGTTAGCGATATGAACTAAGAATTAGGGTCTGTTCACATAGGAGTCCGGTAGAGGAACGTTTAAGTATTGAAATATATTTAACCAATGACAAACCTCCAAACGATTAGCAACGAAATTTTTAACGCCTATGATTGGTTTATTTTCGTCTCAACGTCATCTTTCCTTTAAAGCTCTGCTAACGGACTCCTATGTGAACAGGTCCTTACTTTTGGGTCCGTTAATTACTTGCCTTTCCGAAGCTTGACGTCATGTTTTGCGTTTCCATTTTTAAGCCGATTCAAGTTAAGGCGATTCAATTTATTTACATTGACATTGACATAAAACACTATAGAGGCACCAGGGAGCAAGAGCTCCTTATCCTCAGTATCAAGGTTAGTATGTGACATAAGATTAACCATTCTCAAGTTTGCAAATAGTAGTGTTGACAATGATTGAGGGAGAAAGAATAAATTAATTAGTTGAAAAATCAACTAATTAACTAGAAAGAGTACGATTAACCAATGTGGCATGGCTAACTTAAATGATAATGGAGAAATTAAACAAGGGGTGAAACAAGAGATTATATAAATAAATAATAATAGTAATAATAAAATAAAAAAATTCAAAAACTAGAAGCGGGAAATTTGGAATATGATTGGGATAAAAAACAAGTTAGTGGAAGTTACACGACAGGGCGGTAGGTCCGAAGTCCGTAAGGTGCGAGTAGCGAAATCAAAGAGGAAAGCAAGCAGGATTGGAATTTCGGGAATAGGTCATCAATCCCCTGCTCCGGCAACCAGCTGGTCCGAGGGGGAATCGCATGGTAGAAAGAGGAACGATCGAAAAAGAAAGACAGGTCAGAAACCAGAAGTAGCCGGGCTATTGTAATTTTGAATTTTTATAAGGATAGGAATTGCCGAACAGGAACAAGGCCGGGGTTCATAACCAAAGTAGCCTTCAGGCGTCTAAAGCACTCCCTAGGATCATAATCAGGCAGGTTAGCAAGTTCTTCGTTATTAATTGAGTATATCCTATTGTAAAAGTTCGTAGCCAGATCTTTAATATGATGCCGAATTGGTTCGATAGCCAGATCCCTATGAATAAGAGCCTTACGTAGGTAACATGGCGCCTTCGTGATGCCACAAAGAGTCTTGTTTTGAATAGTTTGCAGTCTCTGGATATGAGTGTCAGCTGCTGAGCCCCAAAACCGGAGCAGCATACATCAGAATTGGGCGAAGCGTGGTCTTATACAATAAAAGCTTCTTATCAATACTCATTTGGTTCTGATACAAGAGGTGTGCGATATCCCTACGTGCCATAAAGAACTTTCTAATAATGTATTCTATATTTTTTCTCCAGGTTAGCCTTCTGTCCAAATAAACTCCAAAGTATTTCCCCTCTCTCTCAAAGTGGACCAGATTACCACATACTGTGACCGGCGGAGGTGGAATCCTGTTATAGCTAGAAAATATGGCTTTCGTTTTAGCAGGATTTAGTTTAATTCTCCACCGTTCGAACCAACGTTCAAGAATGTCAACATGCCTTTGGAGTTGCTTTTGCATATATTTAGTATTGCGATGCTTCGCTAAGATTGCCGTGTCGTCCGCAAACATAGCTAGTGTTTTTTGTCAATGCGGAGGCACTTGTCGCGAAGACATTCGCCTATAATTCATCGCAGTTTTGCTGGCCATTTCATTATGGGGGCGCCATATAGGCAGACCAGCTTTGCCCCCTATGAAGGGACGACACAAACTGAGGCATTTTACTGGCGCTTCGCTAGGATTCGATCTGAGCACCCTCAGCACCGAATTCAGCGCGCTGTACCACAAGGCCGCCACGGCCCTACACACACAAGGCTAGTGTAGTGGCTAGTGTAACATGGCTAGTGTAGTGTGTGGAGAATGTGTGATATCATTAATAAATATATTAAATAAAACAGGTCGTAACTTGGAGCCCTGAGGAACTCCAGCATTAATGTTACGAAGTGAGGAAATTGATTGTGTGTGGCTAACTTTAAAGGTTCTGTTAAGCAGATAAGAGCGAATTAGGTGAATAATAGCAGATGGCATCTTAAGTTTAATTAGTTTATAAATTAGTGCTCTATGCCATACGCGGTCGAACGCTTTTTCTATGTCGAAGAGAATTGGGTGTTAACCCTTAGGTGTTAACCATGAAGCTATGAGAAGAAGCAAAGAAGTGTTAAAAAAGTGTCTCACACTTGGTCGCCTCCACTAGTTCACAAGCGCGATAAATCGGGTACTGCTTTGAAACGGAAACCACATGATTCATATGGATTTTTCGTATTTTTCAAGAAAAAAACAATTTACTTTCTTGAGTGTGTATTTAATATAAATTCATTTATTCAACTTAAAAATTGTTGCATGTCATTTAAAATGTTTATTTGAACTGATTTTTTTTCTAAACTTCATTAAAATTCTTAGAGGAAATGAGTAAATAATGATACATTATTTTTTAGAGCTAGTTGGTTATATGCACATATAAGATGTAGTATATGTACACACTAGCTGCAGCTACAGAGAACGTAATGTCCAAACACGAGATGACAAACATCTGACGCATGAAGAGTCATACTGCATTATAATAACAATATACATTAGTAACAATATTTATTACAAATCGTCCAATACGGAATATAGCATTAGTAACAATACAGATCGGATGCATTCTCTCCCGAGAAAAGAAAAAAAAATATTTCCACGCCTAAACAACCTGGAAACAGTTTTCCTTACACTGAACTGCTAAATAAAATTTAGAAAAAAAAATTCAAACCAATTTGGTTATTTAATTAAATGCTTAGTATAACACAAAGAGTTTAATACTCTAACTTGCTTACACAAGAAGCATTTTTCTGTGATTTGGATAGCTATAATTGTGTATTCAGGGCCTTTTTATCGCTTGGGCAAAACGGGACTTTGCCCAGGGCCCCCTGATGCTATGGGGCCCCAAAACCCCCTTGGTGTATACACCTAGTACTTCTAATAGTATGTATTTTTATAAATGTCCGTAAGGGGGGCCCCCAAATAGCATCTGCCCAGGGGCCCCCAGCGTTCATAATCGGGCCCTGTGTGTATTAGTTTCAAAATAATTGAGTTCAGAATTTTTGAATAATTGAATAATTAAGGAAATGAAATTAAAGAAAACAGTTGTGAAGGAAATCTGTTATAGAAACAAAAATTGTGAAAAATACTACTGTTTAACCAAAACGCACACTCACATGGTAATATAAGAATGATATTTCTATTTACAGATAAGTATGATTAATACATCATACATAACAGCCTTAAAAAAGAAAAGCAACATTTTCAATTAATAATCACAAAAAATTCTAATTATGACTAATTAAATAGAACGTCAATTCAGTATTTAATCACATAATACTTTGAATAATCTTCCTTGGGAAAAAATCACTTAAACATCTCAGATTACACTTTTTAAAACTGGAGGTATTACTTTCAAGTTGGTAAATTACTGATCACAAATTTTTTCAGCAGATTAAAAAGAAAAAAATACCACAATAGCACTGACAAACACAAATCAGCAATATTTTTTCAATTTTACAAAGTGTGGATTTGATTGTTATCACAGTAAAAAGATCTAAAAATATTTTTGATGAATTATTTTTCAAAAAAATTATACACAACAGATTTTACATAAGCATTAATATTGACAACATTGTTTATAAATAATGAAAATTTATTTACTTATCAAAACTAATTTATTAGAGATTAAATTCAATATTAAGCCTTCAGCATATTCACTAGTTGTATAAAGTTTTCATAGTAAAATAATTAGTGGCAGATACTAATTATTTTTGACTAATAGTTAGCGAAGAAAAAATATTAATTTCAAGTTGACAAGTAACTGGAAACGTTTTATTTCCGTGTACGATTAAAGAAGAAATGATGGCTTTAGCTCAGACGTGTATCTTAATTTGCCATAACCACGAAATATGTTGAATAGAAAAAAAGTACTTCATAATTATAAAGAATTGAAATTAACAACATACACTGTTAAAATATTATTATAAAATAAAAATTAAATGCTTGATATACAATTTACTCTAGATAAATTTGAACAAAACTTTGTACATGACAGGTTTTACAGATATTGACAACATTATTCATTGATACTGACAAGGGAATTACTCTACAAATCGAATAGAAATACAGTTAAATTTAATATCATAGTTAATTTTAATAATATAATGAAAGGTATTATTCAGTTCAATTATTAAATTAGTAGAAAAATTCAATTCAAAAGTAATATAAAACAAAAGTTTAAATTTAATAATAAATAATGAGATCTAAAATTTAAATCGTTTCCTTAATTTTTTAACATTAGTGCATAGTTGAGCATTTTTATTTTCTTGTTTGCATATAAAATGCATATGTATAATAAGATAAAAGTTTATAACATTTTGAGTTAGATTAATGTTATGTTAATCTTTTAGTTTATTAAAATTTAGTGTTTTGATTATTGCAATTTCTAGAGTATTAATGACTTTCAAAAATAAATCTGATGGGTATAATAAAGAACCTTTACTTATTAAAAATTTCTTTTATCAGGATTATTGTTTATAGTGGTTAATTTTAGTATGCATAGGTTACATTTAGAAAACTCTCAGACAACTTGTTACATTCCACAAAAATATCAAACGAATGACAATCGCCAATGTAGGTAAATTTTTAATTAACAATAATGAAAACATCCAAAACTAATACTTCATTATATATATAAGTATCGCCCATCTTTTGTTGACTAATCGATTTCCTTTAGAACAATAATTTCAATAATTATTTACATCTATTTGTTTACATAGTATAGAGCTTTATGAACATTTTTTTTTATGATGGCATATATGGGATTTAAAAATAACACACACGTTCTCCCGGCAGATTTTTAGCTGTTTTAACTTTGTGTTATCTTTAAACACAACAGCTGTATTTTTCTCTCACTATTATACAGCAAATATTCATAAAAAAATTATAATAATGTTCTTACCATAGGACCAGTAAGTAACTAGGATTTCTCTTCCCTGATGCTTTATTTCGTTTTAAGTCTGAAGGATAGCCACTAGTAAAACCAGGTGCAAAACATCCAGACATATATTATACTTACACAGAATAAATTTTAAAATTTGTCAATCAAGTTTCAAAAATATGTATCCATACTACTCATTCAAAAAGCAATACATGATTTATATGTCGCGCCACATGCCGGTGAGTGACTATAATCGGTCCCTTTTTCTAGGGAATTCCCCATTAAAGCTGGCTCTCATGAAGCTACAGAGCTTATAGCTTCATGCTGGCTCTCCTTCTTAAAGCTTCATGGTGTTAACACGACTGTCTTGCAAGCCGATAGAGGAGTTCAGTCACTGATCGAACGTCACACACACACACGAAAAAACTTATCTGGCCGCTGTAAGAGTCAAGAAGGAACGAGCTCGCTTTTTGCAGAGTGTTTAGATGGTGTTGAAATTTTTAGTTTTTAATACTTATTTACAATCAGACAATAGTGCATTTCAAGTCTGATTCAGTGATATAATTAATGCAATAACCTAGACAAATAAGTAAATCAATCAATAATGGGATTAATATGGATTGTTTATGGGAAATTTAATTTTTGAAGTAACCTTTTTCAAAGTTTAGCTATTAGAAATTTCCTTAAATTTAATTAGACGAGTAAATTTCACATTAGGTAGGTTAAAGCGCATACATGTTTCTCAGGAAATGGATGTACAGATTTTTTTTTTAATTAAAAAAATACACATAAAATTCCCGTGTACCACAAAGTATCACACGGGACTTACAGAGGTAAGTATAAAACACTAAGAAAACATAAGAAACAGACAAAATAAAACAAATAAAAGAAACTAAGAAGAATTACAAATATTTACAATAAATTTACAAAACAAGCCGAAAGCACACTTCCCAGAAACGAGCAGAGAGAAATTGGGAGGCCAGTTAATATTTAAGTCCTTAAGAGCCAATTTAAAAATATTTCTCTCCCTGCGGTACTTCGAACACAAAAACAGAACATGTTCAACATTTTCCTCGCCACCAACGCTGCAATCACAGGGGGTCGCCGAACACAATTTGAATCTACTCAAATAGCTCTTAAAATTTCCATGTCCTGTGAGGAACTGAGTCAATTTGTAGTTAGCAAAGAAGTGATGGCAAGAGAGTCTCATTCTAATGGACGGGAAAAATTTCTTGGTTAAACTACCATTATTTGAGCTGACGTATTCTTGGTTCCATGACTCCACCATACTCTCAAACATGACCTTCTTAAAAAAAGATTTGGGAATATTGACACTAATGTCAATTTCACGCCTTGTAGCGGACTTGGCAAGGAAGTCGGCTCGCTCGTTACCAAAGATACCAGTATGCCCACGAACAAAAGCAAAGAAAACAGAGACGTTTTTACTTTCAAGGGTTTTGAGTTGCCTTTGAATTTCGACGATAATGCTATTGGCAGAAGAAATATATTTTAAGGTCTCCAAGAATGAAAGTGAATCGGTACAAATGAGATAATCTTTGTCAGCACTATCTCGATTCATGATCCATTTAATGGCAAAGTTTAAACATAAAAGTTCAGCTATAAAAACAGTGCATTCATCTCGAATTCTAAATTGAAAATGCTCGAATTCAATGCCATTCTTGAAGGCAACAAAAGCGAAACCAACCTTGCCATCAATTTTGCTGCCATCAGTATAGCAAGTAACAGGGAAATCACCTGCAGTTTTGTTGCAATAATTAATAACATATTTATTAATTATTGCAACAAAACTGATGTACAGATTTAAAGGCAAAACAGGTCTCTATCGTTCACACCACTTTTAAAAGTATTAGGTATCCACGTCTTTTTCATAAAAAGAAACTAATCATCTATTTTATGGAATGTCAGTATCTTTACTTATATAAAAGCCTAGAGTAGAAAAAGTGTAGGTAACCATTCCGGGACGGACCAAGTCGGGAACATCTTAACATTGCGAGTCCATTTTCTGAAATTTTTCTTGAAAAATAATACCACAAAAGTTACATTATTTTAAAAGCCCTTTAAAAATTATGAAAATTTCAAGTGAACACCCTAGCTCAAAACCGTTTAGTTTTTGAAATATCTTCAAATTAAAATATCCATTGAAAAGAATCATTTATTTAATTGAGTCATTCACTTGAATTTCGAATTAATTCTACTCCATGGTTTTGTTCATATTCCCTTTAAATAACTACATTTTTAATGTTTAATTTTAATGTTAATTAAATTGTGTTTCAGGTTTTATTTTTGTTTTATTTTATTGTTGTTTACTGCTGTATATCGTTTTCAGCAATGTATCGTTTTCAGCAATGATAATGAATCACGCAATTTTAAATAACTACATTTTTAATGTTTAATTTTAATGTTAATTAAATTGTGTTTCAGGTTTTATTTTTATTTTATTTTATTGTTGTTTACTGCTGTATATCGTTTTCAGCAAAGTATCGTTTTCAGCAATGCCTGCTGTGTGGTGAGTCATACGCATTTGAAACAGTTTTGGTTTAGTTTAGTTTTGTTTTGTTGTTTACTGCTGTTTAAGTACAGTGTTACGTCTTGGCCCTTTTCGGGGAAAAAGGGGCCACCCAAGCAAAAGCCCAGCCCTTTACGAATTCTTCCCGATTCCAAGAAACCATCGTGGGTCGCTCTTGCAACCCCCCTCCCCCCGGCCAGCTGGCTGAAAAGAGACGGAGAGAGTTTTTGGGAAGCAAGGAGAGAAGGTGGCTGGATATTGAGCCTCGAATTTGTCCGTCGAATACGGTGCGGGAATGCGCCGTTGCGGACCGAGTGCCTGAAAAAATTCCTCTCTCGGCTCCCGATTTTACGAGTGGAGAGATACATCTCTGTTGAGAAACTTGCAGGAGATATTGTGGTTCCTATAGAACCTCTCATATGCAAAAGAGCCTAGACTCTCTGTTTTGTACATAGTGTACAGTTTTTTATTTAATACAAGCTCTGTGTCATATAATAGTCTCTCGTGTGTCTTCTTTTTCCACCGAGGACGTTACAACAGCTTTCAGCAATGCCCGATGAAAATGATGAATCGCCTCTTGAAACGCTGATCAACATTCCGTCATTTTTGACGGGGGTTATATACTAGTATTTTGTAAAATGCCAGTGCTGGCAACCGACCTACACGTTTTTTTCTGAGAGCCAATCGTAAATAAACAACATAAATCATGTTCAGTTATTTACAAGTTACGGTAACTTACCAACTTTCTCGTATTGTTTTGAAATTCGGAATTCCCCTCCCCCTCCTTTGTACCTGTGAGGAAGTAGTTGACTGGATGCACTTCATATTGCAGTGCTTTCAAGCTATCTGAAGTTTTCTCTATTATTTATGGAAGGTTCTTTCTACTGGACACCATAGCATGCGATTTGTCAGCCCCCTGCAAAAAATTCGAGACATTCTGTCTGACATTTCTTTTCCTTTCCACTGCACTCGTCGTCGTCGTAGGAAAAGCTTGCGAAGCGCCTTAGAGCATTAGCCCCTTATCCTCGGTATCAACAGTGGAATGTTTCATGGTTACCGTTCGTAAGATCATAGTAGACTTGATAATGTGAATGAATTAAAAAATAAATAAATTAATTAATTAATTATAATTTTTAAAAAGTTAGCTTAAATTACGTTATAATTAGAGGTTAAGAGAAATTATTAAGATAGTTAGAGGGATTTGGGGGAGAAAATTGTTGAAAATAAACAAAAAAATAAATAAAAATAAAATGACAAATCCGGATGGTCAAGAAAAATTTTAAAGTACAGAGAAGGGCGCTCAGACAGAAATACAACAATAGCGAGTAGCGATGTTTACTAGGAGTAGCGAAGCCTACTAGGTTTACCAGATTGGAAGGTTTACCAGCTGGAAAAGTTATCACCCCCCCCCCCCATTTCCGACAGCTAACGCTGGCACGAGAGGGAATCGCGAGGTGCACCTATGGTCGATTAATCGGGAGTGACAGGTCAGAAACCAGAAGTAGCTGGGCTATTGAAATTTGGAATTTAGAAGAGGAGAAAATTTAACTATTACGCACAGGAATGAGGCCAGAGTTAATAACCATGGTGGCCTTAGGATGCCTAGGAAACTCTCTAGGGCAGGGGTTCCCAAACTTATCCAAGTCGTGGCACCCTTAAGAGAATTAGAATTTTTCCACGGCACCCTCTCATATGATATCTATCTGTGATCTATTATTATATATATTATGTATAATATATATGTTTCATATTTGTATGACTGTGAAGAAGAAATTATAGAAGTGGTAAGAACATTAATACAACTAAAATTAATTAATACAACTAAAGTGTTTAAAAATCACACAAGTACTTTAATTGTAATTAATGGGAAAACATATTAATAAAATTAGTAGTAAAATTACCTTCCAAATGCTCTTGGTTTAAGCATGTGTAGTTTTAGTATGATGGGTGAGCCTGTTGTTCACTGCACAATTGTTCGAATCACGGAATAAAGCTTGATACTGCTACTTTCATTTGTTTTTCGACACTAATTTTCGAATGATATTTTCTCTTTATAACAGAAATTGCTGAAAACCCAGTTTCGTACAGATATGAAGTCGCAAAGGGAATTAGAACCCTTATAGCTTTTGCACTTAGAATGGGATACTCATTTTATATATATATCCAAAACTCCGTCAAATCCAAACAAGCGAATTTCGCTTTCAGGCTTTCGTCACTCGCTAGCTCAATTAGATTATCTTTCTCTTGTGAATTGAATTCTTTTGGAGCTTCAACATGGAATGGATCTTGGATCCACGCAAACTTCTCGGTTTGATCTTCTGCGAAGTACTTTGCGAATCAGTCAGTTAGTTGTGATAGGTGCTCTGTGAAAACTGTCAGCATGCTATGTGAAACCTTTTCTCCACTACAGACCATGTACTGCTGCAATACAGGAAAACAATCTTTGCCTCCATTACCATTAATTTTTCTTTTCCATATCTGTAGATTTTTCTTTAAAGATAAAATCTTCTCTTCACACTTCAATATTTGCATGTTACAGAGCTGAAGAAAAACATTCGATGGATTTAGTTTTTCAAATATGTCGCAGTAGTAAGTATGCCAGTTTCAGCAAAAAGTCTGGATCGGCAAAATTGTTGGCGCTCACATGATCATTTTCTTTCAGGAAATTGTAAATTTCTTGTCGAAGTTCAAACGCTTGAGATAATACATTGCCACGTGAGAGCCAACGCGAGCTGCAGTAGTATATAAGGGCCGTGTGCTCGGCCCCCAAATCCTAGCATAAGTTTTTGAAAAATCAGACTTTAAGTGGCCTAGTTTTTATACAGTTTACCACCTTTATTACACATTCTAGTACGAGATTCAGTGGATGACTCAGCGATTTCGATGCAAGTGCTTCCCTGTGTATGATGCAATGGGTCCACAGACAATCCAGGGCATTGCAACGAATCAGCAACTGTAAGCCTCCATAATGACCAGACATTGATCGAGTACCATCAGTGCACGCAACGATGCACTTTGTCCAATTCAAATCATTTTCCGCCATAAATATGTCGGATATGGAACATATCGTCAGCCGTTGCACTTCCAGTAATGCTTTTACAAAACAGAAGTTCTTCAACAATAGTACAACCATCAATGAAACGTACATAGCTGATGAGGTGTGCATCCTTATTTCTGTCTGTGGCCTCATCTAGTTGCAGTCCAAATCCGTTTCCTTTCATTTTCTCTATCAATTGATTCTTGAGATCGTGAGCCATGTGGATTCTTCGATTGATGGTGTTGTTCGACAAAGGAATGTTCGCCAGAAGTTTCCCCACATTTTATTCTATCATTATATTAGCCATGTCGACAGCAGTCAGTAGAATTAATTCCTCAGCAATAGTGTGGGCCTTTTTGCACTTCGCTACTCTATATGCCACCTTGAATGACGCCAAGGCATTTTTTGGCACTGACGCTCGCTTAGTGAAAACATTTTTTGTTGGTGCAAATCTTTCATTTTTCTGCTAAAATATTCACATGGTTTGCCGACTATGTTGGGATGTGTTTTTTTAAGGTGCCGTCTCAATTTACTTGGATTCATGCTCTCGGATGATAGAACTTTAGAACAGATCACACACTGCGGTCTCTCTTCATCACTGACTTCTATTGAAGTGAAACCAAAATCCAAGTAGCTGTCTTCGTATTTACGGCATTTCCGCTTATTTCCACGCACGTCACATATCGATGCATGATCTTTATTAGTACTTGCATTATCGATTTTTTCATAAAAATAGATAGATTTTTTATGAAATTAAATATCTAAACAGCTTTCTGAGAACACGACATGTATGGTGACCACCAGCGAGATAACTGACGACGGGACTACCTGCCCAAAAAATCAGACGATATGAGCAATCGGAGGAAAGGGGATAAGGAATGTCACTAATCTCGTTCGTAATTGGTTATTGAGAAATATCTGCAGCCGAGTGGGCAGGTGCAAAGAACGTACAGGAGGCATTCTCGAAATTCTTTGGACAGGTGGGCTCCAACCGTTGGGGAGTGAACTGGTTTTTGGTGACTGATCTTGACATTTTTTTTTTGCTAAGGAAGAATGCCCATATAAGACAAGAATACGACCGGCTATGGGAAAGCCTATATGAGATGTACCATAGTCAGGCCATGGTATGTGCCACGAGACAAAAACGGACACTCCTTAAAACTGTGTCTAATCTATTGATTCGATCTCCCCTCTCGAAGCAAACACAAAGGTATACAGTGGACTCGAAGAGGAGAGTTGTTTTTCCCCTTTTAGTCCATTTCCGTCAAGTCTTTCGTCAAGTTATATCGGAATAGTCCTTAGCAATAGATTAGATTGGAGATCATGGGCACTTCGCGACACACACTTTGGGAACCCCTGCTCTAGGGTCATAGTCAGGGAGGTTTGCAAGGTCTTCCTTATTAACTGAATAGATTTTTCATAAAAATTTATAGCTAGCTCCTTAATGTGGTGCTGAATAGGTTCTATTGTCATACCTCTATGTATTACTTCATTACGCAGGTACCAAGGGGCTTTCCTAATCCCACGTAGAGTTTTATTTTGCATTCTCTGCAGCCTTTGAATATGAGTGTCCGCTGCTGATCCCCACACCGAAGCAGCATAGAGCAAGATGGGTCGAAGGACAGTCTTATATAATAAAAGTTTATTTTCCATACTCATTTGGCTCTGGTATAGGAGGTGCGCTAAGTCCCTGTGGGCTCTAAGAAATTTTCCAATATTGGATACTATGTTTTTTTTTTCCAAGTTAACCTACTATCTAGATCAGCGGTTCTCAATCTTTCAGGCTCTGTGCCCCCCTTTGAACACTGAAGTGAGGTCACGCCTCCCCCACCACCATTACCATATGTGGTCAATACAAGTAGTACAATAGGAATTTGATACTGAAGCTGGTTATTAAAGGAAAATGTAGAGTAGATAATTTCATACACAAAAATTTAATAATACTACACATATCTTAATTTGGAACATATTAGTATTAGAACATACGGAATCAAAGAATTAAATACAGATCAAATATATTTGAGGCGATCAAGGATCTAGGTGAGTCACAGCATTAATGAGAGGACTGGCACTGTTTGTCCGTGACAAGTTTTTGAATATTAGGTTGTAACTGTGACAAAGCACACCGCAGGTCACTTTCAACGTCCAGACGTACGACAATTATCGTGTTTTTACGATTACAACAATTACTGTGTACGACAATTATCGTGTTTGTATGTCGAAAATACATTACGGTTACATTGACCGCAAAACTGAGTACAGTAAATTACAGTCAGTTTCACTTTTTATTTTACTTTTTTTAAACTCACGCCTCCCTTGAAATTCTTCTACGCCCCCCCCCCTCCAGGTTGAGAACCGCTGATCTAGATAAACTCCAATGTATTTGCCCTCTCTCTCGAAGTGCACTGAGTGACCACACACTATGACCGGCGGAGGTGGAATTCTGTTAAAACTAAAAATATAGCTTTCGTTTTAGCAGGGTTTAATTTAGTTCCATATACTGTTATCCGTAGATGCGAGTGACTCGATGAAGACCGTCCATTTTTTGCTTTTATAGTTTTTAATATCAGTTTTTATCCTAGCATTTAACCTGTGCATTTCACCTAGCACCGCCGGATCGCCCGTACGCTGCCAGATTTTCCTGACCTTATTTCTATTTTTTGTTTGGTTTTTTATGTAAAGGGGGAATTCGTTATAGTTTTTGGGAAGGATGTGGGTCTTCGCAGAGTTAAGCGAATTATTAATGATGTCGGTGATGGAGGTAACAGCTTTATCTATATCAGGGGTCGGCAACGCGGTGCTCGCGGGCAACAAGATGCCCGCGAAACAATTTTAGGGTGCCCGCCGTTCAAATTTCGAAACTTTTTAGATAATTGAAGAACAAACGCTCGTACTAGTAATGAATAATTGTAGAGGAAAAAATTAAAAATCCCAATACATAAAAATCAAAAACTGAGCAGCCTGATCTCTCGACAGCGTCGTTCTCTCCTTGCTTCTATGATAAGTACGATAAATGCAGTAAAAGATAAATTGTCGCTCTGGAAATCGCATATTGAGAAAGATAATTTATCACATTTCCCAAATTTAAAATTAGAAAATTATTGTGATGGAAATGCTGCCACCTATTATCTTGTCAAACATTTCGATTCCTTATTGGAAGAATTTGATACCAAGAATTTATGCTTGTGAATCTTTGTTTTCTAATATGGAATACTTAAAATCAAGCCCCATTGACACTTACTTGGACCAATGCCTGAGAGCTGGGAATTCAACTTGTGAGCAACATTACAACGAGTTGGCAGCAGATTTTTGCAATGTCAAATATTGCATTATCAATTTTAAGGTTATTTTGTTTAAATTAAAATTTGAATTTATGTATTAAAAATTTATGTCACATTAAAATTTTCATGTTTAAATTTTAACCCTCTCCCCCTTCCTCCTCTTCACCCAGGGGTGCCCGCCAAACTCCTGCTTTTCTAAAATATGCCCTCCTAGTTAAAAAGGTTGCCGACCCCTTATCTATATCATTAGTACTATCAATGCTACCACTGCACTTATCCAGATAAACATGCTGAGGATCTCATAATTAAGGTGAAACCTAGGTCTGTGACTGATGGATTTGTTACAAAAGCTTTTATTAGTGTATGTTCGATCTTTTATTATTATTATAAAAGTGTACGCAGTTCGGATTCTTGCAACACTGTAACCGCAAGATAATTATAATTCCGAAATCATAAACGCGTGTTTTGCTTCAGATTCAAACTTCTATTCAGCTGTCGATGATTGTAAACGTTATGAAAGTTTTTAAACAGAATTGTTTCATTTAACATTATTTGAAATGGATGAAAACACGGTACGTGACTCCTGCGACTTTATTCTGTGGTGGAGAGTTTAAAACGCATGCTTTAAAATCTAGCGCATACATAAATAATTTTAATAAATGAATGGAAAAAAAAAATTGGCTGTATGTTATATGTACACAAGGTTTTAAGCCATTTTTTATTACGTTTTATGCTGTTTATATATAACGATATACCTCACTTTACTTGTACTCGTTTATTGATACTCTCAAAATTATTATTCACTAATTTGAATGTAATTTAACTATCTATATTTAGAATAATATAAAATTAGAGCTTGTATATTAGAGCTGAATATTTTTGCTATTACTTTTAGACTTCTAAGACACGAAGGTAGTCAAATTAGTCGTCCTGAAGATACTGGGGGTAGGGGGGGAGAAAGGCAGCTTGGACGCAAATTTTATGTGATTTGCATCCAGCTGTAGCACCAGCTTATTTTGTTGAATTGCTATTAGACTCGTAAATCGCATATCTGAGCATGATCACTGAACCATCATATCTCATCGAGTCCATTTAAGTGCTTTGATATGGGTGATGAGAGTGTGGAGATGGAGTGATTACATCAGATTTTGATATAGAATAAATTATTCTGTATTTAATTTTTTACGAAGATCAGATCATCATTATTTTGTCATTATCATTGTTTTATATATTAACATCAGGGCTGGTCTCATAGATGAGGCAGCGAGGCAACTGCCTGAGGTGTCAAAATGAGACACAGTAAATATAAGAATTTTTCAACGAATAAAGGAAAAATATTAATAGTTTAATCTAATGTATGACAAAATTCATAAAAATTCTCAAATATAAACAGATATTTAGACTATTTATCATAAACGGCTGAATATGAGATTAAGACAAATTTTTAATACATATTTCCAAACATTATTGTAGGTCTAAGAATTCCACTATCTGTAGATGTAGCAGCAGCTGAGTACAATTTTTCATAGCTGTTAATTTTAAGGAGTTATGTACAAACAACAAAAATTAAGAGAGATGGAATGATCTAACAATTTCAATAGAAAAGACAGTATCTAAAACGATAAATTATAGAGTTGCTATCAAGTAATTTGCTGCAATAAAGGTCTGGAGAATGATTAGTTATTTTATTATATAATACATTATAATCAAATTTATTTACTTTTTCTGCTTTTTTTATTAAGATCGGTAATTTAAATTTTTGTTTCTTATGTTGAAATAAATAAAAAAATTCTTTCTATTTTATACATACTTTTCTGAAAAGTCCATTAAGTAGACCATTTTTAATAGTGATACATTCATTACAAAAGAGTCTCTCCAAAAATTCGAAAAGGGTGCCATTTTTAAAACTTGCCTCATGCACCATGATGGATTCGCCTGGCTCTGATTAACATATTTCTGTATTTCAGTCAGATTTTTACATCATACTCCACATACAGATCACTGAACAATACCCCATACGAAGTGATTACTGTTTTCTTAAGACAAATAGTTTAAAATTTGCTGCTTAAATATGTAGTGCAAGGTGTGGTTTCCTGCCAAAATCTTGTAAAGCCTTATCCCCCCCCCCCCCCCAAAAGGTTTGGTGCATTGGAGTTTTATTTTGGGGTTTGCTAGAAAGGGGATTTTTAACTCTGGTAATATTAATTTCAGTTTATAGAAATAATTGTTGAAATAACAGAAATAAAAATGTGATGAAAAGTAAAATATGAAGTAGAAACATATCTTTTTAAGTTTGTGGTGAATAAAGCACTGATACAGCTTTCAAAAAATGCCAAAAGAAGTCAGATGCATCTCTGTGCTCTTTTTTTTTTCAGGTGTATTTGGAAAGGTAGGGATCAAATTGATCCTCACACTTTCGAATACGTGGAGACTATGCTTAATAGCACTCTGTGCTCATTATAGAATTGCTATGTATGCCTGTCTTTGGATCTTTAAAACACAGACTGATTTATACAAAGGTGAACAAAGCTTATTGATGCAAGGCAATTGTATGTCTTCCTTTGCTTTTATATGAAATTATTCTAGTTTAGGCAAAACCATTTTTAACCTAATTTTCAACTACAGAAAAAAAAACTTCTACCTGATTCTCTCTCTACAATGTCAAATATATATTTTCCCTCAACTTTCTTGCTACTATTAAACTTAATCCTAACGAAGGGCATTGGCCTTCATTACCAGAGTCAGTAGATTTGAATCCACTCTTGGCATGCACATTTGTAGCCATTCAGAATCAGCTTTAAGCATTAGGTCCTGGTCTAATTAGCACTCTAAGCCAAAGCCTATAAAACTTAAACTGTAAGAACTGTGTTTCTCCATACCAGGAGAAACACCCCCAGACCTTAATTCCACCTCTGCCGAACTTTACTGTGGGTACAATGCATTCTGGCAGGAGGCATTCTCCAGGCAGACGCCAGACCCTGCTACCTGAACAGCAGAGGGTGAACCTTGATTCATCACTCCAGAGAACCTGTTTCCATTGATCTACAGTCCACTTTTGACATGCTTTGCACCACATTAATTGAGCAGCACGGTTGGACTTTGTGATCAAAGGCTTATGGGTGGCAGCATGACCATGAAAACCAAGCAGATGTGCTTCCTTATGGATGGTATTCATTGAAACAACACTCTCGGAGGCCTGTTGAAACTCCTGGAGTATGTGGGCCATTGATTAAATGTGGTTCTTCCAAATATCTCTGGACAGCACCCATCGGTCTCTATCTCCCAGTTTCGTGGGTCTCCCGACTCGAGTCACATTCTGACAATCACTGCTCACATCCTACTTCTGAATCACATAGGCCACTGTCGACTTTGGGTAATTCTGTTCTCTTGATATGTCCCTTAAGGATCAGCCATTTCTGTGATTCCCAACGCTTACTCCTTTCTCGAAATCAGATATCTCTGCACTTCATGGCCTCTTGCATTCAATAATGCCACTGTTGTTTCCTATACAGTATTTAATGGCAGAGGGCATGATGTATATCAGGACTGCAGATATCATCATTCACATGGGTGTCCAAATACCTATTGGTAGATAGTGTATATGGAATGGGAGAGATGTAACAGAAAGATGCAGTTGTTAACACAACTGCATTTTTCTGTTACATCTCTCCCATTCCATAGAACTTGATATCAAACCATTCTTGTAGCACCAATCAATCTCATACTTCTTTTCCATAATATCCAACTGAAACAAAAATATATATAATTCATTTTGCTCAAGACACAATGAAGGAAACAAAGTATACACTACCTGAACTGCCCCTAGAATGACAGTACAAATGGTATGCAGATAGCAAATGTAACATGAACTGCCACAAATTTGAAATAGTTTCTGTTATTTGGTCAAGATAAATCACCTGACAAAATCATATGATGAACTTGGTTCAGGAATTCTGCAGTAGCAACCACATTTTGTGCCACATTGCCCAAGTTGGTGGCTGTATCATAATAACCTTTGTTGGAACCACTTTGAACTTTATTAGATGAAATAATCATTTTGTAGTAGAGTACAAATGATTTCAAATAAGAGTATTCAATGGAAATCTAAAGTAGTTCGTCAAAACTGCTATAATGTTAGAATGAGGTATTTCTTAAGTGTTGGATATTTCTAGTATACTTGTTTCACAGCAATAAATTTTAGTAGATCTTAAAGTTTCTGTAAAAATTTTACTATAACCTTCTTATAAAATGTTTTCCAGTACTATTATAGGATATTTTTCCATAACGTATAAAATTAGATGAATATAAGGAGTCCAGAGAAGCCAAATATAAAAGGAATTTAATTTTACTAAACAAAGAATATGCAGCATGCTTCCCAGTTATCCTGTATGAATGCATAAATAAAATGCATTTATGATTTTGATGATAATTTAATATAATTTTTCTAATATAGTTAATCTAATCATAGCCTAAAGGCCTTTTATTTATTCATTTGATCAGAAAAGAATTTCTATTTCTATCTTTTTTTTTTCTTTTTTTTTTTTTGATTTTCTTTCTTTTTTTTTTTTGATTGAAAAACTATTTAAAAAAAAAATATATATATATATATATATATATATAATTTTATATAATTTTAATAATATATATAATTTTAATATTGTTAAATTTCAAAATTGTCTAACCTGTTTACATAAATCTGTTTTTAAAAACATTATTGTAAATCAGTTAGTTCGTATAAATAGGCTATGTTCTAAAGACAATAGGATTAAGCATATTATAGACTTAAAAGCTGTGCTAACTAGTAATAATTACCCAGTTAGTCTATCCAAAAACATAATTGGTTGTTTTTGTTTTAATGAATAGTTTGTTCTGTTGCATTAATAAGTTAAACATAAATAGGCTAAAATAAAAATAATAACTACTAAAAACAAAAATAAAACATAAAATAAAACATAAGAATAATAAAAAATAATTAACTTATAGTAGTAACAATAATAAAACTAAATAAATAATGGAATAATATTCTTAAAATAAGTTATCTTAGTAAGTATGTAACTAAGTATCCACTACCTCAATGGTTGCAAGTTAAGACGTCAGTCATCTTGCGGTTACAAGTTCTTAACTTCCACTCTGATTAGCGCCATGCTTGGTGTTTGGTTAAGTACTTTAATACAAATTCATTTAATATTCAATTCTTCTGTTAATAATGGATTGTACGGTGTCTGAGTGTGTTTATTTAATAGATCATACTCATCAGAAACAATCCATTGGTTTTTAGACAGTATTGACACCGCTGATGAAGAAATGCTGTCAAAAACCGTAATCATACTTATCTTTACATGTTGGATGTTCCTGGCTGCTTGTAGCTTTAGAGCTATTACTGGTTTTCTCTTTCATCTTATTCTTATTTATATATATATATATATATATATAAAGCATGTCTCCTTTTTTCTTCTTTTTCTCTTCACATGATTAAAATGCAGGCATATGTTATTTCAAATATTAAAACCAAATTTATACTAAATATTCTATTAAAATAATATAAACTTCTTTATGCTATCATTACTGCATTTAAATGTGAAAATCCCATTGCAAAATTAGTGGAAAAATAATCGTTAAGGCTTACAAATATAGGCTGATAAGTATTAAATATATTTTATTATGTTTAGAATTATGAAGGCAATAACTTGAGAAGCTATAGCTAAAGATGTTATGAATTCAAATTTTAAGTGATGACAAATATGATATGTATAAAAATGAATAACAGTCAGAGGGAGACCTTGTACAAGAGAGATTCTCATATGAGCAGTCTATAGTATTTATATAATATATGATTGTAAAATCTAGCACTTACTTAAGATATGATCTTATAGGAAACTTTAGGAATTGTGTTGTCACAGTATTGAATAAAACATTTATGTTATCATTTTTCATAGTAAGCAACATGCTTCTTTTTTCTAATGAACAGGAATGTATTGAAAAAGTGTTTTTGAACTATAGATTCAACTATGGAATTTTTTTTTTTTTTTAACTTCTATAGGTACAGTCTATACTTCTTAGTGCTTTAAAATAGATACTTTAATTCTGTATAATATTGTAGATTAAAAAGTTAAAATTATTTTTATTCTAGAAGAAATAATGCAATTTTGTTTTTTGACAGTAAAATTGAACAGAATTGTAATGATAATTCAAATGCTATGTTTTAAATGAAGTAAAAGAGCTCCTCCTTTATCAAGCAAATTATACATCTTTAACATTTACGGATCCATTGTGTTTTACTCCTGATGTGATTCACTTTCTGCGTAGTGGTCTCTGGATTTAGGTAATATTCATCTTTACAAATCATGCATCCCAATCACTTGAAAACACTCTGAACTCTTTGAATCATATTGGGTCCATTGCTATTATTGAAAATGTTGATCTGAATGAAAGACCAGCAGAGTACAACACCCATATGCAAATTATAAGTATTGGGTTGTTCGGAAAGTAATTTAATTTTTTCCCAACAGAGGACTTAATTGTATTTTTTCACAGTAATTGTATTTTTTTTTTTAACTTCACAGTTAAGCCACATTGTCATTATATATTTTGACAGCTGATATAATGGCAGCTGGCAGCAAGGCTTGTTTGTGAAAAAGGTTGTTTGATTCTGCACTATAGTTTTTGTTTGGTGCCCTATCAAATATGGAAAGTCAAAAGTACCATTTTTGGCATATTTTTCTTTTTTACTATTGAAAAGGTAAAAATACTGTTCAAGCAAGAAAAAATTATTCTATGTGTATGAAGATGTATTGACAGAACGCCAGTGCCAAAACTGGTTTGCAAAATTTTGTTCCAGCAATTTTGATGTTTAAGTTGCACCACATTCTGGAAGGCTAGTTAAAGCTGATGAAGGCATTGATTAATGCAAACTACCAAATAACAACTTGTGAGATCACTGAGAGATTAAATTTATCGAATTTGACAGTTCATGATCACATGAAATGCCTTGGTTTGATTTCAAAACTCAACATATGGATTCCACATGTTCTTACAAAAAGAAATTTGCTCTGTCACATTTATGTCTGTGATTTGCTTCTCAAACGTCAAGAAAATGATCCATATTTGAAGTGAATCATCACTGGGGATGAGAAATGGGTTTTCTACAACAGTTGTAAATGCAAGAGATCATGGAGTAAAAGAGATGAACAGGCTCAAAGCACTTCGAAAACCAATATTCATAAAAAAAAGGTGATGCTGTCTGGTGGGATTTTAAGGGAATCAGGTTTTTTTTATTAGCGTCTACTGGACAATACCACTATAAATTCTAAAGTGTACTGTCATCAACTGGACAAATTGAATGATTCACTCAAGGCCAGAATTGATCAATAGAAAAGATATATTCCATCAAGGTAATGCTAGACCTCATATAAGTTTGGTAACTCCCCAAAAGCTTTTACAGCTTGGATGGGATGTACTACTACACCTACCATATTCTTCAGATCTGGCACCTTTGAAGTATTACTTGTTCCGGTCTCTATAAAATTTTTTAGATGGCAAAATCTTTACTTCAAATGAGGACGTCAAAAATGACTTGTATCAGTTTTATACTAGCAAAGATCAGAAGTTTTATGAGCATGGAATCATGCTACTGCCAGAAAGATGGCAAAAGGTATTGGACCAAAATGTAGAATATATAATTCAATAAAATATTTATACACTATAAGAAAATCGTCTTTCATTTTCACCAAAAAAAGAAATGAAATGACTTTCTGAACAACCCAATATGTTTTGAGCTATAATTTTTATTATTTTGCTGATATTTCAGCTGTTTTCCAGTTTTAGCATTTGTTTATTTCTGTTCTACAGTTAATTTATTTTTGGTTAAAATGGTAAATATGGTTGAGTCAAAAGATATAATTGAGTGATTAAAAACTTGTGATAACTTTTAAACTGTAACAACCCTGACTTGGTATGTCATATTTAGGTTGTAGCATTAACATTTCATACTTTAATTACATGTATACTATGATCTGATGATAAAAGCTTTGGTTTTAATCTCCTAATATTTATTGTGATAAATTTTGATTGAAGTTGTCTGTCTGCTTTACAGTATGTCTAAAATTCGATTATGTAGAGAGAAAAAACCACATAGTGAAGACAGTTATTACTTAAGAATATAAAGCTGTGTAAATGCTCTTGAAGTTAGTCATTGGAATATGCATATTATTTCTATACTGTTGAACTAGTTGATATAGATTAAGATTACAACCTTTTAAATGTAGCTTAGAAGTTTTATTGTCTTGATGGTTACTTCAAAAAAATTTTTTGTTGGAATATATTGTCTTTACAATGCTCCCTTTAACAGATTAGCAGCCTCAAATTTTGTTGAGGAAAGAAAAGGAAATTTATAGTAATATCACCTATATTGAACAAATATTAACTGTATAAGTTGTGTGTGACTATCAGGATATATGGAATTGAGATGGGAAAAGGTAAAATGCCTACCATGAGTAGCATATTGGAAATGACGATGATACTAAATGCAGGGTCTCAGAAATCCAATATTATCACCCTTTTTGCTGTAATAAAGTTATTGCAACATTGGTTATAAAAGTAGCTAGGATATGTTTAGCTCATAGAAAAAGAGTTATTGTGGTTTGTAAATAGCAGATGAGAAGTCATTCCTTTACATGAGTGACATAAACCAATGAATTTGAATGGCTTATTATGAATCAGTTAATGGTCAGTATATGGTTCTACAGTGAGGCTTTAAAAGACTAAAAATATATCAAAGATCTGAATTTATTTTTATACTTAACATATATTGAGGCATTCAGCTTGTAGAAAGAAACTTCCTAGATTTACTTCCTTGTTCCAAACCAATATGACTTCTGCTTGCATGTATTGTATATAGATTGTAAGGTTTGATGAATGATTAGATAGTTATGAGTTATGGTATGAAGATTTTTCTTGTAGATGTGATTGTTACATCATTTAAATTCAGTATTCTCCATTCCCAGTGCTTTATTTGGTCACTGTAAATGAGAATGCTGTTCTTGTTATTTGGTCAGCTTGCCTCAGGACTTGTATTCTTCTACCATGTATCTAGATGATGGCTGAATGGCTAGGGTACTGGTCTTCAAGTTAGAGTCTGTGGTTAGCTTGGATGTTTGTAGCTGTTAAGAATAGGCTGTAAGCTGTAGGCCCTGTTTTATATAGCCTTTGTGTTGCAATAGATGACCATAGTGCTCCAAATCAACCAACCATCTTCTACCATGTAATAGATGTGAATGCCAAGAGTGTGTAAATGGCTATCTTGGAGAAAGGACACCTTAACTTTCAACAGGTATTTATATTTTATCTTTCAACTCCACTAACTATAATGTCAATGAAGATACTGGAATATGTATATATAATTTTCATAAAATGAGTCTAAAAGTCAAAGCATTGATGACATAACTTATACTGAGCAAATTTGGTTTGATTTCTTTCAAAATATTTTGCAGAAGGAAATATCGGCTTCATTTATGACATTGTCAATATGGCACAACAAAATCTCTTAATGTGATTTTTAGTTTAATTTTAAAATAAAATACAATTTTTCTTTTTCATACTTTCTCATACATAGTGGGTGTCTAATCTTTATATAATAGCAGTATTTTGTTTTCATCTGAGTTCATGTATTTATTTGATGTTTGTGTATGTTCTATTTTGGGAACTGAATGCCATTCCAAGTTGACAAAAAAATTCTTGAGATTAGTAGCTAAGAAAAATAAAAAATGTTTGAGTGTTATTCAGTAGTATATCCAGGAGCCTTGATAACGTGTGTTCTTGTTTTTGCCTTTTGTACAATCCTATTTTCTAATTTTACTTTCCTTTTTACAGGAAAATGGGGAAGTAGCAGTAACTTTTGTTAGCAGCAATCAAGGCAAAATAGATGAAGCAAATTTTGTTCTAAGTGATACTAATTTCTGTGTATGCTTTTTTAATAGATTCAAATTGATTTTATTTTAAATTTTTCTTTAAGTTTGTATGATTTAGCTTGCAAAAGATAGTACTGTCTACTACAGGTATTTTAAATAGTTATAAAAACAATAAATTTAAGGTGTTTTGAATGATTTAAATTGACAGCTATTATCAAGACTTTAATACATTTTTAAACTTGTATGTAGAGTCAGTTGAGAGTTAGCATAATATAAATATTCCTCTCACTGGCTTTCCTTTGTGCCATTTCACTTTTACAAAAGACCTACCTGTATATATATGAATAAGAAAATACTGAAGAGAATTTTTGCTCATGCAACAAAGGTAAAAAAAAAAATTATTAGAGTTTTTTTTATAGTCAATTTGTTATGTTAATCACCTGCTTGTCTTAATACATTCAGACAAAATCCTAATATATACTTTAGAGTCGTCATTTACCTTTTAGTCAACTTTGTGAAAATTTATTGACAGTATTATGTGATAATTGTATAAAATTGGACCTAAAAGAAATGTGTTCTCATAATTCTGTGAAATCCTGATAATATCTGAGGTTTTATTTGAATTATTATTATTCAGAAAAGGTAATTAAGCTTTTTGAAATGATGACAAAAAGCAACCAGTTTGTTATATTTTGCAGATGAATCTGATAAATTTGTAGATTAACGTTTGAAGTTTTCACATAATCTTTTTTTCATGCGAGTGAAGTGCACATTTCTCCCCACATAAAAATATCTTAGCACTCTTCTAAAAACCCATTAACCATTATCTAAATACGGTATTCAACAGGGCATTCTCTTTCAAATTTATTGGATAAAGCTCTTTTAAATATTAATTTTCATTCAAAAATTTCTTGGATCTCTTTGAAATCTATATGAGATGTAGTATAGTAAATTTGAAAGCAGAATTTTCTAAAATAAGCAGGTGGAATACTAGAATTAGAATGATTTTTATTTGCCAAAAGTTTTGTGAGTAAGAATTTATGCTATGTACAGTGAGAACAAAATGTTATCCATATCTCACTGATTATGCCATTGTCTTCTCCCCTAATGGGCATTGAAGCAGTTTTTTTTTTTTTTTTTAAGTGAAGGCTGTAGACCCATTCATTAAATATTCTTTGTGACTGTTGGGATGTTTAACAAATCATGTGCATAAAGTACCTACAGATATGTTTAATGATATCTGAATAAATCCACAAAATGGATTCAGACATTTTGGAATGCATGATTTCTCATTTTCTGCATGTTCAAAACCTGATTATATGTTATAATAAAGCCTCCGAAAAAAAATAAAAGCCACTTCTATGTTTAGCAGTTAAATTCTTCAAGGTATAATTAAATATTGTTTAGTTTCTTTTGTTTTGTTTTTAAGTTAGAGACGGGCATTTAAACATGCTATCATTAGTGGCATTTGCAGTTGAATATCAAATCGAAGCATTTAACTCTAATTTATCCCATCCAATAACTTTCAGTGTATCCATTCATAGTTTTCTTATGGGACCTAACTATTTTCTAATAACTTTTTAACTTGCATTCAATAAACACTATGTCAAAATCCATTATATTTGTTTAAAAATGACGGCTGCTCTCTATAAAACCAATCAATCATCCAACTCTACTAGTTACATGGGTGTGATTTTTTTTTTCCCCATGGTTTGTGTATATTTAAATGCTTTTAGTGTATTTTTATACCTTGTATGAACTCACAAAAGTGTAGGCTTTAATTTTATATAATACTGACTTATTTTCAGTGTACTTTTATAAAGTTTTATTTTTATTCTTCATGTAATGTAGTTTTGTTTGTCTTGTTTGATCAGATAACTTATGAAAAAGTTGATCTCCCTGAGTTTCAAGGGGATTTGAACTTCATCTGTGCCTCCAAATGCAAAGCTGCTGCAGCAATTGTTGAAGGACCTGTGATAGTGGAAGACACCTCTCTTTGCTTCCATGCATTGCATGATTTACCTGGACCCTATATAAAATGGTTTTATGACAAATTAGGATCCGATGGCCTATACAAACTTCTTGCTGTAAGTATAGGGTTAGCTCACTTTGATTTGTATTTAGGGAATGGCAGTTAGATTTCACCTTTAATTTCAGGGATTTGAAGATAAAACAGCATCTGCCCTATGTACCTTGGGATTCACTGAAGGGCCTGGAAAAGATGTTATCTTATGTCATGGTGAGACAAAAGGTTTGATTGTTCCGCCAAGAGGTGATCAAGGATTTGGATGGGATTCATGTTTCCTTCCTGATGACAATGAAAAGACATATGCTGAAATGAGTTTCGAAGAAAAAAATACAATATCACATCGTAGAAAAGCATTAAACAAACTCAAAATGCATTTTAAAACAAGACAGAAACAAAGCACAAGTTGTGTCTCGTAAAAACTGTTTTGAAATCCTAGTTTTTCTGATATGTTCATGCCTATTTTCACTATGAATAATCTTTTCTATGTTCTCCACTGGCTAAATTTGAATTTTGAAATGTACAGTAAAGGGCATTATATTCATGTACTTCTGTTTCATCACTATTGTGGAATGAAAATGAAACATATCGTCCAATAAATACTAAAATAATTCAATGTTGATTTGTTCCAAGCTTATGGTTCTTTTTTTCTTTGATAAACAATTCTATGCTTTCACCCGAAAGCGATTCTCTTGAATGCAAGTTTTATAAATTTTTGACATTAATATGCCTAATTGCTTAAATTATCTCGTCTGGTAAACAATGAATGTTTTGCAGTTTCCTCTTGTAGTCCCATTAATGTAATTGTGAATCCCCATTGTGTTACTCAACTAGGATCCTCTGGGGATGAGGTATTTCTTCAAAAATAATCATTTTGAAGCTGGATTATTGCCACCACATAGTTAATTGGCTAACTGTGGGGGTAGGTTTGAAGGGAACATTTAGTTGTGAAAAGATATTCATGCAATAATAAATTGGACTCCTTGCAGAATAAAGTTGAGGTTAGTAATGGAATGTTTGAAAAACTCAGTTTCTGCTCAGCCAGCTGGTTAAAAAATTTATAAATGTCAATGAGAGGATTCATGAGAATATACAGTAATGATTCTTCACCTATTAGATATCTAAATTATTGATTGCATAACTTATTTTTGAGGAGAGTAAGTCAACTTATTACTAATTCAAAATTTATGGGAACACTGCCATTGTTATTGAAAGGTAATTGGAAATCTTGTAGAAAGCATTTTCAAAATGATTATAAGCCATATACTTATATGATACCTTTGTACTGGCATTTGTAGCTAAATTATAACAAGGCCTAAAAATATGTATCAAACTTGATGAATGCATTGTAGCAGTTGTGTAACTACATTTTACAGAGCAAAGTCTTCAAAGCAGCTTGTTACAACTTTGATTGGAAATCGTTTCTTTGGAAAGTTCCAAAATTCAATTCATCTGACTTAATATATTATGAAGCATTTGAATAAACATATACTATAAGTGAACAACACCAAATACATGAGTTTCCTTCCACATCAAATCACTAATGCATCCAAACTGAAGTTTGTAGCTATTTGACTAATATAAAGTGAGTAGAAATCTTTCATAGTAAATATTTAAAAAAAAAACAGTATTATGTAATAACAGAAACATAACACTGTACAACACACAAATGTCTTTATTGATTTACATTTATCTATACTTTTAAAAAATAGGCTAATATCGATTCTGTTTATACACCGAAGGGCCAAAAAACTGGTACAGGCGTGCGTAGGCAAATAACGGAGATATGCAACCAATCAGCGTGACGCGATGCGGTCGGCAGCGCCTATATAAGACAACAGGTGTATGGAGAAGCTGCTAGATCGGTTCCTGCTGCTACAATGGCAGGTTATCACGATAGATGAGACTGCATTTCCGAGGCAGCGATGCAATTTGGATTTTCGTGCACTATTTCACGAGTGTATATCAGATATCCGGTAAAACATCAAATCTCCGACAGCGGTACGGCAGGGAAAAGACCTTGAAAGAACGAGACCGTCGACGACTGGCGAGAATCCTTAAACGAGATAGACGTGCAACACTTCCTCAAATTGCTGCGGATTTCAATGCTGGGGCATCAACAATTGTCAGCGTGCGAACTGTTCAACGGACCGTCCTTAAGGGGACAGTTCACTCAAAATGGATCGAAAAATCAAAATTTAAATTTTTACTTATTATAGCCTGTTTGATTCTGAACGATTTGATACCAAATCCGTTTCTGTCCGCCAATTTTTTCGCGAGATATTAAGGAATGATGTACGCAACATGTAAAAAGTTTCCATTTAAATGCCTCGCGGTTGCCCTTTAAATTCAATGTTTACACAGCTGTATGGCTAGCGTTTTTTCGCAAAGCGTTTCATTTATTAGTCACAACATTCATGATATACATATCACTAGCTACCACTTATTTTTTTTTTTTTTTTTTTCCCCCTCCCAGCAGAAGGAAGCGTGGAACTAAATCAGTTTCGTGCTACATTGTTTACATTTCGTTCGCAATTGTGTTGGTGTTTCTTATCGCTGCATTCCGTACTATTTTCTTTCTTCGTTTGTTTCAAATTATTTATGATATTTAAAGTTCTAAATTTATTAGAAATTTTATAAGTTATGTCGAGAGAACGTAAACGTGCTTCCGGACAACGCCCCCCCTCCCCCCCAAAAAACGAAAGTTTACACACGTAAGTAACACGTGTAAAGGATTCTCATGTGACTGCAGACTGCATCTCCCACAGCTACATCAAAAATTTTGAAAACACTTCTTTCGCAGATATTACTGTTGATAATGGTTTCTCGGCTTATCGCTAAATCGATATTAGTATGTTTTGCAGAAATATTTCTGAACAATTAGGCTGCAAAATATGTGGACAAAATATTGATATACTTGAGAAAAAAAGTGTAAGATTGTCACCAGTTTTTTTCCATAAAATGTGTCCAAAAATATGTTAAAATATCTGAATATTTTAAATAATGTTTATGCATGTTTAATACTAAATAGTATATTTGAAAATTGGCCCTACTAGTGATATTTAGTATGTGATACAATAACTGTTTTATTTGTTTCAATTGTTGATATTCCTAACAATGTGCCATTTTTGTGAACATATTTCGAAATTTTTATTAAATGATACTACATTTTCATCGTCTTCAGGTGTAACAGGTTATAAGTTAAGTATATAGATACGACTGAGTACATTTAGATAAAGATTTTAAAGGAAAAAACAAAATTTCAACTTTAAATGCAAATATCTCAAAATGTGGTTTTTTGACATTGCGCGCATGATATCTTGAGAACCCTTTCATGAAACGCCTTGAAATTTTCAGACATCATAAAAGACATGGTTTTCTGTAAAATGACGAAAAATTATGTTGGTATAATGAAAATTAAGGATTCTACACAAAAAATTATTTTGAAATTTTTCAAACTTTTTCTTTTACTAATTCAAATTTTAATATTAATTTTAAATATACATTTAAACAAAATATTTTTCATCAAATTAAAATTTAGACTATTTCCTTTAATTTAAGATATTATTTTCTTAAAATAAATTAAATATACTGAAGATATCCTGCGCGCAATGATACAACAAAAATCCATAATAAAGAAAACATGATATTATATTTTAAATTTTAAAAATAATTTTGAAACTATTTAACTTGATTTAATATTTTTATATAACAAAACAATATTTAAAGTAGTAGACTTCAAAATTTTGAGTTAATAGCTTCAATAGTTAGTTCATTAAAAAATTCTAAAAATACACTAATTTTTTACATTTTAAAGCCACTCAGAGGTGAACTGTCCCCTTAATATGGGCTTTCGGAGCCCTAGGCCCACTTGTGGTACTGTTATTGACTGCACGGCACAAAGCTTTACGCCTCGCCTGGGACCGCCAACACCTCCACTGAAATGTTGATGACTGGAAACACGTTGCCTGGTCTGACGAGTTTCGTTACCAATTGTATCGGGCGGATGGACGTGTAAGGGTATGGAGACAACCTCATGAATACATGGACCGTACATGCCAACAGGGGACTGTTCAAGCTGGCTGCACCTCTTTGATGGTACAGGGTGTCTACTAACATGAAAAGTAACGAAAAGTCACGAAATGGGAAAACGGTCACGAAAAGTCATGAAAAGTAACGAAATTGAAAGAAAAGGTCACGAATTTTTTCAATTTAAAATTATTTTTATCGATATAATGTAGAATAGAAAATATGCTCCTAACTGGTACAAAAACACTAAGATCAATTTTTGCCTACTTTGTGACGCCGCATCGGAAGAGAGATAACAGAGTTCCCGCGGGAAAATGCATTGTATTCTTCCCCACTGCGGGAACGAACGCTCTTTCTCCCCTTCACAGAAAGGAGAATATACGTCGTCATGTGGGGCTACCCCTCGGGCGACGAAAATACGAGGAGATAAGAAACACACAGCGGAAGTAGACATATGGTAAAGCATTAAAATTAACACGAACAAGTGGTGTACAATGCTAACAAGAGAGAGAAGTTGGACAGTGGAAAAACACAATTTAAAAAAAAAAATAAGAATAGAGCTTCAATTTTTACGTCGATCCTGAATAGAGAAGTGTAGTTCAGATCGGTTTTTCTTTCAGTGAACTCGAGTATTACCGTTTAGATTTTGGCTTGTCATTATTTGCGCTCGAGGTATTCTCTCTCCCCACGTAACAGACTATGTCCGATATATGCAGATTTCCCGCCGAGTATACGTTATGTAACGGGCGAAGGCGAAGCTTTCTCCCGCCAATGACGTAACGGGCGATGCATTCAATTATGAAGCTCTCTTCCGGAGTATATTAGCGCCCTTTACACGTACGTTCTTTCGCGAGTGCTTGGAGCGTATGGGATTGCGCTCACGCTCCAAGCACTCGCAAAAGAGCGTACGTTTAGCGCCCTTTACACGTACGCTCTTGAAGTGCTTGGAGCGTACGGGATTGCGCGCGGGAAAATTTGGAGTACGCTCCAAAGCAGCTTTCCCTTCCTCTCCGACACCTTCACACGTGCACTCAATCGCGCGGAATCGTGGTTTCACGCGGGAAAGAACGTACGTGTAAAGGGCGCTATTCCTCCGCCCAGGACCGTAGCCTTGGGGGGGGGGGGGAGCTCGACGGGCAGGATCCCCCCCCCCTCCCCCGCGAAATTCCGGAGTTTACTGTATTGCATTTTAACATCGAAATAAAAGTACATTTTTAAATGTAAAATTTTTTAAACTGCATACTTATTCAAAATTTAATTTTTGAATAAAAATTCAAATTTTTTAAATTTTTATTTACTGTCTTAATTTCAATTTTTTTGCTCCGAATTGTTTTATAAATTTACTGAAATGTATTACACAAGATTGTGCATGGACTTTTAGATTATATAATATTAAATTTTATAATTTCTTAATATTATTATTAAATATTAATGTTAAATATTATGTAATTTTAGTAAATTTTATATTATTTTTAGTTAAAAAATAGTGAAATATCGGGGAGGCTCAGTCCAGTTTGAGTTGTTCTTCATCTTGATGTTTTCAGAGCAATTTAGGAAAGTTCCTCAATTTAAGCAAAAATTAACTCAAACATTGATACAGCTATTTTACAATTGTATCAGTGTAGAATTAATGAAAAATTGTTATTTAAATATTATTTACTTTAATGGGGTTTCTGTAGTAACTGTAACAAGTATGAGAATGATTAATTTTTGCATCATTCACTTTCAAGGTGTTTTACATTGCATCAATAATTTCCATGGGTGTTTGAGTCACAATCATATCTGGAATTTTTATAACAGTAATAAGACTAGTAAGTATTGCATGGTTGTAATCCCAACTTTTTAAAAATAAGGTTTTCCTGATAAGAACTTAAATAATAAGGTGAATATTGTTTAAAGACGAGCCGGGGGGGGGGGACTAATTTCGTTTAAACTAGTATGTACTTCAATGGTCATGAAATTTTATTTTTAAAGTCATGAAATGTCATGAAAAGTCATGAAATTGACTTGCTCAAAAGTAGTAGACACCCTGTGGTATGGTGCGTGTGCAGTTGGCGTGATATGGGACCCCTGATACGTCTAGGCGACTCTGACAGGTGACTGGTACATAAGCATCCTGTCCGATCATCTACATCCATTCATGCCCATTGTGCATTCCGACAGACTTGGACTATTCCAGCAGGACAATGCGACACCCCCCCCCCCCTCACGTCGAGAGTTGCTACCGAGTGGCTCTAGGATCACTCTTCTGACTTCCATTGGTCACCTAAATTCCCAGACATGAACTTTATTAAGCATTTCTGAGATGCCTTTCAACGGGCCAAAAGATCTCCACCCTCTCGCACTCCTATGGATTTTGGGTCTGCCCTGCAGGATTCATGGTGTGAATTGCCTCCAGGATACCTTCAGACGTTAGTCGAGTCCGTGCCATGTCGTGTTGCTTCACTTCTGCGTGCTCTTGGGGGGGGGGGGGGGATATTTGGCGCGTGTACCAGTTTTTTGGCTCTTCAGTGTATAAACTTGGAAGTTCCAATAATATGCTGATCTACACTCATGTCCATAAATTAAGGATAATTCAGAATCACACGGAAATCGAACTATAAAGTAAAAATTTCACCTGTAGAATTATCACACATATCTTCAAGAATAATACGCAAATTACAGGAAGCCACCAGATGACGCCGATAGTACGTCACAATGATGAGAGTGTAAGGGAGGGGTATATAAGGAATGGTGGCTAAGTACAAATTGTTCACAAGCGTTCTGTAAGCCGCTCAGTGCCATAACCGAATAATTATGACACAGAGGACGCATGTGGATGATTTTTTACGTGGTAGAATTATCGACCGCCTGGAATGTGGGCGTACTCAGATGGAAGTATCCGAGGAACTTGGAATTGCCCAAAGTGTCATCTCTAGGCTTTGGCAACGATTCCAAGATGATAGAAATATCAGTAGACGTTACAGTACAGGTCACCCCCGAGTTATAACGCCGAATGAAGACCGGTATTTGGTAATAACTGCCAAAAGAAGCAGACGGAGCACAGCATCCGACCTGTCTCGTCAGCTGTCTGCAGCCACGGGTACCACAGTTTCAAGGCACACCGTGTACAGACGTTTGGGAAATATTGGTCTTTATGCTCGCAGGCCTGTCGGATGTGTTCCGCTCTCGGCAGCGATTAGCCTGGAGTAGAGAACATGTAATGTAGACATCGTCACAGTGGGCTTGTGTAAGGTTTTCCGACTAGGGATGCGACATCGATGTCGATGTTTTCAAAACATCGATGTTATGATAAAAACATCGATATATTGAATCCGATGTTTTTTTAACATCGATGTTTTGTACTCGATGTTTTACGTTGTCTCGATGTTTTTTTTTTAATGAAAAAGTACCGTAATAAAAAAAATTACCACGCAGCATAATTTTCAAACTCAGTAAATGTAAGTCTGAATTCTGAAAAGGACGAATACAAAAGGGGGAATGATTCCTTAGCAAACAGACAAATGGCAATTAACAACCAATGAACCAAACAGAGCTCTTGGAATGTTCCTGACACTCCAGAACTTTCCATGGCATTTTATTTTACAAATAGTATATACACGAGTGCATCCATTTAAGTTGTTCTTTTGTTCTGGTTTTATATAAGTTGACGTTAATATTATTAGTAAGTTGCCTCCCAAAAGTACTGTTTGGAAATATTTTTACAAAACCTCTGACAAATTGGCGAAATGCAATATTTGCCTTAAGTCCCTCAAAACTTCTGGCAATACCACGAATATATCTGGACATTTGAAGGCAAAACATGGAGGTATTTACAACGAGAATTTTGAGTCATCATTGTAGTCCAAAGCAACCAAGTTTTTGTCATTTGTGTCTGCCCAATTAGAGAGTAAAATTAAATCCCCCCTCCCCCCCACGAATAACGGAAGTACCATTAATGTTAGTGATTACTAAAACAGTTTTAAAAAATGGATGTTCTAAAACATCGATGTTTAAAAACATCGATGGTTTTTGGGCGATGTTTTATTAGCATCGATGTTTTAATATTGAATATCGATGTTTCAAAACATCGATGTTTTGTTATCGATGTCGCATCACTATTTCCGACGAGTCCAGGTTTAGCTTGCAGTCTGATTCATGTCGGACTTTCATATGGAGAACGTCAAGTACCCATTACCACCAAGACAACATCATTGAACGACACCGTTACGGTGGTGTAGGATTGCTAGTTTGGGGTGGAATTATACTGGGCTCCAGAACAGATCTGCATGTTCAAATCGGAACCATGAACGGCCACATTTATCGGGACATCATTCTGGAACAACATGTACGTTTGTTTAGGGGTGCCATGGGCGCAGAATTTGTGTTTATGGATGACAACGCCCGTCCTCACCAAGCAAACATCGTAAACGAGTGCCTTCAATCTGAGGATATCACCCGTATGGAATGGCCAGCATTCTCACCTGACTTGAATCCGGTGGAGCAAGTGTGGGACATGCTTGGCCGACGAGTTGCAGCCCGTCAACCACTTGGGAGAGCATTGCTTGCTGAGTGGAGTAATCTTCCCCCCGATCAGCTCCATAATTTGATACTCAGCATGGCTAGGCGTTATACGGACTGTATTTCATCGCATGGGCGATATACAATGTATTAACCATCATACTAACCATGTAATATTAAGTTTTTGTAAAGGAGATATTTTTTACAATTGCTCCAGGGACCAAAAATCGTAGTTTTTATGAATGGTATCGTACATACACCATCTTTTTTTTCTTTATCTTTTGTTTAATAAATGGGCTTTATGAATATGTCACGTTTGTTTTGTTTCTGAACCTTTATTTGCCGGAGCTGGCATTATCCTTAATTTATGGGTATGAGTGTATAATACCATGTCACGACCAAATCTGACGTCTGGTTATGCATTTCAACTGTTAACGCTCGTTTTCCCTCCACCCCTCCCCCAAGCTTGATTTCCGCAGAAATTTTGAAATTTAGTATTTTATTTTAGCAAATGTTACGAAATTTTGTACAGATGTCATAATATGTGTACAGGTGTACTCGGGCGATGAACTACGACGACGAACATTTTATTTTCAACTTGGTAAATTAAATAGATCCTGGTATATCATACATAAATGAGGTTCATAGGGTATTTAAAAAAAGGGGATGTATAGTAAAAAGAATCTTATTTTTCCTCTTTCCGTATTGGAAAAACTTTTTGGACAATCTCGTTGATTCCAAAGCCCTTTTCTGCGTGCTTGATTTTGTTTATTTTTGTTTTTAAAAATATCAGATGCACTTCCTTTTCATAAGTCAATACAGTTCTTCACTTGAATTAACGAAGTTAAATTGGGAAAAATAATGAAAAGTATTCATTGTGGGAGCGTGGCTAGATTATGGAGTTGAATGATGATTGAGATTAACTCAGTTTTGAACAATTAATGATATTAACGCTTTTTAACCGGTAAAACTCTAAAGAAAAATTCTCATTGTCTAAGTGTGTCATCGCATTCAAAATCGGAGCTTTCGTCTTCTGCGGTTGCTCATGTACAGCTCAGATTCAAAATATTAGAATAATTACATTTTTTTACAAATTGAAAATATCGTTTGGTAATTTAATGCAAATATGCAAACGATATTTTTAATAAGAACTTATTGTTGATTAAACTTATTTATTATCTTAAAATTTATATCATTTTTGAAAAGATAAATTGAAAAAAAATTATTTTGAAAAGTAAAAATATTAGAATATTTATTCAAGTGGTTCAAAATATTAGAATATTTCACATTAATTCTCCTTTAATTATCATCAATTCATAACTGGTGGCATCATTGATTAAATTCAGACGATTTTATTTAAAATCAATATTCTTTTTGCAGTTTGTTTGCTTTTTCGTCTTAAAATGGGTCGTGTGAGTGATATTCCTGAATCTATTAAACTTCGTATGGTTGATTTGTATCGGCACAGTAAAAATCAATGTTATATAGCGAATTATTTACATTGTTCGCAATCAAGCGTTAGTAAAATACTAACACAATATTCAAAAAATGGAAAATTTCAAAATAATCGCCGAAATGGCTGCCGAAAACCAAAAACATCTGCTAGAGATGACAGGAAACTGAAGCATATAGTTAAGAAAAACCGTTTTAAAAGTGTGCGATTCTTGCACCGAAAATGGAAAGAAGAAGGAGTTGAAGTTTCTAAATCGACAACATTAAGACGTCTCCATAAATTTAAGTTTGAATCTCGTGTACCGAAAACAAAACCTCTCATGACTGCAAAACAAAAGCGTATAAGATTGAATTGGTGTAAATCAAGATGTTTATGGAGCGAAGAAGATTGGAAAAAGAATATTATTTAGTGATGAAAGTATGTTTTGTGTTTCATATGGTAATCAAGGTATTCGAGTTTGGAGAATGAAGCAAGAAGCATTTGATAAAGAATGCCTTAAACGTTCGGTAAAATTTGCTGCTAGTGTCATGGTTTGGGGTTGCATGAGCGCAGGAGGACCTGGACTTATGCACCGTCTGCGAAAAGGTTAAGGGCCTGTTCACATAGGAGTCCGTTGCGTTGCGTTAAGGAAAAGATGACGTTGAGACGAAAATAAACCAATCATAGGCGTTAAAAATTTCATTGCTAATCGTTTGGAGGCCTATGATTGGTTTATTTTCGTCTCAACGTCATCTTTTCCTTAACGCAACGCAACGGATTCCTATGTGAACAGGCCCTTAGGCTTGATGCGGAAAAAAGTGATTGAGGACACGATCATCGTTAAATGTCGATCGCAGGCGCTCCAAAACCTGCATGAACGTTACACTGGTGCGCTCGCCTCTCTTGCAAGGAGGGAATGATGCAGTGCACAACGCTCGCCTTTCACAGATAACCCCACATTTACACAGTCGCGAAAGCGGGGGAGAGGGAAAGACGAATGTGTAAACGGTGCCCTTGCTGATAACCCCGCTATTCTCGTCCCTAATCGTGGCGCGTTTTTCTGGCCCGAATCAAAGGGACGAATGGCGACCGGGAAGTCTTGTTGACAGCAACAGGCTCGAATGTGAGAACGGTCATTCGCGTCGATGCAGGAGCGTGACTAATGTCTCGCGAATGTCTTCCAGGGGACGAGGGGTGGCACGAGTGTGACTGTGTAAATGCGGCATAAAGTTTGAAGTGTACCAACAGGAAGTATTGGGTCAACTGCGTTGCCTGGGCCATTCCCTCTAACGCAGAAATTGCATATTAAATAAAGTTTAGCAAACATTAGCCGAAATTTTAAAAAAAATGAAGGGATGAAATGTTAAAGTAGTAGAAAAAAGAGAACAATTACATATTTAAATAATTTTATTTAGTTTTTTTAAATTTCATTTTTCCATAGAAAATAATTTAAGTTTAGACTTAGAAAAATGAGGAGCGGCGTTTTTGCCTTTCTCTATTGAGTAGTTCGCTGTATGGTGATATTAGTACTGACAGCGATATTACTGTTGAGTTTCAAAAGGGGATTTGTACATTTCTATGATGATACGGAAGTAATGCAGAGTGATACGCCTTTGAATATTTTCTGATTTTTCGTTCGGAACGAGTTCCACCTGAAATAGTGGTGGGTAAGTTGAACTAATTTTGTTACTGGAAAATCAAGTGATTTAACATTTCCAATATTTCATTAGGTTTAAGGGAAGTCCTCTTATTAATGGGTCTTATAATGCCAATTGGAAAGGAAAAGCCTTGAATTTCATTTTCTTTTAGAAATTTAACTATTTTCACATGGTTGTTTTCAGTTGTTTGGTAGATTCGAATAAAGTCAGCACTTATTTTTGCCTGAAATTGTCTTTCGTTGTTTTGTGCTATTCTAGCTAAAATAGATCTATAATCTTTTGTTTCAGAGAGGGTTATTGGTTTGAGATTTTTATTAACTTTATCCATTACAGTATTTTCGTTTGATTCTTCAGAATTTAATTCTGGATCCTTAAAGGAGTCGGTTTTAGTAACAGGTTTCTCAATAAGTTTTGTATTGCTAGCAGCTAATAAAAAGTTCCAAGTGTACAGACCAGCGGATCTGTTTAAGTAGCGATGGGCAGCAGCTGCAAGACCACTACAGTGCTAGCTGTCAGTGACAAATGTAACTATTCTAGCAATAAAATTTTTCATTACATAAAGAATCCTATGAATTTCTGGGAAAACCGCATAGTGCTACTGTCTATACTTTTCGAATTATTAAATTTTTACTTTTTCTGAAACTTTTAGATCACCCTGTATATATATATATATATATTGTAGCGTACTGGAAATGTGGTCTTATTTTTTCCCAAGACCCCCCAGAGTGCTTGAAACACAGCTGCGTTTCATCGGGGAAAAGTTTTGCGAGTTTCCACCGGTTCTGAACACGTGGGGGATTAAAAAAAACGTTTTCCCACAGATGCAGCCAGTAAAGCTGTCGTCCTACCGATTCTGGAATGCAATAAAGTTACGAAGAAACTGTCACCAACGATTGCCGACCCCCTCTCTGAGGGAGAGACGCTTGATAGAATCCGCGCTGTGTGGACGTGTGTTTTTCAGGCTCCGTACGCTGTAAATCTACACGGGATTTAATTGAAAATGTTGCACTGATTAAATGTTAATTTTTTTTGTAAATAAATCTACTTGTTAAGTTTCTGTTTTAAAAATTGGCTTCGCATTTTAATTAGGACTCTGTCTTTGCTTTGTTATGGATCCCATAGTAGCAATTCTTAGCAACGCCTCAGATAATTGCCTTAACTATTCACCGTGACGCTACAATATATATATATACTAGCTGAAAACCCGCACTTCGCTACGGAGTACGTTCAAATTAAATACAACGGTCAATGTATGCAATTAATGCCAAAAAAAAAATATATATATATATAACTATAATAAATACGACGATCAATGTATGCAATTGATGTAAAATATATATATATATATATATATATATATATATTTATAAAAAAATCATAAGGGATATTTTTATAGACAAAATAATATAGAAGAAAATATTCAAATTAAATCTAATAGGACGTACTAAAGAATATAGTACAGTTAATATAATACAGTTTGAGGAACATATCTTTTACTGTAGAAAGAAAAAAAATATTTCTTTTTTTTTTTTGTCTATTTCGCACGTGACGATAAATTTATTTAAAGTGCCCGAAAAAGAAATCACGTGATCAGTAATTTAATAAATTAAATTCTAAAAATTAATCTTTAAAAATTCACCAAATATCAGAAAGCGGAGGTAAAGATTCAAAAAAGATTTCATTTTAAAGGAACTTTTAGGATCTTTCTCGTGATATAAATTTTATAACCCTCAAATTATTATTTTAAATGCAAACTTAAAAAAAAGTTACTAAAACAGCTTAAAAATTTAATTTAAAAAAATCTAAGAAGAATTTTTCAAAAATCTTTCTTAGTGCACCCCTACACTATAAGAAGAATCGCCATGCAACATTTCAGCCCTTTAGGTCCAGCGGTTTGATCTGTGCGTTGTATGTCAGTGAGTCAGTCAGTCAGTTACGGAACTGTTTTATATATATAGATATATATACACACATTATTTTTACTCATGCATTAACTGCCGAAGATTCAGGGTGAACGTGTAACTTTTGTAAAGACTTACCGTTTTTATTTAGTTTACAAGATAATTTATGTACATCAATTTTTTTTATCTCTTTTTTACTCGCACATGGAGTCTAGTATACCTAAACCTCACTGTTCGGAAAATCGTTGCTTTCGATTCCATTGAGCCACGCATGAAAAAGTGACAGTTTCTGATTAATTTTCACTACTGTTCGACGAAGCGATCAAACAGGCATAACTCTCTGACACACAAATGCTTTTCGGTGAATAGTCCGACACCACTAGGCGGTCGCGGGCGCTCTCGTCGCTGGGAGAGGGAAACTAGCTGCTCCACCGTCATTCAGATCATGATGGGGAGCAGCGTGGTCATTTTGAGTGTCTTGTTACTCGCAGCGATTGCGACAGGTAAGTTTGCTTTTTCACTTCTCTCTTCACAACAGAGCTCATTCATTGCTATTCCCAAGGGAATCGTTGCTAGTCAATTTAGCGTAAAAGTTTTCAATTTTCACCCCACGATCATTTCGGATTGAAAAGGTTTCTGTAGCACTTCCTGAACCCCAAAGAACTTGGTATAGTGAAGTTTTCATGAATCGAAAGGTATTATGGAATTTAAATTTTTCGCAAATGTAAATATGAGGCTTTAAAAAGCAAATAATTGAGCAATAACGTTTTCAAATATCTTTATATTGGATCATTTTTCTTTCTGGAATACTTTCTTAATGTTACAATACATTTTATTTCTACCTATGTTTGCGCATCTTGTTTACATAACAATTGAGAGAGAGAGCGACGTATAGTATCGGATCAAGTTTTCCACATACCCTAGAGTACAATAAAAAAAAGTCTTACAAGCTGCTTCAGTTTCAAATCTTTAAGAAATTTTTAGTCTATAACATTAATTTTATTGAGTACAATTTTTTATATATACTATACTCTCTCACTCTCTCTCTCGATATATATATAATATATATATATATATATATATAGCAAAGTATTTTTTTTCATTGGTTTTTTTTAATCATTCAATATCACGGTACCCACAATATTAAAAGTTACAAGGGAAAACTGGTTTGTGTTACCTGGGTTGTATGCCTTCACTACACGTCAAAGTTGTAAAGCTTAGGTATCCAAACAATTGTTACTAGGGTTTTGGGATTTATCTTATAAAAACAAAAGAATTTTGGACCAACTGCTTGAAATCCACATTTGTAGAACGCATAACGATTCAGAACCAAGTCAATTGAATCCATGACTACTGGGTTCGCTGAAGTTGCTTAACTTTTAAATAAAATTATGTTACTATAACTGTGTTGCAAACTACTTTTTGATGTGTGTAAACTGTAAACGTCATTTTTACTAATTATATTTTAGTCTTATTATATTTTGATTTGTATGATGAAGACACTGGCAGCAGAAACGTTTCATTATTATACTTGTTTAGTCATTATCAATGATGTCATAAACAAACTTGAATTCGATAATATTCTTAGCATATTCTGAAGGAGTAATGAGGCATTTCAACTGTTATTTATAGCTTTCTAAGTTTGTTCTTATATTAGTAGAAATTCGAAACAAAGCGGTTTCTAAGTGACTTGCAACCGCTTGCATTGCCTGTCAGCTGACTCCATATTATCCCGGTATGAGCATTTTAAGGTGAGACTCCTTTGATTGTGTACCACAGTTTGGGGAACACTGTATTATTTTTAGAATAATACAGTGTTCCCCAAACTGTGGTACGCGAATATTGGCAAAATTAAATGGTGGTAAACCATTTGATTACATTTGATTTAGTCTCAACCTAGGGTAGTAAAAAATAAAAATAAATAAATAAATAAAATGCAGAACCACTGGCCTCGAGGAATTAGAAATTCAAAAGCGATCCACATGTTTTGATGGGATTTAAATAAAGTATAGTTCTTACAGGAGTCATTATTTCAAATAAATAAAATTTTTAAAAAATATTCATTTATATAAAGAAGAAATTAAAATATCTGGTATTACATTTAAGTAATTGAGATCAATCCAAATAAGGAATTATGTGGAATGAAGGTATATTTAATAAATTGTTCAAAGATATGTAGTATGTGTGTTCAGAAATTTGTCTCCAAGTATCTTGGGAATAATCAAGTAATTTTCTTACTAGACAGTCGATTTAATACAGGCTTTTGTTGAGGGATTTGAATTTATGAATAAAGGACTAAGAAATATTCTCAATTAAATACTACAACTGTATAAACCATATCATGTAACATGACATAGTTGGAACAAGAATTCCACTTTTCTTTTTAATATGTGTATTTATCAGCATATCCGTTAATTATCCCCTTTTTGTGACGTGTGTACTTCATAAAACGTCCGAGAAATGAAAGGAATCCAAAATGATGCCAATTCTCCGATCTTATCTTTCAACGTGTTGAATTAAGAATTCGGAAAATCATCTCTTATATTGTAACATTAGTTAGACATTCGCTTTTGCAGCATAATTTCAAGCTTCTTTTGTATACTTATAGAAAAATTTATGGAATTTGTTATAAAGTCTTATTTCTTAAAAGATTTTATAATATCCCACCGGAGATGATACTTAATATCTTCATTGTATTTTTATTGATTCTCAAAGTTCATATTTAATGTTTCGTTCTCCCTATTTATCTGAAACACACAGATTAGAAATGTGAACCCTACTTTAAACTACCCTGACTTCCTCAATAGAAAATCCCTAGAGATTTGTTCAATTCGGAATAAAAATTAGGTAAGCTCTTTAAGTTCGTTATACTACAAAATAGCCAATTAAGTTCTTATTACTTGGAAAATAAAAGTTTTAATCACATACTTCTATTTCTGTCTACATATATTTAAAGCACCGTTTCACTGCATTCAGAAAACTTGAACCATTCTCTTGCAGTTTCATAATAATGATATATATTGAAAATATTTGTAGATAAGTTTTATAGAAAATATGCTGTACAACGCAATTGAATTAAATAAGTGTTCACTTTGTAGGAATAAAAGCTTTTACAATACATAAGTTTAAACGACTAGTGTACCTTATCACGTTCGTGATGTCTAATGTAGAAAATGACTTAACAAAATAAGAATTCCTCACGTCGCCGAGGTAGTTCAGTTTGCAGAACGTAGGTCAGGAGACGGGTTTCACCACGGTTCTGGCTGTTATTTTCCAAACATGTTTTCTAATACACATTTTTTTTTTCAGACATGTATAAAAAACGACGGATTTTATTCGCGCCTTTGTTCAACTCGTAATACTGTACTTATGGTAAGAGATTAATGATAGATTTTAAATAAATAATTAAGTAACTTAACTCCATAATTTTTACTGTGATAGAAATATAAATCAAACAGTCTGTCTGTGTTTTATACATTTCAAAACTCTTCGATCGATCATCTGCGCCACATTTGACATAGTAACCTATGGAAAAGGTTTTACTTTACTTTACCATCTTTTACAAGAGGTAAAGTAAAAGATGCGTTATCCCCTTTATTTAATCAAAGTAAGGCGGGATTCCGTATGAAGCCTATTTTCCTTACTTTGGTGATTCGGTTTTTTATTGTCGACAGGCCAAAAAATCTTTATCCTAAAAGTCCCTCTTCCCCTTGATATTATGACATATTAAATGCCTTTCATTCCTATCTGATGTGTCCAGATGGCTTGGATTCAGCGGTAAGCTAGGAATCAATTTCGGTATCTGATTTTCACTATGTTCATGTTCCACAACAAGTGTGTCGATCACGCCGATATTATATTTTCAGTTCAAGTTTGCAACAAAATTTTTCATCCTTTACGCCTTCATTCAATATTTTTGTAGCTTATTTGTATTGTTTTCCAAGTAACAGAACAATGGAAATACAGGATTCAGATCTAAAATGCGTATCAGTAAAATGGATAAATTTAGGTAAAGTTCTCTCACTTAGGATACATACCAGAAAAAGCTGGTGAAATTATAAAATACTTTTAGGTTTCTTTCAAAACAAATTTCAATCTAACATAAAGAAGTAATCTTATTTTATTTGGAAATTTCAGTAGGAAATTCTCAAGTTTTCATTAATATATATATACATATATATATATATATATATATATATATATATATATATATATATATATATATATATATATATATATATATATATGTATGTATGTATGTATATATATTCAAATTAAAAGTTTTTAGAGGAAAATTAAGAACGTGTTGGTGAACGATTTTCGGGTAAGTTTATTTTTAAAGCTCAACCATACAAAATTTGTTCATTTCGATCAAAAGGTTTTGGAATATATATATACTAGCATTATTGCCCGGGTAGATATTTAGATATAAAATTTTTCATGCATTCCATCAAAAAAAAATTGGGCTGCACCCCCCGCTCTTCATGTTCATCTCGCCAGACAGAATGCGCTTAGCGCGTTTCTACTGAAATGATATACAAACAATAAGAAGGAAAGAAACTTTGAGCCTGCGGACCTTCGTCTGATTATACGTCTCATTTTATTGAAAATTAATAACACAGTGTTGCGTGATTCGCACGTTTGGATTGAATAACTTTACTGTTTAATTATATTTGTTAGATACTGTTCAATTAGATTTAATTAGATTTGTTTGATCCACTGTTTAATTAGAAATAAGTTTTATAATTTACATTTGCCTTTATTATTTATTTTTCCTTTAAAAACGCAGTTTTTTCTACATCACCCAAGAGGTAAAGTGAAAGATGCGTTATCCCTTTTATTTAATCAAAGTAAGGCGGGATTCCGTATGAAGCCTATTTTCCTTACTTTGGTGATTCGGTTTTTTTATTGCCGACAGATCAAAAACCGTATAAAAAGCAAATTGTAAATCGGTTTTTAATTTTTCCAAGGCCAAAAACCGTAGGAGTGTGTATCTGGGGAGGCAGGGCCAAAGGTTATTGTACCAACCCTCTTCTCCCCCGCTCATCGGAATTTGACTGATAACGCAGAGCCCAGCTTTTATCGTGCAGAAATACTCTTCTTGGTGAATAAAGTGTTGTGGTGAAGGGGCTGTATCCACATTTAAGTGGTACGCGCACCTCTCAGGGGCACAGAAAAGCATTAAAAATTTATTTTTTTTAAAAAATTGAGCCCCAAATTTCGTTTTTGCTGCGTTAACTTTCTCGAGTCCTAAACATTAACTGTGCAGAATTTGGTACCGGTGGGTTAAACAGTCTAGGATTCTATAGCGGACAAACAAACAAACAGACGAGCTCTTATATATATATATATATGTGTGTGTGTGTGTGTGTGTGTGTGTAAGTAAGTAATAAATTAAATATTAGGCCCCCCATGCTAGCATTTAAATTCCCTTTCCTAAATCCAATCCCCAGTAACATTACGTTATCGTTTTAAAACTCATAGCAACAGAACTTCCCATAAAGAGCATGTCTTGCATATCTACACGTGTATACGTCTGGAGAAAGGCGTTGGTTCACAGAATTTGCTGCCACTTCAAAATAACAGGCACATGTACCTCGCTTCTAGCGGGTAAGGTTGAAAGGTGGTATCTTCCCTCCGAGCTGTCGTCTGCAATGGACGTACTTTTTTAATCGTTCTAATAAAACGATTTTACCCGACTGCTTCCAAATTTCAATTCCTTTCAGGCTGAGTCTAGCTCCAGCCAAGTAAATATTTACCTTTTCAGGTTGCATTTTAAGGAAGAATGTAATGGATATATTACATACACACACACACACACACACATATATATATATACTCACTGTATCATAATAAACGTTGAAGAAACGTGAACTTTAGTTGCGTTATTATCACTCAGGGCGTTATCAGCTCTTATCACTTGGCCAAATTTGCGTTTCTGTCTTTTTAAAGTTTGCCAAAATTTCCAATGAAACGAGAAATATTGCAATGCCTACAAATATTCGTGTACAATTATACGAATATTTCTGGCATTTGAGACTTTAAAAAATATTTTGCCTTGAAATATTTTTTAAAGTCTCAAATCCAATCTCCCCTGAATTAGGGCTACTATGTAACAGGTGGTGCCGCCCATATGGTATAGAGGTTAGCTTGGGTTGAAATCCCGAATAAGGGTTGGTCGTCAACGTGTTGTCCCCTCATAGGGAGCAATGGTGCTCCCACAAGAAAGTAGCCAGCAAGACTTCACGGTGAATAACAAAATGCGAATGTCTCGCGATAAGTGCCTCCACATTAGACCAAAAAATATATAACAGGTAGTTGAGGGACTGACATGGCATTACAAAAGTTTTCTTAATGTGGCTCCTCAGTACCTTTGCTTGAGTGTGTATGCCTAGAAGACTATGTGTGTATTCAGTACTTTACTGATTCCTTCCAATATGCACCTAACGGGGTCTTTTGGTTGAGAGCGCTACGGTCAACTTTAGTAGAATGAGAGATAAGACCGAGACCTACAGTTTACGTGCGATTCCGACACCAACATCACGGGCAATAGAGTGTATATTATATCATGTATTACTTCTGATTTAATGCGATAAGAGAAAAAACTGTGTAGCCATGAACCAATCTACTAAGAGACAAAGGCAGGTCCCAATGTCAGTATCTTGTTCATCGAAAATGACATACAATCACTGCTTTCAGTTGTTTTTGCTCGGATCAATTGAAATAAGTAAACCTGAAGAAAAAATCAATTCTCCACGTCTGTGTATAAGATGAACATTTTGAATGCTTAATGAAACGTAAAAAATGAGCATTTTTTCTGCAAAATTAAAATTCGAAGCTGTGGTTAATCTTCTGAAATTGGAAAACTGTGTTCTCGAGTCCTTAATTATACGCTCTTTCCGATTTGAAAAAAATCGCATATTTAACATTTATTTAATTCCTTCGTGCATAAGCAATTTGCGCCAACAAAAGAATTTCGAATCAAGTCTCTGCGGGGCTTCAGATTGCGCTCGAATTCGTTCCAACTGTTAATCCGACAATAAGTTAATTAACAAGTCGCCTTTGTTGGAAGCTAAGAAAGGAACTTCTCTCTTTTAATTGCAAAGGGTTTTCTCTTTTATTAGTATTACCACCCCCTCTTATGATAATCCCAACTCTTTCAAAATTACAACAGTGGAATCTGAAAATATCAAAAAATAACTGTAATCTTCATTGACACGAAAACTGTAACAACTAGTCATTTGGATGTCATTGCATTATTACTTTAGAATTATTCTTTGACATCAAATGTCTTCAGAAATCAAATAAATGCTGTAATAGATTTGGGGGAGTCTGCACCACACTCGAATGTGTCATTTCTTAGACAATAGATTTTCATGCAATTAGATATGTTTCATTTAACATATTTTAAGTTATTCTTATATTTGACACATCTATTTCATCTTTCATTCTTGAAATTACCAGAAAATGCAGTGTTGAGCTCTACGTTAAGTAATCATAGTAGTGCTAGTTTTGAAAACAGTTACTTTCACCGAATAATAAAATCTTATATAATGCGTGTTATCACTCACATATATCACAAAAAGATGTTGGTAAATTTCTATTTACACCAACAACAAAAAATTACTCAAAATAGGATATGACATTATTTTTGGTTTGTTTTCATAAATCGTTTCTGCATAGTTGTAAGTGGAAGTCTTAAGATAACGATGAACTACCGTTTTAAAACAGGAACATCCTGCTGAAAATAAACCAACAATAAATACGCCTAAGTATTACCCCAAAAGGAAAATAAAAATAGAGCCTATTTTGATTGGCTCAATATCCTACATGTTTAGGTACGAGGGTAGTCCGTGAAAAAAGGATGAAAAGGACATTTTTTGAAAAAAAAAAAAAAAACCCAATGATTTCTTTTTCTTTCTAATTTCCCGACGATTTTCAATTCCTTCCATAAGATAAGACATACCCAGGTTTGCGTTTGTTTCACTCATTTCGGAACAAGTAGTGATCCGAGGGAGCAAAATCGGGAGAATATAAACAGTTTCAGCGCCGCAATCGAAGTTGAATTGTCATGAATCCTATTATCGCTCTATTTGATCACTATTGAACTGAACCAGTAAATATGACTAATATAAGACTGGGCAGAAATCGCTTGACAAATGTATATTTTTATCTACCTACTACGTCTTTGGATTTTCTCATTTTTTATAGATATGTGCGATGCGACAATGTTATCTGTTGTTGTTGTTCTGATTTGTTGACTACATCTCTGTCAACGTTTGCATCGCTCTCTATTTTTAAAAAGCAAAAACGACTAAATTGATTCTTCGATAATTAAAATTGTAACCTTTACTTTGCGAAATTTCTCTAAAACATCGGCCAATTGTAAGTCCTTTTTAACTGCCATAAGAGCACCTCTGTCGCATCCTTGAAATGCTTCATCTTCTCAAGTCGCATTAGTTATCATCACGCACATGCAAATCCGCAGAGCTCTTCCAACATTAGGGAATCAAGACCTTCATCCAGAGTTTGCTACAAAAGGTGTAGATATCAGAAGCTTTTGGAGCAGTGATTCTCAACCTTTTGATGTCCCACTGTTAGTAACATTAATCAAATTCGACACACATTTTGGAACGAAGTTCTTTTAGAACGTTTCTCTACTGTAAGCTTCGTTCTTTTGGAACGAAGCTTACAGTAGAGTGAACTGGCAGGAATCGTCACGTAACGAAAAAGCGTTATGCCCCTCTTCATAAGAGCTTTTTCTCAAGGACTCTGTGGCTGAATGGTTATCGCATCGGACTACGGAGTATCGGACTATCGCACTACGGAGCGAGATGTCCCTAGTTCAAATCCCCGCACAAGCGATGGCCGTTTCTATCCCCACTTATTCTTGGAATGGCGCAGTATATATATATATACAAATAAATAAATAATCCAACAGAGATAGATAAAAATAATACGAAAATAGACAAAAAACAAACAGAAATATATATATATATATATGTGTGTGTATATGTATGTATATATATATATATATATATATATATATATACACTGCTGGCCACTGTAAATGCAACACCCTGAAGGAAACATGCAAATAACATGAAATTTACAACATGCATTAGCGGAGGTGAGATATGCAAATGATTAGAATTTCAGCGCAGACGCACATCACGCGCGCCTTTGGCGCCACTTCAAAGCGCTATTTAAGGCTTGGAGATTTCGACGATTTCATGTTCGGCAATTGTGTTTTTCTTGTGGTTTTTTCAAAAAAACGATCAATTATGCCTCGTCGAAAACAGCGATCATCTTTTGATCAAGTATCCGAGTTCGACAGAGGAAGGATAGTGGCCCACCGAGATTGTGGAATATCTTTCAGGGAATTCGGTAGTCGTGTTGGACGAAACCAAACAACTGTAATGCGGATATGTGATCGTTGGATGCAGGGGGGTACGACGGACCGGCGTGTTCGATCGCATCCACCTCAGCGCACCACTTCACGTGATGACAGGCAAATTGTGCGCATGGCAGTGACGGATCGCTCAGTCACTCACGAACCAAAGCACAGCACATGCAGTCTGTAACGCATCATCCAGTGTCTGCGCGTACCATTCGACGCCGTTTACAGCAGAGTGGTCTGTCCGCAAGACGTCCATTGCTTTGTCTACCCTTGACGCAGAACCACAGACGTCTCCGCCGCCAATGTTGCGATGACAGAAGGATGTGGACGGCAGAATGGAATGAAATTGTCTTTACTGACGAGTCACGCTTCTGTCTGCAACACCACGATGGTCGCATTCGAGTCCGGAGACACCGTGAAGAGAGGATGCTGAAGAGCTGCGTTATGCACCGCCACACTGGTTCTGCACCGGGTATTATGGTATGGGGCGGTATTGGATATCACTCTCGCACACCTCTAGTACGCATTGCCGGTACTTTAAACAGCCAGAGCTACATCTCCGAGGTGTTGGAGCCAGTTGTCCTTCCTTACCTTCAGGGCTTGCCCACAGCCATATTTCAACGGGATAATGCGATACCACACGTGGCACGCATTGTCCAACGGTTCTTCGTCAATCGCCAGATTGAATTGCTTCCCTGGCCGCCTCGCTCTCCGGATCTTTCGCCGATAGAAAACATGTGGTCCATGGTTGCTCTACGATTGACCCAGATTCCATCCCCAGCTGCCACAGCAGATCAACTTTGGCAACGTGTGGAAGCTGCTTGGTCTGCTGTACCCCAATAACTCATCCAAAGTCTCTTTGAATCAATGTCGAGGCGTGTGGCAGCGGTGATCTCCAACAATGGCGGCTACTCTGGCTACTGATTTTGGCAGGAACCACACTTCACAGAAGTCTATAAATTTAATCATTTGATACTTGGTCAACATGTTATCTACAAAATAAATTTTGTTGTGATATCTCTTGTCTTTCTTGGTGTTGCAATTTGGGTGGCCAGCAGTGTGTATATATATATATATATATATATATATATATATATATATATATATATATATATATATATATATATATATATATATATATATATATATATATATATATATATATAATCAATAGAAATATAATATTAAACCAGGTTTAGAGTTTAAAAAATAGCGTTCCTGACGGGGGTCCCCCAATTTTTTTTCTACTGCTTTTGAGATTTATCCCCCTAAAGCTCATTCGTTAATCCGGTCCTGAATATGCAGGTATTTGTTTTGCCCTTTTCCAAGATTCTGCCGTAACAGTTGTTACTGTGCAGATGGGACCGCTTTCTTTGGTGCAACCCATTGTTTCCACATTGCTCATTCGTTTTCGGCAGCTATTTACAAAATTCACTTTTTAATCACATTACAGTCGCTGCGCCTAGTTATTATTTTAATTAACATCAATTAAGTCGTAAGTAGAGTTTAAAAAACATTATATTAAAGAAAAATTATTATTTGAGGGATTCATAGGGCCCTTAACTGTTGTGTTTTCTAATATTATAGTAATATTATTAGGTAGAACACGGACCAATTTGCAAATCCAAATTTCAGGGAAAGTTAACTTTAAAAATTGTAGCTTCTCATTCAGGTTTCATGATATTAATATAACCATAGCAAACCCTGTGTAAAAGAACTAGCCGTTTATAATGAACGCTTTATGTTTCTCACTTCAAAAAATATATGCCACAGTTTTAATATACAAGTCTAAAAATATATTTTATACGTGAAATTCGTGCTGACTATGTCGAACTTTTTTTGAATACTAAAAGTTATCCGATTATGATTTACATAAAAACGCCGAAAACTTGTCTCTCCGTTTTCTAAACAACTATTTCGAGATCCATAAATGACAACTAGCGTTTAAGTATTTTCTTTTTCTTTTTTTTTTCCCGCTTCAAATTTCTGCAAATTGCTGCATTTTGATATGATTATGCACTAAGAATGGAAAAGAAAATTACGGTGGTACGTTTGGACAGGTTAAACAACACAACTGTCATTTGGATCTTTCATAGATATTCTCTTTCAAGTTTTACGTTCTCAAAAGATATTTTCATATATACATGCGCGCGCTCACAATATATATATATATATATATATATATATATATATATATATATATATATATATAATATATATATATATATATATAATATATATATATATATATATAATATAATATATATATATATATATATATATATATATATATACGGTGGTCATAAAAAAAACTTTGCCGATATATGGACCTCTAGCGGCTGTTCCGTTCAACCAATAGAGATGATTTCAGATATAGTTATTCAGAGCTATGAGCTCGGGATTCTGTGAACGGCAATAAAATGGTGCTCACGGTTACGGTTATAGGTATAGAAACTCTAAATTTTCGAATAGCAACGCCCACTTTTTCCCGTCGCAAAATGCCCAGCGCATGCGAAAACTCTAAAGAGCGTTGCAACGGTACCTGTATCACAAAAAAACGGACGCGTTATGCACGCACAAAAAAACAGCTCTGCGAACGGCCTACAAAAACACGATGATGGCACCCATGTGGAAAATATGTAATCCAAATAAAAGTTTTCTTTTGTCCGATCTGTGTTGTCATCAGTGATTGGTGTCTTGCCTCTGTAATATGCAGATTTCCTCCGTGCACCCCGATCGTGTTTTTGTTGGCCGTTCGCAGAGCTGTTTTTTTTTTTTGTGTGCGTGCATAACGCGTCCGTTTTTTTGTGATATGCGTACCGTTCTAACGCTCTTTAGAGTTTTCGCATGCGCTGAGCATTTTGCGACGGGAAAAAGTGGGCGTTGCTATTCGAAAATTTCGAGTTTCTATACCTATAACCATAACCGTGAGCGCCACTTTGTTGCCGTTCACAGAATCCTGAACTCATACCTCTGTATAACTATATCTGAAATCTGTTAGTAACCCGGTTGTTTGCACTTCCCATTTTTATAGTAATGTTACGTCATACTGTATGTATGATGCCAGTTTGAAGGAGTGAGGTCACAACTCCGTTTTTGTATCGATAGAAGTTATGACGTTTTTGCATTTTTTTGCATATTTTTTTTGTATCGATACTAGCTCCTTCAATCGATATGTAAAATTGTACATAAGTACTCGGGTATAAAAGGGGAGTACATACTTGTAACTTCGAGCATAGAGCATTGGGCATACATTGTTATTGCCTTGCCTTGACTTGACTTTTATATGCTTTCAAGCTGTTTGGGTAAGTTACCCAACGCTGTGTTAATTATTCTAAATGTGAATAAACTTATTTTTTATTTTAACTTGACTTTCCTTCGAATCATATTATTTTTCTTATCAAGACTCTGCTATGCTTCACTGAGGCAATTCTGTTCGAAAGATGAATCAACCAAATCTCATCTCGATCGGTTGAACGGATCGACCGCTAGAGGTCCATATATTGGCAAAGATTTTTATAACCCCCCTATATATATATATATATATATATATATATATATATATATATATATATATATATATATATATATATATATATATATATATATATGTCGCATTTCCCCACATGACTTTCTATAATAACACACAAGATGCACAAATGACGAGGCAACTGCAGTCCTTTATTTCTTTAGACTTTATGGCTGAGATCAGAGCGTCCTTCTAGCATGGCGCGGAACATACAAATGTGCACATACACAGGCAATAACAGAATGAATCTGCTCTCTTAGCCAGGGGCTGTACCAAACAAGTCAGCGACTGTTTACATAAACAGATATTTGTCGTGGGTGGTAGGCGGGTGCAATTCTTAGAAACATATTGGGTGCGTTTTATCTTTATGATAGTATTTGACACCCTGGATCGCTTTATATCTGGCACCTGCAGCCATTATCTCTGAGATATTGTGAACTGAGGATTTAGATGACTAGAGACGGGGTTTTGTTAATCCTTCTGGAGCGGCACGGCTCTATATTTCTATCAACTGGTTTGGATTTATAGTGGTGTTTATCCGATACTTTTCACCCTCTGCTGCGGTTATTTGCCTGAATGTATTTTTCTGGGGCTTGCAGATGTTCACTTGCTGTTGGGTGGGCTATTCTAAGAAAAGGGGCCTATCTCAAACAGATGTGGGGACCCGAATTATAGAAATAGATGAGATTCAAACTTATAATGTCATATATATATATATATATATATATATATATATATATATATATATATATATATATATATATATATATATATATATATATATAAACATATGTTACCGGCAAAGTATGAAACGCCGGCATTGTATAGAATGCCGGACGTTTTTAGGCAAAGTATGAAATATGAGAATTATTACATACTTTCCCTAGGCATTGTATGTAATACCTAGGCATTCTGTGGAATGACAAATGCTATTTAGGCAAAGTATGAAAAAAGGTTCTGATAAGGCTATTATATAAATGACGTGCATTCCTCAAAAATACAAATGTTATTCTGAAAAAATAATGACAGTGCCATAAAAAAATTATTCAAAATACGTAAAGAAAAATTAAAGTTGTACAAAACAAAATTTATACCTTTCTTACTAAGGGAAACATTTTCATATAAAAAATTAGAAATTAAAATTAACCTACTTGTTGTAACATGGTAGGCTTGAATGACATTTTGAATTACATTTCATTACATTTTTCACGCAAAGACATTTCATATTTTGTCACTTTGTTTCACACATACATTTGACGAATCCTTGGCCGTTTCCACTGGACTGAGCAATTGCAACTGACCGGAGAGAAATTTCGTGGTCAGGAATATCTTCAACTTTTAGCAAGTTCTTGGGGCATAAAGTGAATTGTGATCTCGCATATACTTGTTTGAAAATTCCTTCAGAAGTTCCAAGTCGGTAGAAAGCATCCTCTGTCACACTCATTACAACTGCCAATCACCTCGCCCCTTGTCGACCTCAGAAATAGGAACTCGCACAGTAGTTCCCAAAGAAGCAGTGGGAAAAAAATTTTCCGAATTCATTTTCATTTTTTTGGCTTGTATTTCCGGATTGATTTTAGAATTGATTTTACCTTCAATAGAATTTTCAGTTTTGAAACAAAGGGTGCACAAAATATCCATTTCATCATCTTTACTAGCATGGCTACAGAAGGTATGTATTTGTTGACGACACTTTTTGCATGCAAGTGCATCACTCGTTTCTTTTAAACACACACAACAGGTATCAGAAACGAAAATCTCTTCGGTAAGCATGTCTTCATCATGTTGGTTTAATCCAGTATCGACTATAATCTCATCCATGTTTTTTGAAACAGGCTCTTTTTTTTTGCATAATCTGATTAGTTTCACCTTTTTCCATTGTTTGGACGCTTTCTATTACTTTTTCTAGCTGCTCCTCTGTTATGTCTTTTAAAACATCTTCGGGTAGAAAAGACGTTGTAAGCCCTACTTTATGTTTGCAGCCAAAAAGAGCTTCGTATGGTGTTCTTTTGATCCCAGAATGATAAGTTCTATTTTTCATAAATTGAACGAAACACAGACCTTCACACCAGCGGCCAAATTTGTTGTCCTGCATCCAAGTACAGAGCATATTTTCGATATCTTGATTAGCTCTTTCGACACTACCCTGGCTTTGTGACTGGCGAGGCTTCCCATGGACGATCTTCAGTGCTGGCCAAAACTCCTTCAAGCTGGTCACCACATTATTGGCAAATTCCCTACCATTGTAAGACTGTAATATAGATGGCGCTCCAAGCAACGAGAATATGTCCACTAGGTTGTAGGCTACTTCTTCAGCTCTTTTTGACGTTAGAGACTTGAGAATCACAAATTTTGTGAGATGATCTTGGTACACCGTAATAAATTTGTATTCTCTATCTGGCTGAGACTAAAAGTCAATAAGATATACCTGACAACGGGAATTAAATTCGGAAAAAATCAAAGGTTTCACAACAATGTCCTTTTTAATACCTTTCTGTTTTTTCTGGCAAGGTTGACAAAGGTACAGTTCAATATCATGACGTGTAACGTTTTTGTATTTGGTTGAAAGTTCTTTCAACATTCTATCACGTCCTCCGTGTCCAATAGGCAAATGAGCTTCATGAAGTACGAGAAATAACTCAGAGTCCATGACGTAATACTGTAGAGTACTGACGCCTTCTTTAACAGGATAAAGGAGTTTAATTTTGTTTTCCACAATCATTACATTATAGCGATTCAGCAACAAATAGTCCCTGGGTTCCTTCTTAGTAGTCATTTTGGCTATTTGTACATCATTTATTAACTTCTGGTAAGTAGTTTCGGTTAAGAAAGAACTGCTTTTTGCAGCATTAACTCGAATTTTGGACAGCTCATCGTTGAATCGTTGTTTCATGTCTATAGACCATGACTTCTTCTCCAACACTACAGCTTGCTCCTCTATTTTCATGCAGCACAGTAAAAAACTAATTTTTTGTTGTACAAAGTTAAGTAAAATTGCATATTTTGACACTTCCGAACAAACCGCAAAGTGCAACTGACAAATTCTGAGCCCGAGGCACGCGTTAAAAAGTCACGTGCCTTGCCACATGATATTCGAAACGAATCGGAGATGTATTTCATACTTTGCCGTTTTCTCATTTGGCATTCTATAGAATGCCTAGGAAATGTGTGAAATATTAATTGTTTAATACATTGACGGCTAGTTTTAGGCATTATATACAATACCTAGTCATTCTATAGAATGCCGGATTACATACTTTGCCGGTAATTAATATATATATATATATATATAATTTTGTATATTTAATCCTTACTTACAGGGAAAACAAGAACTTCAGGAGAGGGCAAAGTCCTGTGTTATTTTATTTCTAGAAACATTGATGACTGTAATGAAAGTAAGTATAATAAATCATTTCTGAACCTATTTTATGAACATTGTATCTTTGTTAAAGAAGCTGTCCGAAAAGAAATCGAAGACATTTTAATGCAGCATAGAGATTGTACCTATGATTATATGATTACTAATTTTCGATTTATGACTTGATTACTTCTTTTACACTAGATAATAGTAAAAGTACCCAGGTCACATAGAATGGAACAACTTATCACGCTGAATCTGCATTGTCACTAATCGTTTCCAACTGTAACATACACTGTCAATAATGATGGACTGCATTACTTGAGAACTTGGGAACGCTTACTGGACTGTCCTACAAAATGTCGAGTTTTTGAGCTAAAATATTCTCAACTTGGTGTTTTCAAACGCTCGACGTTCTTCCTTCGTGCCGACGCCAAGTTCATCAATACGATGTTCAAGGACATCCACGAGCACAATTTTCATAAATTGAAAGTCGATGAATTAATTGTATGAAAACTATTCATACGTTATTTCTTCCCCCTTTCTCGATTTCGTTTCTTTTGTAGGCATTATAATTGCTACTTTAAATAGTGTAGTCCACACATGAAGCTTAAATGCAGTTTATCTTTCCGATGCCTTCCTTTGAGGAAAGTGTGTCGTGTTTCCATAACACTTCGATATCTAATACTTTTTCTAACTACATCTCTCAAGGTATAAGAATTGACGAGCTCTGAAGTTGGGACTTCCTCTCAGCACCGAAGAGTTAACACTGACCTCAAGGTCTGGAGACCTGGCCCCATTTTGGGCGTGCTGTCGATAGAGAGATGCTTGATTGCCGTTAGAAAGCATATGACATAGAGGACAGAAAAAATGATCAACATCCTGTGACATCGGTTTCAAAAGCAAAGGGATGGGTGGGCAATGTTAGGTAGGCAATCGAATGAGAGTTTCTCACTTATTCCTGATGATTCAGTTAGTTGAAAGTTTGAAATGCCAGTTCCGGCTGATTATCGTTACAAAGTTATAGCTATGTGATGATAACAAGCCCCTCAGCCATATTCATGGGGATTAAAGCAATGTCTCGAATGTTTTCAGTTGAAATTGATCCTTTTGTAGAACTGAGAGTCAGAAGTCGGGGGCGTGAGAGAGAGAGCGCGCAGTTCATCCCAATCCAGTAATAAAGATTAAATACTTTATAAAGGAATAATTGTGATGTATAAATATTGAGAAGAGTTTTATAAAATTTAAAAAAAGAAATGGACATTTTTTTGTAAGAGAGAAAATTGGTATATTTCTTCATTTTATTTATGTGAAAATAAAAATTTTATTATAAATTCTAAAGCATAAATTTTTCCGTAGATCCTCATCTTTTAAACGAAAGAAGTAGTCATAACTTCTATGCATTCAAGAAAAATATAGCTGAAGATGAAATACCTGTGATTTTGTGCAAAGGAACGTGTCTGAGGTAAAGAGATGCATGAATTTATAATGTGGTAGTTGGGAATAGAGTTTCAAGCAAACAGAATAGTGCCATGAAAAATATATTCAATATTTGACATATAATTTCTTGAAAGGTTTGTTAGAAATTCCTCAGTTTGAATAAACCTTTTACTGACGTGAGATAGCTCAACTTTTGCGTCAAAGTACTAATTCATCGAGAAATATTAAATATACAACATAAAATGAATGTGGTAATTTAAATAAATCAATTCTATTTTTCCAATCCGAAGCAATAAAATTTTCAAAGAATTCAGGTGAATGCATGGCTAAAGTACTAATTAATTTTTTGTCTTAGTTCATGATGCCAATCATTATAGCTCATAGTCATGTATAGGAATTAACATTATTTACGGACAAATGGACTTGAAAGTTCGTTGAGACCATTTGATTTTTAAAACTAGCCAATACGCTAAAGGAATAAACTGGAGCATTATAAAGTAGCTATCTCCTGTAGATCTCCTATAAAACTGGAATATATATTTACAATACTGTTGTGTTTTTCCGGGACAAAAATCCAGACATTTTTTTCGTAACGTGAACCATTTAATGGGATATAGAAAAATTATCATGTCATGGAATTTTTTTAATATTGACAAATTAAGCTATCTAATTACGAATCTATTGTTCGATCGAAAAGTTAATAGGATATCTAAAACGGTGGTATCAAAAATGTAAGGGAGCAAATGTATGGGAAACACCCAATTTACTTTGAAAAAATTGATACTTACAGAAATATATCAACACAGCACAATTATTATTACAATTAAATACCTTTTCACAGAATTAATCTCTTAGTTCAATATAATAGTTGAGTTTCATATTAATGTTAGTAATATAAAGGGAAAGAAACCTCCACCCCAAAAAAATAAATAAATAATCTTAATTTACCCCGCTTCAGATAGAGAAGAGGTTAAATTATTTTTAAATTTACTTGTGGGTGGAAAAGTTCATATTTGTGGAGAGCAGTCGAGTCCATTCATATTATACCTTCAAAAGTACTATTTTACAATCGTTCTGTAAGGACATCGGAGAGAATAGGTGTCCCTCTGTTAGCTCCAATTAAAACAAACTCTTATTAAAAAAACAGAAGGAATCTGCTGCTATACAAGGAAACGGTACTTCTTTTTCTTTAACATTTATAACTGAAAATTATATAAAATGGGGGCATGTCACGTTGAAATTTAGCACTTAGTATAAAAGACAGCCTCCCATATTGTATATAGTGTTCGCTTCTACAAAGTGGGCTCGGGTTCGAATCGAGGCTAAGGCATGGACATTCCTGTGCTGGTTCACCGAAGTGGTTCTCCCATAATAAAGATACCAACCAATTCGCGGTGTGGATGGCGAATACCAGGATTAGTTTCTAAAGCGCTGGAAAAAAAAGTGTGTAAAACTCTTAATTATCTCTAAATTTTTAAGACAGAAAACGCATTTGAAGCAAAATTATTTTTATTTTAAAAAGTATTAAAATACTAGATCGGTATAATATTAGATTATACCGTTGACAAGGCCTAGTATAAATATGCGATTACAATTTCTGACGTATTTTCAATTAATAATTTCAAAAATTCCTATTTACGACCTATTTTTTCTTAAAGTATTTATGCATTCGGAAGTCCCGTTTGAACTGACTTAATGAAAAATGCATAGGAAATCCACAACATCCCATCTGTAGGTATTATGCGCTGTTTTGACCTCGTTACGCATTTTGATGGATCCAAATTCACTGGAAATCGAAGGGTCATCACATCTTGTATAAACAGGGCAAACCAGTGACAACGATTAAAGCAGCTTTTCAGAAAAAAAAAATTCAGAATCTAGACAAAAACCCTTGTATTTGAAAAAAACAATGAAACTAACTTGCAGCGTTTGGTGAAGGTGTCATAAAAATGATTTGTTCCCCAGATTTGTCAAATTTCTCACCACACCGTGACGCATGAGGTCTATGACATGTCAAAAGATAAATTAAGGCCGTCCGCACACGGAGCAACTCAAAAGAAACTGATAACCGACTCAAATCACAAACCAGTCCATGATGAGTCGTAACCTATGTAATTGAATGAAGCCACGCACACGGCGCAACTGGTTACAAACCCGACAACGCGTTGCTGACGGGTTTGTAACCAGTTGCGCCGTGTGCGTGGCTCCATTCAATTACACAGGTTACGACTCATCACGGACTGGTTTGTGATTTGAGTCGGTTATCAGTTTCTTTTGAGTTGCTCCGTGTGCAGACGGCCTAAATGAAGCATCATTTCAAGTTTCTTAGTTACGCATATTTTCCCCAAATTTTGTTCCATGTGAAATTGCTTGTCAGTTGTTATCTGTGGATTTTGACATTAATTTTCTTCCACTTTTTGTGAACATCCTAAACAAACATTTCCTTTCTAAGGCCGTCCGCACACGGAGCGACTCAAAGGAAACTGAACTGGTTAGCGACAGAAATTGCTTATCGGTTGCAAACTCGTTAGTGATGCGGCTCCGCACACGAGCCGACTCAAAAGTGATTCAAATCAATAGTTTGCGACCTGTCATGGAAGGAAGAACATCATTATTCCGGGCATTATTTTTAGTTAAATTATTATCAGAAATTAATTTTAAAAAATCGTCACAATAGATTGTCTTTGATCAGTCGTTTAAAAAGGGACTGTATATATGGGCGCACATATTCCATACAACAAAAAACGTAAGAATTTCATTTCATCGCTAGGTAGAAGTCTCGTGACTCGTGTTCGTCATTTGGCAGCTTGCCAAAAGAGCGGCTGTAACATATATTGTGTAATAACACGCACAACGCAAGAGAAACTGGCGACTGAAGTTGCTAGCGACTCGACACGTTGAGTTGCCTGCGACTGATTACAAACGCGTTGCTGACGGGTTTGTAACCAGTTGCGCCGTGTGCGTGGCTCCATTCAATTACACAGGTTACGACTCATCACGGACTGGTTTGTGATTGGAGTCGGTTATCAGTTTCTTTTGAGTTGCTCCGTGTGCGGACGGCCTAAAACCTATCCTAAATAGTCACTTACAAATGCATTAACTTAGTGCTTCGCCTGGAGGAAGCAAACAATCGCTTGAAACAAAAACACTTTCGTCTCAGCGATTGGCGACGTTCGAATTTTCTTCCCGATCTCATCAACACTACGTACCTACGCCAGTGGTGCACATTCGATTCAATCTAACACATGAACACAGTTGAACAGGTCAATTTTTTGGAACGCAAATTCTATTTATCCAATTTATCATGTGATTATAAAAATTTATTTTAAGAATCAAATCCAATTTTCGTTTCTTTTAAGAAAGTTCTTGAATGACTTGAGTCGTGGTTACATTAATCTGTGTGTCTGTGTAGATATAATCCGCTCAGTCGGAATCTTAAATGGGTTATTGCGGTGCAGAGATACTCCTTCATGAAGTTGAGTCAATTTTTGGCCATAAAATGGAATTCTGAAATATCGGTTGGAAAACTGTACCTTAATATTTGCAACTCTCCAGAGATGGTTTCAAGTTCAAGATATGCTTTTCAATCAACTCAATGTAAAATAGGGCAGACTACGAACTTTGAGTAGACGATTTGAGAATACACGCTACACATCCCATACGACCGATGACTGAGCACCTGCAGTGATCATCACTTGCAGTTCATCACACCTATGACCAGGGCCGGATTTAGATGAAAAGAGGCCCTAGGCTATTCCACTTATGAGGCCCTTTCACCTCTCATTTTTAAATTTGTAAATTATATGGGAGATAATAAAATACATCATTACTGTGATATAGTATATCAATATATTAAATGAAACATGTTGTTATTGGTACTAACCTATATATATTCAATACGTTGAAGATTAAACCAAATTCAATTCAGATAAATTTATTTCATAATAATTCACATTTAAAGTTTAAGTATGAATTATTATGAATTTTAAGTCTTAAACTAAACCAAAAATGGAACTTTATTCAAACAAAATCCAGATCACAAGAAAGAATAGTGTAATTTTAATTTTACTAACAATTTGAATGTAGGCCCCTCTTGATCTTGAGGCCGTAGGCTGAAATCCTAGTTAGCCTATAGGAAAATCCGGCCCTGCCTATGACCCAGAGCACTACTTAGTTCGTATATATGAGAGAACTCTACCTTATGTGACCGCTCATTTAGAAATAGTAGACACGACCCTGCATAAATTAAAAAGAATTTTAACATTAAAGAGATTTCTGGAATATTTTCTCGGCTTTTTTCCCCATTTTCTGTGTGTGTGTGGGGGGGGGGGGGGCAGGACCGCCACTCATAGGCGTAGCGTGCTTCTAACTTCTTTTTTTTTGGGGGGGGGGGGCACTAATTGAATTCAGTTAGGGCCTTCCTCAGCGCATTAACTACCGGACGGTCCTTATAGTATGAAATATGATTTTTTTAATTGAATAACAATAGAATTGATGTTTGACTAGTATTCAAAAGTTATACAATGAGAAAAATAAATATAAATAAAATAAAAAAAAATACATAGCGTCGAATTTTTGCTATGAATCATATCATTGTTAAAAACTATGTTGAGGCTAAATAATTGAACATAATCGGAATCTTCAGTTTCACAGTTTCAAAAAGCGGGAAAAAACCAACTTTCTTAAAAATTTGCTACAATTTTCCGATTTTAACTGAACTTCTATTAACGTTTTAATTTATTTCAAGTTGGGGGGGGGGGCGTGTTAGAACACTTATTAGAATATTAATGACTTTGAAGAGCTTAACTAGATGAAAGGTAATTTATGCTCCAATTCTCACTCATTGATTTTTGACACTATTTTTTATGCGTGAAAAACGGGTTTTATTTGAAACAAAGTTGAGCAAAAACTCTAACTGTTGTGCCGATAAAAGCAAAATAAACATATGTACGCGATATTTCCACAACTATCAATAACCTAAGGTATTACAACGCTACGAAGCTGAGAGAACCATTTCGCATTTATTGCCCGAACAGATGAGAATGCCTACAGTAAATATGCGACTCATCAAATCGAGCACAGTAACCAGCGAAAACTTTCAAAAATAATAAAATGCTTATGAATTTTTTTAAAGTCTCAAAATAGAAAGAAATTGTTGCAAAATTACAATTTCGATATCGATAGCGTATCTATTCACCTGTTCTAACGACACGGGATTAATAAAACCCCTCTCTGGGATTGAAATAGTGTGTAATAATTGGACGCTCGTCATTTCAAACTGAAATTGAAACATTTATAGAGATCCTCAGAATAGGATCAACTAATCCATTTTCCAGAAATTTTTCTCTTTAATAAAATACTAACTAAAGATATGCACATGTTGTCACTAGATGCTGCATAAAATATTATGAATAACTAATTTCGGAAATGTCCATAACTTTTTATTATATATTTATTGCTGAAAAATATTAAAAGCTTTAAGTATCAATGAATAAAAATTTAATAATAATATGAGCCATTTGTACACACCACTAAATGCTTAAAATATCAGTTTGAAGAAGAACTCTTACTTGTCACCATTTATCTCAAAATATTTGAAAGAGCGCGTCATTGAGTAATGTCTTGCTGTTGATTTCTAACTCGTTTTTGTTTCCATGCACTTTCCAATTCTTGGCACATTGACACAAAATAAAGGGGTCTTCGAATTCGGAAGATAAACACAGGACAAAATAGGGAGAAGAAAATTCACTCTCACCAGCAGGTGAGAAATTCGAAATCTCGAAGAAAGAATCCATTATTATCCAGACCAGTCACAAAGCAGAATTCTGTAATGCCATTTAGATCCGCATGTACAGAAAGCAGCTATCTGAGAGCAACGGGTTGGGAAGTAGTAGCTAGGCTCCATTGGTGATGTGATCCCCTGCAAGATATATAGTATAATTTTGTCTCTATTTTGTTCATCCATCCTTTAGTTGTACCCTCAAGTAGTACAGTAACACAGCCAGAAGGTTTTTGTTCCTGAAGGGATACTTTGGAATTACCTTTAAATTTTTAGGACTTCTGACCCGCGGTTCGCGCAACTCAAGTAAACCTGACAAATCTCTCGTTATATTCGAGTAATTTCTAATCCAAGAAACCTTGTTAGCACCCAATCACTTCGGTTAGAAGTTTAGATTTATTTACAAGGGTTTGAATTATGTGTGTAAAACATTCACTAAATATACTGGAAATATATTTTCAGCTATACTGTTTACTCATTTCAAAATCAGTATGAGGCCAGTTTTGCTTGAATATTTCAGTTCCTTCAATTTATCTTGTTTCATTGATACTGTAATCCCAAATGTAAGCATATTTATTTCTTTCAGAAAATACATCAGGAACCAACAGGAAAGTCGAAAGCGGTCAAACCAGCCTCGCGAGGAAAGTACATTCTATAGTGGTTGGTAGCCTTGGAAATTTCCTGCTGTTCCTGAATAATGTAGAAAATAAGATGGCTTCATCGTTTATGTGTGTGTAACGATGTTTTTCTAAAAATAAAAATGTACTTTTACCTAAGGGTCCGAATTTCAAATAGCGTAAGTGTCTAGAAAACGAATTTTCAGCAATAACGTATGGAAAAATTAGGAGGCATTTGTACGATTTCAATAATTACACAGGTGGACTAAACCTAAGGACTGTTAAAAAATGGCTATGTTTAAAAAAATCGCAGGTGTGGTTTCATGTCAAGTGGGATAAATAGGTAAAGACAGAATGTGAGACATGGTATAACGAAATAATTTTTGAGAATAGAACTACAGAAAGTGTTGAAACAGGTTGTTTCAGCGAAAGGTACATATTGACCCGGAAACAGAACAATACAAAGAATACAGATTACTAACGACAAGCAATCCGGAGAGACATGTCAGTAAGGGACATGTCTGCCATGCAGTGCAATGCAACTTCCCACACGACGTGACATGTCGTGGCATGCTTTGAATGACGTGATCCATGAGGTTTTGAGACAACATGTCCCACTGCTCTTCAACTGCACGGATGAGGGGCAGCTTGTTTGTCGTAGGGTATGGGCAAGCAGCGAGATGTCGCCCCACGGCATCCCAAACATTATCTATTGGATTAAGATCAGGTGAACGTGCTGTCCACATGATAGGATGAATATCCTAGGCTCTCCAGACAGTCCTGAACAGCATTGGCGTAGTGACAGGGCGCGTTGTCATCCATGAACAGAAAGTTATAGCCGACAGCAGCGCGGAAACTGCGAACATGAGGCAGCAGATCTTCAGCAATGTACCGTACAGAGGTCATGGTCCCTGTTTCAAACACATGTAGTGCGGTCATTGACCATGATGCCTGCCCATACCATGATGCTACAAGTACTATACCAGTGCCTTTCCTGGATATTTTCTGGGCGATAAGCACTACCAAACCAGGTGCCGTCTACTATCAGAAGAAAGACTGAACAGGCTCTCATCTGTGAAGAGGACATTGGCACAGTCGTCTTCTGTCCAATGGGGATGCAGACGGCCGCATTGCAAACGGGTGCTACGGGGAACTCTCATAAGTGGGAGTCTCACAACAGGTCCTCTGGCAGGGCGTATAGTCTTGTCTGTCGCAAACGCTTTGCAACAGTTTTCCGGGATATGAGTTCTGTGGCTGCATAGTACTTGCCATTTAACAAGATGTACTGCGCCGGTTCCTTTTTGCTGTTAGAACGATGTACCGATCGTCATCGACTGTCTTACTGCAAAGACGACCTCCTAGCTTTCGCCTGCTACGCTGTCCACTTGTTTGACACACTGCCCAAAGCCTGCAAACAACACTGTGAACGATGTCGAGTTCTCTAGCAACGTCTGTAATTTGTCACCCTTTCCAATTATCCGTCCGCGTGTAAAATCATCTAAATGATGTCTGCTAAACATGACCTCACTTTCCAAAACGCAACGTTCTTCCGACCTGTTCCAACACTCACTAGCAGCACGCGCCGAATACCTTCAAACCTATCTGTACGCCGTCACGTGATACACACGTGCGGTTATCAAAAATTTGCATCGCCACCTTGATTCACGCCTTTATGCAAATTCCCACAAGCTGCTGTGTTTCATTCTGTGCCTGCCATCGTTTAATGAAACATCCGCCCTTAGGTTTCGTCCACCTGTGTATTTCTATATGCACATTCAAGTGATGTTAGAGTTATCGTGAACATTTCCAATGAAAAATAGAAAATCGTCTTTGAAGAATTAAGGATATTCTTGAAGTTTACATAATCACAAAGCACATTGCTGTAATTGGTTGAGATGAGGTAAGGACTAGAATAACAATGCATGGGTCCTTCCCCAAGCATTGTGAGGATACGATTGTGAAGGAAGAGAATAATTCATTATCTATACGGGAAATGTTTCAAAATCAAAATATTAGGTTTGTACGATATGAGCAATGTACAATCTCCGATACCGTAATTACCAACATTTAATTATTGACGTACGAGATTTGCTAATTTTAGTTGATCGTAATTTTTTAAAATTTGATATATCATACAGTAGTTAAGTTCGCGATCTTCCACAAAGTGGGTTCGACTTCGAATCCATGAAAATAGAGATTGTAATTGTTGTAGTGCGTTAACAGAGAAAACCAGGCATGTAAAGTTTCTTTTTGTATTTGGCAACATGTCATCGGCAACTATAACTTCAACTCCTGTTATCAGCTAAGTAGTTCTGACTGTGGTTTTATTTACAACCATGTATTAGTAATAACCTAATAAACTTTTTTCTTTTTCTCTTCTAAGCAACAGTTTAGTGCATGTAAATGTAAAAATACAATAGGTTATGGGCTCAGTGCACGCTATATGTCCTTGGACTTGTTTTACGCTAAAAGAATTGAATCTGCTGAAGTATGCCAACACTGCAGTCTTAGGCCTAACTCGTGGCGGCAAGAACGGTGAAGTTTTTTTTTTCTAATTGATGCTGCTTCTCAGGTTCAGAAATCATTTTTAAGAAAGGTATAGAGGGATTTTGTGATTGAAGAGGACTAAAGTGCTCATTACAGATTTGATTTAAGTTCATATATTAAAAGATATTGCGTTAATAAGAGTGAAGCATTATGGAGGTATCAAAGTTACAGGTTAAATCTTTACGTGGAGAAAGTGATTGGTCACTGTAGAAATACAAAATAAAATTTATTTTGAACAGCAAAAGTGACAGCAAATATGTCCTTATCATGCTGACACTTTGTAAGTTGTTGAAAGAAAATCACAGAAACCAGAACAGCCACCTGATGGAGCTAATGAAGCAACTTTAAAGAAGCCTAAGGAAGATTTAATGTGTTATAAAAAGGCTAACACTTGTGATATGATGGTCTTGACGAAATCAGTGACTGAAGAAACTAGGCAGAAAATAATGAGGTTTGATAATGCCAGAGAAGTAGGGCTAGAACTTCTTAAACTGTATGAAGCTACTTCAGATAATCAACTGTACAATATTTGTATCCAAATTTTTCATTTTAAGTGGACAGCTAATGACAGTATGACTGCCCGCATATCAAAATTAAAAAACTCTTGGAATGAACTGAATTTGGGTCTTGAAAGAAAACAAGAAGCTCAACTTCCTAAAATGCTATTAATTTGCAAGACTCTGGACACATTACCTCAAGAATACCATTCTTTCAAGTCCAGTTGGCTCCTTCTGAATGAAAATAAAAGAACAATTGATGAACTGACAACTCAATTATGTACACAAGAAAGAGAAAATAAGGAAGAGAAGTTTAAAGATTATGTCCAGAATCAAGAAGCATTAGAAGCAAAAGCCACTAAAACCAAAACAGTTTACAAAAGTAAAAAGCAAATTGGAAAGTGCAATTATCACCAAAGTGGTCACAGAGTGAAATCTTGTCGAAAGTGGATAGGTGATGGAAAACCAGAAAATCCCAGTCAGAATAATAAGTTTAAAAAAAAGATGGTATTTCAGCAAATACGTCCTTATTAGCTCAACACGCAGAAGCATTCTCACCTGAAGAAGGTTGTTTGACTGGTTTGTTGATAATGGTGCATCAAAGCATATCTATACTAATAACGTTGTGCTTTAAAAGTAATTTAGGAAGACGCGTTTTCTTGCTACTTACTTACACACACACACACACATAGAGGCTGTTCGCACATTTTTTAGACGATTTTGGTAAGCGGTAATAAAAAAACGTTTAATGCAAAAGAAATAATTGCAATTGTACTATGTTTTTAAAAGTCAAAATTATGATCTGCGGCTTGAAAGTTTTGTTTTTATTCAAAATGGCATTTCTAACAAAGCAGTGGTTCGAAGGCTACATTTATGCTCTTTCCGAAGAGAAATATGCATACTCCGTTATCCAAAAAATATGTGAGAGTCATGGTTTTGTGATATCTAAAGCGTCGATAGGTAATATCGTCAACAAGAAAGGAATAAACGTCAAATTGGAGCCTCAAGTGGGACAAAAATTCCAAACAAGTATCCAAGGAAAAAACGGACATCTTCGACTATTGCAAAGGTACGTTGTTTAATGTTAAAAGAAAATCCCCCTAGTCAAAGGACAGTTGCAAAATCATTAAAATGCTCGGTGTCCACTGTAAACAAAATGATAAACGTTGATTTAAATCTTAAGAAAGCGAAAAAACTCAATGTGCATCGTCTTCTTCCAAATCATATCGCTGAATGCAGGACACGCTACAGAATTCTATATGAGAAACACATATCCAAAGAAAAACGGAAAACAATTGTCACAATAGATGAATCATGAGTGTATTTAAATGCTTGCAACAAAAAAAGAGCCATTTATTATCATAAAAGGGGAGAAAAAAATTGAAGTGCATGGTTCAAAGAATCGAAAGAAAGTTTTTCTAAGGGATTCATGATTGTTGCTGGTTTTTCTTATAATGACAAGTTAAAAATAAAGAGAGTGGAAAAAATGTCAAGATTAACTCCAAATACTATCAGGAACATATTTTATCGCCAATTTTTCTGAATGAAATACCATCGCTTTACCCACAGTGCCATCAATCTGTGAGACTCCATCAGGACAAAGCTAGCAGTCACACATCAAAATCCACTGTAAATTTCCTAAAAGAAATGGAACAAAAAACTGGTATCAAGGCCATACCCTTCACTGATATCCCTACTAAATCTCCCGATGTATCACCAATGAATTTTTGTGCTTTCGGACTTTTAAAATCTGCATTATCCAAACGTCGTCCCAAAACCCTTACAGGACTCTGGAAAGCTGTTCAGGAGGAATGGGATAGAATACCTCTTCTGACACTTCAAAAGGCATTATTATCCTGGAAATTGCGGTGTCGAAAGATAGTTCAGAATAAGGGATGTCAAATAGAACATTTAAAACACAAGAATTTTATGTAATTTAGTTTTGTGAATACAATATACATCGTCTAAAAAATGTGTGAACAGCCTCTGTATATATATATATATATATATATATATATATATATATATATATATATATATATATATATATATATATATATATATATATACACTGCTGGCCACCCAAATTGCAACGCCAAGAAAGACAAGAGATATCACAACAAAATTTATTTTGTAGATAACATGTTGACCAAGTATCAAATGATTAAATTTATAGACTTCTGTGAAGTGTGGTTCCTGCCAAAATCAGTAGCCAGAGTAGCCGCCATTGTTGGAGATCACCGCTGCCACACGCCTCGGCATTGATTCAAAGAGACTTTGGATGAGTTCATGGGGTACAGCAGGCCAAGCAGCTTCCACACTTTGCCAAAGTTGATCTGCTGTGGCAGCTGGGGATGGAATCTGGGTCAATCGTAGAGCAACCATGGACCACATGTTTTCTATCAGCGAAAGATCCGGAGAGCGAGGCGGCCAGGGAAGCAATTCAATCTGGCGATTGACGAAGAACCGTTGGACAATGCGTGCCACTTGTGGTCGCGCATTATCCTGTTGAAATATGGCTGTGGGCAAGCCCTGAAGGTAAGGAAGGACAACTGGCTCCAACACCTCGGAGATGTAGCGCTGACTGTTTAAAGTACCGGCAATGCGTACTAGAGGTGTGCGAGGGAGATATCCAATACCGCCCCATACCATAATACCCGGTGCAGGACCAGTGCGGCGGTGCATAACGCAGCTGTTCAGCATCCTCTCTTCACGGTGTCTCCAGACTCGAATGCGACCATCGTGGTGTTGCAGACAGAAGCGTGACTCGTCAGTAAAGACAGTTTCATTCCATTCTGCCGTCCACATCCTTCTGTCGGCGCACCATTGGCGGCGGAGACGTCTGTGGTTCTGCGTCAAGGTAAGCAAAGCAATGGACGTCTTGCGGACAGACCACTCTGCTGTAAACGGCGTCGAATGGTACGCGCAGACACTGGATGATGCGTTACAGACTGCATGTGCTGTGCTATGGTTCGTGATGTGACTGAGCGATCCGTCACTGCCATGCGCACAATTTGCCTGTCATCACGTGAAGTGGTGCGCTGAGGTGGATGCGATCGAACACGCCGGTCCGTCGTACCCTCCTGCATCAAACGATCACACATCCGCATTACAGTTGTTTGGTTTCGTCCAACACTACTACCGATTTCCCTGAAAGATAATCCACAATCTCGGTAGGCCACTATCCTTCCTCTGTCGAACTCGGATACTTGATCAAAAGATGATCGCTGTTTTCGACGAGGCATAATTGATCGTTTTTTTTGAAAAAAACCACAAGAAAAACACAATTGCCGAACTTGAAATCGTCCAAAACTCCAAGCCTTAAATAGCGCTTTGAAGTGGCGCCACAGGCGCGCGTGATGTGCGTCTGCGCTGAAATTCTAATCATTTGCATATCTCACCTCCGCTAATGCATGTTGTAAATTTCATGTTATTTGCATGTTTCCTTCAGGGTGTTGCATTTACAGTGGCCAGCAGTGTATATACAGGTACAGGACAAAATTATAGGAATACCTGTGAAAGAATGCAAATTTTTTATTTGTAGGGGGTTGGCTCACCTTTGGCCTGAATTACAACTTGCATTCGATGTGAGATTGACAAATAAAGGTCTTGCACAATGTCCAGTGGGATTCGCCCCCATTCCTCGTGCAGAGCGGTCTCGAGCTCAGGTAGTGTGCGTGGAGGAGAAAACCGAGCACGGACTTTGTTCTCTAAAAACCCCACAAATGCTCAAAGATGTTAAGATCAGGGGAATGAGGACACCACATGAGATGTTCCACTTCATCATTATGCTCATCTAAACATGTTTGAACGTAGCGAGCCGTGTGAACAGAGGCATTGTGGTCTTGGAACACAGGACGTTCTACAGGAAACAAAGTTTGAATCATAGGATGGAAATGATCTGCGAGAATACTGCGATAATGATTGCTTGCGATATTCCCCCTCAGGTCTACAAGTGGCCCCGCGCCACGATATCACGCCCCATACCATCACAGAGCTCCTTCCATGCTTCACGGAAGGAACCAGACAGTCAGCATGAAATGCTTCTGCCGGTGTTCGCCAGACGAACCCACGTCCCGAGGTCTGAAATAATGTAAATGAGGATTCGTTAGACCAGATGGCATGTTCCCATTGCTGGTGTGTACAGTTTAGGTGATTTATGGACCACTGTCGTCGCTTAATAACATTCCGAGGCGACACTATGGCTTTGGAATAGCCACTCTGCCATAAATGGTTGCAGCATGCAGCTCCCGTTGCATAGTTTTGGTGGATACGGGGTTCTGGCGATGAGTGTTCATCTCGGAGGTTATTGTGACAGTGTAGTCTTGCGTTTTCGGCCTACTATCCTCTTCAACATTCGTCTATCCCGGTCGGTCAACTTCGACTTTCGCCCACTGTTCCGCTTCGCAAAGGACATCTTTCCCAGGTTTGTGTAGGCTGTCATAACCCTTGACACACCCACCAGGCTGGATGTTCTCGACACGGACGCTCCAGCTAGGCGAGCTCTAATATCATGCCATGAGGCGCTTTGCTAGGAACAGAATTTTCTCATACGCCTACAAACACCGGCAAATGCTCTACTCTACTGTTACCTTTTCTTGCGCTTCCACTAGATGGCAGACTATGGCGGGGTTGCATTGGACGGTCGAAGTACGATACAATTCGAAATGGGTGTTCCTATTATTTTGTCCTGTACCTATATATATATATATACACATGCATACGAAGTAGGATCAAAAAGTTCCAAGACAAATTCATTTAAAATAATAAAACATGAAATAAACTTTAAAATCAACATGTATTATGAAGCCTAATAATAGTATTAATATTTGCCGCTAGATGGCGTTCTTGTTGCGCATTTCCATTACCCAAAATCGATTGATTTAAACAAGCACGTAAAATTAAAACGGTGGGCTTTTAAAATGTTACTACTTAAACAAAGACCATTCATAAAATTCTGCTTTTGATCAGGAAAGAACGCATCAGACTGTAGAAATGATAAATAAAGCTTATGATCAGAAAGCGTCAAAGTCATATAGTTGTCAGAGTACCCAGCAGGGGGTCGAAGACCCCCCCCCCCTCCCCGCTTTACCTCCGACCGTACGATGTTATGATCGAAGTATGGTTCTTCTATTGGGTACTTTGCTTTCCATGTTGAAGAGCAGAGAATTATTTTTGCAGGGTTCAAGCAATTTAAAGATCGCCGCGCTTCACTCGAAGATGATGCAATGTCAGGCCGATTGGCGACTTCAATAACTGAAGTAAATATTTAGCCATTAAAGCGATTATTCGGACTGACCGACAATTATCCATTGAAGATATTGCCACAATTTAGAAATTTCTTATGGTAGCTGTCAATCCATTATAACAGACAAGTTAGATATGAAAAAGTTATGCAATTTTTTTGTTAAAAAGTTTTAAACTCAAGAACAGTTGGAAACAAGAGTTGAAATTTGTAAAAACCTAACAGAAACGAGTGATTATGATCCGGATTTTTTAAGAACAATAGTGACAGGTGATGAAAGTTAGTGTTATTTGTATCAAAACGCCAATCCTCAGAATAGAAGTCACCAACTCGCCCAGGCAGAAAATTACGATAGACAAGTCCAAAGGTGTCATGCTGGAATTGTTTTTTGATTACACAGGTGTCATTCATTTTGAGTTTATACCTGACAGACGTTCTGTAAATAACGAAATGTACAAGGCAATATTAGGGCTATCAGGGAGGCCATCAGAAGGAAGAGACCGGACTTATGGAAAGAAAAACAAACTGGAAAATACTCCATAATACCCCAGCACATCGATCTGCAATTGTGGCTGAATATCTAGCTAAACATTCTGTAACTGTCTTGAAACATCCATACTCACCCGATCTTGCACCTTGCGATTCCCCCCCCCCCCCCCCGAGACTTATAAATGTCTTGAAAGGGAACCACTATTCAAGTGCAGATGCGGTCAAAGCTAATGTGACAATAGCTGTGAAGGACATTTTTAAAAAAATGGATTGGAAACAGCTTTTTCCAATTATACAGCCGCTGGAATAAATGTGTAAATAGCCAAGGCCAGTATTTTGAAAAATTCGACCTATAATTATAGCAAGTGTTGTATTTGTTAAAAATAAAAAATTAGTCCTGGAACTTTTTGACCCTACTTTGTATGTGTGTGTGTGTATAACTTGCCCTCTCCGCTATTGATTCTGTTTGGAGTCTAATCGTTAAAACCGCAGATCAGAAAATTTCTTCCTCTTTCATAGAAACAAAAACTTTTATATCTTGACTTTGTAGTTTGCAAACATTTTCAGATCTAAACAAAAGTCTAAACTGATATTTCTTTTTATTTTCCGAAGAAAAGAAAAATTAGCTCGGTGCTTAACAAAACCAATTTTTTTTTTCCATTTGATATTTACAAAAATAACATAATACAACTTCTTACCACCACCCCCAATTTTTTTAAAATCTTACATTAGAAAAAAAAATCTCACTGGCAAGGAAACAATCTGCTTTCCAGATGGATGTGCTGGCTGATTACACTATAAGTTATGTGTTGCCAATCCTTTTGATTGAACATTATAGCATTATTTAACCCAATAATTATCATTGTGCTAAAAATTCTTTAGCAATTATAACAAGGAAAATAGAATATCTGAACAAACAACAAAATTATGCTGTATGGTCATTTTTAAATTTGTCTTTTACAGAAAAGAACACACACACACACAAAATTCTTTTCAATTGATTTGTGCAGAAGCAAAAAATATTTCCTTGATTAATTTCACAAACATTGACTTCTTTATATTTTTGCTTTAAATCAATATTTTCAAAACAATTGTTCAAATATTTTATAAAAATTCTTAGTACATTTATTTTGTACAATTTTATCCTTTTGATGACAGCATTTGACCTCAAGCTTAACAAAATCTTTAGTCAAAACACGATCTCTGGTTACAATCCTGAAAGATGATTTGGCCTTTTCTATGGACTGAAAGCACTTCATTGTTTATGTTCCACCACTTTTTGCAGAGAGGAGGCCCCACTAGGTCTCAATCTCAAACATTTGGAGCTTGACATGCATTTCAGACTTTTTCCATGCACTCTGATTATTAGACATATAAATTTGTTTGCAAGTCACCCAGTGGGATAGTTTTGTGTGTGACACTATAGAGAAAATCCTCCACAAAAGTCTTTCACCTAATGGCATCAAAACAGGTTGGTGTGAGAAGGGGGAAAAGCTGAGAATGAATTGAAGAGTAGAGGTAGCTAACTGTACTCAGGGTTCATACTCATTTCAAGAAATTTAAAATAAGAAATTCCTAAGGCCCACAAAGATTTATTTCAAAACTTTATAGACATTTAAAAGTACCGCAGTTTTAGAATCCCATACAACCTTATAAATTCTCTTCAAATATCAACTTTATAAATTTGTAATAATAATCACATTTCAAAATTACTTTTACAGGTTGCAATCTATTTGTTATCCTGTCGATGAATTTGCATTGGTAGGCAGTTTCATTGCAAAAAATTAAACCAGTAGTTTATGTATACATATATCTCTATATCATTAGGGGCCCACCCCACACTATTTTGGTATCAGTGTTTGTTAGCTTGGTGAAGAATAGAGCAAGCTTAGTGCAAAGTTCTAGGAAGTCTAAGTTTGGTGTCTCCTTAGTTATTATCTTTGCTAGGATAGTTCTCAAAATTTGCCCCCGGCACCTCCACGTGGTGGGCCCTGGGGGTCTACTTCGGTAGACTGCTAACGCTGGGGGAGCGTGGGGTTTAGGTGACATCAACGCCCATGATGGCTGATAAGGAAGAGAGCATGGAGGAACTTAGTATCCTAAATGAAGAATTAGCTAGACTTAAATACTTACATATAAACAATGTGATAAGCACCTCCAAATTAACAGTTGAGGTAAAGAGGCAACCAAAGGACATTTTGGAGTTGGTTAACTCCATTGGCAAACAACAGAAAATTATACAGTTCTACAAAGGACAATTGAGCACTTGCAGGAAACTGCAAGAGGGTAAGACCTACGCCGATGTTGTAAGAAAAAAAACCTCTGAAAGGAAAAGGGCTTTAGAGAAGGCAAGATCAAATATAAGCGAAGTAGTGATTATTCCGAATAAGGAACAGAGCCCAGATATGACAAAGGAGGAAATTTGTGATAGGATTGATCCTGGAAAATTGGGAATTGCAATAAAGAGGTGTAAAAAGACAGGTAAAGGAGGCATGCTTATAGGAACAGAGACAGAAGAGGATCTTGATGTTCTAATTGAGAATTTCGAAAGGTGGATGAACTTCACCAATCATATGAGTGCGAACTCCCAAGAAGAACCTGCATATTATTGTTTACAATGTTGCACTCTCTTATAAAAAGGACAAATTAATTAGCAGTATGATGAAACAGAACAAGGAATTGGAGGCCACGACACTTGAAGTAGTTACAAGTTTTAAAACTAAGAAAGGCATTAATTGGATTTTTAGTTTGGAAGGCGCTACCCTAAACCGCTTGGAAAAACTCAAAAAGATTAAAATTGGATGGGAACATTATGGCTGGAGAGAGTACATAAAACCATTGCTATGTTTTAAATGCTGGCAGTTTGGGCATGTAGCAAGGCTTTGTAGGAATGCCAAAGTATGTAAAATCTGTACTGGGTGAGCACACGAATCGGAACCATGCAAAGGAGCTATGTGCTGTAGTAACTGTAAGAACTTTGAAAGTAAAACTAGGATAAAACAGGACCTTTCTCATCTACCCACAGACAGAAATTGCGGACATTATTGAGCTGAATTGTTAAGATTATAGAGAGGACGGATAATGCGCCCAAAGGTGATATTGCTAATTTGCAGTTTTTTGTTGTTGTTCCATATGCCTGTCTTTTGTTTGCAGACTAGGGTCTGCCTATTTATGTAATTTGGTACCTGTTCCATTTCTGCACAAGTTGTGTAGCCTTTGTTAACTCTTTTATAATAATAAATTTTCCTCCCTGATGGGGATGGGCAATGTATTTGGCAGCATGGTGGTTGCAGCGATTAGGGATTAATTTAGAGTTTGAGATTATGTTGGTTTGGCTCTTCGATGGCCTGATTCGGGGCTCAAAGAGAACTGTAACATGTGGTGTTGACTATGACTTTGTGGTAGCAATGAGCCGCGGCTGTGGTGGATCGGGACTGGACTTGTGTCTGGACCTGAGGTGATGGAGTCAAGTAGGATTGCCATCATGGCAACTGAAATTCAGTAGCAAAATTGCCGTATAGGCTGTTTGGGCTCAGGTCGGCGTAAGTTTATATATATATATATATAATGATAGATTCATATATATATATATATATATATATATATATATATATATACACACATTTTTAGAGAAGAGTTGAAAAGGATAATACATAACATTCTTCTCATCTTGAAGAAATATTAAAAAAAAAGTAATATCTTCCCCAAAGGCAAATTTGACAGCAATAAACTGAAAATTCTTATGTTTCAACTTGAATGAAGTACTTTTATAGGACCAGAAAGTAAACAGAAAAAGGAATTTTGATGACAATGTCCTTTTTGTCCTCCTTGTACTTTTTTTATATTTTTCTTTTATGAGTAAAGCATATCACTAGTCAATATGAACCCAAAATAGTCTTAACAACACATCTGTTCAAATAACATGCATTGCAACTAAAACTGTCTTTTAGAATATTGAACTTTATTTTTTTTTTGACATTCAATTCTCTGAATAAAGTTCCTAAAAAATTGGTTCCTTTACCTTATATATATTATAAACTTTGTGCTTAAAGTAAGTTCTACTGACTAAAATTTGCTCTATGAATTTATCTGATCCTTTTCTGCTGCATAGGTTGTTTGTGAGTTGACATGCTAAAGTCTTGTTATTAATATAATACAAAGTGTCTCTGAAGAAGAAACTCAATTGTTCTTACATGGAAAATTTTCCCAAATTACTATTCTTTTAGGAAAAATCATCACTTCACAAAACTCTTACTAAAATTCAAGAAATCCTTTCATCCATCATATACTAATTAGCAGGTCACTTGCTATGAAATAAAGTCCACCCTTGAAAAAAGGCATAAAAAACCTTAATGTCCCTAACACTACAAAATATTGAGGAGTTTTTGATAAGATTTACTATGAAGCTTTTTTGAAATAGAGAGCCACAGCCTATGCCCATATGACAATGGACGAGTTACAATCCCCACCCCACCCTCAAACTTATGGAAAGCACGAAATCTGAAAAATAAGATAGAATCAAAACTTAGATACGTATAAAGCTTGGAAATTAAAAGGCTTAATTAGAAGAATCGGTACTAATGTATTTTAACAAAGAATACTAAGCAAGTATATTTGTGTCATATATTTCAAATGTAAAGATTTCTTCAATTACATATAACAGACCTGCTTTGACTTAGATATTGTCCAGGTTTTGAAAAAATCCAGCACGGTTTGAACAATTTAAACAAACATAACATAAAACAAAAACATTTTTCATCACTTTGGAGTAAACTAAGCTAAACAATTACTTCTTAAGTGATAAGAAAAGGAAAAATAATTACAGAACTATTTTACTCTTGCGAAAAGTTAAGCACAAACTAATATCCCAGATGAACAAAAGTATAAAGCAGACAGAGATGCTTCAGACTTCCAAATATTCTGAATAAAGAAACATTTTGCAGTAAACTTTTATTCAAAAACTTTGTAATTTATCAGAAATACACTGATACCAGTGGCAACTCAAGTTTAACAATATAAATAATTGTACACCTACCAAATGCACACACAAAAAGAAAAATAATAAAGAACCCTATACATAATTCTAGGCTAGTAAAAAGTTGAAAATTAGATACACATAGCTGAGGTTTTAATTTACTGTTTTGTATATACAAACACTTTCTTTCTGTAAAATAATATTGTATATGACACATGGTACTCCCCCCACCCCACCCATGTGAAATATATATGGACCCCTCCTCTCTTATAATGGAAGAAAGAGGAATAAATCACAGCTTAATAACTACACACATGAACATGTGCATGGATATTTGTAACTCAAAATTTAGTTTGCTTTCTAATGAAATTAAAGTAGAAAACATCTCCAATGCTTTGAAACTAAAGCACCAGCTGATATATTTTTAAAACATTAAGAAAATTGACATTAAAGAGAAAAAAAAAGGAAGCAAATATTCATGTGTGCCAATAAAGCAATGATTTATTTTATTTCTTTCATTACCTTTTTATTTTTTAAATGTTACTACAACACAAAATTAAAATACAAATGAAACTTTGTGTGATATGCAAATAAAATATAGAATACAACATTGTATATGAATAGAATTGTACAAAAATTTTAAATTTACCTCATATAGTATTGAAATAATTTTTAAAAATTATGTCCATAACATATAAGTGAAATTTAAATAAGGAGGAGGGGAACCTCAGATTACCACACTTTCCCCCTGTAACACTGGATAATTGCTATACAGCATTTACCCTATAAAACAGTTTAAACATTCAAATATGATCCTGTCTGAAAATAAAGTGATGAAACATCCACTGTAGCCCAAATATGCTGACAGTATAAACTCAATGTTTGATACATGAAGCTTAATGGCCCACACTTTTCAAATTTAATAAATGACAATTCAAAATGTTCCTCATGAAGCAAAATTTCATAGTGTGGTTTTTCACTCTTCCCCTACCAGAACTAGTACAACAAAATCAAGATATAATGTAAATCTCGCTTTCAGTAAGGGCCAAGCACTTGATCCCAAGTGATAATAATCTCAAAATCATATACTCAGTTAAACAGTTGGAACTCAACAAAGATAAAAAGTTGCTGAAAACACTATATTCCATTATTTCTATTGCATACATAAAAACAATATCTTCAGATGTTCATAAAGCATACAAAAATGTGAGGCACAGTTTCCTTATGGAAGATGGATGCAATCAGAAAATTTGTTCCATGTGTGCCCCCATAAAAACATTGAAAACAGACTTTGGGGCACTTTCTCATGTTGATGAAGTTTTCTTTTCAGAGAAAAAGTTTCTAAGAATTAGAACCTGACTTAATCCTATAACAATTATCAAAACAGACTCTCCAAGTGAATAAAACATAACGCGAGAATTCAAGTCTTCGGCTCTTTTTCTTCCTTGAGTTTCCATTAGCCTATGGTGAGTTTGATAATCATTAATGGCTGTGAGATGCTCATGCAAATTTGTACAACTTGTTTCCAGCTGTAAACAAATAATACAATTACTCAACATTACAAACATTTAGAAATTTAACAATACACAAGAATGAAAATTATAAAATATCTTCAACTTAATAAAACAAATTCCCTCTTACAGTAAAATAGAAAATTCCATAAATATCTCACAAGTTCTTTTTTCTCCTGAAAACGATTTTTTAAAAGTGGTGTGAATGTTTTAATTTACTTAGAACATTATATTTGCATTTTAATTCTTTTATAAATATTATTTTAACCCACAAGGAATTTCACAATTAGAATGCAAGAAAACACTACATTGTAATTAGGTACATTTACTGTAACTTTGCAACAGCAGTCCAATCAATACAAGTTCTTAGATACTACCTTATTTTGAACAATTATATTCATCAGTATCACAGTCAAGTCAATTCTAAAAGAGGTAAGTAAAGACAACTAGGTAAAATAAAAGGCAGCTATGAAATTATACATGCTTACCTTTGTCATAGCAGTTAAATGCTGTCCAACTCCAGGCAATGGGACCTCTTCCCCAACCACAAAGTCCAGATATATAAGCTTATGAGAGAATGTTGAGAACTCATTCGAGAAGCACAATCGATAGACACCAGTCTGCTCAGACAGCCAAGTATAAGAATCACTTTGCTTCTTGATGCCTCGATATAGCACTTGGCCGGAGGGAGATTGAAGAGTGCAATCGATGTCATAATGACCCCCTGTCACAACCTACAGAGAAAAGTTAAAAATTAAACTGGGGAGCAATATTTCAACACTTCATAAAGGCTCTTAAAAACCTTAAAATGTAACACCAAAAATCTAATCAAAGGGATGATAAAAAAAAAAGAAATCACAGTAAATAATCATATTATACATATCTCTCATATAACTTCTTTTAAGTATCCAGTTGTCCAGTTTCAGGAATTAAAAAGCTTTCTTCTGAAGGATTACTGACATTTTCTATTTTTGACCTTCATATTTACAAATTTAAACAAAGTGCATGTTTGAGTAAATTTGTAAACAAACACATACACATTACTACAATTTGAAGTATATATGTCTTTTTACTCTGGGATTCCTGGAAATAAGACTGCAGATAAATTGGCAACAAGTAATATATAAAAAAAAAATTTTTAAGTCAATTCCTACTTAGGTCAACAAAGAAAAATTTGAGTGTGAACTAATAGTAGGAATTGAAAAAAAGGATTGACTGCCAGAACCTTGCCTACTGTGCGAGATTAGGAGGGGGAGAAGAGAGAGAAAAAGTTTGTCAGGTTCGGGATTTGATCTCGCAACCTACAGGACGGGAGAAGCCCACGACACCACAGTGCTACCGTTTACAAAGTAACAAGAGGGAAATTACTATTCAAGAGCAAGAGACGCTCTAGGTCTAAAACTAAAATTGATTAATTAAATTTAATTAATGAATTAATATTTGAAAAAAAACCATATTAACGTCAAGTGTCATCCACTACAAGTTTTAAAAAATGTATTTGAACTTGAGTGGATGAATAAAAAGTACTTTTATTAACAATTGAAAATTTGAAAGAGATATATATAGAGAGAGTGTGAACTAATAGTAGGAATTGAAAAAAAAGGGTGTGTGATCTATCAGTCTCCTTTTGAGGAGATCTGTTATGGATCTGCTACTTCAAAGATCAATCTGTCCATAAGAGACATATATCCGAACTAAAGGAAAGAACAAGGGAGAAGCCCTGGTGTGAGAGCATCCTCAGGATCCCAGATTACCCCAGGTATGGTGCGGTTACTGCTTTCCGAATGTTGACCATGCATGACTGCCTTTATGCCTACCTGTATTGACTTGGGATCATTGACAAGCCTACTCGCCCCTTCTGCTGCGGTGACACTGTGATGACTGCGGATCAAGCTCCCTCATTGCCCAGCCTTGAAAGAGAGTTCTATTTACTCCCATTACTGGGAGGTAAGGGAACTCTTATTTTGTTTAACACTGTTTATAGTACTTGTTTGAATTCTTGCTTGTCTATGTAATCATCTTGGCGAAAGAATCATGTTCACCTTCGCTGCTGCATTGGGGGAAAAAAAAGTCATGTCTTTGTAGAGACAAAATATTTAATTCTTTTGTAAGTAATATGAATTAATGTTGCAAAATTTACGAGAGGAACTTTCATCTGACAATATGAGACCAAACTGTGATAAAACAAACATGGCATGTAAGATCACCATGTCAAACACCTCATTTTAGATACAGATGAGACCTTTAAAATTAGAATGTTTTACAGCTATACAGTTCAAATATTTTTGGAGGGAGCCACCCTACTCACTACTGGTATCCGATCAAGCGCCTGTACTCTTTAGTGGTCTGACACCAATTAAGACTGCCCTGGCTCACTTACAGAGTGGCTATACTAATAGCCACTGTGCTTGAGAATTCTATCAAGGTCTTCCACTCGGCCCCTTTTCTATGAATCCTTCCCAATATTGTAGACTGTTGGGAATTCCCTGTAAGCTTGCTTGCTGAGGATCAGGATGATGCTGTTACTCATTTGCTCATACAACAGACTTAGTCTAGCATTTCCTAGACCAGGGGGCAGAAAACTTTTTTAGTTTGAATCAATAATTTGCAATTAAAAAGATCAAATTAAATAGTACAATTATACAAAAAAATTAAGAAATATTTGATGGCAGTCAATATCTTATATACCTATTATATATTATAGCATATCTTTTAAAAATTAAACCACTAAAATTCAATATCATGCTTTGAAATATATCCTTTGATAGTATATCCACCAACATGACAGAAATTTCTTATACTGGAAAAACTGATGATGATGTTTTAGCCTTTTGTGACTGCCGGTGCTGATTTCTCAAATTTTTGACTGATATCACTGATTTCTGTATTTTTAACCAATCAACACTTTCATTATAACTAATATTAATATTATCCTTTTTTTTTAGGGGGGGGGGGGGAAGGCTATTTGACTCTACACACATTTCAGAAAAGTAGGTAATAAATAATAAAAAAGAAATGTACAATACTCAAGTTAATACAACTAAGAAAAATACAGAAAAATTCCAATCAATTAGAAGACTTGCTTTAATTTATGGTTTATAAACCTAGACTTTAACATTCACGATGGAAAATAAATTGCAGGCTTGAGAGAAAAAAAAAAAAATTGTTTAGAACAGAGAAACCTTCCACAGAAATGAAGATTGGATAACTTGGATATTCATAAAATTTACAAAAATGTCAAATTTATTTAAATCAATAAAATGAAATGGAAGCTCATCTTATACATACAGAAGACAACTCAATTAAAATGTCTAGCTATACAAAATGCAATAAAAGCGAGGAAGACCTAGGTTGTGTTGGAGTGACATGGATATTTTAATACAATCCAAGAGAACTGTCATTACAGTTCTTTTTAAAGGGTTATACTAAAGAAATCATCGGCTGATGATTACTAAATAGTAATGACAGTCTGAGAAGGCCTGTTATGTCAAACATATTGCTTCTTTACCTCAGATAAACATATTTATGTAAATTCAAGTGATTTTCACAGAAAATATATAATTCCAGATATGATTTTACTGTAATTATAATGAGAAAAGATACATAAGATAAAAGTAGTGTTCTGGTAACACAGAGTACAAACAAACAAAACATGTATATTTAAGATAGCTAGACAGTTTTTAAAAAGAAATCCTTTTAAGGATAAGTTTTCTACTCATCCCATATCTATCAATGACTCAGGTATATCATGATCTGTTACACCTAATAAAAATGCCTGATCATTACTATGCATTCATCAATCTGTAGAAAGTCAGTTTTTTAATTTAATTTTATATTGATGCTAACATATAACATATAGACAGAAAATGTCATGCATCAAAGCAGATATCATAAAAACATGCAAATTGATGAAGCTTAATGAATTTATAAACAGATTACTAATTTCTGGGAGATAACCAGTCTCTCATGGCCTCCATGAAATAGAAGTCTTCTTATTCATGGAAACTAATCTAAGTGAAAATAAAACAGTGGAAGTGGGGAAACTTTTATCTGAATCAATTTCCACGTGATTTGTCTGATACCATAGAGTGTAATACATAAGAAAGAAAATAAAGAAGTGTAACAGGTACTCTGTTACATCAACATCACTACTAGAATCCATTTAAAAGCAGCCTTATATCCCATTCATATTAATTAGTTTTAACTATGTAACATTCTCAGAAATGATACATTTGTATATTATAATAAGTTATTATGGTCTATTACTTAATTGTGTGTATCAGTTGGTTTTCCAAATAACTTTTTCTTTAAATCTGCTTTTATCATGTATTTATTTCACCTAAATTCATATGACAATGGGAATAACAAAATGAAGTTATATGAAGTCAAAATGTCATCACAGTAATTTTTGTTGATGTTTAGCAAATATTCTTATAATTTATTCAATATGATATCAACAAAATTGGCTGCTGCTATAACTAAATTTCTTGTTGACAGTCATACTTAGAGCCAATCCAGAAACTACTTTATATCTGACAGTAAATAACCCTTTGGATGTATGATAATTTTGAAACATCTTGAAACCTTACACTATTCGAGCAACTATTCCTGGCATATTCTTTTGTTTACATTTATTATCATCCACAAAAAAATTCCATTTGTGATATACATTAAACAAAGATAAAATAAATCACTCTCAGAATACTTCTTAAAAGAAAAGTTCCTTGTTTTCTTATATGGGGTAATCATATTTCTGCTCACCTACCTCCCGTTATTTGAATAAAAATTTAAATATCATAAGTTGTACTTAAAAATAATTGAATCGAGATTATGTACAAAATCTTTTATACATATATAATAACAAGATGTTACTTGCAAATGTACTTTGTAATAAATTTCTAACATCTTTTATAATAAGTCTTTATGAGAGGGTAGAAGAAAACACGAGAGAACTGCATATTTTCAAATGAATGAAAGTTTCCTTTTAAATCGAAATATTTTTCTTTTAAAGATAATGTACAATATAAGTTTTATAAAAAGCTAAATTTACACAGTTCATTTTGTTCATTACACTCAGTGACCTGGACGTTCTCAAAATATGCGGACGAAATAATAAAAAATATACTAACTTGAAACTCAATCGTTGATTTCGTGCCTTGCTGAATTTCTTCGTGGAAACATTGTTTTTCGCTATCAGGTAACTCGAAAGTGAGTTCAACACCATAAACTACATTAGGATGATTATTGAATACATTAAAGATGATGAAAATCAGCAACGCTTTCAGTTGGTTCAGGTGATGCATGTTTTTCAATCACTTAATCAAACGAAATCATGAAAATATATGTATTCTGATGACAGCAGTTCAGTTTATTCATTACTAGTGATCACAAAATGATGCACTCAACGTGGCCATACACAGTAGGATAATAACGATGCTGCCACCTTGGAATAAAAGCATTGAAAATGCACAGAGAAAATAATCCACTGGAGTAAACAGGACGGGCTGAGCCGGTGCCGGTTTTCAGTGGCGTAGCGAGCATTATTGGCGCCTGGGGCACAATACCTTTCTGGCGTCCCCCCCCCCGAAAAACATATAGTAATATAATATATAGACCCTATATTGACACCCCTCTGCGAGTGGCCTCCGGGGCATAATAGACCCTCTTGACCCTCCCTCGCTACGCCACTGTCGGTTTTCAAACGTTCATATAAAAAAAGACAAATCATTCGTAGACTGGGCTACAATGAAAATTTCTGGTTCTGTTTCTGAAAGTTAACGGTTCTTTTCCTCTGAAAATTATTAAACCTAGATAGCAAGCCAGCAAGCGCTGACAACGGATACTGAGATAAGAAAGAAAAAAAATGTAGAGGCACCAGAGAGCAAGAGCTCCCTCCTTATCCTCAGTATCAATGTCAGTATGTGACATAAAATTACCTTTCTCAAGGTTAGTGTTGACACGATTAAGGGAGGAAAAAATTAATTAGTTGATAAATCAGCTAATTAACTAGAACGAGTACAAGCAATCAGTGTGGCAGGGCTAAATTAAATGGTAATGGAGAGTTCTTATTATGGGTGAGACGACCCCCCCCCCCCCCCCAAAAAAAAAAAAAAAAAAATTGAAAATTAGGAGACGGGAAATTTGGAAGAAGATTAACTTAGTAGAAAGAAAAGTTATTGGAATATATCAAAATTGTGGTAGGTCCGAAATCAGTAAGGCGCGAGTAGCGAAGTCAAAGAAGTTTTGTTTGGAGCGCTACGGTCAATTTTTGCTACACGAGGGCTAATTAGAACGGGACCTACTGCTTAAAGCCGATTCCGAACGGCTACAAACGTCCAAGGTAAACCCAAGGTAATTTCCCTGTCTCTGAAAGTATACCAGGTGACCACATACTGTGGCCTGTAGAGGTGGAATCCTGTTATACTTAAAAAATATGGCTTTCGTTTTAGCAGGATTTAGTTTAATTCTCCACTGTTCGAAACAACATTCAAGAATGTCAATATGCCTTTGGTGTTGCTTGTGCATATATTTAGTATTGCGATGCACGCTAAAATTGCCATGTCGGTCCACAAACATGGCTAGTGTAATGTGTGGAGAATGTGGATATCATTATAAAAATATTAATAAAACAGGTCCTATCGTGGAGCTCTGGGAACTCCAGCATTAATGTTACAAGTGAGGAAATTGATTGTGTGTGGCGGACTTTAAGGGAAAGATTTTGTTAGCAGATAAGAGCGACTTAGTGAATGATAGCAGATGGCATCTTAAGTTTAATTAGTTTTAAATTAGTGCGCTATGGCAGACGCGGTCGAAGGATTTTTCTATGTCAAAGAGAATTGCTCCAGTCTCCATCCGATTCTGGAATCCACAAGATGTATTCCGTACTCAGCAGCTGATGCGTAGTGGAATGTTGGGTTCTAAAGCCCAAAATGCTCGTTAATAATGACATTGTTACCATCCAAGAACTTGTTAATTATTTTACAAAGTATATGATCAGCCAGCTTGCTAAGAGAGGAGAGTAAACTAATGGGACGATAAATTTTGGAATGGAGGAATCCTCGCCATGTTCATAATCGGTATAATTATCGCAGTTTTCCATGCTACTGGAAAGTACTTAAATTTGAAAAATTTATTGGTGAGCTCACATAAGATGCTAACGAAATTTATACATAGTTTTTTTATAGCAGACATACTTATTTTAACCAATTCCAGGTGCTTTATTATTGGGAAGCGAGTTCCCAGCATTTCGAATTTCAGCAAGGGTGGTGGGTTCAAGAGGTTCGTTATTGATAGTGGAGATCTTATTCTTGTAAAACTGTCTGAGAATGTCGTCAACTTAATCAATAGTGTATGGATAAAAGACATTATGGTGGGTTAAGAACTGATTTTCGAAGTTATCTGCCAAGGCCTCAATTTTGTCCGACTCACTCGTCAGAATGCCAGAAGGAAGGTTAAAAGGGGGGAGTGGAGTAGCCGGTTTCTTAATGCGTTTTAGGTAATTCAAATGGTATTGTCCGAGTGAGCGAGGGACTCACTAACCCAGTCCATTTATTATTTTTTAATTTTTTTGATATGATTTTTATTTTTAGTATTAAGTCTATGAAATCCAGCGTGCACTGACGATCGCCCGTAGCTGCCAATTTTCTAATTGATTTCTATTTTAAATTTGCGTTTTAATGTCCAGTGGAAGTTTTTTATAGTTATTTGGGGGAATCTGAGTCTTGGCAGAGCTAAGCGCATTATTGATATTGTCAGTGATGGAGGTAACAGCTTTATCTATATCCTCTTTAAAGTTTAGGCTATTGAAAGGAGGGGAGAGTTAAAAACATTATTAGTATAGTCAATCCAATATGAAGCAGGGAGTTAGTATAGAGGGGATGGGAGTGTAGCATGTAAATTTCAATCATTGGAATATGGACAGAGGAGGAACATCTATTGTGTTAATGTCATAAGGAAAATTAATATTATTTTAAAAGAGCAAACTCAAGGACTGACTGAGAACCAGAAAGGCCGAACGGGTAGGGGTGGGTGAGAAAGCTATATCTATACTATTATCAGTACGTATTCATTAATTTCCCTTCCATACCTACTGAGGAATTTCTACTGTACGCGCAGTTCCAGCGTGGGTGGTGTGCATTAAAATTCCCAGTCAAAATAACTTTATTGCCCAGGGAGAATAAATTTTGAATATCAAGACTGGCCGAAAAATTATAAGCAGCCCTGAGATAGATGCTAGCAATGTAGATGGGATTATAGGGGGTAGGATAAATTTTGACTGGTGTTTTCAAGAATATTAAGATTAAGGGCCTGTTCACATAGGAGTCCGTTGCGTTGCGTTAAGGAAAAGATGACGTTAAGACGAAAATAAACCAATCATAGGCCTCCAAACGATTAGCAATGAAATTTTTAACACCTATGATTGGTTTATTTTCGTCTCAACGTCATCTTTTCCTTAACGCTAAGCAACGGACTCCTATGTGAACAGGCCCTTAGACTGGAGATATAACCAAATTGATGTTTCTCTTGATATAGATTGCTGTTCCTCCATAAGGTGGGATGCTATTATTACTGCTGTCAACCGGTGGAGTGTGTATTAAGTTGTATGTTGTATTTTAAGGTATCTCGTATGGTGATTTCTAACCTCTTGTACCAGAACCAAATCAACAGGGTTATCGACAAGGAAATCCCCAGTTCACCTATCTTGGTCATCAGCGTCCAGCTCAGTATCCTAACTGTAATACGAGAAATAAAAGAGAAGAGGGTGCCCCCGAGGAACAAGCCGCGAGATCTGGAGTTTACCATTCACGCCTATTTCTCAAATCTATACCGTTTCTTTAGCATGGCTTCGCATTTCTGAAATTGCAGCTTCAATTGCAAGACGTTTCTCGAGGACCCTTTCAGTCTTTAAATTGAAATATCTCTAACTATTGTGTTATTGCCTTGGGTGGGAACGGGGTCAATTGAAAGGTTTCGTTGGATATTAGCAGTTTTGCTCTTTGTGGCTAAACATTTGGCACACAGTTAGCCGATGGTCGCCAAGAATCAATGATTTTTCACATTTCCGATTTATCTTTGTGCCTAGTTACCTCAATTGGTGCCACCTCAAGTTTGATCGAGCACCTCCAGAGGTGAATATGTGGAGGGCTCGTTTAGCATTAAGAACTGCTTTTGATAAGGCCAATGACTTTTTCTAGCACTTTGTTTACACATAAAAAAACAAATGTAAATTCCTGAAAACTGGGATTAATCCCTTTTTATAAAATTAAAATAAACTGAAATCATGTTGGGCTTATGAAAATAATACTTGAGTATATATTATAGCTCTACTTTTTTACAACTTTGAAAAAAAACTTTCTTCTAGGTAAGCATTCAATTGCATACTGAGAAAATTTATGATTATTAATATAAAAATCCTATTGAGCATATTTCTTTGCTCAGAGGAAAAAATGGGTATAAGAAATTTACGTACAACAATTCTAGGATTCGAGATGTCATGAAAAATCAGTATTTTTTACATGAGCAAACGCGGTACCAATGTTCAGAAAAAATAGTTGGCTATTACTTACAGTAGTTACGTAAATAGAAAATATCGGCGTACGAGAATCCGGAATGTGAAAACTCAGTTTTTTAAAGAAAAGTTTCTTATAACATTTTGCCAATCTGAGCACAGATTTATGAGTATGAAAGATCATATCTTGTATATATATATATATATATATATATATGACTGTAAAAAAACAATTATTTATAAAAATGAGGTATTATCAGTGATAATAATTTGTACTTTAAATGTGCATCAAGGTTTTCAATAATTTTACATTATATACCTGATTTTTAGTGGTGTTTTACTTCTCTCTTCACTTAAATGAAATAAAAATAAGTAGGGAAAAGGGAGGTACCTAACTTGTCACAGCTATATGCAATTTATTCTATATTATACAATTCTTAGAATCAAGAGTAATATTGACCAACAAACCAATTATGCACATAAGGGAAGGCAGTTTTATCACAGACATACTGGATAAAATTGCTCCTTTTATGCATAAGAGTGATAAATGGAAAAAATCAATATCCACTAAGACTTTATAAAACAGAAGCAACAGCATGCAAGAAAACCCAACTTTTATTTACATCAAAATTGAATTTCCTGGAACAGGTATAGGGCCTGAATCTGTAATTTGTCTGGGAAGAGGAGTATAAATTTTAAAAATAGTGGTGCTTTCCAGCTTAGATCCAAATGCTTTGTACTGGTATATTTCTAGGTTTCAGTTGATTGTTCCAGTTCTCATTCTCAAATATGGAGAATGATAAATTAAACATATTTACTGAAATCTTTCCGTGTTCTTCGACTGCATATATATAAACTGAGAAGGGATCAAATGTTTGATATAATAATCATATATGTCATAGAGCAGTTTAAATTTATATGTCGTTTGTGGGTGAACTGTAACACTTCATCTTACACCAAGAACGAAAGTACTTTAAGCTGCAGGAATTCGCAAATCATTATACAGTATAACACTAAACCATAATATCTCTATACCAATTTTCAAATCATTATGCATAACGCTATACTTCGAGAACATGCGTAATTTTTAAAGTGCACGTAACAAAAGATTAGTCTTTACTCATTTATTACGTGTGTCGCGAAACAGCAAAATAAATACAGTTTAGAATATTAAAAAAATACAGGAAAGAGTTTATTACGAACTTGTAAACAGTAGAAACTAGTGGAAATTTTAATCCAAAACGAAAATGCCGTCAAAGAAATCGATGTATAGCATTTAGCGATGAGGAAAAAGTGTTCGCTTATCAGCAAATGGCAATTTCGCTCTTTTCGGACATCTGAACTCGAATTAGCTGAATAGCGAAATAGCCGAATGAAACCGCTTGCTACGTTATTCTGTGGAATCTTGATCGATCGTTCCCCGAATCATCGTTTTTTAATTTGTGTCAATCATTTCATCCAGTCCCGGTGATAATATTTCTTTGTTATGTTGTCGTATCCATCCTTTTCTCTCATTTATCGTTCCGTGCAATCGATCCCTTCAAAAACGGTAGATTGAGGTTCCACTGTATTTGAATCGGCCTGTATAATTTTTTTTCATATTTTTAACTTTATGTTGAGTGTTTCCTAATTTCCCATGGACAAAATTTCTATCCAATGAAATTGAATTTGTAAATGTGTAGTTGAATTTATTAGTGATTTGTATATGAGTCTTGAATGATTCAAAATGAACGATTCTATGAAATAGGGAAGGGATTCATCTTGTCAATGTTTACTTTTATATATTACTTTACCACCGGATTAGACAGAGTTTTGATTGGCATGACACAGTTCGAACAACATTATAGAGCTTTTTAAAAGTGCATATCACAATGGATTCAGATTTGGATTTAGATGATGATCCAATGAATTGGAAAACATTTCACAACACGACAAGAGAATATGTGGTAACATTTCAATTTTGAAAATTTTTCCTGTTCTTGCACATTTTTTGTCTTTATCGAAATGGAATATCGGGGCTCTTAGATAAGTACTAAACGTAGTTTGATCGTTGAGAATACTTATATTAAATTGTATGCTGCGAATTTTCCGAAATATAAGTTGTCATGGCATTTTTTTAATAAGGAAGAGCTATAATATTTCGAAGTTACTCTTATTATGTTCTGTTATATTTTCAGTTTTTTCTGAAGTTCATTCACTAAATAGCGCGAGTGATTTGAATAATTTAAAATTTTATCCATTATTATTTAATGTATTACATCTTTGAAATACGAACTTGTGATTTTAGATCATTTAAAGGACGTTTATTTTTTAAACCTAGCAGTACTCAGGATGTATGAATAAGCGGTTTTTTGAATTTTGTTTTATGTTGGTAATGCGAAAATTTTATCAGAATTCTTGACATTTAATGCAGTTGAATTAATTATATATATATTCAGTGGAACCCCGATTTTACGTTTTTCATGGGACCAACGGTAAAAACGTACGAAACGGGAAAACGTAAAATCGGGGTTAAAACATAATCTAAGCATAGTATAGGCAATTTTCACGGACCAGCAGAAAATGACGTACGAAGCGGGATAACGTACTAAACGGACAACGTTAAATTGGGGTTCTACTATTTAGGGTGAAGTGGGGTAATTGAGAATGCAAGCTTAAAATCATAAAGAAATTAACTTTAAAAAAAATTTCAAGTGTACTTTGGAGGAAAATTCTTGCTCTACTGTTATGTATAGTTTTTATTTACAGAAAAAAATTGTAAAATGAAAAATTTTTATACCTACCAAACCCTTGCATTTTAACTAAGGTACCCAAGTTCGAGTACTAGCCAAAAAAAAACTAATTAACCACAACACATAGTTATTTTGAAAATACCCACTTATTCATGAAGAAAGGAAGAACACAGATAAAATATATAAAAGCCATTTTTTGTAATATTACTTCAGTACTGCAGGATTGTCAGTTGCCCCATAATAATTTTGTGCCGGGGCAAGTGAGAACACGAAGGCCCATATACTGAAAAAAACCTACTTTGTGTTATAACAGCCATATAAATAGTTTTTCTTCCCAACATATGTTTTCTAGCTGGAGAAACTTCATAATTAACCACCTTTTTCCATGTTTCTTTAACAGCTGATGTTTGCTTTTAATTCCTTAACATTCAAAAATAGTAAATTATGGAACTGAAGCTAGTTTTTTTATTGTAAGTTTGAAGAAGTGAATTGTGATAACTAACTTGTTTAGATTAACTGTTAATGAATATATTGAATTTCTAATTCTGTTGTCACTATTTCTGAGTTACCTTTTGTACCAGATGATGATTTATTAGTGTTCCTGGAAGAGCCGAGGCCTGGAAGGCACAGTGAACTAATTTTTTCCATGTCTTTTTGGTTCTACGACATTCAGTAGGGCCTAGGCAAAGGAGAAAATTATTTTTTGAACTTTTAACGTTCATTTGTTACTGTAAAACTAATAATACAAATATACTTATTTTTTTAATATTCAGACGTTACTGACACTACTATCTTGAACAACAAATACCTCCACAATGAAAGAATCTAAAAAAAAAAAAAAGCGTTTTGTTCAGCATGAAATATCTATTCTTTCCCTTACCCTACTTATTTTACTATAAGTAACTTTGATTTATTGGGACCTTTGTTCTCACTTGCCCCAAGTGCAGGAGCAAGTGAGAAGGCAAAACACAAAAACTTTAAATATTTATGGCAAAAAAAGTTAGGAATAGATTTAAAAAAAAAACTATAAATGTAGAACATAACCAAATGTATGGTTGATCCAAAATATGTACACATGTTGTAAGCAATCTGACAGATATACTGTGTAGGTAAAATCCTATGAATAAGGAAAAAAGACTTTATAGTCTTTTCAATCTTAAACAAATCCCAAATTTTCATCATAATTGTAACAAAATTTCTTCAAAACATAACTTATAATGACAAGAATGAATATAGGTGGGAATGGGACTTGCACGCATATTTGGCACTTACTGATGTTTTAGACAGCAGAAGTACTGTGACAGTGACTTGTCATGAATTCTTAAAAACTCTTACTTAAGAATAGACTAATGTTGATTATTTGAGTCCACAGCATGTCGTCCAACTTGGAGTTTATAAAAAATAAAGCACAGTTAATATAATAAAAGCAAGTAGAAAAACTACAATGGTAGGTATTACAATACAGTAGTATTACCAGCTACCAAAGCAACTTAAAACACAAACAACCTAACCTCGAACATAGCATGAACTCATTACACACATCATGTGTGACACGTCTATATTCACCATTCTAATTATGACATTTGATATTCATAATACTTGTCAGTCAATCAAGGACTCTACGGGATGGTAGTTTTATGTTATATTTACCCTGCATATGATACTAGTAAAGCATCTGTTGATATAACAGTTTGCTGACAGCGATATGTCAATACCGTCACTTTCTGCATTTAAACTTCCAAATATGCCAAGAGTTTTCTTGCCAAGTTTCAGTTATAATATGTGAATACTGTTTACCATGTAGCATGAAATATATCTGTGAAAATGATTATTTATTATATGATATTAACGTTTTTAATTTTTTCAGATTTTCCTACTTTTGTTCATATTTTTGTACCTTACATCATACTGTTTCATATGTCTTTTCAGAAAACAATTCAATTCATACCCAGGTAATTATATTTTAATTTTAATTTTTAGTTAATACATGCAAATAGGCACTGTCAAAAATAAAGCAATCTATTTGTTATTGAAAGGTTTTTAAATGTGAAAGTATATTTTTAATGAATGAAAGCAAACTCTAAAAAGAAACTGTCATAATTTGGTTTTTATATTGTACGACTATTTATTTATCATAGTGAAGCTTCTCTACGTCATGATTCTGCAAAAAAGATGGCCGCAGAAAAGAGGGTAAAATAACATTGTCCCTTTGGAGTGAATTGAATCAGGTCTGAGCAAAATTGGTTCATTTAGCGGGGTAGCCTCCAAATAGGGATGGCTGGCTAGAGAAGTTTGACTGAATATACACTCTTAGACAAAGGAAAAAAAGAAAAGCACCAAGGGGTAATGCAAATTGGATACAAATTGATATGTATGCCAGTTTCAACAGGAAATGCAAAAATTTTGAAATTTGGTGGCCAATGAATGAACATGTGATGCTGCAGGCATCTTAACTGCACAACTGGCAGGATATTAAAGAGGAGAAATTTTGATTCCAGGTCATAGATTCTTTGTGAATTTCATTCCGTGTACTCAGGTAGATAGTAACTATGCCTCATATACAGGTGATCGAACAATATGCACAGATGTCAGCATTTGAGAGAGGATGTGTAGTTGGGCTCAAAGAAGCTGGTTAGTCTAATCGGCAAATTACTCGACATTTGGATGGGAGTGATGCCACTATTCGATGATGTTGGCAGGAATGGGTAAACCATTGCCTAACACAGCGTCAAGAAGGAAGGAGTTCGCCTAGAGAAACGACAGAACGTGAGGACGGAGCAGTTGTCAGAGCGGAAGTCCCAGTCCCAGATTCATCATTATCATTGATCGTATATGCAACTGGTGCTTCAGTGACTGCAAGGACCATTTATAGGTGGCTAAGAGAAAGGGGGCTGAGCTCACGGCACCCCTTGCACCAACTACCATTGACCTCTGTACACCAACAAGCCCGTTTGCAGTGGTGTTGGGCGTATTCGATCAGGAATGTCACTTTAGTAGAATTGTCTTCAGCGATGAGTCCTGCTTCAAATTGAGCTCCGATTACCAGCGAATATGTGCCATGAGACATCCCGGACAGCGGTAGGATCCCAACCTGACTGTCTTCCACCATACGGGCCGACAATCAGGAGTGATGGTCTGAGGTGCCATTTCATTTCATAGCAGGACCCCTTTGGTTGTCATCTGCGGCACCCTTACAGCACAGTGGTAGGTCGACGATATTCTACACCCCGTTGTATTGCCCTTCCTATCACGCCATCCTAGGCTTACATTTCAGCAAGATAATGCCCGCCCGCACACAGCGAGAGTTTCTACTGCTTGTCTTTGTGCTTGGCCAATGCTACCTTGGCCAGCAAGGTAGCCGGATTTCTCCCCCATTGAGCTCGTTTGGAGCATTTTAGGCAGGGCCCCCAAACATCTCGGGATTTTGATAATCTAACATGCCAATAGGACAGAATTTGGCACAACAGATAGTTTTATATCAGTTTTCATGACAAAAAAATTTATACAATCTGCTGATTTTTCCTGCATCCTTCAAGAATCATCTGATGAAGAAAACGAAAGGAAGGAAACATTTGGATTTGAGAGTGATAGCGATTTGAGTGAAGAAGATATAGAAATAAATAATATCCGTAGTGAATCTGAACAATATATTTCGTATGATGATGATAATGTTTCAGAGGAAAGAAATGATGATGACATGTTCTATGTTTGTAAGGATAAATCTTCTAGGTGGCAAAAATAGAAGTATGCAAACTGCTCAAAGACAAAAAAGATTAATATTGTGAAAGTGTTACCTGTCCTAAAACATCATGCCAAAGATATAGAGGATGAAATAGGATCATATTTGAAAATAATTGATATAAATATGCTTGATGAAATTTTGAAGTGTACAAATAAATATATAAGCATTTAAAAATAATTTACTATTATTTGAATGGGACATCATTTGTATTTTGCAACGATAAGGCCAATGTTTTATTTCTTAACAAATTTATTATCAATATTCATTCATTTATGCCATTTTTCATGCCCAAAACTGTAAAATAACATCTGTCATAAAAAATACAACGCACACAAGCTCATGTAAAATTGCTGAGCGCGCATGCTGGAAGGTTAATCAAAAGAGACATTTTTATGAATAGAAGGCATTCAACTTCTTACAAATGAAGCATTACTGAAATGCGTTCAAATTTTAAATGGGACCTCTAAGGCTAAAAAATTAATGCCCAAATTCAGCTACTTATCAACCAATTGAGCAAAATTGTAACACTTAGAAAAAGAGTTGCTATGTTTGGGACTGTACAGCCCCAAACTGTTTTCGCTCATTCAGATTTTTATGTAGGACATAAGAACTAAATTGCTTTTAATAAACATGGAAAGAGGAGGATTTAAAATACTGTACAATTTTAATGAATGAGTAAAAAGCTTGATCAGGAATATCAGGATACATTTAAGGACTGGTTGAATAGATTGCTCTGCTATGACAGTATTCATTTTAATGTGTAAAAAATTTGTTAATCTGTAATGTTTACAAAGTGAGATTTTATTTTAGATAAGCATGCATTGCATATTTTCATAAAGTAACATTTCTTTTGTTTGAAAACAAACATATATTTGTATAAGAAAAAGACAACAAAAGTACAATGTATACAAAAAAAAAGAATTTAAAATAATTAAGATATTTTTGGATGAGTTACTTTGAAAAGAGGATGACTTATGTGTTCTGCCTGTGATGTCAGATGTTCTTTTAGAATTGAATTTAACATTGTATAACATTCATATCTGAGACCTTAGAATTAAAGCACAAATTATCAGAAATGAAGTGAAAAACTAATTGCAATGCTTCTATTGTCTTGTTTCTATAGACTTGTTTATAAATTTACTGTGCACTCTCTATCTACTAAGCATTTGGTAAATGGGCAGTTTCAAAGCTTCCCTAGAAATACACATAGCAAAATTTGATTCTGTAGAGGCAATCTTAAAATCTTGGGACAGCTATGAATATAATGCTATATTTAAACTTTCTATTCCATGATATGTATTTGAATTATTATTTTTCTTGTAATAAAGTTTTTAGGTCTGATATTACTTCCTGTGTTATTTTATAATTGATTCTGAAATTCAATATTTTTATTTAGATTGTTATGAAGATGCTTTTGCAAACAGAATTTCGTAAGTTTTTGATTTTATGTATTAGTCTTTTATAAAACTTCCAAGTTTCAAAATTTAATAATTACATATCATGATATTCCTAAATGTAAAATGATAGACCTCCCTAGACCAACATTTAATAATAGTTGTTATAAATAACTGTATGAGTGACTAGTTCAAACTATTAAGCTGTCTTTTATACCCCCTCCCCCTTCCAACCTTGGTTGAGAAATGCTTCTATACATTCAACTTAGTGTTGTAATTTATTCTTATTCTCTTAACCAGCTGAATTTCATGAATAGAAAAGCCTTGGAGGAATTTCACAGGCTTCTGTTTTGAAACACAAGAAAATTTGATCAATCTATCTTTATGCTTGCTATAGAGCAGTGGTCTTCAACTTTGTCAATTTAAGGAACCCTAATGAGTATAAAATTATTTCCCAGAACCCGTGATCATAAACAATAGAATATTCACAATCTAGGTAGTACATACTATAAAGAAAAATGTTTAATATTCTTTTATATGTTATAATAAATGTTAAAAAAGTATTACAAAATAAGGTTAATATATACAAATAAGATTTTCAATATTAATGACTGGGGATCAGCTTGCTTTGTTTTGCACAAAACTTTAAAGTTTGGTTCTAATGTCGTTATTTGTAAACATATTTCATCTTCAGCGTCTAATTTATTTCTGTATTTTGTTTTTGTTTCGACATATGTCGAAAATGACTTTTTGCACAAATATCTTGTAACGAAGGGCATTAAGGCTTTTATAGCTTTTGCAGAAATTTGAGGATATTCTGTGTAAATTTTTAACCAAAAATTAAGATATTATTCGTATCTGCATTTTAGCATAGAATCTGTTGATAGTTCTATCAGTTGTTCCTGTTCTGTCAGTAATAAATTCTGATTTTTATTGAAATTTTGAAATGGATTTTTAATCCAGTTATGAGACTCTTTTTGTTGAAGAAAGTAATCCCTGATAGTGGTTTTTAATTGTAAAATATGCTCCTGAATTATATGTTTAGCATCTTTATTCAGGTTTATTCCATTTTCAATTAGAAAATCATTTTGTGTATTATCATTTTTCACATAAGATTCCCACAAATCTAATTTTAAAATTAAAGCATTGATTTTATCGTTCCCTTTGATAACAAACATATATCAACTTTAAGGTCTTGAAGAGATTTATTAAATTCACTTAAAGTTGTAAATACATCTGATGAATATGCAAGTAGCTGTAACCATATTTCATCATTTAAATTTTGAGCATATTTGTGTTTACGATAATTTTAAAAAATTCTAATTTCTTCTTTTAATAAAAAAATTCAATTTAAGATTTTACCACAGGATAACCATCGCACTTCCATATGTAACAACAAGGTTAGTTGTGCTAGATAGGTAAGGTGTGCTAGATAGTCTTTGCATAATAAACTAAATAATCTTTAATTTAATTCTTTTTTATAAAATTAATTATCTGTACCGCTTTATCCAAAATGTTCTTTAATGTTTTTGGCATTCTTTTTGCTACTAACTGATAATGATGAAAACAACAGTCCGAATGTTCAATATGTGGAGCTATTGCAATAATTCGTGATATAGCTTCTTTTACTCAGCCCAATAAAGATTTTGCACCATCAGTGCAAAATTGAACATAAATCCCAGCTTAGATCATGTTCTTGCATGTACGAATTAATAAGTTTAAAAATTTCTTCTCCATTAGTTCTTCCTACTAGTGGTTTACAAAAAAGCATATCTTCTTGATTGAAGAATTAAAAATGTAACGAACCAATACAATCAAAATAGCTAAGCCAGCAACATTTGTAGATTCATCTAATTGCAACATAAAATGCTAAGAAGATTTTAATGACACAAAAGTTCATGTTCACAGTATTGTGCCATTTCTTTTATTCGCCTTGCCACTGTTGTATTAGAAAGTGGTATGCTATTAATGTCTTTAATGAAATTATCTCCAAGTTTGTAAGAAATTACAAACAATTACTATAAGACAAGGTTTTATTAATTTTTCAGTAAAAGTATATGCTTCACCCTCCCTAGTGATTTGATAACTAATTTAATAAAAAGCCTCAAGACATACTTTGTTTTTAGAAAACATGTTCTTTTTGCTTATTAAAACTTCATGTTTACGTTGAAAGTATTCAATAGCTTTATTATGTAGATATGGATGATTCAATTCTAAATGTGTTTTTAGTTTGGTTGGATTTAAACTACTGTTACTAACAACTTTTTCGCATTCAACACATAACCCATACAGTTCATCTTTATTTCCACTTTTTCGTTCTGTCTTCTGATAATTTACATTTCTTTGTATCAGGTAAATGTCCTTCAGAAACACTTTTGTCTTTTTATTGTTGTAGCTGTATTGTTGTCATTTCCTTTTAATTGTCGAGTTTTTTTAATCAGAAATCTATCTGTAATAGGCTTATTAAAATAATATAAATTTTATAATTTTAAATTAGAAAGAATAACAGAAAGGCTTACCTCAAACACTTTTATAACAAGAAAAAATGATTAACACAGATTTGCAGAAAATATAACAGCTAAATTATAAAAGTACAATTTATGCTCACTTTAATTATGGTAAGCAGGTTGAAGTGTCTACTATTTGAGACAGGCACAAATACTCGCATTCATATGTGACCAGTTGTCGATGAACACTAACATAAATGATAGTTTGCACTCCAGCAGTGTTCTGCTCCCCTAGTGCATAGCCACAAATGCTGCAGGCTCGTTCGGTCAATTCAGAATGCTTTATTTTTTTATTATTTTCATCATTTTGATGAATACAGTGGAATCTCGATCAAGGGACCGATTGAAATGAACGATAAATGTGGGAAAATGATAGATGCGGAAACATAACAAAGCAATATGATCGTAGGGACTGGATAAAATGAACGACACATACGGAAAAATGATGGATCCGAAGATGATTGATCGAGATTCCACTGTATTTTATGTATGTTTATGGAACCATTTAAGACATTTTGTGGAACCCCAGGGTTCCGTGGAGCACAGTTTGAAGACCACTGCTATAGAAGATATTATGTATTGTGGACACTGGAAAAAAAGGCATTTCAGAGTTGAAATTCCCTTATTTTTTAATTCCAAAGTTCCTGTGCCCTCCTGCACTGAAGACCTCTCACTGCCTTTTTTTAAAAATTTCAGTTTCATTGAAATATGACCAGTTATAATCTGTCAGTCAACAGTAACACGAAGCTCATTTGTCATATTTGCAGCTGCATAAGAGACTCTGCTAGTTCAAAGCTTAAACTTGCCTCCAATACTGGAATTTTGTTGATAATAATATACTAGGGAGAGAGATTTTCCTGAAATGGTTGCGTTTTTCCATAGGAGGTTGTACATGTTAGATCAAGTATGTCCAAAAGAGTTTGAAAATAGCTAGATGTAATTCTCCTCTTAAGGGAATCTAGAATACACACCATAAATTACTGCTGTAGGAGAAGTTTAAATTATTGACTTCAGTTGTCAGAAAACCCCATGTTTGTTAATAATGGTTATTAAGGTAGATACTGAGTAGGAGGGAATTATTTGTTGTAAATAAATTTTAATTTTTGGTAATTTTTTTAATCAATTTCTTCGTTTACTGAATATGAGTTTGAAAATTTTCTATTGAAGTACACACAGGATGAAAGTTTTTTGTTTGAAATAAAGCTTTGAAATTATGTCTTGGTATGTTAAAGTATTTTGTGTCTTTATCATTATGACGTATATTGGTCATGGTTTATTTTTGGTTCTTTTTTTTCAGATTATGGCTCAGTTCGTTTTCTTTAAGTGTGTCTATAGGAGCAGCTTTACTTCTTCCTATATCTATAATTAGCAATGAAGTGCTGCTACTTTATCCTAATAGTTACTATGTTCAGTGGTTAAACAGTTCTTTAATTCAAGGTTGGTTAAAAAATTTTGTTATGCATTGGTAGATATTTTAAACATTAGTATTACAAAAGAGAAAAATAACTCAAAAGAGGGCTAGAAAGTAAAAAAAAAGTTTGTTCATTTTTTAAAAATGCTTTAGAGGTTAAAATTTGATACCTTTTCAGTATTTAATGAAATTAGTTATCTCAATTCATGGCAACATTACTTTGCTAAACACATTTGTACATTTTCTTTATTTTAATGCTTAATTTTCTTAATTCCATCAGTGGATGCATGTATGTGTGCTTCCAGTTTATATAAATTCTAATACTGTTGACAGGATATTGGATTTAAGAAGTTCTTTCTCATTAATACATTTGACAAAAAATATTTGAATATCAGAAAATATATTAAATTTAGTGTTTCGCAGTGCCAAGTACCAAAATAAGATGGTATCAAATAAAATGTATGCATAAATAATACCTTTATTGCATAGAAATTTGAATAAGGTATTAATTTGAATCTTCAGACTGAGAATCAACTTCATTTCATGTAAAATATTCAGATATGATCTACTTATTTTGCAGTTAACAAGAAGCTTTTCATGATGTTGGATTTACTAATATGTAGTTTATAGAACAATAATTTGATAAGTGTTCAACTGCAAAATAAATTTGATATCGATGTTTTTGAAGGGTGAAAGATGGAAAAACTAAGGAGTTTTTTTTTTTATTTTTTATAGTGGCACACCACAAGGTATATAAACCACTTTAATTCTCTTAAAATGATGTAAAGGATTATCTTTGAGTATATTTACAATAAAAGATTTTTGTTTCCTAGAAAAAGAATAAGCAGAACAATATATTTTGGGAAAGATATACTAACAAAGTTATATAATTTCTCAGCTTTGAGCATTAAAGCAGGGAGTTTTACTATGTAGGTTATTCTTTATAACCTTCTCCATTAACAATAGATGGGAGAAGCCAAAAAACTGAGCTTGTATTTGTAGGTTAAATTGATTAGTAATCACTCTTTCCAGTATGTATTACCAGGCAAATAGAAAGTATTAAAAGCTTTTTTTGAAAACTACATGTTTAATAGCAAAAATATTTATACATTCAAATTTTCTAAATATTCATTAATAATATGAGAGTGTAGCATTAAATAATCATTTGTAACAGTGGGGGCAATGTGAACAGCTTCACTAATATATCATTAAATAAATAATGCTGAAAAGAGTAATGCAAAGTTTTTCAATATATACAGAAATACATTGTATCATAGCTCTAGATATTTATCATTGCATTTGGTTGTCTTACAATTAAAAAAAAAGCATGGGTAATTATTGTAAAATTTGATATTGTTACAGACTGTTAGTTTTTAAAGAACCCATTCATAAAAACTGTATTTCAGTATAAAAAATTCTAAATTGTCATGTGTGAAGTTTTTGGAGGAAACTTTTTTTTTTTTATCTCATTAGTGTATTAGCAAAGGTATTGAACATATTTATCAAAATTTGAACAAGTTATTTGGAATTTTCTTTTAAATTCATTTTCATTTTATTGACACTGAGTATACATTCTGAAATCAGATGAATGATAAAAATTCATACTGCTTATTTTTAGGGATGGCAAGATTGATATTCAATTGAAAATGGATTGAACTTGATATCCAATTTTCAATGGATCGAAATTAGAGTGAGTTAGGCAGAGCCAATTGCAAATCTATTCACCAAGCAAACTTTTTTTCTTGTTATGGGCTCCTTAGCTGGGCATTTCTGAAAAATTCATACTGCTTATTTTTAGGGATGACAAGATTGATATTCAATTGAAAATGGATTGAACTTGATATCCAATTTTAAATGGATTGAAATTAGAGTGAGTTAGGCAGAGCCAATTGCAAATCTATTCACCAAGCAAACTTTTTTTCTTGTTATGGGCTCCTTAGCTGGGCATTTCTGAAAAATTCATACTGCTTATTTTTAGGGATGACAAGATTGATATTCAATTGAAAATGGATTGAACTTGATATCCAATTTTAAATGGATCGAAATTAGAGTGAGTTAGGCAGAGCCAATTGCAAATCTATTCACCAAGCAAACTTTTTTTCTTGTTATGGGCTCCTTAGCTGGGCATTTCTGAAAAATTCATACTGCTTATTTTTAGGGATGACAAGATTGATATTCAATTGAAAATGGATTGAACTTGATATCCAATTTTAAATGGATCGAAATTAGAGTGAGTTAGGCAGAGCCAATTGCAAATCTATTCACCAAGCAAACTTTTTTTCTTGTTATGGGCTCCTTAGCTGGGCATTTCTGAAAAATTCATACTGCTTATTTTTAGGGATGACAAGATTGATATTCAATTGAAAATGGATTGAACTTGATATCCAATTTTAAATGGATCGAAATTAGAGTGAGTTAGGCAGAGCCAATTGCAAATCTATTCACCAAGCAAACTTTTTTTCTTGTTATGGGCTCCTTAGCTGGGCATTTCTGATGAGTATGCTGGAGGAAATGTCAAATTTCTCTGAATTTTGACAAGTTGCAGTATCAACACAATTTGTCATCTTCAAGATTTCTAAATTTTGTATCGTTATTTGGGATGGTTGATGGATTTGTCAGTCATCAGTCAAAATTTAGAGCAATTCCATGCTTGGAATTCCTTGCTCATCAGCATGCTCATTAACTATGCCTTGTATTAAAGGTGAAACCTTGGTCTAAGACTGAAGTATTCTATAGTAGAAGGTCAATATTTATGAGAATAATCATTGTGTCATGTATTTAGAATTCTTATGACTTAAAATAAAAAGATTAAAAATAAGATACATTCAATGAAATTTATTGAAGAGATCCATTTTTACAGACATTGCATATAGTCTCTGTATGCTTACCACAAATACTTATGTCTGAGTTAATTATTCAAACTCTTTTATTAGCATCTTTTGATATCTTAGTCTCTAAAAAGTAGTCTGTGTATGTTGAATAGTTAAAGCATGGAATGAGCATTCATGGTGTAGCTACACCTACCAGATTTTATTTTGTACTTTAAATTTTATCTTTTCAAAAAGTTTGTTACTTATAGAATGGCACATGAAGTGTTTTTGGGGATTTTCCATTGTTTGCTTCAAAAAAAAACTTGTTCCAAAAAATAAATTATTGAAGTCCAAAGTGTGTATAATTTCTATCATTTAGTATGTTGAAATTTACTCTTTTACATACACTTCAATGGTCTAGAATTTTCAATTATGAATGCAAATTACTAAATACTTTTTTGGTTTCTTCATTATTTTGAATCCACATGCATAGTACTTCCAAAAGTGAAATAAATAGCGCATTTTTGGTTCTAAATTCAGGTATTAAATTCTTATAGTAATTAATTTTCCATTGCTTCGATAAGAAATCAAGTTAATTTTGCTAACTTTATGTCTTTCCAGTGTATAACTCTTTGGATAGTGATTTGAGTTCATATTTGAGATACTGTTAATAGCTTTTCATTATGAAATAAGTTTCAGAGTCAAGAAATAACTGTGTGATTTTATTTTATAAAGTTTGCTTTTTTTTATTTTTAGGTTTATGGAATCTTGTTTTCCTTTTCTCAAATCTTGCTCTTTTCCTCTTTTTACCATTTTCTCATTTTATATTGGAATCAGAAGGATTTCCTGGATCATCAAAGGTCTGTAATAAAATTTATCATTGAATAAAATATATGTCCTGTAATGTTATTGGGAAGGAAAAACTATATCTCACAATGTTACACTTAAATTTGTATGTTTTTGCTATAGTAACAAATACTTTAGAAAAGAGTCTTTACCTAAGTATTATAATGTTTCTTCCTTTGCATTACCATATAATGGGATGCAGTGTAGTGTTTAATATCACGTTATTTAAAAAATAATTTATCTTTTTTTTATTTAAATTATGCCCGCCATTGTCTTCTCAGACATAAGGCATCTTGCAGTCCAATACAACAGGGAGGTGACTCCTGAAAGGGGGATAACTCCAAAGTCATCACAAGAGCAAACATCAAGTAGGGAGGGGCCACAAAACTGTCTCAAGAGCGTAAGTGATCTCAAATGGACTACACCTTGAGACTAATCTCGAGACTTTCTCTCAAGATTTTCTCTCAAGTGGACACTTAGCAACAGAAAGAATCTTATGGCCAGTGCCACCTGGGGCCATGATTAGATTGTGTTTTATAAGAGGAGTTAAATTTGGTTGGATGAACAATAAGTCAGGATGGGATGAACTGCCCATATATGAAAGGAAGGTAGGTAAGGTCTTAGAGTTTTTGATAAATTCAATTTGGTTAGTATCAGTAAAGTCCTCCACCAAATTGCCAACAAGGCAGTTTTGATAATAGCCCCATCTGGTTGAATGGGCATTAAAATCATTTAAGATGAAAGAGCGCTTATTCCAGTCTTGTATAAGAGAATTCAGATATGGTAAATTTCTAGGTGGGTTATAGACAAATGAGATACAGTATCCAATATTTTTCTTCCAGACTCGCAATTCAATTGCTTCCAAATAATCAGTAGCTGCCATGACATGTCTTATCAAAGGCTCTGCAATGAGAGTGTTTTTAACAAAAATAATAATTCCTGACACAATTTGTCGAGATCGTCCAAGAGAATATGATTTATAATCTCTCAAAGGGAAAAATTTATCTTAACCAGTACTATGTTTGTTAATCTTTTGAACAATATGACTGTATGTGTTACTTTCTTCTACTATTGAATACCCATGAATGCTTTTGGACTCGATTCTTCACAATATATATTTTTAAAAACACATTTTTGTATTTTTGTTTATGGAAATGACTCCTTTCTTTATATAATAAAATAGTGCAAAATACCCTCTCAAATAAAGTATAATATACTGCATATAAATTTTGGTAAATTGAATGTTATTGACAGCCATACAAAATTATTTAAAATTGTGTTTATATAAACTACAGTATGTAGATGATTTAAAATAATTTTTTTCAATTATCAGATTATTTGAAGAATTTTGTGAATGTAATTGCCCAAGTTCTATAATATCCATAAATACTGCTCTATATGCATTGAGATTTAAATGTGTATATTACAGTGATTATGCTGATATATTAATAGTGATTTAGGTCATAGATATTTGTCTGTGGTCATGAATTTTTTCAGTTGACACCCTTATTTTTTTTTCAATATCTTTAGTTTTATCTGTATGATTTGTCATGTTAATATCAGTTGAACTTGCAGAAAATCCTCAGCTTCTTGATTTAAAAGTGGAAAAAAACATACTTAGTTATTTGACTGTATTTTCTCTCAAATATTATTAAATGTATGAGACAGTTGTTCCAAAACCAAGACTAAAGTTGAGTCACTTTACAGTATTGTTATCAACAGACAGTAGGTAATATGTATTATGAAATATTTTAATTCTATTTAGTCAAAAGGCAGATATTTTTTTCACTCTTGTGTAAATGTCGGAAAAAAATGTGATTTGAGGCTGTATTGTGTTTATTTTTTTCTTTTCTTGCTTAAAAATTTTGTATCTTTTTATGGACTGTTAATATGTTTCACCACTTTCTGTTTTTGTTTTGTAAATATAGGGCATTATGGCCAGAGTAAATGAAGCTCTACTTGTTTTGGGTTTAATTGGATTAGTCATCATGGGTATCATTTACATAATTTCAGCTATATTTAATAGTGGGCCATATATACAGTCAGCTTTCAGTAAGTCAAAACAGTTTTAGAATTCATTTCAAATTTCTGTCATATTCTTTACTACTGTCTTTCAGCAATTGGTGTAATTTTATTCTTAGTAATTAGTATTTATAATTTTTGTAAATGTTTTTGTATTGTTATGTATTATTCATATACTTTGTTGGGAATATGAATTTTAATATACCAATCAAGTACAGTGGTACAGTGATTTCCGCTTATAAGAATCACGTTTGTTATTACTGTTTTTGATTCTTATAGCCGAAATTTAAGTTTTTGGACAGGTACACACACACCTATATATACATATATGATATAATTTATCATAAAATACTCTATAATTTACGTTAATTATCTTTTATTAAAATTATTTTTTATAATTTTAAAAATACAACTTTATTTCTAGACTTATAAGTAGAAACACATAATTATAGTAACAGAAGAAAAAATCCAATATTTGTTACAACATACCTGCTTAACAGTTTTAACATTTCAACTGCAGGAAGAGAGCAAGTAAAAGTTTTCTATGGTAGTTTGACGTAATGGAGTTTTCAGGAGGCTGTTTATACCTCTTTCAATACCAATAGTCTCAGACGAAGATTCACCTTCTAGCTTCCATTTCACGGTTTGATAACGTGCTGAATTTACTAATGTTACGTTTGCCTAAGTCATAGTGGACACTTTGCTGAAGATTTATGTGTTTGAGGGTCCAGGAAGCCGCATCCAGGATGTGGGAGGTGGGAAAAAAGAGTCCCTGTCTTTGTTTGCCAGTGGAGAAAAGTGAAATCGGACCCGGATGGGTAAAGATGCCCATGGGTCAAGCTAATAGGACAGTGATGTGCTAAAGCATTTAAGGGGAAACTATTATGTTATGTCTAACAAAGAAAGGAACGCATTTCACAACTGTATTCCATCCCATCTTATCACTCTTTCTTTAAAAAACATAAAGAAAGAACTTTGTGCCTTTTGAGGGTTTAAGTTGGTTTTTGGGAAAAATGAAAGGAAAGCAAAGAGTGTAAGCTGATTCTTAAAACCGGTGGATTGATTCTTTAAAGCGAAAATTTTAACATGGAAATAATACATTTGTTTTTGTTTTTGCGATATTGATTCTTATAAACGGTTGATTCTTATAACCACTGATTACTATAAGCGGTGGTCACTGTACCTTGACTTACGAGTTTTTCGAGATATGAGCGTTCTCTCCGTAGATTTTTTGCTTCGAGTTACGAGCTAAAATTCGGGTTACGAGCAAGCTTCAGGTATCCCACTGCTAGTTTGAGCAGTGAATGCCATGTTACGTGGTCTTCAAATAAGAACACAAGAAGCATATGATATTTACAACCTTTATGTACAATTATTATACAATTGTATAATATTATTGTGAGACTACTATCCAGTCTTAAACCGAGAGATTGGATTCTGAGAAAACGTTCTTCGGATTCTCAGGAAGAAGAGTCTGGACATTACAGCCATAGTGAACGATGCAACAATCACTCAGCTTCCGTGTCTCACTCGTTCACTTTAAGAGAGTAGCTGGTAATAAAAGCGAAAGTCAGGAAAGCAGGGCAAAAAGATCAAAAATCAGCAAATAAGATTTAATTTTTCAGTTTAACCTTTCTCCTCCTCTTCTATCAGCATCTTCAAGTCTGATCTCCAAGGTAAATGTTGTACATTGCACTTAATAAAACAAATTTATTGCAGTACATTCTATTGTATTAAGTTTTTATACAGTGTTCGTCGTTTATAAGCACGTTTTTCTTATTTAAAAACATGTAACAAAAAAAATTACGGTGTTTTGGGGGAGCCCGGAATGAATTAATGGCATTTCCATTCATTTCAATGAGGAAAATTGATTCGAGATATGAGTATTTCGAGTTACGAGCTGAGTCATGGAACGAATTAAACTCGTAAGTCGAGATACCACTGTATTTGTATATTCTAATAAATCACTTGCAAATGAAGTAATTGTATAATTCATTATATATGTATATATACTACTCCCTTTTTCTTTTGTGTTTTTTTTCTTCCTTGTTTTTTGTGCATATGAGAGAAATAATGCAAGGTTAGTGAGAAAATTAAACTTGAAATAAAAAGTAACAAAATAAATTTATAGATTTTAACTAATTGTTTTATATAGTGCGAGAATGCATACCACACACACATATATGCAGTCTATCATCTCAGATGCAATGTTACATTTTTTCCTAGGACAATGATTAACTATTAAATTATTTGTATAAAATCACTGTAATCTCCCCATTTTTCACGAGATTGTCAGTAAAGAAAGGCACGGTTATTCTGTTAATTTTCATGTCTAAAATAAGCAACAATGTTAATTATGTGTATAACTTATAATCAGAAAATAGTCATCCATTTGCATAGACATACTCCAAAGGTTCTGTCTTTGCAGTCGGTAGGAGGAGGCTACTGAGTAATCTTCAGAGTTTTGTCTGCAATATTAGTCATTCCATTCAAGACCAAACCTTAATAGACACCCCCCCCCCTCCACTCTCTGCTCAAATCATAGCAGTAGCAGTTCGAAGCATCTCATCGGTGAAATTGGTGCTCATCCACTTGTCTTTGCATTGTATGTGACATTTGGCCTTAAGGTACTCTACAGAGTTTTATACAACTATAAAGGGATTAATATTTAAATAAAATTCGCATTTCCTTAACTGTCAGTTTTCATGTCAAACAAATTCAATCTTTTGAATCAATTATGAAAAATATAATAATAAATTGAAATAATTGAATTGACTTTGATATCTAACAAGTTCACTATAGTATGAAGACTCATAGCTGTATATCATTCTTGGATTTATTTGCTGAAAAAAATGAAATAATTAAGTCCTGCTAATATGGTGTGTTTGGATCACAATTATGAATTTCAGATCTTTTCCATCCGCAAACAACAATCTTGATCATTAAACAAATAGTTAGGCTGTTTTTTTTGTTAAATTTTCTTATATGTATTTGAGTATTCTGTTTGTATTCATATTTCAAATTAATTATTTTGTGAAATGAATAGTTAATTTGTATATTTGTGGTCACAGAATTTGTTTCTACTATCATATTTTGTCTGGTTTATATTCCATGCTGAAATTTTTATTCAAGTAATCTGTTAACTCGGACTATCTATCTATCTATCTACTCAGACTATCATAGCTATCTATTAACTGAGACAATGTACTTTTATTTTACTTATGCTCATGCTTTTTAAAAAACTTTTGGTGTTTTATGCATGACTAGTTTACTATATAATATAAATGTGTGTTTATGCACTCATGATACATGCTTAATATAATAATAGTGTTATACTTAAAAGTGTTTTGTATTTTATTTATGCTTACATCTTTTTAATAGCAAAGTCTTGGAAATCAAATATAGATGGTAAGGATGTTTTTTTTTAGAGCTTTGCATCTTAATGATATAATTCCAAAATTTCCACTTTGCTGTTTTGTAAGCTATAATTGTAGATTTATAAGGTATTTATATTTAGCATGTCAATACTAACTGTGTCTTCTATTCTATTAATACTTTATAAAAGTGTTGACTTTGCTTCAAAGGTAATGGTACTGTAGAAATTTATTTGCAAACATCTTAGTTTTTTTTGTTTGTTTGTTGAAGAATTATAGATAAATGCTTGAAGAATAGAAATGCTCTTAATGTATCAGTTTAGTAATATTTTTGAAATATCAATTAATTATGGCTTCTGAATAAGTTTGCTGTATTATAATGTTTATTTTATTCCATTATGTAAGTAAAATCAAACTTATCCTTCTTTATCATTAATGGAGATAATGTAAAAAATTCTTTGTATGAGGTTATTGTATTCTTTAAAATTTTTAATATTTGTGCTTTTTATCTCACTTTTTTTGAAAACTATCTGAATGAAATAATCTAATCTAAAACCATCTAAATTAAAAAGAAATGATAAAGTATTTTAAAATTTGTTAATTCTGGATCTTGGTGAAAGTTGAACAATAGGAAATTTGTTTAAGCCAGAAAAGGATGTAAATAATCCCCCCCCCCCAAAAAAAAGAAAAGAAGGGAAAATTCTTTTTTATTCACTTCAAGATTCTGAGGGTGGGGTATTGGTATCTTATGTACTCTTATATATAAGTGGTAAACTATTTTTAAATGATTTAATGTTAACTTGAAAAAAAATGAAGTTTTCAGATAAAAATATATAGATATAAATTGCGTTTGAAGTATGCATCTATTATCTGCATATAGTGTGGTGTAAGTATTCATTTATTATTTGATTTTCCTTAGTTGTGTGCTCATGTTCTTCATTTATCACTCATTTAGTTAGTGATTACCTAGTTCATAATTTAACTATTTTCTTTTGTGGCATTGGTATTTGCTGTTTCTAAATTTATTTCATTCTTTAGTAAATATTTGAATTTTTTTTTTTTAGATATTCCAAGTTACTATTTACCGTTTTTATATTCGTGTGTCTCTTTCATTGGTGTTTTGATGCTCTTATGTAAGTATCATTCATACTTTTAAATAGGTATATGAAACTGAAAAATATCTTGAAAGTTTGAATTTGTGTACCATCATTAATGATTTATATTCTGCAATTGTTTTCTTACTTTTGAAGTTCTGTTAGAAAGTGGGCTTGTTGAAATCGCATTTAGAACAAATGGACCCCAATGAGCATTTCTAGAAATATCAATAATACTGAAGTGCAATGATTCCATTCAGAATACGCAACACACTTTCATCTGCATATATAAAGACATTTGTGGTCCGTGCAGTGAGCATGATTTCAGCAAGGTATAATAGAGGGTACTTGTCAGATGGGTCATGGCATTTTGGAGATAAAGTCAAAGTTTAGATCATTTCATGGGTGTACTTTGAATGCTGATAAAACTGTATGGCTGTCAGTAGGATTGTAACCGGTGCCATCTGTTGAGAATGACATTGCAATTCAATGCTGAGGGTCTCGACTAACATTATCCTGACAACTGTATAAGTGGATAATATGGGCTTTAATAGCTGATGCCCTACCTCAGTGCCTTTGCTTTCCTCATCACATAGAGTTCTGAGCTCCATTTGGGTTTCCAAACACAGTTAGATAAAGTTTGAAAGTTACACCGACCTCAGCAAAAAGCTTATATGGTGGTTTATATATTCACATATATTATACTGGCTTTACAACACTTAATGTTATTTTAAATTACATTATTATGCAAGTTTACACATATTGCAGTCGCATTATTATTTCACATAAACATAATTTTGTTCCAATAATAGACACATTTCGAAGATCAAAATAATAAACAAATATAAAATACCATTTTCTAAGCTATAATATGGAATTAAATTCTCAAAAAAATATAGTACAATATACATTGATACTAACTTATTTAAGCAAATATGTACAAAACCGATGAAGGTGCATGTTCATAACATTGGCATTGTACCAAACCATTTTACCAATAAATACAATTACCTATGTGATTATTTTCACATTTAAAAGGTGTTCTGCACTTAGTGCAGAATCCTTTTTTAAAAAAAAAATACTTATAATAAGTACATGCAACTATTTTCAACTAAATTTGCTCACAAAATAATATGCAAAGAAATATAAAACATAAGGAAAAAGAAATATAAAATAAACAAATCTCATAATTTAATTAACATATCTAACACAGTTCATTTTTTTAACAATCTTAACTTTACATCACTTGATTACTTAATTTATGACATAACCCTACAGCTAAGATTTTCACTTACAATATTTATTTCCAATAACTGATACATTACACTGATTTTGGCTGTTGTTCTCATTACAAGGGACAGGCCCAAACCAAGGACCTCGCCAACCGAAAGCCTCCACTAATGCACCATGCCACTTTGCTTCCAGCCGATGCCACATTACTCCGATCAACTAGGTTTGGCTCTAAAGCCTTTCAATAGAATATTAACTCTAAAGTTTCTTTACGTATTCTAAATTTCTGTTTTCACATATTTTATACTGTTTTACAACACTTAATATTATTTTATATTACATTATTATACAAGTTTACACATATTTCAGTCGCATTATTATTTCACATAAACATAATTGTTTCCAATAATAGACACATTTCCAAGATCGATATAATAAACAAGTGTTGCGATACCAATTTCTTAGCTATAATACGTAATTAAATTCTCAAAATACTATAATACAATATACATTGATACTAACTTATTTAAGCAAATATGTACAAAACCAATGAAGGTACATGTTCATAACATTGGCATCGTACCAAACGATTTTACTTATAAATACAATTACTTATGTGATTATTTTCAGAGTCAAAAGGTGTTCCGCACTTAATGAAGATTCCTTTTTTCCCTTTTTTTAAAAAAAATACTTGTAACTAGTTGATTGATCATAAAATCTCCATAGAGTCTGCTTTCACTAGCATATTTAAAGATGTTATATGCACTTCTTCCCTTACTCAAATTATCCCAGTTAGCTTGCCATTCCTATTTCTCTTGGTGTTCTATCTTTCTTTTTACTAACTTCCAATTATACTTATAATTGGTTTCAGCCTCTTCTAACTCTGTAGCCTCTTTGGAGGCTTTATCTGCCTCTTCATTTCCCTTTATACCCACGTGCGCTTTGACCCAATGAAAGTTTAATTTTAAATTTTCTCTAATAATGATACTTTTAATTTTTTCCACCTCAGCCCCTTTATAATTACAAGTGCCTAATGCCTCCAGGGCGCTTCTAGAATCAGTATACACGTCGCTTTCCCTCAAACCTCTGTCCTTCATAATCTCCAGCACTTTCTGAATAGCCTGCACCTCCGCTAAATATGAGTTACCGCCAATAATTTTTTCTCTATAAACTTCTATCCATTCTTTATAATAGTAAACAATGCCCGAGCCCACTCTGTCATGAATTTTTGACCCGTCTATATAAAAAACATGGTCCAAAATTGGCTTAGCATCTAATGTCCATTTGATTTTCATTATATCTTCTATATTCTTTATCTGTTTAATACTGATTTCACAATTGGCACTATTAAATACCTCATTTCGAATCATGATCTCTTTACTTTCTTCAAATAGCTCATTCAGCTGCTTATTTCCTTTAGCCTTAATATCAAGTACGACACAGCCCGCCAGTACGTTTAAGGCATCGGTTGCAACCATAGAGTAGCACTTTGTAATAGTTACAAAGTCAAACACAGTTAGATAAGTATTCTGAAATTACAGCGACCACAGCTTTCGCTTATACGCCTTGTTCAAACTGATGACTGGAAGCTACGGAGCAATACCTGAACACACAGCTAAGGGTTAATTTCCCAAGTTCGGTGACATTTTTCATTCATGTAGGGCCCGAGGATGCCGGACAAACAGTACAGATCTGTCATCCACTCAAGGCACCCCAAGCCCCCACACAGTTAGATTAAAAAAAAAAATTTTTTTTTTACCAGTGTATTACATGATAGTTGGTTTAAACTTCTCTTCTAAGCAGTTCTGTGATGAAGTTTTCCAGTGCAACTCAAACAAATGTGTATAAAGATTTTTAAATTTATTACCTGACAACACAACAATGAACATTATCATTAATATATTTTTCTTACACATAAAATATGAGTTTTTGTAAGGAAGGACTAAAAAATTAAAACTTTGCTTAAAAAATTAGAAATCTAATTTTTAAGGGCTTTCAAATCTACTATTTTTCAGCATGTACTTTTCAAAATTTTTTATGCTAAACCTTTCAGAAATAACTGACTTTTCCTGTAATGAATTCTCCATTATAATGATTCGCAGAAATTTGCATCCCAATACCACAGGCTAAAAAATACCTGAAGTTCAGTGTTGCACCAAATAGTTGATATCATACTGATACCATGTTTTCCCAAAAATAAGACTGAATTAGAAAATAAGCCCTAGCATGATTTGTCAGGATACTCATAATATAAGCCCTACCCCCAAAATTAGCCCCAGTTAAAATCATCAGCCAGAAGGATGCCAGACTTATTGTCAAATGACCAATCAGAGTGCAGTCACTAGACACATACACACTTCTTAACGAACGAATGTGGTTGTCACTTGTGAGAATCTTCATAATTCAATACGTCAAATGTTGTAACAAATGTACTTAATGCACTCTTGTGAAATAAAGAAATGTTTTCTGAATTCTGTGCTGGCCATTTTTCATTGCATTTATGTAGTTCATCATTCTTAACAGTTTTTATTGCCACTCCTGTTTTGGAAGACTTCAATTAATGCTTGAATTAATAATAGATTTAAAGGGAATAATATTTCAATCCTCAAACATCATGACTGCAAAAAGAATGAGCTATTTCGTCAAGTACAAGAAGGGATCATAGAGGACTCCCAGTATAAGAATCTTACAGCTTTCTGCAAAGAAAAAAAGTTCGATCTCTGAATGGTCTGAAAATGGCGATCAGAGTATAACTTTGGTCAACAGGTGGATATGGCAAATGCTAAGAAGTGCAAGTGTGGATCAGGTTGGGAACCATTGTTTCCTGAGTTGGAAGACATCATTTGTGAATCGATTGCTGATAGAAGAGTAAGGGCCTGTTCATATAAAATTCATCAGAATCAGTGTTACTGGTATTTACATATTTTAAACAATTCTCAAACCTTGGCAATTTTGTGGCTAATTGTTTGGAGGTTTGTAATTGGTTAAATATATTTCAATACGAGTAATGCTGATGGACGCTATGTGAACAGGCCCTAAAGGCTTTGATTGTTCATAGGGATGATATTGAAGCATTTGCCCTTACAATTGCGATGTTCCAGAAGATGATGATGTGAGTGTACTTGAATAAATGTAAATTTTTTTACATAAAAAAATAAAATATCCTTGAAAATAAGCCCTAATGTGTATTTTGGAGCAAAAATTAATGTAAGACCCAGTCTTATTTTCAGGGAAACATGTATTGAATATGTGGAACGTAACAAAGCATGAACTTCAACAGTTTAGTTCAGATCTTTGAAAAATTTTATGAATGTATCGAAAAATCCTTAATTTTAATTTGGAAATTTGTGTTTGAATTATTAAAGTTTCAAAGAGACTAATTTGCACAAAAAATGTAATTGTATAATTTGATGCAAACAAAACTGAAAAAAAAAGTGTGAGAAGAAATCAAAAGGAACACAAGATTATGTATATCAACAAAAAGAGCTCAATTGGACTTAATTCTATTTTAAAGCATACTACTTTGAAGTTAGTCATTCTATATCGTTAACATCAGAGATCATTTCAACACTATGTAATTGTGTTAAAAATAATTAATGTTCAATTTTGTGTTGCTTTATCGCTACTGAAAATTCTTTGCTGTTTCAATGGATCACTGGTGTATGTTGCAAATCTTAAATGGTACTAAAAAGAGATTTATTTTGTTCTTTGAAGTTCTGTTAAATATATAATCCAGTTGAGCTGTAATTACAGTAACATTTTTAACAATTCTGATTGCCCTTTAAAAATGATTTCCAGCACTATATTTAGTTATTTCTTACTTTTTCAAATATCTTGCTCTGTAGTCTTGAATTTTTAAAATAACATTTATAAATTAATCTTTCTTTCTGAGCTTTTAATTATTACTCTAATGATTAGAGTCTCTTAAAATGATAACATATATTCAAGCATTTTTTCAAGATTGCTTTTTCCCTTTTGACCAGGAATTTCAGTTAAGTGAAGGAAAGAAAGGTATATAAGAACAATCCATTCCCATTTTAAGTTCAATAATGTGTTTTCGAATCAATTATTTTATGCGTTGTTTGAAAATTAAGATTTGTTACAGTAGTTTCATAATTTCATTGTTTATTAAAATTTCTTTCTTCAAAATTCAGGTTCATGTTTAATTATCTTCATTCAGCATTTTAAGTTCATGTTTTGAAATTCCTTTTAATCAAAGTTTTCAATAACCTGAGCTTTCAGGATAGGTTTTGGTCTTAATTTACCTTAGATTTTAAGGACTTTACTTTTGTGTATCAAATAATAATTACAAGGAATATCCGAAATATTTTTTGGACATTTAATTCGTCTTCTAGTTCTTAGTGTGCTGAATAATATAAACTTAATTGCAGATTTATTTTAATTTATCTTAGTTTATGTCGTTATCATTATGTGTACTTTGAAACAAAATTTGCATTCCAAATTTGTTCCCAAAAGTTGGTGATATTCTGAAGCTCTTTCATTGCAGAGCAAAAGCATTCATAAATATAACTTAATAAAATGAAAGGTTTTTTTGGGCACTTTGCATTTCTGTGCACCCAAATTTTCTATCTAAAAAGGAATCAACAATGACATTTAACAGTGAAAGAAAAAAAACAATGACTTTAATAAAGTCTCGGTGTATATATATAATGTTAAACATAGTCTTTTTTTAAAATGATTTGCAGAACACTTGCATATCCACAAAGAAACATTTGTCAGCACATATTTTAGCATGAAAATAATAAGTCTATTTAATAGAGTATTTGGCATGTGGCTAAAGAAGTACAAATTTGTGTGTATTTCTATTATGAAGCATATTACTGTTATGTCATTATTGTTAGCATAGTAGTTTATTGAAATAAGTATAAATTATTCTCAAATCTTTTCATTACAGTGTGTACCCCTGTTGGTTTTGCAAGCCTCTTTTCGGTTATGGCTGATCTGCTGATGAAGCGCAAGGTGAGCTTTCATTACTGTTTAATTTCTAAATATATATGTTACCTCTTCTTATTTTTTAACTCTTCTTATTTTTTAACTCTTCTTAATTTTCCTGTTTTTTTATATATTTCTTTTTGATGTGTTTTTTATGACTCCTTTAATTTTTTTTTAACTTTTTCTGAAGTAGTGCATAGAGTTTTTTTGAATAATTTCTTATGAAATATGAAATTGAGTGATTATTGTACTTTCTGTTATGAATTTGTGAGACTCAAATTTCTAAGATCTGATCAAATTAAAAGTAATGTTTTAACTTTCTAAATGTTTCATCAAATGTTTGATCTGGGGGATTCTCCTTGTTCCCCATTTAATGATCTAATTATGAAAATTTTAAATCAGATTCCTTTTTGAAGTTTTTAAATGACTAATACTATTAATGTTAAATTGAAATCTGTAATGTATATGTATTTTTTGTGAAATTTTTCTTTGGAGTTTTTTTCCCCTTTAAACTTTGAATCTTAACATTAGGATCTGGTCACATAAGTTTTAAATCCAGAAAAGTGAAGTTATTACAAAGAGTATATTTTGATCACTGATTGAAGTATTTAGCTGAAGGGATAGTAGTCTAATAGGGTAGTCTAATTAATTGCAGTTTTCCACTACATCTTTGAATAAGTGGCAAATATTATCATTTTTCAGTAACCTAGTATATAGATGATGTTCATTGTAAAGTATCATGTAGGATGAACTAACGAGTAATGTTTACTTCCTGTCCTGGAATTTAAGTATGATCATTAATGTATGAATGATTTATGCATCTTAAAAGAAGGGACCAGTTCTTTTTCTTGTAGACTTATTCTCTCATAATATCTGTTTAGGAGGAAAAAATCCTATAACAGACAGGAAGTATTCAATAACAAATCTGTTATTTTTAATTAAAATTTGTACTTTATTTTACAAGTGAAAATATTCTTATCTTGTTAATTTATAAATTTATATTCCTACTCTTTTTTAATCTTCTAATGATATACTTTCAGATTTCTGAGGAAGCCCCATCTTGTATTGAAAAAGCCAGTAGTCATTCATCCTCTCAGCAAGCAGGTAATGATGATAAGTCTCAAATCTTACATCACCGCAGAGTTGAAAAATTGGAGATAATAAACGATGTTTATGCCTTACCTGATTTTGAATTAGTAAGTGTTCTGTATACTATTCTAAAAAGTACTGGCATTGGAGTTTTCTAAATAAATGTCTGTAATCTCTGAAAGCACACATGTCTATAATTTTGAGCCATGTAAAAAATTATTAGTCAAAATGAAATAAGTGTGTTTGTTTAATATTCAACTTGAAGCAAATTCAATTATGTTGGTTAAATGCAGTAAAACAGCTTTACAAAGCAGTGTATGGTTGTTTTGATATGGAAATTCATATATATCATTGAATAATCTAGAAACAAAAGTCTAATTTAAAATTGTATTAAAGGAATTGCAATTTTGAAGAGGAAAATTGCAATTTTTTATCTAGGAGAATGTATCTGTATGTTTGTGTCTATGAATATATTATGAGACAGAGCTTGTTGAATTCTTACCTTAAGTTATTAAGTTTTGAACTGATTTTGCTGATCTTTTACACAAACTTAGAAAGGTAAAATTGATTTTTCTTTCAAATGACTCTCTCGATTTGAATTTCTTTTTCCTTTCTGTGTGGCTGTTTAATAGATTCCCATAACTTCATCTTAAAGAAACTGTCAGTGGGGGAAGAGGAATTCAGTACATCAAAAGCATCATTTGGTAATTGAGAGAAATTTGTTATGTTTTTGCTCAGTAGAAAAAGTACTGACTTGGACATATATAACCTATGTAGAAGAGGAAACTTTTTAATAATCCATTTTCTGTGCTTGGTTGAAAGAAAGTCTGGGGCATAATTTTAATTTTCCTTTGCCTTTAAAGTCAGCAGTATATACTCATTAATTATAATAGCAACCAGTTTCCAAGGTAATGTTCTCTGTATAATCATAATTTTTTTTGTCCCATGAATACTTATTTCATCTATTTACTGAACACACATTTATTCAAACCTCATTAAAGTTTTTGAAGGATTTGTCTGAGATTGAACTCCTCTTTGAATAGTTTTTGTGAAGTTCTTACTTTTAACACCCATTTTTAATGCTGGTAAGTTTTGTATAGAAACTGTTATTTCATTTTTCACTAAATTTGAAATGAAAAAAAGCCTAACTGAAAGTAAAATGATAACATGACCACGAAACTTCGTCCTAAGACTGTTCAAATGCAGATAAATATCAAGAAAATGAAGTCTCTGATCCTAAAAGAAAATCTGCTGACTAAAAGATCTCTTGCATCGAAACTAGGAATGACTTCTGGCACTGTAAGTAAAATCATTCATAGAGATTTGAAGTTAAAAAAGATGTTTAAACTGTAAGTTCATCTGCTTTTGCCAAAGCATATTGCTGAAAGAAAAATAAATTGTAGAAAATTATATGAAAAACACCTAGCTGCTGAAAAATGGAAATTTGTGGTAACATTTGATGAGGCAAAGGTGTATTTAAGTGACTGTAATAAAAAAAATAAAATTTCTATTGATCAACTGATGGGAATGACCGTACAAAATTTACTGAAAGTTCCCAAAGGGATTAATGATAGTTGCAGGATTTTGTTACAGTGGCAAATTAAAAATAAAAAAAGTCTCAAGTAAAGCCAAAATTAAATCACTGTACTATCAGCAGAATGTTTTAGAACAGGGGTGTTTAATCTTTTGCAGCATCCGGGCAACATGGTAAATTTTTTTAAGGCAGGCGGGGCACATAAAAATGTCAACTACATTTAAAAGGTTAGTTTTATTATGAAAATGAAAAATACATTGTATATGTAATGTATATAATATTATAATCTTGGTATGCAATGTGATGTGGTAATTTTGAATGAACTCGAACTTAATGTGATTTTTGAAATTGGTGTTTTTTAATATGCCTGCTATATTTGGTGGTATGCTACTTGAAGCCAATCGCAATGTATTTTTAGGTGTGTATCAGTCAACACACTCTGTTTTGATGTTTTAGTTAATTTCATTAAAGAAAAAATTGTTCACACACATAAGTTGTTGGGAAGAGCAACAGTATTCGTGAGGCAAATTTTTGAAGTTTTGGAAATTTTTCACATGAAATATAATTTTTATAAAAATCTACAAGATCTTTGCTATTAAATATATCCTTCAGCTGTGAGTTGGATTGCAATTCTATTATTTCCATTTGCAAATCATTTGGCACATCATCAATATTTAAAAAGAATGGCGAAGCAAAAATTCGAACTTCTTCTGTATCAAGAAATTCTGTGAATCGTTCCTTAAATTCAACTTTTAGTTCTTTTATTTTCTTTGCATACATATTCATGTTTGCTAATGAGCAAGATTGTAAATTGACAAAGTTGAATGCATTTTTTTTTTCCAACTGCTTTTCCTAAAGTGATAGCTTTGCTAAAAATGATTTAATGTTGGTAAGAATGATTTAATGTTGTCATATGAACATGGTGTATGAATGGCTTTATAACAATCGATATAACAATTATCCAAATATCGATAAAAGGAAGACATTAATTATAAAACTAATGTAACTATAAAAAATATTATTTGATGAAATTATAACAACTTTTGCAAATAAATATGATTTTGAATTAATTTTAATTACATTAGGATTAGAAAAATGGTGAAACACAACATCAACATTGGAATGATTTATATTTGTTATACCATGCTCGGGTCGCAAAATATGGTATTCCGGGCTGCAGGTTAAACACCCTTGTTTAAGAACCAATTTTTGAAGAAGAAATTCCAGCCTTATATGGAAAGGACATTGATAAAGTTGACTTTGATGGACAAAGCCTCTAGTCACATGTCTAAATCAACTGCCACTTATTTAGCAAAGAAACAAGAATAAAGCGTATCCAATTTAATGAAATACCTGTAAAATTACCTGACACTTCTCCAATGGACTTTTGCAGTTTCGGTTTATTAAACACCCGAAGGTTTTTAATAAACCCTTAAGGGTATATTAAAAACCTTCGGAAAGCCTTAGGAAATAAGGCCTTAGGAAAATAGCACCCAAGAACACTGAATGGACTTTGGAAAACAGTCCAAGAGGAATGGGATAAAATTGACATGACAGTACTAAGAAACAGTTTACTTTAACCCTTTGAGGGGCGCCATTTGCACAGTGCAAACGCCTAAATCTAGTCCTTTTTCACTTGCATTCAATGTATTCCAGTTAAATGAGCAGAAAAATGGTTAGTTCTGCCATCTGTTATCAGTTTAAAGAAGTAAAAACATTTTGCAACCTTTAATTGAAAATTTTTTCAAGATTTTTTTAGCTTAAATAATAGGGAAAAAATCTGCTCTGTTCAAACTGTGAAAGTTGATGCCCCTGAAAGGGTTAATGGAAAACTTGAGCTAGAGCTATTGAGAAGAACTATGGCTATCAAATAGAAGCAAATTGCCACAAAATATACAGCCTTTATACATAAAACTTAACTACCAAAATCTTTTCCATAAAGTGCGAATGACCTTCTGTATATGTATTATTTGATATTTCTATTCTTCATCATGACCATTCCAATTGAATTTATTTTCTATCAAGTTATAAATTGCCTCAATTTTTTTCCTTAGTATAACAAATTTGTATATAATGATTATTTTCTTTATGACAAATTTGTCAATTGAGTCCCATTGCTTCTGCCTGTTTTTTTCCCTTTTGATTGAGTTGTTTTTTTCTCGCTGTTTTGACTGCAATTGATTCAAAAGGACAGTGTTGTTGTCCCTGGTATCAGTTGATGCTTAGAAGGACCTTGCTGAAATTATCTGTACAAAAATGATTACTATAACTGAATCAATTGAAAATTGATATTTTTTCAACGTATGCAGTATCATACAATCAATGTTTTTGAAAGGAATAGAATTGTTTCCCTAATTTTTGTAATTTGGGATAGCACATTAATTTTTCAGCCAAAAACTGAAGCTCATGCTTATATAATAATATTAAAAGGAGAGCATAACACAATCTGAATAGCACACTCAAGTAATGACCATTGTACCAATTACGTCACATCCTTCATCCCCATCATTGCAGATGATATATCCATCTTTCATGGATTTATCTTCTGTACTAGCTATCTTGGCTTTAATAGATATAAAAGCAATGCGAGAATTTGTACTAGAATTTGTTTTGAATAATCAGGATGAATAAAGTATTAATTATTATGAAAAATTTGGACAAATGCTATGCATCATTCATTGCCTTTTTCACAAACTTAAAAAAATCTACTATGGAAAGTAGAAGTAATTTAAATGCATACATTTTTTGTTTATAGGAAAGAAATAGCACTGACAAAGAGTGGGTTTGGTTTGGAGCACTATGGTCATTTTTTTGCTACATGAGGGCTAATTAAGGCCAGGACCTACAGCTTAAAGCTGATTCCGAATGGCTACAAACATCCATGCCAAGAGTGGCATGGATGTTTGTAGCCATGTGGCATGAACAGAGAGTGGGAGCCATTGTTTGAATGGATTCTTGTGGTCCTTGTTAGATACTTATCCTCCTGTTTTAAGTGATAGCTAACTTTTCTAGTGTTGTATTGAATTAATAATATTAATATTAATAACTTAAATGTTAATACATTAACTATTATTGTTAATGTATTAACCTGTGCTTAGACAGTTTCTTGTTCAGGTTGCTATGCATGTCTTCCTCCAGTATGATTGCTCTTTGATAAATTAACTCCTTGTAACTTCACCATTAAAAAAATTTTTCATTTTGGAATTTTACAAATCTTGTCACTCTCTCCTAGACCTTTTTTTATTGTTTAATTAGGCTTTTAAAAGTTGCTAGAGAATTTAGTTACATGGATTTTTGTGCAAATGAAGTTTACTTATCACTTTTAGCAAGTTTATTTGTCTGTACGGACTTTGAAAGTTTATTTGTCTGACTTTGCACTAGATTATTTACATGCCTGTTAGTGAAAAAAAGAATGAGAAGATATAAATTACCTAAACTTAGTTATCTTGTTATTTATTGATTACTGTTAACCAGTGAATTTTACGTACTCTGTTAAATCAAGTTGGTATATGTAACCTTGTAAAATTCTTGTTTTCAACTGATATTATGTCTTAATTTGTATTTTAGGATTATAACACTTTGAAGAATGAATGGTTAGAAGAAGGAGAAAGTATGGAACTTTAAAATTTATTATTGTTATTTTGTAAAATATTTTGTCCAATATTTAGTGATTTTTTTTATTGTTTTTGAAGGTAAATCAAAATTCTCCATATCTTCATTACGTAGAAACTGTCTGTATCCATTTGTGATGTTACTTTTACTTTTATTAACAGTAAGTATTATTTCTAGAATACCATAGGAACAAATATTTGAATTGTTTACATGCAAGATGTTATAAAAAAAGTTCATAAGTTTGTAATTATGATCTGAAATAATTTAAAAGTGTGTATACATATTATCGTTATTCAATAATTTTCATATTGTAAATTTCATTGTAATTATAAATTTCATTGTTTATTGATATTTCCTGTGTAAGTATATGTATAAAACTCATGTCCGAGAGAGATCAGTATTTAAGGTGGCAAAATATGAAGTCCTTTTCATGGTATGGATGTCTAATAAAATTTGAATTAAAATGCATTTAACTATTAATAGATATTTTGAACATAATATTAATGAATAAAACTTTAATTATCATCAGCATATGTACTTAACACTTTGAATGTACAAATATATATGATATTTCAGTTTGATGAATTAGTTGCATAAATCTAAAAATAAGTAATTTCAATTTATGTCATAGATTTTATCTGTTTTGATGGTGTCTCAAAACACACTTGAGTTATGCTTTGGAATAAAATCCTTGCCAGTATATTCACAGGTAATTTAAATTTTATTTCCTTATAGTATTGTTATTATGCAAAGAGTTACACTAAAAATAATTTTGATAATGAAGATGTAGCCAAGGCAGAAAAACTTTTGTAAAGACTTTGATCAAATACTCTTATCATAATTTTGCTATTAAATTAAAAGTGTGGGTATGTTATGGAGGTAGAGTAACTCCTCTTTTCACATACTTGATCTTTCATTATGAAGGGCTAACTTTCTTTTTATTTTTGGTAACTCTTCATATCTCCAACTTTAATGAGATCATTAATTTCAAGAGAAAAGGAGATCTTTTATCCCAGCATTTCAATTATTATTTGGGAGCTTGAAGAAGCTATTTCAATAAAAAGAATCATTCTTTTACACCATCTGATATGCATACATTTGTGCTATATTAAGTTTACAGATTCTTTCCACTAAATTATTCGATTAGGTTTTTCTTTTAATTAAACTAATTGTATGTACTATACAAAATTTTTATAACATCCTTTATCAGGCATTGAAATTTGTTTTGAATAATTTGGGAGAAATCAAAATATTTATTATAGGTTTCAAAAAATATATCTTCACCTTCTAGAGTTGAGAATAATGTTTTAACTTATAGAACTTTCAAGTTGCTTTGCAATTCAGGAAAACCTTTTTTTTTAGACATTAAGTTCTAGATTTTCGAAAGCCACTTGTAGTCTCAAAGAAGGAAAGTTAATTCTATTTGTCTAAAAATTCTTTTCTAATGTTCTGGCTCCATAATAGCTTACTCTAATAATTATTAAAATCATTGTATCTTCTAATTAACATAATGAGTATTTGTGTAATTGTATGCTATGGTAAAATAATATTTAATTCTATTAAGTATATCATGAATATCTAGACATGAATTTTTAATTGTCTCATATGTCTTTACTATAGGTAAATAGTAAATAATGTTGTAGATGTATACCCACATCACTTCTGTTTTTGTTTATAAAACTATTTGCCGCCCTCTTGTTATGCAAGTTCCTGCACATTGAAGTTTTTGTGTTTCATAGTAATTTAACTGTTTTGCTACTTGTGAGAACATTTTATCTCTGTTTGTGATTAATTCTTTTCTCATTGTAGAATCTTGCACTGGGCATTAGTTCATTATCAGTACTTGGTCCTGTTGGTGCTGCACTGGAAATTATAATGATCTTGTATCCTTTTTTTCTACTAGCTTCAATATTATTTCATAACTATCACAAGGATATCTTGCTATGGCATTCTGATAACTCTTTGAACTTTCCTTTAAATTTTTTTGGGCAAAAATGATCAAAATGCTCTAGTTTAAGATATTTATTTGAAAGTAAAGCTTAAAAAACAGCTTTCCCCCAGTCAAGAAATTCTTAACTGATATTGAATTGAAAGACAAAGATGTTATGAACAAGAATCTGAATTTTTTAGGTTTTAGTTTGAGAGCAGGATATTTAAAATATTTTGGGAGGAATTATTCATTTTTCTTGCTAGATATGTCTGGCTGTTGCAGGTTGTAATGTTAGTTTAATATCCTTTATTTATCTTTACTGGTTTGAATTTGTGACAGTTCCAAAATTACATGATGTGCTGCTAAACTGAGAAAAATAATTCATGTATTTTAGAGTGGTGTGATTTTGAAGAGCATTTTTATACTTGTTTTTAACATAAGATTGAAGACTGAAATTTTAGATCCTATAGACTGATTGTGTTATTGTAATAACAGTGATATATATATGTATATTTGTGTTTGTGCATGTTTTGTAATAAAAGGACTTTTATTGAAACAAAAGTATAAAGATGTACTTGTTTATTAAAATTGTATGTTTTGGGAACTTTAAACTTCGCTGAAATCACCTCCACTTTGATTTTATGTTCAGTCATGATTCTAAAGCTTTTTCTTAAGAGGGGCACTGGTCGTCCTTTTTATTATTCATTCATTCTTTATGGAATTTAGTTTAGTTGATATGATTATTTTCACATTTAAATTTGTTTCTATATGCACATATTCACAAATAAAGATATGATGAGATTCATATACAGATATTCCTTGAATTATGACTGAGGTAGGGACTGAGACATTGGTCGTAAGTTGATTTGGTTGTAAGTCAAGTTTCAAACAATTCTTGTTTTGTTTTATGTACTTACATATATTTTTACTTTCATACATACATACATAATTTAAAATACATTGTACTTTATTTAGAAGGCATAAATTATTCTTCGCCATCACTACTTATGTTAGTACAATCCAATGGTTCAGGATTTGTGACACAAGGTACATTGCAAGTTTTTTTTAACAAAGTTTTTGAAGGTAGTTTTTAATAGTCGTGTAATACATATAGATATGTACTGTACATTCAAGGAACAATGATTTTGAGAAAAAGATAAAAGTAAGTAAAAAATAAAATAACATTTTCAGTCATAAGTCGAGGAATACCTGTATCATCAATACTATATTTCTATTATTAATCTGTTTTGGAGTAAAATTGTTTTATACATCATACCCATTTTTTAGCTACTTTGAAGAAATTATCTTTTCTGTGTTGTAAGAGGCTTTAGCTTTTTATCAACAATTCAGCATATTAACGAATTTTTCTTTTGTTTGTTTATCATTAGTAAATTTGAAAAGAATAAATCCTTAATGTTCCATGAGGTTGCTTAACAAAAGATGGCTTTGTATGTTGTAGGAAATAATTTTTTTCCAGCTATAATTTGACTGAAACAAATGCAAATGAGTAAATAACAAATGAGAAAATAGAGATTGGATATCTTAATATTTTCTATTATTTCTGAAAGGGCAAATTCCCACATGCCTCTCATCCATCATATCACTATACTCTCACAGCATAATATCTTACCAGAAATTGAAATCGTAATCATGAATAATAAAATACACTATAATAGAAAAGAGACTAAATAAAATTAAAATTTGTAATTTGCTTTAATCCATTTTGAGTAAAATATTCAAGTTATATTAGTTAATTATCTTGATATGCTCATTGTTTTCTGGACTTCACCAAGAGTTTTCACAAAATACACACAGTGATCTTTGTTTCATTGAAGCATAATGTGTAAATGAATTCTTTTTTTCTAAAATATATGGTGTCAGTAACATTCTGTTGTCAGTGAGTTTAGATTTTCTTTTAGTGAGCTACTAATTGATCTGTGGGTCAGGATTTTCACCTTTCTAAGGATATATTATTACATATTTAGCAGTATTGCATGCTTTTCTGAATATAGCTGATATTTATGACATGAAGAAAATCAGTAGAAATTTCTTGTGAATAGAAAACACCATTGTTCTTAAATATCACTCTTTGTTTAAAAATTTGCACACTTAGTTTTTAGCCTAAGCCATATTTAATGAGCTTGTATAATCGGTTACTTTGCTTTAGAGATAATAAATGGTCTAATAGTAAGTTATTCGCTTCAGTAGTCAGTAGCAGTCATCTTGAAAAAGCCTGAAAATATCTTCCCAGTGTGGAAACCTTCATGGTATATGCATTCATGCAGAGTATTGCATGTTAAATCTTTAGCTTATGCCATCCTCTTAAAGATCAGAGTGGTTTGAACTGTGGAGATACTATCTGTGTAACAGATGCAAAATTGTGGTAACATAACACATTGCTTTTCCTAGAATAGGAAAAGAAAAAAAAAACAAGTTTTTAAACATTGATATTCCTAATATGAACTCAATTTTAACAACTTTACGTTTTTGAAATAAACTTTTAAAACATTTTTTAACTAACAACTTTAATTTCTGGGAATGGTATTTGCCTTATCAAGACATATGAGGCAGATACTGACATCTTGTTGAGCTGATGTTCTTGAACTACCTTTCTCCTATATGAGACTTCCACCTATTGTCTTCACTCTTGGCCCATAAATGAAATCATCATTGTCAGGATAAATTTATTGAACCTTTACTTTGGACTCTTTTGGTTTAAGCCTCACAAAGGTAAAATCCTCCAGCTATTTCATAAATCACTTCTTTCCAGCTTTTTGTCCAAGGTATTCTTTTTGGTATTTGTTATGCTGGTAGAATTCTTGAAAATAGTGTTATCTCACTTGAAGTTGTTTAATGTATGTAATTTAGATATGGTATACCTATTTCTTTCAAGTTTTGTAGAAACATTGATAATGTTAAAGGTGTGAGGTCTTCAGAATCATTCAAATCATAGGATAATTGTTGTTGACCATTTCAATGTCAGAAAGTATGAGCAATTCTGATTGACTTAGAACCATCATCAAATCTGACATCCTGTTGCTCTAACCTAAAATCTTGATATTCTAACTTACCGTAAACAAAACTGAGCATACAGTTCTTGTTTCAATATACTGATATTAATTCTCTCGTATGTTTTCTTGGTACTTTATTTGTTGTTGTTCACATGTGAGAATTGTTGTATGTCTTCAGTGGGTGAACTAATGCCACCTCAAAAATCATAAAATACTTGTTTACCAAAAGACTCATTTGAAATAAATTTGAGCTTAGAATAAAAATAACTAACAGACATTGCTTAGTTCTTATTCTAAAATTGACCCTCAGACTCCACGATATCACTCTCTTGGTTGATTACAGATATTAAACATATCTGAAAATTTTTTTATTAAAAAAATGCTGATGTTATTTAAAAGTCTACAATGTATGATTACTCATGTAGTTTTATGGAATTTGTGTAAAAGTGTATGATAAGAATAGAAAGTGTTGCTCATATCATATATATATATATATATATATATATATATATATATATATATATATATATATATATATATACACAAAGTTATTTGTTGACTCACAATGGGGTAATGCCCCAATAAAACCATTGTAAGTTAAAGTCCTTTGCAATGCATATAACCCACTGGATATTATAACTGAGCCTATCATAAACATGGCCAGAACTCTTACATTTGCCCACTGTTTGGCAAAATCACCTAAAACATATCTTAATAAATAAGGAAGAGTGTTGAATACCTCATGTCTTTTATTTAACTTTACTGAAGTAAAAAATTTGTATATGTTTCACTTTATTCATAAAAAGGTTGTATTTGACTGATACAACAATTTTTATGTGTGATGGGAGGCATCAGGAATACATTAAGGTTATTATTATATGTATATTTAACAGAAATATCTCTCAGAATCTATGCCATGTGAATAATAGCATAAATTACTAATTGCATTCTTTTTTGATTAATTTTTATGCATTTGTATCCTTAATATTGTCAGATACCTATGGTGTACATCAATTGTGGGTCTGTATTCTTTGCCAGTTTTCCGACATTTGAAACCCAAACTGTATAATACATCATTGACTCAAGTGATTGGCAACTGTGCTGTTCTCCTAGTTTTGAGTTCTGCTTTACCTGTTTTAGCTCGTAGCTTAGGTATTTCATGTTATATATTATTTATTATGAAAATACATATTTAAGTTGAACTGTTTGTTGTATTTCAATCCAAGCAATTGAATCAGATATTTAAATGTATCCCATCCACTTTCTGTTGTAAATGCACATGTTTCTAAATTTTTGGGGACTCCAAAAAGACTCCTAGATTTTTTCTAAATTTTTGGAAAAAACAAGAGTAGCTACATCATTAACAACAACAATGATGCTTGATAATATATTAGAACTCGTATACTCTCAGGTATTTGATGTGATCTAAGTTATCAACTGTTGTAGTAGAATGTATAATAAGCTCCCATATAAACAAGCTCTGGATGAAAGTAATGCATTTGCTCTTTCCATAATTTTGAATTACATTATATTCCTATTTTATAATTGAAAAGACATCATGAAATCCATAGTTATCCAAACAAGATATGTGATAAAGGTAAAAATTGTTTGGCACTGCTTTGAGCTAGATGTCTAACAACCACCATATATCCCAATAAGATAGATATGTCAGTTTCAGAAGATGAGTCTTGAAAAAACAAAAAAAGAATAATTGTAATATCTTTCTGTGCAAACATTTCAAATCCAAAAACCATTTTGTTCTCTGCTATGATGGGTTAAATTTCTGGAGGGATGGAAATGTATTTTGACTGTATGAATCCTATTGAAAATAGCACAAATTTACTTAAACGATAGTATTATGAGAAAAATTTCATCTGAAGTATCAATTACACCTCTTGTCTTTTACAAAGTTAAGTAATGAAAAATGTTAAAAATTAATACTTATACTCTTTACATAAATTTCAAAAGGAATATGATCTGATCATTTGAACTGTAGATTTTTCCACGGGAATTGGCTACCTCTCCCATCCAAACCAGCCACTCAATTTTTGGAAAAAATAACGAGAATACTTTTTCATTAGAATCATTGAAAGTCAACTGATTGTGTTTTTAGATTGTTCAAATAAGTGCTCTCTACCTAAATGCAGGTCAAATCTGTGAAGTCAAATACCACTAGTCATTTTAAGAAAGTCACTTTTACTTAGGATGTAGGTTGTAGGTGACAAAGAAAGCTATTTCAGATAGGCTATTTTTATTTAGTTTATTTTATTACAGGAAAATCATTTGAAAAATATGTAAATATCCTTTATAACTTATAGCATAGTTACATGTTAAAGTTTTAATTATGTAATTAAGGCTTGTAGTGATAATAATAATGATAATTAAGAGGAGGATAAATTTTGATGAAAGTCTTGGCATATTGAAAGCAACTGTAAAATTTCTTGGCAAGTGTTTGAAATATTTTTTCACAATATTACTTAATGTAGTTATAGTATGACTGGGAATTGTGGTCTATACAAATGCAGACTAATTTCCTCCAACATTTTTAGGGAGTAAGTTTTTTTAATTTGAAGCCTTGAGAATCAAGTTTTTTGACATATATACGCATGCAGTATATGTGTACAGTGCACGTTGTAAACAAGAACTAATCAAGTCAAAATAATGCAAATTCATTATTTATGTTTATGCAATAAGTAATACTGAAAAGTATGTGCAGTTTTGGAAACTTTTTTCATGACATTAACGATTTTATGGTTTCTAGGTGGTTGCAATGTTTTTCTCATTATGTACATTGCCCCTTAAATTTTTGTAATTAAATTATAGCTCTTTTGTTTTTATCTGATGGGCTGTTAGAAGGGGGATAGCAATCACCATGAGTTTTAATTATTATTTAATATATTTGATTACTTTTAAGAAATTATAACAAAGGTCTCATAACAAAGAGCCTCCACATTAGAAAAAAAACACTTTTAAGAAATTTTATTTTAAGTCTTTTATGCCCAACTTCTGGCTGTCTTTTATGTTAAATCCTTTTGCATTCTCTGGTATAGAGAAGAGAGTAATCTACATTAATTTTCCTCCCCAATTGCTGTATGGGAAATGAAAAACAAAATGGTGCCCAGTGTGATAAAGGGTATATGAAGTTTTAATTCCTTAGGCCTGTGATCTTTTATGGCCTGCCGTGAGATAAAAACTATTTTTACCATGCCTGGTGTTGGTTTGTGCATGCATGTAGTGATGTGCTTGATGATAGGGCATAGACAAACATGAGCTTTAAGTACCTCATAATACCCATATTGGCTCCATAGTGCTGAACATTACCCTCACCTGAAATAGTTTCCTGGGGACAAACTGATATTTTCAGTCATTGCAATTTTATTTATGAAATTGGAATAGTTTTCTATTCCAGTGTGTTACTCTGAAGAACTCCAAGTTATAATAGAGAAATGAAAGAGTTGAGAGCTTGATTTATGGAAATTTGGATTGTTGAGGTGAAACTCCAAATTTAAATATCTGATGAAGAAGATAGTTTGTCATTATCTTATATATTTAACTTTCAGTGAATTATTTGTCTTTCATTACCATTACCATTCTGAGCTCTTTAATTTGATGTAGTTCATCAATAAGCTAGGATTATGTGTTTTGCTTAGGGAAATTATTCTTATGAATGACAGATTCAATATCAGCTCTATCTCTCATTACTATTTTTTATTCTGTATCATTTATGATTCTCATTTTAAATAGTTGCTAAAAAGGGGGTCTTTCTGTTTGAACGTATTTGAAATGGGAGTGATGTTATCATTAGGAGCTATGAGATGTAATGAGTTTAAATCTTTGTTTAAAAAAGTTACTTAGACAAATTTACTGTACTTCATCAGTTAAAATCGTTAAAGATATCCCTTCCCCCCAAAAAAAAGGTCTTGAAAATTTTATGCAAATGTTCAGTTTATAAAGTTTATAAGTATTAAGACATTATGTATAGGATTACTGGTAAATTGTTGCTTCTGTTATCTGGTCACACACTAAGTGTTTTTTGAATGGCTTTCATGTAGTTTTCCCCAAATAACTCATCCAAAATATTTGAGGCATCCCCCCCCCTCAAAGTAATTGAATTACAAAGATATGGAAGACAAGTTTATGAATTTAAAGCATTTATTTCATTTTCAGTGAGCAATTTTAAAATATGTATCTGGTGTCTTAGTTATGCATTTTTGTAATATAAGTTTTATATTAGCTTCATACTTAATTAAGTTTTTAAATTAGAGAGAGAAAATATACTCTGTATTCTTTACTGCTTAAAACTTTATAAATAAAGATCATTCTGTTTGATCAAGTAATGTTTATGCTGCACTAATTTTTTTTTTCTCCAGAAAATTTTAGTGAAGAAATTTTTGGATTTTGCCTAACTTTAGTTTAGGCAAAAATGAACTTCAGTTTAAAAATAATATCATTTTTTAAATTGTTTACATGGATACATTTGACAATATAATTTATACTATAATAAAGTCAGATGCTTATATTCAATAGCTTCTGGTCATTATACTTTATTTAAAATTATGCTGTTCAAAAGCATAAATATATAAGTAGCATTTTTAAGGTTTATAGAAGAGTATTTAGAATGGTATTGAATATTATATCAATATTCTATCTCTTTAGAAAATGAATGACTGAAGATTTTTAATCATTCATCTTAGTCTTAAATAGATGATTAGCTTAAATAGAGGTTTTATAAATTGCAATTTACTTATTATATTTGTCAGTCAATTTATTTAATGTAAATGAATTCTTTCTCCATATTTGAATACAGAGCTATTAATAAAATTTTTTAATTTAGGTAATATATATTTGTTTATACATTTCAAACTTATAGAAGTTGCATCAATTAAATAATTTTGATTTCTGTTTTAGGTATAACAAATTTTGATCTTCTTGGAGATTTTGGCAGAATAAATTGGCTGGGAAATTTTTATATAGTGTTGTTTCATAACATTGTGTTTGCTGTTTCTGTGGCAATCTGTTTAGGAACCAAAATTACCGGTTCTGTTCGTAATGAAATTTTTGAAAGGTTATGTTCGTGGTCTCCTTTTACATGGATTTCTTCTGTGTTTCGATCTCAGATGTAAACAATTTTCATTGTGCTGTCAAATTTATTTATATTACTCTTCATCTACACATGAAGTCAATTTTTTATATATCTGTATGAAACAATATTCTGTGATAAAATAGCTATAAATGTACATGTGAATGTCCATTTTATATGTGAATTTCTTCTAAAAGAAAGTTTGAAGTGAATAGGATGGTAAGTCCTTTTATTTTTTTGTCACATTCAAGAACATTATTTTGTACTACAGAATCCTAAAGTTTTTAAAAAAGAGTTTATATTTTTTTCTAAAATGAAAACAAGTATTATATAAACTTGCTATTCTAGACTGCAGTTTGGTAGTCTGTAACGTCAGTGAATGAAGTAAAATTTTATAGCACACACTTTGGAGGTTTGAAAAGGTCATTTGATTTTCACATTTGTTGCTATTTCATTTTGGATACCTTTGTTTTTTAACTTTCAATTTAAGTAGATTGACTTGGCAAACATAACTTGTATTTACTTTATAAATTGATTCTTATTGCTGAAAGAAATTTTGCAGAAATATTGTTTGGGAGACATTGCACCTATATTTTATCTGATAAAAGTTATTGTTTAGTAACTTTTCCAGAATTGTCTTCTGAATATTGTAATATTTCTTATGTTAATGGAATTAATATATCATAATATATCAGCTCGTACCATCTGCTTTCTTTTTAAAATGAAAAGTACATTATATTAAAATGTACATATATTAGTAATGAATGCCATTTTAATTTTTAAAATTTTTTTGAATCTTTAAAATGTATTGTTTATTAATAACATTTATACATTTTACTTGTGCATTGTGCAATGGAACTCTTGAGCAGTGCTTCAGAAATTCTTAGGATAGCTTTTGGCCTCATAATATTTCATACATCAGATAAGGTATAGCAGGTGTATTTAATTGTGTCAAATTTGTTTCTTATAGAAGCACTTGACTGTTATTGTTATACTGGAAAGCAGTTATAAATGTTTAAGGCAAATTATTCTACATTTCTAATTTATTATGTATTTATTTGTATATATGTTTCATTTTTAGGAATTCTAATGATTTAGATAAGAGGAACAGAAATATCTGGTGTGAACCTATTTTCTCAATAATTTTCATGTCAATATGCATTATTTTTAAAAGAGTGAGAGATTTTTTGATAAATTATCTACAAATTTGAACAGTATTTGAATAGTTTTATGTGAGTTTTCTAAAAGATATTCATCTTGCAGGATTTTAAAAATTTGTTATTTTCTTGCTGTTACTATCTGGAATGTGGGTTTTGGAAATTTCTGATCTGATTAAACATGATTTGTTTGAAATCTCTTATTAATGATTATAATACTGAGAGATCTACATCATTTTATTATTAAGTTAGATTATTTTTGTCATTAAGTTACTTAAAAACCCGAGAGTTCTCCTACATAAAAGGAATCATGTTGTTATTAAGATATGTCACTCTGAAGTGACACTCTCTGTTATAACTTTTTTTACTATCTTGATCATGCACACATTGCACTAGAGATGCCATAGCATCTATCTTTTGAAGCACTGCTGTATTGAGTGTTTTGCTTTGTAATTTATTCATATTATGTGTTAATTATTTTCATTGTGTCATTATTTTCATTGTGTTAATTATTTTCATTATTAATGATTATATTGCACTAGAGATGCCATAGCATCTATCTTTAAGGCAATTATTGCACTAGAGATGCCATAGCATCTATCTTTTGAAGCACTGCTGTATTGAGTGTTTTGCTTTGTAATTTATTCATATTATGTGTTAATTATTTTCATTGTGTCATTATTTTCATTGTGTTAATTATTTTCATTATTAATGATTATAATACTGAGAGATCTACATCATTTTATTATTAAGTTAGATTATTTTTGTCATTAAGTTACTTAAAAACCCGAGAGTTCTCCTACATAAAAGGAATCATGTTGTTATTAAGATATGTCACTCTGAAGTGACACTCTCTGTTATAACTTTTTTTACTATCTTGATCATGCACACATTGCACTAGAGATGCCATAGCATCTATCTTTTGAAGCACTGCTGTATTGAGTGTTTTGCTTTGTAATTTATTCATATTATGTGTTAATTATTTTCATTGTGTAAAGCATCATAAAATATTTTAAATAATATGTATTGTACTAAGTTGTATGTAAATATAAGTAAAAGTATTTATTTTTTACTAATTGATCTGACCTCATTGCTCCCTTGTTTTTATGTATTAAATTTTATGTGAATAAGTACTATGTTATACTGTTTTATTTGAATAGTCATGGTTTCAATATGCATGTTGCAAATCCATGATATGAATGCATTCCTTGTCATTTTGCTCAAATGCCAGTGTGTATAGTATATGTTACTGAGCTTTGTTAATGTCAAAGTACAATTTGATGGGCTTTCATTGCAGTGATGATTATCAAAGCCTAATGGATCAAATGTGTTATCAGAAATAAATACATAATTGACTTAAAAAAATCATTTTCACTTCATACTTGACATCATATTTTAGTGTTTTTCATTTAGTTTGTTTTGCAGTCATCTTTAAGACTTCTGCTTTTTAGTTGATGGCATAAAATATCTTTGCTTACTGTCATTTGTTTGTTTAGGCTCAGTTTGATAGAAAAATAATCCTAACAAAACCATAATTTCTGTGTCTTTTTGTCTTAAGTAAAGTTTAATTTGCTAATAAACTAAATCTTTTGTATTATATTAAGTCTTCAAAATTTTGCATAACATTCTAAGTGAATGGGATTATCAAATAACTTGTTTATCCCATTGCATTTATAAATATACATATTTAGTATATTTAACATGATTATTATTTATGTTCAGTTTTCTTTTCTTTTTTTTTTTTTAACATAGGATTACATTCCTCCATAATGGTCCTCCAGAAAGCAAAATTTCAGATTATGTCGTCGCGAGTTATAATTTTGGCAGCGTGACAAACCCAGTCTGTATCTCTTGGGCAAGCAGTAAATAGTTAAACAGAAAAGTAACAAAATCCATCAAAATTTTGACATACATATTCACAGATATATATATATATATATATACACTGTATATATACATACGTACATATATATATAGATACATATATACATAACACATACATACATATATACATACAAAAGAGGTAAACAATGATATGTAATCTTACGTTAATAACCCGTGGTAGTTTCATTAGAATAGACTACTTGAATTTTTTTTTTTGGCTATATCCAGCTAAAAATCAGTGTCATATTTAAATTTTTAGATTATTGTGTTCATTTCAAATTAAATTTTTGTTGATGGGGAAAACTTAATTGATGAGAATTTTTTTTTATTGCTTTGTGCACAGGTTTTTTAAAAGTCAATATATTTTTCGGTTTTAAAAGAACAAAATTCAAATTTTCTGCCATATTTGATCCATTTGCTTTGACTCACTGCTACTATTGTTCTTGTTAGTGGGATGATAAATATCCCATTAATGAGACCATGTATTTATTAATTTAGCTTTTTTAAAAAATATGTTGTGTTATTCACAATCATATGCACAGTTCCTCATAGAGTGTACTTTTTCTCTGTTGCAGAAATAAGTCCCTAAATTTATGCAAGTCATTCAAATGGGATGTAACTGAACAACTGTAGTATGCTGATTTATGCTTTAATTTTCATGCTGTTTTTATACAGTTTGAATATGAATGTTTTTTTTAAGAATCTTATTACTTATATTTCAAATATTACAAACAGTGTTTAAGTATTTTGTATTTTGATGCACTTTTTGTTAATTTATTTGTATTTTTCTCATGGTACTTTTCTGGATAAAATTTTTGATTTTTACATTTTATATTTCCATTGAATGTGTGGGACAGTATAGATGATTTTTTAAATGAAAACAGAAAGACTTTTATAAAATTGAGCCCTGTTTTTGAACCTTAGTTTTTTTCTGACAAATTTATTCATAAAGATTAAGCATTTTAGTAGATACCTTAACGTTATTTTAGCCTCTTAATTAAGCAAATTTAAACAATTTATGTGTGGTAGAGCACTATGGTAATACTTAGTAATTGCTTGAAAATTTCTGTTTCCTTTTTATTATTTAGACTGTTTGACATAGTTATATCTCAAACTGCAAAAACTGTTGTAGATTTTCTGTGTATGTTTAAGTTATGTAAATATAGTTTACCAATGTAGTGAGTGATTGTAAAGTTGAGATAAATTGTAAGTATTATCTCACATTTTAGGAAAGGTGGGAACTATATTAGTTTTATTTAGGAGGATACTCCCAGCAAACATTGAATCCTGATTTTGAAACTATGAAATAAATATCTGAGTTTCTCTCTTGAAAAATGTGCTTTGATTGAAGTCAATAAAAAGCATTTTTTAATTTAAAATTTTTATTTGAAATATATGGTATTCTGTCATTTTATAGAGCATTCAATTGGGATCTATTTGTGTTAAAACTCATTAGATTCAACAATTCATGCATATTCAGCATCTGAGTCCAATTTTCATATTCATGTCAAAAGATTGATTTGAAAGTGAATTGGGTTCTATAAAATTATGGAGGATTTATCTTTTGATTTGAATACTTTTGATTTATCAGCCGATAATTTTCTTCTTTCTATGACTATTCCCATTCTGTTCTTTAATGTGACTGATCATGTGTGATATTTTAGTTTTGTTTGTTATGTATGTGGAAATATTGTTGGTGCTAAATGTTAAAATACTATAAAAATATATAACGTATCAATAATTTATATCTCTTTTTGGTTCATAATGACATTTGGTTATTGAAATTAAGATTGAAATATATGAACACTTTTGTGTCTCAGTGAGTGCCAAAAATTTCTTTGTCTCAAATTGGATATTTCAGTTAACAGTCCTGAAATTGACTATAATATTTTCTTATATATATGTGTCATTTGATGTCTATTAAAATTTTTAAACAACTGGCTAGGTTTGGAAAGGAACTAGCTAGTATTATTTTGTAAGTGCATATCTAGGTGTGTTTCAAAGATAAAATTTGTGATCTCAAGTGTAAATACTTATATTTGAACATTTATATCTCTATAGGTTTTCTAATTTATTTCATTAATAGTTATTTTAATGTTCATTTTTCAAGTGCTTTGTTTTGTGATATATGTCTCATGAAATCCATATCGTAAAGTATTGAATAGAATTTAGAAATTTGGCAAAAATTTGCAGATTCTTTAAGAATTATTTTGCTCATAAAAGGAACATACCTGCTAGCTTTAGTGTGTGTAACATTTAATGCTCTTTTTTTAGTTCATTGAGATTTATTTTAGCTTAACATGTGTTATAAACCTGGCATCTATCTATTTAAATGTTTATATGTTTGAAGTGTCGAATATAAAGATTTTGAAGCTTAAAGATAACTCTTTATCGAATGATGTGTTTTCTTATATTTTGTAAATGTTTTCTTGTGTCAAATTCTACTGTCAAAATTCCTAGTTTACTAAGCTTGCATTTACATTGTATTGTTAAAAATTGATTAGTAACTTTTAATGTGCGGGGAAAGGAGCCTATTTCTGCAGTAATTTACTAAACTTTGAGAAGCCTTAGCTGTATGCCAAATTCAATTTGTATTGCTCACTTCAGAGAATGTATATTGAAACACTTGTAAATGACAGAATTCTAAGTTTGTTTTCCTATTTTTTTTGTTCTTGTTTAATTAATTTTTGAAGGGCATTCATTATTTTTAAGCCATTATTTTGAAGTATAATTAGATGGACTGTTATTGTATATTTTTGTTAGAATATATTGTTCTATTTTAATATGGAGTGGGAACTATTTTATGAGTCACCTGTATGATCTAGAATGATTACAAAATAAAGAATGAAATGGATTTTCAAAGCCATCACATATAATGGTTAAAGAGATAGTTGTTGAAATGTATGGCTATATATATTTAAAGCACTTGTTTCTGCCTGTTTATTAAATGTGTGTGAAAATGAAGCATTATCATCGTGCACCTGTTTGAAATGTGAGCATTTGTGTGATAAACTGGAATATATGTATATATATATTGTCTAATACGGAAGCACTTGTTGTTAGATATTTATCTTTTGTTTTTCACTGCTAAACTGAAATATATGGCAAAACCCGTTAACAAAGATGTGAAATATCTCTTCTGAATTGCTACAGTTCGCAAAGGCAGTTAGGAAATGGTAATTAATGCAGATCCTGATTAAGAGTCGGTAAGCTTTCATTCAATACAAATTATGGAACATTTTTCCAGCATAAAATAAAAATGAAGTTCTGATATATTACTTAGTTGTTTTAACCCTACTCTTAAATTCTTATTCTACTTAAATATCTTTCTTTAATTTTCAGTTCAAGTGTCAAATTTTACATTTTGAATATTAGGAGAAAAAAATTCAGTCAGTTTTTTAATATTCAGTTAGGAGTCTCAATAAAAAGCTTGTTCATTCAAAGGCTGAAAAGTTCCTGTGAGTTTACAAATTTTTAGTTATATAACATATAATTTATTAGTTATAAATGGCAATGGAATTGAAATCAATATTCTCTTTTCAATAACAATTCATTAGAATAATATTTAGGGGGGATTTTAACATGTGACTGAAAAAAAAGCCACTTTCAACAAAACTAATATCTTTACTTTCTAACAAACCCCCCCCCAAATTTAGAATTTTGAGGTGCAAAACTCAGGCATGCGTTGTATTGTAGAGCTAAAATCATGTACACTTCACTAAATAAGCTCATAATTCATTGTGTAACTGATTTGAGCATTTAAAAAGCCTTTCTTTACATGCATCATTATTAATTGATAACTTATTTGTAGTTCTTTAAAAAAAATATTTGATTCATTAGACGTTATTCCCCCCCTTTTTTGCCCTCATTTCATACTATACTTTTGCGAGTTGTTGTAAAAGATCTTATAATAGTTATTCAAGTTAACTCTGTGCAGCTGTTCTCACCCTTTTATTGTTGTAAAATAAAATTCTTTCTAAAATAAAAAAAGTATCGATAAGTTATTAAAGTTTAGTATTTTTGTGCTTGCATGGGTATCACAACTTTCGAATTTTTGAGTTCAAATTGAAAAACTTTCTTCCCCAGAATAAATTGTCCCATTATTTTGCATTCATGTTTTCTTGGTATCAACTTTGAGTTTGTACTTACTGATTAAGAGAAAATATTGTCTAGAATAGTAATGTGTCAGAAGAATGCGCTGCATAATGATGATAATGAAAGTTTGGTTTGGAGCGCTATGGTGCTACACGAGGCTCATTACTGCTTGAAGCCGACTCCGAACGGCTCCAAACATTCATTCCAAGAGTGGGTTGCCATCGTCCGCCTATGATAATAATGAAGGAGTTAGAAACGTGCACTTTCATAATGTTGTGTATTTCTTCCTTTAAATTTGTACTTTGTAAATTATTCTGATCATACAGGCTACAACGATTTAAATTCATGTAAGTTTGGTATATTTTTTATTTCCTTTTTTTTGTTGGATACCACGATGTAATTTTCGAAAATTTTCATGCATTTGTAGCGAAGATATATGTAAAATGTTTATTCTTGCACATTCATGGACTTTTGCTGTAATGATATGATTTTATGAAAGCAGTTTATTCCTATTTCAACTTTTTGTGTTTCTTACAAATATTTTACTGCATCTTATGTCAGTTTTAGGACCAAATCTTCTTTTTCTTAAGTATCTTTTTTTTGTGTGACATTCCTAATTTAAGGCCATAGTAAATTTTTGTGACAGTGAATAAAAAATTTCTTGTACTTCTGTTTTCTTTTTTTCCGAGCACTTTTTCTTTCTCCATTAAAAAAATTCATTATGAATGCATAATCATGCTTTGATCACTAATAATCATGCGTTGTGCTGCAGGCTGCGGATTATCTGTAGCTTTTATGGATGCTGATTTTAATCTCCGAAACGGTATTGAAAAATGGATTTCTTATTATTTTCCTACTCCGATTCTACTTCCCTTTCTCAACTAATTTAATAAGATATACTAAATACGTCGGAATTCGCAATGCTAATGCATGCAGTGTTTGTGAATTTCAAAAATAAGAGGGAAAAAGCACCGCGTTTTGCTATGAAATTTCGTATCTTTCATGAACTTTGAGTGATATGCCATAACTTTCCCACACCCTTATAGACAGACCCAGTGTTACATAAATCAAAGTTAGTCCGCTTTTACACGTCTAAAATGCTAATTATTTTATCTGCTGCTTAATTCATTCCAAGACTTGGTTTGCAAACTGAAACGTTCGCAAACCAAAACAGTTTTTCCCATATAAATTAACGGATGAAGAATTAATCCATCCACCCCTAAAACATAGTTATTTTTAGCTTGTTTTTATAGATTTAGTTATAAAGAAATGGGGAAAATAAATGAAAACAGACTTTATTATGAAGAACTAACACATGATAATTGTTCAGTACAGCATTTTAGCTTTGTAGAGGATAATTGCTGGTGCAGATGGTTGATTGTTGAAAAAGAAAGGAGGACTACAGATGTTATTGCATGAAAGGTAGTCATCTTCCGTAACATCACTAGGCAATTCTGATTTTAGTGTTTTATTCTCTTCGTCTAGATTCAATCTCACTAGTAGCTGATTTTGGCACAAGAAACCGATTCAAAGAAATTTGTCTTTTGTTTTTCTGAAGAATTTCACAGAAGTGGGTCATCACATTGTCATTTAGAATATTAACTGCTCTGTTGGTCGCAGATTTATTAGGGTGATGCTTTTCAATAAATGTCTGCACTTTACTCCTTTTGCTGCAAATCTCTTTTATCATGGCATTGGAAACATTCTCCCTATCATTGTCTTTCTTTAATAAATGCTCTTCCTGGATAACGTTCACCTGTTGACTCTGGAGCTCAACAAGTTCTTCTGTGGTGAATTCTTCATTATTTTCTTCCACCAGCTCTTCTATATCTTCACAGTCGACCTCCAAACCCATACTTTTCCCTATTGACACTATCTTATCCCCAACTTTGACTTTCGCCTCTTCAAAGCCCTCGAAGTCTCTCTCTGGCACACACGTTGGCCAAAGTTTCTTCCAGGCAGACTGCAAGGTATGATAAGAGACTCCAGGCCTTATCAATAATGTTGATGCAATTGGGGATATCGAAATGCCCCTTCTAAAAATCTCTTAGGGTCAAATAGGCGTGTGTCATTTGGGACTTGAAATCACCTTGGAGAGTGTCAGGATTTACATTTAAAAAAATTTAAAATAACCTGCTGGTCCATAGGCTGAAGCAAAAGAGTTGGGTTTAGTAAGAGAAATTTGACCTTAATGAAGTTATATTTGATCTCCAGATCTTTTTTGAAATTTAGAGGATGAGCAGGACTGTTAGCCATGATGAGAAGACACTTCAAGAGCAAACCATTCTCCTCAAGATATTCCTTGACAGCTGGTGCGAAGACCTCAATAATCCACTCCAAGAAAATGACTCTTGTTACCCAGGCCTTAGCATTTGATCTCCACATTACAGGCATTATTTTTCTTGAATGCACGAGGATTTTCAGAGTGGTAAATTAAAAGTGGCTTGATTTTAAAATCATCATTTGCATTAGCACACAATAAAAGTGTTGTGGAATAAGCCGTTGAGCCGTGTCAATACGAGACAGGGAGAACGAAAATTCAAACTCAACAGTTTATTCTTTCTAACATAACGTAAGTATCAAGAGCTGTAAAATTTATCAAATATGTACAATTTAACAACCGTGCTCACACTTGAGCAACGAAAACAAACAGAAAGGGGAGAAACTTCGAAGCAGCAGGCGAGGACACTGGACGAAAGCTCTGGTTGAACTTTCAGACTTGGCTTAAATACTTCCCGCGGTGATGACGTTATAAGCCGAGACGGGTGTTACGAATTTTAGGATTTTGCGAGATTTAACCCTTATATTTGACAATCTCGCCAAATTGGCGATGGATTTGGTGATTTAGTTTGGTCGCCAAATCGCCAAATTTGGCGATATTGCGCCAAATGGTCGCCAACCTTCTAGACCATTCTCGAAAGGTCTAGTGATTTCTAGCTGGTAACCGATAGAGGGCGCTTTGGAAGTCTATAAATATACCTGAGATTGACATTGGAAGTCAGTGTTCTCTTCTGCTGCGCATTGAATGTTTGAAAGTGCGTTAGGCGTATATTGTATTGAAGACTCTGTTATCCTGACTTGTGTTTTTAGAGTTTTCTTTTGTAAAAAAGATAGTTACGTGTTTCCTGTTAGTATTTGTGTATGCGCCTGAAGAATTTACAGGTTTTATTTTGTGTGCACTTTCTGAAGGGAATTTATTTAATCCCATCGAACCCAAAAAACGGAACACGGGGAAGAGGCTCATATTCAAATTGCAAGATACGCTGAACGCAAAGGGAGGCAGTCTACAACTCCCAATTGCATAATGAGCTGCAACCAAGCTGGCGCGCAGTCTGTACTTTCACAGCGTAAGCAAATCCTTCATAGGCTTGTGCTCAGGAAGGGCCTTCTGTTTGGTGATGTAGGTTCTTGGCTCTTTTTTTCCGAAACAATCTTGTTTCATCACAGTTAAAAACTTTGTTTGGCATGTAGTCTTCACTTTCCACAAAATTTTTGAATTCAACAACAAATTTATCTGCAGCCTTTTTATCTGAACTAGCAGCCCCCCCCCCCCATGCCAAACAACACTATGAATTCCACTTCGCTTGTGGAATTTCTTAAACCAGCTTCTACTGAATTTAAAATCTTCACATTCAACACCATTTGTACTCTGCGTTTTAGCTACCAAATCACTGTGTAACTTAGCCTTTTCGCATATTAAAGCCTTACTAAAACTATCACCAGCAATAATTTTTCTTCCTTTTCTATAACTTGAGGCCTTTGCTTGTTAAAACAGTCACTCCTTTGACTACACCAGCTACCTTTATTACCTCCTCGTTTTTGAGGATAGTACAAATGGTAGACTTCGCCAACTCGAACTGCTTGGCGAGATTAGAAACATGTACACCATTCTCATGTTTAGCTATTTTCGTCTTTTTTTCAATAGTTAGGTTAGGTTTCCTGCTAGCAATATCACTTGCTCTTGTCATTTTCTTGGGAGCCATATTGAAGGCTAATTTAAACAAAGTATTTACAAAAAAAAATTAATTAATAAATTGTGAAATACACGAGCAACCAACGATTAAACCGTGCTAGAGAAAGCACAACTTGAGCTTAACACGTGGACTGTTCGCGAACCGAAGCAAATGTGGTGAATACTTGCATCGCATGTCACCAGATGGCAGCACATTTCCGGCGTTTGTTCGTAAACTGAATCATTCGTAAACTAAGTCGTTCGTAAACCGAGGTACCACTGTATTTGAATTGAGTTATTTGCTCCTCTCGTGGGAGGTCTGCTTGAGGTCCATGTCGCTGGCCCGGCACTTATGGAATTTTGAGTTGAAACTTTCACAAAAATTAGTACCAAAATATCAGAATTAGTACCCATTAGGATCTCGAGTTATAGCGTATCCGATTCTGCCGGGCCAGCGACATGGTAGCCCGGCACTTATGGAATTTTAAGTTGAAACTTTCACAAAAATTAGTACCAAAATATCAGAATTAGTACCCATTAGGATCTCGAGTTATAGCGTATCCGATTCTTCCGGGCCAGCGACATGGTAGCCCGGCACTTATGGAATTTTGAGTTGAAACTTTCACAAAAATTAGTACCAAAATATCAGAATTAGTACCCATTAGGATCTCGAGTTATAGCGTATCCGATTCTGCCGGGCCAGCGACATGGTAGCCCGGCACTTTTGGAATTTCGAATTGAAACTTTCACAAAAATTAGTACCAAAATATTAGAATTATACCCATCAAGATCACGAGTTATCTACAAAATAAATTTTGTTGTGATATCTCTTGTCTTTCTTGGTGTTGCAATTTGGGTGGCCAGCAGTGTATATTGTATTCACAAAACTAAATTACATAAAATTCTTGTGTTTTAAATGTTCTATTTGACATCCCTCATTATGAACTATCTTTCGACACCGCAATTTCCAGGATAATAATGCCTTTTGAAGTGTCAGAAGAGGTATTCTATCCCATTCCTCCTGAACAGCTTTCCAGAGTCCTGTAAGGGTTTTGGGACGACGTTTGGATAATGCAGATTTTAAAAGTCCGAAAGCACAAAAATCCATAGGTGATACATCGGGAGATTTAGTAGGGATATCAGTGAAGGGTATGTCCTTGATACCAGTTTTTTGTTCCATTTCGTTTAGGAAATTTTCAGTGGATTTTGATGTGTGACTGCTAGCTTTGTCCTGATGGAGTCTCACAGATTGATGGCACTGTGGGTAAAGCGATGGTATTTCATTCAGAAAAATTGGCGATAAAATATGTTCCTGATAGTATTTGGAGTTAATCTTGACATTTTTTTCCCACTCTCTTTATTTTTAACTTGCCATTATAAGAAAAACCAGCAATACAATCATGAATCCCTTAGAAAAACTTTCTTTCGATTCTTTGAACCATGTACGTAAATTTTTTTCTCCACTTTTGTGATAATAAATGGCTCTTTTTTTGTTGCAATCATTTAAATACACCCATGATTCATCTATTGTGACAATTGTTTTCCATTTTTCTTTGGATAAGTGTTTCTCATATAGAATTCTGCAGAGTGTCCTGCGTTCAGCGATATGATTTGGAAGAAGACGATGCACATTGCGTTTTTTCGCTTTCTTAAGATTTAAATCAACGTTTATCATTTTGTTTACAGTGGAAACCGAGCATTTTAATTATTTTGCAACTGTCCTTTGACTAGGGGGATTTTCTTTTAACATTAAACAACGTACCTTTGCAATAGTCGAAGATGTCCGTTTTTTCCTTGGATACTTGTTTGGAATTTTTGTCCCACTTGAGGCTCCAATTTGACGTTTTTTTCCTTTCTTGTTGACGATATTACCTATCGACGCTTTAGATATCACAAAACCATGACTCTCACATCGTTTTTGGATAACGGAGTATGCATATTTCTCTTCGGAAAGAGCATAAATGTAGCCTTCGAACCACTGCTTTGTTAAAAACGCCATTTTGAATAAAAACAAAACTTTCAAGCCGCAGACGATAATTTTGACTTTTAAAAACATAGTACAATTGCAATTATTTCTTTTGCAGCAAACGATTTTTTATTACCGCTTACCAAAATCGTCTAAAAAATGTGCGAACAGCCTCTGTAGAAAGAGAAATAGCCCTAAGCCCCAAAATTGTAGGTGAAATGTCGGAGCAGTTTGAACCCCTTTGCAACAAAATTTTAATACTGCAATTGAAAACTAACTTTTTCATATATTTAATTTAATTGACTTTCATATTAACCTTAAACCGTTTATAATACTGTTTCGCACCGTGGAATTGAATTACTATAAAATAAAATCGACTATTTTTTTTATTTTGATAGAGATTTTACAAATAAATTTATTAGAAAGCTCTTGCTGATTTGTTCATCAACATTATCAGCCTGCCTTGATTAAATTTAATAAAGATTTAAAGCTTGTCTCCAGGTCCTTTACAATAACTGGCGCATAACAGCATTGGCGCTAAGAAGCATTGATTTTTAAGAAATAAAAAAAGGCGCGAGTTTGAGATTTTTTATTTCTACATGTTCGGGACTCCAAATTGCCAATTATTTGAGAATGACCCATAAGTTATTTGACTCTCTTACACCAGTCGTTTGCTGTGAGTTGCATTAATTCAGCCAGCGTCACTGTAGCCCGGCAGATTCGAATACGCTATAACTCGTGATCCTGATGGGTACTAATTCTAATATTTTGGTACTAATTAGGTACTAATTTTTGTGAAAGTTTCAACTCAAAATTCCATAAGTGCCGGGCTAGCAACATGGACCTGTCTGCTTGCTCTGTTTAGACTTTTCCCCCCCTTCCAAATGTTTCAGATATTTGTGTTTTTCGCAAAAATTCCAGACGTTCAAGAGAAAACTCCTGCACTGCATTCAAGAGTTCAAGCATACAGGTTTCCTCCTTTTTTTGTCATTTTCATACATTTATTTGTTGAAAATTAATCAACCTCTAATATAGTTGGATTATAAGGAAAAGTCCTGTAATAAATTGAAACTCGTCAATTATTTTTCTAATCCAAATGCAGAAAATATATAATCATTCTCCACAATGGATGCTGGAAGACTGAAGTCAGTGATACTCCGTCAAAATTTGTATTGGATGTTTGATTTTATTGAATCATATACCTGTTTTTACAATGAAACTATTTCTTCCGATTGTTAACAATATAAATTTTGTTTTATTGCAATGAATATTAGGTGAAAGAGATAAAATAAGTAGTATTGACTTTAGTCAAACAATTAAAATAAACATTTTGAATTTGAAAGTATTCTGCTTTTAAAAACCTTTATTCGCACGCAAAAATCCTCGTTTACGGCTAGCAAAAAATGCCAAAATTTTCGAAAATAAACATCACTTGAAATATGTCCGCCCTTCCATCACCACCTCCGATTGATATTTGAGGGAATTTCATAAAAATCTGCTTATGTGACAAGTTAAACTTCCTTTTTCACGTCTCTAGATTTCGATATCGTTCTTATGAATAGCCGTAACTACCCTCTAAAGAAATCTAGATTGATTTAAGCTACCTTTTATTTAAATTTTTATTTTCGATTCTCAGTTAATGAACTGTTTCGAGCGCAATCGAACAATGTGGTTGTGCGAAAAACAAATGAAACATGCATAGTGAAGAGCGCTAATTAGGCACTTGCTGATGAAAGAAAATGCTTCGAAATATAAAAGTGCGCAACAGCTCAGCAGATATTTGAATTAATTTGATGGGACTTTTAGTGAAAAATTAGTTACAAACATACAAGACACATATAGTCTTAGAATCATACCCCTTTGATTTTCTTAGCATTTTTTTTTAATACTGAAGATTTTTCGTGTATTGTTTCATAAATCCTAAAAACTTTTGGGAAGAGCTCTATTTCCCTTATAATGCCCTTGAGTCATCCTCTAGGCCAGCCATACTCGATCTTTTTTTCTCTCGGGCTGCTTGCACATGTTTGCTACGTTACACAGGCCGCAACAATGTATACCTCATACTATAATGATGTAAAAAATAAAAATCAAACCCTAAATGGATTCAAAAGTTTATTTAAAAAAGAGTTGGATCTTTTATGGGGAGCCACTACTTTAAACAAATCCGGTTTATACATGCTCAATACGTCATTTTATATACGTTCTTCGCATATTTCATTTTGGAATTGCATGATTCACAAAGATACGCTGGTGGCATATTTTTGTACAGTTTTGTATTTTTCAGGTATTCATTTCCAAAATTATGTTTAGAAAAGTACCTGCCTGATAATGAGTGTGGCCGTATATTCAAGCTTGGTGGGCCGCACTTTGAGTACCTCTGCTCTAGGCAAATGTTAGGATAATGCTTAAAAGGAGCTTTGAATTCTCTTAAGAAATTGACTTTATATAATAAATTATTGATTTGAAATAAAATCTATGTTTTTATTACTAATAAAACATTCGATTTTTTCTTAAACTGTGCCGAAAAAGTTGATGAAAAGCCGATAGACATTCTTAATATTTGAAACAAACTGAAATATATTAGACTTTTTGAATTTGTTTCTTACTATCAAATCTTGTTGAATGGAATGCCAAGACATTTGTAAAAATTTTGGCGAGTACGTAAACACAATACTTTAGAGATCTGGAACTCGATCTTCATTTTCCAGTGTCTTGTACTTCTACGTTAGGCACAGCTTATATTATTTTCATCGAAACAAGTTCTGTTATCAATTAATTATATGTAAGAAGTTTACTACTTAATTCACAAAGGAAGATATACTCTGTTAGGAAAAACCAGGTAATTCCACTGCTTTTGATCCTTGTGCAACAATTCATTTGTGCAAGCTTTTATGTATCTACCCCTGTATATTTAAAGGAACAGCTCTACCTTACTGACTGTATTCTTTTGGAACTGCAAGCGGTGCTCTTAAGTTGGTTTGACTGTTTTCTATTTGTAGTCAGTGCTAGATCAAGTCACTTCGGTGCCTTATGTGAACTTAACGTTTTACGCCTCTCACTCACATAGTCTTATTTAGTCACATTTTTATATGCACACAGTAGATTTCCCGATGATGTTTTTAATTCTTAAAAAAATTAATATAATTAGTTCACTAAACACGATGTGATGGCATAACAAAATTGTTTGATGAATATCTTATTTTTTGAATCAGTTAAATTATTATATAATACTAAAATTGTGAGTTTTCTTTTCATAAAAATTGGGTCCATGTCATACCGTACATAGCTACTGTACACGATAACACAAGAATGAAACCTGCCAAGCTCATTCTGGGATGTGTGATAACACTATTTCAAAGGTTAACGATAGTAACAGGGAAGGAGAAGAAATTATATGTAGAAAAGTTTCTAATAAAAATTCTAGAAAGGTTTAAGATAATCTGTGGAGTAGGGTATTAGTTCAAACACACTTGGGGAGTGTAGCGGCCAAAGTGCTTGTTGAAAAATTTCAACCCTAATTTGATGTCTCTTATGAAGTAATAAAAAATGACTTTTTTGAATGTGAATGGAAGAAAAATAACAACGAATATTTACTAGGCAAAAATTTATAAATCAAGGATTCCCCTTCAAGTCGCATCCCCCTAGTTGAAGGCCAATTTTCGATGGATCGAACCTTTCCTTCCTCGGCTACATCAGCTGCACCATAAACAGAGTTTTGTAGACTCTGTTCGATCGATGTAAGTACAGATTAATTTTGTATATACAAACAGTACAGAACAAGTACAGATTGATTTTGTAGATTAATTTTGTAGCACACATTAATAGTGTAATTTTTCGATGTAAGTACCTACATCGAAAAATTTACCCGGAAGTTCCGTAAATGTAGTAGACAATAAAAAATAGGCGAAAATTTGGGGGAGAGTAAAAGTCAGGTCACCTGAAGAACAATAAGGCAAATAGAATATTTGTTCCACCTAACTAGCATAATTTAAATGAAGGTCGATAAAACCCGTTTACAAGAATGAATATATTTAATATTAGTAATGAAATTTGAAATTTATCTTCTCTGTGTTTATTTACACTTAATTTGTATAATTTTAGTCAGTTTCTGTGACTGAAATGCTTTTGATGTGAATGGCTCAATGAAAATTTTGGCGGAATAGCTTAGGAATTCCTGCTATCCTGAAAGCTTTACTAAAATTTCAAATTTTTCTGCAGTTTACGTTATTACCAGACATGGATCGCACGCTACCACTAGCTATTACATCAAAACCACAAAAATGACCAGTAGGGAAATGGGCGTCATGTGTGAAGTACGAGATAAAATAACAGTACGGATGTGATGGTGTAAACCAGGGTTTCCTAGAGTGGGCTATACCGCCCCCTGGAGGCGCTTGAATGATACGTGGGGATGGTAGTAGCCGTGGGTGCAAACTGGGGGCGTTGGATGAAAATAAGGGGAGGTGGAAGCAAAAGAAAGATCACTAGACAATTCTGAAACATCCAGAGGACACTGGACATAGGCGGTACAGGAAAAACACTATGCGGAAAACACTCGATCATGTATTGGGGAACTTGTTAAGTGTCTGGGGATATAGTTTTATATTTTTCGGCCTTTTTTATAGCTCTGAGCATACCTCTATTTCTGTATTTTGCATCCATCGTATTTAGTTTCCCCCTTCTTTTGTATTAAACCATCACCTATCGGCAGAAAGAGACACTTGTTCGAGCACTGACAGCTCTTCCTCGGGTTAAGCGTAGATATTTGGTGAAGAGTGGGGGATGGTTGGCGATAATCTCTTCCTTACCACATCCTAGACTTTGACCAGGAGAAGGGGGAAGGATGAAATCTCGTTTACCCTCACTTTTATTCCTTTCTACCCCGCATGAAAAAAGAACTTACGTGACTGCTCGTTGAGGGATCAAAACTTTGGTGGAGATCTTAGTTTTTCTTCCTGATTGCATTTTAATGAGGTGGATTGCTTCAGCCTTATGGTAAGGCTAAGTAATCAATAAGTCGAATTCTCTAATATTCTTTTCATTAGTATTTTATATTGCCAACTTTATCGTCACTAGTTCTGCTGTATAGAAGGAGGCTTCATCTTTAACCCTTATTTTCTTAACCTCAACCTTCTTCCTCTCATATTTAATACAAGCCGCACCTACCTTATCATTTATCTTTGATCTATCTGTATAGTATATTATATCCGTGTTGGCATCCAAATTATATGTCCATTCAAATCTTTGCATATCCCGTAGTATTCTAATTTATTTTTGATATCACAGACCTGTGCATCGAATATTTTTCCATCTATCTCTATTTCCTCTCCGTTATTATATACCTTATTTATTATGTACTCCTTTATCGCTATAATATCCAAAGGACAACACAGCTAGGACATCTGTCGAAACTGTCCTGTAACACTTAGTGATCATTAAGAGGAACGGTCTTTGTATTGCTTTTAATTTGTTGTTCATTAGATGTTTGTCATTATACCAAGATTGCACGCCATACAATAACACCTTCTCTATTACTACTTTATATAACTCCTTTATATTTTCGGACTCGAGCCCCCCCCCATGTTTTTTTTTGTATATTCTATTTAATCTATATATAAACTGTAGCGCCTTCTCTTTCGTGGCCGTGATACATCTCATAAAGTTGACTTGCTCATCTATTCTAACCCCTAGAAGACTTATTTCACTCTTATACTTTATACTGGTTCTTCTCATCTTCATCGTTGGCTTTCTCGTTATTTCTCCTCTGTACGGTATTATCGTATAACTTGACTTGTCTATGCCGAACTCTTGTTCGTAATCAGCCGCCCACGTCGCGCACTTTTCCAACTCCCCAACGAACATAATTTTATATACAACCGGGCGTTATAAATAAAATTATTGGGCGTTGTATATAAAATTATGTTCGTTGGGGAGTTGGAAAAGTGCGCGACGTGGGCGGACTTTTCCAACTCCCCAATTCCTTAACACGTGGGCGACGTGTTAAGGAATTAAAAACAATCATCAGCTGTTAAAGAAACATGGCAAAAAGTGGTTGGTTATGAAGTTTCTCCAGCTAGAAAACATATGTTCGGAAGAAAAAACTATTTATGGCTGTTATACCACCGGGCGTTGTATATAAAATTATTACGTAGTTTTATATACAACCGGGCTTCCTATCAGTATAGTTATATCGTCTACAAAAGCTATTATACTTACTTTGTCGTCGGTGTTATCATTATTCAAAAGTAATTGGTTCATTATCAGTAACTATAAAATTGGGCGTAATGAAGATCCTTGCGAGACGCCGATGTTATACTTCCAATCCCCCTTTAATTTGTATTATCGTTCTATTCATTAAGAAGTTAACTATGATATTTACAAATCCATATCCACCCCGATCCTTTCCAACTCTTCACTGATCGTTGTACTGTGTATCGAATAGAAGGCGCTTTTTACGTCTAAAGTAATTATGCTTGTAGCTTTTTCTTTCTTTGATTTTTGTTACGATCTCTGTTAACACATCGGTCGTTTCTCTATGCCTACGAAAGCCATATTGCTCATCTGATAGTATATTCCTCGTTTCCAAAAAAGCCTCACCTATTGGTTATCAGTTTGTCCAAGAAAAGGCATATTGGTCTATAAGATATTGACAAACTTAGATCTTTTCCATCCTTCGGGAAGTAAACTACCACCGCTCTTTTCCAGCTAGTCGGAAATTCTCCTTCTAACCAACACTTATTAAATAGATCTTTTAAAAGCTTTTCGTCACAATAATAGACCTCTTTTATAATGCTTAACGTCATACCGTCGAATCCCGGCGCATTATTTCCATTCATATCCCCGATAATTTTGTCGATTTCAATTTCTTTTGATTCTTTTATACTACGGTTCCGTGTAGGGCAGTGTTTCCCAACCTTTTTTGTGTCATGTCCCACCTAAGCCTTTCTAAAATACTTAGCCCCCCCCCCTAAGTAACATATACATAATTTGTAATATTCAAAAATTGAATTGCTCACTAAGAAACTCAAATGATTGGATTTAGAAAGAAATCACCAGGAAATTGTTGAGGAAACACAGTAGGGTGAAGTGGGGAAAGTGAGAACGTAAAATTATATAGTTCCACTTTGAATCTAAATAAGTTTTTTAGAAGTTGTATTTGTATGAAAATTTGCATACATACGTTTGGTTATGTTTTGCATTTACAGTTTTATTTTTTTAAAAATCTATTCGCAACTTTTTTTGCTGGAAGTATTTAAAGTTTTTGTGTTTTGCGTTCTCACTTGCCTACACACTTGGGGCAAGCGAGAACGCGGGTCCCAATAAATCGTAGTTGCTTATAGCAAAATAAGTAGGGCAAGGGAAAGAATAGATATTTCATGCTGAACTAAAAGCTATTTATTTTTTTTAGATTCTTTCCTTGTGGAGGTATTTGTTGTTCAAGTTAGCAGTGTCAGAAATTAACAAAATAAGTATATTTGACCTATTACAGAAGGTCGTTCGCACTTTATGGAAACGATTTTGTAGTTTATTTTTGACGTTTGCATGTTGAGATAAAAACTTGGAAACTTCAGAATAATCGTCTAGTACTGTTTTCTTTTGACTGGAATGTAAAATAAAAGATTTATTTTGAAAAGGGATTTTAAAACTGATAGATGGCTTGAAGGTTACGTAACTGCGTTTTCCGAGGAGAAATATTCGTATCATCAAATTATAAAAGCGGTGTAAAAATCGCGGTTATGGCATTTAAAAAAAAAGTTATTTACAATACATTAAATTTGAAAGAAAAAAGTCTAACTGAAAGTAAAAATGAAAACATGACCCGCAAAACCTCATTTTTAGATTGTTCGAACGCAGGTAAATATCAAGAAAGTGAAGTCTCGGATCCTTAAAGAAAATTCGCCGACTCAAAGATCCATTGCATCGAAACTAGGAATGTCTTATCGCACTGTAAGTAAAAGCATTCATAAAGATTTGAAGTTAAAAAAGATGTTTAAACCTAAAGTTCATCAGCTTTGCCAAAGTATGTTGCTGTAAGAAAAATAAATTGTAGAAAATTATATGAAAAACACCTAGCTGCGGAAAAATGGAAATTTGTGGTAAGACTCGATTAGGCATGGGTGTATTTAAGTGGCTGTAATAAAAAAAGATCAGTTTTCTGTTGCTCAATTGACGGGAATGAGCGTACGAAATGGCTTCGTCAGTGTACAGAAAAGTTCCCAAAGGGATTCATGATAGTTGCAGGATTTTGTTACAACGGCAAATTAAAGATAAAAAAGTTTCATGTAAAGCCAAAGTTAATTCACTCTACTATCAGCAGAATATCTTAGAACCAATTTATGAAGGAGAAATTCCAGCCTTATATGGAACGGACATTGATAAAGTTGAGCTTTATATTGTAGCGAACTGAGGTTCGTAGTGTCAACCAGAAAATGATTTAAACACACCAGGTATACATCACTCATTACATAAACAAAACAAAAGCAATTTATTAATAAAGTTGATGATGATGAGATATGTACACTGCACAGATGTAAGATGAACTTCGTAACATAAGTGATCACACTCGATTTAATCGGCGTGGGGGCGGAGTAAGAACACAGAAGTCCGCTAAGCTAGCAGAACTGGCTCTGCTTCAATGATGAAAAAACGGCACTTCTCCTGACGGGAAAGGGCTCCCCAATAATATCAACGGCGGTGACCACTGCACACACCCGGTAGCGATGAAAATATTAAATTAAGGAGAAAGGACTCCTCACTGGAAAATAAGGTAGCAAAGGCTCCTTCCACGAAGACTGGTCTCCGACAAATTAGCGGAGTATGTTTACTCCTGCAGGAACTAAATCGTCGCTGCAAACAGTCACAAGGGACTCAACCTCTAAGGGCGGCAAACCCGGCTGCTCCTAAAACTCGATCCGCTACGTGTCAGGAACGAAAAGACGCAAGCCACGACTGAGGGGTCCATTCTCTTTTTATAGAAGACCTCCACCGGATATTGCATCACTCTCCAGAAAGTCGAACGATCTAGAACAAGTGAGCAACGGAAATGGGTTTCCTGGGGCGATAATGAAATATTTTCCCCGGGTCTAAAGCGGCCGCCTTTTTAGTTTGTCCTCCAAGCCACTTCAAAGAGTCTCAAAAGGGCCGCTTCGGTAAAATGCGAAAGGCACGAGTCCTTTTGTTTAGGCACGCGACGCCTCCAGGATGCTGCTTAACAATTGATAGTTCATGAATGAAAGCACCTGGGGGGTCTCCTGTCATTTATAATAAATATCAGCGGCGTCACCCGGTGGCGATGACTAAATCAAGAAAAATGACCACGTCCCCTAAGGTCCTGTGGAACAAGTCTATCGGATGAACAAAAGGAAAATTGCTGTCAGCATATTGCCACCCAAGTCGGAAATCTTTTGATGAGTCTCAGGCCGAGATAGAAGAATTTCTTTTGTTAACGGAGGGGTTGAAATGCAATACTCTACAATATGGATAAAGCCTCTAGTCACACGTCTAAATCAACTGCCGCTTATTTAGCAAAGAAAGAATCAGAAACGGGAATAAAGTGTATCCCAATTAATGAAATACCTGTAAAATTATCTGACTCTTCTTCAATGGACTTTTGCGATTTCGGTTTTTTAATACGAGCCTTAGGAAAACGGCATCTAAGAACACTGAACGGACTTTGGAAAACGAGAGGAGAGAGGAATGAGGTAAAACTGACATGACAGTACTAAGCAAAAATTTACTTTCATGGAAAATTCGAGCTAGAGCTACTGTCAAGAACCACGGCTAGCATACAGAAGCAAATCTTCGCAAAAAATACGGCATTTATACATAAAACTGAACTATCGAAATAGTTTCCATAAAGTGCGAACGACCTTCTGTATTTGTTTTAGAGTAACAAATGTATGTTAAAAGTTCAAAAAAAGTTTTTTCCTTTGCCTAGGCCCTGAATATTCTAGGACCAAAAAGATACGGAAAAAATTAGTTCACCGCGCCTTCCAGGAACACTAATAAATCATCATCTGGTACAAAAGGTAACTCAGAAATAGTGACAACAGAATTAGAAATTCAACATATTCACACGCAGTTTGTAATGTCCACTCCACTCACATTCACTAACAGTTACAGGGCCGCCCAGAGGGGAGGGCAACTGGGGCACTTTGCCCCAGGCCCCCAACTGCCGGAGGGGCCCAAAAAATTAAAAAAAAATTTATTTATTAGTTTCATCCGAAAGAAAATTCTGAAACTTGTACCGTACTTCAAAATTCAAAATAATCTCCTGAAAAAAGGGGCCCCTCCAAAAATAAAAAAAATATTCGATTAATCAGATTTCTTTTACTACAAAATAGTCTTCTGAAAAATAGTCTTGGGGCCTCCAACAGAAGTTTGCCCCAGGCCCCGTAAAGTCTCTGGGCGGCCCTGAACAGTTAGTCTAAACAAGTAAGTTTATTACAATTCACTTCGTGAAACTTACAACAAAAAAACTAGTTTCAGTTGCAAAATTTACTATTTTTGAATGTTAAGGAATTTAAAACAATCATCAGCTGTTAAAGAAACATGGCAAAAAGTGGTTGGTTATGAAGCTTCTCCAGCTAGAAAACATATGTTGGGAAGAAAAAAACTATTTATATAGCTGTTATAACACAAATGTAGGTTTTTCAGTATATGAGCCTTCGTGTTCTCACTTGCCCCGGCACAAAATTTTTATGGGGCAAGTGAAAACCCTGCAGTACTGAAGTAATATGGCAAATATATGGTTTTTATATATTTTATCTGTATTCTTCGTTTCTTAATGAATATGTGGATATTTTCAAAATAACTCTATGTGTTGTGGTTAATTAGTTATGATTTTTTTTTGGCTAGTACTTGAACTTGGGTACCTTAGTTAAAATGCAAGGATTTGGTAGGTAAAAAAATTCTCCTTTTTACAATTTTTTTCTATAAATAAAAACTAAACATAACAGTAGAGCAAGAATTTTCCCACAAAGTACACTTGAAACTCTTTAAAAAAAGTTAAATTTTTTAGGGTTTTAAGCCCGCGTTCTCACCTACCCCACTTCACCTTAAGTAAATTTTCAAAACATATAATGGAGAACTGAAATTCAAGTACGAAATAGTTTTTATGAAAGATTTATTATTATTATTATTATTATTAAATTTATTATATTTTTAGTAGGGTACATTGTAATTATTTTAATGGTTGTTCATTCTTTAGTACCCTTCTTCATAAAATTTTTATCTAAAAAAATAAATTCTAAAAAATTCATTTTTATAAAAAATAAAAAAAGTAATGGGGTTAATACCACACTTTGAAGTTAAATTATTTTTATTTAAATATTTTAAGTCGGTTACAGTGTGATTAATTTAGATGAGAGGGTGAGAATCTATTTTCAAGTCTGAAGTGATGTATATGAAGTATATGAAGTGATATTTCAAATTTCAAATTTGCCCCCTTAACAGCCAAATTGCCCCCTGTGGGGCGTGGACCCCACGTGGGAAACACTGCTGTGGGGTCTCAGCTTATTTCTCAATCGTCTCTCTTGAAATGTTAGGCTATTAGGATTCTCTCTTTATCAACGTCTGTGTTATTTAATTTCACCGTCACTGTCTCTCAAGCCCACCGAAGAAGCATCGCCCATTCTACGATCTTTTTTCATATTATACACTTTACCGAAGATATCCTTCACGTTACTTTTACTATGAATTCCCTGAATTTATACCTCTTAGCCTGCAGTATTTCTCTTTTATATAACTCCTTTTCCTTTTTGCATTTTACTTCATATAATTTCCTGATCTTTCTCCTTATAGAACCTCCTTCTGCATGCACGAACCTTACTTCTTAGTATAGTCAAAGCTGCATTCCACCATTGCTTTTTAATATTAATCCCTCCGCCCCTTCTCTTATGTTTAACACATAGGCTCTCTAGATCTTTGTTCATTTTTTCAACCATATCATTGACATTCAAAAACTCTTTAAATCAAGCCGCCATTTTCCCATTCTATCTCTTAGGTCTACTCTGAAGTTGATCCAGTTAATCCGGCTCATATTCCACCTTCCAATATCCGTTCCTCTGTTTAGCCCTTCTATATGAATCGCAAAGGTCGACGCGTTATGATCTGTTAATTGATACTTGTTGTCAACTTTCCAATTACTGATATGTCCGTCGACCTTTGCCCCCAAACTGTACATTTAGCCTTTAAGTCACCTATTAATAATACTTCGTCGTTGCTATGGTCCATCTAAACCTGCCTAAGTTGGCTGAAGTCCTCCGTCTTATTCATATCGTTATTTGTCGCAGGTGGAAGATAAACTAAGATTGCCAGATAGGAAACTCCGCGAATATTGCGCCTTATAACAACTAGGTTATGTAACTTTTATATACCGATAACTTTAAATCTTTTGCTCGTTAGTAAAGCCGCCTTAGGAGCTGTTTTTGAGTAGGTTAAGAGGACAAGGGACCTTCAACCTTATATTTAAATTTCAATATTTTACTCAATATACCACATGAGTATAATTCATATTCTTTTTGACAGCAATGAATTCACTCAGAATTCCCATATGAGTATTTTGAGGCAGAATAAGACTTCTTTTTAAAGCAATTCTTCAAAAATGCGAGCATTTTTCAAAATTTTCCAGGTGTATTCATTTTTTTTCTTCAGATTTCTTTCAAATTTCTCAGGATTCTTAATGGAAGTGTTTGTCATAAAACTGTGGGACCCAACCCACGGTATTGTTATATAAGTTTTTGTGAGTTTTGTAATCAGTGAGAAAAGCGTTGTCAAGTTGTGATAATTTTTAGTGTGTTATCTTCTGTTTACAGTTAAGCTAGCACTATTCTAAATTTCACCTCCGGCACCCCCACGTGGTGGGCCCTGGGGGGGGGGGTGACCGAAAGGTAGACTGCGAACGCCGGAGGAGCCTGGGGTTAAAAGCTGATTAAATTAAGGGAACTGCGGACCTTTATTTGAGCAAATCTTGTCATTGTAATACTGAATGTGTTATTGTAAAAAATATATATATTTCTGTAGATTATAAGTACCAAAATAATTTTTTTCAAGTAAAAAATCATTTATGAAGCTTATACAAAGTAATTTATAATGGGTAAGTGTAGTAATAAATTTTAAATCTGGTTTTCTCAAAGCAGATTTTTCGAGGTTTTTAGATTTTTCAAATGCTCCATGCTACTTAATTCTTGTTCAAAATTCATGAAATTGATAAGGAAGAATCCTGATGCTGTTTACAAAAAAATTGGGTATGCATTTTACAATTCGACTTCATTAAGGTCGTTAAATTTGATTTATAACTTTTTAAAAGGCAAAATTTTCATGAAAATCGGGACGGAATTCAGAAACAAATCTCTCAAAAATTAACTATTCAAGGGATTAAATAATTGATACCCAGATTTGTTTGTTATACAGTTTAAAGAGATTAAAATGCAAAATCGAGGAAATATCTCAAAAATTAAGTAGCAAGGAGCATTTTAAAATTTTGTTTATAAATTTAAAATTTTTTTAAAAATCTTAAAATTATAATGAGATTGGAAATTTATTTTAAGGTATTCTATTTATTTATAGTGAAATGTGTATATGAACAAAATTTCGTATCTCTATGATGAAAAGTAAAAAAAAAAATAAATTTTAATGTCCACTGTTCCCTTAAGCCGCCAAAAAATGGAGAGTGAAAGCTAAAAGATGGAAGAGATGAGGATATTAACCGACGATCTGGTTAAGCTTAAGAATCAGCGTCTAATAAATTCCTTTAGTACGTCTAAATTGACAGTAGAACTAAAACGGCAAATAAATGACGATATCGCTGAGATTATAAACTCTATAACTGAACAGCAAAAAATAATACAATATTTGAAGGGGCAAATTAGTGATCTTGAGAAACAAGAAGTCTAGAGCTTCGCAGAAGCAGTCAGGGCAAAACCTAAAGAGAAGAAGAGATTGGAAAGAAAAAATAAGAGAGAAGAAAAATATTAGGTGGAAGTATATATAGAATCTTTCCGAAAAAAAACTATTCGTGTTTTTCGACCCACCCTAATACACATCTGCAGTTAACAATTGAAAGGAAACTATACTCAACACTATACCTATTGGAATATTAGCTGCCGTGTTTTACTGTATGATCTGAAATGTTTAAACGCCGATTTCTTATGTCTATTTTCCAAGTTATAAACTTGTAACTAAGCAAAACATCTTTCCCGTTTTCATTTAATTTTTAATCTAGGCAAAAATATGGCTAACGAAAACCAAGTTATGAGGAGATATTTCACAGAGGATGAAAATTGAGTTTGACGAAATATTCCCCTAGTTAAATTGCAGAAAATGGGAAAATTTTATAAGTGTTGAAAAAGTTAAATGCATGCGATTTTTCATTAGAAGAGGTCATTAGTGTAGTCATAACACTTTAAAGGGCAGGACCGGCTTTAAGCCGATTGGAACTATTAGATTAGGAAAATTTTAAAAATGTCTAAAAGAAAATTGCATTAACAGATGTAAAAATTATTCAGAATAATGACCAAACGAAGTGTGTAAAACATGCAGAGGTATATCTCGATATGCTGGTTGAAGAAATGGAAGCATTAAAACATTCTTCCATCTTAATATTTCTGAAACCCATAAAAATTCTAAAATTCCTCGCTACGAATGACAGAGCTGCTGGCTTTCCAAATAAGGATCGGAAGCAGAAGCTTTTCTAAATTAAAATTAATTTAAACATACACGAGATCAACAATATCGCAGTAGAGACTAAACAGTCTTGAAATACTTTCTATAGAGCATGAGGATATTAAAATTTGATCAAATTATAAAGGATTTTGCTGATAAAAAAATCTAGAAATATTTATTTGTAGATATTTTTGTTCTGTAAATTAAATCTGGCTTAAATACTTTTTCCATAACTTTTCCCATAAGGTCTTATATAATCGCTTTATGTTTAATCGCTCATTTCTAGAACCGATCTCTTATATCTCAAATAAAAACAAAATTTTGTAAAAAATAGGATATGTAAGAAAGGCCTAACATAAATCCAAAAACTGAATTTGCCGAAACTCCGATAATAATGAACTCTGTACAATACATGCAATGAAAAAATCTATAATTAAAAACCACACTTCAGTAGTGTCATTTTTAATATTTATTCGTGCTGTCATCGGTTTCTGAAATCCCGTTTGTTTTATATTTACATCAATTATTAATATAACTGGCCACACTTATTATTTGAAATTAAAACAAAATTACCGAAACAAATCGTGTCTCCTACAGGGAAAGAAAAAACTAACAATTGCAAAAACCCAAATACCCAAAAATCTGAATTTATAATAATAACTTTTTATATGATCCCGTATTTATAAAAGAAAACATCACTTAGCATTTTATTGAGTATTTCTGAAACTCCCACACATTACCTCGGGAAATAAGCAGATAATATGTAATCCCCGGAAATAGTAAGTAACACCCTCTCTCCCCTCTCTCTCTTTTCTTTTACCATATTTCGGAAAAAAAAATTGGTAAAGTAATTTATAAGAATGCGTGGTTTCTATGAAAGCCACATACTCTTGAAATCATAAAATGAACCAGAAACAATTTTTATTGGAATTAAGACAATTCGAAAATTTATGTTGGCGTACTTTAACAGGAGAAAATTAGTTCAAACTGTGATGTGAAAACAAAACTCTGTCTCCCTCTTTGCTGGAAAGCAACCGATGTAAAATCAATCTGCAATAGGCGATAAAAGGCCAAATATGGCAATCCGCATTTTGTAGCGGCGGAGAGATGGGTGTAAATTGTTCGCTGTAATATAAATAGTACTGTCAGCTTAGGTTTGCCCCGAGTATAGACCTGGTCCATGAGGCTCTGTCATTGTGAGTTGGGTCCTCACTCCGGCTAATAGCAAACTCATAAGTAAAAAATGACAAAAATTTATAAAAATATCTTTCAAATTTCCCTAGTTTGATATTTTTAGTTTTCCCCCGCGGAACTCTGCAATCATCTCATTACGAATTGCAGGGCCGCCCAGAGACTTTACGGGGCCTGGGGCAAACTTCTGTTTTTCAGACTATTTTTCAGAAGACTATTTTGTAGTAAGAGAAATCTGATAAATCGAATAATTTTTTTTCAATTTTTGGGGGGCCCCTTTTTTCAGGAGATTATTTTGAATTTTGAAGTACGGTACAAGTTTCAGAATTTTCTTTCGGAGGAAATCTAATAAATAAATTTTTAAAAATTTTTTGGGGCCCCACCGGCAGTTGGGGGCCTGAGTCAAAGTACCCCAGTTGCCCCCCCCCCCCCTCTAGGCGGCCCTGACGAATTGTATGACCCTGCACAGGGCCTTATTTATTTATTTTTTTATGCAAACTTTCCATCTTGTTTGCTGAGGGCCACCTTTTCCTTACCTTGTTAATTAATTTCAACTTATTCTCTTTAAATTATTTTATTTTAATATTTAATTCTACTTTTTAATCTTAATGGATTTTTATATTCTAAATTTATCTTACCCTTCTATCTGGAAGGATTTAAACTTAAATTTTATTTTAACGTAACTTGTAACTTTGTACTTAATTTATCTTAATAATTTTTTCTACTGAGCACATATACATTGATTATAAGCATCTTGCGACAGCAGTTAAAGTCAATAGACCCAGGAACTCTACTCTTCAAATACAATTCTTCTCGAGGCTCTGTCGTGTGAGCCAATGGCAGGCAGCAGTATCCTGATCTTCTGTTGGGATACCTAAGGGGGCGTCCATTAATTACGTGAGGCGACTTTGGCGATTTTATCGACCCCCTCCCCTCCCCTCCCCTGGTGAGATGTCGTGAGATTTGGCTCGACCCCCCTCCTCCTCCCCCCTAATCTCACGTGAGATTTTTCAAAATGCGTATTTTTAGTGTAAATACGTTAATCTGTGCTCGATTGCGTTGGGTTTATTTAAAAAAAACATAATTTGCTTAAATATTTTAATTTAAGAATAGTTAAGACTAGTATTTAAGACTACTACGAACGTAGTCTAGAATCACAGTGAGAAAATCGAACAATAAAATACTTAAATAGGAACTACTAAAATTCGCAAAAGAATATTCATTGTAATTCAGTCCACGGGGACTCATGTGTGGTCTCAAGAGTGACTACTGGAACTATTGTGTAGGATTTAGCCATATTTTAGTGTAGAAACATGTTTTACTTAATATAACCCAGTTTTCTCGCAAATTTTACACTGTGTCTTGCGGAAAAAAAATTACGTGATATTTGCCGAGACCCCCCTTCTCCCCCACATGAGACTGGGTGAGATTCGGCTCGACTCCCTCCCCCCCCTAAAAATCCCACGTAATTAATGGACGCCCCCTAAACAGCCCGCAATGTGGGAAGGAGTAGCAAAACACGGACAAGGGGGAAAGACCTCTGTAGAGTTCTCTATTTGTATGGCCACTCCGAAGATGAACCTGTATTGGTCTCGGACCGCTCAAGAGTCAGGCCAGACCAGGGCACTTGGCCGGATACCAGTGATGAGCAGGATAGCAGATTTTGAAAAAAACTCAATGACTGGAGGTAGTTCGCTGAATGAAAAGCGGATGACAGGTTTTACAAGTGGTTTAATTTTTTGTCATTACTGTAAAAATATTAAATTATTAATTACATAAATCCTAACCATATTTGTGCAAATATTCTTAAAAAATTGTCGCAGTCCAATAAAGTTGTTCCAATTCAGAATTTTTAGCTGACATTTTAATACGAAAATTTTTTTATAGCATTCATTTTCTCTTTATGCTTTAATTTTATCCTTTATAATAAAATCCTGAGTATTTCTTTGAAACGGGTTTCATAACTTTGCTGCGTATGCAAAGAGTACGAAGATACGATTGATTGAAATAAAGTATTGATTTTGTAATATATATATATATATATATATATATATATATATATATATATATATATATATATATATATATATATATATATATATATATATATATATATATTTAACAGAAAGTGAATATATATATTTTAACTAATACAAATAATAAAACTCTGAAGTTTAATATAAATACATAGATATATAGTAAGGAACAGATTGCACCACTTTTCTGCGTTTGGAAGAAAAATATGAAAAAGTTGAAAGAGCAAACCCAAACTTGAAGGTAAAGCCAAAATAGAATTGTGTTTTATGCTGTCATGTCTTTTATGCTGCGTCAGGTCGTGTTGAACTTTTCGAAACAATCCATCTTTTACTGAAAATGTTGAAAATGAAACAGTTGAAATGAGACTTCCTTAAAACGCATTCCAACGGTAATGCGTTGTCTCCAGTAATGGAGCTGGCTTTATCATTAAACATTCAATTGTTTGTGTGTGGTTCGGGATCGTAAAGAGCCCTTGTCTCAACAGAAAACATCCGATCAAAATTTAATAGAAAATTGGATAAATGCATTGAGAATTCTTCTTTTTTTGCAACTGAGTCCCTAAAAGTTTGTAGCCAATTTTGTTTCGAGGAACTGTACTATTCCATGATGTGTGTTGCGAAGTTTATACTTTTCGTCCTTTGTTTGATTGAGTGCTGGTACCGTTGGAAAGGAGACACTGCCATCGGAATTGACTTTTCTAATTTTTCACTTCTCTTTCACCTCCACCTTTAACTTTTCAATACTTTGTAATAGAAATAATAGAAAATGTTATAAAAAGACCTTATTACAAAAGAATGTCCATTTTTTCTCTCATTAGTATTTAACTTTTTATATTTGAATGAATAAAGTTTCATATATCTGAGGGAATAACGGCATACTCAATGCTTATATAGACAGTGAGGCGGACAAACTTAATGAGTATTCTTACAAAATGACAAAGAAATAAAAGTCATGGTTATCCTAACACTGGATTATTAATGAAAATCGAAATCTGTGTATACGTTTGATAAAAATATGCAAAATGCATCAACCTTAATATTCGAGAGAAAACAATTAATGGATAGCATACTGGTTAGTCTTACTCTATTTACTGATAAGTTGAGTTTTTCACATTTGAAATTAATACAAGTTGGATAAATCATCATCGCTAATCACCAAGACAGCCTTTTTTACCTCTTGAATAATGCAAGCGAATTAACTGATACTAAATAGCATGATACTGGATATTTAATTAAACTGCATCAGGAGAGACACAGATTTTTATCTTTCTAATTAGAAGAGTGGAAAAGTTTTCGTGGCGTCTTTATCAGTTGCAGACCGTACTATCGCTAGAAAAAGTTACTGGTAGGAGAAGCTTATAGAACGTAACAGCGATAAAGTAAAAATTAGAGAAGCAATCCTCCATTTATTTTATTTTCTTTGCGTTTGTTCCCATATGGATTTTTCTTAATCATTATGTTTTGGTTTGCACTTGTCTCACTTTTCACGAATTCCATTTACAGTCGAACCCCGTTATAGCAAACCTGGTATATAACGAACTCTCGGATATAACGAACAAAAATTTTGGTCCCGCCGTTTTCCTATTGTATTTAACGCTAATTTATCCTTTTATAGCGAACCTCCGAAATCTTAAGAATCAGCTATAACGAACATTTTTTTTCAGTCGTCAACTGATTTTTTTTTAAATTTTTAAACTTTTTAAGAATGTTGAAATACAACGAATGTTGAAGAAGCAAAAAATGTTGAAGAAGAAGATGATGAAGATTTACGTATCGCGATGTGGATGGAAAAAGCACAAAATTTCATCATTCTCAGATTGTGACATGCTATTGTTCGAAGCATGTGATGATGAAGTCATTACATGTGAAAATTCGACTGATGAATACATTTTGGAAGAAATTAAAATGAATCATTCTGAAATCGAAGATTCTGAAGCTGATGAAGAGGAGCACATAAATGACGAAATCCCCACCATTTTAGATGCTACAGCAGCGATGAGTGTCATTAATAAGTTTTTGTCGACACAATCAGCGGAAGAAAGAGTGTTGGGGTCATTCTATGTATTGGACAAAGAAATTCATAAAATGTTTTTGAAATCGGCAACACGTTAGCAGAAGATAACCGATTATTTCTGCATGAAAACAGTGAAAAACTCTTAAAGATAAAATCGATTTATTTCCATTTGTCTTCATTTTTAGTTAATTTAATTAGTATTGTGTCAGTTTAATGTAATCGATTTTAGTGAATATAATTCATTAATGATCATTTTTAATAGATTTTATCATTTTTTCAATACAGCATTATTGAATATACATAGCAACTAATCAGTTATGCATTTTGTGAACTCTAACATATTTCTTAATGGTTCGGATATAACGAACCACCGGATATAGCGAACAAAACTTTTGGTCCCTTGAAGTTCGTTATAACGACTGTATATCTTCGACTGTATTAGAAAAAAAAAATATTTTTGCTTATTTGTATTCACTTCTCAAATAAAGATGCAGTCCTTGAAAAGCGGCAAAATTTTGCAGAAAACTGCGAAATTGAAATAACTGAAAACAAAACAACTACTTATATCATGACGAGACAAGGAGACGCCGCCGTGGGGTCCTGTGAGGAGAAAACACACGGTGGTCAGTCTGCGTTGGGCTGTTAGAAGGAACAGTTTTTATTTGCTCTCAGTCAGAGTCAGATGAGTGAGGTGATTAATGAAGTTGTGTGAATAATTTAAGCATTGTGTTTGTTCGGGTGAATAAAATATCTTTAATATCCATCCAAGTGTGTTAAAACGTCGTCGATCAGAGAAAGTCTTTTAAATAGTGCATTGCATATTTATAGGAGAGAGTAATGCACATGAGGCCTAGAAATAAACGCTGGTGTCGTTAGACGAGTGAAAAAATAATATATTTAAATAATTATAAATTATTTGTAAAAGAATATTAAATACATTGACTTTTAAAACTTCATTTATGACATTTATTCACAGATTTCGTTTATGAGCTTGGAAATAAGCGTACATGAATTTTGTATTTTACAATAAAAAATTAGAAAGATATTTTGTAATGTAATGAGATGAAGTTAGGTAATTCAGGGAGTGTTAAATTACCCTAGAAAAAAATATATTTTCTTATTTTGATTATTTTTGTTCAAATTTGTCGGTACGTAAATCAACCCAAAAAGTACAATAAAAAGGTCTGCTTAAATACCAATTTAGCCCGCGTGTGCGTATCGATTTATTTCATTACCTTGAAAAATTGCAAGAGCTATGTCATCTTGTATACTAAAAGATTTTTGAAGAAGTAATGGCTCACTTTTATGGACATTCTTAAAGCTAACACATCAAAAACTTTCTTTACTGCTTTTTTTTTTTATAAATGCCAAAAACTCTTTTAATGTACACTTTTGGGATGGGCTATAATATGATTATGTAATCGAGCATTTGCTTTATTTCTCCTGTGTTCCAATGCATTGTTCCCCAGTGAACATGCTCCGAAAGTTATTACAAAAATCCTTATCTCGTTCAGATTATACGCTCCAAGCAGATACGAACGTGAAAGCCAGGATTGCTCCTCCCATTATTTCTGACTGAGTTTTAGGTTAAACATAATTTGACACCAAAATAAACCTTAGAGAGATAAATTCGGTACATTTAATTGCCTAATACCATTTTATATTAGCATATCTCTAACTTCTCGCTTTTATATCAGCATAACCATACAATTATTGTTATCAGAATTTACTTTATATTTCATTACTACCTTCAGACCTCAATTTTTCTCTAATACGAGATCTCATTGTATTATATTGATCTGATTGTATATGGAATCGTATTGTAATACAGAAGTAAGAAAGGTTTTAATAAAACTCCATCAAACTAAGGCATCCATATTTTGCTCTCTTTGGTAGAAATTTAATTTTACAGCTATACTAGCTGAAAACCCGCGCTTCGCTACGGAGTACATTCAAATTAAATACAACGGTCAACGTATGCAATTTATGCCAAAAAATAAATATATATATTTATAATAAATGCGATGATCAATGTATACAATTGATGTAAAATATATATCTATCTATATATATATATTTATAAAAAAATCGTAAGGGATATGCATTTTTTTTGGATAATATCCAATCGTCTGCTGCATTAGAAAGAGAAAAAAATATTTTTTTTGTCTATTTAGTTGTTACGCACGTGACGATAAATTTATTGAAAGTACCAGAAAAAGAAATCACGTGATCAGCATTTAATAAATTAAATTCTAAAAATTAATCTTTAAAAATTCACCAAAAATTAGGAAATGGAGGTAAAAATTCGAAAACATTTCATTTTGAAGGAATTTTTATGATCTTTCTCGTGATATAAATTTTATAACCCTCAATGTATTATTTTAAATGCAAACGTAAAAAAAGTTTAAAAAAAAGCTTAAAAATTTAATTTAAAAAAAATCTAAGAAGAATTTTTGAAAAATCTTTCTTAGTGCACCCCTACACTATTAGAAGAATCGCCATGCAAAATTTCAGCCCTTTAGGTCCAGCGGTTTGGTCTGTGCATTGTATGTCAGTCAGTCAGTCAGTCAGTGAATGAATGAGTCAGTTACGGAACTGTTTTATATATATAGATAAATATCTTAATGCATAAATCAAAATCTACGTACTTTGAAACACTATCCATTTAATTGACTTAGTAGTTTTGATGTGATCGAATGACATTTCAATTGGATAGTCGATCAGAAATGAAATCAAAGCTACCATTTTACACGGAATTACATGTATTAAATCTAATTTTATGGCCAGAGGGAGGGATTACTACAGTGGAAGACGTTTGATGAGAAACAGTATAGATTGGAAAAATACATATGCTTGGAGTTGACTTCTGCTAGAGGACGGTTGAATGTTCGTGAATCTCCGAACTTACCATTCATGATTCATCTTCAGGATCTTTCAATTCATGTAACGGAAAGAGAAATTTTGGGACCTGTCATTTCGTTATTTTTTATTCGACGGCAATATCTCATCTGATACAAGGGAATAGGAAGTATGTTTGATTTTCTGATAGGAGTTTAGAGACATTTTAGCGACAAACATGAGATTTTGTTACCCTGCGAAATCAGTGTAACGCTGATAATGTTCTCTGTTATTGATAGAAACACATTAATTTTAAAAATCATGCTACTATACAGAAACTTGCATTTTTTAAAATGAGATAATGGAACGGCCTTAATTGAGAGATTTCTTGAGCGATTTCACTGCTTGCAACCACAGTTAGACGATGAGAATTGTATTGCTTACTACAAACCGTTTTGATGTATACTTCTTTCATTTAAATGCTTAATCAGCATGTATAGAAATTTATAAAAATAGTGAGACTTACAAGGAATTATGAAAGAGAGAGGGAGGAAAAAACAAATTGAAAGAAATCTTAAATTCATAATAATGCAATCAATTGGCTGCATTAGTGTAGATATAAGCATCTTTAACAACAAGTTTAAAAATAATCATTTGGAAAAGAAAACATATTAGAAGCTTTTCACGTTATTTTATCTTTTTGCAATTTATGCTCATTTCAGTTCATAAAAAGAATATGTATTATTTTACGGATTTAATGCTTTAGTATATTTAACTATGTAATTAATTTTTGCCACGCTTAGTTAACATTCATGCATTACTGACTCTTCCATAAGTCTGCTAATTTTTGAACCCAAATATTTTCGATGCAATTCAAACTTTTGATTGATATATGATACTCCCAATTTTAGTAATGTATGTTTCATGAGACAATTCAGATGCTTACTGTTACTAAAATTTTGTGAAATATCGTATTTTCTCGATTCTACCACCGAGAGGAAATTGAACGCATACTCATCTCCCAGAAAAGTCTGTGTACGGGTAATAGGATGTCTAAAGGGAGCTTGGGCAATACATTTGACGTCTCATTACATTCGAGTAAATGACAGTCTTCCAGTTATTTTTATACATCATTCTTGTGATCATATAACATTAGATCATTGAATAACATTTTCGCGAACTTTGATATTGAAAGCAATGACCTTGGTGCTTGTAGAAACTGAAATTTCTGTGTATTACTTGATCTTTTATCAACTATCATGAGATGGAATGAAATTGATTCCCTAAAAATCACAGCTTTTTTTAGGTGAATATGGTAACGATTATGCAGATATATATACACTGCTATAATAATAGTCTATTAGCAAATGAGCTGGAATTCTCATGACATAAAATAAATAGCTTCAGAAATATATCACTAAGAAAATAAAAGAAATTATTTTCGACTTTCCCATTTTATTTAATTTTATACATCTTTATATTTCGAGAGAAATCGCATCTTTAAAGGATTTCGTATCTTAATTATTTATTCATTTACGCAGTTTTCAGTGATTCGTTGTACTGCAATAATATTACATGTAGTTATAGGTATTTTCTGTTTCATGTTACATGTATGAAAATATATTGAAACTTCTTGGAAGGGTCCTACGCTCCTGAAGTTAAGGAAATATTTGCCTGTATACCAACTGGTAATTTTCACTGAGAGTTTTTGCTTGTAAAGACTCTATAAATCTTCAAATACATCAATAATCTTAGATGAAAGAATTAAGCAGCAAAGAGTAGCTAGAAACTTAGTGTCAACGGCAGTGGCGCACTCAGGATTTAATCTTGTGTTGAACGGATAAAAAATATTTTTAATGCAAATTCAATAAAAGGCATTAGGTGATTATAAAAATTTATTTCTAGAATCAACTCCAGTTTTCATTTCTTTTAATGACTTGAGTCGTGGTTACATTAATCTCTCTGTGTATTTATACAAAGCCAGTCCGTTCAATCGTGACTGTGTCATGATATGTCTTAAATAAGTTTTTAAAATGCCTAAGTTAGAAAATGTTGTAGGTTTTTATCGGAAGCGTTGCAAGCATTTTTAATATGTTATAGAGGCTAGGATATATCATTTTTTCGCACTTAGAAACTGCATCAATTGTATGGAGCTATTGCAAACAGTTTTTCCAACTTTTTATAACACAACTTGAATTCGGAATTCAAAACTGCTGGATTTCGCGGGCATAACATTAACTCAGCTGATGAAAATCTTCTATTGCACTTGCTGTTGGAGCCTTTTATCCATTTAGCAGAAGAATAAAAAAAAATATTTTAAAATGTTGTGGTGCCGAGATAAACGTTCATGAAGTTGAGTCAATATTGGGTCATAAAATGGAATCAAAACAGTTCTGAAATATCGGTAGGAAAATTGGACCTTAATATTAGTAACTCTCCAGAGATGGTTTCAAGTTATGCTTTTCAATCAACTCAAGGCAAAATAAGCACAGGATACGAACGTCGAGTAGATGATTCGGGTGTACACGCTACGCTTCGCATACGTCCTATGACTGAGGATCTGCAGTGATTGCCAATACATGAAACCCGTGATCTTCTGTCGCACAGCGGCCGAGATACCCGAGGATATATGTGGCCGCTTATTCGGATTATCTTATGTGGCCGCTTATTCACAAATAGACACGAACCTTCAAAAATTAAGAAAAAAAATTAACGAGAAAAATATTTCTCGATTTTTTTCTCTCGTTTTCTTTGGGTGCGCCACTACTCCTTGTTCTGTATTAATGATCTCGGTTAAGAGAACTACCCATTTATTTCCAGTTCCAGTGTTAGGGTTTATCAGCTGCCTCTGAATCACAGGATAATATTTCATATATTTTCAGTTGTACATGAGTTACTCTATTCGGCAGTTCATTTTATTTAGGCCACTGATAAATTTTTCGACGTAAATTGTGACGAAGAGAAAACCTTCTTTACTGTGAGCGAAATATGTTCGAACCCAGAGAAAAAGAGAAGCGAGAAAAATTTCATTGTAAGGGCCAAACTTTTGCCATCATTCAAACTAACGACTAATATGTTGCTCGTTTCAGGACCATGTTTAAAATACATCTCTTCCGCAACGAACCATCTATACCAAACTTTCGGATTTCATTAACATCAGAGCTGAACTCGATAAATACATTTGTCAGAATGTGTTAAGAAGAAAAACTCGCCGCCGCTCAATTTCAACTGTTCAAGAAATTTTTTCCCACTTGTAAGCCTCTGAAAAATCTATACTACAGTGTTTATATATATATGTATATATATATATATATATATATATATATATATATATATGTATATATATATATATATATATATATATATATATATATATATATATGTATATGTATATATATATATATATATGTATATATATATATATGTATATATATATATATATATGTATATATATATATATATATGTATATATATATATATATATATATGTATATATATATATATATATGTATATATATATATATATATGTATATATATATATATATATATGTATATATATATATATATATATATATATATATATATATATATATATATATATATATATATATATATATATATATATATATACATACACACTGCTGGCCACCCAAATTGCAACACCAAGAAAGACAAGAGATATTACAACAAAATTTATTTTGTAGATAACATGTTGACCAAGTATCAAATGATTAAATTTATAGACTTCTGCGAAGTGTGGTTCCTGCCAAAATCAGCAGCCAGAGTAGCCTCCATTGTTGGAGATCATCGCTGCCACACGCCTCGGCATTGATTCAAAGAGACTTTGGATGAGTTCTTGGGGTACAGCAGACCAAGCTGCTTCCACAAGTTGCCAAAGTTGATCTGCTGTGGCAGCTGGGGATGGAATCTGGGTCAATCGTAGAGCAACCATGGACCACATGTTTTCTATCGGCGAAAGATCCGGAGAGCGAGGCGGCCAGGGAAGCAATTCAATCTGGCGATTGACGAAGAACCGTTGGACAATGCGTGCCACGTGTGGTCGTGCATTATCCTGTTGAAATATGGCTGTGGGCAAGCCCTGAAGGTAAGGAAGGACAACTGGCTCCAACACCTCGGAGATGTAGCGCTGGCTGTTTAAAGTACCGGCAATGCGTACTAGAGGTGTGCGAGAGTGATATCCAATACTGCCCCATACCATAATACCCGGTGCAGGACCAGTGTGGCGGTGCATAACGCAGCTGTTCAGCATCCTCACTTCACGGTGTCTCCAGACTCGAATGCGACCATCGTGGTGTTGCAGACAGAAGCGTGACTCGTCAGTAAAGACAATTTCATTCCATTCTGCCGTCCACATCCTTCTGTCATCGCACCATTGGCGGCGGAGACGTCTGTGGTTCTGCGTCAAGGGTAGACAAAGCAATGGACGTCTTGCGGACAGACCACTCTGCTGTAAACGGCGTCGAATGGTACGCGCAGACACTGGATGATGTGTTACAGACTGCATGTGCTGTGCTATGGTTCGTGATGTGACTGAGCGATCCGTCACTGCCATGCGCACAATTTGCCTGTCATGACGTGAAGTGGTGCGCTGAGGTGGATGCGATCGAACACGCCGGTCCGTCGTACCCTACTGCATCCAACGATCACATATCCGCATTACAGTTGTTTGGTTTCGTCCAACACGACTACCGATTTCCCTGAAAGATAATCCACAATCTCGGTAGGCCACTATCCTTCCTCTGTCGAACTCGGATACTTGATCAAAAGAGGATCGCTGTTTTCGACGAGGCATAATTGATCGTTTTTTTGAAAAACCACAAGAAAAACACAATTGCCGAACTTGAAATCGTCGAAATCTCCAAGCCTTAAATAGCGCTTTGAAGTGGCGCCAAAGGCGCGCGTGATGTGCGTCTGCGCTGAAATTCTAATCATTTGCATATCTCACCTTCACTAATGCATGTTGTAAATTTCATGTTATTTGCATGTTTCCTTCAGGGTGTTGCATTTTCAGTGGCCAGCAGTGTATATATATATATATATATATATATATATATATATATATATATATATATATATATATATATATTTATTTTATATATATATATATATATATATATATATATATATATATACAGGTGGTTATCAAAATAATGTAAACACCTGTGAATAAAAGTGATATTTAAGAATGCGCTTCGTAAGGTTAGGTTCAAAAGATTGGCAGCAATGCAGGCGCGCTGTGAATTGTTATTTTTATTTTTTAAAACTTTGAACTTGGCATCACTCTCGCTTGTTCGTGAGTTGCGTTTTGTAAGAATGAAATAATAAAGGTGGATATTTCTTTTGTTAGAAATGGCGTTATTATTTGTAGAAACTGCTTTCTGTGGAGCCTGGGGCTCAGAAGTAGGTGAAATACTCTAGAGATAAAGTTTTTAAATCAACTTTAGTATTTTTTTCCTTTATAACGTTAAACTCAAGTATATATTTTATCAGAGATTTCGGTGAAATCTTGGTTTGCTCTAACAGTAAGCATTCTAATATATTCGTAGCTACCATTTTTTTTAATAAAAAATGTACATATATATCATGGTCGTATGAGGTAGATTTAGTGAAGTTGTATACGTCTGGGATTTTTGTCAAAAGCGTAAAATGTCAGACCTCACAGACTTTCAAAGAGGCCAAATTGTAGGAGCCCGACTAGCTGGAGCAACTGTGACCGAAACATCCCAGTCTTTAGGCATTTCTAGAGGTACGGTGTTTAAAGTCATGACAGCGTATACACAGCGCGGCAAGACAAGCTCGGCAAAGCAAAATAGTGGATGGAAGGAGAAGCTGAGTGAAAGAGTCCAAATTTGTATTGAAGTGGATTGTAATGTCTAAAAAGTAAACAACTGCAGTTAAAGTGACTGTAAAGCTCAATCAGCATCTCAATTCTCCTGTGTCAATAATTACAGTTAGGAGGAACATTCATAAACAGGACATTTACGGCAGAGCAGCAATTCCCAAGCCACCTGTCACAAATGTTAATGCCAAACGTCGTGCACAGTGGTGCCAGAACCACAAAACCTGGTCGATGGATCATCGGAGGACAGTTATATGGTCAGACGAATCATCTTTCCCACTTTTCCCCACAACAAGACGGGTGCACGTTTGTAGGACACCCGCACAAGCGTATGATCGTGATTGTCTCCTTCCAGCTGTCAAGCATGGAGGTTGATCTGTCATGGTATGGGCAGCCGTGTTGTGGTTTTATGCTGGTCCAATCGTAACCTTGAAAGGAAGGATCACTGGGGAATAGTATAGAGAAACTTTAGCTGACCAAGTCCATCCTATGATGCAAACTTTGTTTCCTGCAGGATATGGACTTTTCCAGGATCATAATGCCCCTATTCACGCAGCGAGACTTGTACAATCATGGTTTGATGAACACGAAAAGGAAGTGAAACATTTAGGTTGGCCCGCACAGTCCCCCGAACAAGTATAGTCTATTTTAGAGCGTTCAATCCGGAATCGATATCCTCCACCGTCATCTCTCACGGAACTTTCAGAATATCTCCATGAAGAATGATACAATATTCCTCTAAACACTATTCAGAACTTGTGTGATTCGATTCCCAGGCGAATCCAGGCTGTATTATATGCCAAAGGCGGTCCTACGCCATATTAGTAAAGGATTCCTTATAAATCTAGGGTGTTTACATTATTTTGATAACCACCTGTATATATACACAGTGGTGGAAATTGATTTATGAAAACACGATTTCTTTACAAAAACATTTTAAATTTTCATTAAAAATTAATCAATTTTCATACATTATACATGCTATGTATAAAAATTACATGCTATGTATGAGCTTACATGCTATGTATGCATTATACATGCTATGTATGAGCTACAAAAATAAAATTTCATACATAATAATAAACAAAAGCATAAGGTCAAAAATTAGATTTTCGTAACATACAAACATGGAAATTGATTTATGAAATATCACATTTCATTCACCTTAATAGATAGTAAAGCTGCCTTTCTTCAGCAAAGCTGCTTTTATTCTAGATGGCATTGACAAAACAAGATTTTGAATGCACTTGTGTTGAATTAGTTTCCAGTTTTGACAGATTGAAGCTTTCAATTCTACAAGTGATGTGTACTGAATCCAATCTGCATACACCTTTCGAACAAGCTGTCCCCAAACGTTTCCGATAGGGTTCAAATCAGGACTATTAGGTGGATAATCTAAAAGATCAATATTCTGTTCGTCAAACCGATCTTTCATTGCATTTGAAGTGTGAATACTTGCATTGTCTTGCATGGAGATGTAATCTAAACTATAATATTGCCATGCAAATGGAAGAAGGGAATTTTCTAAAACTGAGCTGTAATCAAATGAATTCTGGCGACTATTTAAAAATACAATTTCACGTCTGCCATCATAAGCAATCACTGCCCAAATCATCAAACTTTCGCCGCCAAATTTCTGCTTAATGTAGATTTTGGTTCTTTACGGAGGTCCCCCCAGTAATACTTCAAACCATCGGGGCCATCCAAATTAAATTTCTTTTCATCGGAGAAAATGACCTTCTTCCAATTGTGGACGAAGGTCATACTGCCAAAACACATCTGCTTGTGACGCAGAGGTATCTTTCCAGACTTCATTTTCGACCATCTCAAGCTCCACGAAGAATGTAAAATTTGCTTGACTCCTCTAGAAGTGACAGGAAGGGATAGCTCTGCATAAATCTGCTTTGAACTGTGGCCGTTTTTTTATAGAAGTTGAAGAATCCCCCTCTTCTCAATCTTAATGAAACATGGATTACCTTTTTTGTTAAAATTTTTGCCATAATTTGTTGAATCTTTTCTATAGTTATATATTACACCAACTGATCTTTTAATTAATTTACTAATTTCCAAAACAGATTTTTCCCATTCTAGATATGCATCGATTTTGGCTCTTTCGTCCTCAGACAACACCTTTCGTTTACCCATCGTGATAAGTATAACTGAAACGCATTGCTTCCAATATATAACGCTTTTTATGTCTAATACGCATGTCACGTTACATGGTTTTATGAAAATTTTTGTCACATTACTTCAGAATAGCCAATGAAATGTGATATTTCATAAATCAATTTCCATGTTTGTATGTTACGACATACAAACATGGACGAAACGTTTACGAAAGTCTAATTTTTGACCTTATGTTTTTGTTTATTATCATGTATGAAATTTCATTTTTGTAAATCATTTGTTATACATAGCATGTATAATGTACGAAATTTCATTCATTTTTAATGAATATGAAAGAAGTTTTTGTTAAAAAACAGTGTTTTCATAAATCAATTTCCAACAATGTATATATATATATATATAACAATTCCGTAACTGACTGACTCACTGACTGACATACAGCGTACAGACCAAACCGCTGGACCTAAAGGGCTGAAATTTTGCATGGCGATTCTTCTTATAGTGTAGGGGTGCACTAAGAAAGATTTTTGAAAAATTCTTCTTAGATTTTTTAAAATTAAATTTTTAAGCTGTTTTGTAACTTTTTTAAAGTTTGCATTTAAATTAATAATTTGAGGGTTATAAAATTTATATCACGAGAAAGATCATAAAAATTCCTTTAAAATTTTTCGAATCTTTACCTCCATTTTCTGATTTTTTGGTGAATTTTTAAAGATTAAGTTTTAGAATTTAATTTATTAAATGCTGATCACGTGATTTCTTTTTCTGGTACTTTAAATTAATTTATCGTCACGTTCATAGCAACGAAATAGACAAAAAAAAATATTTATTTTCTTACTAATGAGGCAGACGATTGGACATTATCCAAAAAAATATTAAAATACAGTAAAAGATATGTTCCTCAAACTGTACTATATTGACTGTACTATAATCTTTAGTATGTCCTATTAGATTTAATTTGAATATTTTCTGCTATATTACTTTGTCTATAAAAATATCCGTTACGATTTTTTTTAAATATACATATTTTTTTTTACACCAATTGCATACATTGATAGTTGTCGTATAGGACCTGTCCTGACTTTATTTGATTTGGGCGTGAATTCGTATTTTATTTGTGGTAGTACATTTTATGTCATCAAAAGGGTAGTTGGGTGCGTTGTGTTTAGGTATTTGGTTGAATAGCACTCCAAGCTCTGGACATGATTGGCCTACGAAGAAATTATAAAATCTTAACCTACAAACTTTCTTCAAAAATAACGGAAATCAACTCATTGACGAAAGCAAGTTTTTTTAAATACAAAATTATAGTTTATTTACAATCACATATTATTTACAGTTTATTTCATCAAATTTTAATTTATATTATAGCTGCTCTGTTCACTATCAACAGGGTTAAATTTAGTTTGACGTCGGATTCAGGGAGCGTAAATACATCCTACACAAAATTCTAGAAACTCCTATCCAAATTAAATGCACGATATCTTCAAATACGTGAAACTCACACTAACTATCAAAAGGTAAACGCAGGATCTGAACTAAACAAAATGAAATAAAAACACTCACGTCTTTCAGCTGAGAGCAACTTTCGGGTTCTGTGATAACACTGGTAGTGACTCCTTCCGTGACTTCAGTTTGCACTTTGTAGTTTCTCCTTATTTTGATGGGTGTCTCCTCCACGCTACTGGCTGCAATCTCCTCTGCTATCCTTCTCTTTATTTTGGATTTGGGCTCAACTACCACTCGTTTCTCCACACGTACTTTCTTTCTCGGGACAGGATCCACCGAGCTCCGTCGCATCAAACCCCCTGAATTTTATTTTTTGCACCGGAGTCTTGGGGCAATGAAACAGGGACAGGTTATTTTTCAGTCGACCTCAGGGAAGGCTCCTGGACTCCGACTGACTGACTTTTTCTCTTCTTTTTAAAAAACTCACTTCCAATCTTTTAATTTCTTAAACGTTCCCGCCCCCGGGAATTTCAGGAAACTCTCGACTTTTTATTTAAGTTTCAACACCTAAAAACCTCTCATTTGCTACCATCTTTCTTAATCAAAAACGCCCCTCTTACGCAATGATCCCAAACAGCTGATTTGACCACCCGCAAACACCGCCAAACCATGTGGTTTTCTAACTCTCCCACAAAGAGTCATTGTAACTTAACGTCACCAACGGTGCCATCCACAGCTTATCTGCGTCTGGAATCACAGACCCCACATACGCTGGGCTCATAAAACCATCGTAAATTTGCTCAAGTTGCCGACAAACGCTTTGCCTTATAATTACGTCGCCATTAAAGACGTTACACACAAAATGTAATGAATCAAGCTTTCAAAACTTTTTATTTTCTCTTAAAATATTAATTTTAATCTTTTTTTGAAAGCGCTTCATTACAATAGTTGTATTTATTATAAATATATTTAAACATACTTTTGGCATTAATTGCATACATTGACAGTTGTATTTAATTTGAATGTACTCCGTAGCGAAGTATGGGTTTTTAGCTAGTATATATATTACAAGAATTCAGGGTGATATACCCTCAATTTTGTTTCTTAATTTTAGTTCTAAAACACACACTTTATCAATGAATATTTGTTTCATCAACTAGCTACTCAGTTGAAATAGCGCTTAAAATATTTTGAAAAATTTCCGGGTCAAATATGCATTGAAAATATATTTCATTCAAAATCTTAAAGATCTAATAATTTTAGACATTGAATTTTTAAATATAGAATACACCTATTGACTCTAATTCTTCGTAGTATACGGCGACACTAGTAAGACTGCGTGGTTCATAAATAAATCACAAGCCCCCAACTTACGGTTATCAAAATCTATATGAAATTTGATAAATATAATGAGACTGAACTCATTTAAACTGAACTAAATTACATCATGACAATTTGAGTTATAGTAGTATGGATACCTTAATTCCTTAAAACCTTTGCAAACCTTACAATACTTTTTCTGTACCATGCCTTCATAGAGGAATGGTAACTCATATTCACAGTTAACTGATAACAAGATTAAAGTAGCAGTCTTTTACATATAGATAGCTATCGAGGCATTGTGAGCAGTATCACATCTTTGAAATCTAAAAAAGAAAATTTATATTTGTTTTCGCCACCATTTGATTAATAATGTATGCTATCCGTCAATTTTATATTCCACGTCTTTTGGGACGATCTAAAGTTTCACTCGTAAACAATGCAATCGTGACCGAGAAACGCTTCTTCTCTTAAGCAATAAATTCAATAAAAAATATAAAGTCTGAAATATTGAAGAGTACTGAAACAAAGGAGAAGTGCTACCCTCAAGTAAACTCGAGGTGGGTTGGGTGAAAAGAAAAGTTAAAAGTAGAGGATTCTTTTTTTTTTTTTTGAAGCACTTGTTGCTACGTTTTTGTACTGTTGGTCTTATCACAGCTTTAATATTTTAAGATATAACCAATGCACGATTTTGTAAAGTAGAGAGGGTGATTTTGGCTTCTCGAGCATGTAGCAAAGAGAAAAAGTTAATAAAAGTAGGTGATAGTGCAAAAGATTAGAAGAATGGGATTTGAAAAAGGATTCTGTAATACAAAATCTATTTTCTAACTCTCAACGTTATTTTACAGACGTTCAAATGATTTGATTGTATTTGAATTTACTTGATCCCTTTCAGTGATGAGTTGAAGAGCATAAAAAGAGTGCTGTTACAGGTAGGATAAATATTTCCTTTTAAATCATTAAGCCTTCCGAAACACCAAAAATATAATTTTATTTACAAGGTTAAATACTTGTTCTGTGGCAACGAAGAAGGTGTATGGGGGTTTATTTAAAAACTTAATATATTATAATTACTTACTAATTAAAGTTAGAATTACTCTTTACAATCTTTAAAATCAATTTACTTCAAGAGTTGCCATTTGGCCGTTAGTGGTTAGTACATTTTAAGTTAGATGGTAAAGTTGCGTTGTGTTTATTTTAATGCAATAACCCATAATAATTAATATTATAATTTACCCTAGGTTCATTACTGTCTGCATCACTGTGGTGATTAATGAGCCAAAAGAAAAAATTAAATTAAATCTAATAAATTTACTTAACCTTGGAGAACACCTAGAAATAAAATTATCTCACCTAAAAGAAAAAGCTTCATATCTGCTGAAATAAACTAAAATAAAACCTAAAGCTAAAAATCAGAACATTTACTAAAAAAGCAAGGACCGACATGACAAAGATATACCTTAACATAACAAATTTATTCCTTCCGATTACATTAACAATATTACCACCAATCTGGTAATCAGTTCTATTAAACATTTTTTTCGGAATACCAATATTAAATCATCAATAATACAATTGCTATAAAAACCAACATCTATATCCTCGCAACACAATAAAATATATACAATGACAATTCAAAATGAAATGGCTGGCGAATATAAAAAAAACTAAATTATTCTATATGCAATTGCTCATCTTAATTTTAATTTTACATTTAAATCTAATCTTAATGATCTGCTGCAGATTTAATCAAAGGTAGAGAGGTTATGGATAGAATTTACAGAGAGGATGGGAAAGGAAAGGAAAAAGCAAATTCACCCGTGGCCCTCATATCAAGCTCCCGGATCCTTGCGTTGTACCGAGGTCAGAGCCTCAGTCCCGACCCCTCGGTCTTTCGCCCTCGCTCTCCCCGTTCAGGATCCTCCAAAAAAAAATCTCTCATGTTTTCAAACTCCGCGCTCCCTCGTCAGCACCTTGTCACACTTTCCATCAGTCCGGTGAAACCATCCTCCACACCAAATAGTTCCTTGGTGCTCCGTGAATTCTAATGGCCGAAATGAGGGGGGAAGGCTACAGGTGGCATTCTTGCACTCTGCAATTCTTTATACAATTTATTTTTACCACCCCTCATCTCGTTCTTGTTGGTTATTTTAATTTCCTGGCGGCCTGGTCATCCACCCGGCGATGTATCCCTGCGCGCCTTGCATCTGACCTTCCAAGATTTCTCCCCGTTCGAAAAAGGGCCGTAGCGGACGTATTGGGTTACCGATAGTGGGGGAGGCTATGAAAGCTGTTGCTAGGCGCTGGGTCATTTTTTAAGGATAGAAGGAAAGCAAAGAATATTTCTAAGACTTTTACCATTTAAATTACAAACCGCCAGCCAAAAAAACAATAAAAAAAAACAATATGCCAGCCATTCACAAGGTTCATAAATAAAACTTATTAATTTATCAATATTAACAATAATAAGGTATAACCTGTGATGATCTATTTCAAACTTAATTCTTCTCAATGTCAAAACATTTAGAGAAACTTGCGCACACTTCTCCAAATGCGATGACATTAATCAAATCAATTAATATCTGATCACCACAAGTATAACCCTTACATATATTTAGCAGAGGCTTAATAAATTGATTAAAACAAAGCACAATCGTTACTAAAATTTACTTACTTACTCACTTACTTTACTAATTTAATTATCTGAATACCCGATATTAATCTTAACTTTAATCACTTCCAAAACTATTAATTATCATCACAACAGTTCAATCTAGCTCGTTTGCTAGCTACATTAGTCCGAGTGCTAACGTCATTCTGATAAACTGGAAGGGAGTACATTTTCACGTAGATAAGATGACGCCACCTTAATTCACAAACTTTCCTTACACAAGTGATTAAAGCTATTGATGTACCCATAAAGGTTTAACCATGCTTCACTTGATTTTCTAGAAAAAGTGTCACTCCAAGAGAGCCATTTCTAAGGGACAGCGGACAGAAGTTCCTGAGCATAGAGGGCAATTTTGCACCAAAGTTAGTTGGTTCAAATAAGGAAGCACTCGAGTTCAATTTTCAAATTTGATGTCGAGAGCAAAATGTGCTAATATTAACGGATTTCCTGAAGGGTTTTGTGACTGTAATCTGAACATTGGGTATTGACCAGGTTGTGCGACCAATTATTTACAGCGGCATGTGAGTTCGATGTTTCCGTAATATGTGCGAGACACCATTTTGTTGAAAATCTTTGACAGGAGCAATTCTGTATTCGAAATGGCTGTCTCATGCTATGTTTGTGAATGATGAGATTTATGCTTCGGAATCCTCCCTTCTTTACGCTTCGAGTGTTTTGACAAAGGAAATGAGAAAGTCTCAATTAATCAATCAAACAAATACAATCTAAAATTATTCAACTAACTAAGTGCCTCAAAATATGCGAGGTGATGAATACATCTTATTTGTATTCATTAAACTTCTCAACATAAAGTCAAGATTTTGAAAATTCGTGGTTATGATAAATCCAGACTACTTTGGCTCGGTGGAGCGACATATAAATGAAGAAGTTACTCTTAAGGCTGCTATGTACTAACCCCATTGGATTCGCTCACCGCAGTGTTAACCTATAGAGAAAATTTGTCTATGGATTGTCGACATGGATTCAAATATTTAAAAAAAATTTTGTACTCCGTCATGGAGAAAGAAATTTTACATTTGTATACGTTTTTCGTTTTTTTAAAAATGCAATTATTATTTTAAAATTTAAATTATTCGGGGAAAAATCTGGTATAGTGTGTTTTAAACGCTCATAAATTCCTTCGGTGGACGAAATTTATAAAATGAATCCTGTAGCACTTTGCAGAAAAGTTCAGGCTATCTGACAATACCAATTTTATTTGATTATCAGCATTTATGTACTTGTAAATAGTTGACAAAAATATATTTTAAATAAAAAATTTGAGGGCAGTGCTTAACCCCCCTATAGAGAGAAAGCCATTACAATCTCTCAAAATGTCAATCCTAAGGGGGGTGGGTGGAATTCTCGAACTGTCAACTGGACTCCTCTCACCACAAGAGTCTGCAAGAAGAGTAAAAGTGATATACGATTTTCCCCAAATGTAGCTATTTTGAACATAGATGTACATACCTGCATGTGACAATTTCCGAAGAACTGATTATATGACAATGTTGCACGGAAAGGTCAGACAGGATTTTGTTTATCAACACTGCTCTCTCTGATGCAGACGGGATTTGAAACTTTGTAGCAGTCTTCCACAAAAGATATTCAGCTTTTCACGTATGAGGCGGTGAAAGGCAAAGTGGTGTAAATCAGTAAGTCAAGTGGTGTAAGTCAAACGAGTTTAACTGCAAAAACTACAAAAAATTCCACGATAAATTGAACAAATTATAATTCATAACAATTATTACAATATTGCAAATAATAACTATTTTTAATTCCACTATAAATTGAACATGGATATTACATATTTGACCCCAAATGAAAAAAGTTGAAAATGTGACTTACACCACTTTGCCTTTCAACGCCTTATATGTTTGATGAAAGAAATCTAAAATTTTTAGTTCTATCCTCAAAAAATTAATTCATGTGAAGAGACACTAATTGGCGAAAAATGTAGATAATGTATTTAAAAAAAGTAGCCGAGAGAGTCAAATTGGCAGTTGAATTAGAGAAAAGAATATACTGCAGGGGAGTAGCGAGCATACCTGGCACCCGGGGAACGATACCTTTTTGGCACCCCTCCCCCCCCGAAAAACATATAGTAATATAATATATAGTATCTTGTTTGTCTTGTGAACCATTTGGCGACCCTTTGCGAGTGAAGCCCGGGGGTATATTCCCATTCCTTACATGAATTCACACCATTACATCGTTTGGCGGCTGCTGATTGGTCAATTGAGTTTTCATCGGCAATTGCCATAATATTTTATCCTAAGAACATTTTAAATGAGATAAATGCTAAAATATATTTCTTAGTTGCTTTCATTTCGATAATTGCATAATATTTGATCCTAAGCGTATTTTAAATGAGATAAAATCTATTTCTTAGTTGTTTTCATTTTTATATATTTTTTTACGCCATACTTTACAAGGAACGTGAATTTTTTTAAGTGGCGCCACCTATTAATGTAAAAGAAATTTAAAGTGACAAGTTTTTTGTAAAAGAAATTTTCGCCATAAAGGCCTTCATATTTCTTTTTTGTGCATGGAAAATTTTAAGAAATTGCCAATTTCCGTAATAATTTCACTGTAAAATTTTAGGAGTAGAATAAAATAGAGTAAAATTACTCAAAATTGACTTTTTTTCTTAAATTTAAATGTTGAATTAAAATAAAGAAAGCTTTATTTATTTATTTTTAAATTTAAATGTTTAATTAAAAAATATTTTTAAAATTTTTTAATTAAAATCTTAATTGCAAGATGCAAATTATATATTTTTTGCTGTTTTGCACACTTTAGTTTTTTAACCTTACTTTTAAAAAATAAAAATTATAAATACTCGTTCAAAAATAGTGAAGGAAGTTTTGATTCTTGAAAAACATGCTTTCATAAGCATCAGCGCACCAAATACACAAATACCGATGTAAACTCAATTGACCAATCAGCAGCCGCCAAACGATGTAATGGAGCGATTTCATGTAAGGAATGGGAATATGCAGCCCGGGGCATGATAGACCCCCCCCCTTCGCTACGCCAGGGAGATACTGGCTTCGAGACTGTGGCAGATTGTTTTCCTTTATGCATGCAAGGCAAGATTATTCCAATTAGTAGCAAGGACAATCCCTTTTTTTTAATATCCTTGCATTGTAGAAAATAATCGAGAACTCGATGTCAGGAAAGCCAAGCGTTATTAAATAATCAAAACAAATTAGGCTAAAGAACCCTAAAAAAGAAACAAAGACGGAGTTTGAAGATTTAGAAGCGTAAGAGTTCAAATGAACTCTAGTGAAAAATAGACTTAGAATAAACTTAAACTTCACATAAACCTACCCCACACATACTCTATCTGGTCAAAAGTATCCGGACGCCCAGTGGTACGGACTCGGAGTGTCCTGAGGCATATATTAATATGATGTTTGTCCTCCTTTTGCATCGATGACAGCCGCACACGTCTGGGGAGACTTTCCACCAGTTTTTGATAGGTGTCCATAGGAACTGACTTTCAGCCGTCCATTATACTGCCATCACTGAAGTGAGTGCTGGTAGTGAGGATGGTCGATTTGGCTGGCTACTTAATCTACGTTCTAATTCGTTCCAAATGTGCTCAACGGGATTAAGATCGGGGCTCTGAGAAGGCCAGTCTATTTTTTGAACACCCATTTCGTCAAACCATGCCTGCGCAAGTCTGTGAATGGAGCAGTTATCCCGCTGGAAGAGAAATGGGCCTTCCTTGAAATATTGCTATAGAGTTGGGAGAGCAGCATTGTCCAGAATGTCCATATACATCTCAGAGTTCATGTCTCCACATGAACTAAGGAACCCTGGCCAAGCCATGAAAAACACCCCCACACCATGATGCTGCCACCACCAAACTTAACAGTCGGCCCAATGCAGTCACGTAAGAAGTGCTAGCCGGGAATCCACCAAACCCAGACGCGTCCACCGGAATACTAGATTGTAAAGCGAGATTCATCACTCCAAAGAACATTTTTCCACATGTCCACAGCCCAATGACGGTTAGCTTTGCACCATTGCAATCGATGCTTCGCATTCTGGGGAGGAATGTTCGGCTTGTGAGCGGCTGAACGACCATGGAATCCCAGGTTTTTTAACTCTCGACGAACAGTCCTGCTGCTAGCACTAACACCTGATGAACTTTGGAACTCCTGAGTGATTTCAATCAACGAGGACTCGCGATTTTATTTCAATACCCTTTTCAGAGTTCTACGGCTGCGTTCACTAATTTATTTCGGCCTGCCACTTCGTTTTTCTGCGGTTTCACTGCCTCGACGTTTCCACTTCACAATTCCATCACTAACAGTGGATTTTGGCTTCTGTAGAATGTTCGAAATTTCACGAACTGATTTCCCAGAAAGATGACATCCCACTATAATGCCACGATCAAAGTCACTAAGCTCCTTTGACTTACTCATTGTCTCACAAACGCATAAGGGCCTGTTCACATAGGAGTCCGTTGCGTTGCGTTAAGGAAAAGATGACGTTGAGACGAAAATAAACCAATCATAGGCGTTAAAAATTTCATTGGTAATCGTTTGGAGGCATATGATTGGTTTATTTTCGTCTCAACGTCATCTTTTCCTTAACGCAACGCAACGGACTCCTATGTGAACAGACCCTTAATATGACCTGACAAGCTACTACCAACACTTTTATAGCCATCTTACTAATAATATTAACGTCAACTTATATAAAACCAGAACAAACAAAAACTTAAATGGCTGCTCTCGTGTATATACTATTTTTAAAATAAAACGCCATCGAAGGTTCTGGAGTGTCAATAACATTCCAAGCGCTCTGATTGGTTCATTGGTTGTTGATTGTCATTTGTCTGTTTGCTAAGGAATCGTTCCCTCTTTTGTATTCGTCCTTTACAGAATTCAGACTTATATTTACTGAGTGTGAAAATAATGCTACGTGGTAAATTTTTTTATTATGGTACTTTTTCATTAAAAAAAAAAGCATCGAGACAACGTAAAACTTCGAGCGCAAAACATCGATGTTAAAAAAACATCGGCTTTAATAAATCGATGTTTAGAACATCGATGTTTTTTTTTAATCAAAGCATCGATGTTTTGAAAGCATCGACATCGATGTCGCATCCCTAGTATAAGAACTGGAGTTACAAAAGTTGGCAACGTTTCCTCTGGTTAGATGAATCACGCTTCCCGCTGTTTCCTACCACTAGTACAGTATACGTCTGGCAAACACCTTTAGCAGTATTCCGCCCCGACTTCTTGGTGCCCACTGTCAAGCATAGCAGTCGCTCTCTGATGCAGTGGGGTGCTATCTATGGGCCTTAATTGTTCTTCAGCTTGCTGTAACACCGGAAGTCAAGAAAGCGAGGGGGCCACATGCTTCCTAGGGGGGAAGTATTATTCCCTACTGACCATCCGTGTTTCCAAGGCGATAATACAACCATGCATCGTGCGAAACGTGTCATCATGTAGTTTGAAGAACAGGAGAATGAGGTGTACAACTGTCTCAGCTTTATCAATTACCTAACCTTTATGTTACTGAACATTTGTTGAAACATTTGGAGAAAAATTTCGATCATGTTTTCTCCTTCCAAAGTCACGGGTAAGTTGGAATGTAAGTTGTAGGATGAATGATACCAAATTCCAAATCTTATGTACAGGACTTTTATTACTCTATCCCACATCGAATACACGCTGTTTTGCAAGTCAAAGGTTGGACTACTGTTTATTAATAAAAAAGATCTAAAGAAACGTCAGTGTTTGCATTTTTTTGATATCCCGTATAGTATATATGTAAGTGTGTGTGTGTTTGTTTGTATACTTGAATATAATTGCATAAAAGATATTAAAAAATGTCACGGAAATCCCTAAATTTCTTCGCATTAGGGTTTTCGATGTCATCTCAAAATGGAATGTCAAATATGTACGATTCGTGTTTTTGAAGGGGGTAAGAGGAAAAAAAAAATTTTTGGCTACGTTTCTGGCCATTGTAGTTATTCGATCGAAAACTGTAGAAAAATGAAGAAATGAGGGTTATAAAAGGAGCTTAGCTTCAGTTTAAACATATATAACCTTCTGTTTAATCGAAGCTGCAGCCTTTTTGAATGCAGCATCTTCTCTAATGTAATCTTTAGCACAAAGTATTCGAAATGTAGTAAAAAATAAAGTCGCCTCCTTAAATCTCACTTAATTCTGTTCATTTCAGTTCCATAACCAGTGTGCTGTTGTCAAAACAGCACACTGGTTGACAAGCAGTGAACTGGTTCAAGCAGTGAAATGTTGAATCTTAATGTTTTACTCGACTGTTGGATCTCCTTGGGTGTGCTTATGATTCATTGTGTGTTTTATATACACTGAAGAGAAAAAACTGGTACACCTGCCTAATATCGTGTAGGGCTCCCAAGAGCACGCAGAAGTGCCAGTACGACGTGGTATGGACTCGACTAATGTCTGAAGGTATCCTGGAGGCAATTTACACCATGAATCCTGCAAGGCAATCAGTGGCGTAGCGAGCATAACTGGCGCCCGGGGCACGGTACCTTTTTTGCACCCCCTAGTGAAATTTTCCGAAAAATTTTGTTTGTCTTGGGGACCATTTGACGTCCCTCTGCGAATGGCACCCGGGGCATGATAGACCCCTTTGCACCCCCTCGCTACGCCACTGAAGGCAAGCCACAAATCCAAAGGAGAACGAGGGGGTGGAGATCTCTTTTGAACAGCACGTTGCAAGGCATTCCAGATATGCTCAATATTGTTCATGTCTGAGGATTTAGGGGGACAATGGAAGTGTCTAAAGTTAGAAGAGTGATCCTGGAGCCACTCGATAGCAACTCTCGACGTGTGGGGTGTCGTGCTGGAATACACTATGGACATGAATGGGTGTAGTTGATCGGAAAGGATGCTTATGTACGCGTCACCTGTCAGAGTTGTCTTTAGACTTATAAGGGGTCCCGTATCACGCTAACTGAACATGCCCCAATCCATCACAGACGCTCTACCAGCTTAAACAGTCCCCTGTGGACATGTACGGTCCACGGATTGATGAGGTTGTCTGCATACCCGTACACGTCCATCCAGCCGATACAATTGGAAACGAGAATCGTCAGACCAGGCAACGTATTTCCAGTCATCAACAGTCCAATGGAAATGTTGACGGGCCCAGGCGAGGCGTAAAGCTTTGTGCCGTGCAGTCAACAACGGTTCTGCGGCTGCGAAAGCCCATATCAATGACTGTCCGTTGAACAGTTCACACACTGACACTTGTTGATGCCCCAGCAATTTGAGGAAGTGTTGCACGCCTATCTCAACACTTCCTCGTCGATGGTCCAGTCCTTTCAAGGTCTTTTTCCAGCCGAACCGCTGTCGGAGATTTCATGTTTTACAAGATACCTGATAATCACGGTACACTCGTGAAATCCAAATTGTATCGCTACCTCAGAGATGCCATGTCCCATCTCTCATGCGTCGACTATGACGCCACGTTCAAAGTCACATAAATCATGATAACCTGCCATTGTAGTAGCAGGAACAGATCTAACAGCTTCGCCAGACACCTGTTGTCTTATATAGGCGCTGCCGACCGCATCGCGTTAATATGGTTGCATATCTCCGTTATTTGCATACGCACGCCTGTACCAGGATTTTTTGCTTTTCAGTGTATATGTCATTGCTTCTATGCTTATTTTGATGAACAAATGCCACTATAGAGGGACTTGGTAAATCCACTAATGTAACGAATAAATTTCAATCGCAATGGAAACAGTAATCACTAGAGATAGGGTCAGTTCTTTTCGTTCTTACTTTTGTTCCCGCACCATTTCTTAGGAGTAATTTATCACCTTAGTACCTCCGCTACAGCAAAAATAACCATGTTTAGAATGCGCTTATTTTATTCGATACTATTCTGTCCCTAGGGTCAATTTCTGTAACTTTCAGAAAGGATTATTTGAAATGCATTTTATTTTTCTGGGTATAAACAAACTGCAATTTCTTTACATTCAAGATGTATCTAATGTTCCTTTCTCTCTCTAATTCAAGTTAATTTAATTTTGTATTAAAATGCGTGCAGTTTTGAGCTGCATCTCGAAAAGAAATGATTCGCTAGAGACGTGTTTAATTTGTTAACGTTACTAATGAAATTAATTCGGGAACGAAGGAAATACGAATTTCCGGGAGTAGGGAGGGGGGTTGCCTCATTTCCTTCGCTCCTTGCTTTCCGAGTTGCTTCCTCATGCTATAAATCTTCATGTTAATACTTTCTCTTTCTCTACTTGCATACAAGTTTCGGCTTTCAGCCTCAAAGGCAATTCTTTAACAGTTTTTTTTATCATTTGATTGCATGTTAGTTATTTTTGTAATATTAGAATAAGGAAGGATAAAATTTGTTAAGAAAATTTTATTGAAATCTAATATTATATTTTGTATTTTGCCATGCAATATTCAATACTTGCTCAAACTTGATTAAAGATTATTTGAAGAGTTTTTATGGAACTCAGTTATAACCCCTGTATAAACAGATGCCTCGTAGGGTCTCCACTTCCCTATTTAGGTCCCCACTTCCATATGAAATTTTTGTCATATCTCTACAGTACCTTTTTAAAAATGATTGCAAAATGTGTTCGGTCATTGCCCATGATTTTCATAACTCGTGTCAGATATCCCATCCAAGCTGTGGAAGCAAGCCTTAACTTTCCCTTATGTCGTACAGTTTGAGAGATGCCCTTCGATTCGATAGGCATCCATTCTGATTTAGGAATGACTTTATATCTTCGGCACGGTATCTCTGGAATCTCGTCCGCCCTTCTGATGTCGTGCGAAAGAGACAAATTTCTCATCCCAGTTGTCAGGTAATTATAAATGCTTTGAACAATAATCCCATCTGGAGAAAGTTTCCTTTCTCCAGTTGGGATGATTCCATTATAATGCTGGGCCTGGCAAAATTATTATTTTCGATAAATGGATTGGCACAAAATTCTGAAAGTGACCATCAATGAATATTTGTCTCTTTATGAATCTTAAATAATACATCTTTCGGTATTTTCTCTTGAACAGGAGTTTGTTTAAAAGATGGCAGTCATGTTGAATGGGTGGGAAAAATTGGCAGCCTGCATATATTCTTCTATAGCAATGGTTATCAAGGAGGATTTAAAAATGGCTGTACCTTCGTTAAAATTGTGTATGGCAGGGAAAGTTAATCAAGTAAGAATACAAGAACAATTATTATTTTGAATATTCCCATTAGAATGCGGCGATTTAAAAATTTCCTTCTCTCTTTATGAGGGATTGTATTTTGCGGAATAGAGCAATCAAAATTATTGGTTAGTTTGTAGCATTTGTTTGCAACTCGAGGTCTAAACTGACGTTTTAAGACATTTACAAACAGCCATGTCTATGCGGGATTCGAACTCACTGACTTTGGTTCGGAAGCCTAGCGCACCAGCCATCCGTTCATGGTCCGGAAATCAGAAGGGACAAATGTTATTAAAATATACTCTTAGAGAAATGTTGAAAGAAACTCCATACTTCACGTTTTACAAATGCTGATTAGCTTTGTTTCCAGGACTGATTTTTGTTATGGGATCTAACCTTCTGAGCACGGATTTTACGATAGCACAATGACAAGGGCACTCGTTGCTAGGTGGCATGGATATTCGCAGTCGTTCCCAATCGGATTTAAACTGTAGGCCCCGGTTCATTTGCCCTCCTGCAGCAAAAGATGAACCAACCATTTTACGTACTTGTCTTGAAATTTGGTACCTCTTCTTTTTTAGCGCTTTTTGGTACTGTATACCAAGAGATGACATTTGAAAATTAACTTTATTGCAGATGGAATAGATAATCCTGTGAATAAAGATCAATTTTTAATCTTTTCTACAGGAACATCTGAATTTTTTTTTTCTAAATCATGAGATATCCAACTGACTTCTCTTTTATTTGTTTTCCCGCCCCATTTGAAGCAATATCTGATGAAATTTAAGACACAAAAGAATAGAAATATAGAATGAAAGAAAGCAATTTGATTTTCAAAGCTATTTCACTTTGTTTTTCGCACTGAACCCCCCCCCCCCCTTCCCCCGCTATTTTGTTTTTCTGATTCCGGAAATTATATACTTGCCACTGTCTACACTTGAGAGGCTTACGAGCAGAAATGTAGGTCACTAGCATCTAATGAATGTTCATACAGCTTCACTGGATATTTGTGATGCTTTCTATGGTATTTTCTTTCTATTGGAAATATCATTTAGCGTTTCATTATAAACTATTTACTTAGTTGAAAACACTTCGGGGTAATATGAAATGAAATATATCCACAAAATACACACCAATTATAACAAGATTAGTATAATTTGTTGAAAACTTACATGTCTTTTATTAGAGTGAAAAAAGTGCAAAATAAGAAAAAAATAAAGGAAACATGCTGTACGATCATTAAGATTATTTAAGAATAGAGAAAAATAGATTACTGACATAAAGAATAGAGAAAAGAACATTACACAAAAATTTCCAATTAGTTAAATAAGATTTATTTTGTTAATGGAATTTATAATAATACAACTGCGATGCAATGGGAATTAATTTTCAATAATAAGCTAGAATTCACTTACCAATATGGTGTGGTTGAATAGTTTAAGGAAATTCATTAGTTATTTGCCATAAATATATTTTAAATAAAATGCCATAATGTGATTTTACAAATAAACCCGGATGTTCCAATTTTTAAAAAATAATTGGAATTTCTCAACAACAAAAAAAAGGAATGAATAGAATAACAGAATAAATAGCAAAAAGCGTTTTCAAGAGAAATTCCACCATAATCATAGAACAACTGAAAAACAATCAGAACAAAAATTACACAAAATGCATCAATCTTTTCACAATCAAGAGAATAAAATAATAAAAATTCCATTAAGTTTAAAGCAATAAATGTATAAAAAAATTATTCCAAAAATTCTTAAAATTCAAGGAAGAAATTTACCAATTTAAACATTAATCTTCAAGCTATTAATTCTAATACATAATAAATATTTTTTTTAAACACAAGCAAAAACAATTTTACAGGTGCTGCCATCTTTTGAGCGAAAGGTGAAGCAATGCTGAACACATGCTATAACAATGCTTTCATTATTGTCAAATGCTAAAATTTAGACACACACTTTGAGGTTTGTCAGAATGCTAAACATTTATCAACAGATGTTTATAGTTAAAATTTCATTTTACGAAAACTTTTTGAATATCAGATTCATGCATTGAAAATCAGTATTAGATACAGATTGTCCTTCTATTTGCTAACTGTTATATGTATTGTCTAAAAACATAAGTATTCTAGACATCTAGCGTCCTCACAGTATAAAAAGGTTAAAAAATACTTTCGCACGCTTTCTCGCTTCTTTGCCTTGCTTTTTCGCGTCTGTCTCCATGCCTGTCTCTTCTGTCTTCGTTCTTCGCGAGTCACTTCGAGATATATTCCGCTGCTGTTCCATTATGTGGTGTCCATCAAACATGGTGTAATAGCGTTTCTATATTCTAACTGCCCCGCTGGGATCCGGTGGCGCTACTATTTGTCATATTAAAACCGGGAATGTAGTATTAAAAATAGATTGAGATCCATGTTGCAGAATAGCAACTGGGAATTCGTCCTCTGGAATAGAAAATGACATCAATAAAAACTAAAAAGAGGAATGACGACCCAAAATTATGAACCATGGAATATATTTATTTTGAGGGAATAGAAAAAATGGCATAAGGCCTCAAAAATACAGAATGCTTGTCATTCTATTTGATAATGAAGACCGATGGATGAGTCTTGAGTCCCCATGCGATCACCACCGTTTTCGAAGTCCAACTCCTTCGCATCATCTTCGGCATCCTGTAAAACCATTCTCTCTCTCCAGTCTGTCATCCAACGGGTCCGGGGAAGATCTCTGTTGCAGGTGGTTGATGAGTTTTTCATCTGTCCTTCAGTCCGCCAAATTTGACGGAGAGCACTCGCCAAGCGGCGAGAAAAACTGCGAAAACAAAGCGACACAAAGAGAAGCTATTATGCCTGTGTATCTCGGGGAAGCGAAAAGTAGCCAAACTTGTAGCGTAACATACCAACCCTTCCTTACCCGCACGAGGAATTTAACTGATAAGAAAGCAGGGTGCGCTCATAAAGCTAAAAGTAGATTTCCGTTGAATAAAACTGGGCAGTCAAGGGGCAGTATCCATATTTATGTGGTACGCGCAGCTGTTAGGGGACAAATCCCATAAGAAAAGATAGTTTTAAAGAGCGGTACAAAACGTTACGACACTATTGTTTGTGTCCTGTTCGTCAACCTACCTTATAGTGATGTGCTGGAATAATGTCCTCTTAGTGCTTCCTGATAAATAAATAATGTTACACAGGGTAATTCGTGTATCTCTGGCTATATGAATGTGCTTCTCTCGTCAAATACTCAAGAGTACATATTCAAAAGCGACTGCCTTCTATATGTGTTCCCATTTCGCCAAATTCATTGTATGCACGTGATTATCACCACATGTAACAAACACGAAAAAGCAGAGCGACACACAGGACGAGATAGCATGGAAGCGGACAGGAACAAGCGCGGGAACATCGTTGTTCGACCTTATATACCAAGGGTTCATGACACTGCCGCTATGTGAGTAAAATTCTTTTAATTGGCTGACCCCGATCATGTGGTATATGAGTGGTCATTTTAAAAATTAAGATTTGCTTTATATAAAACTGCTGTTGTAATGAAATGTCATGTACTGCTACACGTCTACCGTAGCACAATGCAAATTGGGTACAAAAACATTTTTATTGCACAGTAACACAAGATAAATTGCTAAAAAGAAAATGAAAAAAAAGTAATCATCGAACATCAAACGGGTAAAATGCATAAAACATACATGTATGAATAAAAGTAATAAAGACATTAGGTAATGCTAATAATAATCAAAATGAAAATATAAGATACACAGGTAAGATTTACCGATCAATAAAAACCATCAAAGTCCTCATCTTCCGTATCGGAATTGAAAAGAGGCAAAATTTTGGGGTCAATTTTCGTACCTGAATCGTCTGGATCTTTCAGGTTGGAATAATTGTTGTTGTCACCCGCAGTGGGAACAATTATTTCTGTCCTTTTTAAAACTGGGCATTACTGTCTTAATGGAGACACCTCTCCATGCTTGAGAGACCCACTTCGTGATTTCTACGAAAGTTTCCTTTCGCATAGTTCCACGTTTTGTGTAGGTATGTAGGCCTTCAATCATCCACGATTCCCAGAGACTTCGCATTCGTAATTTGAATGCTTTGTTTACAGCCAAATCAAGTGGTTGAAATAATTTTGTCAAACCTCCGGGAATTACCGATAAATTTGCAGACACAGTCTTCGCTGCTACTTTAAGAGGCTCTGACAAATGGGCCTTCATCTAGTCCATTATAAGTAGCCCTTTTGGATTGAAAAAGTCCCCTTTTCTTTTCTGCCAAACTTCGTTCAACCAATCTTGCATTACTGTTTCATTCATCCATCCTTTCTCGTTCGCGCGATTTCTCCTTTGGGGAGAGTTTTTCTTTTAAAATCCGACAGAGATTTCAGTTTTTCACCTCTTGCTGTGCAAGACAAGAGACACAAGTAAATGACGTTTTCTCTGTGACCGGTAGTAACAATACTCACTGTAGTTTCGCCAACCTTGTTAACTGTCCTGCTTGGAAGACAGTCGAAAGTCAAACGTACCTCGTTCATGTTGATTACCTGATCGGTGGGAAACTTGTTGTCCTTTAATTGTTCCTCTACAAACTTCATGAAAGAAAATTTCTTTACCTACCAATCAACAAGTAATTTTCTCCCTACTTTAATGATGGCCCAAACGGAGAGGTTTTTTTGTTTCATGAATCGGTAGCACCAGTTGGATCCAGCTTTGAATCCGTCTATTTCCATGTTCGCCGCCATAACTCTGGCTTGTAAACATATTTTTACTGTTGATATTGGAATGCCCATACTTCTCTGGGATGAAATCCATTTCTCAAGGTTAGTTCCCAGTTGAGGACCAGCAGCTTTCCCCCCTTCTGCGTGCTCTCTTACTTTTCGGCATCTTTTGTAGCACTTTCTTTTCGGAGTGCTATCGCCGAACACAACGTTCATCAATACTGAACTCTCGGCCAGCTGCTTTATTTCCGATCTTTTCTACTTTGGCAATTACCTTCAACGGTACTTACGGAAAATACAGTCGACCATTTTCACCAAATAAAGTCAATGGTACCAAGAGGTGATTTTTAGTCAATAATGGTAAAACCTGCCACACGTGATTCAATGCGACCTTGATAAGAGTTTCTAGCTCTTGTAGTAAAGCTGTCGTTGTTTTAAGGGCCTGTTCACATAGGAGTCCGTTGCGTTGCATTAAGGAAAAGATGACGAAAATAAACCAATCATAAACCTCCAAACGATTAGCAAGGAAATTTTTAACGCCTTATTTTCGTCTAAACGTCATCTTTTCCTTAACGCTACGCAACGGACTCCTATGTGAACAGGCCCTAAGTCTCGTTGTAGCTCTGCGTTGTAAAAAATATTTCACCAACTACAGAACAAGAAGCAGTAGAATTCTTTCAAAGGTATGGAATCTTACGGTCATTCAAAAAATGCGTTAATGGCCACGATATGCCGCTTTATTTAAAAACCCAGATTCAATGGCATTGTCAGAAGCGAATATCTATTCGGAAAGAAACATGGTTCGAGAGTTCAACCATTTCATTTGTAACTGCACTAAGATTTATTTACAGCTGGCGCAGAGAATTGACTACTAATGAATGGGGAAAAGAAAAATTAAATTGAGTGACAATAACTGTTATCGATTGGAATAATTACGCATGAGAAGTTTGTACACACAGTCTTTTAACAAGGCCAAAGAAAAAAATCGGAGGGGCCAACCTCATTGTCGAAATTTTCTCAAAACGTAAACACTATGCAGGGAGAATAACCCCCAAGCAATAGTTGTTTGGAGGCATTTGCAAGGAGAACAACGAGTGTTTTATCGTAAAAGTTCCAGATAGGAAGGCGATAATGCTTATACAAGCGATAAAAGATAACATCGAAGAAGGTTCTACAATATACTCGGACTCATAGAAAGCTCATAAAACCGAAGAAATAATAGCTGCTAATTTCGAACATTTCAAAGTTCATCATAACTATAACTTTGTAGATCCGGATACCGGCGTACATACACAAAACATTGAGCGATTGTGGGGTTCGACCAAGTGGTGAAACAAAAGACAACGGGGAACACTACTTAGATACTTATATGGCTGAATTCAGGTCTTCACAAAGAAGAGGGCATATTTGTTTCTATTTTGCGTGCAATTGTAGATTTTATGCCGCCAAAATGACCGGGAGGTTTGGTGGATTTGCGCCAACATTTATGGTTGACTGGATTTTCCGTAAGTACCCCTTCAACTTAAAATTAGCACAGTACCTTTTGTTTCTGCGTCTTGGAGCCATTTTGTCAAATAGTTTCATAGTGAGGAAAAGAGAATCTATTTTTGCAGAAAGAAAGAACGATTTCAATGAACGTGCGTGGTCGCTAAAGTGCGTATCACATCATCGCACTCTCATGCTTTACCAAAATAGTCAAGAACTTGGCGCATGCACAGTTAGAAACGCCCTTTCAAGTAATGCGTGAAGCTCAGTCTTAATAGAAAAGAGCAAGCTAAAAAGTAGATTTTAGAATCCGAAATCGACAATTTTTGAACTTTTCTTTTACGTATGCACCGCGGCGCTTACGTGCGAAATTACGGTACACACACACACATATATACAGGGTGTCCATAATTAAAGTCCCACTTTCAAAAGGCTGCAAAAAAAAGAACCACTTGTCAGAATGACTTCAAATTTGAACTGAATATACTGGAAGAAGGGGGAAACGATCTGGCATAATAAAAAAAAGTTCCAAAATGTATCAATAGATGGCGATGTAAGCTGTTGGAACTTTTTTTAATTATGTCAAATCGTTTCCCCCTTCTTCCAGTATATTCAGTTCAAATTTGAAGTCATTCTGACAAGTGGTTCTTTTTTGCAGCCTTTTGAAAGTGGGACTTTAATTATGGACACCCTGTATATATATATATATATATATATATATATATATATATATATATATATATATATATATATATATATATATGTATATATGTATGTATATATGTATATATGTATGTATATATGTATATATATATATATATATATATATGTATATATGTATATATGTATATATATATATATATATATATATATATATATATATATATATATATATATATATATATATATATATGTATATATATATATATATATATATATGTATATATATATATATGTATATATATATATGTATATATATATATGTATATATATATATGTATATATATATATATATATATATATATATATATATATATATATATATATATATATATATATATATATATATATATATATATATATGTGTGTGTGTGTGTTTGTTTGTTTGTTTATAAACGAATGCAGTTATCTTATGTTATATTTAGTATCTTATTCATTCTGACAAGGAATCAGTTTTCAAAAGAAGATGTTTCGCAGAATTACATGGCGGCTTCTATAAATTTTTATACATTTCAAAAATTGCGGTTTACGAATTCACTATTCGGATAAATATGTGGAAAGATGCATATTAATAAAAGGTTCAGAGAAAAAATACAGTAGTGCATGTATGCATGGGCTAACATATGCTTGTATGTTAACACAATGTTATCAGATGTCTAAGTAACTCTTTATGGTACGCACTATTTCATGGTGATAAATGAGTTTTCAAGCTCTTGAAATTAGAAATGAAAATTGAAATCGCTCGGTGATTACAGTGCATTTACATTAATGGTCCACGAGAGATTCAAAAAATGGAAAAGTTCTCGTTTCATCGAATGTCAAAAATCTGACTTTCTTAGTTCTGGTGACAGTTGGAGAGCTAGATGATTCCCAAGAAGTAAAAAGAAATACTGGTGATAAAAAGTATTGTTACGGTTTTGAGAATTTTTGGTCTTCGAATAAAGTGAAGTCTAAATGAAGAAGCAGTATTTACATTTGTCTATAAGCATATATGTACATCCATCGAGCTCCTTCAGTAAAATTGGCGCAGGAAATATTACAGGAGTATATGTATAAAATGGGATTGAAAACTCTGATTTTAATTTGATCGATAATAATTACCTATAATTCTTATTGGCAATGAGATAAAAAATCCGATGAATTAACAATAAATTTCTTTTGTACATTTTTGAGTCATTGTATTCTACTGTAATAGTCTGATATTGAAATATCTTTTAACATTCGAAATATTTTTCTTGTTGTATTATGTTTGCTTTGTGGAATTTTGATGTTATTGAATTTTATTATTATTCAAGAAATCTCCAACTGGCTAGGATTTTAGAGGATGGGTCATTTCTTTTTCAGTAATAAAACGTTGTCGTTAATTGAATACGCTCCGTTACTGCCACAGTTAAAGAATTTGCATCCAAATTAAAACCTGTACTTTTAGCCTGTATTTTACTGTTTTGGAAATTTGGAGAGTTATTGATATGCATATATAAATTTCCTGCGGACAAGTAAAGGCATTTTACAAACTTCATACGCTGATTCTCCCTGTTAAACATTTTTTTCTTTACATCCCTTTTTACTGCTGTTGTGATGAAAATCTTGAATTTAGATCCTGGAACTTTGAGTATCAAATGAGTTATTTTGTCTAATTAGAAAGGACTACATCAGACTGTAATTAAAAAAACCCTGATTTTGGGGGATTGTGGGAGGCCGGTGTCAAATCATTCAAATACCACCCGAGGAGAACGGTGGGTAATTCGAGGTTAACTTTGGAACAGTTTATGACTGTCACCACTCAAATTGAAGGAATTTTGAACAGTCGGCCTCTCACTCATATGTCCAATAATCCTCATGATTTTGAGATACTCACTCCAGGTCACTTTCTCATCGGTCGCCCCTTAACCAGTATCTTAGAACCAAATTTAACTGTCAAATCGGACAATTATCTGTCTCAATTAAGTAAAATGAGATTAAGTAAATTGGCGAAAATGGAGCCTAGATTATTTGAACAATTTACAGGCCAGGCATAAATGGCAATTTTCAAAACAAATTGTTAAAGACGGTGCAATGGTGCTAATTAAAGATGATAATGGCAAATGGAAGATTGGCACAATTCAAGAAATGTTGAGTGGTCCTGATGGTAGGGTCAGAGTTGTAATGGTTAAAACACCACACGGTACCTTCAAACGAGGTATTTCTAAAATCTGTTTATTACCAAGTGTATTATTTGTAAATGTGTATTATTTGAAATGTTATTTCAAGGTGGGCCGGTACGTTTACGCCGACGTGACGTCAGCATGCCTGTTACTACATCGCTGCCCCGACGTCAGCACTCTTTTGTATATATATGTCTCTTTCAGTAGTTGTAAGTAGAATCCCCGCAACGGGAAATGTGAATAAAGTTTAATTTTAACCAATTCGTATGTTATTTACAGTCCGCAGCAGCATTCTGGGAACAAAATGTTTTCCAATAATATCGGCGCATTTTCGCAATTTTGAACAAAATTGAGAGCATGGTTTTCCAGATTTAACAAGAAGCGAGTCTTAATGGTTTCCAGAGGGCTCGTGTTCAAGTCGCGAACCGGATTACTCAATTTGAACCCTTTTCAATGAAGCTATTCTTTCATATTTCCTTCCATTCACTCCACAATTATCCACTATTAAAGAGATAATCTGTTATGGAAAATTTATGATTGCTCCCTTTGCTGAGATAATGCAGAATTAGAGTTTACCCTTTATACATCCATTTCTTTGAAAAATTTCTCAAATTTGAAACTTTATAGTTTTAAAATGTGGTAGCAATTGCTCATGGGCATAAACTGACGCTATTATTTCTGTATTCCATGTAAGAGGAAAAATAATCAGTGTTTATGCGTCAGATGTTTTACAAAAGCAATTCTCTCACCTGTGTGACAACAGCAATATTTAATATCAAATGAGACATGAATCGTGTCTCATCTGACATTTCATCTTACTCATGTTCAAGGGTCATTAACAATCGATTAAATTATTATTTGTATATTAGATTACATAACATAAAACGGAGCCCAATGCAGTCGAAAATTTTCATTTTTTTCGTTTTGGAATGGAATGCAAGAAATGAAGAGAAGTGAGACATCCATTTCTGTGTAGGCACCTAAACAATGTATGAGATATTCCAAGATAGTTTAGATTTTTTAGTGATCTTTCGACGAAAAGATCCTAAAAGCTTTCCAAAAGAGGCCCATAATGTGAAATTCCCGTGTTTTAGAAAGTGAAAATAGTTCTGGAGAAGACAGGTCCAATTCTCAATTTGGAACAGGTCAGTTATAATAACACATAAGAAGTTTCCAATGCACCCTTTAAATATTCACAAAAAGAGACATTCTCACGGGCTGTGATTATCCCCGGGCTAGCCACGTGGTCAAGATGTTCGCTACTGAGTTAGAAAAGCAGTTTGTTTATGTCTTCCGACTTTACAAATTTCCTCTGTTTTCAAGTGGCACATGTCCTGTTAATTAATACCGATTTTTCTAATATTTATCACTTTATGTGATAACTAATAGACTGAATTGTATTGAAATGGAATTCTGCATGAAATATAAGAAATTTGAAAGCGAGAAAAGAATTCATAAACTCAACGGTTAGTTTATTAATTTCGTTCATTAAGAATTTTTATATCTGCAATATTAGAAATATTAAAAGTTACAGGAAAAACACATTTATTTAGTTTCATTTGTTTAATGTCTCAGTTTTTTTAATGTTTGTAAATTCTTTCCTTTAAATAAAAATTTTGATCCGCAAAAAGTATAATCATGGGGTAAAATGTTTTTTTTTGTCCTTTAATATCCTAATAATTAAAGCCTCTTCCTGATAAATATCCTAATAATTTGGCATGTCAGAAAAAAATGTTAATGACCAGACAAAATTATGTTTGCCACACCAAGGAACATGAATTTTAATAAAGCATGCGGGAACATGCAGATGAGAAAAAGAAAAATGCAATCTCGCTCCAGACAAATGAAGGGAATTGTATATATCTTTCATCAAGAGGAATGGAATATTCTCGCATATTTGGATTATTTTTATTTAGGAGATCATCTCGAATCTTTTGTGTTCCACTTTATCCACAATGGGATAAAGGTTCATGGAATCTTCGTGGTTGATCTACAACGGTCCAAAGTAGGTATTTCTTAGAACTCTTCAAATTCTCTTCAGTTCATTTTTATAAAAAAAGGTTCGCAGAAACGAAAGTTAGCATTATTAAAGTACGCATAAATAAATGTCTTCTCCATAAATTCTCTTGAAGATTCTGTTTTTCACAAAAGAATGACCAACGAGATAGCTCTTTTTCCATTCTTAGAAAAGTTTCTCATTTTGTTTCGAGCTACAATAATCTCACAGAAGTACTAAACTAGTTCTATTACTCCACACCAAACACCCGAGTCTCGTTTTCCTTAGTATATCAGTTCGTTCTCTGATGTAAAACTTTTTTTCTTTGATACAATTTGAAAAATACCCGGGGCTTTCATAATATTCAGGAAAAAGAAATTCCAATTAATTTAAAAGTTTAATTTAACATTTCAAAGATTATAAATAACTATCTCTTATGAATATCTTTTAGATTTGGGGTCATTCTATGTTTGGTTTGGAAACTCTAAAAATTTCTATTTTAACCATCTATAGATATTAAATGTTATGCAGTATTAAGAATTTTTTCTCTGCTAAAATCGTAAAAAAATTACATGATAAAGTTTAAAGAATTATATTCTAGAATGAAAAAATTTTCTGAACCCAAAAATATGAATATCTCTTTATTCTATGTATTCTTAGAAAACAAGGTTTTTTTTTACCAAAATTTAAATTTTTAATGACTGGAAAAAATAAAATCATAATTGCAGTTTTCGAGTTCTCATAGTATAATTAAGATTTGTACTTTCAGTTGAGTAATAAAGTGAAAATATTCTCTGTGGTATAAAATGTTTAATCTTCTGGAATATATTATTCTTTTATCCCAGTTCAAGCAACGCTCTTCATGGTATATAATCTTTAATCCTTTACACTCGATCGAATAGCATTTCTCTCGGTAACTTGATAAGTATTAGCATATCATTTGTCATTTCAAGTTGATGATTACTTTTTTGGATTAGAAAAGAAAAATTAAATATTATTCCTTCTGATAAATTCCGCTAACATGATTACATTTTATATGAAATTTTTTTTAAGACGATAGGATTAAAAATGTGATGTGATTAGTAATTCTGTTTCTTTAGCGCCAGAGAAAAGCTTTTGAACAAGCAAAAATTTGATATGTATATAATTTTACACACAGATGATTATTAAAAGTTTTTATTACGCAAATGAATGTGATATTTATTTTGCCCGAAAGTTTTCCTTCAATTATACAATAGTAGTTTTAATAAATTAAGATGTACCTGATAATTATGAGCTACTGAGGAAAAACTCTAAAAAAATTCTTTATTCTTACTCTAAAGCCCGTCAAACAATTGATTCCCGCACGTGAGTCTCACATGCATATGTCGTGAAAAATTTTAACACAGTTGGTACGTAAACAGAAGATCCTACATCATGTTATATCCCCAGAAAAAGAACTTTCTTTTGTGAACCCATTCCCTTGTGTGACGCAGTCTTAAAGAAGACACTCTTACTACGAGTAACATCGTAACTCTAACCAAAGTTACACAAATGCTAAACTTAAAAAAATAATTAGTCTGCAAAATCTGAATATCCCTAAATATCCTAGACTAAGTTCTCAGCAATTTACCAGATGAAAGCGTATTTCTACCAAATCCGCATCTTCTAAAATTGTAACAGAATCTAGAGTCTATTCGCAAAAGTACAGCTGATTTTTTCGGAAGATACAGAGTTGGGTTTAAACCTCAATGGTGCTCATTTCACAGATTCAGTGAAAAACCCTGCTTAATGGTTAAAATTTTGGATCTTTTTTTGATAAGCTTCCTTCATCCAGCATTTGGACGGGGAGATACCTCGTTGCGCGCATTTGAATTTTCTGATTTTGATATTGAAATATAATGGTTCTGCCATTTAAAAAAAATCTAGTATAAAGACAAGATGTTGCTTTACATTAAGCCAATCGGGAAAACCCATCGGGTTAGAATGGAAAACAATACTTTAAAAATTTTCATTTTCTTATCCAAAGATCTCTTAATCTTTATTGAGCTAGCACACAAGGCTCTCTGCATCATTTTAACCGTTATTATTAATTTGAATCACCTACGTATCAGATATCTGTTGGCAAATATCATGTCCTTGGCTGCCTTTGCACCATAACAATCCAATCAGCCAAATAACCACCCAGCTTCTGATAATCAAAATAATAAAAGAAAACTAAGAGATTTTGAATAGTGGATATAAACTTGGGAAAAAGTCTTCATGTGTTAAGAAATCCATATGAAAATGTTTATTTACTGTAGATTTGAGAGGAATTTATAAGTGTTGGGATTACTACTGTCTCGAGAGAGGGTGATTTACATTGCCGGTGTTGGATTAAATGCCATTCTAAAATACATTCAAATATGTAACATCGTCAGGCATTTGATACCAAGGAGTAGAAAACGTCTCGGTATCCTTAAATATATATCTGGACGAAACTGGTAACAGATGCCGCCCCTTACAGGGCAACTTTTGCTTCTCTAGTTAGACTTATCTTAGAATATAGTTACCAAATCTATTCTTGCACTTCTACCACCAATCTTCAAAAGATGGAGAGAGTTCAGCTGTGTGTGGGTTGTATTATATCTGGCCTGCGTAACTGCTGCTCAAGCAAAAGAGTTTTACATGAGACTGATCTCTTACCACTAATCCTCAGAAGAAATTTTAACCTTGTGAAATATTTTAACAAACTACTTAGTTATGGCATACAGAACAGAACTGCTGATTTCTTGCAGAACTAGAGAAACAATCAAATATTAAATACGCATCTTTGCGTGTTTTCCCGCTGAATGCTGTAGCTGGGAATATAGAGCCACACTTCATTAAATCATTCATCAACCCCTTGAAGGTTCTCACTATGGTATTTTCCACCCTGAACTTTTATCCTATGATAATAAAAGTCCCATATTACCGAATACCTACGACAATGGACAGTTGAGTTAATAAATAATATTCCAGTGGATACTCTCCAGATTTTTACGGAGGTTAACAAAGATGATCAGAATCGCGCTGGTAGTGGAATATTCATCAAATACCCGAATGATGTAGATAAAATAAAATTTAGAAATCCAGACGCACGTTCTGTATTTCGTGCCGAATTACTTGGCATAGAGGAGGGTTTGAGATAAGAACTGATATCGAGTTTAACGATTTATGGATTTTATCAGATAGTCACAATTCTATCCAGAATTTGAGCAACTGGACGAGAATGGGCGGCTTATCCATCCTGCATCATCTAGGTCGTCTCGCTGTGAACCATGATATTAATTTGCAGTGGGTTCCCGCTCATGTAGGCCTATTTACCGATGAGATGGCTGACACTCTAGCAAAGAAGGTTGCCGCTGAACATTCAACAGCTTTTTCGGCTCTTACTTATCTGGAGATTTATTCTGTAAGGAAATCTTTTATAGGTTTCCCACCTGGGAGGTGCGGACTATTGCCAGGGGAGGCGCCAAAACTTTTTAATAAAAAATCAATGTTCATACCATAATATCTATAAATTAACGAATATACCATAATATCTATAAATAAACGAATATACCATAATATCTATAAATAGACGAATTTGAGTTGACATCGAAAAAGAAAAATTGATAGAATTGTCATGCGATAGCTCACTAAAACAAAAGTTTCAAAATGAAATCATAATTCAGTTTTGGATGAATCTTGGTGGAGAGTATGAATCTTTGTATTGCAAAGCAATGCAAGTGCTTCTACCGTTTGTAACGTCTTATTTATGAGAAACGGGCTTTTCGGCACTGGTTGCAATGAAAACCAAATATCGAACCAGGTTAATAGTCGAAAAAGAGTTACGAGCGGCACTCTCCCCATTGCCATCAAGATTTTATAAACTTTGAGTCAATAAAGAACAACAACCCTCGCATTAAATTTTTATACATTAGATGTAGTTTAATTAGTAATTTAATATAAAAATAAATATCATGTTCGTATTGTTATAGCAAAATCTTGTTATTATTCTGTTAATTGTAGTTTTCATTTTCTTTTGTAATAAAGGTATTATTATTTTAAACGTGTCTATATTATTATATCTATTTAAAGATAGGGAGGCGTGGAAAAGAAATTTTTTTGGGGGAGGCGTAGTATAAAGGTTGGAAACCGCTGATCTAGAGTATTTGGAGATCCAGAGCAAATACCAAAGTATCAGTCATGGACCAGGGGAACCCCGGTCCATGACTGGTACTTTGGTATCTGCTCTGGTAGAGCTCTTATCTTCAAGGATGATAGAGCTGAAAAGACTGCAATTTCTAGGTTTGCCAGTGGCCATTTGAGGTGCCTAAAATTTGATAGACAAAACAAAACTTTTCCCACTTGTAAAAAGTGTAATACTCCTGGCCACATCCTAACTTACTTAAATTTATCCGGGGAGGACTTTATTACCGATCCTTGCATATTAAGGGACTTCCTGGGGATTTATGGGCTCATGGACCCGGCCGCTAGACCTGGAGGGATTAGAAACAACAACAACATCAATCACAGTTTCTGCAACTGTATTAATAAAATAAACTTTCATCCGCAAATGGAAGTGCATATGCCTGCTCAATCAATAGAGTCAAATTTGTTAAGGAAATAAATTTTAGAGAATATTTTGCCTTTTATGTTGTAAAGAAAAGTTCCTAATTTCTCTACTTTCCATTTGATTTATCTAGTCATCTATATTTAGAACTCTAATTTGTTTTCTCCAAATGTAATACAATTACCTTCAAGGTACTAAGGTCAATAATGTAATACAATTACAGTACAGACCTTAAAGTCTTGTAGCTTTGCCATTTCATGTTCATAAACTTAATACAGGTCGAATAGTCATATTGTAAATCTTTTTGTTCCTGCTGTAGGATTTCCCTTGAATGTTCAATTTTAATGATTTTATTGAAAACAAAACTCAATTGATTGCCCCTTCGGGAAAGACATAAGCTCACTTATATTATCATTGGCGTTTATGAAGAATCTCTCTAGCTGTTAATATTTGAGGTACTTTGGTCCTAACAAAGGATAAGTGATTGTTACTGTTTGTTAATCTTATGTTAAGGAAAACATTATTTTGATTTATACAAAACATTTAAAGAACAAAAACTAGTAAAGAATGGGTATGCCAATTAAAAAAAATCTCAATATGATATGATCTGTAAGGCTTTACAGAAGTTAAATTATGCAATTCTTTCTTAACTGCTATGTTAAACACCATAATTTATCTGATCAGAATGGGCTGTAACATTTATTAATGAATTTGGAATTGTTCGCTCTCCTGAGAAATATAAACCTCATTCAAAATGCGAAAGTGAATTACGAGATCAATAAATAATTATCGTTTTATCCCCAGAAAATCTGAATAGAGAGATATTAATTAAATATTTTAAAGTTCTTCCTATTATTTCCGATTGTAAATCTTTATCTTGATAAGAGACGATAATTTCTCGCCAAGAAAATTTAATTAATCTTTAAAAAATTAGGAATATATTCGGCAGTCTAATTATTTGAGTAACGTTTCCCTAATTGGATATTTTTAATAAAAAACGTTTCATAGTGTGAAGAAAGATTTTGTATTAAACATAATTAATATTTTATTAATAACTTTAGAGGTATTCAAAAATTATGGATTCTATCGCTTGAGTGACACTCCATACTTTCTCCTTATGTACTTGTTTTTCAATACTTTTGCAGAGTTTTGTGGTAATATATACTGTGAAGGAAGTTACAGTATCATGATATAGCAATCCCATTCGGATTTTGAAATTGCTTTATTTCATTTACCATGTTTTGCTACATTACATGTCCACATTTTCCCTATACGTTTCGAATTACACGCTTAAACATTTCCCAATAATATGGACTCAGCAGTATTAAAAACGTAATCCTTCACAATATTATTCCCTTTATAGAATATTTGTCTGAATATTATCATACAACAAAATTGTTATCTGTTAAGAAAATTGTTATCTGTTAAGAAAAGTACCTACCATCATTCCAGAATATTTTTTGAAAAGGAACGTATTGTTCATATATGCAACAAATTTTCTAAACTACAAAATATTTTGATAGTTCATTTTTTTATTTAAAAAATATTTTATTCATTAATAATTTTTCCCAATATTTTCGTAAAAGTTAAAGCTGGCAATATTTTAAACGGAAATTTCTTTAAATTAATGACATTTTAAAAAATATTCAAAATGAACAAGTATGCAAATATCCTTGCTTGTAATTTGAATTCATTAAATTTCCTTAATTTAAATTATTACAGGAAACTAAAATTGCTTATGGGTGGAAAAGGAAACTTGGAGGGATTCATCCTTCTAATAATACAATTAAATTGCATTTTCAGTTCGACATAATTCTCATATATATGATCTCGTATAGTCCCATAACATTTGTAAACTGCGCATTTTTAAAATTCTAATAGTTCGTAGGATCTAAGTTGTTTTTGAACGTGGGAAATCAGTTTTACCATCAGTGAAATTGACAAATATTCTGCTTTTTTTTGTTCTGTTGAACTCATAATCGATGCTGTTTCCGACTTCTGAGTGAATATGCCAAAAATGCAATTTAGTTGCCTGCTTTTAGCTATTGTCTTCATCACTAGTGATGAAAACAAAGTTTCTTGAAGGAAGCACTTATTGTAAGGATAAAAACTAGAGGCTAAATTAAGTGCCAAAATCATAGGATAAGGATTATTTTGAGGAGTATATTTTAAGATGGTGCTTTTGAAACAGAAGGAAAGTAATTTTTTTTTATCTTATGAACGCATACGATACTAAGATGCTTTCCATATGAAGCTATAAACCAATAAGACGTAATATTTCGATTCTTATGTTATTAAAAAAATCCCTTCGCTTGAATATTAAATTGTTATATCTCAAGCATAAAGATGGAAGTTAGTGTTCTTTGAGAAAAGAATTTCCTTTGTCGCCGAAATGGAACTGAATGAAATAGTTAATCAACTAGAACTTCAGAGGAGTTTATCCAGAAATACAGTGGACGCTCGTTAATTCGAACTCGGTTAATTCGAACTTTCGGTTAATTCGAACTAATCCAAAAGCCCCCAAAAACTTGTAATGGAGTTAATGTTAAAAATATCTCATTAATTCGAACTAAATTTTTATCACTTAGGTTAATTCGAACTAAAAATTTGACAAAAAAAAATTTCCTCGCTTAATGTAGAAAATACACACTGTATTCATTATTTTGTGTGTCAAAAATTTTTTTCTGTGTACGGCACATGCCTGCATTCCTAGAATATTGCATGTCCGCTAAACGTTAGTAGCTATTGTCCTTCTTATTAGTGCTAAACGGAAAAAGCAATTTTTCTTTATTTGGATCGATTTTCTTAGAATTTCAGAAAAACTAGTCTTTACTACAGATTCTAGGGAGCTACGTCAGTTATAACTGTAGTGCAGACAAGTTCATGTGGTCTAGTTTTTCTTCCTCATTGTGTGGTGTGAACGTATAAAAATACAGTATGTCTACACGTGGAAAGTACAAAACCCTAACTTTGAAAACCCTAACTAAGAAAGTAGAGAATGGCGAATGTAAAACAAAGTTAGCAGCTGACTATGAAATTAAAAATAAATGCCTTGTCAACTAATTTGAAAAACAAGGAGTCAATTTTAGATTCATGGGAAAAATCAAAATTTGCTGGAGGAAGGAAACGCATGGGAAATGCGTCCCAAGAAGTTCTAGAAAAAGCTCTACTGCTATGGTTTCAGGATGTTAGATCTCGAAATTTTCCGATAAATGGACCCCTAGTGCTGACGAAGGCTGATGAATTGGCAAGTCGGATGGGTATTGAAGATTTTAAATGCAGTGATGGATGGCTTTTTCGATTTATGTCAAGGCAAAATATTTCTTATTAAACTCTATGTGGCCAAAGCTCTGATGTAAACGAAGACGTATGCACTAAATTCGGAAGGAAACTGCCAGGGCTTTTCTCTACTTACCTACCGAAATATATTTTTAATGCGGCCATAATGGACAAAACCATAATGGACTCTATTAAAACTCTGAAAGCATTTATTCAGATGGAACCTTCCTCTGAAAATGAATTGAATTGTTTACTTGAAATCGTGAAGCTGGCTGAACAATGTAGGCATCATAAACAGAACCAAACATCCATTTTACAGTTTTCCCCAAAGTGTAATTCATATTTTTAATAAAAGTTTACTTTATACTGCAAATCTTCTGCTTCATTTTATGATTGAGGTAAGTCTGTATTGCTTTTTAATATGTTTAACTTTAGATAACATAGTATAATATATTTTGTGGGGTTATACATACTAGGAGAGTTTCTTCTTCAGTGATACACATTTTCTCTTAACATCGGATAATTGGAACTTTTTTTTGAGAACCTTTGAGTTCGAATTAACGAGCGTCCACTGTATATTCAAATGATGAAGTGAAAAAGTTTTATGTAAGTAAGTATAATTTTTAAAATGCAGAGCTGTAACACGTTGATCAACGGCTCGACATGCATGTCCTGAATTCCTTTGACAGCGATGTACCGTGTCTTGCATTTTCTTTCATTTAAACAGCATATCCGAAGCTTTTTTCAGAAAATAACCTTTTCTTCTTTCTGTATCGTATCCTCTTCCGTATTTATATATTAGAACAGGGAAAAAAAGGTCTTCATTTTTTTAAACCCGAAAGCAATTTTATATTAATCTTAAAGAGGTTGTATTAATAAAAATTAATTTCCAGTAAATTACCTCAAAATAATTCCAGTATTTTACCTTACAATATAGAGGAGTTAGGCATTTTAGTTATAGAATAGGAATATTTCGGGAGATTATTAATATCAAAGCCTATACCTTTATTGCAAGAAAATTTTTTTTCCACTGATGCAGACTGAACCAGAACTTTAGGTAATGATTTAGGTATGGCTAGTCAATTGTGAGAAGAATGCTACTTTAAAGGCTGTTTTGATCAATTTTGCCGAATTTCTCTTATTTTTTAAAATTTGTCTCATTAAAAATTAATGTTCTGGTAACACAGACAGATGAAATAACTCCACTGCTCAAATCTACTGCACCAATAACAATAGCAAAGCTATAATATTTAAAAAATAAAACTTAATATATCGGCGTGAAAGAAAATTAGAGCAATATTGATTCCTCCTGTTCGTTTCTTTTATTTCACACTTAAAAAACCTTGGTAATTGAAGACTTGTCTCTCTGGGTTGTATTTTTATTTTTCATAGCTTGGAAAAAGCAATGTTAAAATATATTAAAGAATTTTCCTTTGTGGTGAAGGACCTTTTAACGAATTTCGTCGAATTTTAGGCCTTTTTCTACATAATTCTACCTAATTATACTGATTAATTTATCTTAACAACTTTTCAAGATAAAATAAGTCATTGCCACGAAGTTTTTCCTCATTAATTGCTATCAAGTGAAATGTTTGATTCGATCCAATGAACATCATAGATTCTAAAGTCAAAAGAGAGAGCTCAAAAATTGGAAACGACAAATACCAAAATATGTAACTCAGTTCCAGTCAAAAGAAAAGAAAAAAATGAAGTTTTCCACTGAATGCAGGAATTTTGGTCCCAGAGGATTAACGAATTCTAGAATGACAGGCATTTTTATCAACCTGTTTGTGCGAACTGATATTGTTTAATATTGTTTTCTTGGCACAGAAATAGACTCAATCTCTAATCTCATGTTATTGTATCAGTAATAAATCGAGGGTGGCAAGAAAAAAGTCCCCAAGCGGTCCAAATGAGTTATGTCAAATACCAAAACAAGCTACAATAGCTCGATTGACTGGTAAAAGGAGTATGTTCCTTCAAAAATACATTTTAGTCATTTGAAAACTGTGAAAATTAGACAATATAAGAAGTAGAATTGTGTTTTTTTCTTTCTACTCCGAAATGTTGGTTTTTGACTTTCCCTGACATCCTAGAAATATCCAAGCAAAGTTAAATGATTGGACCAAGAGAAAAGAAGTGCCACTTTCCTTTCAGCAATTTTTAATCCAATTTTGTTCCACCATTCTCAAATTATTAAACACTCGATTAAAGCTTTAATTATTTAATAAAAAAGCATCAATTTCTATTTTTGTCATTTTCATATTACTTGTATTCTTCAATCTTTCATTGTAAAAGTTTGGATCCCAAAGTCCCCCAATTGAGAAAACGCTTCATTACTATATAGTAATCCAATGAATAATTGGACCAAAATTCTGATAGTTGAAAATTCATTTGAATTTACATGATAAATTTGAAATGAAAATCTCAAAGTGGATTTTCCTGAGGCAAAAAAATCAAACTATTAGATATCATTTTCACCCCTCTGAACGAGTAATAATGAAGTTGTACATTACTTGTAAATTGTATTGATCTTTTATGTAACGGAGTCTTTGAGTTGAAAACATTTGTTGATATAGTGGATCTTGAAAATGAGTCATTTCGAAGTTACAACAATAAATAAAGGTAAATTAATGAGGATTATTCATTTATTGAGACATGATCGAAAAACTGAATAAACAAAGTATAGGGTTTAATTATTGAATGAAACACCATTTTGACTTAAGAAACTGGAACAAAATGTAATTTTGAAAACTAAAACTTTTATTTCTTCTGGCAAAAGTATATTGTCTGAATAGCGAGGAATAAAGCCTACTTACCCTCACTTTGTCTCGAAGATGGAATCTAGAGCTATGTACCGGGTGGCCATAATTAAACTGACAGTGCTCACAGTGTTCTGTAGCGCGATCTATTTGCGAGAATGACGCCACATTTTGTAGGAAGATTAAACAAGACTGGGGACGAAGGATTCCGCGAAAAAATAAATTAGTTCCAAAAGTCACCGCTACGGGAATATTTGGCGCTGTGTAATAGAAAATAGATTGTTAACAAATGCAAATTAATATGGAATAAAATTACCTTTTATTATGCACATTTTCTTATTTAGTTCAAGTGCAATATGGCAACACTTTTAAAAAAGCGTAAAATCTACATAAACACCGATAAAGTCTCGTGATCTGCAATATCACGTACGCTGAGCAGAAGAAGAAGTTCTTTATTCAAATTTCACGCTACATCCATTGGCACAGTGCCAGCTGCTTGGGTTTTAAAAGGCAATGTGTTACGTTTCGAATCAATCGGATTGAAAGTTTATGTGCAATGTCTCCTTCTTTAGTCGAGCGTGCGTTACTGGTCATATTCTTTTACCTCAACCAGTGCAACGCGTCAGCCGCTCTTCGTGCTTTTAGAACGCACAAAAAAAATGCGTAAAGGTAATGGTCCTGTGTCAGTTAATGGGCTAAAAGCAATGGTTGCGATGTTTGAGAAAACAGGTTCTCTGAAGGTTTAGTCAGGCAGAGGACGAAAACCTGTACCACAGGATACAATCGAAGCAGTTGCCACGGCGATTGTCGACAGAGGACCAGACAATATTGCTGCCACCTCTAGCGTTCGTGGATTAGCTCGGAATATGGATATGCCTTACAGTACGGTATGGAAAATCTTACGAAAGATTATCAACTTCTATCCGTACAAGATCAGCCGTGTACAGGAGTTACAGTACCCCGACCATGATAAGCGATTGACTTTTGCTCTCACCTTTCTTGCCAGAATGGAGGTGGATGATGCTTGGCCGTGGAAAATCTTATGGGGAGACAAGGCCCACTTTTACCTGCATGGAACTGTGAATACCCAGAACTGCCGAATTTGGGATGACAAATCACCACATGCAGTCACAGAAATTCCCTTACATTCACCAAAGGTAACTGTTTGGTGTGGGTTCACAGCGGAATTTATCGTAGGTCCATTCTTCTATGAGAACATTACCCCGACAGGACCGGAAACCTGTTCTGTTACCGGAGAGAAATATCGCCACATGCTTGTCATTATGCTTGTCATGCTTGTCAACAGCTTTGTCATTCCGGCACTTCAGCAAAGACAATGCCTGGGGGAAATCATTTTCATGCAAGATGGAGCCCCTCCACACGTTGCTGTACGGGTGCAACAGCTGCTACGACAGAAATTCACAACAGAAAGAGTCATTAGCCGCTACTTTCCAACTGCATGGCTACCTCGGTCGCCTGATCTTACCCTATGCGACTTCTGGCTATGGGGTTACCTTAAGTCCAAGGCCTATCAAGGAGTGGTCCAGGACCTGGCTACGTTGAAGGATAACATATCACGGACTGTACGGGAGATTCCTGCAGACATGTTACTTTCTGCTGTTGTGCATACTGTGCACAGAATGCAATATGTGGTCCACAACAACGGCAGCCACATTGAACCTCATTTGAATGCAAAATAAAAGGTAATTTCCGTATTGATTTGCATTTGTTAACACTCTATTTTCTATTACACAGCGCCAAATATTCCCGTAGCGGTGACTTTTGGAACTAATTTATTTTTTCGCGGAATCCTTCGTCCCCCGTCTTGTTTAATCTTCCTACAAAATGTGGTGTCATTCTCGCAAATAGATCGTGCTACAGAACACTGTGAGCACTGTCAGTTTAATTCTGGCCACCCGGTATTTTCTTTTATAGCAAAGAAACTTGACTCTTTCATCTTGGAGAGCATATTCTGCTTGCATGAGTATTTATTTCTGTTTCTAAAAATAACACTTGTGTTGGCATGAACATGTATGTTAGCAAATTGAAAGCTCATTCACACGAGAATTTGGCCAACTAGCTTTCAGAAAACATCTGGGGCTCAAAAATAGCCTCTATTCGAGTTGAAGAAATAATAGATACGGTTTATACCTTCCCGGCAATTATTTCAAATATTATGATACTTAAAAAACTATAATGTATAATATTTGATATATTTGAAACAAAAGACAGTGTTCATATAACAAAATTTATCGAAGTTTCATTTTCCCGGACAAAAAAGCTTATTGTAATATATTAAAGACAAATAAGGATTCTAATCACTAAGTTGGCGGGAGGATATATTGAAAGAATTTTCGAGTTCAAATGGTCAGCAATAACAAAAAAGGTATTCGAGCTTTTTAAAATTCCAAAATTATGACTATAAATCAATATCTAATGAAAAGACGAAAACAGATGCACGAGACAAAATACCTCGAGCTGGACACATTTTTCATCCAATCATGCAGAATTTTATTATGTATAGAAAGTGGTGGATATACTTTCCATCTCTTCATACCTCCACACTGCCTTCGAAGAGTAATTTATCACCGAAGTAATCCCTACAGAAGTTCCATTTAAAAGCTCTTTCACCTCATTTTGAGGTACATTCATTCAGGGAACGTAAAATTGGAATCGCTTTAGCCTAAAATTGCTTTCACTTCTAAAACCGATAGATGGAAAGATTCAAATTTTACTTACATTATTTCGAGAAACTTAAGAGCTTTTAATATTTGTAATGTACATATGTTTGAATACCTGAAAGTATTAAACCTTACAGATTTTAGAAATGTTTAATGATAATATATTGCTCGAAGAAATGAAAGTTTCCTTAATTTGGAAATATAAAAATTTGAAAATTTTGAGACAAAATGGTGATAACTTTCCTGAAAGGGAGTTAAGAAAGTTTCCTTTTAATTCCTGTATTTTTAATGTTTTCTAACAATAGCCCTGAGAGACATGCCACTTAAACTTGTCCGAAAATAAGTATTAAATAAAGTCGAACTGGCTCTTATTGTCTACACCTGATATTGGGAGAATTTCATTCAAACTGTTTGTATTTTCAAGTTGATTTTCCAAACCTACTATCATAAATGTCTTTATGAAAATATTAGAACAAAATAGCTTATTCACATAAAGACTCCGTTCTTAAAGTGGCGGGGATGAATAATTTTAAGGACGATGTTCGAAATAAGTTAATCATGAAAGCGTTTTTCACAAATTTGGGCTGAAAATTACAGTTTTAATGCAATTCAATTTCTTTCAGAGCCTCTTCTTGTTCATCCCTCTTCTTATTGAAATTTAAATTAATATTCATCAACTTCTTTCCTACCTAATTTTTACCCTTACTACTTTCAAATTTGGAGTAGTATTTTTTGACAGAAAATAATCAGTGTCAAAATGGGAAACTTTTCTTACTAAGATTACTTTCTGAGTGAACTTTTGGAAGCATCTATTTCCAATGAATTCATTTGTAACTGAATATTACAGGAGGGATGTTTTACTGGTTGATGGATTCCCCTTTTTTGGATCTTGTTTCCATATAAATTTTGGTACTTTATACAATTTTCGAATGTGCTATGATTTGTATAACAGGAAATTTAAAACTGTTTAGAAATATACCTTTTCGTGACTGTTGATACAGCTGGAACTACTGACGAAGGAACTATATCTCTCTTAATTATTCGATTTAATTAAGTATTTAATACTTTATTTTTCAAAATTATTTGTTTGATACGCTTTACCGGTGCGAACAATTTGTTGAAAAATTAAGCATGACAAATGATTTTCTCTAAAATCTTTCTTAATTTAGTGTACATTATATACGAATTTCTCAATGTATTAATATAAAAATGCTTAAAATGTACTATGTAACTATCAGTTTTAAGTTATACACATATACAAGTGTGAATTAAGAATTATTTATGAAAAGTAAGGATTAACGTAATAAGAATAATTGTAACTCGTTTATGTGAACATAGTTTAAAATTCTATTTCTATCGAAGTTTTGTATTTAACTGTGCGTAATAAAATTAGGGTCATAGTTTAAATGTATAACAATTTATGTTTCCAGTTTAAATTTAGAAGAGTAATTCTAGCTTTATACTTTTACATTGTTAGAAATATACACTCATGGACAAAAAAATTAGCGCACCAAGAAATAATTGGGGGATCGTAACGAAACTTGTAATGAAGGTACATGTCGGGGAGATATGCAAATGATTAGAAATGCAGCGTCATTGCGCATTGCGTATAGCCGGTAGAGGGCGTTGAACACCGTACTCTGTGGAGTATAAAATAGGTAACCAAAGCTTGTTTGAGTGTGCTGAATCATTTACAAAGGAAGAGCTCAGATAGACATGCCATTACGCTGTGTTCGAAGACAATAGAAGCAGTTGTCACAGTTTGAGAGGGGGAGAATCGTTGGGATGATGGAAGGTGGGTGGTCAGCTAGGCGAGTAGCTCGTCAATTAGGCCGCTCTGATTGTGTTGTGAGGAGGTGTTGGGACCAGTGGACCCGAGAGATGTCATGTACACGAAGACCAGGCTCAGGACGCCCTCGACAGACCAGTCGTCGAGAAGACCGCCATATCGTAAGAAATGCACGAGTACAGCCAACTGCTTCATCGGTAGCACCTTCACTTGGGGCCTCTGTGTCTTCTCGAACCATAGGAAGGCGCCTGGCTGAAGGACAGTTGGTATCGCGGCGCCCATTGCGTGTGCTGCCCTTGACGCCCACCCATCGACGCCTCCGTTTGGAGTTTTGCCGCGCACGAGGAAACTGGACTGCAGTGGAATGGAACCAGGTCGTCTTTAGCGACGAATCCAGATTCAATCTCGGCAGTGATGAAAATCGTGTTCGTGTGTGGAGAGCCCGTGGTGAACGCTTCAATCCTGCCTTTTCTGTACAGCGACACATCGCTCCCACAGCTGGTGTGATGGTATGGGGTGCCATTGCCTACAATACACGGTCACCCCTAGTATTGTTCCGTGGCACCATGACAGCCCAGCGGTATGTTCATGAAATCCTGCAACCACATGTGTTGCCACTCATGCAACGGCTCCCAGGAGCCATTTTCAACAAGACAATGCTCGGCCTCATACGGCAAGGGTGTCACAAGACTGTCTCCGCACTGTTACTACCCTTCCTTAGCCTGCCCGATCCCCAGATTTGTCTCCAATCGAGCATATCTGGGATCATTTGGGACGACGAGTTGGGCATCCCACGAGTTTGAACGAACTAGAGGCAAGGTTACAGCAAATATGGCACGAAATGTCTCAAGACATCATACAGAACTTGTATGACTCAATGCGAGATCGTATCGCATTGTGCATTCGCGCTAGAGGGGGTCCAACGGAGTATTAACTCCTCCGTTCTTTTGCCTTTTTCTCTGCAATAAATTGTCCTTTATCTTTGATTTTCTTATCATTTACTTATATCAAAGTAGTCATTACGTATGTAAAATTTCGTTTCATTTTGACGACTCCTTCTTGGTGCGCTAATTTTTTTGTCCATGAGTGTATTTTATATAATTTGAAACTGTGATAATACAAATACACACAAATTAGTAATTATTCAAACAGAAAAAAGAATCTGATAGGAAATTTTTTTAAGAAGGGTCTGAGAGGTAAATTAATAATCATTGCTATAAAGATTTTAGAGCTTTATTTAATTTTTTCAAAATATTTGGAAATTTCAGTGACTGGGATAGGCCTTTCACCATCCATACTAAGATTTCATATACATGTAAATTAGGATTCTCTAAAGTAACTCTTTGTTAGCAATATTGATTTAGCAATATTCATTTCAATTAGTATGTGATGAAAGAAACATGAAACAAAAATCAGTTGCCCTGTCAAGACTGATATCATTTTAGATCCTATTTTAATACTTAATACTCAGTATTGTGAAACTAAATTTAAACATATGTTTCTCTTTCATTCTGTGAGTGGTTTTCGATAACCAGTAAATTCATCTGAACTTATATCATCAAGATTTAGAGAAGACTGTCCTACTGAAATGAATTGTTTTTTTGGTGACATCTCGAAATTAAGACTCGGAAATTATTTTTTGCTTTGCTATCGAGACAAAATAATGTGAAAATTGATGAAATAGTTTATGTCAAAACAGTTCAATTGATCAGAGGAAGAAAGACAAAATAATTCGAAAGCATATTACTGAGTGACCTCATCGATTTTTCTGTTTATATAAAAGAGCGAATCTCATAATAAGCAAAATAATCTAACCCTCATTTTGAATGGACACGTTAAAGGAAATATTTGAAACCAAAAATATGACATTTTAGATTCCTTTCAATACTTAGTGAGAAATTTGAAGCTTTCCCCCATATTTTTATGAGTATTAAGGAAGGCAATGTATTGATACTGCAAAAAGTACTTTATTGTTATGATGGAAAATAATTGCAAAATTCTAGATTGTTATTCAGGCACGGAGGATTCGAATATTTAGTTGTTTCAATCTATTTGAATTGTAGACTGTAGCCCTTGACTCTGCATAAGAAAGAGCCATTTATTCACAGGCAGAGATTCAATACCGGAAGGCCTTACTTCGCACAACTTACGTCTCTAAGTTGTGTGAATACAACTGAAGTTGACTACAGCACTCCAAATCCTCTGACCATCCAAGTTGGGTGCTTTCAGGACCTAATCTTCCCATTTATGTGAATTTTCAGTTGCGGTTCTTTTGATTCGAATGTCTCTTTTGCTTTTAAGGTTGGGATAATTCAATTCTTCTGCTATCTCATTCTTCTCTTTGAAGTTATTATTTCCCATTTTGAGACGCTTATTTTCTAAGTTTTTGTTCAAGTTTCCAAACCGTTAGTACTTTTCTGCTTAAGGCTGGTGGGTAGAAATCTTATGGCTGCCCTATTGAACTCGCTCAGCCTAGTGTTAACCTATGGAGAACATTTTCCCGACCACTTGGATTTTTATTTTCAAATTCTACTCCGTAATAGAGAAAGAAATTTTTCCATCTATTTCCTTGTTTATTTTGAATTTGAATTATTGTGGGAGAAAATGGGGTATATCGTGTTGGAAATATTTCCTTTGGTGGACGACATTTCTAACAGGAATAAGAGTCCCAAAATGATTTCTCGAATAGGGAGTAGAATTTAAAAATTTTTTTTCAATCCAATGATTGGAAAAATGTTCTCGATGGGTTAACCGTGAGCCAATACCCAGTAGCCATAAGATTCAGATGTAACAGTACCGCGAACGTGAAAGTTTCCTCAGTTACGTATCTATGATTTGGGTAGTAGATAATAATTGGGATGGAGTTACATTATCGTCAATTCCTCAGTTGCATTTTATTTATTATGTTCCTTTTGTACATAGGAGAGGTTTTAAAACAATTTAACTTTAGGAAAAATAAAAATTTTGCTTATAAACTTTTAAAAGGACAAAAAGCAATTTTCATACTTATTTTTGTTCAAGGGAAGAACTTCAATCCCAATGAATTTTACTGAAAGCAATTCATTGAAAACGAAACAAAGGAATGCTTCAGAAAATTTCAAATGCATATAGGAATATGGAATATACTTTTAAAACGAAACGTTTTTATGCATTGTGAAGTGTCGAGATTTTTGACACATATGTGATACAGAAATATGATACAGAATGATACGGAAAAACTATAATTAGGAGAACTTGAAAATGAATGTATATAGCAAAGCAAATAGAATATTAATCCAACAGAATAACATTAGTTTATAAGATAACTCATGCTTTTTATGCTAATTTAGATATTTAAAAACGACTTGATAAAAGTTATTTTTCTCAACAATTATTTTATCCTTTTATCAAGATAATATTTATCATACAGGCAGTTTCAATGCAAGGAAATTTGGAATTTTTTTTTTTTGAAAAATTTGCTTCAAAAGCTAGAACTTTGTCATTCTATTGCCTTTTTAAACGTATAGTTAGAGAAAACTATGGATAAATGTTGCAACAATGCTTCCACTAATTCTACTGCTCATGAACAATATGCGACCTACAGCAATAAATATAATCTACGTCGATAATATCTATAACGAAAACGGTCGTGTAAGTAAGGTATAAGATATAATCGGGGAACTGCAATAAAACGGGCTATAGAAAGAAGATTATACTATAAAAAATAACATTATTTCCTTTCTATGTAATTCAATTTAATAATAATGAGTGTCGAAAAATAGGCTCTCTGTTCTTTCAAAATAAATCATATTCAAAGGAGAGTCACATACCCGATTCTTTTATCTGGCAGCTTCTAAGATATCCTGCATCACCTTTATTCGAAGTCAGATTAAGCAGTCAGTTCTTTTGCACATTAACATTTATTGTACAAACACGACATAACATAAATTACAAATACTTTAAAAAATTATAAGGCCTTGGAGCCTTCAGACATTATTTTTCCGTCTGCAACGCAATCGTGTTCGAATCATCTCTGACACAAAACAAAAGAGAAGAACATTTCTCTCTTTCTCTCGAGCGCCACCTATCGGCACTATGGGAGGGATATTCAACAATGAGAAAACTAAATTAGTCTTCCTTTGTTGCTCTCTCTGACTCCAACTCATGGTCTGTTTCCTTTATTATTTTTGAGAGTATATTTATTTGATTTCATAACTTGTCGCTCAATTACAATTCGTAATTTCATTTATTTTGTTTGTGCAAAGATATAAATACAGATATTTTCCCTTTATTTCCCGATGCAAAAATCATCCAATTCTAGATACTAAGCATTTATATTTAGACACAGATAATTTTACAGAAGCGTTTTATAGACAGAATATTGTACTACTCTTAAGTTAAGGGTTCGATGTTACAGTCTATTGAGACGAAAAAAAAAACGCTTAAGTATGCTCTGTTTAGCGAATAAGAAGGATATTTAGAAGTTTCTAACAGATCCACTCTCTGAAAACTCTAGTTTAAGGGGGAATCTAGAAAAGAGCCGCTTCTTCGTAAACCATTTCATCTTTTGCCTTCACGCCCACTGTTTTGGCGGACATTGCGAAACTGTTGAGAAATTGCTCAAGCAATGAGTTTGACAAAAACTGAAAGGGAATCCAGTCAAAGAAAAAGAATGGTCAAGATTTTTAGATAGCTCAGAGATACCCAAAATTGTAGCAAATTGACATGGACGGCAATGTATTAAAGAGACTCCACAATGTCTTAAAACTCACGTCTTATACTCCATTACTTTGTGTTAGAAATAACTAGGAACTATTAATACCAAAGCATTTACTTGTACGTTGTGGCAACTGGAAATTGATATTCTCTAGATGGCGCTGCGACGAACTCTCCTTCCAATGTTTCGTTTTTTTCCACTGACTTTGGTATGAGCAATGGAGCTTAGTGATTCGAATACCAATAATATTATCCTTATTTGTGATGTCTAAAGCATATAAAAGAAAAAAATTCTGTGTGGACTGTAATAATTTTCGCCACATACGTCGAACAATCAATGCTATAATTTGTCCAACTTCAACAGATATTGACTGTAACAGAATGAATTTGTCCTCAGGATAAGTGATTGCTGTGATGGGAAAAAAATCAATCAATCTCCGTAACATCTCTATGTAAAGATTTTAAGAAAAGCATTCGATGATTTAGTACTCTTTTATTGTTTATTCTTGTGTTTGTGGAATATAATTTCATGCTCACGTTTCACAACTTTTTATGCTTTATCGATGTTTCCCCTTGTTCAGATGTTGACTCTCTTAAGAATACTGTAGTATCTACCTCAAAATATATTGTCTGTTAAAAATAATGTTGGAAATTAATCAGTCACCCTTACATGTTTCACATTATTTCTCTATATATCATTGATTGCAAAACATACAATCAATTCTTCACATCTATAAAGATTTTATATACATTTGACTCGAAATATTTTAAAAAAAAAACACGTGTTTTACCATCATATGTGCACTTACTCATTTCACAGCTATGTTTTTTATCGTGACATCATAGCATTGAGTCATCCAATTTAATAATGGCTAAAATAGACTATAAGAATTATCTATCTCCACAAATATTTGATCACAAACAATGATAAATCTTAATAAGTAACCCACTTACAAATCATAGAAAGAATTTTTTGTAAAGTAGTCTATAATATTAATGAAATGTAAGTGCTATGACTATTATGGTGACGGAAATAGAAAAATTGTAAAGAACTGATAGAGATGTAATCTTAATCTTTCATTAGTTGACAGAAAAGCCGTCACAGTACTTTCACGACATGAATGGAGGTATTTTTTCTTTTTCATAGAAGTGCTTCAAATTTACATAAATATGCAAAATTATATTAAAATTTCAAGTGAAACTTTTTCCATTGCAACAGGTATAATATATGGGTACTTACGTATTAACGTCACCGCAGCTGAAGTTGCGCTAATGAGCCAATATATATATATATATATATATATATATATATATATATATATATATATATATATATATATATATATATATAAGTGTTTTGATTTTAAATAAAGTGTTTTATTTTATGATTTGTCGCAAAAATTTTAGGTGTAGATTGGCGGCACTTAAAAACCGCCAAATCTGTAGCTGCGGTGGCGTTAATACGTAAGTACCAATATATGCATTAGGAAAACAAATTTTGAATACAATATGTAGTTAGAAAATCTTAAAAACTAGCATATTTAAGGATAGATTTTTTTTAAATGTACCTAAATAAAAAAAAACACATTTTGAGAAAAACGCAAAAAAAACCATGCAACTCACTATATCATCAGAATTTCAAGATTTAAAACTTTCTAATATTTAAAGTATTTAAGGCTTCAAACCAGTACTAATAAATTTTTGGAATCAGAAAAGCATCCTCTAAATTTCTTAAAATCAAAATTGGAAAATATGTTTTTGGAAGGTATATAAAGTCCCAGTTCTCTTCTAAAGTCTAACTAGAAAAAAAAATTAAAAATTCGCAACTTAGCATGTTTTTAACTCACACAAAAGAGAAAATTGATAAAAACGCATAATTTTTCTAATATTTTCCTCAACTTTTCCTGTTTCAACCACAGCGAGTGAAAATGATGAAATTTTCGAAGGTTTCCGTGACGTTGATAGTAATTAATTATCTACGCAGTCCAGTCTTCAAGCAAAATGCATCGATGTAAATAAGTAAGACCAAAAATACTACGTTAATTATAAAACAGAAACATAACCATTAAAATTTGATTCCTCCATACTAAGGTATTTAATAAAACAAATTTAACTTTGCTCATCTTCTAGTGGTCATAAATAACATTTTTTTAAGAATATTTGAAAATATTTATAGTTTTCAAATTTAAGTAGTTTTAGAATTTGTTTAAAATCGACAAGTAATTGAAATCAAGTAAAGCCCAAAATGGAAAACTGAGTTATCGGGACAAGATGCGTGACTTCTGGCTGTACGAAAACTACTAGGTTTGGAAAACATTCAAGTTTGCTGTATTGGAGGACGCGTCCCATCAAGAACATTTCCTCTGGTTCTTAATAAACTGCAGTAAAACTCACAGTGTTTGGAATTCGCTGACAGTAATGGATGTCAAGTGGATTATAGCTCACTTTGTCAAACGTGTTTGAACATTATAGACTAGTAGCTGAATACCCGTTGTGATGGCGGCGGGCCCTCTGCTTAACCCCCGGTATATTATATATAAAATTTGGTGAAGTTTCTTTTCAGTTTTGAATGTTTACCAGAGGCGAGTACAGGTAATCAATCAAGAGGCGTGCCAGCTCTCTGGTAAACAGATGACAACCAGGACCGGATGTGCAAATGGTTTGCTGGACGTGTTTCCGGAGGTATGCAGGGGAACCGGTTTTGGACTGGTGTTCGTCTGGGCAGGAGAGAGCAAGCTAGGTTGGTGACAAGACAGACAGAGAGAGACGGAGAGAGACAGGGGTCCGGCGTGGATGTCGATTTTGTCTCGGACCAAAGGTTTACGTGTGCGGAGAAGCCACGTGGAGGTGATTGCGATTTGTTTGGTGAATTAATTGAATTGGCTGGAGGCCATGCATGCACTGGAGGTGCAAAACTCATATGGAGTTAATGTAAATATGTAAATACGCTAAAGAATAAAGGTGCTTGTTTTACGTTCCTTAATCCAGCGTATTCTCGGTGATTTCTGAGGAAACCGGGTGGCTAGGAATTAGCCATAATTCGGCGCGCTATCGAAATAGACTGGGCAGTGAAGACGAATTGCACCCAGTATATGATACCGTGCTTCGCTACGGAGTACATTCAAATTAAATACAACGGTCAATGTATGCAGTTGTCGCTCAGTGGCTAAGTGGTTAAAGGCATCAGTCTGCCACGCCGGGGGTGCGGGTTCGATTCCCGCATAAGACTTGGCTGTGTTCTGGGGAACCGGTCAGTCTTCCGCCTGCAAATGGAGCCCCGTCTAGAAAGGGGAGCTGCAACCCATCGTCCATCGCCGGTGTCGTCGTTTGTCAATAAAGTTCTTCTGTCATTTGTCTGTTTCTATCTTCCTTGTATTCATATGTACACCGGACTGGGGTGTAATGTCGTCATCCCCCAGGGACATTAGCCAAAAAGTAAAAAAATGTATTTATAATAAATACAACGGTCAATGTATGCAGTTAATACCCAAAAACTATATTCATAAAAAATCGTAACATATATTTTTGTAGACAAAATAATGTAAAAGAAAATATTGAAATTAAATCTAATAGAACATAATAAAGAATATAGTACAGTTAATATAGTACAGTTTGAGGAACATTTCTTTTACTGTGTTTTAATATTTTTTTGGATAATGTCCAATCGTCTGCCGCATTAAAAAGAAAAAAAATTATGTTTTTTGTCAATTTATTTCGTTGTTATGCCCGTGGCACAAAATTAATTTAAAGTATCACAAAAAGAAAGAAACCACGTGATCAGCATCTGATAAATTAAATTCTAAAAATTAATCTTTAAAAATTCACCAAAAATCAGAAAAGGGAGGTAAAGATTCGAAAAAGATTTCATTTTAAAGGAATTTTTATGATCTTTCTCGTGATATAAATTTTATAATTCTCAGATTATTATTTTAAATGCAAACTTTAAAGAATGTTTCAAAAACATCTTAAAAATTTAATTAAAAAAATCTAAGAAGAAATTTTCAAAAATCTTTCTTAGTGCACCACTACATTATAAGAAGAATCGCCAACCCTTTAGGTCCAGCGGTTTGGTCAGTGTGTTATCTCAGTCAGTCAGTCAGTCAGTCAGTCAGTCAGTTACGGAACTGTTTTATATATGTATCTCACATGGTGTTGACTTTTTTGAACTCAGTTTCTTTCTTTGTCTCCGTTGTCTGTTTGGAATAAAGGCAATATTTGGAGGTTATAGTTTTTTAGAAGGTTCTAAATGGCTAAATTTTAATTGGGAACATCAAATATATAGTATTGGTGCAGCGTCGATTCGCTCATATATTGATTGAGACACAATTAAGATAATAAAAGCGATTCCAAAAATTCCACTTGGGCAATTTGAAATGTTGAACCTGTCAGAAAGTAACTATTCCATTTCGATCCAAAATGAATCCTCTTCATGCAAACTTTAAATAAGTATCACACAATAATTATATCAATTCAAATAACTTTATTTCAAGTTTGCAAATCGCTTTTCACCGAAAAACTAAGAAAATGGTTTAATCCTCATTTTAATACTCTTTTTGCGTGAGAAAGAGCTTTTACAGACAAGGTAAACACGCAGTTATAACGGATGTTCTGCTCATAATTTAATTTGTTTTTATGGATACATGGAAAGAAAAGCAAATTTTCGGATTCTTCTAATGCAGTATGTGTTTTAATCTATGTAGATATTATGTAACAATTTTTTTGACTTGATTTTTATTTAACAATCTTAGCGTTAATAAAGATAAATTTAATTATTTAAGAAAATATAATATTTTTTTTCCTAATTCTTTGTTTCCAATTTTTTAGTCATTTCAATTATTCTTTTGCCTCTCTAAAGTCAGTATTTTATTGATTTATATTATGTGTTGGGGATTTTAATAACTTTTGGAAATTTGTTATTAAAATCCTTTGGTCATATATTTCTTCGTCAGAGCTTCTATAAATTAATTTCTTTTTGGAGACCTTTTTCTTCTTTAAGGGGACAGTGTACTTTCAAAATTGTGAAATTTGTCCAAAAAATTCGATTTTTTTATTTTATTGAATTGTGAAACTACTGACGAGTAGGAATGTGTTGCAAAAAGAATTTTTAATTTCTGTGATTACTTTCCTAGTTATAGGCATTTGTATTTAATTTAGATATTATGTGGTTACTAATAGCAATAACTTTAAATGTATTTTTCTCAAAATAAAAATTTTCATGTAATGCGAATATTCAAACTGCTCCAGGCCCATTTCTAATTATCGTATTGCTTTGAAATTTAAGTTTTATATACTTAACTGTATATCAAATAAATCGTATTGAAAATAATTATGTTTCGTAGCTCAGAATTTCTAAATTTTGTACTCGAAAAGATGATTTATAGGTATTTTGCGTAATAAAAAGGGTGATTTCACTATTATTATTTTTTCTCTTTATATTTTTAATTAATGCTTAAAATAAGCTATAAGTTTCATTGTTAGTTCTATAAGGTATCCTGTAAATAAAAATTACCATATTATATGCAAAAGAAATGCGCATGGAACATTTTTAATTGGGCTAATTTTTTATATAAATAATAATTAATAATTCATACAGTGTTAATATTTCATCATTAACTTTTAACCATTTTTACATATCTATGGTACTAATGACATATTCAAATTTCAAGTAAATCCATTCAAAACAAAAAATGTTAGGTTTGAAGGTCCACTGTCCCCTTAATTCATTGTTTTAATTTTTCCAGAGCACAAATAAGTTTCTTCGCACTTTTTTTTCTGTCTTCTCTGATTTTCGTTTTTCTAATGTATCAAGATTTTCTTTCAATGGAGTTGCTATTAAAATTTGTGAGTGTTGTCTAGTGCTTTATTTTTGTCGTTTCGGATTGCTTAACAGACCAGAAATTGGTTAAATATGAGCTACTGAGAGTGGTGCTTGATTTGAAGGGCCGGGTATTTCTTCATTTTCTCACATTCATTTCCAACATTGGAATCCAGTTACTAACAGCGTCTTCAGTGTTTAGAGAAGTCAAATTGCTAAGTAGCAATTGAATCTTCGTCGAAGTACACGTTGGGATTAAATGGCCAAATACCACTTCGAACGCTTTAGTTGCCTTTTCCAGAGAGGACACCCTACAATACGCTTTGTTGAACAGCCATGTCCCATAGTGTCACACCATGAAAATATTGTTTTCGCTATTCGGAGAAGCCTTCAAGTGACCCAGAGATATAGAGGCTGCAGTCGATGTGACGAGTGTGGGGCAATAGAGGAAAAATGGATGCCATTCTATTTGCAGAAGAAGTAAGATACTAGAGACGAATGATTATGCTGTGGTTATCCATTACCAACAAAACGGGAGAGTCGACTGATGCGTTTGCAAAGTGTTGCAGTCAGTCAGTAAATAACTCTGTTGCCATCCAACCGTTTGGTGAGCATCGATATATAGCACCTGAAGGACCTACTCTCTATAACTGAGGTGACATCCTTTTTACGGGGGAAAATAAACATAGGGGAATATAACGCCGGAAGAAGTATACCGTGATATTTTTGCCCTTTTCTCAACATGTTAGGGCTCCAACCTGCTTCATTACTTTATGTGCAATTATTGAAGAAGGAGTTTATACCGTTGAGATGCCCGTTTCGTCCACATTATAAATTCTTGCGGCTGGAAATTTGAACTTAGATATCAGTGTCTTTAAATTTGAAAAGAAGATAAACACTTCATCTTTGTTTAAAACCAACACCCTATTCAAGCTCGTCGCTTCTGGTTTACGTAAATTAAGGTTGGGATGTCTTCTCAGAAATCCATAGAGCCATTCTTTTCCAGCTTGTCTTTTTTTTCTCTAAAAAAATTGTTTTAATGCCATTTCTTTCAGCATACTCAAAAGTTAGTTTTCGGAGATCAGAATGCCTCATTCCAAAGAAAAGTTTTGCTAAAAGTAAAACATGATTTTAAATTTCACCTTCTTGTCCTTCTGAGAAAATGCACTTGGTGCCTAAAGATGGTCCATAACAGCATCTTGCCTTAACCCTTTTATGCCCAAATTTTTTTTAGCAATTTTATTCATTTTTGATCTGCTTAGACCTCTTGCTAGGAATGTTTTAAATACATTTTAGGTGTCAAATGGACCACCGTTGCCATATTTATTGAGTTATTCAACGTCCTGTTTATGGGACACTGGGCATACATGTGAGCAAAACGCGGTTGTAGTTGAAATTTTAAGAAGTGCAAATTTTTAATAATTTCTAATGATTCAATTAAATAAAATGGACTTCTTTATTAAAAATGGATTTAATATTTCAAATTTTATCATTTTTACATAACATAAATTGAGTAATAATAAAAATTATAAAGTAGGAACAGTTATTTTGCATGTAGTTTGTTTGTTTGTAGGTTGTAGAATGTTTCGTAGTTTTGTGTATTTATCTTCTTTGTAGATTTGATTATTGTCAGAGAAATGAAGACACTTCATTATTTCTTCAAACTTGTTTCTTTTCTTTTTTCATTACCGACAGCAATATTTTTAGTGTCATCACTATTCTCCCAGAACATTCTTCGTCGGGGAACTGCAACATATCCACTTAGAATCCAAATCCCGATGAATACTCTCATTTCTTCGGGTGTAACATCAAACAAGTGGTTGCCTTTCTGCCTAGCATACAACTTAGTATGGAAAACAATATAATCAATAACGTCGTCATCAAAAAATTGTTCAAAAAGGCTGCATAGAGTCTCAGATGATGGAATTTTCATTACTCGATTCCAGTCTTCATTCCATTCCCATTTTTCTTTTTGAGACTCAGTCAAGTCACTCTTTGTCCATTTTCTTTCCTGAATGTATTTTTTCTTCTTCGGTGGTGGAACGCTATCTTCATAGATGCTATTATCATTCTCAATATGATTACTATCCAGAACTACATTTGATTTGCTGAGAAATCTTATTTCTGCGTTTGCCCGTAACTGATTGCCAGTGAGATTGTTCATATTGACACAGTCTTCTTAACCACTGTCCTCATCACTGTTTTCAGCAACGTTAGGTGGCTCATAAACACGTCTGCTCCATCAAAGTCATCAACATAATTTTCTCCTAGTTCAAGTAAAAAGGAGATAGCTTCATTTAAGGTTAAGTATCTAAAAAACGATAAAAATTTCCAATGAATCATAATTAGAATTCATTTTATACGCACAAAGTAATGTAAATCATATTTTATTTTTAATAGGATACATAATTTTTAAAAAATTGCATTTCTAGTGAAACTAATATTTTATTGAAACTGAATCAAATTTATTTTGTCAACTTTCCGGATATACTTGAGTACACAAATTTTTTTTGAACATATATTGTGCAATTTAAATAATTATTATACAATAATAATAAGAAGAAAGAAATGCATTTCGAGATTTTATCACGTAAAACAAGCGTATTTCAAATGAAAATGCTCGTTGATAATTCCTAAGACTGTTAAAAATGTTTTAGGCTTAATGTACACACGAGTTCCCAGTGTCCCATAAACAGGACACCATAGATTAACCGTGATTATACAACAATGATATTGTTCTTTTTGCAAAAGAACTTTATAGAAGACTTCTATGATCTATTTTAAAGATATCATTTTAAAGTAGATTAATTTTATTAATAAGAAATTCTCAAAAGACACTTACTTTTTGAGGCTACCCATGGTGTGAGAACGCTTGTATCACTTGTTTGAAAATAACTTGAAGTAATTTAATTCCAATGTCCGTCTAGTAGCTCCATCTGGTTTTGAGAAGAAGCATAACTCTTAAGCTTGTGAAAAACAGCTTTAGGGAAAGGATATATGCATTACAGGCTTTCCTCTGCAATATCTAACAAGCGTCCTATATTTTAGCTACTGGGCATAAATGGGTTAACCCTGTCCTTGATCGTACTAAATGGAATGCAGAATTCGGAAGTAGTCTTCCTCACTGATGTCACAGAAGATACTACCATCAGTGCTACTTCCACAGTTTCAGTTGTCCATGATGACTCAAAATACCTTATTTGTACATCATTTTCATATGTTTGGACTCTATTTGTATTAAAAAAATTATATAAGTACTTTTTAGAACATTGAATTTTTTTTTTTGATTCATGAAAATTTGAGAAATAGCCTCTAGCGGAAAATTTTATTTGATATATATAAAATCGGAAATAGTGAATATTATTGAAAACGTTATTATTAACATTTAAAAACTCGACTTGGGGTAATACCACTCAGTAGCAGGTAATCCCGCTCACATGAGCTTCGTTACCCCTCATCACCATATTGGTTTCTAATGTGATGTAGTTAGCGAAACAGAAACTAAAAAAAACATACTTATGGATGTGAAGTTAAATACACGCACTTTCAAGGTCTAATCAATAAACTATCAATATAAAAGGAATGAGTTACCTTCGGTTTAGGTGCACAGGAAGTTTACAATAAATCAGAGTAAAAATAACAATAGTATCAAAGCCGTCCTATGCAGGGGGTATCAAAACACCCTGCATAGGACAGCAGCCATTCGTTTACTGGAAACTTCGAACGGTGTTAGCTAGCTGGCTGCACCAGTCATGTGTTTGCAAATAGCTTCTGTTTAGATATTTTTGAGTAAGCAGAATTACACGCCGAGCGTCATTACCCTATGCTTCCCTATATGAAAGTATATATTCACTGAAATAATTACTTTCAGTACTACAGTTTTTACAGATCAGTAAGAGGTTATAACCTTTTTGAAAAATACTTTTTTATCAGTAACCATGTTGGGTCTTCCAGTTAACATAATGGGTGTGAAGAAAAAAAAGAGTCATACCTTTGCAATAATATAAAATCTCTTTAACAATGATGAAACTCCATGAACAAAATGTTCTTTAAGGCTAAATTATTAATGATTGTAACTTAGCTATGGAAACTTGGATGTGCCAATTCAACATTGTTGCTAAATGCACGAACACCTAATTCTGAGAATCTTAAAATAAAAATTGACGTCAAATAAAAATTGACGAAAAAAGTTCAGGTGTCACAAGAATAAACCAGAACAATTGTAAGTAAACAGTTCAAGCCATGGATATAAGCAAATAGATATGGGACAATCGTCACAAAATAGACTTTTGAGGTAAGAAAACGTCCATAGTAGTCCATAGCTATGCACGTTGAAAATTCCTTTGTCAGATGTGTGTCTTTATGTTTAGTTAGTGTTCAAATGATGTTTATCACAATTTCATGATACCTCTTTTGTCAAAGTATATGAGGAATAATCTTTTTGATCTTACGAAGTATTTGTTGAAGACACAAGCTTTATAAATCTACAATATTTTTCTGGGTGCCAACTGCCTGCAACTCTGGGGAGGTAAAAGCGATCCGTATGCGAAAAAAATAATCTTATTATCGACAACAAGTGCAATAGTGAGAGCGTCTGGACGTGAAAGAAATTGGAGACTAAACGTTCCCATTGTCTTCCTATCCTCACTTGTCTCTTCACACTTCGTATTAAAGGGATGACTCATCTTCGTATGGGAGCAATCACATCGAATGATTCAAGGGTTTACAGTTTTGTCAAGGAACACTTGAATTTTTCAGTTCAGGCGTTAACTCCAATAGGCTCGAAACTACTTATTATCCCTGAAAATCCTTCTAGATATTAGAATCGCATATCTTTCCCAAGCACCTCATTAACAATCGGTTAGAAACCTAATGAAGTAAATAATTTCATCAAAACCTACATTTAACAAAAGGGTTCTTCCAAGAGTTCGATATCTGAGAAAGTCAGAGTTAATAAACAAAACCAATTTATTTATTATCTGTCGTAAGTTTACAACTAAAGAACTCAATTTACAAATGACAAACTATGATTACTCGGAAAACTTGCAGCTACAAATTATATTTTGAAGCAAACGTCAGCTCTGGCATCTATTTAAGATCTTATCCCTGAATCTCATTAAACCTAGTCCACTAGTGGATCACTTCGTTCAGAACAGTCGGCTTCAGCGTACGAAAACCAACTTGTCTTCTACTCATTTCTTCCTCACAGTTGAAAGTGCGGTAGAAATGGATTCGTCCAACTCAGTGACGCACCCAGAGGGCGGGACAAGGGGCCCTGGCCCCCTCCAAAGAAATAGAAATTGCATTATGAATATTGAATTTGCATTATAAATATTTTTATACGTTCAACTCGGCTCCCTCCAAGATTAAATCCTGGGTGCGTTACTGGTCCAACTGGTTTCTTCTTTAAAAGTCCAGGTGAAAAGGAGCTCAAGACATTGGGAAAGAATTGAAAGAGGAGAGCGAAATGAATAAAGATAGGGTAGGAATATGAGGAAAGAGTGTGAGAATTGAAAGAGGAGAGCGAAATCCATTAAGACAGGGTTGAAGTATTTTTTTAAAAATCTTCATAAGTGTACAACAAAAATTAAAAGGTAAATGCTCATTTTCTATCCTTATCCTACCTATTCGAGTTTATTTTTATTGAATCGACAATTTTTTCAAACACAGCTCAAACTAAAGTCGCACAAAAATAATATTTACATAGATGCGTAATGAACACAATAGTAAAATCTTCATTAAAATTTGAAATGTCCCATTTTCTCGAAATACAATCTTGTCAAAAGTATGGCAAACCCGGAGTGAAGATTCCAATAATCCTCGACACGCGCTGTACAGAAGTATGTTATCATGAATATTGTCGATTCGTTAAATTCTTGAGAGCAGATTGTACAGGGAAACAATGGCTATTTAAACACTCTGAAAGGCGACTTTTTTGGAGCAAATCATTTTGCTTCCCCCATTAAAGAGAATCATTGGTAGATATTTTTGATAAAAGAATTTTTATGATGCGAAAACCTATGCATATGAAACCAACAAATTCAATATCTCAACTCTATATTTACCATATAGAAAGCAAAACGAGTTAAAAGATTCCTATTTAAAAAAATTAGAAAAATAATGTGTTTATTGCTCATTGTCGTATATGCTCATATATAATGCATATTAATAACTTAACAAACCAGGGCCTACTGTTGTTTATTATCACTAAGAATTCATACAATAGTCTCATTCTCGACGTTCCAAGGAAAAGTAATAATCATTTATCTTTTTCAACCAAATAAAGCAGAATTAATGGTACAACGATTGGAAAGGAATGCCCGGGAGCCGATCTATATGAGGTAATAACAAAAGAATGCAGTCTCGAGTGAAGTAATCAGTACTGCGCGTATCCAGAAACCCCAAATAGCTACTGCAGAACATCATTCCCAATAAATGACTGTAGAAAGGTTGATTGATTTTATTATAACTGACAAGCGAATTGATTTCGAAGCAACATGTTGTTGAATATGTCTAGCAGCTTCAGTTTATATGAAAATATCACACTTGTTCTGAATGTCTTTAAGGCCTAGTTCTGTGTTCACGCACTAAAAGAACAGAAGTTTGACAGCAGTCATAATTAAACGGTTCCTTTCAAGTTTTTTTCACTCCAGCCGTTTCGTTTATTTCAAAAGGCGTGTTATCATAAAGAACGATGTCCATTGAAATTTGAAGGGAAATGTTGGCCTGATATTTTCTTTTATATAAGTTTACAAGTGTTCACATTATGAATAAATAACATTTTTGGTATTGTCTTGTGAAACCCAAACAGAAAATATTTCATCGGATTAGTTCAATCTTCCGAAAAAGAAATGTTGAAAGTAAAGACTGTATTTAAACGCCTTTGTTCCAGTACATATCAGGACACCTCCTGGCAGTATGTTTAATTTCGATTCATCATTATACACTAAATTTCAAGCTTCTCAATCCTGCACAATGTATAAAAGTCAGTCAAGTATACAATAACGCACGCTTGAGAATGACAGTATTTATTTCATGATCTCTTAATACATATTCCACTCTTTCTAAAAAATATGAAAATTTATGGTTTATAAGCAAAGAATGTATGAGTTACAAAAATTGAATCCTTTCATTGAGGTCTGAAATGTATAAGGAGTAAAACACAGTTTTGTTTATTGTGAATAAGGAGGATGTTTGGAAGAGTTTCATTGAAAAAAATGAAGTGCTTTTATTATCGTCTAACTTGTTTTAATTTCTGACTAGAGTACGCCCCCTCTGTGCAAGAATCATATTAATATGGATTTGTGTCGAGCAATGCTGCAAGAGTAGGTGTTGTTCCTATTCACCAAGTTTTTTAGAAATAAATACAAGTGAATAATAATAAAAGAGGTAAAGAAATACCACCGAAAGCACTTTAACAAAAGATTATTTTTTCAAAATTTCATCTGCGCAGAGAAAAAAAAGCTTCTCATCTTGTGGATATGTAGTAACCCCGTGGGGTCACTAGACTGTGATCGTATAAAGTACAATTAGCGTCGTGTTGCGACCAATTCTGTTTCAGCAACTCACTTATGAAAAGAGGTACAACTCTCAAAGAAGACACTCTAGTTATACATATTTACAATTCATTTACACATATATTTACACACACATTATTTAGCATCATGCTGAATTCGTAGTATTATTCAAATAAAGTATTATTCAATATATATATATTCAATTACGATTACAATGCATATTAGTCATCATAAATTAGGCAATGCCGACCCTTGTGGGCAAGTGGCGAGTATGTAATAAGCTAGGATGTGAACTAGATACTGTTAACAAATATGCTCACCCAAGGGGCTGCCGGCACTGTCGCTTGATCTCGTCTGCACCACTGGTGTTCAAAAAAGCTCGTATAATATTTGATAGTCCCTGTGCACTGAGTCCGTCAAAAAGAGTTCTATCGCACGTTTTTTTCTATCGCACGGTCGCCGCGGGTCGGTCAGCACTGGATGTCTGTCATCTACGCGTTTACCTCATCACATCGTAACATCTTCGTGCCGGTCGTCTCTTCTCGTTAGTCTCCTTATCTCAGTAGATTTCTTCGCCGTCTCACCTTTGTTATATCGTTGACGTTGTATCACCTTACGTACTTTCGATGATTAATCAATTTGCGTCGCCTCGGGATGCTTCTCAGTCACGCAGCAGCTTAGTTAGTTTTTTCCTTCTTTCGTATGGGGCTAGCGCTGGCATTCAAATTTTATATTATTCGGACTCTCATCGGCCCTGTAGCAACTTAAATAATTCTCATTCATTTTTTAATAAAGGCTCTCTTCTAAAATGCTTCAACACTTGTAAATATATTTTCTTTTCTTTTTTACTATTGGCTGTTGCCTTCTTGGCTTCTCATTCGCTAGCTCCACCCCTTTATTGGGATGAGGGACGAGCCACCTTGTTCGTAGGTTCCTTCTCGGCCTTTACTTAATCGTATTGGCTGCATCTGAAATGTATCGGTGCATTCTAATTAACTCTGACGCCTGTCCGTGTCTGGGATATCTTCTCAAGGGACAGTCCCCTGATCCTTGACCTTTGACATCAGATTTACTGCTGCTGCCTTCTTAATTTTTGATGTTTTATGACCCGTGTTGTTGCACAGTACAACGTCTCTCTCTCTGGCACCCCGAAGCGTCGGAATCGTAAATTTGCCTGACAGTTCCGGCTGGGTGGTCCCTATCAATTTAGATAGCCACATATTCACCACACATTCCCACTACACATTCCCGCTTATTACAGGATAGAAGAAGGAATTTTGAAAAAGATACATGTGAATATATTGAATTTTTAATTGAAGATTTTACTCCGAAGCGTTGGTGAAAATTGAAGTTTTATTGAAGTTTTGATTCCTCAAATCAATGTCCATACAGAAAAGGGGTAAATGACAAGATGATGCGAAAGTCGTGCGCAAAAGGGAACTTCGAGCATACCACTAACAAATGCTTGCAAACTAACTTCTTCCTGGAAGTTGTAATTTTGTAGCTCAAGGAATGCGAAATAAGTCTTCCGAGCATATCATTTATTCACGTATGAATTTTGTATCACGTATGAATTCCAATAAGGAGGAAAAGATTTCGCCCAGTTACATTGAAATAAAATATGACAATACTTTTGATTCTTCAATGAATTAGGACAACGTAGGATTTTTTTCAGTTTTTCAGTTATCTCTGAAGGTAGTTTAGTAACAACATTTTTATTCTTCAGCTTAAAGCAAGATGAAAATGTATCAAATTATATCAAATTTTCAAATATGTTTTTTTCAAACGTTTCGTCTATTTAATGCTAAACTATGCAAATAACACTCATTTAATACCAACTACGTAATTATCTTGATTATAAATCAGGGAGACAAAAATGTTTTTCTTATTTATTATTTTCAGGAAGTGGTGTACTGAATGGAATTTAAGAACTCCGTGATTATGTCTGAAATAGACAAAGTAGCATTTCATGCGCCAGAAAATCAAGAAGCTTCAAGATATGCAGAAGAATATTTCCCGTAAATATCTGTAGTATTTTCATGGTCTGATTAGTTAAAATTTCATACTCTTCCTACTGTATATTAGTTTAGAAAAAGTTATATTGCATTATGATTAAATATTTTAATATATGAAAAATAATATTTCCATATTTATTTAAAAAAATTAGAACAGATATTTTACTGATAAGCTATAATTTGAAATACAAAATCAGCGCAAATACTGCTTCATCTCCGATTAAAAGCTTTTATATTTTATGAATTTCTTGTCAGAATAAAAAAAAAATTACTACTCAATGTTTAACTGAAAGTCAAGAGTATATTTCAACTCAGTAAGCCTTAAAGTCTTTTCTTTGTTAAATAAGAGGAAAGATGTCTCATTTTTTTCTGCCTCAGTATATAGTATAATTAGATCTTTGGCACCATTTGCAACATAAGCTAACTTAAATACCTTTTTACGTTCTAGGTATTTCTTTTATGTTGTGTGCTGAATGCACTATACAGTATTTTTTTCATTCATAGTATTGTGTAAAGCATTACTCTATTTTTCACTCAAAATTAGTTACGTTTCTTTTTAGGAGAGAGATTTAAAATTTCTTTTATAAGTTTTCGAAACGTGTCTAATTTTTTAACAAGGGTAAAATGATTGAGAGAACATGTTATACATTTCAAGCGAAAAAATGCATCGAAAATCTTTATGGATAAATACTACATATAAGCCTATTATTTTAACTTTATATCATTTCGAGAGTAGTTTGATACTGATCTCGCAGTGAAATAAACTTCTGATCTTGTGTGTTGAATGGTTTCTTTCCTAGTAAAGATTTCAAGTGTCTATCATGAAATTTAGTAGTATTTTTATTTAACATAAGAATTGTATTGAACAAAAAGTTATGAAAACAATTTCTATGAAAGTGAAAACATTTCCCCCCTTTTCTATAATGAGAGAATACGAAATGCTTCACACGATCAAAGAAAATCAATAAAGAACTCAAACTTGAAAAAGGTAAAAGATTGATCCAAAGGAAATAAATATAAAGCCGTTTTCAATTCATGCGACCTCATTAACCATACATTAATAATTTGTTTAAGTAAATTTATATCATCTGTGTTATATTATGTAACTCTTATGTTTTTAGCTTCCTTTATAAGCCATTTAAAAGAGAAATTTACTATTGCTATATATGCTTAAAGTCACTGCTTAAAGATAAGCGTATATTTTAGAATGATCATGGCTAAGAATCTGTAGGTTCTTCAAATAAAGACACTTCTTTAAAAAAATTTATTGCCTGAAAGGTGCAATGATGTGGAGACCGAAAGGTTTTCATTTAAGGAACTAATCGCTCTTTCTTAAAGAATTATTTCATGCATCCTGAAATTTTCTTGCCCAGTGTTTTTGTACATAACAAATTGTTGACAAGTACCAGGTCAACTCGTGTTTTGGCACACAAATGTTGAAGACAATGTAGGATAAAGGAAAGTGATATTGGAGAAATTTTTGATCAACTGAACATTGCTTTACTTGAAAACTACATTTGACCTGAATGAGTTTCAGGCAGATCCTCCCATTTAAACTGTGAATATCAGTCCTCGTATAAAGAAAACAGATTTCAGAAAATAAAAATGCCGTACTTTATTCCAAAATTTCTGTCTTTGCCGGTGCCTTGCGTATATATTTAAATAAAATTGCTGGTCAACAATGTGTTAAGCATGATGTTTTGAGTTTGATTTATGACAAAATTATGAACTTAATCTTTATGAATCAAAGCTATTTTAATGTAGAACAAGCAGTTTTTTAATTGAGATTAAAATACCTTCCTAAAAATGAGTTTATTATTTTAAAAGAACAGATTGATACAGATTTGATGGGACATCAGAAAACACATTGTGAAATAAAAGCCAGTTTCCTAATAGACATGTTTTGAAAGAAAAACTCATCACAGTTTTCTTTATGGAATTTTTAGAGCAAAGATGCTTTCATGATTTTTAAATCCATGTTAGTAACTTCATATCTATCTGATGTTAAACAATTCAATAAAAGACAACATTTCAGTATTAAATTATCAGTAAATACTCCATTACAACTCAATTTGCCGAGATTTTTTATCTTATGGCATCTAGTTGACTGACTTGCAAATTTGCGAATTAGCTAAACTGCTAACCTGATGCAATTTCAACGGATGCAACGGATTCTAGCTTTAAGTGCTTTTCTGATAAACGTCCCTTTCAAAAAGTCACCGACTCGTATGTTTTCTTGCGAATGAGATGTTGGGACATGGTCAAAAGGCAAAATGCGTAAGGCAAGCCAAAGAGGAAGATTTGAAACGTACGCTGGAGATGTACACTTTGGCTGATAGCCGAGGGAGTTGATAGTTGACGTCGGGCCCTTAGAGTCTGTAGTCCTGATCCCATTCAGTCCTGTCTAATCTAGAAGTAGACCTGGAAGTATTTTCCGAGAATCCTTTGTCGTACAAACAAGTTCGTAGCAATATTTTCATCAAAGAGAATAGAAAGGTTTTTCTGATGTAAATAATGAAAGATAATAAAGATATACTTGTATATTTGTGGGAGACATTTACCAGTACTATAAAGTGAACAACAAAGAGATAAAGATACGTATAGAGTACGAACTACTAGAAGGCGGTTAAACCGAGGAAACTATGCATTTGCTTGAGTGTTTTTGGAATAGGGAAACTTTGGACAGCAATTATCTTTTCGACTGAAGGCTTAATGGTGCCATTTTCTATAATGTGACCGAGGAATTCGATTTTGGTTTGGAGGAACTTGCACTTCATCAAATTCAGGTGTAATCCGTATTTGGATGCTATATCAAGAACGCGTTCAAGTCTTTTGACTCCGTCGTGGACCGTGGTGGTGGGAATAATTATATCATCAAGATATACTATAACAATACCTTCGTGGATGAGATCTTGAGAAATAGAATGAATATATCTCTGAAAAATAAAAAGGTCTGTTAGATAATCCAAAGGGCACACGTAGAAATTCATAAAGACCCTGAGGAGTTGCAAATGCAGTGAACTTAGAACTAGATGCATGCTCATCATTATGTAAATAAGCATTTCTGAGGTCAAGAGTAGTACAAACTGTACCAATTGCTAACTGATCGAAAATATCCTGAATCATAGGTAAAGGATAACGATTCTTTATTGTTTTGGCATTTAACTGTCTATAATCGATGCATAAGCGTTCCGAACCAACTTTTTTTGTTTACCAACACGATTGGTGGGCAGTAATCAGAGAAACTTTTCTATATGACACCATCTTTCAACCATTGTGCAATTTGTTCTTCAACAATTTTTTCTCTGGTAATCAATCCTAAATGACGAGGAGGTTGTGTAACTGGAATATCGTCTGTGAGGACAAGTGACATTTTCAATTTTGTGCTGAGGCATGTTTTTGGACGGTATTCAGATGCTAATTTCGATACATGATGACGCAATTCTTCATTGAGTAAATGGCTTACATTAAATTAGAATTAATAACAGATTCTGTTACATTAAGCACTTGACACAGTAAATTAACATTGGGTACGTCAGTAATTCCACTATTTGTATGAGTTGCTACATCATGTATTTCACCTAATTTCACATTTGAAAATTCAGAATTATTACCATTACATCTGTACACATTTGCATTTAAGGGAATATCATTTTCAGGCTTTTTACGAACACTATTAATTACGCAATTAATATCATCTAATACGTTTTCTGATAATAATAACTCTTCAGAAAATTTTGAGGGGTAAATATCTTTTATTTGTAATGGAAAAGAATGATCTCCGGATGTGAACTTTTTCTAAGCAGATGCCAGACTTGCAATCTTCTCTGGTTCGAAAGAACTGTTTTGTTTTCCCTTTTTGTGGAAAATTTCCCTTGATGAATTCTCCAGCTGTATTGAGAGTTATGACTTCCTGTGCGGGAGGCCTTTTGCATAATTTTGGTCAACTTGTGAGGGAATGGAAAACTTTTGGACAAATCGCGTTAACGTGATTTTGAGAAATTGTAGACACAATTATTTTGACTTTACATTTGTAGTATCGGCGCACTGCAGATTGTCTGATAATTTGTCGAATGACCACCATATCGCCTCTACGTAGGCCAATGGAATTCATTCTCTCACCAGCACTCACGGAGAGCGACACAGACCCCTTTCCGATTTGTACGGCTGCCAATTTTCACTGTTAAATTTTCTAAAATAAATGTAATTGGTTTTAATATGGAATTTATTATTATTGAACTTCATCGAACACGCTACACCTTCACCACAATGGTGACTATGGAATTCTGCTGATTCAAAACTTTTTCCTGTCGATTCATCATTATCGGTTTTGGAATATTCCTGTTTTGTGCACATTTCATTAACCATCACAATGGCTTAAAATCGGCTATAAAAATGCTACCTTTCAACTTAGCCGATCCCCATTTATGGTCCCATATGGTCAAAGCAACATTCCAGCTTGCGACTCCGAAATCCATTACTGAAAACAAAACCAAGTTTAATTATTGCGTAGCCCTTCTCCCTCCCGAAGTTGCTGCAATCGTTTGTGACGTCTTCATGAGCCCCAACAATGACAATCCTTTCAAAATATTGAAAGAAATAATTTCTGGCTGGGGAGAAACTCAGAGACAGAAAACCTATCGAACTGTTACGTGGCAATCAACAAAGAGCAGAATCCCACAACATTTCTGATTTTTCACTATTGGAACTGTTTTTAAACCAGCTATCTTCCAACGTTCAATTAATATTGGCTTCTAATCCATCTTTAACTCTACTTAAAGCGGCGGAAGTATCAGATCGGATAATTGAAGTATCTCATCCGAAGTTAGTCAGACTTACACCAAGAACTCTATATATGATAATTATGAATCCGAATTATCGACCGAAATCAAATCACTTCATAGAGAAGTTGCTGCTTTCCGAAAATCGAGAAGCTCATCTCGAAACCGAAACTCGTTTCATTTTCAAAATCGAAAGAACAGTGTTTCATCTTCTCCTAACAGAGATTCAGGAATTTGTTTTTATCACAAAAGATTTAAATCCAACGCAAGAAAGGGTATTCAGCCTTGTAACTACCAGGAAAATGCCAACGGGCAAGAATAACGGCGACTTATGTGTTGCCGCCAACAAACTGTCGCCTCTTTATCCGTGATAGGAAAACAAATGTTTCTTTTCTTATCGAAAAAGGAAGTGACTGCTCAATTATTCCTGCTACTGAAAATGAAAAGAAGCTTACACCAATTCAGACTTTTACAGCTGCTAATAATTCTTCAATTAAGGTTTTTGGGAAGAAATTGTTTACCTTGGATTTTGGTCTTCCACGAAAGTTCGCATTCCCATTTTACATTTCTGATGTTTCGAATGCAATAGTAGGTGCTGATATTCTGTACTGTTTTAATTTGAAACCTGACGTTAGAAATCGTCGTTTAAATGATATAAATACTAAGTTAAATTGTCATGGTATTTTTAAACATTCTGAAAATGTTTCTATTAAAACTGTTTATGGTGATAATTTTTATATTAAAGTGTTAAATGAATTTCCTCAAATAACGAAGACTAATTGCTCAGACCAAATTATTAAATATAATGTTGTCCATCATATTGAAACTTTTGGCTCACCAGTTTTCGCCAAACCTCGTCGGCCAGTAGAGAAACAGGCTTTATAAGCGCGCGTAAGTTAAGACGCATTTCATGCGCTAGCACACCTCAACGAATTTCTTGGTGTTATTTTGCAGCAATCGGTTAATTTCAAATTGTAACAGTAAAATTGAGTAACCACCAACGGTTAGATGATGGAATGAGGTGGCGAATTGTGGGGAGGCTAGAAGCAGGTCAATCTCAAGTCCAAATTTGTAGAGAGTTCAATTTAACGCCCAGCGTCGTGTGTAACATATGGAAACATTTCCAGGATACCGAATCCATCGAGAGAAATCCTGGGTAAGGTCGTCCAAGAGCCACGACGGCCAGAGAAGATCGCCATTTGTCGATTATAGCGAGGCGTAACAGGAGTGCTACAGCTTCTCAGCTCTCTCGTGACTTGTACGCAACCACAGGAACCCGTGTATCAAGGCTGACTGTTTCCAAAAGACTTCATGAGAGAGGGTTGTTTGCAAGAAGACCTGCTGTTTGCGTCCCGCTCACTTATACGAACAGGAGAATCCGTTTATCATGGTGCAGAGAGCATAGAGATTGGAGTATGGATCAATGGGCGACCGTTCTCTTCACTGATGAGTCCCGGTTCAGCCTAAACACCGATTCTCGCCGTATGTTCATATGGAGAGAACCAGGGATCCGCTACCTACCCTCCAGTGTCCGCGAAATCGACCATTATGTCGGAGGAGGTTTAATGGTCTGGGCAGGCATCATGTTGGATGGACGCACACCTCTCCATGTCTTTGAAAGAGGCACTGTGACTGGTGTGAGGTATAGGGATGAGGTCTTGGAGCCCTATGTTCGACTTTTCAGGGGTGCAGTTGGCCCTGAGTTCATTTTAATGGACGATAACGTGAGGCCACATATAGCTCTTCTGGTCGCCGAATTTCTAGAGAGTGAGGATATTCTCCGGATAGATTGGAAAGCCAGATCTCCAGACCTTAACCCTATAGAGCATGTCTGGGGTGCTCTGGGGAGGGCAATTGCAACTCGAAACCCCCCTCCGAGAACCATCCAGGGAATGAAAACAGCGTTGCTGAACGAGTGGGGCCAATTGCCACAGGAAATGATAAACTGCCTTATTTCAAGTATGAAATCACGCTGCGAGACCTGTATATCTGTAAGAGGGGACCATACCCCCTATTAACCCATCTATTAACCCATTTTTTTGTTTATTCTGCAACCGCTGTTTCATACCTTCCGAATCCAACGAATGTTACGCACGATCATGCGTGTGTATTACAGTTATTGAATGGTTATTTGTTTTGTATCGTATCAATGTATGTACATACCAAATTTCATTAAAATCGGTACAATAGTTCTAGAGATAATCGACCAAGTCTGGAAATTCTCTTAATTTCTTACACCAGTGTATAATCAATTTTGACATCCAGACGGCCTGACGAGTCAAGCTCGCGATTGCTGTGTGTTTGGAAATAGAGTTCGCATATCCGTGGCATCTAGCACAACTGTATGTTTTGAGAATATCTAGTAGTAGCCAACACTGTTCGAAAACTCAAAGAAAAGTTTTTAACGACGTAAAACCGACTTTCATTAAATCAACGATAAATTTAAAAATAGAAAATTAATTGAATTTTGCAAGCTTTTTTATTCCAATGAGAATGCAAATCTCTTAAAGAGTCATTTCTATTAATATTCAGTACACTATAAAACGCTGATTTAAAAAAAAATTATATTAAAATCCATAACATTCTGTTTCTCAGTTTTATGTTAGAGAAAAGTGTTTAAATATATATTTTTTAGCAATATATTTGGATCGGATAGGAATGGGACATTTTCACTCGACATTATCTGTTTTTATGTGTTTAAATTAAACCAAATATCACTGTACTGACCACTAACTGAGGTACGTACGACTTGTGAAAAAATATGAGGTACTACGATAGAGTTAAACCGAAAATAATGTTCGTTAAATACTTAAATGTCATAATTAAGAAGGCTATATAAAATGTTAAAAAACAATGTTTGTAATAAAATTGAACTAAAATAAAAAAGATGTTTCTGTTAAAACAAGAGAAGACACCATTTCTTTCCTAATTATCTCATACTCTTTGCTCCTCATGCTCAAAAGGGCCGGAGCTCTACCTAAAATATTTGAGCACTCAGATTTAAACAAGTTGTGAAATAAACGGTCTAGCCTTTGTCCAATACCCAAGAGATTCGGCATTTAGCCAAGTTACTATTATTTCCGCTCTTGTTGAGCATAAACAGTTGATAAAACGCTAGAAATAATTCACTGAAAGTGAAGTTAATGAGGTCTGGTTATGTCAAATATGATATCTGGGAAATGTATTATCAAGTTCTGTTTGCAATACCTTTGTAGGTTTTATGTTAATGGAAAATAGCAGCATTTGAAAGCACAAAGTAAATACATACAAAGTTCCTTTTTAATCCAGTGTCTACTAAATCAGAAAAGTTTCACTTCCCTTTAAACCAATTTATACTTTATATCTGCCGAAATAAAGAACTTTTACCTTCGCCCTTTCAGTATATTAACTATATAAGGTAGTTATTAAGTTATAATAAATAACAATGTAGAAGTTTATTCATCCTTTACTTGTGTATTACTAGTCTCGTTAGTACATGTTTAACATCATGTTTTTTGATAAATTCAATTTGTTTCGTCAAAATGATATTTCCATATCATTTATTTTCTTTTATGCTTTCTATCGGTGTACGATAGCTGTCACTTCGCCCAAATTCTGTGCGTATATTAAAAATTTCAGTTACAAGTGCTCGATTTGGAGAAACGAAAACGTTGCCGATACTTCCAGAAACAATAATTATATTTACTGATTAATATTTGTTCAATTTTTTTCGATAATTTCTCGTTTTGCATTCTTTTGAAAAAGCTAGATGACTAATTTCGTAGAATTTCAGCATTTTTTCAACAAAAGAGAGCTTTATTTGTTGCAACTACATAAAAATCCGTTTAAAGAAAATTCAAAACTAACATTCAACAATGACTCAAGAATAATTTTTCTTGTAATTATTAATCGAAAATCTCATATACAAATTAGATTTTAATGTACATTTTAAGCTGTGCTTTTTAATACTGAAAATTAAGGCATGTGTAATTAGCTATTTAATTCTTACGAAATTTCTCATTTGCATTCCATTGTTTCATTTCAAAAGATGACTTCCATTTCAAAAGATTCAAGAGAATTGTAAAGGAGATTTATTTTTAGCGATGAAGATTGCAAATATCCGTTATACTGTAGATTATTAAATTATTATTAAACCAAGCATTACATGGAAAACACGCATTTTGTGTTTTATATCAGTGTACAATAGCATTCTATTCATAAAGATTTTGTTGTCATTTCAAATTAATAGTTAAAATAACAGTCGATAGTTTGTTTTCCTATTAACTCATTCATTTATTTTAATTCTGACTGTATTTTATAATGCTATTTTTCAGGTTAATTTTAGAAAGTATAGCATGAAAAGTATGTTACATTTAACAAGGGGATAATAGTTGGGGAGGTAGTTGAAAACATTATTACAGAAAAATCCTTTTTTCAGAGTCTGATGAATCCTATCTAAAAGAAATGACGTGTAGACTCTCTTCATTTAATTATTTTAGGAATTTTAAAACTAACCACTCTAAAATTGTTTATGTAGTTATTTCAGTTGATTTAACCTTTTCCTTACGGGGTGGGATAGCATGTATCCCAAGAATGAATGAACATACTATCTATGTATGTATATATATATATATATATATATATATATATATATATATATATATATATATATATATATATATATATAAATATATATATATATAGATATATATATATATATATATATATATATATATATATATATATAAATATATATATATATATATATATAGATATTATATATATATATATATATATATATATATATATATATATATATATATAAATATATATATATATATATATATATATATATATATATATATATATATATAAATATATATATATATATATATATATAAATATATATATATATATATATATATATATATATATATATATATATATATATATATAAATATATATATATATATATATATATATATATATATATATATATATATATATATATATATATATATATATTATATATATATATATATATATGTATATAAATATATATATATATATATATATATATATATATATATATATATATATATATATATATATATATATATATATATGTATATAAATATATATATATATATGTATATAAATATATATATATATATATATATATAATGTATATATATATATATATATATATATATTTATATATATATATATATATATATATATATATATATAACCTTAATGACCGTTCTTACAATGGAGGTATGAAATTTTCCGTTCTAAAGAGGGAATCCGAAAAATGGGCCCCGTAAGCTAAAGGTTAAAAGAAAGGAAGCTTCTCCAGTTCATTAATAAAAGTAACTAATGCCGAGACATTTTTGTGCGAGAAAATAAATTTCTTAAGACACATACGTACGAAATAATGTGAATTGACGAGATTGTGAAAAGAGGTTTTATTGACGACTTCTCTTTCAATTCGTATTGATTTTCGAAATCAGGTTCAAATGGAACATTCAGTCTCTTACTCTGCATTACGTATGCATTTGTAGTGAGAGTAACCAGGGGAAAGTAAGCTGGGATGGCAATCGACTGTCCTCAGCCTCGAAGTGAAAGGGGAATATCCTGAGTTTCGGTGAGAGACGCCCTGTCGACTTTTCCATGGCTCTATCGATCGGTAAGAGGGTGGGAGACGCTAACTTACCTCTTCTGGGCATCCCTTGTGCCACATCCTCTAGCCACGCACACTCCCCTACAACAGCCGACTCAAACTTTTACACCCCTAACATTGCCATTCGAGTTGCACTGCCATTAATTAACGCGTTATTTCCGAACCCGTTTCTCTGCAATTTTAGACAATTCGATTCTTTATGTACAATATTCGATATTAAATTCGATTATTTAGAGTATATCTATATACATTTTGATTTAAGTTTCCTGACGAACAGTCTCTGACTTTTATTATTAAACACGTTATTTCGTGCTAAAATTGCATAATATTCAAAGTGTATTTATAAATACAAGTCTGTTTTAGAATACTTCGTGCAAAGTGCGACACAAAACCATGATAAACCATAAACATATAATACTAATTCAAAGAAATAAAAAATTTATAAATGATGTTTATCGGAAATATAACATATGAAGTGTAACTTCACTTTGTAGAAATCTCACAATGTGTCCAGCATTTATATCAAACTAGCTGAAAACCCGCACTTCGCTACGGAGTACATTCAAATTAACTACAACGGTTAATGTATGCAATTAATGCCAAATATATATATATATATATATATATATATATATATATATATATATATATATATATATATATATTTTGATTTAAGTTTACTGACGAATAAATAAATAAATAAATATCTATATATATATATATATATATAATAAATTTGACGATCAACATATACAATTGATGTAGAAAAAAATATATATTTATAAAAAATTCTTAAGGGATATTTTTATAGACAAAATAATGTCCAATCGTCTGCCGCATTAGCAAGAAAAAAATATTTTTTTATCTATTTAGTTGTTATGCACGTGACGATAAATTAATTTAAAGTACCAGAAAAAGAAATCACGTGATCGACATTTAGTAAATTAAATTCTAAAAATGAATCTTTAAAAATTCACCAAAAATCAGAAAATAGAGGTAAAGATTCGAAAAAGATTCCATTTTAAAGGAATTTTTATGATCTTTATCGTGATATAAATTTTATAACCCTCAAATTATTATTTTAAAAGCAAACTTAAAAAAAGTTACAAAAACAGCTTAAAAATTTAATTTAAAAAAATCTAAGAAGAATTTTTCAAAAATCTCTCTTAGTGCACCCCTACACTATAAGAAGAATCGCCATGCAACATTTCAGCCCTTTAGGTCCAGCGGTTTGGTCTGTGCGTTGTATGTCAGTCAGTCAGTTACGGAATTGTTTTATATATATAGATTATATAATTATTTTCGTCGTGGAGTTTTATATTGGGTTGCGTTCTTCAAGCCAGTATCCACTTTTTTTGGCACTGATGTCAATATAGACACACATTTAGAATACATAACTATTAATAGAGAGTGGGGGATAAACTCTATACGGAATAAATTATTCGAAAAAAAGTTCTTAAAGCTTCTCTTTGGAAATTAAAATTTCTGCTTAAGTCAATAATCATATACATAGTTTTATATTTTCCCCATATTTGAATGAAGGTGTTATATCATGATTGAATGAAACTAACTTAATGGCACTATTCTATTTCCACTTCAAGTAGCAATTTTTAAAAACCTAATCCATGTGAATGCTTCCTCCCTCACTTTCAAAATATTGTAACAATGTTTCAGGGGGTTCATTCGAATTTGTCGTAATACAGTACAGCAGCCAAAAGGCAAAAGGTATGGATTCTGAGGGCAAAGGTATGGTTCGATGATCTGTATTGAGGCGAAGAGAAACGTGGAAAAATGGGTAAGGGAAAGCTTCTAACCAGTTCCATTTGGTCGTTCCTTCACTTTCGAAACAGCACTATGCGGAAATCGAACCCGCGGTGTTGACTATTTGAAAAGTTTAGGCCCGCACTTGTGTTGGTTAGCTGAGATGGAAGCTCATCCAGTAAGGTGATCACCCACGTGCAGCTAGACCCGATGTGAAGCAACAAAAGAACTACTTTGATCTCTCATTTTTGTGTTCTTCGGTTTAAAATGTTTATATTTCCTTTACTACGCTAATATAGTTATAAAATTGTTATCATTATTACGGATACTAAATGGCTTTCTTCTGTGCTTTTAACCCGAAACAGATTCTCAATAAAATATGCAAGAAAAAACTCTGAATTCCGACTCTATATCAACAATATATTCGTAAACTATTGAATTTCGGCGCTGAAGTTCACTAAACTTTACTTTTGTTTTCATAGGAATGTCAATCGTTCCAATTAATATTTGGTACTCATTAGAATATCGTTGTATATGCCTTTCGAAGCAGAAAAAGGACATTGACTTTAATACAATATATCCAGCCATAACACGAGGTATGTTTGACGAAAATCTGTCTCTCGATTACTGATTTTTGAAGTTCTTTCGATGGGTACTGCTGAATTTGTGGGAAATGAGACTCGAATCATTACTGGTCCAAGAAAGAGAACGGTAAATATGTCCGAGGGACTGGATGTAGGTATATCTCTACAATACAGAAATCTAATGAGCAATTTGTTTTCAATGAACGCTTTTTTTCCGAGATTAGATTTAAATTTCAAATGAAGACTTTGAATACCCTATACTATCTTTCACACCCCATTCTAACAGTTCAACACTCCTTTCTACAGGTATTCAGGACTATTAGAATTTATTTGACTTAAAAAAGAGTTTATTTCACTTTCCCTTATATTCATCGAAAGCACTTGTTCCCTATAAAATATTCATGCCCGTAATGAGGTAGGAAAAGAAATTTGAAGAATGGAAAAGGGAGAAAATTTTGCTTCTTCCCTTCCATCGGAGAAAGTTTTAGTTCCTGGGTGGTTTAGTCTTAAAAGTTCACTTTCGAGATCAAAGTGAAATTTTCAAATATGCTTCGATTGAACTCAGCGAAAGCACTTAATTCACTATGCTTTAATTGGTGTGGAGCTCTTCCGAATCGGTTTAACCTTTATTTATTTAATAGAGATATTAAAATAATATAACTATGTTTCGGTTAATGGGAAGTACTTCATTAGTATGGAGGATTTAAAAATAATTTATAAAAGTTCAATGGAGGCATTCAAAACTATTAACTGAAAAGAATTTTCGTGGGAAAAATGTGGGTTTTTCAAAGGAAAACTATCGTTTTAGGTCTTCTTTAAGCACCCACACTCGTATATTATTGATTTTCCTACATTATGAATGGAATGTAGATGAGGAAATTTTTCGATTTTTCTCAGACTGTATCTTTAAGAGCAATGGATTTTAGAACACAATAAATTGACACAGAAAAGAAACTGCGTATGCTTTCGTAGTGTCTGCAAACAGTAAAGATGAAAAATGTTCACAATTTTAGTTTATCTGTTGGTTTATGCCACAGAAATAAAATGCGATTTTCCAGTACATTCTCTGAACAAATTCAGAAAGAATTTAGTAATATTTTCTTTTAATCATTTATTTTGTCCAAAAAATAACACATTAAATCGGAAACTGCAAAATGCAAAAATGCTACTGATGGAATATTTTCAGCTGTTTGAGATATTTCGAAAAAATATTTACGTAGTCCTATGACTATGCTAATGCAGCCCTTAAGAAACAAAACAAAAATATTTTTTTGAGGGACTTACATTCACTGATGTTATTGTAATCCAGCCCGATATGCCAAGCAATACGGATCATAATATCCTCTGGTAATATATCCATTCAGAGTTTGTATGTTTCGTCTTGCTTTCATGATAAGAGCATGAATGTTCAATTGAAATAGATACCTGTCACACTAAGACAAGATTATGTTGAGGATTTTTTCCGTACAGATACCAAGAAAAAATACGGCCAGGATATAAAATGGCTGAACAATCACAGAAATAATTTTACGATTTTTTATTCTTCTAATTTCCATATTTTAGTCTGTATCAGTTTCTAAAAATGTTACGATCTTATTTGGAATCTAAGATTTAATGGGTTTTATGAAGTGCAACTGTCTGTCGTGCCTGGTGCTCTTTACGACAGCAGCCATAATCCTCAGCGCGCTCTGGAACAAACAAGTTATCAAAAGAAAGTTGCAATAGTGGAAACTTACTTGCTTAATGTGAACGAAAACTGTGTTAATTGTAAAAATCAAAAAGGCAGAGGATTACAAGGAAGACATTGCTACTCGGTCAGATGCTAAGTGTAAGGCATAACCAATTACCGGCGTTTGTAACAGGTTAAGAGAATGTGACGGGCAGTGGTACAGGGAAGCACTGCGAAATATAAACGAATAAATAAAACAAACAAAAGGAGGTATAACAAATTGCTTTTATTACAAATGTGACAAATACAATCCGCACTGAAAAAGAGCAAAATGCATGAAATAGGAAACAGGGACGATCGTAGACAGCTGAGGGAAGAACTTAGGGTTTCGAGGGAAGACAGAGGACGATAAAGAAGCGCAAAACTGATTCATGGAAGTTCGGTGAAAAAATTCTTGAAGGTTTGTTGGCCGGAACTAGAAAGAATGTAATTCAGCAAGCAGGAAGATTTAGGTATGTAATACCCCTTTTCATAATTTCTGAAGCCCCCAGCAGTGGCATGGCTAGTGTAGTTTATCAGTTGGAGATATGGTATTACAGCAGCGTTAGTTGTCACAGCCCCTAATTTTGAAATGCTTAAAGTATTTGGGGATAATAATACCATAATTTGTTACTATCTAATGAAACTTTATCTATACAGTTATACCATGTTCACATAAGTTTAGAAATATCTTGAGGGTATTCAGATTAATTTTAAATTCACAACGCATCTATAGGCAGCTGTAATTTTCATGTACTCTGCGTTAATAGAAGTGCCAACTGGCAGTCTCTATATTTTGTCCCTGTAAGGGTTTAAAGCTTGCAGGTTAAATTTATACGAATTAAAAAAATCGCTTGTGTAACGGAATTAAACCTCATCTCGTTTTCATCAACGGGAATGAGAGAAAAGAATTTTGATTTCTATAAACCAGTGGTTCCTAACTTGTGGGCCGCGAAGTGTTTGCTGGGGGGTCACCACGGTTTTATTCAATTAAAATAACTTTTTAGCGAATTTCGCGAAAAAAAAAGACCAATGTTTATTTATCACCAAACTACCAGGCAATGTTTTATCAAGGGGTAAAAGTCTCATTCAGAGCGCAAACTCAGTTCATTAAATACGAGTATCTACCGACTTTATTGGATGGTTAATAAAGTCGCGGTGGCTTACTACGTACAGTATATACATTCAAAACGTCCGTCAGTTTGTTTTTTACCAGTCTGTGGTGTCACTTTTGCCTTAACGTCTGTAGTTTCCTCACCGGAATAAAACAATTTAAGAAAGAGATTTTCTAGACTTATTGTTATATAATTGTGAACCCATACGGTAGGTGCATTATTTTTCTTGAAGTTATGATCTGTTTTGTTGTTACTTTTATACAACTTTGACTGAGAGATGAATGCTTATTTATCATCACCATTTCTTACAAATTTAATTTTGTTAAATTAAAGGTTTAGTGGAAATAAGTTAAAGAAAATGCATCTTAGTTTATTTTCTTTGTCTTAAAAGGCCGTTTAAATGAAAATATGCGGAAGAGGAAGGGGAGGGGGGTGCCTTGAAATAGGTTGGGAAACATTGCACTAGACCTTTTCTTCTTCGTCATTTAAAGACAGAGTTCAGATATTAAAATGGCAATTTTCTAGTCGTTTCTAAAGGCAAAGATAAATATCTTGATAGAGAGCAACCAAATGAAAGCGGTATCTGGCATTTTGCACATAAATATAACCCTACATTTTATAAAAAATTTGAATTATTAAATTTTTTTGGTAGAGACGTATAATTCTAGACAAAGCAGCAAAATATATGAGTGTCTAGCGAACCCAATTGTTCTGAAGATCCGAGATTTTAATCACACCTTGCGCTCCTCAGTATCATGTAGTCAACTGGATCGCTTTCATCATCGAGATTCATGTTAATTTTCTCTTGTGGTGGAGTTAATTCCCTTGAGTTTAGCGTGTAATTGAAGTAGCAAATCTTTGTCGAGCTGTGGAACTCGATTTTAGCGAAGGACAGCAAAAAATGCATAAACTGCACTTTGCAGGTGCATCATTAAATGCATAATATTCTTATGTTGTTTACCCAACAACAATCATAAGCCTGGGTTTTGCCCTCATTAAGCTTCTCCGAATGACACAGTTGCCGATGTTTGCCTACATAAAAATACTACATTACAAATTTCTATAATTATTGTAGGTAATTCAGTAATAATTTAATTATTCATTTATGGAACAAATATATCTCCCCTATTTATGCCTGAACCCTTAAACTTAATTTGGTAAGTATGATAGTTCGCTTAATCAGCTAAATTTACATAGGTAATAGTTAAATCAACCAAATTTTCATAGGTAAACATTTCACACAATAAACTAAAATTACAAAGGTAAAGAGTTCTTACTTAAGTACCTGAGATCTTACATATCGACTTACAAAAGAATATAGAAAATTTCATGTATCTTTGAAATATCTTAATTGATCACTCAAGGTAGGCATATCTCCCTCTTCATAGCTAGTTCAATTTTCTTAAATAAACACCAAAATGAACTAAATTCCCCATGGTAAACAGTTTACCTATGCGTTTAAATTTACTAAGGAAAACAGTATTGCGGCCCACACTAAGGAAAACAGTATTGCGTTTATAATAGCACCACACGGGTATTAATGGGTATTAATTTGTGGACTAACACGAGTAACACGGGTATTAATTTGTGGTGTAACCCACCACGATTTTGAACGAGCATCCTCAGGGATAACATCTGAGGGGGATCGTACGTTCCCCACCCACTGGCCTCATATGACTTTCTGGTCTACTTATTTAACGTGTCCACATACGGCCTAGACATGGAGGTATTTAACTGCGCTTGTCAGGATTCGAGCACCCAGAGTACCGAAAACCGACGCTCTATCGATAAGCTATATCGGTCCCTGAAAATTATTCTGTCGAAGTCTAAAACGATGACATAAAAGGAAATTCTAAATCTTCATCTAAAAATTAGATTTTGAGTTTTATTAGTGAAGTTCTTGACATGGCTTCGAGGTGTAATTTGTTCGAAAAGCAGGTTCAGTCTGTAGAAAAAGTACCGCATTTGAAAGAAAATCCCCCTCTCAGGGGGTTTACCTTCTTTAGGTAAATTAGGGTTTCACACTCCCGAGGTACCCCAGTGATCCCTCTCTTTCTCAGTGGGTTTTGCCGTCTTTGGTAATTGTGGGTGTCGCTCTCCCAATGTCCCATAGCGATCCTTCCCTTTTTCTCCCTCACCTGTCCCGCCTTGTCCTTCTGCATCTTTTTTTTTCTCTCCATCTGGAGTTAGACTAATCTTTTGTGTTCGTTGTTCTTTTGTAACCAATGTGTTCTGTTTTTTCTCCAGTTTTCTGAAAAAAAGTTAAATAAAAATTATAAATATAAAAAAACAATAAATATTTGTGGAATCTGTCCCCTTCTTAGTTAGCCTTGCTTCAATACCGCTCTCCATCCATCCAACCTTCACGCTCATTGGTCTTGCACTTCTCTTCGGCCCGTGATGCACCCCGTTTGGGTTCGGGAAAGTACTCTGTGGGGGATGTATAGGCGGAGAAGAGTTGCGGGCATCACTCACTGATATTGCCTTCAAGGAACGTTCTGCCAGTTACGGTCCCAGAGGCTGAGCCCCTTGGTTGCGTGTATCGGGATGGTGGGCACTGGGCCATAATGGGAAATCCTCCTTGTCCTTGGAGACCAAACGTGCAAGTGATGGTGGGCAGTAAGACATAACGTGCCAGGCGGAGACCAGATGCACGTTATGTCTTACTGCCCACCATCTAGTTGCCGGTGGTTACACTTTGTACGACAGAAAAGTGTGGAACGGTGGGGTTTTTGCGGAGGCCCCAATCGAACTGGAAGGAATCCGTAGGACCTTTGACTAATCCTCACCTTCGACACACCGAAATTATCTTCTTTCGTCATAGCTGGCTACCTTCGGTACCCTATCAAACCATATGTGCAGAACCCTCTCCGATGCTTTCAGTGCCAACGCTTTGGACATTCGAAAGCCTCTTGTCGTGGTTCCACGGTCTGTGATCATTGTGCCCAGCCTGATCATTCCTCAGACATTTGCAATTTGCCACCAAAATGTGGGAATTGCAAAGACGACCATACGTCATACTCATGCTCTAGCCCAAGTGGATAGTATAAAAAGAGATGCAAACTCTTAGGGCTCACAATAATACTTCGTATATGGAAACGCGAAAACAGGTTGAGGCTAGAGCTCCCAGAGTCGTAGTTTCATACACTTCTGTTGCTTTCTCAAAAAATCCTGTGTACAGCCTCTAGACAAACTGATTCGAATCTTCTTTCTAAAAGCCCACAGATATGTTAGAACAATCGGACACCAACTGTAATACTTTAATATTCCCAGAAAACTCATAATAATACTTCATCACAAATTAAACCCCGCCAAAAAAGTCGAAACAAGTTTCCAATATCCATTGTACACCAAATATACCAACACATCCTAACCCGACTCCTGCGCATAGCAAAAAAGTCAGATCACCTTCGCCACCTTCCACTCATAAAAATGTTGCAGAATCAAAACCGTCCTGTTCATATCACATAGACACAAATCCCACATAACAAAACAGAAATTCCCCTATCCCACACAATAAAACCAGAAGGAAAGTAGCTATTCCTAGAAAGTGCGTTGGCCTTTCTAGGAAAGCGAAAGATTCGAACCACATCTTAAAAAATAATCAGTACGTCCGGCTCGCCGTGAACACTGAATTAAAATTGTATGTTTCAGAGGACGAGGATAATGATGTTGTTTTTGAGGAGTCTCCAACTCCTCCTTTTTTTGACATGTTCGGTCTTTTTTCTTAATTTGCTTTCCGTCTCACTTTCGTTTCATTTGTTTTCTTGTTCTTGACTGTATCTTTAACTTTCATGTATGACTTTTAAACACTCTATAAATCACTGCTTTTATATCACTGATTTTATTTTACCATCTTTGTCACCTGTTTTATTACGGTCTTTGTCACATTTAATATATGACTGTTTTAACCTTCATCGTTCTAACAAACTTTTTTTATACCGTTGCTTTTTGTTTTGGTTACTTAATTTTCATAATTTTACAAATGCGTTTACTTCAATCAACAAACCAACCTCTGTTGTTCGTTATCTGTACTTGTTAAATTATTCACTGTTTTTACCATACTTTTATGCTTGTTTTATTTTATTTTTTTGTCATCGCTCTTTCACTTCCTTTTCACTGCTTCAAAGCTTTTATATTGCATGTCTCTTATCACCTCTTGATATACAATTATTTTTATCAACCGTATATATCACTGGTTCTTAATCAGTCCCTTTTTTCATTATTTATCAATTTTATAAGACTTTTTTTTACCTTTTGTTTTAATCACTTTTACGTCCTTGAAGTAATAATGTACATTTTTTTTTGTATTTTACCGATCATACCATGTGTTTGGCGCAGCATGTACTCTATAGACATTGCACCAATAAACCCCAATCAACCAACCAACCAACCAACCGAAAGAAAATACCACTGTTAAGGCTGCTATTATCTATCTGAATTTCTTGTTACTAATATCAGTATTAAATTGACGATTAGGTAGCGAATTATTGATAATGAAACAAAGCATTGAAACCCAAAAATATTCTTTTCAGCATAGTTCGAGCCAAACATACTTAAACCTGCACTTGTTCATTGTTATGGATAATTTGTTTCCAATCTTATACAGTCGATTTTGATGAAATAAATCTTTATCGAGGTAAATTAGCTGATTATGAATGGATAGTGGAAATCTGTTTACTTTGGCAGACTAATTAAATATTCTTGTCTTAATTAATTCAATTACTGTGAAATTTTGCAGCTGAGTTATTCAGCATTATGTGCAACGTTTTCAAAGAAGGACGGACCTTTGAGTAATATCATCTTAAGTTTTCTCCCTTCTACACACAGCACTTGGTCTCTTCGCAATGCAATATTTTTTTGGAATAAAAATATTTACCAGAGAAACTGGAGAGTATAAATATATCGCGGTAGTAATTGATAAGGACATATTGGGATCTTTACGCATATATTAAGCAAAATTATCACATCTGGGAGTTGAATCCCGAAGAGAGGAAGAGTTTAGATATGTCGAAGTTGTCTTAGAATTCACTTATGAAGTATGTTTTTAGGATCAATGCAATAAAGGCGAATTATATTCAAACATTGTTTGAGTGTGCTTGGGAATGGGGTTATAAAATTATTTTGAAGTGAAAATGCTGACAGGATTGGAATATTTAGAAAATGAATAAATTTTATTGAAACGAAAAACAGCATTGAACAGACATTACATTTTTTACCAGCGCCCAGTGGTACAACGCGCTGGTTTTCGGTGCTGAGGGTGCGCGTATCGAAAAATGCCTCCCTTCGTGCCGTCCCTTCATAGGGGGTAATGCTGTCCGCCTATATGGTGCCCCCACAATAAAATGGGCAGTAAAATTGCGGCGTAGTATAGGCGAATGTTTGACGACAAGTACCTCCACACTGGAAAAAAAAAATTTGAACCGACTATTGGTTGATTTATGAGTTGTTTGTAACCATACGGTAAATAAAATTTGATACAAAAAATTTAAAGGCTTTCCTTCAGTATGTTTGTTTTACAACACTCAGGAGATTAAGAATGTATAAAATATCCTGTTATACCTTATTACATAATATAATATTATTAGTGTATAAAAGCAAGTGTGTTTAAAATGCCTTCTAATTAATTCAAGATTAATTATACATGTTATTTCTGAAATTAATGAGTAAAGGATTTTCAGTTCTTATAAAATTAAAGTAAGCTAGTAATTAACAATCTCACAAGGAATTTATTTGAATTACACTGATTTTTGCAGTTTAAAATCCTGAGCTATAAATCCTTCAAACACAAAAATAAACTGCTCCTTTTTTAAATACGTTCGGATGGAGAGGACACGTAATCTGATTTTCAATACTGTAGTATCTTCATGTGATAATAACGGGTATATTTTTTACTTTGGAATTGAGGGAACTTTCCTCGGTATCGAACATTTTTGTGCTCTTTCGAATTCAAAAATGCCTTCAAAGGAAAATATTGTCACCTCTTATTGTCATCGTCTATGTATATGCAAATCTTGCATGAAATAAGAGCTCTGGCTGATAATGTTGGTGACATTTTTTTCACGAACCAATTCCAAAGCACGAATCGAGAGGAAGAATATCTTGTAGATATGTATATTCATGGGCTCTTTATTAAGTATATTCGGGTTGCTTTTTTTGTACCCGAGCATTATTTGAACATTCTGCCACAGAAATGACCAACACACTTACCGGGTTGAGATAACACAACCCATCTATATTATTGCTTTATTTTTCGAAAGGTAAAGAGGGGCGAAACACTGCTGATATCTTCCTAAAGCTGGCAGAAATATTTATGTCCATCCAAAGTGGCCTTTCAGATTGTCGACATGCCAGCACAAATGGCATTCCGGTTTACAGAATGAATGCTCTTGTCATAACAGGTGGCATTCCAAATAGGTAAGATTCAATAACACGCACAATGCTATGTTTTTAGTGTCTCTATTTCATCTGCTTTCTTTAAAAATGTAATCCTTTAATCTAAAACATGTCATTCTCCCGCAAGTGCAGAGCAGATCATATGACTGATCTTTGAATATGGGATGATGTCATTGGTCTAACATTTCTGTTAAATATACAGAATATTGCTCAAATACTTAAATGATAAAGATTTATAGTTAATGTAGTATCAACACAATTAAGTTAATAATTAGATATGGGTTTAAAAATTGAAATAAACTTCGTATATTACTCTTTTACGTCTAGCCTAGTGGACCATAATAATAAATATCAGTTTAATATACATGACTTTTTCTAGTTCAATTCCATTCAAGGCTTTTTAATAATTTTTTCAATGGGTATGAAGAATACGCTCGTGGATTCACAACACCACGGTTATCTTCCGTGGACAATTTGATAATCAAGATTAATTGCGACACTAATTTAAGCTTATTTGATGCCCTTTAGAAAATGTGGGTGTTTAATTATAGAAACAAATCTATACACTCCTTTACTAATTATAAAAGTGCATATGGAAGTACTTACAAGTATTTTCTATAGGCCGTGGTGACTTGACAGAAATATATGTGGATAAGAGATAACGGTCATTTACACTTGGGTCTTTTTTTCTTTGACATATGTAAAACTGTTGATTTTGTACTTTTCTTTAAATTTTCTGTGAAGGGAGCTTTGCGCCAACCTTCATAGTCAGTATAATAAACATTTATCTATTCTTAATATTCTTGTGCATGCGTTTTTGTGAGTTTAAAGGGTTTTATTAATACATATTTGCAACAAAAAATGAGTAAGTTTGAATTGGCGCCTTTCTTATGTGCCATAACTAATGACAATGCACTTCGGTGATATGAAGAATTTATTATACTTAGGCAGACAGACGTAACTCACACACACGCGCACACACACACACACACACACACACACACACACATATATATATATACACATATATGTATATATATATATATACACACACTGGAATCTCTATGTATAGTTTTCCAAGGGACCGATTGAAATGAACGATAAATGCGAGAAAACGATAGATGCGGAAACATAACAAAGCAATATGATCGTTGGGACTGGATAAAATGAACGACAAATACGGAAAAACGATGGATCCGAAAACGATCGATCGAGATTCCACTGTATATATATATATATATACACACACACACACACTACCCTACAATAATGGACCGGCAGCCAGCGAATTTGCGTAAAATCCGACTGCATGTTGGATTTTATGCAAATCTAGTGCTCGCACTTGACTTGTTGAGGTTAAATACGATTAGTTTTGTATAAAATTGAGACAATATGTCGAAACGAAAGGAACTTAGTGACTTTGAAAGAGGTGCCATAGTTGGTTGTCACATTAGTGGCAAGTCTATTCGCTCAATGCAGTAGAATTATCACAGCCACGGTCAACTGTTGGTGATGTCGTGAATAAGTGGAAGACTACGGGAATTGGGACACGAACTGCACACGTTGGTCGTCCCCGTAAACTGACCGAATGGGATCGGCGTGTCCTGAAGCGAGAGGTTCGTAAGAACCGCAAGAAACCCCTCCAAATCATCATCAATGAGTTTCAACAGGCAGCAGGGGTTACGGTGCGCTCCAATACTTTTCGGAAAGAACTGAAAGCCCTCAATATCCACGGATGTGTTGCCGCACACAAGCCAAACATCACTCCATCCCATAAAGACGGCAGACTCGCTTGGTGTTTGCAACGTCGCAACTGGACTGTGAACCGCTGGAAAACTGTTTTATGGAGCGACGAGTCACGCTATACGGCTCTTCCAGTCGGGTGGGCGGGTTTGGGTTTGGCGAATGCCAGGCGAACGTCTGTTACCCTAGTGCATCGTTCCAACTGTCAAGTTCGGTTGTGGTAGTGTACTTGTTTAAGTGTTGTTTTTCGTAGTATGGCCTGGGACCCCTTTGTATGTTGTTCCTGGTATACTGAATGCTGACTATATATATATATATATATATATATATATATATATGTGTGTGTGTGTGTGTGTGTGTGTGTGTGTAATGAAAGCTGTCGCGGGGCGATGCAACACAGGCCGGTAACTCGAAAAATCCCAGATATCAGGTAGAAGACCTCAAGTCACATTATGAAGTCATAGTACTTGTAGTCGTCCGAGCATCAAACAGTAGAAGTGGTCGACGAGTGGAGGCAATGGCTTAGGCAGGGAGTCCAGTCGAGGAACACAGGCATCCACATAATTTGATACATAATCCTTTTATTTCTTAAAATTACTTTATTGCTGGACATCATTTGGTCGAAATTTCAAACATATTAACTCAACATATCTCGCGGATAACGGGAAAACCCCCCGGCAGCGCAGCGCTGCGACTTAACGGGCAGAGAGCTAAAACTCTACATGTTAATGGCTTGGGGCGAATACAAAAGAGTGCGTAGAGAGACGCCGAGGAACGCCGATTCTTGCAAAATGTACAGGCGCGATGAACTTTTAATTGGTTAAAAACTGACATTTGATTTTAACGCGTCATATGGGGTGATGATTTCGAATGTTCCACGAGGTTCGATCTTATATAACTGTTGGCCGCACGTGGCTTTTAGGGGGAAAACTAATAGCTTAATTTGGTATATCTAGATCAAAATCAAATTGAAGGATAATATTCTGTTGCGGTAGGACAAAGTTAATGAAGGGAAAGGTTTATCGCTTCATATATATATATATATATATATATATATATATACAGTGGACGCTCGTTAATTCGAACTCAAAGGTTCTCAGAAAAAAGTTCGAATTATCCGAAGTTCGAATTATCCGATGTTAAGAGAAAATATATAACTTTAAATGTATATCACTGAAGAAGAAACTCTCCTAGTATGTATAACCCCAGAAAATATATTATACTATGTTATCTAAAGTTAAACATATTAAAAAGCAATACAGACTTACCTTAATCATAAAATGAAGCAGAATATATGCAGTATAAAGAAAACTTTTATTAAAAATATGAATTGCACTTTGGGGAAAAACTGTAAAATGTATTTTTGGTTCTGTTTATGATGCCTACATTGTTCAGCCAGCTTCTCGATTTGAAGTAAACATTTCAATTCATTTTCAGAGGAAGGTTCCATCTGAATAAATGCTTTCAGAGTTTTAATAGAGTCCATTATGGCTTTGTCCATTATGGCCGCATTAAAAATATCTTGCGGCAGATAAGTAGAGAAAATCCCTGGCAGTTTCCTACCGAAATTAGTGCATACGTCTTCGTTTACATCAGAGCTTTGGCCCCATACAGTTTGATAAGAAATATTGTGCCTTGACTTAAATCGAGAAAGCCATCCATCACTGCATTTAAAATCTTCAATACCCATTCAACTTGCCAATTCATCAGCCTTCGGCTGCACTAGGGGTCCATTTATCGGAAAATTTCGAGATCTAACATCCTGGAACCATAGCAGTAGAGCTTTTTCTAGAACTTCTTGGGACGCATTTCCCATGCGTTTCCTTCCTCTAGCAAATTTTGATTTTTCCCATGAATCTAAAATTGACTCCTTGTTTTACAAATTAGTTGACAAGGCATTTTTTTAAATTCCATAGTCAGCTGCTAACTTTGTTTTACATTCGCCATTCTCTACTTTCTTTAAAATTTCTACCTTTGTCTCCAAAGTTAGGGTTTTGTACTTTCCACGAGTAGACATCCTGAATTTTTACACGTTCACACCACAGAATGAGGAAGAAAAACTAGACCACATTAACTCGTCTGCACTGCATTTATAAGTGACGGAGCTCCCTAGAATCTGTAGTAAAGGCTAGTTTTTCTGAAATTCTAAGAAAATCGATCCAAATAAAGGAAAATTGCTTTTTTCTTTTAGCACTAATAAGAAGGACAATAACTACTAACGTTTAGCGGATATGCAATAGTCTAGGAATGCGGGCATGTGCCTCTTTACACAGAAAAGAAATTTTGACACACAAAATAATAAATACAGTGTGTATTTTCTCCATTAAACGAGGAAAAAGAATTTTTTTTGTCAAATTTTTAGTTCGAATTAACCGAAGTGATAAAAATTTAGTTCGAATTAATGAGATATTTTTAACATTAACTACAATACAAGTTTTTTGGGGCCTTTGGATTAGTTCGAATTAACCGAAAGTTCGAATTAACAGAGTTCGAATTAACGAGCGCCCACTGTATATTAATTACGTGCTATACCGGACATGTAACATACATGGTTTACTATGAGTTTTTTTAAAAGGTTTATTATAAAGAAAACTGTGAAATGAGAAGAAATTCCTTGAATGAAACAACTATTTGAAACTATTTGATTTTTTTGCTTAAATAGCATTTAAATATGTATGTATATAAATCGTGGTGGCTCTGTCGGCAAAGGTGTCGAGCCAGTGGTCTGTAAGTTGCTGGTTCGATACCCGACGTGTACACTAATGGCGGTTGGTGCACGGAAAAAATCTGTTGTAGCTGCAATGTCCTTCATGTTCCCAAACTATACCTTTGGAGGTACGGGGACAAGTGTCTCTTTTTGTAAACTTTTTACTTAGTTCTTTTGATCTTCGCGGAGTCTTTCACCCCCACTAATTACGTTGTCGTTGTTTGGGCTTTTCCCCCCCTACTATTTTTTTTCCGCCATTTGCGCTGGGTAGGCATTCCGTGAGTTTCCTCTACCAGAGCAAGTTTGCGCTTCTTTTCCTCTAAATTAATTTTAATTGTTTTGCATCCGTCTTTCCTCTGCTCCCTGCATTGTGCCTCTTGCTGTGCGGTCTGCCGTCCGGGTGTTCGCGGAGTAGCTGCCTTCTGTGGTCTATCTGCGCCGTGGAGCAAGAAAAGTCATAAGAAATGAGCTCCTGATGTACGGACATTTCTAATAGAATTTGGCATTACTATTGGAATTACTATTTTTCGGCATTGCTTTTTTCGACTTTTACGGCAACAGTTTCTATATATATTCATGCATGTTTCTCTGTCTCACGCTCTCTCTCTGTCCATCTCTCCATCTATCTATCCATATATATGTATGTGTGCCCATATATATATATATATATATATATATATATATATATATATATATATATATATATATATATATATATATATATACATATATGTATATATATCACTGTTTTTCCTATTAAATAAATTGTCCAGTACCTATATAATTAAAGACCCAATACGGGTGGGCGGGATTGGGGCCTCAGACTTTGTCAAGAAAAGTCATTCCCAGTTCGGCTTTATTGCTATGTCGGGCCCTCTGTGTGCTTTTTGGAAGTGTTCCGGTCTCGTCACTTGACTCGATTCAAAATGACGGTACTGGTATGTTTGAAACGGGTGCAGCGCGGACCCAGTCTCTGTAGTGCCCCCGGGTCAACGCCTGCAACGCATGCGGCGAAGTGGTAGCACACTTCTGGCTTCTCCCGGAGAAGAGCATACGCTCAGAAACCTGCCATCGGAAAAAATATATAGGTATAAATTTAATGCAAGGTTTCCTTTCTGAAACTGTCTGATATTTATTTGAACATTCGGTTGTAAATCAATCACTTAATATTTATCATTGCTTTGAAATTAAGGCCATGATATTTTAGGGTAGTGTTTTATACCCCTTTAACTGCAGTATTTCTAATATAGAGTAGGGGGTTTAAGTTTGAAATAGACGTCAACATAAAAGTTTTAATGACCTTTTATACCGAATTTATGCTTGCGTGCTGTTTACATGCAGAATATGAAGAAAACAGCATGAAAGCATGGACCCTAAGTGAGTTGCCACAACACTTCATGCTGGTAGAGGCAATTGTATGATTTGAGGGATGCACAGTTTGGATTCTATAGTTCGTATGGAACGTCTGAATGTCAACAGGTATTTAAATATTGTCGCTGACCAAGTACATCCAGTAATGTTAATGGTTTACCTCCTATAGACGGATACTTCTAGCACGACAATGCACCATGCCATAAAGGTAACATTGATCCCAGATGGTCTGAAGAGCAGGACGGAGACTTCATCTGAGCAGGACGGAGACTGGCCTCCACAATCACCAGATCTTAATCCAATTGAGAATTAGTGGGAATCAGCCAGCTGGATCCAGAACCGTTAGATCTTAGAAAACTTGGAGGTGCTGTTCATCAGAAATGGTCTCCGATTTCTCAGGCCACCTACCAGCATCTAACAGAGTCCCTGTGAAACAGAATTGCAGCAGTATTGAGAACAAAAGGTGGCCCATCGATGTACTGTGCGGGTGGTCATAATGAATTAGCCACTCAGTGTATAACCAGCATATCTTGGGAATATGTACTTTGTTTAACCACTCTATTACAACCCCCAAAAAGGTATAAAATAAAATTTAAGAAAGTCAAAACCATCTTTGGTTATAGAAATATGGAAACATATTTAACAAGTGTTACCTTGTTTACCTTATTGTTTTCAATATTGTGACGACTCACCGATTCTAGCGAAGTGAAGTGAAGAAGAAATAAAAGTTCGAACGAGGAGAGAAGAAGAACGGTGGTTCGGATGTGCTCCAAGCCAGTTTTTGAGGTGATATCCCTCGTCTATTTTTGATTCTGTTGAGTAGCTGAGATACAATGCTACCGTTATAATATGATCAGTTCCACGCCAATATTTGTGTTGTGTTGCCCCTCGTCTCGTAGATATAAAATAAAGTTTGTTTTTCCTGTTAACTAGCTGTCTTATTACGGTGCAGCTAAAAATGGTGGCAGCCCCGGTATGAGAACATTCCACGTGAGGGGTGAGTACCAAAAATGATTTTGTTAATAGGGGAAATGATGAAATTTAATTATTGTATGATATAAAAATTTTTTTTGGTTTTGGTTACGTTCTTTTGAGTGTGAATTGAAGCATGTTATATGATAAATAAAAAATTGTTATTTCACTAGTAATTATTGTAGCACGCCAGGTGCTGGTATACTTGAAATTTTGTAGCACGACACGTGATGGTACAGTTGATTTTTGTAGCACGACACGTGATGGTACAGTTGATTTTTGTAGCACGCCACGTGCTGGTATAGCAAAAATTTTGTAGCATGCCATATGCTGATATAGATGAAAATTTGTAGCACGCCATGTGCTGGTGTAACTAAAATTTCTGTAGCACAACACGTGCTTATTTGGTTCAAAGCATCACGCTTTTGTTGTACAATTGTTGTTATATTTTTGGTTTTGTAGCACGCCATGTGCTGATGTAATTGTAAGCAACATTTATTTAAGTGGGAAAACTCCATCAAGGAGATACATTGCCTTACTTTCGGTTTTGAAAGTATCAGCTGTCGTAGTGGCGTAGCTAGGGTTCCGCACCGGGCGGCACATATTTTGGGATGGCATATTTTTTATTTAGTATTAGTTGTAAAAAACCACTTATTCAATTCATAAGTTTAGTATTCGATTTCTATGAATTATGAATTACTATATGATTTCGAATATTTTTCCTCATCGTCAAGTCAATGTAGGGTTGATAATATTATCTCTAAAAATTTTGATTGACTTAGAAAGGGCGGCAAATTGGAGACCGCCCCGGGCGGCAAAAGTTATAGCTACGCCACTGCGCTGTCGTTATACACTTGTTATTATAATTTTGGTTTTGTGGCACGCCATGTGCTGATGTAATTGTAAGCAACATTTTTGAAGTGTGAAACTCCTGTTAGGAGATAAATTATCTTTACTTTCGGTTTGGCACACTCTGTGCTGGTAATTGTTCGAGTTGAAACTCTAGCTAGGAAACAAATTGTACTTACTTTCGGTTTCTGTATCTTATGCTAAAATTTATATTGTGTCCAAAAGGAAAATAAAGATTTACCCAAGTGTTATTTTAAGTAATTTTGAGTGTAACTAATCTTTAACTATTTTAACATGGCTTTTCTTTGCAAAGCAAGAAAAAGTGATCTTCAGACTTTGGCTATTGATATGGGGGAAAATATAAGTGAAGAATTAGTGATAACAGACCTGATAATACTAATAAAAAAAATCTAGGCACTATGAAGAGGAGTATGTGAAAAATATTTTAGAAGGTATAACGGAAAATAGGTTAGAGGAGAGTAAAAACCTGTTTGAGCTTGGAAGGTTAAAAACTGAAGATGAAGAAAAGAAGCGCCAATTCGAACTAGAAGAAAAGAAGCTCCAATTAGAACTGGAGAAAGAAGAAAAGAAGCGCCAATTCGAACTAGAAGAAAAGAATCGCCAATTCGAACTGGAGAAAGACGAAAAGAATCGCCAATTCGAACTGGAGAAAGAAGAAAAGAAGCGCCAATTTGAACCAGAAGAAAAGAAACTCCAATTCAAAATGGAGAAATTAAGAATTGAAAGTATGCAGGTATCCGTTACTGGAACTTCTCATCAGGAGCAAATTACGAATTCGCGAACTAATTTTATACTTCAGGAAATTCTTCAAAAATTCGATCCAAAAGAGGAAGATATTAGTCTATATTTGAGTATTTTCGAACGCCAGGCAAAAAGGGCAGATGTTAGAAAACAGGATTGGGTAACACAGTTGCTACCTCTTCTTCCCCCGGATATCATCCAGCTTATAGCGAGAGAGCCAGATGAAAAGACGGACAGTTACGATTACGTCAAAGAGCTGCTCCTAAAGCGTTTTAAACTTAGCCCCGAGAAATTTCGTGTTAAGTTTGTGCAACATCAAAAGAAGTCTGATAGTTCATGGAGAAATTTTACTTTTGAATTAAGAAACTATCTTGAAGAATGGATACAAGGGTTGGAAATTAATACTTTTGAATTGCTGAAGGATCTGATGGTTACAGACCAGATAAAAAACGTGTACCCAATGATGTTCGGGAACATTTTCTTGACAACTGGACTAAAATAACTTCAGCTACAAAACTGTCTGAGATGTTGGACGAATATGACAGTGTACGGGGGAGTAGGAAATCCGAAAGTTATCCAACCTTTGAACAAAGGAAGACTAGCAATAATTTCGAAAAGGGAAATCAAAAATATCAGAAATTTCGGGCTAAATCTGGACAAAATGAAGGGGATCAGGGAAAGCAAGATGTAGGGCAAGGTCAGAACTTTGATTATTTTGATTCGCGAAAACCCTTGCAGTGTTATGAATGTGGGTTGGTGGACCATTTGCGACCGACTTGTCCTAAATTAAAGGCTCAGAAAACATCAGACCAAGTGAAACAAATTTGTGAGGAACAAAAGGAGGAAAATCTGCTAAGTCCTTTTACAACATTAGTGGATATAAATGGGTTTACCATGCCTGTTCTTCGAGACTCAGGTGCCATGATAGATGTCATATGTAGGAAATATGTCTCTCCTGAGATGTACACAGGCGACACTATTTGGATGCAGCAACCTTTGGTCGAAGGTCCGACATGTCTACCGTTGGCAAAGGTTAAAATATCTGGACCATTTGGGAGCATTGATACCAAAGCCGCAGTTGTGCGTTGTGAATTAGATAAGGGGCGCTATATTTTAGGAAATTGAACTGCAGCCAGATTACCGAATTTACAAGTGGGAAAGATTTCGATTTCTCATCTTAGTGCAGTGCAGACTCGCGCCCAAAAGGAAAGAGAAAAGACAGAAAATGAAGAGAGTTTAGGCCCCGAACAAGAATCTAAGCTAAATAAGAGTGCTCTAAATGAAGAATCCAGCAAGGAATTTGTAACAGAGGTCCAAGAGCAAAATAACACTTCTATAATCATAGATGACGAATTTTTGCCTCCAGTGGAAACCAATTCAAATGAGCTTTCTCTCTTGAAGACAAACCATGAGCAGTTTTCTAAGTCCCAGATGGATAGTGAAGAATTACAGTCCATTTTCAAGATTGTTAACGAAGATTCAAAATGCCAAAAAGGATCAAAGTTTATCATTGATAAAAATCTTGTAATCAAATGTCAGGAAGACAGCTCAGGAGACACTAAGAAACTTTTGGTTATCCCAGAGGAGTATAGAGACCGAGTTATGAGACTGTGTCATGAAGTTACATCAGGTCATCTGGGCATTACTAAGTTAAAAGATAGAATGAAAAAGTACTTTTTTTGGCCCAAATGTTATAAAAATATGGAAGACTTCGTGCTATCGTGTGATAGCTGCCAAAGATCTGGGAAACCAAACCATAAGACAAATGCACACTGAAATTGGTACCTGTCATACAAGAAGTCTTTTCAAAATTAAACATTGATGCAGTAGGTAAGGAAAAATATATAATTACAGCCATCTGCATGTCATCAAAGTATCCTGATGCTGTACCGGTAAGTGATATTGTATCTGTATCTGTAACTAATGCGTTGCTGAATATATTTAGCAGGATTGGTTTCCCTAGAGAGTTGCAGTGCGATCAGGGTACGTCTTTTACAAGCATGCTAACATCAGAATTTTTTGAAAAATTTGGCGTTAAAGTTAGACATAGCTCCGTGCATCACCCACAATCGAATCCCGTGGAACGTTTCCACAGAACTATCAAACGCGTATTAAGAGTATTATGCCTAGAAGCTGGTCCAGACTGGGAGAAGTATTTACCTTTGGCACTCCTAGCTCTAAGAACTGTGACTCATGAAAGTACAGGCTTTTCACCTGCTGAGTTAGTCTATGGGAAAAATGTGAGAACAACTGAGACACTCTTGTATGGACATTGGACAAATGCGGAAATTAATGAAAGTCTGAGTATGTATTCCAGCTTATAAATCGACTGAAAAGATGTCAGGAAGTTGCCTTGAAAAACTTTACAGAGAATCAGATCAAGAGGAAATTATGGTATGATAGAAATGCCATAAGACGAGAATTTCGAGAGGGTGATTCGATGCTGGTTTTAGCTACCTCAAGGGAAAACAGCAAGGGAAAAAGCTAGCTGCTCAGTGGATTGGACCAGGGAAAATTGAAGCAAAAATTTCCGATACCAACTATTTGGTTAGTGTTCCCGGAAAAAAGAGAGGTCTCAAATATACCATGTGAATATGCTTAAGCCTTATTAAAAGAGAGCTGAATTTGTAAATTTTTTGTCTTGTGATGAAGCAGAAAATTCCTCTCTAGATGAAGATATCGAATTTCCACAAATATATATTACCCTCGATGAATTCGATTTTACTGAAATTCTTAGTAACAGTAGACTGGAGGAAAGACTGGAAGACTACCAAATCGAACAGCTGCAAAATATTATAAGAAGATATTCGTCCAGTTTCTCTAATATACCTGGTAAAACTGATATGGTCGAGCATGATATTCTACTCAATAACGATAAACCTATTATGTCAAGGCCTTACAGATCTTCGCCTAGACAAAAAGAAATCGTGAAGAAAGAGATAGAAAGAATGCTTGACTTGAAAATTATTGAAATAGGAGAAAGCGATTATACTTCTCCCATGATCCTGGTAGAAGCTCCTAATAAGGACCCTCGTCCTTGCATTGACTATCGTCGACTAAATAACGTGATAGTAACCCAATATTTCCCATTACCGAACATGGAAGACAGAGTAGAAACGGTAGCCGCCGCTAAGTTAGTTACTGTACTGGACTTCGCGAAGGGGTACTGGCAAATTCCTTTGAGTGCTAATGCTCAACGATTAGCCTCATTCGTGACTAGCTTCGGAAATTATCGACCTTTAAGATTACCCCTCGGGTTAAAAAATGCACCATATTTTTTCAGTAAGCTGATGTCTGAACTTCTGAAAGGTTTAGAGGAGTTTGCAGTCCCTTATTTGGACGATGTTGCTGTTTTCTTGACTTCCTGGGATTTACATATTCGACATCTTCAGTTAGTATTGCAACGAATTGCAGATGCGAAGTTGACAATGAAACTTTCCAAATGTCGGTTTGCCCAAGATCATGTTCAATACTTAGGGCATGTGATTGGACAAGGCTATAGAAAGCCTTCGGAGTTGAAAATTCAGGCAGTCGTTGAATTTCCTACTCCTAAAACAAAAACGGATATAGGGGCCATTTTAGGCTTAGCTGGCTATATATAGCTGGCTATGAAGTGAAGAAGAAAGAAAAGTTCGAACGAGGAGAGAAGAAGAACGATGGTTCGGATGTGTTCCACGCCAGTTTTTGAGGTGATATCCCTCGTCCATTTTTGATTCTGTTGAGTAGCTGAGATATAATGCTACCGTTATAATATGATGAGTTCTACGCAAATATTTGTGTTGTGTTGCCCCTCGTCTCGTCGATATAAACTAAAGTTTGTTTTTCCTGTTAACTAGCTGTCTTATTACGGTACAATATGATACGTTATTTATTTTTATACTAACATATCTTTTTCCTGAAGTTTTCGCCATACTTTGAGCTTGTAGTTTTCTATTAAAAGAGAGAATTCATATATATTCTACTTAAAGATAAAAATAATTGGTTTTCTTCAGAGATTATTTTTTTGCTTTAATTAATTGGCAATTTTTAGAAGCCAATTTCAAGTAATTTTATTAAATATTAACAATCTTGATAAAAGGAGGCTTTATTCATATAACCAGAAGTTTATTATGGAAGTATACATGCCTTTTATCAAAGCTGAAGAGTAAGTGAAATTGATATCCCTTTAGCCGTTTCTTCATCATACATGATTCGTTGTATCAAGTTTGTGAAACAGCTTTTTAGTTTTAAACTGCATTTTGATTTTTCACCATCAGGAATTTCGTGATGAAACAGTTCGATTAGCGAAGGAAAATAATGCTTCTACCCATCGTGTAAGATAAGAAACCGCTAGCTGTAATGATGAAAATTTACAGGGAAAATTTCGTGTTCAGCATCGTTGATAAATGGAATAAAAAGTGAGTCAACATCCAGCGTTACTGGCCATGAAGATGAACGATTGAATAGTTATGGAGCGGTACGGTACGGTAACTTCCCCTATAAAAACAATGATCAGCATTTTTTAGGGGTTTTTGTTCATCGTTTATATAAAGTATGAAATAGATGTACGCCGCATTCTGGAAACAAAATTCTCAAATTTTTTTATCACTGCACATAGGAAAATATAACCACTACGATTGTTAGCTTTTTCTACATGAGGGCTCAGCTAGATCAGGACCTACCATTTAAAGCCAATTCTGAGTGTCTTCAAACATCAACACCATCAGCAGGATTCGAACCGAAACTCTAGCCATCGTCCGGTGGCCTCGAAGCGTAAGGAATAAAAGCATTCAGAATTAAAAAGGTAGTATAATTGAAAAATGCATCAATCTTTTGGCTGGATCTGGATCAGATCCTAGATCGAAGAACTGTCCTTTACAAGAATTTAATGGAGTTTTATTTTGATTAAAGATCTTATATGTATTCCCCAGATTTTGTTTTTCACTTGGAACTCATTTCTGGGTAAACTTTCGTCTGCATGAGACTTCTCCGTAGCACAAATTTTAAGATTTAATTTTGCATGTCTGAAAGAAAATTTTTACAAATGTATATTGATACATAAACGTATTCAAGATGAGAATGAGACAAAGAAAATATTTACAGAATGGGATATGAACGCCTGCCCTGTTAAAAAACATTACTAGTATTCGATATTAAGAGATAGAAAAACAGTAAAATAAGGAAGCTCATGAATAGTCAAAATTTCAATATGCGTGAATAGAAGGTTCACACGAAATTACAGAATTTCTTTTCAGAAAGATTTCGAAGTTAAGCTAATGGGGCAGTGATAGTAGTTTAGGCTTCGCAGTTTTATGTCTAAATATAAGCGATTGAGACTCAGACTATTTTGATGTAAAGCCATCTTTTATTATTTGAGTTCTTGAAAATTCTAACGGCTCCTTTTGAGCCATCGTGAGTTTTCTTGTTTGTGGTCGGCTGATTCATATGGGTTAATAGCATTAAAGCTATTATCTTATTTTTCCTACCCTTCATTGGAACACGCTAAATGGTCCAAATTTGAAGTTTTATCTTCATTGTCAGCGAAATGCTAATACTCAGTTTTTGTCTAATTTGGAAGTTTAAAAGACAGTGCGTTGAAGTGAGGAAAAGTAAGTTGTGTTTAGAATTTTAGAGTTCCTAGCCGAAAACATTTTTAATCTGTACACTCTTTTAAAGTAACAATAAGCTGTTCATTGTCTTATTTTTGTTGAACCACACTTTTCGGAAGTTATGAAAAAATAAAAAAGATGTTTTGATAAAAATCTTCCTCAAAAAGCTGATCAATTTAGGGTAAATTGATCCTGCTCATCAGATGTATGTTATTTGTTTCTTTAGCGTTCACTGAAACTCGTTACCTTCGTTTTACGCATACCCTGATAACCGTAAAAGAGCGAAAGGATTTGGATAACTGTTACACACAGATAAACACATTTAGGTCATCTAATTGCGCAGTTTAAAAATCTACAGTTAAGATCTTTTATGGCCGGTTATAAGAACATTAAAATCAATCCACGCTCTTTAGTCTTCGTAAGAAAAATCATAGTGCTTGGTGAAAGCTAAGACCTCGAGGCATGTTTTGTTCGGAACAGGTTGCCACCTTTCTAGGAAAAGAATCGCATTCTCCACTCGAGAAAATAAATAGGGTATATATTACCCGAAATTGTCAACTTCCAGTCAAGTACTTCCTTTTAAATATATATATATATATATTCCTGTATGTTAATTAGAAATATTATCCGAAATTGTCAACTTACAGTAAAGTACTTCCTTTTAAATATATATATATATATATATATATATTCCTGTATGTTAATTAGAAATATTAGGCAGTATCCCCCAAAAGAGAAAAGGAATCGTAGTATTTTGTTAAAAAGGAAACGTTTTTAATTAAATACAATAACTACAAATTCTTATGAATTATGCATTTAAGAGCTTTAACCTAACTCTATAAATAATATTTAAAAGATAATGCGATTTTTGAAACAACTATTTCACAAATCCAAATTGTAAAGACTTGCGCAAAGTGATTATTAAATCCCGTTTCAGACTTTGTTACTCGAAGCTCCTTTAAAAATAAATTTATGAACAGCATGAAAACAACATCTTACTCCAGCGGACATACTGCAAAGGCTTAAATATCGAAATAAGAGAAATACGTTCAAGGAATTCATTATGTCTCATGTTAAAAACTCTGGTTAGAAAGTCGTATCATAGTCAATAAAAGGAATGTCATTTCTTCTATAGAGTATGGGAACCAAAACAGTTATGTGAAGCATAAGCAAGTATATTAAAACGTTATTTTGAAAGCCATAAATTAAAATGTATGGTGCAGCCAGAAACCATTCATGTGGTGGTGTTATTTCTAGGAAAAAATGTAGAGCCTGGGGGAGATAAATATTAACATTGCACTACATCTTCCATCTGGAATGAATTTTAGGGTCCAGAGAAGAAATTTTCGCCCTCCTTTCCCTGAGATGTTTCATTACACTGGTCGGCAAAAAAAAATATAAAATAAAATAAAAATAAATAAATAAATAAATTTTTAAAAAATCTGCCCCTGACACCATTCCTGCTGATTCTTATGTGAAATGACCTCCTGAATCCGAATATGACCTCGGTTTTCCCCCATCACCCACCGTTTTCTGGGGATGACCCCCCCACCTATTTTTATCACTTTTCCATGATTTAGAGGGATAAAAAGGGTTATTTTCGCCTTTACATTTCTTCTGAGGGTCTAGAGAGGTGAAAAGTTCTAAAACATGAACATTTGTAGCAAGGAGGTAGATTTGGGGGAGATTTACCCCCTTAAATTGTAAAAAAATCATTAAAAATGATCGATTTTTCCGTTTTTTTTCTCAATTTTTTCACTTATTTTCTACCTATTCTAGCTTCCAGCCCCTCCCCCCCTCATCCTCTATCAAACACCCCGAAATAATAAAAATATATAGCAGCAATATATAGCAACAGTAATAAAAATATATAGCTACAGTTCGGAAGATTCACAATACACCGCGCTCACAGGTTTTCACAGGAATTTTTATGCTTTGACAAGTTTAAACTTGCCACTATAGTCCTGCACTGTAATCTTTATCTTCCCTCAGTACGTCTCTAGCGATCGTAGAGTCAACTTGTCGGTGTTATAGGCGGGGATTCTGTGTTTCCAGGTTTTTTAATTATGTAAAACGGTAGAATTGTTTTTACTCCGGCTTTTTCCAAGTGAATTACAGTACCAGTGACGTAACGAGCATAACTGGCGCCCGGTTCACAATACCTTTTTGGCGCTCACTCCCCCATAAAACATATAGTAATATAATATATAGAATTAGTGAAAAGGACCATTTGGCGCCCCTTTGCGTGTGGCGCCCGGGGCATGATAGACCCCCTTGCTCCCCTCTCGCTACTCCACTGTACAGTACATGAGTGTGAGTTGTGATTAGTATCAAGTATTGATTTACTGTTTAATTATGCCAAGCGGGTGTAAAAATCATCCCGATAGCTTCTGCTATGTTTGCGGGGAATTGACTTTAAAAGCGCAACGAAAACCCCTTTCTCCGCTTCTTAAAACTGCTTATAAATTTTACTTTCATTGCCAAGTTGGCGATCAGGACAAGGATGGGGCTCCAAGAGATTGCTGCACTACTTGTTACAGTGACTTGACCGAATGACTCAAAGGTACCCGTAAATTAGTGCCATTTGCTGTGCCCATGGTTTGGCGTGAACCTCGCTGTCATCTCACAGATTGTTACTTTTGTATGACTTCCACCGCCGGGTTCTCTAGCAAAAGTAAGCATACAATTCAGTATCATAATATCCCTTCAGCTCTAAGACCAGTTCCTCACAACGAATCTTTGCCAATCCCAGTGCCCCCCAAAACCTATACTCTAGAGCCTGAAACAGATTTGAAAGACTTTGAGCCACAGCCTGGATAATCAAATGATATATCCACTGATGATGAAGAGTGTTCAGCTGATTCAGCTCATCGACAACCTCACCTCGTTACTCAGTTGGAATTGAATGATCTCGTCAAGGATTTGGAGTTACCTAAGAGAAAATCTCAGCCTCTTGGATCTTGACTTCAGCAGTGGAATCTCTTAGAAAAGGGAGTAAAAATATCTTCTTACAGGACCAGGCAGTCAACCCTGAAATTGCTTTTTTCGGAAGGTGAAGGCTTAGTGTTCTGCCCTAATTCAAATGCATTAATGATAGAACTGAAGATGCCATGTGATCCCTACAAAGGAAGACTGTTTATAGACTCCTCAAAGACAAGCTTGAAAGTTGTCCTGTTGGCTAATGGGAATGAGTTACCATCAGTCTTGGTTGCATACTCTGTGGATATGAAGGAGACGTACGAAAACATCAGCCGAATCCTTTATAAAATCAGTTATCATGAATATAATTGGAAAATTTGCGCTGACTTAAAAGTTGTTGCTCTACTCACGGGCCTGCAGTCAGGCTTCACAAAATACTGCTGCTTCCTGTGTGAATGGGACAGCCGAGCCCGAGACAAACATTACATTGTACGGAACTGGCCTCTGCGGGAAAGTTTTACTCCCGGCCAGAAAAATGTCTCTCATGATCCTCTGGTCTCGAAGGAAAATATTTACTTGCCACCTTTGCACATCAAACTCGGATTGATCAAACAGTTTGTGAAAGCATTGGACAAGACAGGTAATGCATTTCAATTTTTGAAAACTAAATTTCCTCGTCTTAGTGAGGCTATAATCAAGGAAGGAGTTTTCTTGGGTCCCCAGATTAGACAACTTATCCAAGATTCAACGTTTATTGAACACCTGAATTGAAAAGAAAAACGAGTTTGGCTTGCATTCCGTGTGTGCAAAACGTGCGTGAGAACTTTTTGGATAACAACAAAAGTGATGATTATGTCGCTCATGTCGAGGGATTGCTGTCAGCGTACGAGGCCATGGGGTGTAACATGTCACTTAAAGTGCATTTCCTTCACTGACACCTGGACTTCTTCCCTGAGAATTTAGGAGCCGTTTCGGATGAACACGGGGAACGATTCCATCAAGACATCAATAAGTTCGAGAGGAGATTTTCAGGGAAGTGGAATGCGAGCATGTTGGCAGAGTACTGCTGGTTTTTGGTACTAAAAACTTCTACCTCAGGGTATAAAAGGAAAGCAAGCACCAAATGAAGGTAGTTATCTTATTTATTTATTATTGTTTACATTTATTATTTTGCATTTATTATTTTACTTTTAATTTAGTATTCTTTATAGCTAAAATAATCCTTTTCACCCCTCCAAATGAAATTCATGGCCATAAAATTACTATCAAAAAGTGATAAAAATGAGGGAAGGATTACAGTGCAGGACTATAGTGACAAGAGCAATGCAAGTTTAAACTTGTCAAAGCATGAAAATTCCTGTGCAAACCTGGGAATCTTCCGAACTGTTACTATATATTTTTATTATTGTTGCTATATATATTTATTATTTGGGGGTGTTTGAGAGAGGATGAGGGGGGCTGGAAGCTGGAGTAAGTAGAAAATAAGTGAAAAAATTTGCGAAAAAACCGGAAAAATTGATCATTTTTAATGATTTTGTTTACAATTTAAGGGGGCAAATCCCCCCAAATCTACATCCTTGCTACAAATGTTCATGTTTTAGAACTTTTTACCTCTGTAGCTCCTAAGAAGAAATGTAAAGGCTGAAGTTATCCTTTTCATCCCTTCAAATTATGGAAAAGTGATAAAAATGGGTGGGGGGGGGGGCATCCCCCGAAAACGGTGGGTGGTGGGGAAAAACTGAGGTCATATTCGGATTCAGGAGGTCATTTTACGTAAGAATCAGCAGGAATGGTGTCAGGGGCATAAATGTTTCTTTTTTTGCCGACCAGTGTTATTGACTGAAAGTGATAATTACACAGGCCAACGATGAAAAAACTTTTTGAATAAATTTGCCTTATTCTTAAGGTTTTTAGTGTGCTGAAACCGAATATGACGATAAAAAAGCCGTATCACCCACCATTTTTTCACATTGCAACACTCAATATTTAAAGAAATGACATTTTTAGCAAATTCAACGCCATAAGCTAACCGCCAGCAATGTGGCTTTACGAAATTCGCATGTTTCTTATGTGAATGGGATGGTAGGACAAGGGATCAACATTGGTCGAGAAAAATCTGGCCTGCTGTAAAATCTTTAAAGCCTGGAGAGAAGAACATTCTGCGCAAGAACCTCGTAGACTCGGAAAAGATTCTGTTGCCACCTCTAAACATAAAATTAAGCCTAATGAAACAGTTTGTGAAAGCCTTACAAAAAGATTGAGAATGTTTCAAGTATCTTTGTGAGAAGTTTACTCATCTATCAGAAGCAAAATTGGAAGAAGGCGTGTTTGTTGTGCCTGATATCCGAAAAATGATGTTCGATACCAACTTTCAGTCAAAAATGACTTTAAAAGAGAGGGAGGCTTGCATATCATCCAAGCAGATTGTGACCAAGTTCTTGGGCAACTAAAAGGACCCACATTATATTTTTATTATATCCAACATGCTGGAAAAGTTCAAAAAGTTAGGCTGTTTGATGAGCCTCAAGATTCACTTTTTTAAACAGTCACCTTGACTTTTTCCCCAGATACTTTGTGTGATGTCAGTGAGGAGTAAGGTGAGCGGTTTCATTAAGATGTTAAATTGATGGAAAGACGGTATCAGGGCCACTGGAATACCAATATGAAGGAAGACTACTGTTGGTCACTTCACCGAGAAGTTGGGCAAGCGATTCACAGGCGAAAAAGCAATATTAGGAGCTTTAAGGAGAAGAGGGAAAGGAAATATAAGCCAAAGCACACATAAAATCTATGTAATAAAAAGGTATTTTCATGTTTATACTTGAATTAAAGTTTGTTCATATGGTAACATTTATTTATTTTTATTTTTTACGGTATGTTCGGCTAATTTTCTAGTTTCCGACGAAGTCACATTGTGACGAAGTGTGGGTGATAGAAAAAAAACTGAGGTCAGATACGGATTAAGCACCAAAAATTACATAAGAATCACCTATTAATTTTAAAAAAGTTTTCAAAAAGTCATTTTTCGTTGGCCTGTGTTATTTTTGAACACCTATTTTTGAAATGAGGAAAGTGTATCTCTCATTCCTTCATATGAGGCGGTGAAAGGCAAAGTGGTGTAAGTCACATTTTCAACTTTTTTTATTTGAGGGCAAAAATGTAATCTCCATGTTCAGTTTATAGTGGAATCGCAAATAATTATTGTTTGCAATATTATAATAATTATTATGAATTATAATTTGTTCAATTTATAAAGGAATTTTTTGTAGTTTTTGCAATAAAACGCTTTTGACTTACACCACTTGACTTCCTGACTTACACCACTTTGCCTTTCACCGCCTCATATAATAGTATTCTTAATTCCCTCTTCTAGAACACCGTGGCTAATAAATTAAAACTTCATATTATTTCCTACATTTGAAAAGGATATAAAAGGTTTTCTCGGGGGCACATCGTCTATAAGACAGTTCGAAAATATCAGTAAGTTCAAAACAGAAGTAGATATCAGTCATATACAACTATGAGTACAAATCACTCTGATCGAAAGCAACAAACACTGAATATTTCAAAAGTGTTAGGAATGCATATATACGAAACAATATTTTATGAAAACATTCAGCCGAATGGTCCAGGGAGGATTTTGTAAGAACTATCTGAAATCATCTCTGATCGCAAGTAAATAAGCAACTTTAGCTCGCAGAAAAGGTAAAAGATGGGAGCGAATAGTTTATTCACATGGCCCTGCTACTCGGTCATGTTCTCCCATTATCGGGATTTGATTGATCACAAAACTCTCATACACTGTTCGAGAGCACCGAGGTGTGCTGAAATGAAGAGGTACGTTGAAGAGAAACTTCTCTTTGCAAATTAGTTTTTTTCAGAAGTGGGGTATGTGAAATACTACTTATGTTCATTCGTCCTGAGTGCATATCCGTTATTTTTCTATCAGTCAAGAATGATAATAATTTAACACCCCTGTTTCTTCACAAAAATTCTTTGAAAATCTCGTTTCGAAAACTATTTAGAGAAAGGTCTAAATTTTTTTGAATAATTTGGAGCAGGTGCCTTGAGGCCGTCGCACCTATGAATTCGACCATGGATTTATATATGCATGCATACAGAAACACATAGCTTCAACAGTTGTTTATACTTAAACTGGTAATATCCAGAACGATGTAGAGACAGATACCAGCATAAATTGGGTGGATATATTAATGAAGACATGGATAAGACAAGTTACGAATCAAAAATGAATTCATTTTGGTGACAAAGGCGTTGGGGGATATACATTGTTAAGCAAACACAAACTTTGTTTTACAAATTAAGGAAATGAGTATGCGTAAAATTGATAAGAGGAATTGTCTACAAACTTGGTAACACAGTTACCCCAGTCAAAATAGACCCGATTTTGACGAATGGCTAAAAAAAAATGAAAGTTTTGAAATTTGGTGGAGATGTTTGTTTAGGCATGCTAACGAACATACTAAAAGTCCCCACCGATCAGACTTGAGCTTTCGCCGCCATCTTGGAAAATGTGTACACTTTTTTGGTTTTTTGGAAATATCTTTAAAAATATTGATTTTATAAAAAATAATTAAATACAAAAATTAAAGAGCATTAAATTATGAACAAAAATCATTCATAACATTTTTTATATGTCTAACAGGAACAAAGATAATTGACTTTGAAAAGAGCGCACTATCGCACCTGGGACGCGCAAGGGGGGGTCCCCTATCGCGATGGGGGGAAATACCCGCGCATGTGCATACCATAATCAGCCAAATTAGTTTTACACTAAATGCGAAGGTTTTTTGTATTTTTTCAAATAACTAGGGAAATATTAACTTTACGTAAAAAAAGTTTATTTCAAAAATTAAAAAACATTAAATTATGTGCAAAAACGATTTTATACATTTTTGTCGTAAACCTAACAGGAACGAAGATATTGACTATAAAATGCGAGTTGATACTGGAGGCAGCTTCTACACAAAACTTATATTATATTTTTTTATAAGTCTAACACGAACAAAGATAATTGACTTTGGAAAGAGCGCACTATCACACCAGGGACGCGCATGCGTGGGTGCCCATCGCGATGGCTGGAAGACACGCGCCTTTGCATACCGTAAGACGCCAAATCGGTCTTACCCTAGTATTTTCCTAGCCAGTTAATAGTCTCCGTTCCGTGTGCGTTTGTGAACAATGGCTGATACGGAACTATGTTTTATATGTAAAAAATTAATGTCAAATGATGATTTCGTGAATTTAGGAGAAAAGGGGATCGACGTTTTAAAGAGAGCTAGTGTCCAAAGAAAAGACAATAAGCATGAACAGTTGGAACATTTAAAATCTGTTTCGGTTCATTCGTTGTGTCGGAGAAATTACACCAGACCAGGAAGTATAAAAGTTGATTTAAAAAGAAATGCAGAAATCGCGTCAACATCCCAAAGGGAAGAGCGCGCGATAAGTTTACGATCTTTGTTACCTCAGCTCGATTTTCGAACAAAATGTCTTTTTTGTAAGGCAGGGATAGACGAAGAATTCAAAGCAAGACAAAAGAAAAAACCAACTGAAAGGCGATAACTATATACGAAGTTAGGAGTCTCGAAATGAAAAACAAAGTTCTTGAAGCTGCACAGAATAGACATGACCAGTGGGGAGAGGAAGTTCAGTGTCGTATAATAAACGTTGCTGATTTAGTTGCAGCTGATACGATTTATCACCAAGATTGCTTCATGACTTTTTTTCTACACACTGCACCAATCAGAAAGAGAGGGCGGCCTGAGTCGGATTACGCCTCATCAGCTGTAGACGAAATATCCTTCTTCCTTGATAATAATGACGACTGTCAATTCTCACTACCCGAACTCAAATCTCAAATTACAGGGCTAGTTCCAGACGACATCACTTTGAGAAATAAGTTGAAACAAAAATACGGGGATGGGATTATTTTTGCTTCAAACTCCAAAAATGTTACTGTCATATGTTTACTTAATACTGGAATGAAAGTCTTATCAGACTCTTGGTACGACAAAAGGATACGAAATGATCATCAGGAGCGTCTACGAATAGTACAAACTGCTGCAGCCATAATAAAAGAAGATATCCAGACACCAGTTTATGACAATCATTGCTACCCTCCAAGTGATAACTTTTTCAGAGATGTGAACAAGGGTATTCCAGAAAGCCTAAAATCTTTTTTGGAGCACTTGATTATTAAAAAAAAGACTGCTAGGACGGGAAAAAAAGTCACTTCAATAGCTCACGTCATTATATCAGCGCTAAGGCCACGATCATTTATGTCTCCTCTGCTCAATGGTCTTGCTTTATTTTTGTACAAAAAGTTCTGTTCCAAGAATTTAATAACAATGCTCTTGAATTTGGGATTTTGTTCTTCTTACTATGAAGCCCAAACACTTGAGATGTCAGCTATAAATAATCCGCAACCCCAAATGAGCGAGGGATCATTCTGCCAATTCGTATTTGACAATGCAGATTTCAATGTGTCGACAATCGATGGCCTGAATACGTTTCATAGCATGGGGGGGGGGGCATTGCTTGTTTTACTCCAGAGTCAGCAGTGGAACCCGGGACGAAGATAAAAATATTAACCGAACTTACATCCGCATCGACAGTAGGCAAAATGGGAATCATTCCTCTGGAAACGTTTGAAAATTTTCGAGGGCCTGGGTTAAAAACAATTACTATCGAAGATTTGAATGTCTTAAATCCTTTAGCGGAGGATTTACCACTGCCTAAGCCATCTGATATCTCCTGGATGTGTGCAAAGTGGTTAGGTCTTCCACAGATACCTGAATTGAATTCCATTGTATAACCATAAACCAGCCTTGTGAAAAGACCAAAGTAATACCCCTTCCTTTTGTTAATTCACCACCAAGCAAGTATGGCACCATTTTCATTGTGCTGAAATATGCTGCCCAGCAGTATGTTAAAATGCACCAAAAGTCTTGCATACTCACGTTTGACCAACCACTGTATATTAAAGCTCGAGAGATAGTCGCAGCAGCATCCAACCCATTATAATCAAGTTGTATTGTGAGGCTTGGTGGATTCCATCTTTTAATGTCATTCTTAGGCTGCATTGGGTATATAATGGCTGGAAGTGGGTTAAAAGAAATACTCTCTTTCATTTATGCACCTACGTCAGTAGAAAAATATTGCCTGGCCATGCATACGCTAGGGCCGTCCGAGCTCATTTATTGACCCAAACAGCTTTAGCAAAAATAATTTTTGACGGCATGGACATATCGGATTTGGAATGTAAAAATCTCCGTGAGTTGTTTCGAGATTTTGCTACTGAACCACCATCGCAAGAAACCTTAAACACACGCAATCAAATACGAGCCATCGAAATTAAAATGAGGAAGACTTTGGAGCACCTGAAAAAGAAACGCCCAACTGCCTGTGGGGCTGGAAGCGTCAAGAGAAAATTCTTGTGCCCATCACAACTATGGATGCAGTAGCTCCCGATTCAGTTTTAAACATGGTGTTTTGCAACTGTAAGACTGACTGTGGAGTAAGATTCGGATGTCTGAAAGCAGGCATCAACTGCACAACGGCCTGCAATAATTGCAATGGGGTATGTCAGAATGGCATCAGCCCTGTTGATGATGACGATCAAATGAAAGAAGTTGATGAATGGGCCGATGCTAGCGGATCCATAGACGATCTATACATGCCTGACGAAGGGGAGAATCCCGTACCGAAAAGAACACGTAAATCCTGAAGTCGGTAAGCTTTAAGAATTATTCGCAATAGAAATCTGATAGTGAATACCCCCAAGTTTACTACATTCATGTAAAAAATTAATAATGATTAATTATCTACATAGCCAAAAACATTAAAGTCTATTTTCTTGTTTTTAAAGAATGCCGAAATGTGGGAGAGGTTAGAAATTCAAAGAAGAGCACCTGCAACGAGACTTTAAAGCTACCTCGATTATCGACGCGCATTTTATAGTCAATATCTTCGTTCCTGTTAGGCTTACGACAAAAATGTATAAAATCGTTTTTGTACATAATTTAATGTTTTTTAATTTTTGAAATAAACTTTTTTTACGTAAAGTGAATATTTCCCTAGTTATTTGAAAAAATACAAAAAAAAAACCTTCCCATTTAGTGTAAAACTAATTTGGCTAATTATGGTATGCACATGCGCGGGTATTTCCCCCCACCGCGATGGGGAACCGCGCTTGCGCGTCCCAGGTGCGATAGTGCGCTCTTTTCAAAGTCAATTATCTTTGTTCCTGTTAGACATATAAGAAAATGTTATGAATGATTTTTGTTCATAATTTAATGCTCTTTAATTTTTGTACTTAATTATTTTTTATAAAATCCATATTTTTAAAGTTATTTCCAAAAAACCAAAAAAGTGTACACATTTTCCAAGATGGCGGCGAAAGCTCAAGTCTGATCGGTGGGGACTTTTAGTATGTTCATTAGCATGCCTAAACAAACATCTCCGCCAATTTTCAAAACTTTCATATTTTTTTTAGCCATAAAACCTATTTTGACTGGGCTAAGTAAGGGTATCTGCAAAGTGCGACATCTTTGGTTTCAAGTAGATGCCTCCTACCTAAATATTCAACTCCCTCGTTGATTTTCATACTCTCCACTCCATTAATCAAAAAAGGTCTGTATCTGAACGACGATAATACCGGAGTTTTGCAGCAGTGGTTTAACTGCTGTTTCGGAAAAAGCTTTTCGGTGTCCGAGCTCATTCTGACTTCTCGATATGAATCGTCTATTCTAGCAGAACCAGGTATTTTAAAGTAGGTTTCCTATGACAACTACAACTGATTTGCTGTAAACACAAAGAGAAACTACTATTGATCTACCTCTTTTTTCAACTCCACCAGGTTCACCGAAACTAATTAAATTCCTCACTTGCGAACTATCTTCCCCAGGCTCTAATTCAGGTGTCCATGAATATTCATTGGGATCCGTTGAGTAGATCCAGTATGTATATTTGTATGCATACATACACACACACACACACACACACACATATATATATATATATATATATATATATATATATATATATATATATATATATATATATATATATATATATATATATATAAACTCTTAAAACTCACGGCGCAACAGTCCGATGTAGACCAGGGCCGGCGGTACCCATCTCCGCTTTCGTGACCGTGGGCTTGGGGTGCCATACAGCATATGTCTCAGTCAGGTGGTCAACCTGACGTGGGACCCCCAGAGTTTAGTTCCCAAGCATGCTTGGTCCTCATTTTATCGACCCACTGAAGGGATGAAAGGCTGAGTCAACCTTGCCCAGTCACCCTGGACCTGTGGGATGGCAGCTTGACGCTTTTAACCACTACGCCACCGGGCTTCATTCATAGTAGACATATATATATATATATATATATATATATATATATATATGTGTGTGTGTGTGTGCGTGAGACGGAGAGAGAGTGAAGTATGTAGATTTATTAGAAATTTATATATGTAAAATTTAAGAAAGGTAATTTATTTCAGTTTGATTTTGCCCCATTGCTTAAAAAATTGAGAAAAAGATGAATTTATAATCGTTTTAAATTTTAGTGAATGTTTTTTTGAATACTTTATAAAAATTTTGTTGTTTCTTATGCCCCCTGATTGGAAGTTCCAGACCAGGTCTATATAGGCTCCGGGCTGAAGTGTGCGGCTCCGGCTTCAAATAGCACCACAAGGGTCGGAGATCGTCTTAGCTAGTTGCCACCTCAATTTTGACCGAGTACTCTCCCAGGGGGGGGGGGACATATGGGGGAATCGCACCGTCTCCTACCCTCACTGATCTTCATAGAGAGACTTTCCGGTCTACGAATTTAACGGGCCTATATCCGGCCTAGATAAGGAGATATTTAACGGCGTGCCCTGAGATTCTGCTCCGAGCACCCTCAGCTCAGAAACCCAGCATGTTACCGTAAGGCCATCTCGAGCCCTTTAAAATGTTTGACAAAATATTTGACTTAGGTAAACAAAATAGACTGGAAAGCTACACAAGGTCTAAAGAAAATAGCAAATGGAACCATAAAACACTTAAAAATGAAATCTTATAAAACACGTGTTATACACGTATATCTGATTTTCGTATTTTTTGAAAGCTTGTATGACGTAAGCTGAATACGTGGTACCAGAATCTCTTCAAAATACCATTCCACAGGGTAGCAGAAATCCTATGATCGAGTTTAACACCTGTATGATTTTGATGTTTTGGCTGGCTTGTGAAAACAGACAAACGAAATTAATGTATTCATTTAATATTTGTCATGAAAGATGAAAAAATCCTTTCTCTCATTCACGATAAGGAGAAGTGAACATTCATTTTCCTAAAGGTTGATTGGCAACATTCCAGATGCTTCGTTCTAACATTTGCTACAACATAGAAGATAAAGTTAATTTACAAGTTTACAGATATTTCTGCACTGGTTTACTGAGTTGAGACTATTTTTCTTCTCCTTTTTACTTTCCCAGTAGACATGAATCTGGACTTTTTCCTTCCGCACTGAATAAGACAAAACGTTTCCTGTTTGCCGCGAAATTGTGGCGATGAGCCAATGCTTTTTCAGTACGTTCATTACTGTGCAGTACCAGAACGAGTTAAGTCTAAAAATTCCAGGCTAGGATTTGCCTCATTCATTTATCGGAGCGAACTGTTTAGAAGATGAACTTAGTTTCCGGTACAAAGTAAATAGAAATTGTAAACACTTGGGTTATAAAATTCTCGAGGAAAAGTGTCTAACTAGTAAAATATTTCTAGTATACTTAATACGCTTCAAATCAGCGATAATTTAGTATTTAGAGCTAACCTAAAAGATATGCATAAGGTTTTAAGGCTTTACCTTTTCTTTAAAGTAATGGAGACTAACGAATTGGGTCTTATTAATTCATCAAGTATTTCAAACAGTTAATACATTATATGGTGTGTGCACGCGTGCGAAATTTTATAGTTTGTTCATTCATCTGGGACGGTTTCAAATTTTTAAAATGCTTCGACGAAACGCTCTCGTCGAAACGGCCTTAATCCAGGATCGAGAATGAACCTCTGTCTCTTAACCTGGATGCAACCAACTGAACTATCCATGCGATATGGGGAACTTCTTTTGTATTTCGTAAACACACGTTCCGTCTTTCTTTTTGAGATGAATGATACCGGATGTTGGCCTGTACACACATTTTTCATTCCTTAGGCTATTAGTTTTTTCAGAGTTTTTGAGTCATGAATTTTTTACCATGTGTTTGACTAATGGTCGATAAATGCCTTCGAACTGGGGTATCCCGTTTTAACTATTCGCGAAACTTTACCTCGATGCCATAATTCAAGCAATCAAACTTTCCCTCCCATATGAGGAATACTTTCAATGGTACTGAATTTTATGCCTTATGTCTCTCTAACAACCCATAATCAGCGACCAGGGGCCACCTTATCAACCACCAGGCAAGAATGGGATCGAACTCGGCTCGATACGAATTCGGCCGATATTTTACTTAAAGAGCTCTTTCCCGGATGGGATGAACCCTCATTTTTCTCATTTATGTTCACAATATTTTTAGTGTGATTTTTTAAATTTGTTTCCTCTACCACAAAAAAAAATTTCTGTAAACGGAATTTTAGTTTCGATAAGGTAATTCATATCGTAATTAAGTCTTCTTTGAAGTTAGTAATAATGCTTCACACCATTAAGGAAATGGCTACCGATATTGAAGCATCACTAACGGGTTCATTAATCCGCATTAATATTAACAGTACTGAATCCTATCGGTTAGTTAAAAATTTTCTTGATAAAAATAAAATTCCTTTTCGGACGCTTGATCCACGATCCGAGCGTCCTAAAAAATATGTTTTACGCGGTCTCCCCGTGTGTGGACATCGCGTACACACGGGGAACGAGGACGCGATCCGTGGTATAGGATTCGAGCCGATTAAAACGGCCTATCTAACAAACAGGAAGACGAAGAAACCCATGCCATTGTTTTTAGTGGCAATTAGGCCTTCCCCTAATATTGATAATTTAGTCAACATCACTAAGATCAATTATCTTAAAGTTACTTTTGAACACTATACTCAAACCGGCGTCAGCCAGTGCTACCGGTGTCAAATGTTTGGACACTCTTCACTTACATGTAAATTGTCTCCGCGCTGTGTTAAGTGCGGAGGCGGCCATCTTCCTGGATGCCATCTTCCTGGACTGTGCTCCTCACAGGAGACGGGCGGTAACACGTGCTGCGCCAATTGTAAGGGCAATCACACGGCTAACTACAGTGGTTGCCCAATGATTCCAAAAAATAAAAATAAATTGAAAGTTAAATACAGTAAAACCAAATCTAGTAACCACCAAACTTCCAATAGCTCTAAACCTGTAAATTTTTTCCCTCCGAGCCACCTAAAACCTCGGCAGGGAAGACACTACTAAACAGCGTTAAGAAATCCACGGATCCTGTTAGCGCTGCTTCAACATCCAGCGAAACTCACACAAAATTCAGAGTGCCGAAGTTAACCCCGAGCGGATAAAATTCCAGCCAACGAGAGTGCTGCTAGGCGATCCAATCAGAAATCGCGTCCCGTGACCATACCAAGTGCTACCCCGGCAGTCGCTGCTTCAATTCCAAAAGACTCTTAGTACTAATGTTCAGCCAACTTCTGGTTTTTCAGATTTTATCCCAATTATTAAAACCGTAAGGGAATCCATGGTGGAATGTAACATCTCCAACATTATGCAACTTTTAAAAACTACTGCTAACATAGTGAGGAGTGACACGGAAGTATTTTCAAAACTTGAAGCCATCTTATTAGAAGTTGGCAACTACAAATTCAATGCCCGGTCATGAGTAGTTCGTCCTCTTTTCCTTCCCTGCGGGTTCTGTTTTGGAACGCTAATGGTCTCACCAATAAAATTAATGAATTCAAGCAGTTTATGGAAAACTCAAACATAGACGTCGCCTTAATTCAGGAAACCCGCTTCTTTGAACCTTGGCGGTTTAATATCTCTAACTACACTTTATATAGGAACGACCGTACCCCCTCCCTAATTCTCGTAGGAACCCTGGTGGTAGCACTGCCATATATATCCGTAGGGGTCTTAATCATTTTAAAATTAACAATATTGTTACTACCAGCGTTGAGAATACTTCTATTATGCTTCTCCCAGACAGAGCTACCAAAATTTTAATTTTCTCAATTTATCTCCCCCTTGCCAGGTATTTTCTCAACGCGGACTTCTCCAAAATTTTTAATGCTTGTAATTACTGTATTGCGGCTGGTGACATTAACGCTCGCAATACAGCTTGGAACTGTCGTAACATTAACGCTGCCGGTAGAGCCCTTCTTAAGTTTGCCACTGACAATCCCAACATTAAACTTCTTCCCCCCTACCCCTACCCACTTTTATTCCATCGACCTTGCTCTTACTAAAAACATACCTTACCCCTATACTATTGAGACTCACGATCTTTTTGACTCAGACCACTTGTCTGTTTTAATTACTTTTAATCAGCAGGTCGATATTCACAATCCTAACCCCCCCCCCTCGTACTAATAGGAAGCAGTTACAGGACATTCTTAAACACTCCCCCGTTCTCTACCCCCTCATTCACAGCTCTGAGGATATTGAACGTGCCACCAACACCTTAACTAATGCACACCACAATTCACCGTCTAGTATAGTTAACTTAATTAAAGAGAGTAACGCGGCTCTTAAACTTTTTCAGTTCTCCCGTCTCCCCTCACACAGGAACAACTATCACTTCCTGCGCGATCGCGTTCGACGTGCTATTCGAGTTATCCATGATAATAACTGGGCTGAAGTCATTTATAGCCTTTCACCGGAAGATAACTCCATCTGGAAGTTTGTTAAACGACTCAAATCGCAGCATATTCAATCTCCATTCATTAATGGCTCCCACGGAATTACACTTACTGACTCTGACAAAGCCAATGCTATGGGTGACACGTACAAGGAGCAGTTCTCTCCTAACTCTGACCTGGTTGATGAGAAAAATGACCGTTTAGTCCTCAGCACCGTCCATAACTTCCTCGATAACCTCCTTCCGAACCTTCTCTTCCTACTTCCATGCATGAAATTATTGCTATCATTAAACATCTTAAAGCTAATAAATCTCAAGATAATGATAATATTAATAACTGCACTCTAAAACTTCTTCCAAACAACATCATCTTGTATTTCACTGGTATTGTTAATGCAATTCTAAAACTTAACTATTTTCCTGCGCGCTGGACAACCTCTATTGTTTGCCCTATCCCCAAGCCAGGTGGGGATCATAATGACCCCAGGAGTTACCGTCCAATCAGCTTGCTGTGCTCCCTAAGTAAGGTGGTGGAACGCGTTATTCTGAACAGAGTCTCTTATCACCTTGACCAGCATGATATTATTATTCCTGAGCACTTTGGCTTTAGGTCTTCGCACAATACGACGCTACAGCTCTTAAGCGTAGTTGAATTTGCCCGTGACGGTATTCAGGCTCGGAGACCTACGCTGCTCTATTTCTCGACGTCAAATGCGCGTTTGACAAGGTCCGGAAAACATCCGGGACTCATTTTTAAACTTATCCAAATGCACATGCCAGACAGTCTCATTCATTTAATTCATAACTATGTTCTTAGTCGATATTTCACCGTCCGCATCCACAACGAAATGTCCCGGAGTAATTTTATTACGTCTGGTACTTTGCAGGGATCGATTCTAGGACCAACCCTGTTTAACATCTATGTTAACTTAATTCCCAGAGGAGATAATACTCTTCTAGCTCTTTATGCGGACGATACTGCTATTCTCTCGACTTCTCACAACATTAACTGACTGACTAGTCAAATTCAGCTTCATATAGACACTTTAGAGCATTCTGGAAAATTAAAATCAATCCCTCGAAGTGTCACGCAATCTATTTCAGTAACAGCTGTCTTAATCCTCCTCGTCTTTATCTTCATAACTCCTCACTTGAATGGGAAAGCACTGTCAAGTATCTTGGCGTGACTCTGGATCGCAAGTTAACCTGGAATGCACATGTTTCTAACACTGTCAGTAAATGCAATGCTGCGGTAATGCAACTTCGTACTCTTATCTATGGTTGTCAACTTTCAATGAAAAACAAGGTTCTCCTGTTCAAACAATGTGTTTTACCCATCGCCCTTTCTGCTATCCCTGTGTGGTTTTCTGCTGCTAAGTCCCATTAACAAACTGGAAATCGTCCAAAACAGAACTCTCAGGCGTATTCGCCGAGCCTTTCGTTACATGTCAAATTTGACTTTTAGGAGAGACTTCGGCCTTCTGTCTCTCACGCAACAGGCGCTAAAGATCTCTAAGAGATTCTATGATAATTTGCCTAACCCTCGTAACGAAATTATTGACGAGTTCCCAAATTACGATTTTTCATTAAGGGCTAATCGTAAGCGCCCCAGAGCGTGTGTCCTTAAATGCTAACGTTAACTTCTCTACCTTGCAACTATACGCATCTTTCTAACTTCTTTGCTTGCCTTCGTAGCACAGTGCTTTTGCGCTGGTCTGGAATCACTCACGTTGTGGGTTCGATCCCAGCTGGTGTCGTACTTTTTCCATATTCCCTCTCCTGCTATTTTTAGCACTCCCCCCCCTTTCGAACTCCGCAATTATCTCAATACGAAGTTTTGGTCCTGTTTAGGGCCGTTTTTTAAAATTGCAGTTCCATATTACCTCGAATTCTTAAAATCTTAAAAAAATTTTAAAAAATTGGAAAATAAACAAAAACATATAAAAATACTTTTGTATTCTTACGCTTTTCTGCTTTTTTGCGCCTTCTTAACTTTAATTATTTTTTTTTCGTGGATCATTAGTCTTTTCTAATTTTTCACTTAATTTCTTTTTACCTTGTAACTTAATTTTTTTTTCTCTTAGGTTAAAATTTATTTTGATTTTTCTTTTCTGTTATTATTTTTTTTTATTTGCGTTATTTTTACCTTAATATTTAATTCCTTTCTTAAAATTTTTTCTACTGAGCACTCCCACCTTGATTACATATAACTTACAGGAGATAAAGTCGACTCGACCTAGGTACTCCGCTTCATACACCAAATTTGTCTGCGTCTGCGTAATAACGTAATTAGTACCTGGGATCATGTGATTATTTGTTATTTAATCAAAAATAAGTCATCAAATATCTCGTCATGCAGCCTACAGGATGTAGTAGTTTGCGTTCTGAGCTGTCATGCAGTGGAAATCCCAAATAAGGCTTGTTCGTATCTGTGTCGCCCCCCTCATAGGGAGCAATGCTGGCTTATCTAGATGCTGCTCCCATAATAAAGTAATCAGTAAATTGCGGTAAATAACAAAAGGCGAATGTCTCACGACCAAGTGCCTCCGCACCAAAAAAAAAAAAAAATTGTGCGGTCGGGGGACCCCCGTCAGGAACAACGTTCCTTACGTTATTTTTTCAACTCTAAACGTGATTTAATATGTAGATTTCTATTGATTATATATATGTATATATACACACACATATATATATATATACATATATAATAATATATATATATATATATACATATATAATAATATATATATATATATATATATACACATATACTGCGCTATTCCAAGAATGAGTGGGGATAGAAACGGCCAGCGCTTGTGCGGGGATTCGAACCAGGGACCTCTCGATCCGTAGTGCGATACTCCGTAGCGATAACCATTCAGCCACAGAGTCCTTGAGACAATGCTCTTATGAAGGGGGCATAATAGTTTTTCGTTACGTGACGATTCCTGCCAGTTCACTCTACTGTAAGCCGCGTAAAAGAACTTCGTTCCAAAAAATTTCTTCATTATTTTATGGTGAATTAAATGTCTTCATTATATTTTATGTTACATTTTGCTTACGAGTGGTATGCTTTGTTATTTAGGGCCGTTTGGTCTGTTGACCTGGAACAGCATTTATTCTGTTTAAATCTATGGATAAACAGATTCACATCACATAATATGACCTAATCTTTTTTTTTCACGCAGGTACCGATGTATCCAAAAAACGGTTATGTCTGTATCTTTGAGTATTATTTACCACCTGTTGTAACGGAGAGAAGCTCCTTCTTTGCTACTTGTTGCTAAAGGTGATAACAGCCATGCAAAGTGTTTAGGAAAACATAAAAGAATATGTTACAAAGAGCAAATATATGAATGATAATATTCATATCAGATGTTTTAGAAGGCATTCTTGTTTCTTTTTTCTGTCGGCGCTTATTTCTTAATACATTATCTTTGTTTTTGGGATCATTTTTATTCCTAACACATTTCTTTAGACTAATTCTCAAAACTCTATTTCTCTTTTCTCACAGTTTTAAGTTTACTGAACTATGCACTTTTGTAAGAGATTGATGCTATTTAAAACAAATTCTTCCTTCTTTATGAGTGTAAGTGATTTCTCCTTATGCGTCCCATTTAGCTTCATTTTCCTGTATGAAAGATAATGTAAAATGTAACTGTGATTGTAAATTATTAGAAAACGATTCTTGTTTTTCCCGGATTACCTTGTGAAAAGTTCCATCTGATGTTCTGTGAAGTTCGATATTAGTTAAACCCTCGGGGCAAAACAAAAATGAAGCAATGCAATGATAAAAACTTTGAGTTTGGTACCTTTTTAAGGTAAAAGTGCAAAAAATTAATTGAAGAAATTAATGTTTTTACTCGATGCTTTTCACAAAGTGAGTGACATTTTTATGTAAGCCATTTATAAAGGTATAGGTTACAATAAAGAATGAGAAATAAATGATGCAAATTTTAAAGTTACGTTCAACCACTGTGATCTATATATATAAAACAGTTCCGTAACTGACTCACTGACTCACTGACATAGAACGCACAGACCAAACCGCTGGACCTAAAGGGCTGAAATTTTGCATGGCGATTTTTCTTATGGTGTAGGGGTGCACTAAGAAAGATTTTTGAAAAATTCTTCTTAGATTTTTTAAAATTAAATTATTAAGCTGTTTTTGTAACTGTTTTTAAGTTTTCATTTAAAATAATAATTTGAGGATTATAAAATTTATATCACAAGAAAGATCATAAAAATTCCTTTAAAATGAAATCTTTTTCGAACCTTTACCTCAATTTTCTGATTTTTGGTGAATTTTTAAAGATTAATTTTAAGAATTTAATTTATTAAATGCTGATCACGTGATTTCTTTTTCTGGTACTTTCAATAAATTTATCGTCACGTGCATAACAACTAAATAGACAAAAAAATATTTTTTTTGCTTTCTAATGCAGCAGACGATTGGATATTATAAAAAAAATAAATATCCCTTACGATTTTTTTGTAAATATATACATACATATATATATATATATATATATATATATATATATATATATATATATATTACATCAATTGTATACATTTATCGTCGCATTTATTATAAATATATATATTTATTTTTTTGGCATTAATTGCATGCCGTTGTATTTAATTTGAATGTATTCCGTACCGAAGCGCGGGTTTTCAGCTAGTTATATTATATGAAGGGATTAGGATTTTGAATAGACTCGCATAGCAAGCAAATTGGTCTAAGATCATTGCATCAGCTTGATTCTCTCGTCATGGGAGTAACTGATCAAAGTAAAAATCTAAGAATGATGATTAATGACGAGGGAGTGAGAGCTGCACATGAAAAGATGCGATCTTGACTATTGGGGAAGTTCGGCAAGTCTGCAGATCCTGAAGGCGCTGCTGTAGCCGAATCCAAAACAAGTGTCTGCTTGTCTGAGGCGAGCTCGGTCTAAGGTGTGTTCGACGATGTGTGACAGGCTGGTTCAGAAATACGCGACAAAACGGAAGGTAGCCAGGGTAGGATGAAATATTTGTCAAGAGATTGCTTTAGAGCCTTCCTGGTTTACGAGGGTGTAGGTTCTTTGATTAGAAACTGCAATTGTTTATTTTTGTTGTTAATGCAACTCTGGTGGCTCTCTCATAAAGCTCACAAACTGCCTCAGTTTTGCTCAGAGATTGAAACCCTAGTAGTGTGATTTAAATTAGTTACTCTTGGCTATGGTAACACAATTTTGCACTGCATGACGAATCCCAAGGGAATTTGATTCAAAGAAGTTTAGGACGTGTAAAATGGAATGAAAACCAAGCAACAGATGTAATAATTGTAGGCAAAACAAAGAGAGGAAAACCGGAAACTGAGTCAGTAAGAGAATAACCTTTTGTCCGTCGTGATATTATCGCTAAAAGACGATATTTTAGTTCTGTGTCTTGATAAATATCAGCAACCGAACATCTAAATTCGCGGAATCAAGGGCGCAGGATCGCCATTAAAGTTGATGATCATGAATATCTCTAGATACCTCCCAACTTTGATTTTTAATATTGCTTAGGATATTTAACACACTAGAAGCTAAACAATACACTAAATCGAAACGTAGTGTTTATTATAGATAAAAAATTAGAGTATCAGCAATGTAAGCTAACATTAACTGTGAGAGCTAACGTTAACTGTGAGCATTAACTGCGAAAGTGAAGCAATATAGTTCTGGAGCAGTGCTTACATGTGACATGCGATGTGATGTGCTAGTGCCTATATGTGATATGCTATATGTGATCTGTATGCGCCATTTAAGTTGCAGTAAAACAATTAACTTATAAAACATTATGTACTAACTATAATACTAACTATATATATTGATTTCGCGTCTAGGCTGGATATGGACACGTTAAATCCGTAGACCGGAGAGTCCCTCTATGAAGGTCAGTGAGGGTAGGAGAGAGTACGATCCCCCCCAGATGTTGCCCCTGGGGTTGCTCGGTCAAAATTGAGGTAGCAACTAGCTAAGACGGACTCCGACACTTGTGGTGCTATTTAAAACAGGAGTCGCACATTTCAGCCTGCATCCTATATAAACCTGGTCTGGAATTTCAAGCCAGGGGGTATAAGAAACAAAAACAACATATATATTGATGCAAACTCGAGAATGATTAATTTCGCGAAAAGGAAGGACGATTGCACTTAAATCTAAGATGCTTAAGAATTGTTTTATGATGTTGAATTTATGAATTTCAACATCAGTTTTCACATTTTACTTTTTTTTTGGTTTGCTTTGGGGCTATCTTGTGAATATAGAAAACTTACTAATAATCTATCGTTGAGTAATTTCGACGTGCGGATTACGTGAAATGGGTTAGTGGATTAATCGTTGTCCAAAATTGAATGGAACGGAATTTCAGCACTTGAGACAGGAAACTTTAGTAATGAAAGAATAAAATTTTCGTGGAAAGCATTCCTGATATGAAAAGCGAAACATGAGGGCGCAGTAGACCAGTTGGCTAGAGCAGCGGGCCAGTGATCTGAACGTCGCTGGTTCGATGCTCGTCGCTGGAAATGAGGGCGTGGCTACAATGTCCTCCAAGTTCTCAAATTTACCTCTGGAGGTGCGGGGTCAAGTGTTCCGATCTCGTCACTTGACTCGGTTCAAAATTACGGGACCGGTCATTTAGCCAAGTCGGACTCCGACCCTTGTGGTGCTAATTTAAAACAGGAGCCGCACTTTCACCGCCCATAGCCTTCGGGACTTGATCTGATGTTACTGTCGGTCAAGGGGCATAAGCAACAACAAAAGTGAAAAATAGTTTTGGTGTACAAAGTTAAAAAAAGATTTATCAGTGATAGATTTATATTGTACTATATATACTGTGAGCTTAATGCTTTCGATATTCAAACTCCTGTGAGAGAAAGAAAGGAATTTTAAAATAGATGGAAAGCACGATGTGCGTAAATGCAAAATATAGGAGCAAGTATTTTTATAAAGTAGGATGATATCAGATTTTGTGAGAAGAAACAAAGGAAAAAGTCAGCGGCATTTTTAAATATGAAGGAAAACATCAGTTGACTAAAAGAAATCCGGTTTTCAAAACAAGAATATCGTATATGAAATTGTAGAGTTATTTTTCCTTTCAGTGCAAAGTGAATTTCGATAACAAATTGTGAAAATTGTTTTAAATGTATATATAACCATAGGGCAAAATAAAATCACGATAGAATGTATGTATAACAACGTGATAATGAATGTAAACCTGTACTATATTCCTTATACTACATGGTATAGATTTGATAAGAATAACACTTTAAACCTATTTTTTAAAATAAAAACACAATAGATTGTGGATTACTTACAGGTAGTGAAAGGGCTCAATATGAAGTACAATCACACTTTAGACCAAGTGTGTCCAACAAGTGGACCGTGGACCACAAAGCCCTATCATGTCGCATAACCGGAAAATGATGGAGCGCAAGCCCTGGAGCGTCTTTTTCGAAGCATCTAGCAGTAATTTTTCGAGATTTCAACTTGTTATTTATATGGTTTACACACTTTCATAGCTTATCTTAGTGCTTTCACTAATGTCATGAACTGTTATTCGTCGGTCATTGCAATTAAGGTTACGAATTTGTTAAATTTTCTCAACAGCGATGATGGTTCTTGATCGAAGAGAATGACACAAATTTTCGACAGTTTGTCGTTTTATGCAATTGCATATTATGAAGGGCAGAACCCAGTTGTGTTTATCTACCTCGTCATGTTAACATGCAATTATTTGTTTTATTTTATAAATAGATAATAAATTGGTTTCTGCGGGTTCAAAATTTAGGAAGTAGCTTGCATTGTGTGCATTTCCTTCGAGCATAGGCCTGGTTAACGTAAATGCTTTCAAGGACCACTTTGGCTAGGTATCACTTTTCCGCTGTCGCTTATCATTACACATATATTTTTAAGAATTTAAAATTAAGAATATATTTTTAAGAATTAAAAAAAGACTATATAAAACTACTGTATTTATTTATTGGTATTATACTTTAACATATCTACATTAATAAAATATTTGATTTCTTATCTTTCATTTAACTTTTCAGTATCTATTTCTGCATTTGTATCTCACTTTGTTAGCAACATTTTTTTAAAATAAAAAATAACGTTAAATAAAGTAAATATGTAGTAATAAGTAACTCCGAATCAATAATTTAAAATTCATAATTTATTATTCAGCATCTAAAAATGAGACTGCTAAAAGGGAAAGAAAATTAGCTGACGAAAATAGAGCGTTTCACGAAAAATGGACTGATGACTATTTTTGTTAAAGCTAACAATAAAACGTTATATTTGATATGCAGAAAAGTAGTATCTGCTTTCAAAAATTACAATTTAAAAAGGCATTATGCTCAAATGCATTCAAAATTTTGTGAATTGCAAGGGGTGTGCCGTAAAAAAAAATACTGGATCTGAAAAAAAATAATCTTACGTCTCAACAACAATTTCGATAAATGAGTCCTCAAACTGATACATTAGTAAAGGCAAGTTATGAGGTAATAAATTTAACTGCTAAAAAATCAAAGCCTCGAGAGCGTAGCAGACATAATTTTGCCTGAATTTTTAAAAAAATATTTTTATCACATGAAACAATAGCTCAGTGTTCATATTAAAAATTTCATTACATTATTACTTTTTATTATTATACTTTATTACATTATTATATATTATTATTATTCTCATTGGTAATGTGGATTCCATTGCAGTCATACATAAATATTAAATACTCTATGAGGCCCTTGAAAAGATTTTGCAGGCTGATGCGTCTCAGTAGTGCTAAAAGCTTGGATATCCATGCTTTAGAGCAGTGGTTCTTAATCGGGGGGGGGGGGGGGCGAACACCCCTGGAGTTGGGAGAGAGCATTTCTGGGGTTGCGAGCGTTCTAAATTTTTAATGAAAATTACCAATTGAGTGAATCATTTGATGCATACTTTTCCACGGGAAATATAAGCAAAATTTATAGATGGATCGTTTTTTGTTTGACCTAAATTCAGTGGACGACAACGTTTTATTAAAAGATGATCTTATCGCAATACGTATTGAAATGTAATTTGAAAAACTGGACTTAGAACAGTTCTGGTGTACGCAGTTAGAACTTAGCAATAGCAGTTAGAATTAGCAATAGCAGCATTAGAGACAGTTTTATCATTTGACACCACTTACCTTTGTGAAATGAGTTTTTCATCACTTTTGCAAATCAAAACAAAAGCCAGAAATCGGTTAAATGCATCTGATGACTTATGTGTTGCTCTTTCAAAGAAAGAGCCTCATTTTAAAAGGATAATTATGAACAAACAACAACAACATAGCCATTAAAATGTAGATATTGTTTTATATGTAATAATATAGTATGTATTGTAAATGAATTAATTTTTTTATGCAATAAATAAATTATTTTGCAATAAATGTCTTTTCCCAAATAAAAATTGAAACATTTTCAAGGGGGTGCGAGAGCTTATTTTCCAATTCAAGGGGGTGTTGACTATTAAAAAGGTCCACATCGGGCGAAAATCTCCGATGTGTTGTACTTGAAGTGTGTTGTATGTGTTGTATGCGATGTGTTGTATTTCTTCAGTCGGTCAGGACCCGACTGAAGAACTCACAAACCCCCAACAGTCTGATCACCCCCACCACCACCCCACCCTTCAGAACAGGTGCAACAGCGGTATTCTAGACCGATGAGCCGACGTAAGGGTTAATGACTGGCGGATACAAGTTCTTCCCTTGTGGACTTGTGGCAGTGGAGACCAAATTGGGGTGGACCATAATGGGGAAGAATCCTTCTTCAGACCAGCAAGGTAGTGCTGCACTACTAGTTACAAGTTTGGTGTGTGCTGACACTTCTCTATCCAATTTATGGTCTTTGGAATCCATCGGCAAATTAGATCCCTCCGAGAGGAAGTCTAGACAAGGAATACAGGAAGCTGCTGAAGAGCATTTTTTAAATACTGTCAAAATAGACACTAAAAGTAGGTTTGTAATTTACCTTGGTTAAATGAACACCCTCCTTTACCAGAAAATTTTGAGTTGGCTCTTAAGAGGCTAAACAATGCAGTCAAAACCTTAAGAACAAAAAATATTTTTGAAGCTTATGACCAAGTTTTTAAGGAATGAGAAAAAGAGGGAGTTATTGAAAAAGTACCGGAAAGTGAAATTCCTCCTCCTTCTCATTATTTACCCCATAGGCCTGTTATTAAAGAAAATAGTACCACTCGTATCAGGCCTGTATTTGATGCTTCGGCCAAGTTAAAATTCTCCCCCCGGTCTTAATGCCTTGAAAAGGGTTTAAATGTAATTGAGTTGATTCCGTCAATATTGACACGTTTCCGCTTGTTTAAAATAGTAGTGACCTCGGACATACGTAAAGCGTTTTTGCAAATTCCAGTTCCGAAAAGTGACAAAACTTATCTTAGATTCCTTTGGTATGATGAGGATTTAAAGTTACAATATTTGAGGCACTGTCGAGTTGTTTTCGGAGTTACGTGTAGCCCATTTTTGCTTGCATCTGTGATTCAGTGTCATTTACAGTCAGCATTAGACAAGACACAATCTAGATTCTCAAAATATCCTGCTGACATCATCCAACAACTTGCAAGTAGTTTTTATATGGATAATTGTATTGTAAGTGTCAAAGATAAAATGCAGTTACAAGAGTTCATATATACAACCTTGCAATGCTTACTCGCGAGAAAATTTGAGTTACGAGGGCGGGAGTATTCTGATGCGAACTGTCATGCTCCACAACCCACCAATGTTCTTGGAATGTTATGGGATCATGCTAATAATGCTCTGAGCCTAAAAGTAGCAGATAATATTGAAGATATCACCCAAAAAATTGCGGTAACAGGAGTAATTTTAGCAGCTGCCCATAAAGCATTTGATCCTCTCGATATAGCCTGTCCTGTTACTTTATTACCAAGCTTTTGTTGCAAAGGTTGTAGAAATCCCGATTAACTTGAAACCAAGAAGTAGATTCTAGTACTAAAGAATTTTTAAAATGGTGGAATAATTTAGAAAGTTTAAAGGAAATTATGATCCCTAGATGGATATAGTGTGATTATAAAATTGATAGTTTACATTTCTTTTGTGATGCAAGCAAATCTGCCCACTCTGTGGTTGCTTTTGTCAAAATTTGTTTGATAGACTCAGTAAAAGTACATTTGCTAAGAGCCAAATCTAGAATAGCTCCTTGCGGAAAGATGGAAACTACTATAGCACGATTAGAGCTCCTTGCCGCTACAATTTCAGCATGCCATTTAGTAGACATTTTAAAAGAATTATAGGGGGAAAAGTTTTTCGTCCGGTCGGATTCTACAACAGTACTTTCGTGGTTGAATATAGAAGAGCCGTGGGATGTGTTTGTCCGGGATCGGGTGGAGGAAATCAGAAGGCTGACCCCTTTAGAAGCTTGGAGGCATGTACCAGGAACACTCAATCCAACCGATCTTCCAAGCAGAGGTTGTTCCGCTCGTCAGCTTTTGAAGTCCAAATGGTGGGAGGGCTCCCTCTGGTTATATTCTCCATCTGAAGATTGGCTCCAATCAGAATTTTGTATAAAGAGGAGGAAGAAGTACGGAATGAAAGAAGAAAAAAGATTGCGTCATCTATGATAAACATACAACGTATTGGGGAATGTATAAGTTGTCGATTTTCAAGTTACACAAAGATTATTAGAATGGTTGGATGGATCTATCGATTTTATAACAACACTTCCAGGAAAAATAAATTGCAAGGAGAGCTAACAACTGATGAATATGAGGAAGCTGAGATTGTGGTTTTAAGGATGATACAATCTGAACGACTCTTTGAAAAAAGACTTTTGAAGAACCTGGACACATTCAAAGATCAGAATGGTCTATTGCGTGTAAAAACTAAATTATTTGATTGTGAAGAGACAGAATAATTCCAAAATCCTATTGTTTTGCCATCAAAACATGACATGGTGTTAAAATTAGTTACTGAAGAACATAGGAAATCTTTGCATTCAGGACTGTCCACTCTATTAGCTAGATTAAGGGGAAAATACTGAGTATTAGGAGTCAGAAAATTAGCTAAGCAGGTAATTTCTGAACGTATTATTTGTAAGTGTCATACAGCGAAACCTCTAGAAACCCCATTAGCTCCATTGCCAAAAGACAGAGTTACTCATGCTAGTGTATTTGAAGTCTCGGGAGTTGATTACACCGGCCCTCTGTATTTACGATCAGGAGAAAAGGCATAGATAATTACAGCATTATTTACTTGTGCGGTATACCGTGCTGTGCAATTGGAACCAGTCAAGTCATTATCTACAGAATCTTTTATTCAGTACGTAAGACGGTTCATGTCTCGAAAAGGAAGAGTCTTTGTTCTCTATTCTGACAATGGAACCAGTTTTGCTGGTACAAATAATGTTCTGAAGGCTCTTGACTGGAATAAAATAAGTTCTTTATTCTACCACCAAGCAGATTTCTTGGAAGTTCATTCCACCAACTGCTGCATGGTGGGAATGAATGGTTAGAATGTTAAAAGAGCTTTTACGGCGAATGCTGGGGAAATCTGCAGTGAACTATGAAGAACTTCTGACTATTCTATGTGATTGTCAGTCTGTTATCAACTCCAGACCCTTAACCTACATTTCCAGTTCACTAGATGAGTTAATCCCATTAACCCCTTCGATGTTTCTTGTGAATAACAATTGTGAAAAAATTGAAAATGCAGATTTAGATTTTGTTGACGAAACTTTTTTAACCAAAAGAGCCAGGTATTTGCAGAAACTGAGAGAAGACTTGCGAAATAGATTTAGAAATGAGTATTTTGTACAACTAGTACACCGAGGTAGTAAGAAGAATGATTCACTTAAAGTAGGGGATGTTGTACTTATAGGTAATGAAGCAAAAAATGGCCTCTCGGTATTGTTGTAGAGATTTATCCTGCAAGGGATGATATTTCCAGGGTAGCGAAGTTAAAAATGCTTCATGGAGAGAGACTACGTCCTTTCCAGAGGCTTTATCCCTTGAACTATCGGTTTCGGATGTGAATAATTTGAAATTACCCGTAAGTGCTCGGAGTATCTACAGAGACTGAGTGTCCTTCAGATGGTAAAGAAATAGCTATGCCTTCGAATGAGTTCTCAGCAGAGATCCTGAGTGCTGACGTACCCGATTTAGACAACCCTACTCCAAATTTTAAGACAACGAGAGTGGGGAGAAAAATTAAAATGCCAGATCTTTTAGACTTGTGAACGTGCAATTTCTTTTGTATGTACGGTATTAACTATCAGTTTTTGTATAATTTTTGTGCTGCAATAGTAAATTAATTTCATATTGCAAGGTGGGAGGATGTTACGTGATTTCTCGGATCTTCCCTGATACTGACGTGCATCCTATGTTTATTCTGAGTGTTTAACTCCATGTACCTGTATTTCCCTATTTTTATTTTACTGCAGTATTTTGTAATATTGGCAGCAGTGCAATTTATACTTTAGCTTTGACAACAGTTGGTTTTTCATCTTCTATTTATTATAATAAATAGCTACGGGGTACGTATCTCCTTTAATCTGCCTACCCATGTATTTTTAATCTGTAAATAATGTGTTCCATCCATTAAATGCTGATTGCTTGTTTTAATCTGAAGTCAGATTATTAGTAATTTCAAAGAGGTTTACAAACATTCACTTGTATTTTGAGAAGTTAAACAATGATTCGCGAACAATTAATTACTCTTATAAAGATAAATTAAAGTGATCTGTAAAGTGAGTCTTGAAATTTGTTAGATAAGAAGCTGAAATAAATATAAGTTGAAAGTTAAATGGAGATTATGCTGACATTTATCACTTAGTTTTTAATTTTATTGAACAGCATAGCGGGAAGTATGATTTTAGAGTTTAATGTTTGATATTTATGGAACTAGAATTTTTTTAATAAAACATAGTACATATAGTACATATGTTCAGAGTTAAAAAAGGGAAATATTTAGATTATTTTTGTGTAGAAAAGGGCTTTAAATGCGAAATGTAAAAGGATATTGGATATAATTTCCACTAACAAATATTGATATGCAATGAGAGAAAAAAAAAGATCAGTGAATTCAATGTTATGATACGGATTCTATTTGTTCAAACATATTTTAGACATTAAGAATAGAGAGGATACAAAAGGATAATGCTATGGTAGTACAAATTACCATAGCCTTGTGCTTTGTATGGTCATTAAATAAAATGGAATTTTAGACAAAAAAAAACCAAACAAACAGCATAGCGACAGTAAAATAAATTATTTGAAAGAATATGTTCAAACATTTTGTATTACAACTGAAAGATTTACCTGAAAAGCTTTGAAATTTTGTTTCATGCCTTACAATTTTTAATACGCAGGAGGATTTCTTTCACGTTAAACACTTAGACACCGTAATAAGCAAAGAACTGACAGAAAATTCCTTTCCAACAAATTTGAAAAGGTTTTAAAAATTTCAGCAGCATGTGATGATTCCCGAAACAGGAAAATAGATTATTCCCCCCTTTACTAAATTTTCAGGCTTTATAGTTGTGATCCATATGTAAATGGTTTAGAAGATTAAAATCTTATTTCAAATATATGAAAAACAGTGAATGAAATGTATATATATATATATATATATATATATATATATATATATATATATATATATATATATATATATATATATATATATATATATATATATTAAATTTCCAATAGCAAGAATTACAGGACAACAGATATCAAAAATACCAGATAGAAAAATGACATCAGTTAATCCATCAACTTATGTCTGGCAATCCAATAGCGCTACCATAAAGAAACTGGAGGTAGAGCAGGGCGAGAAGCAAGGTGAGACATGTCCATTTTTTCCTGGTTATCACACAGGAGACAAAGAGGGTCGGGAGCCAAGTTAATTATCCAGGCCTGAATGTCCTGTGATTGTCCACTCGGTTCAGCACGGCGTCTGAACCTGTCCCGCCACAAATATATATATATATATATATATATATATATATATATATATATATATATAATGGAGGAAACGTATAAAAAGAGGAAACGTATAAAAAGAGGAAACGTAAGCGTACAAACATCTTTACTGTCCACCCAAGCATTTTTAAGGTCATATATATATATATATATATATATATATATATATATATCCACTGCTGGCCACTGTAAATGCAAAAACCCTGAAGGAAACATGCAAATAACATGAAATTTACAACATGCATTTCTTGTGGTTTTTTTAAAAAAAACGATCAATTTTGCCTCTGCGAAAACAGCGATCATCTTTTGATCAAGTATCCGAGTTCGACAGAGGAAGGATAGTGGCCTACCGAGATTGTGTATTATCTTTCAGGGAAATCGGTAGCCGTGTTGGACGAAACCAAACACCTGTAATGCGGATATGTGATCGTTGGATGCAGGGGGGTACGACGGACCGGCGTGTTCGATCGCATCCACCTCAGCGCACCACTTCACGTGATGACAGGCAAATTGTGCGCATGGCAGTGACGGATCGCTCAGTCACATCACGAACCATAGCACAGCACATGCAGTCTGTAACGCATCATCCACTGTCTGCGCGTACCATTCGACGCCGTTTACAGCAGAGTGGTCTGTCCGCAAGACGTCCATTGCTTTGTCTACTCTTGACGCAGAACCACAGACGTCTCCGCCGCCAATGGTGCGATGACAGAAGGATGTGGACGTCAGAATGGAATGAAATTGTCTTTACTGACGAGTCACGCTTCTGTCTGCAACACCACGATGTCTGGAGACACCGTTCGAGTCTGGAGACACCGTGAAGAGAGGATGCTGAACAGCTGCGTTATGCACCGCCACACTGGTCCTGCACCGAGTATTATGGTATGGGGCGGTATTGGATATCACTCTCGCACACCTCTAGTACGCATTGCCGGTACTTTAAACAGCCAGTGCTACATCTCCGAGGTGTTGGAGACAGTTGTCCTTCCTTACCTTCAGGGCTTGCCCACAGCCATATTTCAACAGGATAATGCGCGACCACACGTGGCACGCATTGTCCAACGGTTCTTCGTCAATCGCCAGATTGAATTGCTTCCCTGGCCGCCTCGCTCTCCGGATCTTTCGCCGATAGAAAACATGTGGTCCATGGTTGCTCTACGATTGACCCAGATTCCATCCCCAGCTGCCACAGCAGATCAACTTTGGCAACGTGTGGAAGCTGCTTGGTCTGCTGTACCCCAAGAACTCATCCAAAGTCTCTTTGAATCAATGCCGAGGCGTGTGGCAGCGGTGATCTCCAACAATGGCGGCTACTCTGGCTACTGATTTTGGCAGGAACCACACTTCAGAGAAGTCTATAAATTTAATCATTTGATACTTGGTCAACATGTTATCTACAAAATAAATTTTGTTGTGATATCTCTTGTCTTTCTTGGTGTTGCAATTTGGGTGGCCAGCAGTGTATATATATATATATATATATATATATATATATATATATATATATATATTAGTCCATCACAACTGTAAATTTAGAACCAAGCAAGTAATTCCTAAATTTCTTTCACTCTTTTATAACTGCGAGAACTTCTAATTGATATGAACAATATTTCTGTTCAGCTTGTGATGTCTTCTTGCTCATGTAATGGATGGGGTGATATTTTCCATATTCAGCTTCTTGCAATAACACAGCTTCGTATCCATGTTTGCTAGCTTCAGCATGCACTTCGTGTTTTCTGATTTGCTTGAATATACTCAGAACGGGTTCAGTGGCGAGATATTGTTTCAATCTTAAAAAGGCTTCTTGTTGGTTTGGACCAAAAATGAACTTTTCAGGTTTTCTGAGCAAATCGCTCAAAGGTTTTGCGATAGTATAGTATCTAGAATTAAATTTTCGAAAATATACTCTGAGGTCTAGAAAGCTTTGGACTTGCTTAATTGTCATTGGCTGAGGAAATTTCTTCACTGCGGCTGTTTTTGACGGAGATTGTTTAAAACTTCCTTTTCGATGACATGACCTAAAAATTTTACTTTTTGCATTAAAAACTGGCATTTTTTCAATTTAATTTCTAATCCATATAGAGAGGCTACATCTAAAACTTGACGTAATCATTTAATACTTTTTTCTTCATAAGCTGACGGAACAATTATATCGTCCTTAAACAAAACAACAATACATGAAAGATATATTTTTGGAAGCCAATGGGACTGCTAAAGAGGTCAAAAGGTGTTTTCAAAAATTCATATTGTCCATCAGGGGTTATAAAACTAGTACATTTGCGACTATTTTCTTCTACATCGACATGTAAAAGCCATTTTGGAGATCCATCGTTGTGAATATTTTTGCACCTTGTAATTTTTCCAGAACTTCAAAAACGTGAAGTTTCGCAAAATCAGGCTCTTAGACTCATTACTGGCGCAGTAAAAACTACTCCTATTGATGCAATGTTATTGCTTACTGGAATTAAACCCTTGAGAGTTGTTTTCGAGGAAAAAGCCGTTCTACTTTACAATAAACTGATTCAGACTCATACTTTTTGGTCTGATTACCAACATTCCTCTCGAAATTTAAAAACACTGCTTGGATTCCTCCAATTCGTTGAAGAAAGGGTGTCGAGGCTGGACCTCCACCTTCAACTTGAAAAACATGTTAAATCAACAAACCCTCTGAACTGCTTCAGACTAAATGTAAGACTGAGTCTTGAACAAGAGCTTGTGAAGCAGGACACTCCCACCACTATTCTGCATTTACTTGCGTTGGAAACAATGAATACTCGTTACCCTGAGCCCCACTGGTTGAGAGTTTTTATTGACGGGTCCTTTACACCGGACCATCCCAACGCCGGTGCTAGAGATTTCAGCAACCTTTTCGCCTTCTACATTCCTGTGGGTCCCTTAAGAACAGCCTTTGATGGCAAAATTAAGGCGATTTGTGTTGCTGTGGAACGACTTCTATGTTTTGTTGACAGATTTGCCAATGTCGTCATCCTTTCTGATTCAAGAGCGGCTTTCTGTTCAATTGACTCTTTAGATAACCCGTCATCTGGAGATGTCCTAAATTGCCAAATTTCCATCCGTAAGTTATATCATTTGGGTAAAGACGTCGCCTTTCAGTGGATTCCCAGTCATTGTGGAATTGCTGGAAATGAGAGGGCTGACGAGTTGGCAAAAAAAGGAACCACTGTTCAACTAACCAACAATATCCCGGTTCCTTTCTCAACTGTAAAACGACTTATTAAAAGAAAAGTCTCCACTAATTTCCATTCAGAGCTAATGGAAAGGACATCTGGTAAGCAGTGGAAAAATCTTACGCCAAACACCATCCCGGACTGGCCACGCCGTAAGGCTGTGGCTCGTTTCCGTCTTTTCACAGCACATGACTGCTTGGCTGCGCACCTCTACCGCATTGGTCTGATGCCTGCGCCACCCTGTACCATCTGCTGTGGCAATTTTCTCATGGATAGCCACCACATTCTCCACTGTAGAGCTCTCCGTGGAACTTCCGTCACCGAGAGATATTGGGAGGAGAGAAGACATCTTACGAGAATTTTTTGTTCTATTCTATTTATTTTTTTTTTGTGTGTTATTTATTGTTATTCTGTCAACTCTCTGCCATTGGAAATAAATGAAATTTTTTTTTTCCAGAACGTCTTCAATAAACGGTAAGGGAAAACGATCGTTTATTCTTTTCTTATTTAAAGAACGGTAATCAACACAGTCGAGTCGATACGTCTTTTTCTGAACTAAAACAATCGGGCTTACGTAGTCAGAGCAACTAGGTCTAATTATTCTAGCTTCTAACCATTCTTAATTTGCTGATCTACAAATGATTTCTCGGGGATTGTTAAACGTCGAGGTCTTTGATATACGGGAATATCGTCGGTTAAATTTATCGTCATAGAAATACCTACTGTTTTGGTTTTATTTGGCGTATATATTGAGACAAGTTTAAAAATAGTGTCCCTTTGTTGCTTATTTTTAATGTGATTTAAATCTATTTCATTAGAATAAAGTTCGGTAAATTTTCCATCAACAATAAAAAGTTGTCCGTGTTGGAGAGATTCTTAATGATTAAAGTATCTTTTTTTCAAAATAATATCCACGAGGTTTAACAGATGTATGCCAATAATAAGGACTAGCGTTATTGCTTCATTCGAGACAACATGGAACAGTAATTCGAAGGGGCGATCATTGATTTCCATAGTATGCTTAAAATAACCCTTCGTATGCACTTCGTGAGACCGGAGTCCTGACAAACATACGACGGTGGGGGATGCATCTGGTAGACCCATATATTCATAGCAAGCTTCTCGGATTACGTTTACTGTTGCACCGCAGTCGAAAATACTTATCGTTGAACTTGACTCTTTATCTGGACCAGAGAGTTGTTCTCTTCGGGAACACTGCTATTGATATTGATGACTTGATTCTGGTTTTTATAATTGTTTACTGGACAGTTAGAAATGTGGTCATTCGTAAACTGATTACAGTTGAAATATTTTCTTCCGCGATCTTTAAAAGGGCAAACTGTATGTTTTTTTTATCACCGCAATTTCTACAACGCTGAAATCGGTGAGGTACAGCAGAAGGAGGGTCGAAGTTTTTTTTTCTTTTTTGTCGTTTCTGGTTCAGTTGGAATGAAAGTTTAATTTTGTATTTTTCTGTAAATAGCTAACTTTTCCTTGAATTCTTTCATATCTTTCGCGCCGCAAAGAATTGCTTTGTTAGGCGGTTTATAGGGAATACCATCTAATACGTATTGAATTAGGGATTCAGTTTCGATGTTACCTCTGCTTGCTAGATCTTTCATAACCAGAAAATATTCTTGCAGAGATTCTCCACTGTTTAAACAAAGTTTCGTCAACATTTTATGGTTGTTGTCCACTTGTGCAGTTTGACGCAAATTCTTGTTCAATAGCTAACTTAAGCCTAGCCCACGAAGTTAAGTCAGATTCACGTTGAATGAAGAGTTTGGCTAAACCAGTTAATGATCTCTTTGATATATTATTTTTTGAAGATCATTCCATCCGTAAATACCTGCTGTTTTTCAAAATCAATTATTCAATTTTCGATCGAATAATTATCTTTCACACTAAACTTTCTCAAACTGTCTTCCATATCGTGATGGGAAATAGTAAATTTAGAAAATTTATCTACTGATGGTTCTAAACGGAATGTTTCACTCATTTCGCTACGGGTTTCTTCATTAACATGTTCGTCATCAGAATCATCATTATGAGACTCATAACTTTCTGTTTTAAGCGTTTTAATACCTAATAGGCTATCGAGAACTAGAGTAGCTAGAACAGTTCCATTTTCTTCACAATCGGTGCACAAAATATAACAAATTGTAATTAAATTCGTGAGCCTAACATGTTTCAAAGCAAAAGTTAATTTCTTTTCATAATTTTCGTCATTTTTATTGTAGTTAAAACCAAAAATTCTCGTAACCGTTTTCGGTTTAATCGGTCACCTTCTGTTTCAAAAAATAAAATTACGCAAACATCTTATAGATTTAACACGAGCAGACTTCAAGTTCGCTTTTATTCGGAGAATATTTACTAATTTCCTATCCTTCCTTTAGAATTGTTAATCATAGCAGTAATCGTAATTCGTAAGCATGGAACAGTGATCGTAATTTGTAAAAATAGAATAGCCGTAATTAGTCGCAATTCGTAGAAACAAAACAGTAATCGTAATTCATAAAAATAGAACAATCTTACTTTTGTTCGAGTCTGTTCGTGTTGCGTAGTAATGCGTCGCTGGGTATTCACGTCGTATATTCGTTCACACTTTTCAATTCAAATGTAATCCCATTATCTGACATCAGATCTGTGGGGCGTGGGGGTTGGAGTTACTCAGCCTCAGTGGTAAGCTAATTAACAACCATTGTAAAGAACAAATAATTACAATTTATTTATATTGAGAATTGAAAATAACGTAGTCCGTCTTTGACGGAATCCGAAGCGGGAGTCATAATGTACTCCCCAAAAAGAGCACGAGGGGGCCGTGACAATGTTTTGCTAGCAGAGCTCTCTTGCTCCAGATATAATATGGGTTCACAAATAGCATTATTTAACCTCAAAGTTCAGTTCGGCATTCTACAAACACACACACACACTCAAATGTATATATAGATAGAAATATATATAAATGGGATATATTAGAGCTGTATAAGGCTAAATGATATCAGGGAAAGCAATAATTGCGATTGATTAACTAGCATAATACAGAGCATTTGAAATATGATCGTTATATTTTTGCTCCTTATTAGGACTTGATACTTGTATACTGGTCGTTACTCTTTTCATAGTTATTGAATTTTGTATTCTGTTAATTCCTCATGTCACAACTTTTAAAATGATAATTCAAACTTTTCTATTTTATAAACAATGTTTTTCTCGGGTTCTAGTATCTTTTGGAAACATTTTTAGATACATCATTATCAGCATGCTCTTATTGTTAACTGAATTTATTTACAGATAGTCTTGAAATTTTTATATACTTTAAAATTCTGCTGATAAATTCTCAGATATTACCCTTAGAGTGTTCCTCGATAGTGTAGGAGCTTTCATTTGGTGAAATCATTTATTGAATTCGTATAAATTTTATAAATGATAATTCGAAAAAACTTTCGAGATTATAGGACAAATATTCTGCATCGCATATAAGTATAAAACATTTATAAATGGATTTTAGAATTTAGAAAAGTAATCTCACAAAGATAATATATGTTTAAACCATACATTTTTATTAACAGTCTTGTTAACCTGAACAATTTTGCATAATCATTATGTCCTTTTCCAGTTTTTTTCCTTGCCTTTATCTATCCTCGGTCTTTATTATTGTTAAATATGTCATGTTTAAAGTCTCTTAGTCTTTAACAGTATTTCTTCTAAACAGAGTGGGCTTGCTACTGTGATTTTTAGCTATGGAGTGTCTAATAATAGTTTATCCATATTGTAGTGGTAATTGTCAGTTTTGTTTACTGAACTTTGGTTTCTGTGTACAAATGATTCTCATGGAAATAGGCTCATTAAAATTTTGCGTTTTACCTTCTTCACTATGCTCACCTAAATGGTCGTCCCATAATAAATAAGCCAGCAAAACTTCGCGGATCTTCATGGTCCTTTGTCAGAAGACAGAAGTCTGCCGCACTGAAAAAAAAACCCTTCCTCACTATTTGTTTAGCTCAATGGCCAATAACTTATTACCAATGAGCTATCTAAAGAAAAAAAAATAATGTAGAAATCCAGTTCATACAAACACAGAGAAAGGACTTTATTTTAACTTGAGGTTGTTCACCACATTTGGGAGAGAGATTTGAATAAGAGATTTTATCCGAATTAACCACTACTACAAGTGACAGATACCTTGTAAAGACGTTTTCCTAAGTTAAGATGTCATAAATGGTAGCCCCTTTGTACTCCCTTTTAATTTGGGACAAAGTTAATTGTATTTAGTTTAATTGAATTGAATCCTTTACAAAATTCTAATGCATAATATTTGGTTTATTTTAACGAGTGTCAAAGGAATAGTAATTTAAGAAATTTATTTTCTGTGTTCTTTATAAGTGTTATCTGTGACAAATATAGATGAAAAGACTTCAAAAGTACACGCTGTACAGTTAAGATCAGCAGTATTAGAAGTAAAATTTAAGTGTTGTGTGTAAATCTTTGGCTTCATCTGAAACAAAAGCAGTATATGAATTCTATAAAATCTTTCAAAATTCAATTTTAGTTGGATAATATTCCACTCTTCACGAAGGTATCAGCAAAATCGAAATTAATGATACTTATTTCCTGTTGGTTCTGCATTCATCTGTTCACATTAAGGCCTGTCAGCATTGGGAAGCTTTATGAGGTGTATCGCACTAATCCCGGAAGACCGATGTCCGGGGAAACTAATAGAAGCTATTTTTAAGCGTAAATACCAATTTAAAAGCCACGTAACTTGACAGATTTTCAGAAAAGGAGTGAGTTTGTTTAACCAGTCTACTACCGACAATTGTTCCTTTGTTTTAAATTTTAGACATTGAAATCAAAATAAATGGGATAGACGGATGTTTCATAACAGATTGCTATTCGACGAGAATCTGCTTCTATTTTTGCGAATTTTAACTGTATCATCTTGAGCGTAGTAGGTGAATGAATTAGAATTCTATTCACTTTAAGAACTTTATTGTGGGATGAAGAATTTCTTGTACCAATAGTGAAATAATGCTGACGTGTGTATAAGTGTAACGAAACACTTGTTCTGCCCGAGTATAAAGGGTATTAGCAATTGTTTGAGAAAAGTGTAGCATAGAAACTTCCCTTCAAACTGGCAGAAATTCCTCAAACTTCATGCTCTCCAACTGGAGGAAAAAACAGGTGGCAACGAAATGCCTGAAACATTGTTCCAGATTAAAAAGTGTCCCTTTCCTAAAAACTACCACATGATAAATGCCTTTTTTAAAGGTCATAAAAACAAACCCTCCATCTACCTCTATGCTTTCGAAATTTGAATAGAGAATGATAATTTTGTCAGTTACAGATTATTTTAAAGGGGATTTCTATTTTAACTAGTTTTAGTGCTTTCATTTTCTGTTTAATGGATGTACGTTCAAGCCTGCTACCCCATTTTCCAACATCGCGGCAAAGGAATAGACGCTTATACATGTTCCCCTTGAAATACAGAACGAAAAGACAAAATTATTTTTTTTAGAGAAGAGGAAATTTTTTAGCAATTACAGAGAGATTTAGTTAGTATATTTAAGAAGAATTTTTTAAAATTTCGATCATCAGTTTTGCATGTAGAGAAAGTGAGAAATTCATCAGAAGCATGGAACGTGGATTAATAATAACTTGAGAAAAGACGGTGAAGTGATATATAAAGTTTTCGAGTATTTTATCACATTAATTCGACTGAAGTTAATTTTATTCATCCATGATTTCAATATTCTGCTTCCAGGCTGCGTTTCTCCTGACCAGTATCAGGAATAGCTCACATTTGTTTTTATATAATTCCTGTTTAAAATAAAATTTCCATATGAATTCTCTATTTGTATATCTCAGTTATTTACGCTGTGAAAAGTATAAAATAAAAAGATCTCTCTTTAAAAACATTGCCTTCAAAATAGCAAAAAAGTATGTTTGTGTTATAGAATACGAAAGCAGACATTCTGTTTAAGATTAATTAAAGGACTTGAAATTTTTTAAAGTGTCAGAGATGAGAAACCTGAATAAACCCCATTTTATACTCATTTTCAGTGTTTATAATGTTATGAAAAATATTGCAAAGCTTAATTTCCATAGTCTTAACTATCTGGTACATATTTCAGATATTTTGTTACTGGTACCAATGAAAAAGTTATTTGACTTTAGTCCAAAATATGATAAATTGTTTTGATGGTTTTCTCTGTGGCAAACTGATATAATATTGAATTTATCGTGGATACATCAGGTCTCAATATCGGGCTGATATTTCGAGGCATTTGAGGTGTTCGTATTTTAAGAATATTTAGCTAACATCTCTAGACAGTTTTTTTTTTGTTACAACAAATGTCGACTAGGGGTTAGAAATATTTCCAGGCAATTACATGCCCTGTTAGTGATAGCTTTGAATTGATAGTGTTTTGAAGCAATACGAAAACTGCGAATATTAAAAAAAGGAATATTTATTTATTATTAAAGGCCAACATTGCATTTATTGAATCGGGCAATTTTCCAAATACAGTCAACGTCAGATATCCGGCATCCAGTGTTTTGCTACGCTTTATAATATCTGGAAGAGGAGTCGGGCTCATTGGGTGAAATGCTCGTGAGCTGTTCCTGCCTTCATTAGGCTTGTTGACTTAGCTTCTAGTCAAATTAAATATGTTCTATTTTTGTTGAGGATCATTCTCTATCACGTCTACCCACCGAAACTATTACGCAATTATCGTTGCTAATTGATATTTTATGCGTCTTTTCATGAAAATGGATTTTTTTTAACATAGTATGCCAATTGAAATACAGTAACCACCGCTTATAGTGATCAGTGGTTATAAGAATCAACCGTTTATAAGAATCAATATCGCGAAAACAAAAACAAATGTATTATTTCCATGTTAAAATTTTCGCTTTAAAGAATCAATCCACCGGTTTTAAGAATCAGTTTACACTCTTCGCTTTACTTTCATTTTTCCAAAAAAAAAGCCACTTGAACCCTCAAAAGGTACAAAGTTCTTTCTTTTTTTTTTAAAGAAAGATTGATAAGATAGGATAGAATATAGTCGTAAAATTCATCCCTTTCTTTCTTAGACATAACATAATAGTTTGCCCTTAAACGCCTTAGCACAACACTGTCCCCCTTAGCTTGACCCCGGGGCATCTTTACCCGTCCAAGTCCGATTTCACTTTTCTCTAATAATAAAAATAGGGACTCTTTTTTCCCACCTCCCACAGCCTGGTTGCGGCTTCCTGAACCCTGAAACACATAATTTCCGTTCGGCGAAGTGTCCACTATCACTTAGGCAAACGTGACATTAGTAGATTCAGCACGTCATCAAACCGTCGAACGTAAGCTAGAAGGCGAATCTTCGTCTGAGACAATTAGTATTGAAAGAGGTATAAACAGCCTCCTGAAAACTTCATTACGTCAAACTACCATAGAAAACTTTTTCTTGTTCCCTTCCTGTAGTTGAAATGTTAAAACTGTTAAGCATGTATGTTGTAACAAAAATTGGATATTTTCTTCTCTTACTATAATCAGGTATATCTACTTATAGGTCTAGAAATTAAGTTGTATTTTTAAAATTATAAAAAATAATTTTAATAAAAGATAATTAACGTAAATTAAAGAGTATTTTATGGTAAATTACCTCATATACGTGTTTGTGTGTGTGCCTGTCCAAAAACCTAAATTTCGGCTATAAGAATCAACCGCTTATAAAAATCAAAAACAGTAATAACAAAAGTGATTCTTATAAGCGGAAATCACTGTATTTATATTGTATATTTATGAAACTTGAATTTATGACATAATTTCTGAATGTTAAAAATTTTAAGTTACAAATGAAAAATTAAAGAGGAAGACCCTAATTATTAAATTGCAAAATTTTTAAATGAAGTTCTTAAATAATAACAAAGTCCTATTTCTATGAAACTGGTGCCTACAGATTTTGAAAACTCCATTTACCTAGGGTTTGAAATCTGCCAGAATGACGTGAAGGTGGAGCAATTGCTGCCAGCCCATCATTTCCAAAGAGTCTTTCCAGGATGAAACGTAATTCAACTCTTTCGCCGCAAACCATATTTCGCCTGCTTTTCCTCCATTCCTGAGAAATTAGGACATCTTACTAAAAACAAACTTTGTGGTCCAATTTTGTAGGAAAAAATTTTTGGGGGTATTTTAAGTACCGTAAAATCTTGAGTATAATACGCACTTTTTTTCACATTTTAGTCCGCAAAAATGAGGGTGCGTATTACACTCATGTACAAAAAAAACCGTAGTTTTAAACATTGAATAAACGACAAACAATAAATGAGCTGTATTCGAGTGAAAGTTATTAAGACTCATAATTTCACGAATTGTTTGTTTTGAATTAAAAGCTTAATTTTTTTTCTACCGAATTTAATGTTTTCGTTTATTTCTATTACAATTTTTTGGAACGAAGTTCTTTTACGCTGTTTACAGTAGAGTGAACTGGCAGGAGTGGTCACGTAACGAAAAAGCGTTATGCCCCCTTCATAAGAGCTTTTTCTCAAGGACTCTGTGGCTGAATGGTTATCGCATCGGCCAACGGAGTATCGCACTACGGAGCGAGAGGTCCCTGGTTCAAATCCCCGCACAAGCGCTGGCCGTTTCTATTCCCACTCATTCTGTGAATAGCGCAGTATATGTATAATATATATGTTATATATAAATATACACACACATATATATATATATATATATATATATATATATATATGTGTGTGTGTATATATATTATAAATATACACACACACACACATATATATACAGAGGCTTTTCTCACATTTTTTAGACGATTTTGGTAAGCGGTAATAAAAAATCGTTTGCTGCAAAAGAAATAATTGCAATTGTACTATGTTTTTAAAAGTCAAAATTATCGTCTGCGGCTTGAAAGTTTTGTTTTTATTCAAAATGGCGTTTTTAACAAAGCAGTAGTTCGAAGGCTACATTTATGCTCTTTCCGAAGAGAAATATGCATACTCCGTTATCCAAACCCTATGTGAGAGTCATGGTTTTGTGATATCTAAAGCGTCGATAGGTAATATCGTCAACAAGAAAGGAAAAAAACGCCAAATTGGAGCCTCAAGTGGGACAAAAATTCCAAACAAGTATCCAAGGAAAAAACGGACATCTTCGACTATTGCAAAGGTACGTTGGTTAATGTTAAAAGAAAATCCCCCCAAGTCAAAGGACAGTTGTAAAATCATTAAAATGCTCAGTGTCCACTGTAAACAAAATGATAAACGTTGATTTAAATCTTAAGAAAGCGAAAAAACGCAATGTGCATCGTCTTCTTCCAAATCATATCGCTGAAAGCAGGACACGCTGCAGAATTCTATATGAGAAACACTTATCCAAAGAAAATAGGAAAACAATTGTCACAATGGATGAATCATGGGTGTATTTAAATGATTGCAACTAAAAAAGAGCCATTTATTATCATAAAAGGGGAGAAAAAAATTTAAGTACATGGTTCAAAGAATCGAAAGAAAGTTTTTCTAAGGGATTCATGATTGTTGCTGGTTTTTCTTATAATGGCAAGTTAAAAATAAAGAGAGTGGAAAAAAATGTCAAGATTAACTCCAAATACTATCAGGAACATATTTTATCGCCAATTTTTCTGAATGAAATACCATCGCTTTACCCACAGTGCCATCAATCTGTGAGACTCCATCAGGACAAAGCTAGCAGTCACACATCAAAATCCACTGTAAATTTCCTAAAAGAAATGGAAAAAAAACTGGTATCAAGGCCATACCCTTCACTGATATCCCTACTAAATCTCCCGATGTATCACCTATGGATTTTTGTGCTTTCGGACTTTCAAAATCTGCACTATCCAAACGTCGTCCCAAAACCCTTACAGGACTCTGGAAAGCTGTTCAGGAGGAATGGGATAGAATACCTCTTCTGACACTTCAAAAGGCATTATTATCCTGGAAATTTGCTGTGTCGAAAGATAGTTCAGAATAAGGGATGTCAAATAGAACATTTAAAACACAAGAATTTTATGTAATTTAGTTTTGTGAATACAATATACATCGTCTAAAAATGTGTGAACAGCCTCTGTATATATATATATATATATATAATCAATAGAAATCTACATATTAAATGACGTTTAGAGTTGCAAAAATAACGTAAGGAACTTCGTTCCTGACGGGGGTCCCCCGACCGCACAATTTTTTCTATTACAATTTTTATTTATGTTAATAAATATTTGTGCAATTTTTAAATAAAATATTGAAAAGTTATGGGTGCGTATTATAGTCGAATTTTAATTTTTTTCCGAAAATTTCGAGCAAAATTAAGCATGCGTATTATACACGTGTACGTATTATAGTCAAGATTTTACGGTAGGTGAATTCTGACAATGAAGCTACTACTCTAAAATATCGAATGCAAAATCTTGAATCTACAAATTCTACAAAAATAATGAAGCAGTTCAATTTATTCAATTGGATCAAGGGATTTTTGCTACGTATCTTTCTACAATGGATACTTATTATAAAAGATTTCGGAGGCTGGGAAATTTGGTAATGAAATGAAAAGGAGCTGTTCATATATTTTCGAGTGAACAAGAATCACGAACAGACTCAATGTGAACATGCAGTACTTAATTGACTGAAACTCTTAATTACACTTACTTGGAGCAACTCCGGTGAAAAATGTGCTATTCTCTATTACTTTATGGCTAAAAATTTTCAGAAAAATTCCTTTGCAAAATAGTTCCTCATGGGATATCCTCTCTTGTTTACATAGTAATGAAGGCCATCCTTCTAGAATGTCCGTGAATTAGAATATAAACAGTTCGATTACTTTTATAATGAAACCTCATCTATTTATACTTCGATTATTCATCTATTCATCTATTTATAGTTCGATTACTTTTATAATGAAACCTCTCTATTTTGGAATGTCCAATGAGCCAATCAATCAACTAGAAGCTTGAAATTTGAGCAACCCCTTCACTTTTCAAACATAGCACTATTGGACCAATAAGAAGGGAAGTCCCAAACTTATTCGACCTGATTGTATCGACAACGATTTGAACAACAGGAATGCTACGAACAAGTAAAGCCTGCTGATCAAGACAACTGAATGGAAAAGAAAGGCCATGGCTATCCCAGTGGTCTGCCTTGACAGTGAAGAAATTAATTAACATATTTTAGCTAACATGCTTTAAAATAAGATGTATTTCGGCATGAAATTATTTAAAATCTCGCATATGGAATATCTTAAAATTAACTTCTACAGGAGAGTACACTTATAGCTTAAAACTTAAAGTCGATAATTAATTAAACATTTTTTGTCCGATACCCATGATTTCAAAATTTATGTCATTTGACGGTTCATTTAAGGAGCGTCTTGAAGCGAAAATTTTGGAATAAGTATTCTGTTTTTCCGTCCGCAGGACAGTTAATCTATATCTCTAAATGGTTTCTCTCAGATAAATAATGTATAAACGCACTTTTTAAGAAATAAAGCAAGCGAAAACATTCCCACATTTTCATATTAAATATTTAAGATCGGAAAACTAATTTATCTAGTTTAATTATTATAGCTAAACCCCATTGATTCATTTTACAACATTTACATACATTTTATATATTTCTTTTTGCAATTTGAAAGTTCCATAGCGAATTTCTCCAAGTTTTAGGTGTCGTGAGCCATAATTTTTATATTTTCCAAAACCCTGTAAAAAGGTACGATTTTCTGGAACGCAATTCATAATAAGATGATTTTTTCACTTACCTTCCGATTGCATTAAAATTCTTCGTGCATGGTTCTGTCGAATAAAATCACCCATATAAAAACTTTTACTTCAAAAAACATCTACTTCTTTACCTAGAGAAAATACGTTTTATATAGATTATGCTTTAGGTTCAATTACTTTCAAGTACTTATTCTGAATTCTGAAATAACATTTGATAAGTCATTGAAAAGTTTTAACGGTTCTATTAATTTGTTATATATTTTGCGACATTTTACTTTGGTTAAGAAGAGTGTTGTTTGTATCCGTTACGAAAATTTCATTACTAAGTAATATATTTTTGTAATTAGTACCGTTTGACTGTTTTACTAAAATTTAAACTACTCACTTCCTGTTTCTAATTATAAATGAAACTATACGGAATTAATTTTCGAGGAAAAGGTAATTTTAAAATTAAATATTTCACTAGGAGAGACATAATTTTTGTATTTCGTTTGTTTCACAACTGGCTGTGAAATAATAGTTTTATTGATGAGAGCTGCCAAAGAGATAAGATTTGAATTTGGTTTTAAGAAGGATACAGAGCCATTTGACACGAATTACTCCGTATAAATGTGGTTGTGAGGGCAGGAGTAAATAAAGGTTTGTCGCTAATCCGAGCTCTCGACTGATTGCATCACGGAGGCCGCTGTCGCTCGGGAGGAGGGATGCGCATGCGTTCGGGCCAGCCCATCGCGGCGTATCGAGAACACGGCTCTCGGATCGCAGTTCAGCCGGTGGCAACTGGCTGCACGTGAGCGCCCGCCCCCGCCGCCGTTAACTTGTTTACCCGAGAACGACAGCAACCCACCGACCGAGGAGGAAGTGAACTCGCGAATCGAGTGGAGGTGTCGTGATTCTGTCTATGGGACGTAGACGAGTGTGAGCGCGGACTCCTTCGGTTAGCCCCCGTACCCCTGCATCGTGGTTTTGTGGTCTTCCTCCTCCTTCCACAACCCCCAACAGCAGCTATGAGCAGCGCGGCTGCCATTAGCCGGCAACTGCGTCAGCAGAACACGGGCCGTGGGGCCCCGCCGCCGGGCAAAGGCCGCCAGCGAGCTCTTTCCCACCAACCCCTCACCTCCCCACAGCTGCAGCAGCTGCAGAAGAAGGAGGAGGAGAAGAAGAAAGTCGGAACCATCCAGAGCATCCGAAACAAGGTAACCGTCCAGTGTCTATGGCTCACCTGTAAAGCGCTGAGCGGCGGCATGATCCTGCTGGTCATCGGGACCACCATGTCTGTGGTCGGATTCTACGCCGAGACCCTCTCCACGGAAGTGATCGAGTCCGGCAACCGGACGGTCGAGGTCACGGACCCCGATCGCCAGTACCACTTGCACAACTTAACTTATGTGGGACCTGTCATAATGGGCCTTGGAGGTTTCGTTATTGTGGCCGCCTTCGTCATGACGTTCGAAGGCCACGACTCCGGCTCCAAGGTAGTGCCCGTGACGGACGACCCGGCCACCACAGAAGGGTCGCTCCTAACAAGCCTGCTCGTCGAAGAGCGCTCCAAAGACAAACAGAACGGGCCGTCGAACACGGGGCCTTACCTGTGCGTCCCAAAAACTTTCGACTTGCCCCAGAACCTGCGACGGCCTTCTGTCACTCTCTCCAGCAGCAAGCCCACGAAGACTTCCACCCCGGTGAAAGAAGAGGCCAAAGCGAAATCCGTCGAAGGCAAAAAGGAGCCTTCGATCGTTCCAATAGCTGTGGCGAATGGTCCGAACAGGGGGCCCCGTCCGCCCCCGAGTTTACCCATCACGGGTACTGGCGGGCGCATGCGAAACCGTGAGCTCATGATGATGCAGCTGTGCCTGGACGAGTTCGTCCCTTCTCCGCAGGATATTGAAATCATGGATCCAGATGGATGTGACACTCCCCGAGGACCGCCAGATCCTCCTTCCATGGACATGGAGGTCTACGTTTCCAGCTGCCCAATTACAGTCCGAGTGCAGGTCGAGCCGCGGCATTTGGCGTCGATGGAGAGTGATGGCCTCTCGGACAGTGACATCTCGGATCCCGGTGAAATCGCGCGAATCTCCCGCCGTGACATGGACTACACGGAGCAACAGAGGCCACTTCTGGGTCGTTGCAGTCCCGCGCTTTCGTCCCCAGAACTTCGGAGGGTGGTCGGCCCGGGGGCCCTCCTCAAACGGGACTCTACAAGTCGGCGGTTCCCTCTGCTGCGGCAGGGGGCTCTAGACGGCCATACCGGTGCCGCCGGCCACGCTGAGACCACCCTCGCGTAGTGGCCCGACGCTCTCTGTGTCCGCGATGCTCTTGTCCGATATCTCTCCAGCTAGCCATGCTCGTGGACACGAACCTCTGCTACTAAAGTCAAGTGTGTGCCGCAGCCTGTGTGTGTGTCCGTTGTTGTCAACTCCACTAAGTCACCCTCCAGATTCAAGCGCAGAAACCAGGTCTCTCTCACGGTAAGTAACTTTTTCAGCTTTTTCTCTGTGGTGCATAGTAGCATAGTGTTAACAGTTATTCATCTGGAAGAGACGTCAAAAGATGGATTGTTTCTTATTAGAATACCAATCAAATTAACTATCTATTCATTAATTCTTGCTCGCGAAGTCAATTATTACATTTAAATTGAATTCTGCGAAATAGGTAAACTCAACGTTTGTTCATTAACAAGCATATTTCCCTATTTTCAAGTCGGATAGCAGGAACTTCACAGATGTAACATGGCATGATACTTAACATATTGTAAACACACTGCATTTAGAACTGCTTTATTTTGTTAGAGAGGATATTTTTGGATGTTCCTAATGAGATGGAAGTGATCAAAACGTTTTTAATATTAAATATAACGAATGTTGAAAAAATTGTTTGAATACAGATTACTGATTTTACCATGCTTCGCATTAAATGTTTAATAGGTGATATTGGTAGTATATAACAACTCCCTTGGGGAGAGGAAAGATTAGATTAAACACAAACTTTGTTAGATCATAAAAGCTTTCCGAAAACTAAAAGATTGTAAATATCATTGAAAAAAATTCCAAAGAGAAAATATCAAAGTGCGAGACTCTCCTTCATGCGGAAGAAATTATTTCTTTTTAGAAATATTTAATGACCTCGCAGGACAAAAATTCATACAATTATTATCAGCAACTAAGAAATATTCAGCTGCTATTTTTTTGAGTAATAAAACCTATGTTATTTATGCCCATTCTATAAATATGGAGAAACAATGTTCAATATTTGTAAGTAAATTGCACGATTAAAAATAATGTCATCATTTTGAGATTAGAAAGGGCATTTACTATGAAAACTAACTTACTAAAATCTCATGTTTTTTCAATATAATCATAGAACGAAGAAAATATGATTTTATTAAAATGTTTAAGAGCAAGATTAGAAATTTTCTTCTCTAAAGGTAATGTGTTTTCCTCTCGATCATCATACAGTTTTATTGTCAAGATAATGAAGTGTATGAATTATTATTACCCGACGATAGAATTTTTTAGTATTATTTATTTGTTTTAGTTGAATTATCAGAGCTTCAATTTCTAAAACGAAATATTGTAATTGAAAATAATTTGAGCAACCTAATGTATTAACTTTCTCAAATAATTATGTTTCAAAAAGATTATAAAGTTTTTTTAAGGGGTTTGTTATGAAAATTTCAAGGTAATATTTTAGTTACCAAGTTCAATAAATTCAAAACTATATTCTTTTAAACGCTCCTTAGTTGTAAAATTTACTATTTTATGTTATGGAATGTATATTATAAAATATTGAAGATGAAAGATGGGGTATTACTTATGTTCCACGCATGAGAGATATTAATTAATATATATATATATATAATTATTATTAACAGTGTTACGAATGACGATTGAAATTGTATTTATTTATAACACTTATCCTTTATCAGTGGCTATAGAAAATTTTTCTGTCAAATTATGTTTATCAAGCAAATCCAAACAGATGTATGTTGGTAGACATGATTGAATAATTTTCATTCTCAAACTTTAGTTGCACACTTTTAGGTATACAAAAATGCTTACATACCTGATTTTATTGGCTCAAAATTAGTAATACAAGAATGTTCACTCCTATAAATGCGGTTTACATTTAATACGTTTCCGCTTTCTTTGTGCTTACTCTTGTGTTTGAGAAATAAGTGAAGATTAAACATGTTGCAAAGGATGAATTAAAACCGAACGCTAGTATTAAATGAGACTTTGGAGTGTGCATTATGTTTCAAAACTTTATTTACATATTAAATTTAAATTAGGTATAAATTTGCAAAAATGAACATATTAAAACATATCCAGACTAAAAAATGCTCTTTTGTAGTGCTTTTAATTTGTAGTTTAGAATGGAAAGGGTAATTTTTTTGCTGAACGTTATTACTCATAATTTGTATCAACATACATGGAAAAATTGTACAAAAGGTAAAATGTAAACAAGGTATTTAAAAAAATATTTTAAATTATAATTGAACGTGAAAGCTGAAATGAATAATAATTTGTTATGTTGGAAAAGGGCCATATACAAATTTATTTCTAATTCTTGAATCATTCATTCTGTTTCTTTCTTTAATTATGCACGAAATAAATATTAGGTGAAGATAATTTCTTCACTCAATAAAATTTTACTGGACATGATAAACGTTAACATTATTGAATTCAGTTAGGTTTAGTTTTTAAGTTAATTAATTTTACTTTTCTGAAAAATCTTACATGTAATTAGGGAAAAGAATGTTGATATAACAAACAATGCAACGACTGAACGTCAGCAAGTTATATATAGATACAGTCAAACCAATTTCAGGTGCGAATGGTTCCTTTAATTATTTATCATGCAAATGAGTTGTAACTAATAACCTTGTTAGGACACGCGAAAAATATTAAATTTTATTACTCCTCTAATTATACAACGCGTGGTAAAAATTTACTTGGAATAAATATTTGAAAGATATTTCTCCTAAATCTGCGAACAGTCTTTTTCTTCTGCTTATGATTGATAATTTACTGAGGTATTTTAAATGATCTATTATATTACGGTTAATTTCGAACTCGGAACTCTTGAGAAGTCTTTCATTATCGCATTACTGGTAGTAATTTTTAGAACCACGTATGGTTTTTCTTCAAGAGTAAATGTAATGAAAATCCATTTTAAGTTATTTAACGAAAGATACGATTTTTTTTCTCCGTACATGATTCGTTTTGGGTTGGTATCCACCTATTAAAATTTCTTAGATAAAAAATAAACTTTAGAATGAATTTTATTATATTCTTAAACGCTGCATTTGAAACATTAGAAATAAAACTAAGATTATTACAATGAATATTTTTAATGAAATATAGTTTTGCGTTGGTATCCACCTATTAAAATTTCTTAGATAAAAATAAACTTTAGAATGAATTTTATTATATTCTTAAACGCTGCATTTGAAACATTAGTAATAAAACTAAGATTATTACAATGAATATTTTTAATGAAATATAGTTTTGCGTTGGTATCCACCTATTAAAATTTCTTAGATAAAAAATAAACTTAAGAATGAATTTTATTATATTCTTAAACGCTGCATTTGAAACATTAGTAATAAAACTAAGATTATTACAATGAATATTTTTAATGAAATATATGTAAGTTTATTTTTTAGATTGTTTATATAGATTAGGAGTCTAACTATAGGAAAGCGCCAATTAACTTTTAAGATTGACAGATTAATTTCAAATGTAGGTTGATATTGTTCTTCTCATATGGTTGCAAATGATTAAACTAAAACAATTGATATATTTGGAGGGACTTACAGCCAATCTTATAAAAACTGAACAACCAGAGAGACGTAAGGAAAAAAATTATTACCTTTCCTAATTAGAGGGTAACAGATTTTTAGTTTCTTTTTTCAATGTCGTCGAGAGGAAGGTCGAAAAAAAATTATGAAACTAGATTTTCTTTAACTTACGAATAAAAATTTCTCACAAAACAGACGATTGCTTTTAATATTAAATAAAAAATCGTTTCATACTATTTTCTCATTATTATATTTCATATTCTTTTCAATGGTTATTTCATGAAAAGTACCTAAACTAGGAATTATCATAGAAACAATCAGCGAATAAAATAGTGTGCTTTAATGAACTAATCCATGCATTATATTCATGCTAAGAATTGATTCATTAAAAAAATGTTTCAATTAATGTATTTCGCTCGAACGCATACAAGTAAACTTGCATCATTTTCAGACTTGTACATATTAAATAAATAATCAGTTACACTATTTTAGTACATAACACTGAATATACAACACTCATAAAAAGTGCGGAAATTATTTTGCTAAGATTTAATGTCAAATTTTAAAAAGTGAAAATTAAAAATGTACTTTAGTAATACTTAAATTTCTAATTATGATAATAAGTAGAGAAACAAGTATAAACTAATGGAGTTAAGATTGATAATGATAGTTGTATTACTTATCAATCTAGTTCTTTGTAAAAATTTGTCAACCCCATTTTTATAAGGAAATTGGATATTATAATCTGAAGTTTTTCACAATTTTCTCGGATTTTATTACCTACTATTAAACTTAAACTCAAAATATCCAAAAAGCAAAGTGAAAACATTATATACATGCTAACATAAACACAATATATATATATATATATATATATATATATATATATATATATATATATATATACACACACACACACACACATATACATATATATATATATATATATATATATATATACACATATATATACATATATATATATATATATATACACTATATATATACACACATATATATACATACACATATATATATATATATATATATATATATATATATATATATATATATATATATATATATATATATATATATATATATATATATATATATATATGACCTTAAAAATGTTTGGGTGCACGGTAAAGATGTTTGTGTGCTTACGTTTCCTCTTTTTAATATATTAAGAAGGTTGATCTTTGAAAAGGTCACTGGATTCCTGCATATAATTTTATTTTCATGATTGAAACTTAAGAAACGTTGATTTATGAAGTTTAGTTCCTTATCCATCCCTAAAAATCGATGCTCGTAAAGAAAAAAAAAATAATTCAAGGTTTTATCACCGTCAGATTTTTCTCCGTGGCCTTCTGAGCATTTAAATGCTTTATTTATTGCATCATCCTCTTCTTTTAATACGATATTTTAAATGAATGGGAATAATTAAATGCAGAACCCCCGCTTTGGGAATTAACATTAATAAATTGAAGCGTTTTTCTGCCTCGATTGATTTTTAATGTATTTTCTTCGCTAATGGATACCATTAATCTGTCATTGAATATTTTATCTCGCTTTTATAGCTTTCTATGTTTATAATTTTTTTGAAGAAATTTCTGTTGTACAAAAATTATAACGATATCAGCGAGCCGCATGAAATAAATTGTAATCGATGCAACTGATCATGGAATATTTGAACTCTCAACACTTAGAAATATCATAGTTACATCAAAGCCTGAGTTTCTGAATGTTGTTATGCTTTCTAAAAACTGAAAATAGAAACTCTGAGACTGAGTTAAATTAATACAAATATTAATTTAATATACACCTAAAAACTTTAATCAACTTTCGAGCTATTAAAGTGTAGCCCTTTACAGTTTATTGGATAATTTTTATTTCCACAAAACGAGTATGTAGATGAGGAGGAATTTTATTTAATATTGCCATAAATGGAGAGTAAAGTCTTATTTATCTTCCTCTGGAAATGAAGGATATGTAAACGACATTTTAGATACTTTGTTAAGGAAATTATGTGTATTAGTATTTTGGGGTTCGTGGAAACTTTGTTTAATCATTATCTGAATTTCTCAAAATTCTAATAACTTCTAATAATTACTTATTTTAATAGGTGTAACGCTGTGTTTTCTTTTAATGTATTTTTCCCTTAAAAACTCTTTTAAAATGTTTCGTCATAAATAATATGGATTTATTACAAATTTAGCTTGGATTATGTGTCTGCACTATTTATGTGGCTTTTATTTGGACTTGAATGAGTGCACATATGTGCATAGTTTGAATAATTCGTGTTTCTCTTGTTATTTTCGCGGGTTAGTATTTCATTACATTTATTGATATGAAATTGCTATTGAATGAAAGATTTCTCATGGAAATGAGTATGATTTCTTATGGTGAAAACGAGTTTGTTTTAGCTGAATCTTCTGAAATGTGATGAGAAAAGAATAGCTTAGAGATTTATTGGCATGTAAATTATTAGATTGCTATTCAGGTGATAGAATAGAATTCCCTCTAAATAATACCATATTTGTACATGATAGTTTGTATATATATATATATATATATACATACACACACACACACACATATATATAGGTAGAGTGGTATAACTAGGAGCAAAGCTTATGTTATATATTGTCTCAACGTAAATTGTTTGTTTAATTTAAATAGATAAATATATAGTTAGTTCAATTTTATTTGAAGGAACCATTTGAAACATACAAAATGAAATACTTCATGGAATATATTTGAAACTTCATAAAACTATAACATTAAGGAATTCTATATGAATAAGTAGATGTTCCTAAATTGTGACAAGGTTTTGTAGTAGCTTTAACTCTATTTCTTGAAAAATATGGATGATGGTCTTGAAATATCTACATTGATTGCAAAATTATGAAAGGGTACGTTTTTTGAAAAGCTAACTGATCCCTATTAAGAAATAAAACCTCTGAGAAATTAGCTCTCTGTAGTATGTTTTTATTCCTTGTATTGCTTTTGTTGTTAAAGATCACTCGTGGCTGAGTCAAATGATCAAGCTAGGAGATATATTTCATTCTATCGTAACAATTTCAGAAAAGTAATTGGACACTTAATCTTTTGTCTCAAAGACAGCAGAATCACTTTATTACAGTAATTTCCCCCCATTTGTATCATACTTGCTAAAGAAGGGTCGGGGATCCCAATTTGTTTTTAATATATAGGCACTTGAAGTTCGCTTAAAGATTTTGCATTGGTAAATCTGCACGTGAGTTACGAACTATAAAATTATTATTTCACTTCAGTAATATAGTCGTGTTAAAATTAAGAATTTTGATTTAGCTTTGAATTAAGTTGCGCAATTTTTTTAAATTTTGAAATGTAGATGATAGTTTTAATTCTTAATAATTATAATATTAAAACTAAGTTTCACTTTTATTTTCCTTTAATTACTTGCGAAATTTTCGAAACAATTCTGTCACTTAAAGGTGTAATCCCTTTCAAACAACTGCAAAGTAATATCAAGCGGAACCATCCATTGAGCGTGGATTTCGTCTGATTAGGAAGCACGTCATTTCTGTCTCCGAATGGCAACACAGCAGGTATTCTGTTGAAGCTCCAATTTCAGCTTTAGAAGGATGGTTTCCTTATATGGCATTTTCTTATTTGTTAGGTACAGAAGAATACTTTGAAAGGACAAAGCTCAAAGTTTTGTATTGTTTTTCTTTTGGATTTATCTAAAGCTATCATCTTTTTAATGCGTAACACTAGCATATGAGTTATGTTGTGGTTTTTATTAAAAAATAATGTTATAAAATTTGATTTCCTTCGATCAACCAGTAATGCAGTATGTATCTTATAAGATCTGGTGAAGAGTGACAATGCCCTATAACATAGATACATAGATACTATCAATAACATAGATACATTTATTGACTTCTTTCAAACCCGTATATAATTCTCAATTGTATTTGTGTTCATTTGTGTTCATATGGAAGCTAGCTACACATTTCTACGCATAAAGGTAGACATGTTCCCTTATGTAAGCACAGATTGAATTATTTACCTTTTGTTTTCAACAAGAAAATTAACTGTCATTCAAACTATACTCACTGATATTTTTATGCATTTTACCTGGATGACTTGTTATTCGAATTGAAAATCTGTCGTGCTTCAAACACGTGCGCTTTCCAGTTGCATCATGCTATAATCATCAAAAAAGACCCTCAAGAGTTTGCAGTCAAATGTTCCGCTAAGAGCGTACCTTATGTTTTACTACTCCAGTTGTGTATATGTATCCTCTATTTCAACTTGGACATTTTTGGAGAGTCAGTTATCTCTTGACGCTATGGTCAGTTGAAATTCCTTCTTTTTGAACAGCTCTATTTACCTTCCGTTTCTGCGTCCATTTAAGCTCTCTGGATATCCCAGACTTCCGTCCGTTTTCACTTTGACTGCAGTTTATCCCTAAACTGTTCAACTGGAAAGTCCTCTTTTGGCTATTTGGAATACATACACTCCCTCACGTCTGTATTAACTCGATTTCCTTTGTTATTTTCTCTACGTATTTCAAAAGAATTGAACGTCATCTCAACCAAAGAAAACTGGACATTCTCTTCTCATGGTCACTTGAGCATCCGCAATTATTTCTTTAATTAAGCAGGTCATTATTTCGGAAGTTTTTCCTTTCCGAATCATTTTTTTACAAAGTAATTTCATTAGAAATTGAAAGAAGGCTGATGGCGACATGTTTCCAGTTTCTCTGTTATCCTGGCTGCACGAAATCTGTGGTGGTCCATCATCTAAGTGTCGGAGAAAAAAGGTGCGTGTTTCTGTCACCAAAAGAATATTTATTCGAATCGTGACTCACTCTAAACTTAGCAACAGTGGGAGGTCTATAAGAAATAGGGATTTTACCAATATTTAAAAATTAAAATAGGATTAAGCACGCAAAAGTATTACAAGTAATGATGATGAATCAAAACAATTCTCGTCGTTTTAATGACAACAGAATTGTTAGATTTATAATTTTCAGATTAGTATTGCTTATAATATTTTGAAAATCACATTAACTTTTTTATAATAAAGCTGAATAGGATGCGATAAATTGCATTAAAGGAATAAATATAATTCACTCTCTAGAAGCATTTTTAAATCTGAAAATCTTCTATTTTGAACTTTAATGTAGTAATTAAATTCATTTAAGCTTGCAATTATTTCAAATCCTTTAAATTACTTTCAACAAGATAAATAATATTAATTTAATTTTACTATAACAGCAAAATAGAGACTTTATTAGTTATTATTTATCAATTATTGTACGTTCAGTCATAACTTCTTTCAATATGATATTCTAAATTGATTAGTTTAACTATATTTGTTTTTGCTTCATCAGTCTTTGAAAACTAGTTTTTCACTGTGTATGGACGTGAATATATAGTAGAACATATTGAAAAAAATATTAATTTACTGCTTAAATTAAAGAATTTTCTTAATTTCTTGAATTTCCTCAAATTAAAGAAATTTTAATTACACATGAATTTAACAATAATTTTATTGTAATATTGTGCAATCTTATTATAATATTGTCTTATTATAAGACAATATTATTATAAACCATCTCCTCTCAACACAACAATTCTTTCTTTGTGAACTGTTCATAAGGTTGTCTTGTTTTATATATATATATATATATATATATATATATATATATATATATATATATATATATATATATATATATATATATATATATATATATATATATATATATATATATATATATATATTTATATATATATATATATATATATATATATATATATATATATATATATATATATATTTATATATATATATATATATATATATATATATATATATATATATATATATATATATATATATATATATATATATATATATATATATATATATATATATATATATATAGTTAGTTGGTTAGTTAGTTCAGTATAGAGTGTAAATATATTTTGTTACTTTTTAGATAGATGAAATGAAATTTTTTTAAAGCTTTAAAACATCAAATATACTAATTTCCTAACTGGAATAGTGAGAGATTTCCTCTCTTTAACATATTTTCTCAGATCTTACCTTGAAAAGGTTCAAAATACCTTTGTGAGCAGTGCGCCATTTTAGAAGAGAGATTTTGCTCTTCCGGAGTCGCTTCTTTGGCCAATTAAATTCAGATTAACTATTTTAGAGGCGTTTCTTAGTATCATTTAAAATTTTAATGTGATATATTATTGTAATTTTTTACTTATGCAATTAAAATATTTTTAAACTGTTTCTCATTTTATTTAATGAGTCAATTCCGTGTAGAAAAAATGAGTGATACGTTAATTTAAGGATAAACAAAATCTTACTAAACGGAAGATACAAATTTTTGAAGCTGATAATGAATGCGCAGATGATTTTTTTCAACTTTAAGTCGCAAGAATTTTATTTGTTTTTTTATTAAAATCCGAGTAGCTTCATAGCTTTATGTCCTGTCTTTTTGTCCTAAATTGAAATATTTTATTTTTTCGAATGAAATAGCCGTATTAATTTCTCTTTTTATTAAGAAATTGATATTCCCCTTTTTTTCACCAGAATGAAATGGGATTTGAATTAAATGTGTGTTTGAATGTTTCTTTTCTCGAGCTTCATATCACTAAGATTTTACGATACATAGACTTTTGCCCCCCAAAAGTACCTTTCATTTTCACTTATATTTTTCACACGAATTACGAATAGGTTGTTAGGATATGTTTCAATCTTTGTAAAATAATATTTTGAAAATGAAAGAATATTACTCTTACAATTTTATTATTTAAAAAAAATAATCTTAATTATTGTTTCTGCACCCCTTCTAAATTTCAAGGTTTTCAAGAAATTGAAGCAAAAATTAGAAATATTTCCTTTTTGTTCAAACATATTGGAAATTCTAGTTTAAGTTATTTCTACAAAGAGCAGTGCTTTACTTCTTGAATTATACTGACTATGCTATTTTTAACACATTATATTTCTCTGTATGAAACCACATAAGTATCTGCATGAATACTTAGGTGTTTTGATTCATAATCAGTGATGTCATTGAATATCTCGTGATAATTTCTTGAGTGTCGATCAGATGGCTTTGAAAATGAATGGGATTCACCCTTTTGCGATGCTGTTCAATGGTATGTTCAATTCATATGTTAAGTGATAATATATGCTTACAAAAGGGGAGTTATTCATTTTAAAAGATGTTTTCTTAAACTGGGAGAATCATATTAGTGTTTGTAAAATGCTTTCTCTCCATAAGCTTCTTATTCAGTTTTGATGAAAAATGAGGTTGAAAAATAAATTCTTTAATTTTATTCTTAAAATAATAATGAATTTTATAGGGCTTGATATAAATGGCAAATGGTAATAATCAGTTATATTGAAGGAAACCATTTTAGGAAAGGATTTAAAATATTAATGTTTTGTAACCCTATGCAAATATAAAGCTGAAAATCATTCTTTATTATCTTTAATTCCTTTGCAGCTTATTGATAGAAATCAAATATTGAGAAAAACTTTTATTATAGGAGTTAATTAAAACTGTATTTAAGGAGAAGAAAACTTTTAATAATTTTAAAAATTCTTAATTTTTTCTGCATGTTTATTAAGGTTTTAGAAACCAAAAGTTGGAAGAATGAACTTTTTTATAGAAATTAAAAAGTGTGTTGATTTAAAACAATTGGACATAAATAATATTTTCAATTGCATTTTATAAGAACGATGTTCATTTATTAAATAAATAAAGAACTAAGAAAGTATTAAATAAATAAAGAACTAAGAAAGGAATAGGAACAAAATCGCCTCCTAACGATTAATGTTTGCAAAATCTTGTTTTAATAGTCTTGTTTTGTCGAGTTCTTTAATTTAGTTATATAACGTAAGTTATATTTACAAGTTATTTAATTATAAGTTATTTGTTATAATTATATAAGTTAAGTTTTTATATAAGTTATATTACCTGAGGTATTTAAAATAAACTGTAGTTAAATGCATATTTTTGAATTTTATATTATGAAGCATCAATGGAGTAGAAAATCATGCATTACGTGAAATATTTTATTTACTAACCAGAATTCCAAATCGCTTAAGCCGATACGAATAATGGGCAAATACCACTGGATACTGAAATTCTAAGATAAAGAAAAATAAAAAAAGTCTGCGTAAAAAAGATAAAGAAAAATAAAATAAAATGAAAAGTATTTTACTATATATTTAAAACGTATATTAAAATCATACATACTTTGTGTTATTTTTAACATATATATGTTATGTAACGAAATCTTGGTAAAATGATGATGATCATAGAAAATTATGAGAAACAGAGACTAAATAGTACTTTATACGCAATTTGTCTATCTAAAACATCATTTAATGCATAATTTGTATGTGTTAGCATAATTATTGGAATCAAAAAGAGAGATTTCCTCCCGAAAAATCTTTTTATATGGTACATACATATATACAAAAATAATTTCAACATTTATATGAACTTCGGCAGAATTCCAGGCGTTATCAAGTTTATAGCCACAAGCTTGTCATATTTTTTCCTTAAAAGTTCATTAGGGTCAGAACCATGGAGTGATAATTAAATGCTAGATATGATTATATTCAATTCATTCTGTCACTTATGTAATAACTCTTTTATCACCATTAAATCAAACTGAAAATTTAAACAGGGATTTTCATTTACGTAACTCAGTCGTCTTTATAGATTCTCATATCTTTAACTGCTGAGAAGTTTACCCGAGCATCTTACTTACACTTAGAAGCCATGGAATTCTAAAAATGGAGAAACACCATATGGAAATTAGTTTATAGTATATGTAATTTACAGATTCATTTTGTGCATAACTTTGTTAATATTATACATTATTAATTTATTTTTAACACTTATTGCATAAATGCTTAATAAGAGTATGTTTGTTTATATATAAATTGCATACATATTTAATAAGAACATGGTTTATTTCTAACTATAATGCTTTTGCAATGCGCAATACTTTTGTCCCTTTGGCGGTGACAAAAGTATGGGTTTAATAATGGTTTGACTTACCTACTCCGGAAAAAGCCACCGATAACTGATTGCCATAAACGAATCTATCTGTCCAATGTCAGAAATAAGGTAATCTGAAATTAGCCCCCCAAAGAAGAAGCCCCCCAATCTGAAGAGACCCCCCAAGATGTCAAGGTAATAGGGGTGGGTGGGTGGTTCGGATTTTACGGCAGCCCATATTTCCCACAATGCCGTAGAGTAGGGGGTCTTCAACCTTTCACGTTCACGGGGCATATCAATAATTTCGCAAAGTTCCGCGGGTCACACATCTGTGAAATAAGTAGTATTGGCAGAGGAAAAAATGTATTATTTGCAAACGAGCTTCAGCCTTTGAGAGGATTGCTTCATTTGCTCTTCATAGCACGATGATGAAGGATTAATTACTTCAAAGCACGTGATTGAAGTTTTGTGTGTATGGTGTGTTTAAAAAAATATTTTGTAACCTTAAAATTATTATTAATTAAAATGTTTTTATTTATTATTTTCTACAAACAACAAAAAAATGGGAATTGAATCAATGTATTTTGTACTTTATATTGCATGAAACAGAATGAATGCAGGAAGACGGAGACGCCCATGAGGTTCTGGAAAGAAAGAGTCTTGGCATTCTGCTTTTTGTGTTTATTTCGCCTTAATATTCTGAATACAATAACCAGTTTATTATTTTGATAAGCCTATGTGCCGTCGGCTACTTTTCCCAGTGCATTCTTGATATTTTTTGGTGTGAGAGAATTTACACTTCTAAGTTTTTTTCCGAATTTATATCAAACTTTCGTTTTGCATGATCAAAATATTTTGGCGGGCCACGGGTTGAAGACCTCTACCATAGAGAGTAACTACGCTAAATTTAGTCCAGATCAACTTTAGAATTTAGGAAACAAAAAGATATAATTAATATTTTATATACATTACTATTTTCTGTAATGGCCCACAGTAAAAAAATATATAGTTGAAGTTTTTAAAGCATACTTTTATAATTGTTTTGCAAAGATTTGAAATTTCAGTTATCGAATTAGGAGCTATACAATACCTTAGTAATAAATTTATAACTATTCTTTATCAAAATCATTTACTAATGAAGCTATGGCACACCCAATTTTGCGTCATACGTTACTCACTGAAGAAGCAGCTCGCCTCTAAGAGAGTCCTGACAAATATCTTTACTTGCGTGCCTTATGTAAATTTAATATTCAAGAGGCAGCATATTCAGTTGGACGCCCAGCCTCATGATCAAGAACGCTATATAAAGAATTTTGCCATTTTACCATACTTTGTGGGTAGAAATTATTTACAATTTGAGGAATCCGGACTTGATATTTTATATTATGGATCCCAAGGCCGCAATTAATAGTGCTTCAAAGACAACCAAAATCTCTGGGTTAGCATTCATGCTCCCTCATTTTAGCATCTCAACGTGATATATGGTTCTGCCAATTTGCCAATTACTTCGCACTTTCTGGTATTACTGCGGATAGGAGTAAATGTGGCTTTGTCGCACCAAGGAGGAATTGTCCGATCGCGGCAAAAATTAGTGGATGTGAAGAACATGCACAGGAAAAAAACACGATTAAAATTCCAGAACAATTGAATGATTTATTCCAGAGTTTGATTGTTACAAAGTGAGGAAGCCAATATGGCGTTCATCCACCTCTGACCTGGATGCAAGCTGTCACCCGGAGTGGTATAGACTGATAAAGTTTCCGGATGGTGTACTGCGGGATTGCTTGCCAAACTGTCTCTAACTGTGGGACTAAATCGGCAACATTCCGGAATAGTTACAATCGCCTTCTCATCACGTCCCAATAGGCAACTTGGCCAGCTTGAAGACAACTCATAGCAACACGTTCCATATGTGGCCAGGCATTATCTTGTTGAAAACTGTCCGGGGTGGCGCAAGTTTATCTGATAATCGCTCAGTCTTCTCGTTCTATTGTGGTCCTAGGTCAACCGCTGCGGTCTTGAAGCTTAAATCTACCGTTGTTGACCTAATCTTGCCAGCATCGTCTAATCGCTGCATCTCTTCGACCCAGATGTCGGGCGATTCTTCGATTTCGCAACCACCTTCTCTTATTCCGATGAAACGACCTCTTTGAGACTCTGAAATATGCTCGTAATGACTACGTATTTTTCGACAAGGTATTGTTACAGTCGATGTAAGATATCCGCAGTCGAAATGCAACAGAAATTTTGAACATCAGACCGAGAATCGCTCCTTGTATACATCTGCTGGATGCGCAGTTCTGATGCAATTGAGATCTCGCTATTCACATGTTGGACTCTAAATTTAAATCATTTGCATGCTCGGTAGAAACATCTTTGCGTACGAAATTTTATTACAATCGGACAACTCTTTCTTGGTGCGTCGATATTTTTGTTATAGAGTGTACATTATTATCTTCATATATATAAACATCGAATAATGATAAAGTCATAATCTTCAGACTTAGTGAAGGGATACTAATTTAATTTTTTAAAATTATTTTCGAAATATAACGCAGTTTAAAAATTTCTTGGAATAAAATACAGCAAATGCAATAAATAACTTGACAGTTGTTATTAACTTGATCGTCCTTTATGCTTAGTTTTATCTCCGACTCAGACAAAAATCTTTTTGAGTCATTTCGACTTCAGAATTGTTGGTTATGTCCTTTTCTATTTTTGTCGAAAATTTTGAAATAAAATGGCCGAAATCCTATGGATGTTTTGTTCGAAAGAAATTTTGACTAGTCTAGAGGATAAAATATTTTTAAGCATGTTATTTACTACATTATGAAAATATTTATTTTTAAGGGACCATTTTCACACATAGGCATCTACTTCTTACTAAAATGATTTAAGTGCATTGGCTTTATATTTTTGAAATGCAATTTATTGAAATGAATGAAGCGCGTGCGTTAGTTATGCGAGAAGTTCAATATATTTATAAATAAGGTCACCAGACAGAACTTAACAGCACAAAAATTTAATGGTTTCACAATTTTTCCTTAAAGTAAGATTTAATTTCAAAGGGAAAATTTGTAATAGGAAATGATTAGCAATTATTTTTCCAACATTTTTAAAATCTTCTTGGGGTAACTCTTATTTACAATAACAAATATGGGGTAACAGAGAGTCATCCAGTTAAATGATAGCTTTCAGTAAAACAAAAGAACATTCAGTCACTGAACTGTCTGTAATATGTAAATAATTGTTAGAGATCCTTTGCATCGAGGGTACAATCTATTCACTTTTTTGAAATTGTAAATAATACCATGCGGTTAGATATCTAGTTTGTTCATACGCAACTGAAGCAGAATCAGGCATCCATCTGAACATTCAAAACAAGGAACAACTTGTGGTCTCTAATGGACCAAAACATGCTAACACCTGCACCCGAGAAGACATGATTGGTTTGGACAAAAAAAGACATAACAACTGAAAAATGAATTGCATAAAATAATTAAGTATATTTAGCGGTATCTGTGTTTTCTTTGAATTCGAGCGAATTTAGATTATCATATAGTCCAACAAGCCTTGAGTCTTGGAGTATAAATTTTAGGGGCCACGAAATAATCCTAAAATTACATTATAATATCATTTTAAACCTACATTTTGAATTTGAATTTTATTAGAAGTTGAGGGAAATATAACTTTAAAACTTGATTCTAAACTATGTTAAGTGTCAACAAAAAGGAAGAGGTCTCCGAAATCATCTTTAAAAGTATGGTAGCATTTTGTTCTCAGAAAGATTCTATTATAATGAATTGAAGCTCCAGACGGTATCTGTTAATGCACCTTTCTAAATTGTTCTGCTATTTTCATGTTATGATTGTACAAAGTCCCAGTAGAACGAAAATACTTGTTTGACACACTAAAATTCCTCGAAACACACTAAAATTCCTTGAGATTTTACTGTCTTTTCAGTGGGCAGTATAAATTTGTTGTACAAAGTCCCAGTAGAACGAAAATACTTGTTTGACCCACTAAAATTCCTCGAAATGAGATTTTACTGTCTTTTCAGTGGGCAGTATAAATTTTTTTTTTAAAGAATAAATGTTTTATATCAGGTTTGTGTCAATAGGAGTAAATTTCGGACCTTCATTTAAAACCCATCTTTTATTAATAGTGTTTCATAGCTCATTTTGGTCATGGAAAAATTTCCAAAATTAATTTATAGTTTTCTTTGTGTTTAAATCCAATGTATAACTTTTCTATAGACAAAAACCTACCTTATAAAATCAGTAAGGAACAATTAATTACTAAGAATCCGTCATCAAATAAGTTCGAGAGACATACAGATTTGTTTATTTCAAAAAGTCTTCCTGAAAGATTATCACAGGTAATGACATTAATAATAGGTTTCATTCTCATTTAGATGATTTTAAGTGTCAAAATGAGAAGGAACTTATTGAAAACTATTGTTACTTGAGTAAAAAAAAATTAAGTTAAATGTATTACATATCTTTATACATAAGACAATCATAAATTTTTAAGTGTGTTTTCGGTTAACTTGCCCGTTTTACTGTTAACACGTATACCAAATGCCGTTTTCTCAGACTATTACTTTTAAATGGAAATTTTTATATGGAAATTTTTTGCCGTAGAGACAATATCACGCAGTATTTCTTTTCAAAATTGCACCTCATTAGTGACTGTAAAATATACAGTTGAAAGCTTAGTATAATGCCATTTCAGACACGTAACAATTGGATTCGGTTTGCAGTATGAAAATAAAAAATACGTAGAAAGGAAGCTATCCCTACTCATTAAAAATTGCCAAAGACATACAGCTGTATTCATTAAATTAAATGCAAATTTTTACCGATAATAACTTTATAAATGTAGGTTATCTTAAACACTCTTATAGTCCGAAATGTTTCGTGTTTCGTCAAAAATATCCATACACAAAATATGTCTAGGGAAAGAGACGCGCTTTCAAGCCTTTATTTTTCAGATCCATTTGATACACATAGCTTGAAGGGAATTTATTCAACAATTTTCTGTCTTGTTTACTATGCCGTCAGATAGATAAAATTTTAGGATTCAGACAACGTGGACGCTTTGGCATCCCCATCAACCCTGACTTTTTAATTTATGATCCCATTTCTTACATTGATTCACAACACTCAAGAATCTGACAAACTATTGATTCAGTAATAATAAGTCTAGGTCATGCGTAGATTTTTGAACTGGGGCCGGTGCTAAAATATATTCAGATATTGAAATACCAACCAGTACTAAAATACTTGTAAGCAAACCAATGGCCATATTTCCATTCTTGTGAATCATACATTCAGTAATATCGATCTTCTAATCCTAAGATAGTAAAAGGGGTATCCATCACAATTAATCTGTCTGAATAGATATTTGAGAAAAGCATTTCATAACTTATTGAGTATCATTTTTGTTTACTTTCCTTTTTAACATTTTATAGTAAATTAGGATTAAGCCTAATACTGTCCGTATAATAGTTAGCGTGCAACTGAAGAAGAAAAAAGTTAGTGTATCGATCCTTACGGATGGCAGACAGTAGAAGTCGATTCATCACTATTTATAAGCGCTGACTTGAGGGGAGTACTGAAAAGAACGAAAGACATGTTTAGTATAGAGCTATCACTTCTCCCTCTTCCCTTTAATGACCCTGCATTGAATTTCTAAAAATGCATCATTTTCTAACAAATATTTGAAAAGGGGTGTTTGAGATAATACCTTGTATGAAGAGAAGTTTTCTTTCATTTCTTGAACCAATCTCGTTACTACTAGCATCGTTGTTTTACATTCAACTTTGATACATATCGTGCACTAGCAACTTTGATACATATTGTGCAGTTTGAAAAGTATTATTGTTTGAATAAACTGCAATGCTTAACGATGCTTCAATCTTTATTCAAACATTATTTCTATGATAAATTCCTTCCTCTGTTCTCAAGTATTTTTAGACAAATGAAGTACAATGGTTTTGACAATCATGCTCAAGAGTACTCTTTCAGGTGTCACATTTTTTTTATCAAGTTGGTGAAGGAATTGCTGTTCGAGGCTGTCGAAAGAATTAATAGATGTAATTAATGATGATAAATTTAATCGCCCCTGATGGCTTGTGTTAGGTAACTCTTAAACAGTTTAAATCGTGTTGTCAAAATAGAATATAAAAGGAATGGAAAAACGAATGATTTTGTGAAGAAATTGCATAAATATTTAAGATAATGGAAAGATAACTTATATTCTTGAGAATTCCAGCATGAAATTTTTCCCACACTGTCAGAGAGGAATATTATTTTGGATTGTAGAATGCTCTCATTTTCTTCAATTTTATAGAATATTGCATAAAGGATTTCATTTCTTAATGAATCACTAGATAAAATGAATGAGAATGAAAGAAATATTAGAACCACTTGTATATAATTTTGAACTTAATCAGTGTGTAGTTTTTTTCTTACGTGAATCATTTATGTTGATACGATATTTCTGTATCTAATATTAGGAACCTCAGATACGGAAAATGTTTCCCACATTATGTACAATGTGTTTACAAAACATAGAAAGCTTTCAAAATCAATTGTGAATTCGAAAATATGGTTTTCAAAGCTGTGTTCTTGAATGCCATATCCACATGATGGGGAAAGCTCAATTTTTCTGTTTCAATGGATTATACAAAATTTGGGATAAATAGGAATTGAAAGAGATAGCGGTCTTATGAGTGACCACTGCGACATTTCCTGACACTCAAATATTCTTCTGGCATCGCCAACTATAATATTTGTTTATTCATTCGTCCCAGTATCATATTAATTATAGATTCATATTAAAGTACAAGACATATTAATATGGGAAAATAATCAATTAAAATACGTTTCTTTTCCAAAAAAGGCTGTTCAAAAATTTTCAAGAAAAGAAGAGAAAAAAAGCCGATTGTTTTTAACGACACAAAAGTGCTATGAAAAATAACGATATTGATATTGCAATGAAAAAAAATCTTCTTTATACTCAGTCCGATTGAATTTCCTGAAAAAATAGGGTACTTTAATAAAAGTATTCTGCTCGAATGAGTCTATACACCATATAAAAGGGTTTTCAAAAATGGATGTTTAGGAGTATCTTTAATAATGTCATTACTTCTTGCTAAGATAATAGTAATTCACACTGTATTTTAAATTATGCTACAAACAAAATCCGCCTTACTGCAGACTCATAAATGTTTAGAGTTACAGTTCTTAGATTGTTTACAGTTACATGGTTTACGTATATTTAAATACATCCATGTATTTTAAAGCTATTAATTTGCGTTTAGATATCATCGTAATCAAACGCATATATGCTAAACACTCAATACTGATTATTTGAATATACAAATTATTTTTTACCAATCATACATCAATCTATATCATGCAGTGTATATCATAATATTATTATTCAAGTATAAAATTTCTCAAGTATACAGTGCAAAGTCTAATCAACTTGATAAAAAACGTTAAAAAATATTTTAGTTGGTGCTAATTGTAATTCAATCCTTTAGTACACTTAAAAAAAGCGTTAACATGCATTTTATTACTTAAAAAAAGAAATACTTATTTGTTGCTGAGTTCGGATATAAAAAGTTCTACTTAGAGAAAAAAATTAAATAAGTGTGAACAATCAAAAGAGAGGAGGAGGAAATGAATAAAGGAAAAGTAATTTTTGTTGAATTTCAACTTGCCAATAATGTTATAAATATTACTTTGGTTTAAAACTTCCTATTTGTTACGTTTCTTTCTAAATGTCTATTTTAAATTACTCAATAGTTCACTGCCTCTGGCGATGATTTATTTGAAATCTGATATTCTAGTCAAGACAAAGGCCGCGCGTGATATTTGTAAAGCAATGGCCTCTAGACAGGTATGAACAAAAGAGATCCTCACGACTGAAAGGAATCAAATTAAGTAGTTTTAAATTAGAATGTAAATATATTTAAAAAACATGCAACAAATGTATTTGTAAATACGAGCATGCGTGCTGTGGTGAAAAGGAATCGTTTATTGAGTTGGGAAGCATAAATAAAACAATTTCCTTCTTACACAATCTTCAGGTTTGTTATAAAAATTATAAAACTGGTCATACTCATTTCATGTACATGCAGCAATAGCGTGATATTGGTCAAATTACAAATCATTAAGTGTAACACATGTAATGGTCATTATGAAAACATAAGCGGAAAAAGAATATTTCATTTACTTCTGTATTTTCCTCATAAACCAGTCAATGGCTCTGAAAACCATTATAAAAGATTAGAAACAACATTTTTTTAGAGTACATTTTTAGAAACATTATGAAAAAAGTTTGAATGAAACATTTTTATCACTTCTATTGATTTTATAGTATTCATATTGAAGTATAGACTTTGAGCTTAACAGTATGTAGTCCAGTTTATGCAATATGTATGTATTGTAGGCATACATACATGCACTTATATCATTAAATAGATTTGCTTAGCATTTTTTAATAATTTTTAAGCTTATTATTTTTATAACTTGCTTTAATTTTTGTCATACTATGATCCAATTAATACTGCATATGTCTCGTACTACACATATTCCATTTTTAATTGAGTGTTATTTGACGTCCCCCCAAAAATGATATTTACCTACTAGTACATTAATTCTTCTATACTGTACTTCTTTTACTTCTGCCTAACGACGTAACGCTTTATGTAGTCAACCTTTAACTTTTTATCCTGCACGTTTAATGCATTTACAAAACATTAGCTATTGTTAATGAACCGATACTAAATTATAAACGCTTGTGAAGTCGTGTTTTATTGCTACCTCTTTTAACCTCAAAAGGTGAATGTTCTAGTAAAATACACCCTTTCATTCAATTTTATAAAATCGCTACCATCTTACGCAAGATTTAAGTTTATTGATTTTGATTAATTGTTTAAAAATGGCTTGATTTTTTAGCTACCTCCATGGTAGTAGCCTCATTAGCTATTTTTGTACATCAGTATTTGTGTTCTATATGAGCGTACGTTTGCATGCACATTTTACATAACTAATATCTGACACTATAGTATTTAAATTAAAATTTTTATTTATCATTGTATTAACGCAATGAAGAGTCACTGTAATATGTGTAATCACTAGCAAATTTCTATTTCAGAGATGATGCAAATGATGTTTGCACTAAAGCGAAATGAATGAACATTAGTAGTTGTAGTTTCTCCTATTATTACTAACCCCTTGAATTTTAGAAACGTTTATGATTTTCTTAGACCACAGTAAAAGTGAAATGAAAATCACAAAGAATAGGTGTTCAGATCTATATGAATTCAGATCTATATGAGTGCTTTTACAACAGTTAGGACATATTATTTTATAGTCCAGTGAGCGCAAAATATTTGTGTAATAGTTTCGACAAGAGAAAATAGTAAGCTATCATAGTGCCATGCCCATATACAGTGGAATCTCGATCTATCGTTTTTTGAGGGACCGACTGAAGTGAATGATAAATGCGAAAACATAACAAAGCAATATGATCGTCGGGACTGGGTGAAATAAACGACACATACGGGAAAACGATGATTCGGAGAACGATCGATCGACATTCCACTGTATTAGTTTATTTAGAGTAAAAGGGAGTTTAGGGGGGTCCGTGACACAAAAATCTTCAACTTTCAAAAAGCAATTTATTGCTTTAAAACATTTTCTGTTTTTCCCCCGCTTAAAATGACGTTTAAATACTGTTTCTGTCTTAATTAGAACAGGAGATATTATTATTTATTTTTTTTGTTTTACAACATTCTATTAGCAGCCAATCTTTGTTTAAAACTTTAAATGCGTTTTTCTGTATGATGGGTATTTTCACCATTTCTCGTCTTTATATTGTTATAAGTCAAGAACCGTTAAAGATAAATAGTACAAACTTGGAACATGTCTTTTTCAATTATTTTGTTTTAATTATTTATCAATTATTTTGCTTTAGCAAATTCGGAAAAATATTTACTTTTTAAAATAGGATTTTTTAAAAATAAGTTACATTAAAAAAAAATTTAAATTTAAATATTTTCATTTTTTGAAAAATTAATATTTAAAAAAATGCTGAATCAAAATTAAAACTTATATATTTCTGTTTAATTAAATAAAAAAAAATTTGTAATTCGACAAATAATATTTCGAGTTATACCGATTTTAAATTACCCCACTTTTAAAAAAAAATTAAAATTTTTAAAAACTTTATGAGAAGTTTTATAATGTGATTTTGTTTATAAGTTATATGATTAACCATCACAAAAATTTCAAAATTCTAACTTAATAAATTTAAAAAAATTAAAATGTGTTTTAATCACAGCTTTCAAAACATAAGAAATCCTAATCTTTTTGTATTTTTGATCATTTTTTTTCGCAGTACAACAAATGTTATAGATTAAATATCACGGTTTTCAAAGCATATTTTCTTTGTTTAGAAAGTTCTATGTTTCCTCTGCATTCAGTTAATTTCAAGGCTTTCTGTATGGATTTATATTAATACTGTCATTGTTATACTAGCTAAGATATCATGGCCTAAAGAATTGGTTTGGATGATCTATAATACTAAGGATGATGGGATTTATTGAAAATTTCCTTTAAAATTTTACACGTTATATTACTTGTATATAGATTTTTCCACATTCTGAGCTATATCTTTTTACTGGTTCTTTATTTTAACTGATTTGAATACTTTTTACTTATTCTTCCTTGGGACTTGCCTGTTGCCTGTCCATCTAAATTTTAATAAAAGAAACCATCAATATTATTTAAAACTTTAAAAATAATATGCGAATACCCCTTTTTAAAGTTTTACTATTTTCCTTAATTGATCAACATAAATTTAAACACTACAAATAACAATCAAACTGCTTTCTAAAGCTTGTTCTAACTTCAGGTCATATTTCACTTTATGCATGTTTACCATAGCTACGCTGACCGAGGGAGGTGTGTTAAGAAATTACATATTACCAAAAACCTAACTGTTACATGACATTAATATTTATTTTTCTTAGAAAACAGAGCGTGAACGCAAAATTACAGAGGGGATAAATCCACTGAGGTCCAGAAAAAGTTTATCTTCTTAAAAAATATTCCATCTTGAAACGAAAAAAAATTATCCTTAGTTTTTTTATTTGAAACATATGTCTTGAAGTAAAGATTCGACATTTTGTCCAGGTTTAAAATTTCTCTTTTGTGTGGTACATAGTAAGGAAGCATGTATGGCACAATACTTAGTAGCGAGTTCGCGCAGCAGTTATTAGAACTGACCTTGTAAGCGCTCAGCGTGACATGGCGGGCATACAGCCGGTAATTTAATTTCTGCCACATACTGTTCAGCATTGACTCCAAAGTATCTGGAGCATTGGATACCATTACACCAGGCACGCTGAACAATGTGTGATAAGAGGTAAGCCTTTCATTTTGATTTCAAGTGTCCGATCAAATAGGTAGCGAATTACTTAACCTTTATGAGTATTGTACTTTTCATCTTATATTACTTTTGTAAAATATACATCAAAATATGAATTTCAAACAAAATTTATCTGAGATGACAAATTAGTTTAATTTTTATTCAGTTCATTTTATTACAATCATTTGATCGTAATGTATTTATGAAAGGCATGCGATCAATAATATTCATATTGAACTCACCTTAAACACTTTGTTGATTTTAATTTTAAAATGTAATATCAGCGAAATAGAAATAAAAAGACATTTGTATTCGAGTCTTGTGCTGAATTTCAAAAGAATGCTTCGTGCTTCTGAGACGAGAATGGATTGCTCGTAATATCCATCAATCTCGGGTAAAAACTTAGAAAGTAGGAGGAATTAGAAGTTACAATGTCAGGATTTTTTATTTAAAGGGTGGGGGTAAAAGTTGAATGATCAACAGTTTGCAAAACTTTCCGTTTTTATTCAGCTTCGGAGAAGTGTTATGCTGATGCTAGAATATCAGATATTGGAATATCAAAGCAACGTGGTTTGTCTTCGAAATGTGCATGAGCTGTTGTTGAAACCAACGTTGTTTGCTCGATATTCTTGTATGCTCAAAAGAAAAATTTGGAAACACCTGGACATGGCAAAATCTTGATTTTCATCCCTAAAAAATCTTGATGTCAAAAGTAGACTTCCCTGTAACGTTTAAAACAGTTGTCATGGCGATTTTCGGAGCATAGCAATGGACCTTTTCTCCCCTTCAAATGTGGTTTTTTTAAAATCAAATCTTCATAAGTGGAGATATATGATGTTACAACTCTCAGCGTTTCGCGAAGTTTTTGTACGAATGTCACATGAAAATTTATCTTATTGATAATGAAAGGGCATTATTCTCAATGGGTCGAAACTCTTAGTCCTGTATAAACAGTAGATCATTTCATAAATAGGTTATCTTCGATCGACGTTTCCACCATTCGTATTTCTTTAACTGTGACTGTTTTTTGGAAATACTTTCGTCTAAAAAACCTAGAAATCCCAAAGATCAGTATTTTAAAGACACAATGAAATTTGGCTGTTGAAGTCAAACCTCATTGTCTCTTTAAACAAAAGCATCGTTAACTGTTATTATACTAAATTTCTTAACTCAAATAATGTTACCGGATTCAGGTATATTGATGACCTCATAATTTTTAGCTGCAACGATTTGGAATTTCTTAATCAAATCTACCCAAAGGAACTAACTTTAATCCGGACTAACGATAATAATCTTTGTGCGACTTATCTGGATTTAAAAATTAAAATTCAAAATAGAGAAATAAAAATAGGGATATATGATAAAAGGTTAGATTTTAACTTTAAGGTTATCACGTTTACCAATTTCCATAGCAACTTGAACTATAAATTTTATTATAATATTTTTTACTCACAGCTATACAGAATAAAAAACATATGTAACAACGCTGGGGATTTTTTGGAGACATGTACCATTTTCGAGGAAAACTTAACTGAGAACAATTTCCCTAAAAATTTCGGCAATTAAGTTTTAAAAAAATGGCATTTAGACTCAGGAATTTTTAAAGATGATTAGGATAGTGTTTATGTTTTCATTTGTTTAAGCTGTAATGGGGGGTGGCGCTGTAGTATTGTTACAATGACGTAACTACTAGGATAGAATTGGCTGCTGTTTCGCCATAACCGTCACTTACGGAATTAGGGTATGTATGCATCTTTGGTTTACATTAGGATTATTTGTGTGCTTGCATGTACGGTGCGTTAAGCCCTTACTGTAAGTTGTGCTTGTCTTTTCATTTTCTTTCGACTAAATGTTTCCATGGGGAACTCGGGGCCTTGGGATGTCATTTGGTCTTACCTGCATCCTATTCAGAAAGTTCCCCTTGAGGTAACTGATTTGGTTAGGCTCCCTGATGGCGAGACCTGTCGGTTACCTCTGTCTTTTTATGGTTCAGTTCCGGCACTAATACATAATCTTGCCTCTGGTTTCGTGGATGCCCCGAGTGCTTGATTTCTGTTTGTTTTTTGTCTATATTCTTCTTGTATTTATCTAACTCTGTTGGATTATTTATTTTTAGTTATATTTGTATATTTTCATTATGAGGATATGAAGCTTCTGCGCTATCCTTTATTGAAAAGTTTTATGTTTTCTTTGCTAGGGTAGGTTTTAAGTTAAATTGTTTTAGCAGTCTGTGCTCGCGTTTTATTTTTTGTTTATTTGATTTGTTTATATTTTACAACCTTAATGTGTCAGTTATCTGTTAATACGATGTTACCATTATGATTGATATTTTTTGTCATTTTATTAACCCTTTTGGCTTTAATGTATAGCTCTACATTCGAATTAATATTTGAAATAATAATTTTTCCTCAAAGTTAAATTCCTGATTATACTGAAAATATTATTACTTATCAGAAACTTGTATTCTAAGTATAATTGAATGACACATAGATTGACAGGAATAAACTATTGCGCGTCACTTTAATTGTTACTATCCCCTCTAGCGGTCACCCAATTCATCCGAGACCCTTTCGAAGGTAATCTTTTCGAAATTGCCCATGCAGATGTCAAGAAATTCACTGACGATCAGCTAGGGCGAATAATGACTGTCACTGAGACAAATACATGAGATAAAGACACGATATATTGTTATTGAGTTGTGCTAGAAAGAAAAAAAGGGGCAAAAGATGGATAGATTTCAATAAGCATTTTATTATACTATTATATGATTAAGAGAAGGAGGAGAACAATAATTTTCGCTTCAATAGAATAAAATGAAAATACAGAATAAAAGATTTTATCATAACCGAGTGTAAGAGATGAAAATTACGACATGAACTTTAAGAAGACATTTATTGATATTTATTGATTGTCATAGCAGTTTAAATTTGTTTCAGAAAATTTGGATTGAAAAAACTACAACTGCTGAGAATATATATATATATATATATTGGATTGGCAAGAAAGTAATTTTGGTTAGCACAAATAGATGGCGTTATGTTTGTTTTGTTATTCTTCTGTCAATATTATAATTTTTTTCTTTTGAGATTTGGTATTTGACACTTTTAGGTTACTATAGAAACACATTCCGTATAATTTTGTCTAGAACTGTTAGTTTATGGTCAATTTTAACATGGAGTGCAAAGATAAACATTTTCGATATATTTTACTTTTTTATTTTCACAAACGCAAGAAAGTGACTGAGGCTCACAAACAGATAAGTGAAGTTTATGGTGTTCATTGCTTAAAAGAACGCACGTTCCAGAATTGATTTCAAATATTTCGTTCTGGAGATTTTTCACTTAAAGATGACCAATGTTCTGGTGGACCTTGTGAAGATAATGAGGACAAAATGAAAGCTATAATTGAATCGAATCGTCATATAACTCTGCGAGAGATTGCAAAAAGGTTAAATGTATCACACACAACAATTGAAAATCACATAAGATGTCTTGGACTCGTTAAGATGCTCAATGTTTGAGTTCCGCATCGAATTCACTTAACACAGGGAATCAATATTTGCGATACACATTTCAAACGTAATGCAATCCACCCTTTTTTGAAATGAATTTTCTCTGGTGATGAAAAATGGATCGTCTAGAATAGCATTAATCGTCCAAGTGTGATGAACCAACAGAAATCATATCGAAAGCTGAATGTGCATCAGAAAAATGCCATGTTGTCAATTTGGTGGAATTACAAAAGAGTTGTGTATTTTGAGCTGCTTCCAAGCAACCAAACGATCAACTCTGTGAGCGCGGAATCATGAAGTTAGAGACATGGCAAAAGGTCATCGAACAGAATAGAAAGGCGCAGATGGTGCTGTAGCCACGGGCAACCTCGATTTTAATTCCCAACCGCTGATCACTTTTTGTAAACATCATTTAGAGCGGTAGAGACGAGACTGTCCACTTCAGTGTCACGCAGCAACTACCCCTTCTACTGGATTGACGGTTTTATGTACTCTACACATCGACAACAGCTTCTCCTCACTCCTTCGAAATCCTGTTTGCGCATGCCCGATGTTCTACGACTTTCTGGGCTAGGTTACCACTACTTTATTTACAACCCTCCTATATCTATCTATCTATCTATCTATATCTATATATTTATATCTATATCTATATCTATCTATCTATCTATCTATCTATCTATCTATATATATATATATATATATATATATATATATATATATATATATATATATATATATATATATATATATATATATATATATATATATATATATATATGCATGTGTGGGTGGGTGTGTTAGGTTCAGATGTATTAAAACTGGAATCATCTTAAATTTGTAGTCGTAGGTGTCACGAATGTTCAAAACTCAATAATAATTCAGAGTTACGTCTTTATTAAAACATTCTGAGAGAGAATTGAGGTCCTACTTTCTGACGAGTGTAAGTGTAAAAAGGGAACTATACGTCACGAACCACCCCAAAATTCTTGAAGTGGAACTTTCCTTGCGGTCAGGATTGTCATAGATTGAAGATTTCGAAGTTACTTATATGCCTAAATAAGATAATGCCTCCTAGTCTAAAACTACAAGGTGACTATTTTCTCACGGGCATGTATTACTCGGAGCGCGCCTGATGGTAGAAATAAAAATTATAGAAATTTTAACAGGGGTTAGTAAAATTAGAAATTAATCGGTGAAAATAAGTTAGGGAGTGAGTCTTATAACGTTAGGGACTGAGGAATATTTTTTGGCAGAACATATATATATATATATATGAAACAATAACATTTACTTACATTAACTTTATTTTACCGCAATAGAACATCTTCCCTCATTTCTGAATTTGACCTATGTATTCCAAATTAATCCATTAGTTTCTCACTTAAAGCCTAGCTTATATAAGTGTTATGTAACGAAGAATATTCCACGAAATTCGACGTCTGACGCGATCATCATCTGATATGGCTGGGGTCAGTTGTCACCTTTCAGCCAGTTAAAAGTTTTGATCGCCTCTACCTTTCGAGAATCCGAGCGTCTCTTTTCAGCTTTTTGTGTTCGTACTAAAAACCATCAACATGTAGAGTTTTAGCTTTCTGTCCGCACCGCCGCAGCGTTGCGCTGCCTTGGCCTTTCCCCCCGAAATAACTGTTTTATAAAATGTATCCTCCGCGAATCTTGTGCAGCAGAAGTTCACTACTTAATAAAACCCATTTAAATGAATGTGGCTGTGTTTTCGTCATTCTGAAAGTGTCCCCAATTCTCTCCATTCGCCTGCCCTGGTTCCTCTAAGGAGGGAGCAATGCCGTTTATAATGCTTTTTCCATCAAGGACTCCGTGGCTAAGTGGTTATCGCATCGGACTGCTGTTCGAGAGGTCCCCGGTTCAAATTCCTCACAAGCGCTGCGGGCAAGTTTAACTTTAATTTAATTTCCTTTGTTCTGTTAATTCTTGAAGTTTCAAGAACATTCTGTTAATGTATAAAATAGCGAGTAACTCAGTTTGCTGGGCAGTTCCCGTCCTGTCAACCAACTGTTGACTGCTAATTAAAGAGCTTTGCGTTTCTGTTATTTGGGTGCCTCATCTATTCTACCGATATCAACGCGACAATATAGACATACCGGTTGAATACCAATAGAATTGGTCTGATGACCAGAATGGCCTCTCTTGACGCCCTTGGCATAAAAAAATGCTACGGCCAGTGTATGTAATTTTTAATTTCAGCAAATAGTGAAGAAACGGATTCGTTTTGTTAAAATCCCCCAATTGAAATTTATTCATTGCAGCATGTTGTTAAGAATACAAAGTTATCAGGCAAAATAATATTCCATATGAAAATATCTTTATTTTAGAGCAAATGAATTTGGAATGAATAAAATTCATAACTTGTTCACATGTCTGTTTCATAAAAGTATATAAAACGGAATTTTCATTTTATACAATAGTGACTGCTCGAAGAAAATTGAGTGCTTACAAAACAAACTTAAAACGATTTCTGAAGTATAAATAAATATTTATATATCCTGCAGTGCACACAAAGCCTTTTTAAATATTTTTGTTTTTCTATTTAGTACGAAAGAAAACTATATCAGTTGACGTATTATTTCTGAGAATTCCCGTCTCCATAGAGTTTTTAGTCATGCAAAAAAAAAATAGAAATCAAATGTTTTGACAATTGTTCCATTGTTGAACCAATATTTGTTCTTCTCATGAACAAGAGTCTTCAAGAAATATTTTTCAAGTTCAGTTGAATGAAGTCAAACAGTTTTGTAAAATTCAATAAATTCGCTGTTCAGCGAAAAAGAAAATTTTTGATTTCTGGTGATGAAGTTATATAAATGAAAAAATTGTTACTGTAGTTTTCTATTTGATATTTAATTTCATTATTAGCTAGGATATTTAGAAGCTATAGAATCATGTAACCAACTGTAGAAATAACCATTTTCCCCATTATTGAAGAGCTAAATTGATTGAAAAGGGCAAAGATCTGTCCATTTTAAGTAGGATTAAATTTATCAATTACGATTTTAGACTAGAACTTTGAAATGCATCAAGTATAAATACAAATAAATAATATAATATTAATAAATAATGGTAAAATAATTACGTAATAAACTATTTAAAATAAGGATAATATTTTAATAAATTTTTACTATTTACATAGTGAGATAAATATATTTAATATATATATATAAATAAATAAATAAATATATATATATATATAAATATATCATGAATTGGGGTTACTATTCTTCGGAAAGTCTTAGACGATGGACTCTTCTCAATTTATACGTTAGTGTGAATTCAATAATTTGTATATAGCCATCTTTAGATTTTGAATGTTTATGAAAACCTGCAGTTAGTGAAATGAATTGCGAATAGTTTTCAACGAAACAAATGTCCCTATAAAAATTGTTACTCGTTTCCTGAAACAAAAAATGCGCGTACATTCGAGTGTATAAAATAGCAGATTTGAATTCAGGTATTTCTACTCATCGTATATATGTGTGCGTGTGTGTGTAGAATGAATATCTTACTATCTCATTGCCCTAAAGTTATATTTTTAAGAGAAAAGTTTCGTAATTATTTGGAGACAGAAAAATTCTTATTATCAAATAGTCTTAAACGTCTGAAATATTCCATTGGATTGAGGTTTAATTGGGAAGTTTAGTTCAAAGAATTGTTGCAACCTTAATAGAAGCATTCAGGCGGCGTGGAGAGTTTTTCGCCTTATCCGACTCGATGTTAGTGTTTGAGAGCAGTCATTGACCTGCAACAGTTTTTCCGAATCAATAGTAATGCATTATTTTCTTTTCTTAATAGCATCCAAAAACTTTCTGATAGATATGTTCATCATTGATTCATAGTTGTTTGAAAACGGCATTGAAATTGAATGATCAGTTTTTCTTTTTGGTGTGTTTTCTTTTTGATATCGATTTGTGCATTGTGAAAGCAACGTGGCAACAGAATAAGTTTTTCTTGTTTATTAAATATTACTTTCTGAGAATTTCATAACCCAAGAATGACTTATCGGCTTTAATTTTTTATATCACGTAATAAATTACGTATTTAATACATTAAAACCAAGAGACTATTCTTCTTTTTGAAAAAGTTTTTAATAAAAAAATGTTAAAAGTAATATCTTTTAATGCGTGAAAGAAAGCCAATAAGATTTCGTTTAACAAATATGCGATAAAGCAGTGACGATGTTAATTAGGGTTCCCAATTTAGTGAAAGAACTGGAAAAAAGGACTTTTCCTTAAATGGGAGCAATACTAAACACGCTTGACTAGGCATCAAATTTCTTGGTCTGCTGGTTGCGTGAAAAATTATAGGTGTTCACCATTCAGCTGGCTATCAGAATGATGGACGATCATTTAAAAAGGGAAGATTTGACGTTCTCTTTTGCATTCCTCAAAAGTTTTTGTCTCACACATTAGACATTGTTGCATGTAACAACTATAATATCGAGAAAAAACTAGAGCATTTATTGGATGTATTAGTGATCGTATATATTCTCGAGTTATACATGCAACGCAATATCTCACGAGTCCAAATGTTAAAAAAATCATTTTTAAACCAACCCTCATAACTTAGAGCAACATATAGAGAGAGATATTTAATGTGATATTGATTATTTTTCTGTTTTATAACTTGTTGCTTGAACTTTATTAAAATGAAATGCGTTAAATAGATTATATTGAATACAATGGTTTAGAAACAGTCATATTGTTATAAATATTATAATGTAGTAATAATCTATATATATAAAACAGTTCCGTAACTGACTCATTCATTCACTGACTGACTGACTGACTGACATACAACGCACAGACCAAACCGCTGGACCTAAAGGGCTGAAATTTTGCATGGCGATTCTTCTAATAGTGTAGGGGTGCACTAAGAAAGATTTTTCAAAAATTCTTCTTAGATTTTTTTAAATTAAATTTTTAAGCTGTTTTTTAAGCTTTTTTTACGTTTGCATTTAAAAGAATACATTGAGGGTTATAAAATTTATATCACGAGAAAGATCATAAAAATTCCTTCAATATAAATTTTTTTTCAAATTTTTACCTCCATTTCCTGATTTTTGGTGAATTTTTAAAGATAAATTTTTAGAATTTAATTTATTAAATGCTGATCACGTGATTTCTTTTTGTGGTACTTTCAATAAATTTATCGTCACGTGCGTAACAATTAAATAGACAAAAAAATATTTTTTTCTCTTTCTAATGCAGCAGACGATTGGATATTATCCAAAAAATATGCATATCCCTTACGATTTTTTTATAAATATATATGTATATATATATATAGATATATATTTTACATCAATTGTATATATTGATCATCGCATTTATTATAAATATATATATTTATTTTTTGGCATAAATTGCATACGTTGACCGTTGTATTTAATTTGAATGTACTCCGCAGCGAAGCGCGGGTTTTCAGCTAGTCTATCTACATAAAGGTGCTTTAAAAATACTTGTTATTTGGTGGAAAAAGAAAAAAAATTCAACATTAAATTAAAACTAGTTAGTACCCGTCAAACATGACGGCTGGAGAGTAAATAAATGTACTAATACACAAATCATGCTCATCATAGCCAAATGTTGAAAATTATAATAGTAAGAATAGAGAAATACACTTTAAAAAATGACTATTAAACCCAATAAAAACAAATATAGTTACTCAACAGTGCGAAACAAACAATTTCCGTCAGGTTTCCTTCTATAACTCACAAACATAAATAGAAATAAAAATAGCAGAGAGAGAGACAGCTAAAGAGATTCCTCGGAATAAATATATTAACGTGTTTATGCGGCCTCGTGCATAGTAAGTACCTAAAGCCAGCTTTAAACAAGTCATTGAGCATGCACCGAAAGCAATTTTTAATTGTAAATTATAGCTAATTAATAAAAATTGTGGTTACAAAAACCAAATTTGACTCATCTATAGATTAAAATCTTTTGTTTAAGACCAAGTGAAGTAAACTGATGCAGTAGTTTTCTTTCACGGACTGTTCAAAGAATCGGCTTAGCAACTTAAATATATAGATAATTATAAGATTAAAATGTGTAATACTGTTTCTTTCCTAAGTTGAAATGGTTGTTCTAATTGATCTCTTGTATTCCTTCGAAAGAGGAGACTGAAATAATTTAAGGAAAGTGTACTACAAAGACTTAGTTGGCACAAAACTCTGTACGTGTAAGCGGTTCTTAATTTCAAGTTATACAGTCAAAGGAAACGCAGGACTTTCGATTAAGAGCATGTGAAAGGACATACAAAATGTTCAAAACAACTACAAGACTTCTCTTTGAACTCACTTATGCGATTCGGATATGACGAAATAGTTAGAATCCCAAGTTATAAATGTTACTTTACTGATTTCCAATTTCACTGTGGTAACCACATTGGATTCGCCCAGGTCAGTGTTTTCAATGATTGTTGACTTCGATTGAACATTGTAATCTGTATTGAAGCTAGATATTTTTGACTCTGCTATCTTGTTAATTTAAGAACCAAAGGGAAATGATTTGTGTTTCGGACACATCTTTATCCTCGAATAATTTCAATTGAAAAGATATTATTTGCGTTTCTTTTAAGGAATGAAAAAGATATCCGAGTCAAACATGGGATTACAATTTCCAAAAAAGTCGACAAACTTTTCTCTCTAGGTTAACACGAATCCAATATGGCAGCAGCTTTAAGCCGTATAGTTAAGCAATTTTATCTTTTATATTCATTACTTGAAAGGTATTTTTAATTTCAATACCTTAGGATCGAAATGACGTGAAAATAAATTCCGTTGTTTTGAGTATGAAAAGTTCAATTTCATGTCACCTCACAATGTCAGTGTACAACAGTACAATATGGCGCGCTGAATAAAAAATACCAGTCAAGAAGTCTGATCTGTGTTAAGAACGTACAGTATAATTCTATCGAACTTTATATCTTCCACCCTAGAACGGGAACTGTCCATCTGTCTAAAAATACAAAAATATTTGACACTCAATCGTCTGTGTCTTCCTCTCCTGTGATAAAACCAATTACAGTGACCACCGCTTATAGTGATCGGTGGTTATAAGAATCAACCGTTTAGAAGAATCAATATCGCAAAAACAAAAACAAATGTATTTTTTCCATGTTAAAATTTTCGCTTTAAAGAATCAATCCACCGGTTTTAAGAATCAGCTTACACTCTTCGCTTTCCTTTCATTTTAACAAAAAAGCCACTTAAACCCTCAAAAGGCACGAAGTTCTTTGTTTCTTTTTTTTAAAAGAAAGAGTGATAAGATGGGATGGAATACAGTCGTAAAATACATCCCTTTCTTTGTTAGACATAAAATAATAGTTTCCCCTTAAACGCTTTAGCACAACACTGCCCTATTAACTTGACCCGGGGGCATCTTTACCCGTTCGGATCCGACTTCACTTTTCTACACTGACAAACAAAGACAGGGACTCTTTTTTCCCACCTCCCACATCCTGGTTGCGGCTTCCTGGATCCTGAAACACATAAATCTTCAGCGAAGTGTCCACTATGACTTAGGCAAACGTAACATTAGTAGATTCAGCACGTTATCAAACCGTGAAACGTAAGCTAGAAGGTGAATCTTCGTCTGAGACTATTGGTATTGAAAGAGGTATAAACAGCCTCTTGAAAACTCCATTAAGTCAAACTACCATAGAAAATTTTTACTTGCTCCCTTCCTGTAGTTGAAATGTTAAAACTGTTAAGCAGGTATGTTGTAACAAATATTGGATTCTTTTCTTCTCTTACTATAATTATGTGTATCTACTTATAAGTCTAGAAATTAAGATGTATTTTTAAAATTATAAAACATAATTTTAATAAAAGATAACGTAAATTAAAGAGTATTTTATGGTAAATTATCTCATATATGTATATATAGGTGTGTGTGTGTGCCTGTCCAAAAACCTAAATTTCGGCTATAAGAATCAACCGCTTATAAGAATCAAAAACAGTAATAACAAACGTGATTCTTATAAGCGGAAATCACTGTATTTTCAATTAGGCATTTATACGTACGTGCTATATATCTTAAAGAAAGTCCTCTACATTCTTTCTACACATGGGATGTGATTGTGAACACAGTTTCGCATATCGCTCACTCCTTTCAACAACATCATATCTAAAAAAGTAAAACGGGATTTTTCAGGAGAGTGATTTTAAAGTTTCAAAGTAGTATAAAATGTATTAAAAATAAATATTAATTCTGCTCTCTAGCGGCGAAATATTGAGCGGTGAGATATGACGATCTTGCAGGGATATATTACTCTTTCAGGGCATTCTGAAAACAGACATAACTAAAAATCGCCCATTTTTGAGCTATGGCGTTGTTGAAAGGAATGAGCGTATATGAATAAAACTCCTCTTATAATGAGATATTTTGGTTTGGTCGATATACGATAGTTTTGATTCCCATCTCATTGACGATTAAAAACATGTCTATTATTAATATTAAAAACATGTCTATTCTTCATTTTGAAAAATCAACAATGAAAAAATGACGTCCACTTCACCAGTGAATTGTATTAAAAACATTAAATGAGGGGTGTAGGATCCAAACTAGGAATCTCCATCAGAGCATTTTTGCTTTCGGTAAACGGCATCTTACACATTTTTGAAAATATCCAATGGAAATAAATGATCTTAGAAAAATCCTCACGTTACTTTTTATGAGTAGGGCATTTTCCAAAAAAAATGTGTTTTTAACTGATTGAAATACAATGAGAAAAGATCCTTAACTCAATTTTGAGAAACAATGGAGAGTGCTAGTTTGGATCCTATACTACTCAAATCATATTTTTGGGTAAGTACTACTATTTTCTTCTGATAAGGAAATTCTTTAAATGAGCAAAGTTATACTGTGAAATTGATTAACATAATTCTGTAAGATTTAAGTATGATTATTAAATTATAGATATCAACAGAAGTTACTCAAAAAAATGGAAAAAGGGTAATTTATTGTCATTTTTAAAGCAATCAGAAGTTATTCCCGAGAAAAAAACTACTCATTATATTATGGTTTTTCACAGTTAAAAATGCTGAATTATTTTTATTAAAGTACTGAGTTATTTTATTAAAATGCTGAATTAACAATTGATTTTAAAATTTTAAAATTTTCAAAGAAAATGGAATCTCTTCATTGTTAGATTATAGCAGCGGATAGGATTTTTAAGTATCAAAGATAATCATACTATGTACATACTGTGATACACTAAATGAAAAAGTTTTTTGTATACATAATTTTTTTGATTATATATCGGTAATTAATTATTTTTTATAATGTAAGCATACCATCTGAAGAAACAAGAAAGGACATTTTTCTGCATCATGAAGTGTATAAATAGTAGAAATTGATAAAAATTTACATGGTATTGTAAAAAAGTATTATTATTTAAGAATACACACACACATTTGTATATATATATATATATATATATATATATATATATATATATATATATATATATATATATATATATATATATATATATATATAAATATAAATATAATATGCTTAAGGATTAAGTGCCGTACCAGGTTAACATTTACTTTGTCTATTACTAGAGAATCTACATGTACATGGTTAATACGAAACCTTACTGTTCACTTATTTATTATTTTTCAATCTCTTTCTCTCTTACATTCTCTCATTCACAAAAGTAAATGATGATGCCCAACACATGAAAGATAACCATGAAAACAAAACCTTTATGAAATTTGGTTGGAAAATAATATCATCCTTTTCAAAGTGACGGTTCTATCATTTCAAAATGAATTGTTTTAGAAAATCATTCGTTGAATGATGCACTGCTGAAAAAGAAATAGGACCATTGAACTTAGCTTCATTTGGTTCTTATTTTTTTGGTTGAAATCAATTTCATTTCCCCTACATTTATATTTTTTCTTAAGAAGGAAATAGGTTTGGGCCTTACCATGGAAGCATTTGCTCTAAACATCCTTTTTCAAATCGAAATATTTTGTGAGTAAATAGTATGGTTATGGATTTTATTCCTCTAGTAAGGTTCCTTTTCATTAGGTTGGATAATATATGTATATATATATATATATATATATATATATATATATATATATATATATATATATATATATATATATATATATATATATATATATTTATATATGTATATATATATATATATATATATATATATATATATATTTATATATGTATATATATATATATATATATTTATATATGTATATATATATATATATATATATATATATATATATATATTTATATATATATATATATATATATATATATATATATATATATATATATATATATATATATATATATATATATATCTTACATATAAAGCAGAAACGGGAAATGGGTCATGTGTGTATGTGTGTGTGAGTCACAAAAACTCAAGAACCGTGAACCCAATCTTGATGAAATTTACACGGTTTAATGTGCTTGAAAAATCAGGATGAATGTGACTATTTTCATCCCGCTACGACGTTCCATTCCCGAATTATGTTAGAACAAGTTTGCGCGGTATCAACGGATATTTTTGTTTAAAGCCATTGTAACATTTCATTGTTGCCAATAAAATTATAACATTTGCGTAAAAATAAATAGACATGAATTAAAAACGTGATTTACTCATATATTGGCGCATGCAAGAATGAAATTGATATATTATTTTCATATACGTGGCAACGCCGGAATGTTTCTTTTTAAAAATGAAAATATAAAGATTTAAAGTCATTCATTTTCAATGAATGCGTTCTCAATCTATTTCATGCATTAAAACTATCCCCTGTTCAAACTCAAATATACTGAAGGACACGTTCACTTAGCTAGAAACACGTGCGTTTAGACTTGACGCGATGATTTATATAACTGAATTGTCATTGAAACATAGCAGACGATTTAGTTTTGAGAAAGAATTACAGTCATGAAATATATGTACATTCTAATAAAGAAAGCCTGAAAGTGGCATTGTAACGTAGCAGACAATTTAGTTTTGAGAAAGAATTTCGAGCATGAAATATGTGTATATACTTTTTCAATAATAGTTATCAGATTTGCCGTGTTTTAATATTGAATGTGTTCTCAATCCATTCAAACAGATTGAACCATTCAATATTAAAACACAGCAAAGCAAAGATTGTTTTTATTATTATAGAAAAAGAATGATTATTTTTCTATTAACACACACGCACACACACACACACACACATATATATATATATATATACATATGCATGTGTGTGTGTGTAGATAAATGGTAGAGATCCGAACTCTTACTTTCATTGGACTCTCTGTAATTTATTATGTGTCACTGGTTCACATAGAATGGACTTTCTTCAACACATGTTCTCAAACTGGTACTTGAACCTGGAACCTCCTACTAACTCGACCGGCCCTTACAGGATGGAGATTCTTCTGCAGTTAAGTCAAAAACTTGTTTGATTATATTGTGTTAAATGAGATGATATCATCAAGAAACTGTTTACAAGGATTCAAAATACAAACTAGTTTGTGAAAATGAGTGTTTATAATTGGGATAAAAGATGATTTAGAAAAGAAAACTACCTGAAACTAGATATAGTTACACTTAACAGCATAAAGCTATTTTTTTGTTGTTGTTATTTCAGAAGAAAAAATAGAGTAGGAAATCTTTACAAAATATCAGAAGACATAAATTATTGATAAAATAATTAACGCTGAGTTATGAATAGTGGATTTATTGGAATACCTCCTCTAATAATTCTTGTGGATTTCTCAGGTATTACTCGATTAATTTTGCTGCTCAAAACTTTGAATATCGTAAAGGAAGAGAATGGAATTTACCTGTGCTCTCAGAGATTTCGAATTGAAATGGGACTCGAGACAGTCGTTTCATCGAGAAAAATATTTAAAAACAAGTTGAAAGTATTCGAAAAATTATGCATAAATTTCACAAGCTCTCTTTCTAAATCATTAATGAATCCCATGTGTAAGTTACAACCCAAATTGAAACAACACTCACTTTTATTCGAGTTTATAGAAGCTTCATCCATTAATTTACTTTTAATGTTTCCTTTCAGATTCAGACGTAATCACTTAAGATTACCTAATTGCTTTTCCCCTTGACATTCTCTACCTTGGGTTTTGTATTCGATCTGAATTACAAATTTCCTAAGGATACTTCAGGCATGATTTGCGACAGATGTCGAGCAATTATTTTTAAAATTAGAAAGTCTTATTTTTGCATCTCAAAAGATTCTTGTAGAAGTACGTGGAAAACAGTTGACTGTTATAAGGGTCTTATTAATTACGATAAGATATTCTTTGCGAGTGTTTCATTGCAATGCTCTAATTTTGGGCAATTCCATTCTAAAGAAAAAATAATGCACATTAAGTTAGATATCTGAAAAAAGCTTTCAACTTTTTCTTTCTTCTCTACTGTGCTTTCTTTCATCATATTCATTTCAATTTCATGCTACTTCAAAAGAATGTAGCAAAATTACGGCATTGTTACTGTAATCTCAAGATCTCAGATTTAGCGAAAATTCCTTGAATTTGAAATTATAAAACACGGAAAAGGCTTTTATTTACCTGGGAAAATGACCACCATTAGTTTTAATTCTGTTTTATTGGTAAATACAGAATGAGATGCTATTTTGATAGCCAAAATGAGAAGAAAAGTGCCTGTTTTCGCTGTCGCAACATATTCATCATAGGAAGGTATACCACCATATTTATAACTAACTTTCTGAAATGAAATGAAAATACCAAAAAGATTACGTTCTGACCTAAAAAAAATTTCCCTTTTGTCTTTTAAATTGAAACTATTGTATAATGAAATAAAGTCGTTGTATCAGTTTGAATTTTTTCACTGCTAAGAATCCATTATCAGGCTTTATACATGGGAGTTTTTATTTTTTTTAATGTCAGGAAAGCTACTGTGCCATCTCAAAAAAAAAAAAAATAGCAAAACCTTATTTACATGATATTACTCCAAAGCTCAAGCGGGACATTTCTCGTCTGAATTCTCCAATTAGACTGATAGGTAGTCATTAATGAATGTTTACTATTTATTACCCCAAATTACTAAAATCGGCCCCTAAATCGATGGCTGGATTTTCAGGGATCCTTGAAGAGGAATGTTTTATAATATTAATTTTTCTATTTTGGAGTCTCCATTATATGAGCAAATACGGAATTCGATAACACAGCAAGATGTTTCACCTTCCGTTGGCTAAGAGAACGGATTTGATGAACTCGAAATAAATCCTCTTCAAATAAACAGAAGATATGAGAGATGGAAATGAAAACGAAACATGATCGCATATTGGAGTGCACCGAGAGAAAAGAGGGAGCCCTTAACAACGGGGCTGACAGCTCTGTCGCAAATCGAACGTTCTGTAAAGACATTTCTTAGTAGTTGCTTGAGATGAGGAATCGATTTCTGTTCCTTTATGGAATTTCGAACCTGAATGGAAAAACGACTTCCTTGTATTCGCAGTGGAAATAGAAGTAGAAATTCTTGTCATTTGACTGCGTTTTGCACATTTTTTTATTTGATTTGCTCTCCTTCGCTCCTTTATTCTTCAATAGAGCAGAAAAAGAGAAAAACTCTACCGTTTGAGAAAGTCTTCGCTTAGAAGATATGGTTCGATTAGGGATTGATTTCTTACTTTCCCTATAATATATATTCGGATGGTGAACAGCGAATTTCTGGCCAACCGACTTTTGGCATTATTACGAGAACAAAAGCTATGGAAGTGTTATTCAATATGTGCCCGATCTACTACTACACTACGTGAAACATTCTCAGCATATGTAGAAAATTAAATGGGACTTTTCATAGAGGTGCAACACTACTCTGTTTTTATATACACATACATAATTTTGACTGACACACACACACGCACACATGCATACATACATACATATATATATATATATATTTTATATATATATATATATATATATATATATATATATATATATAATATATATATATATATATATATATATATATGTATATATAAGAGATACAGGATCTATAGATGACGATAACCGGGAAAACCACCGAGCGGGCATTCAGGCTTGGTAGTAGGGCCTTGGACATATCAATTCCAAATCAAATACTTCAATTAAACCGAATAATACTTTTATTACTTTAAACACATCTCTGATTCAATCTCAAAGTTCATAGAACTGACGCTCACACCAGCATATATTAAATTTAGTTTCTGTTTACCACGTGACCCCCTATCATGCCATATGCCCAAGCGACATCCAGGCGCATATAGAAAGAACGCGGAAGTTAGTACTATAATGTGAAAGAGAAGATTGGAATAGAATTAAAACAGGTGTGGCGTTATTATTACACGCACGCACACACACAAATAAATAAATAAATAAATAAATAAATAAATAAATAAATATATATATATATATATATATATATATATATATATATATATATAATTTTGACACTCAACATCATTCTTATTCAAATGGGCGAATTATTTATTATAGGGAAAATGAGATGACAAAAAGATTTTGTTCACTCTTTATCTAAGTAATGGAAAATTTTAAGACCACTCGAGATGTACAATTAAAAGATTTCTGATATTTGCAGAGATTCTAAAAAAATTCTATGACAAAATACACTTTTGGAACTTCTTAACTAAATGCACTTTTAGAGTTGGAAAGTTCTTGTGCTTAGAAATTAGAATTAGGATTCAATTTTAGTAACCAGAGTATTTCATTTTTGTGGCTTTCGTAAGTAATTGAAGAACGCATGGCTAAAATTATACATAAAATAACACCTAGTATTTATTACAAAGATAGCCCGACCAGGAGATCACATCAGTAAATAACCTGACTCAGAATCTTTCACTCCACACTATATCTGTCAATAGCTAATTCCTACACTTGATTTTGATCTTTCTATCTCAAGTTTGTTTCATCTCTAATTCACTTGCGCTGAAACTCTTTACATTCTTCTCATAATCAGCTACTCAAACTGATTAACTTCTCGCTTCCTCCAAGTGAAGTGCGCTAGGTTTACGGAAAGCAAGATGCCAAAGAAATGGCAACAGGAAAGCAGAATAAACTAAAACGATAGAGTAATAGAAAGTTATAATGTAATGCTTTTAAAGACAAAAACGTGGCTACTTTTATTTCACTTTAGTTTATGTTTCAGTTACCTTAAGAGTTATAAGATGATATCCTCAAATCATTTTATCTACCCATTGTGAAATCGAGAGAATATCATATACGTTTGAAAATAGGTATCTAGTAGGAACCTAAATTTTGACAAAATTTTATTAAAACATCCATAGAAAATCACATTAAAAAGTAGTAAAATATTGAAAGAACTTGTAGCAGCACTGCCGAGTTTAGTTTGTTTTATTTAAGGTATATATTTCTTATTTTTCTGAACCTACAAATATTATACCAGCAGGTTAGAAAAATTACCCATAAGACTGATCCAGCGTAAGGTCATCATCTTATTTAAATAAGATTAATGAGCATGTCTAGTTGAAAAACACTTTTATGCCCCATTACTCAAACAAATTCTTAGGGCCAAAATTTTCAAACAAAGATTATGCTAACGTGTATTTGCTTCTAAAAAACATTCTATTTCCAATGGAACATCTTCATCCTCCTTTTAGTAGTTTTTCCAATGAGCAGGTTATAAAACTACTTAATTTGGTGACGCAGTTGAAGCAGAAGGCAAAAATTCGAAGCGAAGTCGAACAATCTTATAAAACATTATCGTATGCGAAGGAATTTCTTAAAATAAATTAGCCATTTTATCTGACTGTAAATGTCCATTAAATGCGTAATGAATTACTATCGACCAAAATAACAGTCTAAGAATTTCCGATTGATGACATCTGAAGAAACTGGATAATGCACCAGCGTTACAAAGGGTTCTTGCCTATTCTGGCGTATATGTCAACGAAAAAGCCTTTTGAGAAGTAAAGAAACATCCAAATATTATAGAAAAACCTAACAAGTTTTATTTCGTTTCACTTAAAACCTTCCTTGTATTATTTGCATAGGTCAAGATTTTTGTATGATCATTCCCTCGAGTCAACAGGAAGCTCATGTTGACCAGTGCTCCTATGGATACACTTGGAGGAATGTCTCCTTTTCCCTAAATTTTGCTTGTTAGAAGTGTGCCGCTGTCACAGAGTTTCGCGTTTTGACCGATCAGGGCTGTCTCTGGTCATACCTATATTAACAGTACTAAAACGCTATAGCGTTTTAATACTGTGGATACTCATATAAGTATTTTGTGTCCCTCCTATACCTAGGGTGACACGGTTTTTGCACAAATGCGACTCAAAGGAATAGAGAAAAAATATATTGGATGACACGTAGAGTAATGAGATGAAGTGTCAAGGACCTTGAATTTGTTTAAAGAGAAGGAATTGTTGTCCGTACCGCTAAAACCTGGTATAGCAAACAGATAGTGGTATTAGAAGGAAAAATCAAGATTTTTTAAAGAAGATTTTAGGAAAAAAATTATTCCTATCATAAGAAAAATGGGAGATATTTCGTCAACCCCATTATTTGGAAATTATAATTTGTTCGGGAATTTTCCTCAATGTTAAATGACGTCTTTGAGCCTACAACAGCACATTTATCTATTATGACATTACAATAAGGCATGAGTTATGAAACATACCAATTTTTCTTGAGAAATAGTCTAGAAAATTGCACGGTTCCCCTTCATAGAATTTTTTTATAATAATGTTGCATAAACAAGGCTTGAAACCCTTTTGTTGAGTCATTATGTTTTAAAAGGCTTGAAAAAAATCAAATATTTTACAAAGCTTAAAATTTGTACCCAAAAGAAAACTTTTCACTTATGTAATTAAACATGTCGTAAAGGTAAACTATTTTAATCTGACAAAAATGTTTCTCTAACTATTAATTAAAATTTTAAAACTTCCTTTATACGTGTATTTTTGTCTAAAAATACCCTTTCTGTTTTCTAAAAAAAATTCTTTCAAAAATGAGCCATTTTGCTGTGGAGTGCATAAAGTGAATTTTACTTTTAGAACTACCCGTTAAATGTGTTTCGTAATTCTAAGTATGAACATATTTCACGATTTTAAGATAGTTTAAATAATCCCGAAACCTTTGTACTGTTAAGAAATCGTTAAACATATTTTTAATTATATGAAATACGTAAGAAAAGAATTTAAGAAGTCTAAGGCATATTTTTGATAAATTACTTTTTAATTTAGGTGATAATACCTAGCAAACCTATACATGAAAGGGAAAAAAATACGAGTGATACCCCTTGCAAAATGGTAATTTCCTCGAACTGACGAATGATAAATTCCTCTATTAAAATCTAATTTTCTGGTTGTATCTTTCTAATGAAATCTAAAGCTAAAAGGAAATATTCGAACGCTTTCCTCTTAAATCATTTTAAGTTCATGGTAATGCAACTTTGAAGTTAGACATTCAATATTTCATTTTATGCCCAGTATTCAGGGTCATGCGGTAAAGTTTTCAGAAAATGATTGAAATAATTATTTTCCTCCCTGACAGTTTTCTTTGTTTTGGGCGATTGCTTGCTGTTTGATTTACATTCACACAGAAACGTATATGTTAGTATGTTTCCATGCATTTATGTTATACCATCCATCCGACAGAAAATCCCACTGAATTAAAATTTCTGAATGGTAGAGATGTTCATGAAGGTAGCAATGATAATGCTAGAAATGTCCCTTGCAAATAATTAAATTTCTACGTGATAAAAATTGGGAACATATGAGCATATCCTACATATCGACTTCAATCACAATGAATTTTCAGACGACTTAAAATGCTTAATTTATCTTGAAGTCAGAATGAAGTTTTTGATATCAGGTTCATATACTTCTTGCTATGTGACTGCTTTTGATATGGTAATTTTAAAATAAAGTTATGTAGAGCTTTACCCCAGAAATCTATCTCAACTAATTATGAGAGAGACGAGAGACAAACAAAATCTCTTTGCTGCTGTATTTTAAAGGTTTTCGACTCTTTCAGTGATCTGTAAATGTAAAGTTACGTCGAAATATTTAACAGATTCAGATCGTAAATTTTATCACTAGGCTCTTCTTTCATTTATAATTTTCTGATAATAATGTTTAGCTTAGTTATTTGAATATAATTTTCTGCTAAAAGTTTGAGTTAATTATTTTCATTCATGTAATAACACATTAAAATATAGCTTTGGTTACCATACTGTTTGTGAAAGGAAAAAAATTCAGAGTTATGTGGTTTATATGAGTAAAATGTATCATGAAACATACAAAAATATAGAAAGATGTTATAAATACACTACAAAGTAGCAATGGCTAAGATGAGAAAACAAAATGTTGTAGAATCCACTCGTATTTCGAATTCCTTTTAAAGCTAGTTGTGATTTGACAAGTTCCAAGAAAATTTGCAAGTATAAATGGTAAGAATGTCATGCATTTGCTACCGTAGAATTGCATTAGAGAATCGATTTGTATTTTTATTTTGTCAAACGATCACCTATCATTAATGTAGTTTACTATTTATTATGCGAGAAAAGTATTCTTTGGATCTTTTCAACTTCTGTCAGCTGTCGTGTTCAACATAAAAATACATCCCCTTTGGACAATCAATAGAGGCATTAGTAGACATAGAATTCTAAAAAGAGAGCTGCGACTGGGTGTTGCCACATAGACGATAATCGGCACCTATTATCATAATAATAAGCTGTCGGTAGAAAATGAATGTTTAAAAACATCGAAAGACGTTAAAAGAAGTATTTGAGAGCTCGGAATTATTCCGAATTGTTATACTGATTAAAAACGTGATTCACTCACTTCGAAAATGGCAGAGTATTTCATTTTAAGATGATTACGTACGTAAGATATTAAGCAACTGTGCATTATCGTGTTGATAAATGTTGTTGTTTAACAAAACTATCGTTTAAAAAGGGGAATAAAGTTGAACGAGTAATGAGAGATAGCATTCATAATAAAAGATTCCCTTCAGAGCCGGAATGGTCTAGTGATTAGGATTCTGGCTTTGAAATACAGAAATCCCAATTCGATCATCGTTGTTGGTACGCTATCGTTTCAGAGACACATTGGTGGACCATTAGGATGTATTCAACGAGATGTTCATCGTCAGAAAATATTAGCATTGTAGAAAATCAAATTAATCACATCTATTAACCAAACATCACTAATGTAAAAAACCAACATCTTGTTCGCTTGTCGAAAAATGAAGGGGAGAAGGATGTGAGAGATGGTATTCATAGTAAGAGATTTTTTATGACACTGAGATCAAGGTTCGGCTTCAAAGTTCACATATGCGAAAAACGATCTCGAACTTGGCTTCTGTAGGTACTTTACAGATTCTTTTATGCTTATATTCATGGTTAAATATTCCCTCTAAGATAATGTATGGCCTTTTTAAGTAATTAAAGAACTGTAAACGCAAACTCACCAACTCAGTTTTAAGGACGCTGAACTTGCCTTTATATTCGATAGCTAAAATGCAAGAAAAATAATTGCATGTTTTCAGATTTATGAAGCTAAAAGCATGAGAAGCTTTTGCTTCGATAATGACTAATAATTTACAATTACTAAAGGTTAAATAACTCTGTGCCATTTTTATATCATTCGTCTTTGGAGCTTAAGTAATATCAATAATAAGATATATGCAATCTGTTTCTCTTCTGGAGTTTAGAACAAATATTTTCTCGGGATTTTCCACATACACATTATTTGAAATGTGCAGAATACTTAATGTAGATGCAAGATTTTTCAGTACACTTCACTTATCAATAAGCAAATACAACAAAAAAACATTGTATGTGTTATCTATAGTGTCAGATTGCTTACGGCTTAGGTTACAAGGAACGGTAATTCTTCATGTACCACTCTTTGCTGAGAGGAATATTTCCATCTTTTACTGAGTTTCTTTGTAATTTCTTTTTTAGCTGATATGGTAATAATCATAGTTTATTAACCTTAGATTAAGTCTGTAAAAATAGAAAATGTCCAATTAACATCAGAAAGACGTAAACATCTTAACAATGTCTGTGTACATTTCCAAGGTTTTGTAAATCATGCTTATTCGAAGAATGACGCGAAACGAGTCCAACTGAGTGTGACTCGTCTGAAACAAATTGATTATTGTCTCATTATGACATCGTGACTATACTAAATGTAACCTTAGCAAAAATGATCTAAGAAAATACTTTGAGCATTTCTATGTGGGAATAAACTTACTATCTGAGACTATTAGTGGATTCAGTCTTGATTTCAATGCATACAAACCAAGGTCGGGGACATCCTCTTAGTTAACTTGCTCCCAGGATTTCCGCAAAGTTTTAAGGGTTTCAAAAGATCTTTACGTTATCATTACGGGAAATATTTGAACAACGAGTTAACTAATAAAGTAGACTTTCACATGATTCCATTTGAATCCTGTAGTTTGAAGAAATTTAAGAGCACCGGAAGGACAAAAGCATCTGCAGTAATTCCCTATCTTTGATTTGATTCGTAATTAAGAGGTCTCTATCAATAATATACTGCGTTTCGTGCTATCTATGTTTTAAAATTGTCTTAATTAAACATATGGAAATTAAACATATGGAACATAATTAAACATATGCGAAATGTAATCTTTGTGCTAGAAAGATGTACAGCTGTTGAAAACATTTCCTTTAATTGTTTTCATTAAGCAGATTTATTAATATTTTTATATCAATAAGTACAATAATTTCAAAAAAGAGGAATAGGAAATTCTAAAATCATCTGCGCTTACATAAAAAATTAATTATCTTTGATAGAAACATCTGTAATAAGTCCAATTAGATTTAAATACTTCAAAGAAGTCTGGAGGTGTTGTTTATGATTCAAAACCTTCAATCCGATGGTAGTATGGCCCTCTCTCAATCGTAAACTTTTTTTTATTGTCTTTCGTATCATTTAAGCAAAAATATTTTAACGTTTACTTATCTGAAATATTGACGAAATTATTAATTTTGCACTAAAATGATCTATACTATGAAATTGCTTCTTCGCAGTTAAAAACAATGGTAAAGAATATAAGTAATTTAATAGTGCATAACCGTGATGCATTACAATGAGCAAGAGCCAAAATTATTTGTTATATTTTAAAAAACTAAAGAAATATAATAATTTAATATGACTTCATAACATTTCATCGGCAACAATATTAATTCCTATAAAAATTGGGTGTTCTCGAAATGCACTGATAAGATATGGATTCGGTTAGCTTAAATACTTTGTAAAAATGTAGGATATTATACCCATAATAAAATTAATAGTTTATAATTTTATAGAAAATTATCCGTATGGATACTTTTGGATACACAATTCGGAGGACTAGAAGATTAGGGTTTCTTGTCAATCATTGTGATACTTTAAAGTAGAAGTCTTCAACCTGTGGCCCGCCGAAACATTTCGATCAGGCTAAGCGAAAGTTTGATATCAATTCGAAAAACCCTTTAAACAACAAATTCTCTCAGACAAAAAAGATCAAGAGGGCACGGTGAAATGTAGCACACGACACAGGCTACGAGTGAATCTCAACAGCACAGATTCATCCTGGTATTGAAGCTTTAGTTAAGCAAAAGCAATTTCAAGTTTCTCATTAACATTCAGGTGACATTCATTCTTCCAATAATGTATTTTATTGTCATTGGATTTTGAAGTGTTCTTATGTCCTATATAAGTCCTGCCTTCATGCTGTTTCATGCAATATAAAGTACAAAATACATTGATTCAACTCCCATTTTTTGCTGTTTCTAGAAAATAATAAATAAAAACATTTTTAATTAATAATAGTTGTAAAGGTACAAAATACTTTTTAAAACACACCATACACACAAAACTTAACTGACGTGTTTTAAAGGAATTAATCCTTCAACATCATGCTATAAAAAGCAAATCAAGAAATCATCTCAAAGGCTGAAGCTTGTTTGCAAATAATAAAATTTTTCCTCTGCCTATGCTACTTATTTGCCGAATGTGCGGCCCGCAGAACTTCACGACTTTTTTGGTGTGGCCTTCGAACGTTAAAGGCTGAAGACCCCTACTTTAGAGCATTCCCGATATTTCTTGATGCAGAGTTCTCTGTCTAAACTGTTAATTAGTACACTTGACATAAATTAATTTACTTGTTTGCAGGCATGTGATGAAAATCCAATCAATTATCTCAAACAAGAGACCTGGCTCGCTTCATTTACTATTCTGTTAACTTCAAGTTCATTCATAGAAAGTTGAAAGACTTTCAACTGGTGTGAGAAATTTATTAATTGAAGTTCCATTCAAATAGAGACAATTTTGAAAATTAGATTAATTTCTGGAAGCAGAATTCATTAGACTTCGTTTACAGTGGTAGTGGTAAAATAAGGATTTTTATACGAGGCGTTACGTGGAATAATTGATTCATTAATATTTGTGACCAGCTGTAAATGATGTTTCCTTTGGACTTTTCTACAAGATGTCCAAGCGAAAGTCATTAATTCAAGCAATTTTCTGTGAAAACGTTGACAAAATACATTTCAAGCAATATTTATTTATATTTAAGGAGCATATGACTTAATAAAAGATATATGAATAACGTAACTTTAACGCTTTATTGTTCAATTGTATTTTTCACCTTTCTCACTAAATGTTACAAATGTCTTCAAATTTGTGTAATAAAATAGCTAATCTTTCAAAGAAAATTTATCATTTGTTTTTCAGCAGGAGGTCTTATAATTATTTATCAAAATACAGAATTTCAGAATAGGGTTGTTTTTATTATTTAGTAAAAGAAACAAAGCGAAAATGCATATCAAAATTTTATCTTAAAAGTTTAACCGCATTACAAAATATTGAATTAGATTTTAGAAATTTTTATTTAAGCTCTCAATTGTCAATTTTTAGTATTGTATATGCATATTACTTATGAGATACATATCACTGCATTTTAATGACACCATTTAGCATCAAAGAAGAGCATGATGGTGTTCTAGTTTGACAGTCAAAAGTGCTGAATTCTACCTGACTACGGCAGTAGAATAATGATTATTAAATTTAATAAATATGTTAATATGAACATTATATTTGTTTCGAAATATTTCAGTTTATAGTGTGCAACAATCGAAATCATTCACTAGAAATTTCATATTTATAATGACCCTTTTTATGGATTTCTTAGCTAAAATTTTGCACCTAATACACTCGGAAACATATTTCTGAGGAACACTTAAGGGTATATATAGCAAATAATTTTCTTCTTAAATGTGCAGTTAAGGATAATTTCTACTCTCGCATGGTTCTTTGAAACTACCTAGGTGGAGATGTTGAATTGTTTCCAATACTAAAAATTAAATTTACGACAGTTTGGTGAAATGGAGTCTCAAGTTTCAGGAATGTAATTTATATGTCTTATTTCGAGGGACACAATTAGATGAAGCAGAAAAAAATTACCCAATTATTTTTCTTTTATTTTTAGTAAATCGCTAGCATAGATATGTCTTACGTATTCATACTACTGGATTTATTCTCAACCAGAAAAAAGTTTCCATTTGATAAACGAATTTCATTTTACCTCTGTGATGTTTCTTGTATACATTCGCACATGATATAAAACCTTTTTATACATGCATAAATGGACTTTTTGGCAAAAAGAATGCTAAACGAATGGAAAAATGTACTTCTCAGATTAGTGATTGTAAGCTTTATTATATGCTACATAATTTATTTTTCTAGATAAAGGATAATCAGTTAAGCAATTACCTATGTAATCAAAAAGTGCGCTTGAAGCGAAAATTTCTCCCACATTGATAAGGACATTTGAAGAGAAATTTTTTTATAAAAAATTGATCACTTTTTAGTTGTTTTTTGGTAATAGAGGTTAAGACAAAATTAGGCTGCGAATTAGATTCATTTTAACTAACAGCTCTTAGTTAAAACTTCAAATAGGAAAGAAATTTCAAGGCTTTAATTACCTCAAATTTTGAGTTTAAAGTAACTGATTTTGGAGGATATTTGGAAAAAAAAATCTAAAAGCATTTTAAAATGAATATTTATCAACAAATTTTTGGGAAAATTAATCAAAAACTTTTAAAAAAGTTTATCATTAGAGACTTTAAATAAATATTTAATATTTAAAAATGAAATTCCTTAAAAATAATTATTGTCAACAATTATACTTCTTTAAGTATGGTTTTTACTTAGTAGACATGGAATTTTCGATTCGTCTTAATTCCTCACCTCATTTAAAATTCTAAATATTTAAAGCCTGAATTGAGAAAGATTTAATTTTTTAAAAGGAAGTGTTTCAAAGCTTTAAAAATTTTATGTATATGAATAGATAAATTTTTCTTTTATTAATTGTAATAATACATGAATATATAAATGGATGGGAGTTTTTAGAACTGTTCTTAGTTTTATTTCGTATAATTTTTTAATCAGTCCTTCCAATTTATATAAATTCTAGCATTTCATTAATTTTATTTTTCTAAAATTAAATAAGTTAAAAAGAATTCTTTTTACGGTCTCTCTGTGATTATGTATATATATACAGTGAAACTTCCACCCCTCAAAATGGCCACTTTTATTTCGGAACCATTTTTTCAATGAATATATACAAGGTGATCACAAACTATGTCGACAAAATAAGGAGTGATAGTAGTCACCAAGGCGAATAATATTTTCAATGAAACCTAGGGCCGCATTCCCCTCAGTCTGTCAGAAAATCGTAAAGTTCAGTGTCCAAGTTGAACTTTCGTCACTGGAAAAAAATTAGAATAAACCAAATTAAAAGTTGCACAATCCTACTCAGATCAGAGAAAGACCCCCTTATACCCCTCGTAAACACCAGAAGAGATTTTCAGTGAACATCTGGGCAGGTATTGTTGATGATTGGCTGGTGGGACCGTATCTCTTGCCAGGACGTCTCACCGGTGCAGCAAACCTTGTCTTCATGGAGCAAGTGCTTCCTGGTACCTTAGAAGCTCTTCTGCTCACCCCACAGAGGGACATGCGGTTTATGCATGATGGAGCACCACC